>JARQOC010000008.1:160062302-161559572 GCA_033576535.1 Allobates femoralis
AGCTTCATTTCCACTCTAATTTGATTTTGCACTTTGATTTTGAGTATCATTCCAAATGCAGACCTCCATGGGGTATTAATTTTGATTTACATTGATCATTTTAAGATTTACAATTGGAATATTTGATTAATTGAGATCTGGATTGAGAAGTGGTCATTTACTGCTCCCTTTATTTTTTTTGTGCAGTGTAGATTCCTCTATACTGGGCATAAATAGACAGTCACTTTAAAAACAACAGGATGGACAATACTGATTGGACGGGTTATGTAGGGGACATGCAAAAATCACACAGTCCCGGGCCCTGGGAATAAGAGGGCCAATTTGTGTTCTCACGATCCACCCTGCTTGTTATTTCACTGGTAAACAAGACCTTGTGGTCTCAAAAGACGCCAAATGTTTGGGCCGACCTTAGTAAGGAGAGAAGTTACAAACTGACCGTCACTTCCCCTTTTGCCCGGATGGGAACCTGTGATGTGGGAAATCATGCACTCAGTGGACTTATTTGGGTAATTGGGGGGGGTTAAATAAAGTACAGCAATTAACCCCACCGCTGACCATAGTCCCCACATACAGCAGCGCTGCAAAACGTTCTACCTGTGGGTTATATCTGATCATAACAATGCTGCACAACATATATCACAGCCGCTGTCACCTGAATTGTACCTTACCCAGAATTACACAATGCAAAGATTTACCGCAACTTCTGATCTTTATCCGATATCTGACTAAATGTACACGACGTGATCTTCTCCGTTCTGTACATTACATGACCTCCTCCAAGCTGTTCAATAGTCTAACCTCCCCCTCACTGTTGCTTATAGAATGTATAACACCCCCACAAACACCATGTAACATAGGATCTTACCTTCTCCCACTGTATAATACAGCATCTGACTTTCTAAAATGTGCAATGCAAGATCTAACAACCCCCCCACCTCCCAATATATATTTCAAAATTGAACCCCCCCTATTTTCTAATACAGAATTGAACAAACCCCCACCCCATTTCCATAGTCAACCCCCACCACGTCTCCATAGTGTACAGTACATTCCAGGTTTGAACCCCTTTGCTCCCCCACTTTCTAATGCAGGATATAACCTTTCCCTTACTGTACAAGACGACATACTTCTCTTCAATTGTGTGGTTTACGCTATAACTTCTCCTACTGTACAATACAGGAACCAACTTTTCCCCCTTCTGTACAGCACTAGACTTAATCTTCCCTTAGCATAGCATTCAGGATTAAACCTTCCTTTACTATACAATACAGGATCTAACCTTCCCTTACTATATACCGTAATACAGGATTTAACCTTCCCTACTGTTCACTACAGGATCCAACCTTTCCACCTACTGTACAACACAGTATCTAACCTTCCCTTACTATATAATACATGATTTAGCCTTCCCTTACTATATCATATAACCTTCCCTTATTATATAATAAAGAACATAATAATAACTTCTGACATCTGGCATCTTTTATTCCAGCCCAGGATGCTTTGGCTACTTCCCCCATTTTTTTTGCATTTGTTGCTTTACCTCAGAAATGGCATTTTTTATATGACCCCTCAAGTTTTCTATTGTATTAAGGTCTGGGGATTAGATTAGGCTGGCCACTCCATAATCTCAATTTTGTTGGACTAGAACCAAGATTTTGCTGTTTACTGGTGTTTTAAGGGTTGTTGTCTTGTTGAAACACCCATTTCAAGGGCTTTTCCTCTTCAGTGTAAGGCAACATTACCTCTTCAAGTATTTTGATATGCAAACTGGTCCATGATCCCTGGTATGCGGTAAATAGACCAGCACCATAGTAAGAGAATCATGCCCATATCATGATGCTTCAGCACCAGGCTTCACTGTCTTCAGAGTGGACTGCGGTGAATTCAGAGTTTGGGGGTCGTCTGATGAACTGTCTGTGGTTCTTGGACAGAAATAGAACAATTTTATTTTCTTCAGTCCACACAATGTTTCTCCATTTCTCTTTAGGCCACTTGATGTGTTCTTTTTTCAGTACATGTCTGTTTTTTAACAGTCGGACTTTGCGGAGACGTCTTGCTAATAGATGATCTTCACACAGGTGTCTTCTCACTGTCACAGTCCTCACAGTAACTTGAGACGTCTTTGATCATCCTGGAGCTGATTAGCTGAGCCTTTGCAATTCTGACTATTCTTCCATCCATTCGAATGGTCGTCTTCCATGACTCTCTGGTTTTCCATTTTAAAGCATTGGGGATCATTTTACCTAGACAGACTATCATTGTCTGCACTTCTTTATAGGTTTTACCCTCTCCAATCAACTTTTTTATCAAAGTACACTGTTCTGCTGAACAATGTCTTGATGACCCATATTTCTCAGGTTTCAAGGAGAAATGCATGTACAACATGTGTTGGCTTCCTGATTCATACCTGTTTCTTCACAGAATGATTGACCTCACTAATTGAACTCCACACTGCTATTATTTTAAACACACCCCCTTTCAATCAACTATTCAAATACACAGACTGAAAAACATGCAGATCATGAATGCTGAGTCTGTTGTATTTCTAAATGCCCCATAACACACTACGATATCGTTAACAATATCGTTGCAACGTCACAGGTTTGGTGACATTGCAGCGATATTGAAACAACATCATTGCATGTGACATTTACCAACAACCAACGATGAGGTCGTTCATTGTTGATCATTGGTAAATGACCTGGACCATAAATTTATCGTTGGTCTCCCGCTGGGCGCCCAGCATCGGCGCGTGTGACAGCGGGAGACACAACAAGCTCCCAGCGCCGCACAGCAAGCGCTGGGAAACGGTTACCAGGGTAAACAGCGGGTAACTAAGCAGAGCGCAGCGCTTAGTTACCCGCCGTTTACCCTGATTACCAGTGTTCTCACTGGTCCTGATCGCTGGTGAGTTTGCCTGTTTGACAACTCACCAGCGATCAGATCCACATCGTTGGTGGATCGCTGGACATCGTAATGTAACGGGGCTTTAAGAATCTACTGCACCAAGTGGTAAAGTGTTTGACAATGTAGTAATATAATTATACCAGAAACAGTGATTAATCTGGTTAGTCATATTGGACTGCTATTATTTTGAACACTACTGTAATACAGGCTTTAACCTTTCCTTATTATATAACTAGCTGGGAGCCCGATGCACATGCATCGGGATTCTAGTACGTCGAGTCTCTGACTCGCAATGGCCGCTGCGCGGGCATTGCGAGTCGCCTTAGAAGTGCTCGCAATGGCCGCTGCGCGGCCAATGCTACGCGCGTATCCACATGACCACGCCTGCTCGCATTGCGAGTCGACTTAGAACTGCTCGCAATGGCCGCTTCGCAGCCAATGCTTCGCGCGTATCCACATGACCACGCCGACTCGCAATGGCCGCTTAGCGCCAATGCTTCGCGGTATCCACATGACCAACCGGGGGCAAAAAGAGCCATTCGCAATTATATAATAATACAGCATTTAACGTTCATATACTGAGCAATGCAGGATTTATCTTCCCCTAAATTGTACAAAATGTGATCTCTACTCTCTCCCTTTCTCCTTCATGTTAGAACAAAGCTGCACATTACATTTTTTTTTCCAACTCAAGAGAGCTTAGGCCAAGTTCACACATCCAGGATATATGGCTCAGATCATAACTCCTTGCCAGTCGTGCTGGGCATTGCAATGTGATCACAGACTGTAAATCATGGGCTGGGATTATTCTTTGACATTTAGCTCTGCAAAGATCTTCTGACCTATGCCACTATATGAGCATATGTAGGCCATTGATCAATTGACTCAAGTCGTAAAAAATGACTATAAAAATGACTACATATACCTTTTATTTCTTTATTGTGCCCATGTAGACTTAGCCTCATCAATATAGTCACACACTCTCGGCCATTGGACACGTTCATCGTGTACAGTGGAAGCTTCTGAATACGCAAAGTAACTGCAAAACACAAGATGTGAACTGAGCCCATGGAAACGGCCCAACTGCATTCACATCTTTGTTATTGTAATCCTTTTTTTTTCCTTGCGATAAGCTATGCCCACCATGAAAATTATGTATTTTTTATGTGAATAGCAGGGCTGTGCAGTCAGTAAACCAAACATACGACTCCGACTCCTCAGTTTCCCTGAATCCGACTCCACCAAAATGGACACCGACTCTGACTCCATGACTCTAACTCCACAACCATGGCTGTGGAGTCGGTAAGCAAAATATCCAACTCCATATCTTCAATTTCTCTGAATCCAACTTCACCAAAGTGGACTCCAACGCCATGACTCCAACCCGAGAACCATGGCTGTGAAATCAGTAAGGCCCCTTTCACATAGGCCTTTTATTAAAATGCGGCAGATTTACTGTGTCTGCCGCATCTTCCGCCTAATGGCCGTACTTGCGTCAAGCCCTATGCATTGTCTATGGGGCTTGCGGTAAGTGCGGTTTTGCCGGTTGCGGCAGATATGGCAGTTGCGGCCGCGAAAAAAAAACGCTGCTGACCGCGTTTTTTTTCGCGGCCACAAGTGCCGCATCTGCCGCAACTGGCAAAACCGTACTTGCCGCACCTGACTGCAAGCCCCATAGAAAATGCATGGGGCTTGCCGCAAGTACGGCCATTAGGCAAAAGATGCGGTAAATCTGCCGGATCTGCCACATTTTAAAAAAACGCCTATGTGAAAGGGGCTTTAAGCCACAGATCTGACTCTGACTTGGGCGCCTCAATTTCCCTGAATCTGACTCTGACTCCACCCACAGCCCTGGTGAATAGGGATGTCAGAGAATTGTAAATGTTTCTAAAGTTTATGACCAGTTTGAAAGGTCTTTGTCAATAAAAATAAAATAGTAATAAAACAGCTGACATGTTCTAGTTCCCACCCCTATATACATTACAGTAGACACTTTATTAAATAGTGATCATAGGTCTGACCATAGTTTATTCCTCTCCCCCCTATTGAGATGGCCAAACCGAGCATGCAAGTGTATGAAGGTGATGCCTATGGGTCTAACACCAACCAATCGAGCCTTCGAGTGCAAAACAGAGGGTCCATGTGGAAATTACTGCACTGTATATGGCTCTCAAGTCGTTCAAAATTGAGATTTTTTTTTCATTTGCAGCGCTGGGGTCCTGGTTTCAAATCTCACCAAGGACAACATGTGCAATGAGTTTGTATGCTCTCCCCATATTTGCGTGGGTTTCCTCCCATTTGAAAGACATACTGATAGGATGTTTAGATTCTTAGCCTCAATGGGGACAGTGTCGCAAATGTATGTAAAGCGATAGGGAATTAATAGCGCTGTATAAATTAAAAAAATATTATTATTATTTTCTATGGTAGGACTTCTCACACATTTTTCTTTGAATTAGTGATCTGGTTATAATCCACTGACTTAGGGCCCTTTCACATCAGCGTTTTTTTCAAATCGCGGCAGATGCGGTGAAAAAACCGCATCTGCCGCGATTACCGCATACCGGCTGCACTTGCGGCACGGTTGCGGCGCGGTTGCGGTAAACGCCATACAAGGTATAGGCGGACTTGCGGCAGGTGCGGCAAGTGCGGTTTTGGCACTTGCGGCAGGTGCGGCCGCGAAAAAAAACGCGGCTGACAGCATTTTTTTTCGCGGCCGCACCTGCCGCAAGTGCCAAAACCACACTTGCCGCACCTGACGCAAGTCCGCCTATACATTGTATAGCGTTTACCGCAACCGCGCCGCAACCATGCCGCAAGTCCGCCTATACATTGTATGGCGTTTACCGCAACCGCGCCGCAACCGTGCCGGAAGTGCTGATGTGAAAGGGCCCTTAGATAGTCACTGAGCTCAACTAAGGTTTTTTTTTACTGATGTCTAATGGTGGGTTTACACACACCAATTTATCTGTTCAATCTCTGACCCAATCTCTGGTTGCAGTGAAATCATGGATACATTGCTCCATTTTGTGGCTGTGTACAACATGGAGCAATGTATCCATGATTTCACTGCAACCAGAGATTGGGTCAGAGATTGAACAGATAAATTGGTGTGTGTAAACCCACCATAAGGGCGTGTGCACTTTGAGTTTTTTGGTGGAGGTTCACTCCAAAAGACTCCAAGAAAAATTGTTCAAAAAACTCTTGTAAGGCTGGTTTCACACTACCGATTTTTTTATAATCCGGATAAATGCAGGTAAAGCCTCCCCTGGAATTGTAAAACCCGATGTAACTGGATGCTCCCACAAATGTTACTAGTGTTCTGTCGTACTACCGGTGCGATAGCACCCAGTTGGATTAAGTTTTGTACTTTTTTTTGATGGATCCGGTGAAAAATTACACGTCCCCTAGTGGGTGTGTCATATGAAACTGGCTTCTGGGCATGCTCAACCAAAAAAAAAAAAACATACAATAGAGACCCTTTTTAATGCCGCTCAGATGCGGATTCTTCCGGGGTTTTAACAGAGCACCAAAATCGCTAAATTTTGTGTTTTTGGTATCAGCCAAATACCGGTGACACCTGGATCCGGCTGGAACCCTATACAAGCGAAATCAAATGTAAGTTCCTGTGTGCCCATTGAAAGTCCAGAAAATGGATGTGGATGCATGCATTTTCAACTGGATTAACCCAGATTACAAAAACCGGTAGTTTAAAACCAGCCTAAAACTCTTAACTAGTAATCTCTATTGTAAAAACACTTTGCTATTCATATGATCACTCTTTTGAGCCCCCCGGAGAGGTGATGTATCCTCTGTGAGGAGTATTATTATTTTTAACATACAGGAGGACAAAGGAGGGCTGAAGACAGGGGATAGGATAGGTAATAAGAGAGGGGACAGGAGAGATGAGCGGCGGTCACAATAGATAAGCGGGGGAGAGAGGATGGAGGAGGGAGAACAGGGAAGATGCAGGGAGAGACAGGGACCAGAAGATCCACACGGATCCTGCATAGACTCGGATCGGATGGCTATTTGCCATCCGAGTGCAGGGATCCATGTGGATCCGTGGCTGTCCGTGGGGATCCTGCTGAGACTCGGTTTCCCACAGACGGCCACAAATCGTGATGTGATCCCGGCCTCACGGACACAAAAACGTTGCTTGCTTGCAACGTTTTTGTGTCCGAGAGGAGAATATCTCCTCTAATTGCCGTATCCCGGATTCTCCCGGATTCGCCCGGATCCTCTCGGATCCAGGGCAATCCGGCGCTCCCTACCATGGGAGGCTATGTGGCCCTGTCCGGGAGGATCCGGGAACCGGACACCTGCAGCTGCACGCCGCTGTTGTTTCAGGACCGCGGCTAGCTCCCCGCGAGCTGCGACCCTGAACCATCAGCGGCGGCAGCTGTGTGCGCCAGCACAAGGAGGGCACATTAGCCCTCCGGTTCTGTGTGCTGATCCGGTCCGGGGATATCCGGTTCACCCTGACAACCACGGATCGGATCAGACCCGCAATGTGAAGCCAGCCTTAAGGAAACAAGAAAAACTCCTCCAAAATCTCCCTAAAGAAGGACCTATTCCTTAGGCACTTAACATTAAAAAACTCATTGTTTTTTATTGCCTCTTAAAAATTCAGTGTGTACATAGCTTAGGGCCATATACACAGAGTTTAAAAAAAAAAAGTTTAAAACACAACATTTTCAAAGCATCGCTGCGTGTGACACCGGGAGACGCGCGATCAGCCAGCTCCCAGCACCTCTCAGCAAGCTCTGGGAGCTGGTCTCCACGGTAAACTGCGGGTATCTAGGCAACGTGTGCTGCCTAGATACCCGATGTATACCTTGGTCACCAGCCTTCTCCACTCACCAGCTCGTATCCAAGGTACACAACGGGTAACTAGGGACCCTAGTTACCCGCTGTGTACCTTGGATACCAGCCAGTGAGCAGAGAAGGCTGGTAACCAAGGTATGCATCGGGTATCTAGGCAGCGCGCACTGCCTAGATACCCTCAGTTTACCTTGGAGACCAGCCTGCTCCCGCTTACTGCAGGCTGGCAGCGGGAGCAAGACATCGTAGAAACGATATTTAAATCATTTCCACGATGTCGCTGATCGCTGGTGAGTCTGCCTGTGTGACAGCTCACCAGCGAGCAGCCTTCAATGTCGCCAGCGATCAGATCGCTGACGACATTGAAGTGTGTGACGGCCCCATAAGGGTACCGTTACACGTCGCTACATTGCATGCAATTTCACTTGCAATTTTTTGGTTGCAGTGAAATCATGGACACATTGTTCTATGTCCATGATTTCAATGCAACCAGCAAATTGCAAGTGACAATGCATGCAATGTTGCGATGTGTAACGGTACCTTAACATTCACCTTATTTACCCCCTGAAAAGAAGAAAAATAAACACTCAAAAATCTGAAAATCTGACCAGCAAAGTGGATTAAGTTTGAAATGAATAGTAGGAGTATTTTTAGTATTTTCCAGGCAATTATTTTAGGTATTTTTTAAGCAATTACACTCTTAAAAAGTCTTAAAAAACATCTGTGTGAACACACTGTGAAGACACTCTTAAGGCAGCTTTACACGTCACAATATTGTTCCGATATTGCATACGATTTCACGGGAGGGCGCACGTTTTTGGCACTTGTCCAAGATTGCATAGGAGATGTCACACAGGGAGATATCAGCAGGTAACGCAACTACGATGGTGTACGCCCCTTTCCCACGCTGTGTATGAGCAACCCAGGGAACGAGCATTTAACATTGGAGTGAATAGGGGAAGTTGCACTCCAAATCGTAGTTGCGCTGTCACAGCACGATCCTGCCACATCGCCTAGCCAATATTGCACGGTTGAAGGGTTTGCACAATCTTCATGCAATATCGTAGTTAGGATGTTTTCGCGTCGCATTGCCAATTTACACGACACAACGCACGACCAATATCAACTGCAACGGCCACACCACGTGACTTTTTATCGATGTTGTGTTGCGATATCGCGACGTGTAAAGCGGCCCTTAGACACAGATACAGCCACTGAATTTTTCCAAGTGAAACCTGAGGAATGAACACATTAGTTCTGTTAACCATTACAGAGTTTCCGAACCTTCAAGTGTTTTAAAGAAATTACAAAATACTGAACTTGTGCACAGCAATGTAATTTTTACATTGATGTGAATAGTGTTAATTTTTTCTGGACAAAATCCGCCTTAACAAGACACTGTATACGCATAGCCACTGAGGGAAAAATCTCCAAAATACTCCTGAAAAACTTTGAGTTTCCATTCCAAAAACCCAGCTCCAAGACTTCTCCTGAGCAACACCAATTTCTTGGAATGCTCTACCACAACTAGCCACAACTTACTCAGTTTTATGCATTCCCTAAAAACACATTTTTTTAGTGTAGTGTATCACGTTTCCTAATCGAAGCCCATTATATATATATAGTCTATTCATTATTTCTCTGAATATACCGTAATTCTCCATCAAACTCCACCGCACTCAATAGCACAACAAATATTGGATGGTGACCGCTCATCCTGCTTTTCCCCAATTTCCTCAAGATGGCTGGACCATTGTAGTAAATAAGAACCTTAAGGGTATGTGCCCACTGGACGGTTCTGCATCTTTGCAGACCGTCAGAAAACCGGTTGAGAATTGCAGAAACTGAGTTTTCTGACCTCAGCAGTGTCCATCGTTTTTTGAGCGGTTTTTGAGCGGTTTTATAGCGTTTGTACAGTGTTTTATAGGTTTTTCTTAGCGTTTTAAAGACTGTTTTTTGTGCCCTTGTAAGCTGGAACCGCTGGAAAAACGCTCAAAAGAATTCACCTGCTCTATCTTTGAAAACCGGTGGTAAATTGGTGAAGAAAGTGTTAAGGAGACAAAAAAGAACGTTCTAATGTACACAGCGTTTTCTAAAATCCATTGACTAGCATGTTAAGCCAACGCTGGTTAGGATTAACATAAATTAACATAAAACTCAGCAGAAAACGCCGACGGAAAACGCTAAAAAACGCCCATAAAACGTCCAGTGGGCACATACCCTTACTTTGGATCACCCCCATCTCATTGTTAGATTGCAAGCTCTTACGAACATGTTTGTCTTTTTTTTTTTTTGCTTTAATTTTTGTATCATTTATAACATTTACTTCTGACCGTATATGAACCTCTGAATTGTAAAGCTCTGCGGAATATGTTGGCGCTATATAAAGATTATTATTGCACACAAATCAAACAGCATGCATCTTTTCAAGTCAATGGATTCATGGAAAGTATCAGACTGCACTTGGATGACACAATGGGAAGAAGGAGAAATTTTATTCTCCTTCTGACAGTGTGCTGTGATTCTCTCGTAAGAGAATTGGATCACATAATGCTGACACTTGGATCTGAGTTTGATCGGAGCGTCATTATCATAATTGATCAACACTTGTGTGACCCCGACCTTGGTGTCATAAGCAGAAGCGTATGTGCAACCAATGCAAATGCAAAATCGGCCCATTCAGCAGATTTTCCGGGCAAAATCCTCTGCGTATTACAGTTGTCAGTGTTGTAAATGCAACTTGAAAAAGACTTTCAAGCTTGGGTCAGGAGAGCTGCCGACGTTCCGTGAATAGTCCTTTGTACTAGGAACGAGACACATGAATTTGTGAATGCTGCATTACTGGTGGATTAATAGAGGGACATAGGACTAGACTCAGACACTGTAGACAATTGTACCCAAAACCGCACCTACATGGAGATCAGCACACTTTACGAAAGATTAACATTTACTATTTTGGAGTATGAGCTCACCGGGCAAAACACAATGATGTTGTATACAGAAAATTAGCGTTTTTCATTTTCAGCCCTTTGTATTGTAATTCGAGAACTCTCCTGCATACGCTGCAAAGTAGATCCACAGCGTAAACTGACAGGCGCTGCACATTTGAGATCGTAAATGTGAATTTATGCTTTCACCCTGTGTAATGGAAATTTCACCGCAGCATTTACACATCAGGGGGTCCACAAAGGATGTGCTCATGTGAACCGTCTCTACGGTGTGCACCGCTTATCTTTTTATGAAGAACAGATTTATTTCCTTCGTCCGGTATTGTATAGACTGATTGTACCAGGGCTGGACATATGATTGGTGCAACCTGTGCAGCCACACAGGGGCCCAAGAGGTACATGGGCCTATTTGTACATCCAAAACTACTAGAATTGTGTATTTTATGAGCTCTTGGGCTCAAAAGGGCCATATACTGTCCTTGCACAGGGGCCCTCTTCTGTGTGTGTCCGACAGTGGATTGCACAACATGAAGAACTTGGCGTTGCAAGATTCTATCTTAGAATTGCCAATACTGCTGGATTTTTGGTCACACTTTGCTCCTGCAAGTCAAGTCCGATCTGATTTGATGAAAACAAAAAACAAACCCAAAACTGCACCGTGAATAAAGATTCATACGGTATAGTAACAGGTCTGACTCACGGTGTGGAGTCTGTGGAGGATTGAGAGCGAGACTGTTGTAGCACCCTTCTCCTCTCCTCCCATAGAGATTGCAGCATGTGATGCTGGTTACATCGGAAAAAATGAGCTCGGAGGAGCTGACTCCCCCTCATTACATGCTGGTAATGAGGGGGCTTAAGGAAACAAGTGTTGGAAATGCATCTCCACTGATGTCCCAAAATTGACGGATGATCCATTATTCATGGGGGACTGTCAGGAATTCATCAAGGTGTAAAGCAGCCTCCTTTTTCTTCTTTCATAGTATTTAACTTCTATAATTCATATTAGTGGGGAATCTGGAGGGATTGCTGCCAGCTGACATATTTCAGGTGGCCACTATTGAATGTTTATGGCTATTTTAATAAAGCCAAATTGAGAAGGGTGTCTTTCCCAATCCGAATACTGACCGGCGTAGCCAAGGGGTCACTTCAATCAAATTTATTGCCTTCTTTGTGCGTGTAGTCAGGAGACCAGTGGTCAATCCAGGTATTAGGCCACGATCACAGGTTGAGTATTTGGTGAGTTTTTTACCTCAGTATTTGTAACACAAAACCAGGAGTGGAACAATCAGAGGAAAAGTATAATAGAAACACGTCACCACTTCTGTATTTATCACCCACTGCTGGTTTTGGCTACAAATACTGAGGTAAAAAACTCACCAAATACTCAACATGTGCACGTGGCCTGAGGGGTCAGGCGTGGTCCTATTAGGCCTCATGCACATATTGAGTATTTGATCAGTATTTTACCTCAGGATTTGTATTCAAAACCAGAAGTGGAACAAAAGTATTATAGAAACACGTCACCACTTCTGTATTTATCACCCACTCCTGCTTTTGGCTACAAATACTGAGGTAAAAAAACTCACCAAATACTCAATGTGTGCATACGGCCTTACAGTTCATATACTGACCATAAAAAATGCCGGTTTGAACTCGCCTATTACAGGACCAATTTTTCAGGTATGTAAGGGGGTCAAGGGTTAACTTTCTTCCACCCTATAAGAATGTGGTGTATATGTGTCATGTATTTTTATATAAGGTTAATACGTTAAATAATTTGCTAGTGGCCCAGGTAAAGACTGGCCACCGGTTCCCCCCTCATAATGGAAGTTATTAATAATAGTTGGTGGTATTCCTTGGGGTAACTTTACACGTCGCAACATTGCATGCAATTTCACTTGCAACTTACTGGTCACAGTGAACAAAATGTAACAATGTGTTCATGATTTCACTGCAACCAGTAAGTTGCAAGTGAAATTGCATGCAATGTTGCGACGTGTAAAGGTACCCTTGGGTGGGGGGAATTAGCTAATAAAAAAAGGCTTGCAGTGTCGAGGAGAGCAGGAGAGTCCCAAGAAAAAGGAGGGAAACTGGAATGGAACCTCTACCCGATTGAAACCAGCTGGACCCTTTGGATCACTCTGGGATTTGGGCCCAGGACACGGGACAGGTGCACTAGACCATTATGAGTGCATTCCCCGCAGTACTGGTACTTGTTCTCTGCTTCTGGCAGAACCGCAGACAGCAACAGGATAGCAGACTTCAGCCTAGACTCAGGTGAACGGGTTACCGTGTTGGGGGCGGTGAAGGAACTTTTGTCTGGTAGAGGCCCTGGTTGTTCCTTTATGAAAGATCCCCGTGGGTGGGATAGGACCTAAGCTACAGGAGACTGTATGAATTCACGGCAGGCTTCAGCAGGGCTGAGGTGCAAGAGTCTGGAGGCCCCGGGACGAGTGGAACAAGAAACGTTCTAGATGTGTGTGCATGTTTCACGAGACTGTGTTAATAAATCTTCAATGAAAACTGTGATAGACCAATGTGTGCTTTGGCTGATTTTAATTATGTCCAATTTTCAATCAATAATTGAATGCATAGTGAAAGGTTAAATATTGTTTTCTAAGTTTATATTTTCATATAATGGCATGTCTTTTCTGAAAAATGTCCTAAAGTAGCGCGTGCAGCAGGTTTTTGCACGAGGACCATGTAAAATCGTCTATGCAAACTCTTACATTGGTTTGTGTGCTGTAAGATTTGCGCACAGATGTTTCAGGCCTTGTGCACACATTGAGTATTTCGTGACTTTTTTACCTCAGGATTTTTAGCCAAAACCAGGAGTGTGTGATAAATACAGAAGTGGTGACGTGTTTCTATTATACTTTTCCTCTGATTGTTCTTCTCCTTGTTTTGGCTACAAAAACTGAGGTAAAAATCTCACCAAATACTTGACCCATAATACCACGTGCACATGTTGAGTATTTGGTGAGTTTTTACTTCAGGATTTGTAGCCAAAACCAGGAGTGGGTGATAAATACAGAAGTGGTGACGTGTTTCTATTAGACTTGTCCTCTGATTGTTCCACTCCTGGTTTTGGCTACAAATCCTGAGGTAAATAACTCACTCAATATGTGAATGAGGTCTTATTTATCTGAATGAGTCCTAATAATTGCAAAAAGCTAATAAGTCGTTATTTTAATTTTTCTCCAATATTAGACTCATCTGAAGTGCCGAGAGGGGAGTAACGGGTTACCGGATGAAGGCGATTAAACAATGAGGTAATTCTAATGACACGTTTAATGAGTCACGTGATGAGAGAACAGAATCCATTGAAAGCGACTGAAGACGACGCACCCCGGTGGGTTAAAGGGTCAATTAAAACGGACACGCACACTTTCCCCTGCAGCGGCCCCCCTCTCCATGTGTTTTGCAGCATCAGGCGGGAAGGTGAATTTGTGTTGTGGTCTGGTAGATGCTGAGCTGCAGTAATGGGATTATCCTAATTAGCCCTGATTCCTGAACAGGCTAATCTGCTGCAGAGACACAGAGCCTGGTTGCGAGGCAGGGAAAAAGCCTGATTGGATGCCATGGGGTCCTCCTGAGCCAATCGCCACCCGCCTATCAGCCACACGTACACCTGGAGGGATGTCTGCAGACCAATAAGAGCCGCTCGACATGTAGACAAGCGACGTGATTGGATGCAGAATTTCTGTAGTGATAGAGATAAGTTCGGTGGGAGAACTTGCAACAAACATACAAACACTATATAGAGCGCACTGTGGATGTAAACACGCCATATAGGCAACCAACTGCAACCCAACCTTAATAAACAGCAATTAATCCAATTATCAGGGGTTCCTGAGGGCATAAACTGGTACAACAAGGGCACATGTTCCTCTAAGCTGCGTTTTGATGGTTGTGCACAGTCAGATAGCGATGCCAGGGAGTGAAGGGGTTACTGGCAGCTCTCTAGGAGCGGCAGCGCTCGCCTGATTCTGTCTGCTGAGTCCCAGGATACAGCCGGGTCACTGGGATACATAATAAATACACCGGCATCTTCTGTTGCAGAAAGTAAGCCATTAAACGCCTCACTACCGTAATCTTTTTTTTCTTGCAGGGCTGCGGTATTAACTCTTTCAGTGCCTCCCTGATACGTGCACGTTTAATGCGGTATTTTACATATAAAGCACCACAGCAGCTACAGATAGGGATTTCATTATTGATGCAATTGGGGGTGTTATTCTTTACTTCTAACCACATCGTGGTCTGACCGAAACCTCATGGGAAAACCATAAACCCGAATTTCAACCATGTGTAGCATTCGCACTTGGAGACTGGGATACTACTAGCTGCCTTAAAAAACTGCTCCGCTATCTTTTCATAGACATTTTACAGTAAAATACACCATGTTATGGTAAAAAAAAAATAATTCTTGGGTCTCATAGTTCCTCTGTGTACACTTCCGGGCAGAAAATCTTATGCATTTTACCGTACCAAAATATCATCCTCGTCATGCAAGCATTAAATTGACCATCGCTGCAAAACTGGGACTTCACCCTTTGCAAAATTGCATTGAAGGATGCAATCGGTTACATTTCTGCAAAGAAAAGCACTTAGTTTGGTGCAGATTTTGTAGCTGCAGATTTGTGTCTGGGATCTTGTTTTTAATGAATATACCCTTACTTTTTCCTGGCTATCCCACTGTGTATAGTCAAGAGCCCTAAGCTCACACAGTCGAGCACACAACCAAACGACCTAGGTGTACTGACATATGTGGCGCCCCTGCGACCAGGGTGGCCACATAGGGAACTGCAGCCAGGCAGGAAGATAGACAGTTTGTACAACAAACACCCTCAGAAACCACACCCACTAGAGGCAGCACCCAACCCAGTGCCGGGACTCTAGGCGGGCAAGGGGTGGTGGGTTTAGAGGAAAGTGGGTGGGAAGAATGTAGATCAGGTGACAGATAGTACAAGTAGAGGAAAAGAGGAGGAAGGAGTTAGTAGGCCAGAGTAAGCCGAGAAGTAAAGACACCAGAAAGAAAGTGACACATCCTGGTGGGATTGGCCTCCTGAGACGCAGAATCCACAGTCACAGAAACCATGGAGAGAAAGCTTGTCCATGGCCGGCATCCCAGGGGAGTGTGAGGAAAGAGACCGGACCGGTATCACCGGGTCCGAGGAACACGGCAGCACCAACCAACTACCGGCTGAGTGGTTTTCCCTAATTGTGCTGGAATCACACGGGTTAGATGAAGCCTGGTAACACCTTGGAAGATGGGTTACTGCAGGCTAGGTAACAGCAGAGTGTCGGCTCTGAGGGGAACTGAAGCAATATTCCGGCTTCCCAGAAAAACCGACGGGGAGCTTCAATTTCAGGTTGGAGTACCCAACACAAGGGTTGGAGGCACAGCAGCAACCACGAGGACCCACAAGGGTCCGAGCTGCCGCCATACAATCCGAAGAGAGAACAGAGGGGGAGAGAACAGCCTGAAAGGACACTTAGAAGAAGTGAGGGGTCTCAGAGTGACAGCCTGGCTGCAGAGGGCTCAGTGTTACCAAAGTTAACTGAACTGTAACTTGTGAAGTAAACCCGGTGAACCCTGCCTGAGTGTCCATGTCTGATTCTAGGTATACAGAACTGGTTATCATACCCTTTTACCCTGCCAGGAGCAGCCCAACCCGTGGCGGGCTCATCCATCTAGCTGCAGCCCATCCATCCCTCCATCCTCCTGGCAGAGCTGTGCTGCAGCTGTGGTCCCATTACTGACCACAACTTGTGGGTGGCGTCACGACAAACATTATCCATTGTATATATCCCCTTTACTTGTGAGAACCCGGGACACGGTCCAGACCAGGACCGTGACATCCCCAGCAGTACCCGGTCCGGCACCGAGTACCCCGTCCCAGTGGGCTCCACACATACATTAAATATTAGGGTGCCCTATGTATGGAAATCTTTGTCCCTACAAGAATTGTTTCTGTAGGAGAATATCTATGTACATGACAAGTCCACTGGAGCATGCCACAAGCATTAGCACATATCTTTTTTTGGGCTGGGGGCATTAAATCTTAAGCTCCCTGTCTTATGCTCATCTTCTGGCATTTTCATCCCTTTTTGGTATCGCTCCGATCCTGCGCCGCCATTTTGTGCTGGTAACTCTGGCTGGCTGGAAGGCAGAAGTTATATCACAAGTGCTAAGTGCAATTCTATGGGAGCCAGAATGAGACTCAAATAGACTTTTATTGAGTTGTGATCTCTGGCGTCCTCCATTAAACACTGGAGCTGCCGGCAGGTCTCGATCGCCGGACACCAGCTGGAGAAATACTGGAAACAGATGAAGACATCAGCAGGTGAGTATCACACAGGGGACAGGAGACATAGATTTAAAGCACCACTCCAGCGATAAAATAAAAAAGGGTCGCTGGAGTGGTGCTGTATTCACAAAAATATTCGGCATGGTATGTTTGAAATTGAGAAATGAGGCACAGAGGAGCATATGCTCTAGAATGGAGTCTATGTAGTCATAGCATACTAAAGTCATACTTTAGGCTGGTTATTCAACTTTGCTGCGACACAGGTCATTTAAACTAAGAAGGAAGCAAGCGCAGATAGGGTCTTATCTTTTTAACAATCAGCGGCTAAAGAGCCGTAATGGTCACTGCTCACCTTATCAGGTTGTGTGACACACAACCAGTATGAAAAGCATGTAATGGCGGCTGCTGCTGGACCCACACCTCCACGTGCTATGTGGTCAAATTCCAGAGTTTTCCAGGGACAATGTGTCGTCAGTCACACACTCCCTGATGAAGGAGCATAGCAGGCTCCGAAACGCGTTGGATGGATCCATATAAAGATATAGAGTGAACTTCTGATTCAGTCATTTGTGGCAGCGCGGACCGACAACACATTGTCCCTGGAAAACACAGGTCATTTAGTCAGAGATCATAGTTTATTGCTGCTGCATCGCAACATAATAAAGATCGCAAGTCCCAAAAAGTTGATGCATCAAAATGTGATTATACCTTGCGGGTTGCAATGTGAACAGCATTACTTGCACCATACTGAATTCATGCAACCTCTATTGAAGCCAAAGTTGCCGTGTAGCCCCAATAACAATATGTTCACATCACATGCAGCAGATTTGTTGTAAAAAATGTTTGACATCTGGAGGTGCTGTAGAAATATTTAACTGCAAAAAATACAACAGATTATGAAAACTGCATTTGGTTTCCCTCCTCGTAAATTTTTATGGGAACCACATGACAATTCTATCCCTTGTTGCTTTTTATTCTATCCATATCACTTCCTGGTAGGATCAGACTTATATCTGATGATCTAGTCTGATGGGAGATAAGCCACCTCTGGAGGTGTCTGGCAGCAGCTTACTCCCTTCTCCACGGAAAAAGCTCAGCCGAGGTCAGCACATAAGGTGTTGTTTCACGATCACCAAGCTACGACTTGCCTACTTTTAGACACAGCATACGAAGAGAGCAATCACTGGAGAAGGACATCATGGTCGGAAGAATAGAAGGAACCGATGGCTTGATACTATGAAGATAATGGCGGAGAAGACCCTGGTGTACCTAACAAGGCTGCACAGGATCGATCTTCCTAAAGAGCTTTCGTCAAGTCGCTATAGCTGAAGATCAGGCTTAAGGCCGTTAAACAATAATCATGCTCTAGGTTTATGTGAAACCTGTTGTGAAATGTTTGTGTGTTCCAGATTTTTTTTCCTCTCCTGACATGGAAACAACTCTCTACATCTGTCTGTATGAGAGATGCAATTATTTTTTGTTTGTTTTTTTTGGGCCTGTCCTGAATGTGACTCTACAGGCTGCCCGGAGGAGGATGGAGGAATGCAGCTGCTCGATCCTCGCATACCTCGGCAGTGAGGAGTATGGCGGATATACCATAGGGTGTATACTGGCAGTGGGCGAGCAATACCATAGCTCGTCGTGGGATGTAATTGTTCCACCTACACATATGAAAGCAACTGCTGCAATTCCAGGATCCATTTCCCTTTCATTCCTTCAGTTACCAACTGTACATAATTTGCAGGATTTGGGGTACGACTCTGGAGAAGTTTGTCTATGGTAATTTCCCTAATGCTTAATAACATACAGTGGGTTGCCAGCTCTTTGGGCTAAGTCAAGTATTGTGCCCACTAACCCAATAGTAATACCCCATTTAAAAAGTTTTAGTGCCACCTTTTTGCCAAACCCACAAAAAAAACTTGTACTCCCCTAATCTAAACCCACTGAGTCCTCCCCTTCTCTGCACATGGAACAAACAAGGTGGCACAATGCAATCACATATGGCCTGTGCCGGGATACTGACACACTTTAGGCTGACAGTTTGACGCCGATGAGAAAGAAAGGAGGAGGGTATGTATCCACCTCCCAAAACCAAAAATTGTTTCTTATGAAAAATTAATTTTATTGGTATATTTTAAAAACATTTAGGTGACGTTAGAATTGAAACACTTGGCCTATGCATTTTGAGGGACAAGCGTTTGCTTGATTAAGAGCATTTATCGCTCAAAACGCGTAGGGATAGTGTTTTATATTTCAACTTAACCTAAAAGTTTTAAAAGTATACCAATTAAAATATGTTTTTTAAGGAACAACTGTTTGTTACTTGAGCTAGATACCCCCTCCTTTCTTTTTCATCAAACCTCGGGAGCCGACCCAATGATTCTTCTGTGTGCCTCATTCGTATGGGATGTCTAACTGGATCTGGTGAGCTGATGTGATCGACATCTTTCTTTTTTTATGTTGATGCCGATAACATTAAAAGTGTCGTTCTCCTAGAGATCTGGGGCACCCGGCCAGAGGTTTGGTGCATATTCAAAGCGCTAACAAGGCTACTGCTATTTTTTTTATCCATAAATATTGCACCCCTAAGACCTTGTAACACTCCCATGAAATGCCACCCATAACTGGGAACCAATGTATTTTTAGCATTATGACCCCCGCTAAGCTTTTCTAGATTCCCCACAGGTAGATCCACTGCCACATTGTTGGTTGGTATCAATCCGTGTCTTAAACAGGTTAACCTTCCGATAGACATTTAACAGCTATTTTCCTCCTATTTCCTATGAATTCCCTGGTGAAGTGGAGATAAGGGTCTACCGGGCACACCATGTGCTGCTTATCTCCATGGGGAGCGTAAGTTAGAATGGGACTGGGTTTTACTAGTGAGTGCAGTAATTCTCTATCTCGCCGGCTATGGAACCTTGTCACTTCCTTTTTCTTGTTCACCAAAAGTCATAATCCGCTTTAGTCCCCTATCACTCATCATCAGATCAGTCTATGATAATCTCCTGAGAGTGATTGGCCAGATTATCCCCTTTGATGCCATAGACTGCTGGGCGATACTTTCCATGTGTAAGGAATGACCAAGCTATATACCGACTTGTGAGATGTAGGATGGATTGAGAGGCGCGAAATGCAAGAAAGAGAGCATGCATGGGATGTGGGTTGCTTTTCTTAAGATTTAAGTGTTTATGGCCATAATAGAGTATGATTCTTCCAAAAATCCCCCAACCCACCTCTGAGCATAGTATCTCCACAGTGAATCCCTACCCCCTTATAGGTTCACTCCACAAATACAGTCCACAGTGCAACCAACGTAGTATACTATTCTCATCGCATGTTGCACCCAAAGTGGCCCCCCCATAGCAAAAGTATTCCTCATAGGCACACATACAGTACCATGACATTAACACAAAAAGTTCTATTTGGTCTCATTTGACCAGAACGTCTTCCACAGGTTAGCTGTGTGCCCTACATAATAATAATAATAATAATAAAGCTTTATTTATATAACGCAACATATTCCGCAGCGCTTTACAATGTAGGGTTAGAGTACAGAAAATATACAGTAAGTAATTACAGTAGAGAACAATAAAGTACAATAATTGGATACAAAACAATACACATAGAATCAATGTAAAAAAGAAATACAATAAATAAGCAAGAAATGAAGGTGACCCTGCTCAAAGAGCTTACAATCTACAACTACATGGCTTTTTGAGAACTGCAAATAGGACATATGACTTGGCTTTCAAAAATTGCTTTCTTCTTGCCTCTAATCCATAAAGGTCAGATATGTGGAGTGTATATAATATCATATTTATTTATATAGCCCTATTAATTCCATAGCACTTTTCATACATTTGCAACACTGTCCCCATTGGGGCTCACAATCTAAAGTATATGACAAATAGTTACCGTGTGGACAGATTCTCCCCCGAGTTGTGATCTCTACAGCTCCTCCAGTGACCATGGGCTTCTTGGCTGCTTCTCTAATAAGTGCTCTCCTTCTTGGAATGTCAGTTAGATGGACGGCCATGTCTTGGTAGGTTTGTAGCTGTTGCATTCTCCTTCTATTATTGGATCATGGATTGAACATCTCCACGAGATATTCAGAGCTTGGCCTATTTTTTTTTACCATGCTTTACTCTTCTTTATATCTTTATCCCTGATCTCTCTGATGTGTTCCTTGGTTTTCATGATGTTGATTGATCCCTAAAGTTCTCAACCAAACTTCTGAATTTTTCACAGATTAGCTGTAGTTATACTGAGAATAAATGACACAAGTGGACTCAATTTACAAATTAGATAACTTCTGGACGCAATTGGTCACAGGATTTTATTTAAGGGTATCAGACTTCAGGGGAATGAATACAAATACACGTCACTATTTTCAGATTTATATTTTTAAAATATTTTTAAAAAAAAGTATTCATTTCACAAATACTTGCTGCTTGTTGTTGGTGTCACATAGAATCCCAATAAAATACATATTTGTAGGTGTAATGTGAAAAAATTTAAAAACGTTCACGGGGCATGAATACTTCTTCAAGGCACTGCGTATAGTCAGATCCCACAGTCATGCAGGGGCGTAACTACCGGCATAGCAGACGTAGCGGTCGCTTTGGGGCCCGGCGCTTGAGGGGGGCCCGGACCCAGCGCCGCTACGCTGCTATCCGGTCAGCTACAGGCCCCCAGTGTGTATATACAGGCCCCCCACTCCTCCCTTCCTGCTGCACACGTCACCTGTAAAGGAATACATCATAGTTACTTATCCCTGCCGGCTGTCGCTGTCGCCGCTCTGCACCGCGCTCCGTCTTCATCCAGCTTCATCTTGGTTGTGACGTCATTGCCTGCACCCACCGGTCACAACCAGGAAGAAGCTGGATGAAGACGGAGCGCGGTGCAGAGCGGCGACAGCGGCAGCCGGCAGGGATAAGTAAGTATGATGTATTCCTTTACAGGTGACGTGTGCAGCAAGAAGGGAGGAGTGGGGGGCCTGTATATGCACACTGGGGCCCTGTATATAGCCACTGGGGGCCTGTATATAGCCACTGGGGCCCTGTATATAGCCACTGGGGGCCTGCATATAGCCACTGGGGGCCTGCATATAGCCACTGGGGGCCTGTATATAGCCACTGGAGCCCTGTATATAGCTACTGGGGGCCTGTATATACTCACTGGGGGCCTGTATATAGCCACTGGAAGCCTGTATATAGCCACTGGGGGCCTGTATATACCCACTGAGGGCCTGTATATAGCCACTGGAGGCCTGTATATAGCCACTGGGGGCCTGTATATAGCCACTGGGGGCCTGTATATAGCCACTGGGGGCCTGTATATAGCCACTGGGGGCCTGTATATACCCACTGGGGGCCTGTATATACCCACTGGGGCCCTGACTGTATATACCCACTGGGGCCTGTATATACCCACTGGGGCCCTGACTGTATATACCCACTGGGGCCTGTATATAGCCACTGGGGCCCTGACTGTATATACCCACTGGGGCCTGTATATAGCCACTGGGGGCCTGTATATAGCCACTGGGGGCCTGTATATAGCCACTGGGGGCCTGTATATACCCACTGGGGGCCTGTATATACCCACTGGGGGCCTGTATATACCCACTGGGGGCCTGTATATACCCACTGGGGCCTGTATATACCCACTGGGGCCTGCATATACCCACTGGGGCCTGTATATATCCACTGGGGCCCTGTATATACCCACTGGGGCCCTGTATATACCCACTGGGGCCCTGTATATACCCACTGGGGAGGCTGCTGTATATACTGCTGGGGCCTGTATATACTGCTGGGGCCTGTATATACCACTGGGGAGGCTGCTGTATATACCACTGGGGCTGCTGTATATACCACTGGGGAGGCTGCTGTATACCACTGGGGCTACTGTATATACTGCTGGGGCCTGTATATACCACTGGGGAGGCTGCTGTATACCACTGGGGCTGCTGTATATACTGCTGGGGCCTGTATATACCACTGGGGAGGCTGCTGTATACCACTGGGGAGGCTGCTGTATACCACTGGGGAGGCTGCTGTATACCACTGGGGAGGCTGCTGTATGCCACTGGGGCTACTGTATATACTGCTGGGGCCTGTATATACCACTGGGAAGGCTGCTGTATACTACCACTGGGGAGGCCTGTATACCACACTGCTGGGGGCTGTATACCTGTGCTGGGGTCCACCCTCGGCTTATACACGAGTCAATAGGTTTTCTCAGGTTTTGGGGGCAAAAGTAGGGGGGTCGGCTTATACACGAGTATATACGGTAAACTGGGTGGCGTCAGACTGTTAACACCGATTCGGTAAGGGGGTGTGTCTTGAAGGGGGCGTGTCATTGGGGGCATGTCTTGGAGGGGGCCCCGTTCAAAAGTTTGCTATGGGGCCCTGCCAGTTCTAGTTACGCCCCTGCAGTCATGTATAAGGTCCCTTTCACATCAGCGTTTTTTGCTGATTGTGGCAGATCCGGCAGATTTACCGCATCCGCCGCTTAATGGTCGTACTTGTGGCACACTTGCGGCAAGCCCTATGCATTGGCTATGGGGCTTGCTGCAGGTGCGGCAAGTTCTTTATTGCCGCAATCCGGCAGTTGCGGCCGTGCAAAAAAAACACGGCCAGCTTTGCACGCCCGCAACTGCCACAAGTGCCGGATCACAACAATACCGCACTTGCCGCACCTACAGCAAGCCCCATAGACAATGCATGGGGCTTGCCCCAAGTGTGCCACAAGTGCAACCGTTAGGAGGCCGATGCGGTAGATCTGCCGCAATCAGCAAAAACGCTGATGTGAAAGGGGCCTTACTCCCTTCCATCTGCCCCTCCAGTCTGTAAACTATGAAGAAGCAAAAAAATAGTCACCTCCAAACACCATTACACAGTTTACACATAAAATGAGTATAAAAAGTTATGTAACTTTGTAATTACATTGAATTACTCGTGTTGGAAGAAAACTGATCCCAGAGGTGCGTTCAGACTTCTGTAGGCTTCAGAGCTGGAACCTCCCAACATTTATGCTCTCGCATCGTCTGCTTGCTTTAGCAATTTGCATTCTGTGAAGTTTAGTCTTTTTATCAGGCGCTGTACGTTTTGGAAAAAATTAATTCCAAAAGGAAACTTGCATTATTTATGTTGTATTGATCCTGCCCGAGTCGCAAAAGCTACCGTAGCACAATGCAGACATTACGATGGCAAGCAATGTTGGGAGAGCTCAGCTCTGAAACTTGCAGAATTGTGAATGCGGCTCTGGAATCAGCTTTCATACAAAATTATTTGTATAATGTGTTTATCATGTTTGTCAACTTTTTATGCAAGTGGGCATGTGTGTATATACACTGCTCGAAAAACTAAAGGGAACTCTAAAATATCACATTCTAGATCTCAATCAATGAAATATTCCAGTTGTAAATCTTTATTCATTACATAGTGGAATGCGCTGAGAACAATAAAACATAAAAATGATCAATGTAAATCAAAATTAATATCCCATGGAGGTCTGGATTTGGGATGATGCTAAAATCAAAGTGAAAAATGTAATTAAAGGCTGTTGCAACTTCAGTGGAAATGCCTCAAGACAAGGAAATGAGGCTCAGTAGTGTATGTGGCCTCCGCGTGCCTGTATGACCTCCCTACAGCACCTGGGCATGCTCCTGATGAGGCGGTGGATGTTCTCCTGAGGGATCTCCTCCCAGACCTGGATTAAAGCATCAGTCAACTCCTGGACAGTCTTTTAGTGGATGGAATGATACATGATGTCCCAGACGTGCTCGGTAGGCTTCAGGTCTGGGGAATGGGCAGGCCAGTCCGTAGCATCAATTCCTTAATCATGCAGGAATGCAGGAATTTCTGACACACTTCAGGTACATGCATTGTCACGCATGAGAAGGGACCCAGGGCCACTGCACCTGTACATGAACTCACAATAGGTCTGAGGATCTCATCCCAATACCTAATGGCAGTCATGGTACCTCTGGATAGCACAAGAAGGGCTGTGCGACACCCAAAGTAATACCTCTGCACCATTACTAACCCCCCACCCAAACTGGTCAATGCTGGACAATGTTGCAGGCAGCTAAAAGTTCTCCTTGGCGTCTCCAGACTCTGTCACATCTGTCATGTGCTCAGGGTGGACCTGCTCTCATCTGTGAAGAGCACACGGCGCCAGTGTCGAATCTTCCAATCTTGGTGTTCTCTGGCAAATACCAATTGCACCGGAACAGTGTTGGGCTGTAAGCACAACAACCACTTGTGGACGTTGGGGTAATAACCACCGTCATGGAGTCTGTTTCTGAGAGTTTGACCCCCACATGAATATTAGTGGCTGTTGGAGGTAATTCTGCAGGGCTCTGGCATAGCTCCTCCTGTTCCTCCTTGCACAAAGGAGGAGGTAGTGGTCCTGCTGCTGGGTTGTTGCCCTCCTCCACATCTCCTGATGTACTGGCCTATCTCCTGGTATCTGCTCCAGGCTCTGGAACTGTGATGATAGACACAGCTAACCTTCTTGCCACAGATCGCATTGATGTGCCATTCTGGATGAGCTGCACTACCTGAGCAACATCTGTGGATTGTAGACAACACCTCATGCTACCTCTAGGGGTGATAGCAATGACAAAACACAAAAGTGACCAAAACAACAGCCAAAAAGGATGAAAACAGAGGAATGGTCTGTGGTCACCACCTGCAGAACTGCTTCTTTATAGGGGGTCTTACTCCGATCATTTCTACCTGTTCTCTGTTCCATTTGCACAACAGCAGGAGACATTGATCCACAATCAGTGTCGCTTCATAACTGCACAGGATGATTTCACAGACGTGTGACTGACTTGGAGTTACAGTGTGTAATTTAAGTGTTCCCTTTATTCTTTTGACCAGTGGGCTCCTCTTCGTTTTCGATTGTTTGTTCTTGGCTTCCAAGAGCTACATTATTCATTGCTACCACTTTGGCGTCCATACCATGTTCTGATTTCTTGAATTCCATCTTTTTGGGGATGTAAAATGACCAAAAGTCAACCATTCTGCCATTTCATTATTTTGCTTTATTGGGATAAACATCACTACATTATAAGTTTGGATACCAAATCTGGTATTTATTTATTTTATATTTATGTTACGGGGAAAATAGAGTGTTATATATATATTATTTTTTTATTTTATTTTTTTTAAAACATTGCTAGACTTTTTCATCACATTCTTTTATTCATTCCACTTGGATACTTAAACCTGTGATCTCCTATTCAAGGGGTGCGATGGGCATTGAAGGGACACATTTCACCCATTTCCAAACCTTTAAATGCCACAGCTGCACAAACAACGTGCATCCACCATATATGAACGGCAGATGTCACAAAGTGCAAATTGGGCTCCCCTAGGTGCCGTGGACTTCTGGTTCTCATATACTTGCTTGGTTGGCAGATCAGTTTAGAAGTTATGCTGTCAGACATGTCTTCATGATCTCAGCTCATTCTTCCAGCGGTTAATACATCATGTACAAGTGAGAAATGGTGATAATGGACCTGGTATCAGCAGCTGGCAGGTTCAACATTCAGGACCAGCTTTATGTCAGTGCTCATCGGGTTCAAGCTGGAAATTCCTACACTTTCTGCAGTAGCTACAAATGGACCGACCTGTTCTCTGACATTGATTTCTGCCCACGTCTGACCCGGTATGGAATCCACAGGGAGGTGTGCGAGCTCTCAGCCGACTCCTTTCTCATAACCTGACGTTTCCTATCTTCATGAGAAGCTTTAGCAGAGTTGCACTAATACTCTAATAAGGCCCCTTTCACATCAGCGTTTTTGAAGATTTGCTGCAGATCCGGCAGAATTACCCATCTGCTACATCTGCCGCGTAACGGTCGACTTGCGGCACACTTGCGGCAAGCCCCATTCATTCTCTATGGGGCTTGCGGTCAAGTGCGGCAAGTGCGGTTTGCTGGATCCAGCAGATCCGGCACTGGCGGCGCGGGAATAAAACACTGCTAGCTGTGTTTTTTTTCACCTCCCGGATTTGCCGCACTTACCGCAAGTCCCATAGAAATTAATGGGGTCTTGCCGCAAGTCATCCATTACACGGCAGATGCGGTAATTCTGCCAGATCTGCTGCAAATCTTCAAAAACGCTGACGTGAAAGGGGCCTAAGTCAGCTACATTGACCACTGGTGGAAACCCTCCTGCATTTTTTTTATTGAGTTCAGTGTATAAATGTATGCAATCAACTCCCATGCTCCCCCTGCTGGTGGCTGGAAGAAGACAGAATCTTATTATTCAAAAGGGTCCTGGTCATTTCACATGGTCTTTCTTCCCATTCTATCACAACAAAGTAAAACTGTCAATCTAGTATGTAGATACCAGTCTATTATGTTCAAGAACTGTATGGATGATCATGCCCTGTATCTTGTCATTCAATATTTTGGAGTATGTGATTTCATGTCATTAGCATTCTGCCAGTACAATATGTGTTAGAACAACCTTTTACTTGCTTCTTAGGATACATTGCACCTGCTAGTTGGTATTGTCCAATAGCTTTCCTAATCTAAACTGAAAGCCCTCCTCTCTGTTATACAGTTAGACAGACAGGAGAGCAGGAGCTGAGACACAAAGACTCCACTAGACCTCCTGTATTCTGTTTTGTTGTTGTTGCGCTGTTGTCCTGAGGAAGAAGGGTGATTGACTTTGAAACGCGTTGAAAGTAAACTATTTTTTTCAACTTTTTGTCCTGGATTTTCAGTGGGAATAAGCAGCGCAGATTGATTCTGCTCCCCTTGACCACACTGATTTCCATTTTGGCATTTCTGCTGGTAGACATGGATTACACCTGACAACAGGCAGTGGACTGCAAGTTAAAGAGGTTGTACACTTCTTAGACATTGATGACCTATACTTAGAGGAGGTCATCAATGATCAGCCGGAGTCCAACACTGGAAACCTCCACTGATCAGCTGTTCTCAGTACTGGAGGTGGTAGCAGGTGGCCAGAAGTGCTCAGATTCTGTGCTGATCCTGCCCAGATCTGCACCCCTATTGCTTTGAATAGGGGTGTAGTACCAGGCCATGGCCACTATGAGAAGATGTGTCAGCGCCAAAACTGAGGACTTTTGGCCACACACTGCCACTACCGGCTTTGGGGGTGCCAGCCAATCAGACCTTGATGGCTTCTCCTAAGTATAGGTCATCAATGTCTAAACAGTAGACAGACTCTTATGGGGCCGTCATACGCGTCAATGTCGTCAGCGATCTGATTGCTGACGACATTGACGGCTGATCACTGGTGAGCTGTCACACAGGCAGACTCACCAGCGATCATTAGACCAGCGACATTGTGCAAATGATTTAAATATCGTTTCCACGATGTCTGCATCTGGTATCCAGGGTAAACTGCAGGTAACTAGGCAGCGCGCGCTGCCTAGATACCCGTTGTATACCTTGGTTACCAGCCTTCTCGCTCGGTGTATCAGGTACAGCGGTATCCTAGTTACCGCGTGTCCTTGGTTACACGGTCGGAGAAGGCTGGTAACCAAGGTATACATCGGGTATTAGGCAGCGCGCACTGCCTAGTTACCCGTAGTTTACCCTGGATACCAGCTCCCAGCGCTTCCTGAGAGGCGCTGGGAGCAGGCTGATCGCATCTCCCGGTGTCACACCAGCGATGCTGCATGTCCACCGGGAAACCGTCGTCAGGTTTTAGAACCCGATGATCTTAGTGGTTCAATCTTATAAGTGAATTCCTTATATGAAAACCTCGCTGTAATATTATTTGTGCTGTTAATCTTACAATTCTCCTACTCTTTGGAAAATGAGGATTTGGAGCTGTTATCACCGACCACAGAAGAACATCTATTTTGAGCCAAAACAGCAAAATAAAGAATGTCCCGTTGCCAGCTTGCAATTAGCCAACATTAGCCTGTTTTTATATTGTCCATATGTTGGCCGATATAGAATATAATACAAATATGCCTCTTGCCAAAGTGATGATTTACTGCAGTATAATTAGATATTTGCTCAGTGTATTGGCTAAAAGAAAAAGTTGGTGAAATAAACGATCAGGCGGCAATCTGTGCCTCACACAGTTATGGGGAAACTGGTTCAATGGGTATTATGATTGGGGCTGTTATGGAGGTCTCACAACCTGCTCCATCTGATGGTATTGCATCTAGTTTTATGATGGATCTTGGTAACTTATAATTAGTTACTTATAATTAGTTTAAGTGTTGTGACTGGTAGGGATGAGCGAGCACTACCATGCTTGGGTGCTTGAAATTAGAAAGGAGCAGGCCGAACGCTCAGATGGGTGCAACTCTTGTACGGATTATAGTGAAAGTCAATGGGGAACTCAAGCATTTTTCCTGAAGATCTAAAATTGCTTGAGTTTCCCATTGACTTCCATAAGACCCGGTACACGAGTCAAGCCCGTCTGAACGTACGGCCTGCTCGTGATCGTTCAAGTACCGAGCACTCGAGCATAGTAGTGCTCGCTCACCACTAGTGGCTGGCACTTTTTATGGGGGCACTGTGCCACAACTATAGGGGCGCTAGGGTATCTAAAAAGTTTGCCGCAGCATGTTTAGCCTACAAGGACATCATTTCCAATCCTTATTCTTTTAATGAATATAGTATATTTAGGCACAGTCACCTTTGCCCTTGATTTAGACTTTTCTATCTCTTATTGGGTCTCCACGTTGCAGAGGGGGATTTTTTTTGCGGTGACCACACAAAAAAAGTCACGAGGAAATAGAAGGTATATGATCATATCACATAACTTTGTCACCCAAACCTCAAGTGTGAGTCAGTTTCCTTCCGACAGCATGATGTAATGGTCTACATGACAGGTGCTAAATTGAAAGACGATAATAGTCAGATCTGCCCATTCATCAAAATGTAAGCCAAGCTGACCTGGAGCTAGTAATGCAGAACATCAGATAGAGACTCTATAAGGAGAGTGGGCTCCATGTCTTAATCAATGCATTCTGGTTTTCCATTTAGTTCTATCGCCCCCGATATGTAACATACGACTCCCTACTATATATGTTGTCTGTCTTTACATGACATTTCTTCCCTCTTAAATCTTCCTCATCACCTGTGAGTAATATTTTTGCGAAATAAAAGGAAAGCAGTAACTCAGCCATGAAGTGGAGACCCCATAATGTTACAGAGTGGGGGGCCGAGTGCTGAGGACCACAGGGCAGAAAAGTTACCAAGGCTATGTTGACTCCATGGCTGTAGAGTCCAGACCTCCTCTAGTAACATCACAAAAACAACTGCGCTCTCTTTGGGAGCTTCATGCAGCCATACATCACCAAGCACAATGCTGAGTAGTGGATAGAGTGGTGTAAGCCGCCATCACTGGATTCTGGAGGAGACGTGCTCTGTGCATGGACAGATCACACTGCTCCATCTGTGTCTGATGGACGAGTCTGGGTTTGTTGAATTTTTGTCACACGCTTAGATGTCCCTGGCATTGCTGGATGCTGCTGTGTATGTTTTGTCTTTAAGAGCTGCATGTGACTCACCGTCACCCCGTGGACTCCGGTTTAGACAGGCAGTAGCTCCTTCCTCCTTGTCACGGGTGGGCCGCGCCTGCCGATAGTGGGGCCCGGTTGAGTGCAGATCAAAAGTGAAGACGTCTTGTAGGAACAGATTAAAGGGGTTTAATTTATTCGTGACGCCACATATGAGTAGTTTCGGTAATCGTTACCGACGCTGCGGAACCTCCGGGGGATGGACAGCAGCAAGATGGAACGCTCCCACAGGCTGAGCGGCGATCCCGGAGGCTGGAGCTGCTTAAGATGTTGTGCGGCAGCTGCGGTTACCTTGTAGTGCGGACGGACAGTTCATAAGGAAGCACGGACACAGAAAGTCTCTGCAACGGGTCTTTACTGTAACCAGCAGGCAGTACATGGTATACAGTTCACGGGTAGTGGACCGGGTGGACTCAGCAGTGATGGTGTCCCTCAGAGATCCGCAAGTGTTCCTCCATTCTACTAAGCGTTTTGCCATTGTCGCCCAGGAATACCAGATCGGGTACGGGGAGGCTGCTTCAATGCCCTATCCAAGATGTACGTTATGGATGTTTTGGGGAGCCTTGGATCCCTCAGTGGGTACACCGCTGGTTAGACGACTGGAAGTTGGCTGGTGGTGGGGTGCTCCTGTGAAGCTGCTCCTCCACGCTTCTGGTTCGCGTAGCAGAGGTGAACTGCTGCCAGCTTCGGTACCAGTGAACCGGCTGTGAGTTGTGGGCACGGGAGTCTTTTGGAACCCATGGTTAATGATGCCCGATCCCGGTTGTTGAGGCCTCAGGTGCTGACACCCGCCAGTGACGGCCCGGGGGCTGCACGGGGTGCGGAGCCCCCGCTCCTACTCCAAGTTCTAGACTTCTCAGGTCAAGTTCTAGACTCCTTCTCCTACTGACTAAGGGTCTGTTGTCCCTACACACTTCCCTAGCATTCCGCCCACCAGGACCCTGGGTTGGTCCTCTGTTCTAGGTGATGCATGCAGGGTTGGATCTCAAAGTTAACCAGATCACTGCTGTGTAAGAGAATATTGCGGCTGCATTTATGGCTGCAATACCCTCTTGTGACGCACTCGTTGCGGGGCGCCACACATGGTTGATAGTTGTGTGACTCACCTGAACTCCCCTCCCCCTAGCCTTTAAGTAGCCTCTCCTTCCACCAGGTGGTGCTGCTGATAGAATTTCACTCTATGCCTGGAAGCCGTGCTGTGCTGACCTGTGTGTTTGTTTTCAAATGATTTTTATTGAATTTACTGTGCAAAACAGGTAGCTCACGAGTGCAATACTGAGCGTATTAATTAAAGAATAGAGTATACAACTCGATAATAGTAATACAATAACATGTACAATTAGAAACATTAATTACAATGTAAGGAAATAAGAAGATAATATTAGCAATTACAGATAGGACGAATTGTTCATAACAAATTACTCCGTCAAATATACATTAACAAATGAACTATGTACAGACCTGTGTGTTTGTGTGGCTTATGTCCTTTCCTTTGGAGTTGATGTATCCCAGTTCTGTGGAGGGAGGTGAGGGGGGAATAGCACAGGGCTGGTGGAAGAGTTTTACGGAGAGGCTGGAGGCCCGAACCTTCTCACCTTTAGAGATGCCTTTGGGATCAGGGCCATTCAGGGTTCCTAGACTAAGGTCAAACTAGTCTTCCCTGGTCACTATACCTATACCGTGACAATTTTAGAATGTTCACTGTCTGACAGCATTGTCCCCAGTGTAAAGTCTGGTGGAGGACTCAACTCCTTAGTTTCAGTGATGTGAAATCTTAGTGCTTCAGCATACAAGACAATTTGAACAGTTGTAGCAGCCAACTTTGAGGCAACTGTTTGGGAAAAGCCCTTTTTAGCTGCACTGTGACTGTGCCAAGTTCACAAGGTCCATAAGGGGGAGTTTGGTGGGAAGAACATGATCAGCCACACAAAGCCAGCACTTTAAGCCCAATCAAGGCATTAAACTAGAATGAAGATTAAGAGCCTGGCCTGGCAACATCAGACGTCTCAAATGCTTTTCTGGATGAACGGGCAAAAATTCTCACAGACACCATCAAAATGTTACAAACTATACAAAAAGGGAGGATTTTGTGACGCTTTTTTTATTTGATATAACTAGACTTAACATACAGAGAGGGCAGGAAACAAGTATTGCACAGTCCCAGGCCAACAAACGCACAACAGAGGAAAATATGGTTGCAAACCACAATGTTTGGCAAAAAGAGCATACAAAGCCAGTAAAGTATTTATCATACCATGAGTAATGAGCCAGATTACTCGTATTAATATTAGAAAACATTAGTGATAGACATAATATGGCAGTTCCTCTATGGAGTCAATAGCTAAGTATGCATTAATTGGACATCAACATTTGTACCCGAAGATTTTTCCATAGTTTACTGGTGTGTGGTAATGACAGGTGGCTGCTAGTAGAAGGAGGCCCTACTACCATATCGCAGACTAAATGGCCGCTTCTTTGGGGGGAAGAAGAAGGGATCCCCCCGAAGAAGTGGGTGTTCTGGACCCTCCTACAGGCCAGAATATATAAGGCTGCTCCCCTGAAACCGGGTTTAGAGCTCCCCCTTCAGGCCTGGTGTCAGGAAAAGTGTAGGATGCTGGGTGTTACCTAGCGTGGGGTTCTCCTCCTGCTTAAAGGCATGACATCAGCCCCTGTCAGGGAGGCAATGCCACTGTGGCAACCGGACCACTGGGATGCCACACATGGACCAAGTTTGTTACATGTTGTAGACCGTTCTTGTACTTTACTCAAAAGTATTAAAAAGTAGGGTGAAAAATATTCCATGTTTTTAGAGGGCTAAAATATAGTTGGAATGTATAACAGTCTTGGCAGTGTCCCCATCATTCTGTTTTTCCTGCCTGATTTGAGATTGGATCTGGAGGGATGTGGGCACAATCACCAAGGCAATGCCTGAAGATCCTTCCCCTGGAGCTGTGCACGAAAAATATGGCCTTCATACATTCCGGCAACTACAGGCGCATCTCAATGAATTAGAATATCATGAAAATGTTAATTATTACAGTAATTCAGTACATAGAGTGACACGCATACACAGTGGGGGAAATAGATATTTGATCTCTTGCTGATATTGTACGTTTCCCACTGACAAAGACACGAACAGTCTATCATAATATCAAAAATAAAATCCAGAAAATCACATTATCAAATTTATATAAATGTTATTTGCATTTTGCAGAGGGAAATAAGTATTTGATCCCCCTAGCCAGGGGCGTAACATTCACGGGCGCAGGGGTTGCGGCTGCGACGGGGCCTGGCCCATTAAGGGGCCTGCGTCGCCAGCTGTCCCCTGCGCCCACTGATCCCAGTGCCAGGCGCCCGCTTCACATGGATGTGCGTCCGCCGAGGATGCACATCCATGTCCCTTCGCGGCAGCAAACGCCGCTATGGGCCTCGTGTGTCAGGGAGAGGAGATGAGAGTGCGGGGAAGCCTCCTACTTCCTGCTGCTCCGGCCCCTCACTTCCTCTTTCATTATGCGTTCAACTGTGGACCGCATATGATGAGCCCAGGGCAAGGGGTACTCGGACACCGGGCCTGGATTTGATGGGTTTAACTGGGGAATCATGGGTGGTTATTTGTTAAATGGGGGAAATATTTACAGGGATAAAGAGTACGTGACGCCACCTGTGGATCCCGGTAATTTGCATACGGGCACTGCAGGCCGGCCGCTGAGGTGATGATGGGTGCAGCTCAGTGTAATCCAGCTCCCCACAGGTGGAGCTTTTACCTCAGGGCAGCGGTAATGGAGGATAAGGGGAGTAGTTGTTCTTACCCCTCCGGTGAGACGATGATGATGCTGAGGCCTTCCGCGCGCCGGCGGGAAGAAAAACAGAGACTAATTCAACTCCAACTCCACTTTATTGGTACCGGCAGATGTTATTGAGAACACGGTACAGTCTGGTTTAACAGGTAGTAGTTGTCGGTTCAGAGTACCCTCATGGAGTCTCCCGATGTTCCTTTCTGATAGTCTTTCGGGGTCTAATTCTGTCCTTCTCTCTATTTAACCACCCTTGCAGAGCTATCCCGCCAGTCCCCTGATCTCCTACGGTTAAGCACGGGTTTCCTTTACCGCTACGGACGGGAGTAACAGCAAGCAAAACCTCCCGCCACCGGAATCCAGACCGATACTCCTGTAATCTTGGGCTGATTTTGGGCCTGAGGGGCAAGGTACCTTCTTGTGGCGCCTACGGCTACCCAGTGATTATGGGCCCGCGTTTCGTCGGTTTGCGGTCAGGGATAAACCGCTGACCGCCTCGGTTTCCGTGTTGCCGGTGTTCTCCAGACTAAACCAGCCAGCTCCAACCGTTACTGGTCCGTCTCCTTCTGTCCTGGGACACCCTCCTGGAGATGGGTGATCCCTCCTGTCAGGGGGCTGACAGGCGAGACCTCACTGCCTGCCTTCCCAGCACTGTCCCTGATGCTGACTTTACTCCTGACTGACTTAACTGTCACTTAAGTCTCCCGCTCTAACCTAGGCTCCACCCCCTTTTGGACCTACTGAATAATCAGTCCTCCTATGCTAAGGTGACTTAGTGTTGAGCGCTGACCTAGACTCCATAGGTTAAACCCATACCCACAACTACAGAGATACTACATATGTTTGCAAAGTGTAATACCTCCCTGTGGTGCCTAGCCATAGGGGCGCCACACACACCCTTGGTGAAATACACCCGTCCGCGGGTGTTAAAACCAAACCGGGTGAGAGTTGACATTTTTATTAACAGGTTAACCGGTTAACTTTCAAAACATAAACAATAAAACTATAAGATTGTTTTGGTAATTTTCCTTTGCAGGAGGCACTGTGCTTTTAACGTTGCAATGTAATAAAATTAACATTCTAGTCCACATCGGCCCAACGGGGACAGGGTAACAAGTCTCTGATTAATGTTTATCAGGCTCAATAAAAGAATAAATAACAGCATACATTATGTTCATGTGCTCAAGAAAAAGGCATAAAAAGTACCGTAACTATGTACACTTTTGCAATACCGGGCTGCTGGTCTTTTTACTCCTCACTCTTACTGACCTGGATTGTGAACCACCCAAGGGGACCTGCGTGGCGTTCATAGGTTATCACATCCCCACAATACAGGTCCCGGTCTGGGTGGCCCTGGGGAAGATGTTCTTCAACATGCCGGCGGCCCACAAATACCTCTGCTTAGAGGTCTTCCTCGCGGGCAAACCCATAACCGGTGCCCAAGTTGAAGGTTGTCACCACTCCTTTCTTACATTGGTCCGGGGCAACGGGGTCTGGTTACGGGCCATGACGCAGGCTTGGCGAGTCTCTAGTTCATTAGCCCACCAGGCCTCATGCTGCCGGTGTTGTTCGGCTTTGTCATCCGGGTTGGGTTGGGTAAACCACGGGCAGCCTACTGATTGCCAGGTGTTCTCGTCGTCAGCTGTAGGTAGATCCGCTCTCTTTTCTCCAGCCGCAGCAAACAACGCTGGTACCGCGACCCTCCATTGCTCGCGGGGCCTGGCCTCCTCCGTACCACCAACGGCTCCTTCCTCCTCCAGACTCACCTCCTCCCCGACACTGACCTGGCCACTCATATTTGCAATTGGCTCCTCCTCTGTCAGCTCGGGCTCCTCCTGAAACTGGATGAGGTCCTCTGCCTCAGTGGTATCCTCCTCTTCGGGCTCCACAGATAGTATGGCAACAGATTCCAGGGTCTCAGCAATGGGCTCGGGGGTTACCGGGTTGTCTGAGTTGCAACAGTCACCCGGCGCTCCTGGTCTCTATGAGCTGCAGCCCTTTGCTGTCGATTTAGCTGGAGTACCATCTCTGCTCCCCAGTGTCAGACAGTCAATTCAGTGGCTTCCTGGATTTGGGCCCGCAGATCACTAAGGGCCGTTCTCCAGAAGGTACCGTCCTCGCCGTCCCTCTCCAGAGTCGGCGCGCCCGGGGTGGCACGGTCAGCCACGATGTCCTCTTCAACCTCCCGGATGAGTTGTTTAAAACTGGGGACGGCCATTGCCTCACAGCCGCACACAGGTAACGGGCCCGGAGCCTGACCAGGTGTCTCGTTTTGTGCTCCGGTCGCACCCTGTTTAATTTTTATAGTCCCAAACTTGTGTGGGCTGGTGCTCGGCCCATCCCCTTGGTTGTTTGATAGCAAGGGGGGCGGGGAGACATTTTCTCTGGTGTCCTTTCAGGCTGTCCTCTCTCTAAGTGTTTCTCAGGGTTGTATGGCGGCAGCTCGGACCCCTGTGGGTTCTCGTTGCTGCTGTGCCTTCAACCCTTTAGTTAGGAACTCCAACCTGGAGTTAAAGCTCCCTGTCGGTTAATCTGAGAATCTGGTCTAGAATCTCTGTCCCCCTCAGAGCCGACACTCTGGTGTATGCCTTTCTTGCAAGGCGTTACAAGACTCCTCACCTGTGTGACTCCAGCTTCAATAGGGGGAAACTACTCCGCCTGTAGTTGGTCGGTGCTGCTGTGCTCCTCGGACCCAGTGCTGCTGGTCCTTCTCTTTCCTCACACTCCCCTGGGGTGCTGGCTGTGGACGAGCTTTCTCTCCATGCTTTCTGTGACTCTGTGGATTCTGCATCTCCATGTAGCTCAATCTCACCAGGACGTGTCTCTGTCTTTCTGATGTCTGTGCTGCACGACTCACTCTGGCCTACTGTGTCTTTACAGCTCAGCCTACCTCGGCCTACTAACTCCTTTCTCCTCTTTCTCCTCTATTTGCACCTTCTGTCACCTGACCTACATGCGTTCCCACCCACTTTCCTCTAAATCCACCACCTCTTGCCAGCCTACAGTTCCGGGCTCCAGGTTGGGTGCTGCCTCCTAGTGGTGTGTGGGATGTCTGTGAGGGTGTTTAGTGTATAAACCGTCTAACCTTTTGCCTGGCTGCAGTTCCCTATGTGGCCACCCTGGCCGCAGGGGCGCCTCAAGCAGACCCCAAATGTATAAAAAAAAAATAATTCCACCCCCAAGACCAGATCGCAAAATTAACTCAGAACCTAGGCAAGATCCCTTTATTAGTTCATTACCACACCCCTAAATATATTCAGCACTATGTGCTGTGTGGCAATATACCCTAATAATATTGAGGCAACACCATGTGGCCATATACTCTGATAATAAAGAGTCAGCTCTGTATGTGGGTATACACTGATAATATGCAATTAGCACTGCAAAGTTCTATACACAGATAATGTCAGTGAGCACTATGTGGCTGTATACGCTGATAATGTCCAGATACAACGAAGGTGATAAACCCTGATAATATCCAGCCATTGCTTTATGGACGTACACACTGATAGCATCCAGCAAGCACCATGTGGGCCTAAACTCTAATAATGTCCAGTCAGCACTGTGTGGCCATATACACTGATAGTATCCAATTAGTGTCATATGGCGGTCCATGCTGACACTATTGCGTGAGCACTGTTTGAATTTACACCCTGATAACAACCAGTAGTTAGCACTGTATGGTGGTCAGTGGTTAGTCCTGTATGGTGGCTCAGAGGTTAGTGCTGTACGGTGGCTCAGTGTTAGCACTGTATGGTGGTCAGTGGTTAGTCCTGTATGGTGGCTCAGTGGTTAGCACTGTATGGTGGCTCAGTGGTTAGCCCTGTATGGTGGCTCAGTGGTTAGCACTGTATGGTGGCTCAGTGGTTAGCACTGTATGATGGCTCAGTGGTTAGCACTGTACAGTGGCTCAGTGGTTAGCACTGTACAGTGGCTCAGTGGTTAGCACTGTATGGTGGCTCAGTGGTTAGCACTGTATGATGGCTCAGTGGTTAGCACTGTATGGTGGCTCAGAGGTTAGTGCTGTACGGTGGCTCAGTGTTAGCACTGTATGGTGGTCAGTGGTTAGTCCTGTATGGTGGCTCAGTGGTTAGCACTGTATGGTGGCTCAGTGGTTAGCACTGTATGATGGCTCAGTGGTTAGCACTGTACAGTGGCTCAGTGGTTAGCACTGTACAGTGGCTCAGTGGTTAGCACTGTATGGTGGCTCAGTGGTTAGCACTGTATGGTGGCTCAGTGGTTAGCACTGTATATGGTGGCTCAGTGGTTAGCACTGTACGGTGGCTCAGTGGTTAGCATTGTATGGTGGCTCAGTGGTTAGCACTGTACGGTGGCTCAGTGGTTAGCACTGTATGGTGGCTCAGTGGTTAGCACTGTATGGTGGCTCAGTGGTTAGCACTGTATGATGGCTCAGTGGTTAGCACTGTACAGTGGCTCAGTGGTTAGCACTGTACAGTGGCTCAGTGGTTAGCACTGTATGGTGGCTCAGTGGTTAGCACTGTATGGTGGCTCAGTGTTAGCACTGTATATGGTGGCTCAGTGGTTAGCACTGTACGTGGCTCAGTGGTTAGCATTGTATGGTGGCTCAGTGGTTAGCACTGTACGGTGGCTCAGTGGTTAGCATTGTATGGTGGCTCAGTGGTTAGCACTGTACGGTGGCTCAGTGGTTAGCACTGTATGGTGGCTCAGTGGTTAGCACTGTATGGTAGCTCAGTGGTTAGCACTGTATGGTGGCTCATTGGTTAGCACTGTACGGTGGCTCAGTGGTTAGCACTGTATGGTGGCTCAGTGTTAGCACTGTATGGTGGCTCAGTGGTTAGCACTGTACGGTGGCTCACTGGTTAGCACTGTATGGTGGCTAAGTGGTTAGCACTGTATATGGTGGCTCATTGGTTAGCACTGTATGGTGGCTCAGTGGTGAGCATTGTATGGTGGCTCAGTGATTAGCACTGTGTGGTGGCCCAGTGATTAGCACTGTACAGTGGCTCAGTGGTTAGCACTGTACAGTGGCTCAGTGGTTAGCACTGTATGGTGGCTCAGTGGTTAGCATTATATGGTCCCTCAGTGGTTAGCATTGTATGGTGGCTCAGTGATTAGCACTGTTCGGTGGCTCAGTGGTTAGCAATGTATGGTGGCTCAGTGGTTAGCACTGTATGGTGGCTCAGTGGTTAGCACTGTATGGTGGCTCAATGGTTAGCACTGTATGGTGGCTCAGTGGTTAGCATTGTATGGTGGTTCAGTGATTAGCACTGTATGGTGGCTCAGTGGTTAGCACTGTATGGTGGCTCAGTGGATAGCATTGTACGGTGGCTCAGTGGTTAGCACTGTATGGTGGCTCAGTGGTTAGCATTGTATGGTGGTTCAATGATCAGCACTGTACGGTGGCTCAGTGGTTAGCACTGTATGGTGGCTCAGTGGATAGCATTGTATGGTGGCTCAGTGGTTAGCACTGTACGGTGGCTCAGTGGTTAGCACTGTATGGTGGCTCAGTGGTTAGCACTGTATGGTGGCTCAGTGGTTAGCACAGTATGGAGGCTCAGTGGTTAGCACTGTACGGTGGCTCAGTAGTTAGCATTGTATGGTGGCTCAGTGGTTAGCACTGTATGGTGGCTCAATGGTTAGCATTGTATGGTGGCTCAGTGGTTAGCATTGTATGGTGGTTCAGTGATTAGCACTGTATGGTGGCTCAGTGGTTAGCACTGTATGGTGGCTCAGTGGATAGTATTGTACGGTGGGCTTCATGGTTAGCATGTATGGTGGCTCAGTGGTTTAGCATTGTATGGTGGTTCAATGATTAGCACTGTACGGTGGCTCAGTGGTTAGCACTGTATGGTGGCTCAGTGGTTAGCACTGTATGGTGGCTCAGTGGTTAGCACAGTATGGAGGCTCAGTGGTTAGCACTGTACGGTGGCTCAGTAGTTAGCATTGTATGGTGGCTCAGTGGTTAGCACTGTATGGTGGCTCAGTGGTTAGCACTGTTCGGTGGCTCAGTGGTTAGCACTGTATATGGTGGCTCAGTGATTAGCACTGTATGGTGGCTCAGTGACTAGCACTGTATGGTGGCTCAGTGATTAGCACTGTACGGTGGCTCAGTGGTTAGCACTGTATGGTGGCTCAGTGGTTACCACAGTATGGAGGCTCAGTGGTTAGCACTGTACAGTGGCTCAGTGGTTAGCACTGTATGGTGGCTCAGTGGTTAGCACTGTTCGGTGGCTCAGTGGTTAGCACTGTATATGGTGGCTCAGTGGTTAGCACTGTATGGTGGCTCAGTGATTAGCACTGTACGGTGGCTCAGTGATTAGCACTGTACGGTGGCTCAGTGGTAGCACTGCAGCCTTGCAGCACTGCGGTGCTGGGTTCAAATTCCACTTAGGACAACATCTGCAAGGAGTTTGTATGTTCTCCTGTTTGCGTGAGATTCCTCCGGGCACTCCAGCTTCTTCCCACACGCCAAAGACATACTGATGGGATATTTAGATTGTGAGCCCAAATGGGGACAGTGAAGATGTTGGGAAAGTGCTGTGCAATTAATAGCGCTATATACACTGATTATTATTATTTATATAGCACCAATAGATTCCATGGCGCTTTACATATGCAGGGGCAGACGAGGACAATCTTACAGGTACAGTAGGGCAGGGGCCCTGTGCGCGAGGGCTCACAGTCTACATCGGATGGGTGGGGATACAGTAGGAGGGGGGAGTGCCGAGCATGACACGGTGTGGTGGACCAGGTCTCACTGTAAGTTGTAGGCTTGCAGAAGAGGTGGGTCTTCAGGTTTCTTTTGAAGGTTCCAAGGTTAGGCGAGTGTCTGATGTGTTGGGGGAGAGTTCCAGAGTATGGGGGAAGCACGGGAGAAGTCTTGTATGTGGTTGTGCGAGGAGGAGATGGGATGGAAATAGAGAATGAAATCTTGGGGGGATTGCAGGTTCCTGGGAGCACCATGTGGCGGTATACACTGATAAAATCCAGTTAGTGCCATGGGCGGCATACACTTATAATATCCTGCTAGCACCATGTGGCAGTATACACTGATAATATCCTTCTAGCAGCATGTGGCGGTATACACTGATAATATCCTTCCAGCACCATGTGATGCTATACACTGATATAATATCCTGGGAGCAACATGTGGCAGTATACACTGATAATATCCAGTTAGCACCATGTGGCGGTATACACTGACAATATCCTTTTAGTACCATGTGGCGGTATATACTGATATTATCTAGTTAGCACCTTGTGGCAATATACACTGTTAATAGCCTTCTAGTACCATGTGGGTGTATACACTGATAATATCTAATTAGCATCATAGGGTAGTATACACTAATAATATCCAGATAGCGCCATGTGGCAGTATACACTAATAATATCCAGTTAGCAACATGTGGCAGTATACACTGATAATATCCAATTAGCACCATGTGGCGGTATGCAATGATAATATCCAATTAGCACCATGTGGCGGTATACACTGATACTATCCAGATAGCACCATGTGGCGGTATACACTGATACTGTCCAGATAGCACCATGTGGCGGTATACACTGATACTATCCAGATAGCACCATGTGGTGGTATACACCGATAATATCCAGTTAGCACCATGTGGAGGTATACACTGATACTGTCCAGATAGCACCATGTGGCGGTATACATTGATAATATCCAGATAGCACCATGTGGCGGTATACACTCATATTATTCAGATAGCACCATGTGGCGGTATACACTCATATTATTCAGATAGCACCATGTGGCGGTATACACTGATAATATCCAGATAGCACCATGTAGCGGTATACACTGACAATATCCAGTTAGCACCATGAGGCAGTATACACTGATAATATCCAGTTAGCGCCATGTGGCAGTATACACTGATAATATCCAGATAGTACCATGTGGCGGTATACACTGATAATATCCAGATAGCACCATGTGGCGGTATACAATGATAATATCCAATTAGCACCATGTGGCGGTATACACTGATACTATCCAGATAGCACCATGTGGTGGTATACACCGATAATATCCAGTTAGCACCATGTGGAGGTATACACTGATACTATCCAGATAGCACCATGTGGCGGTATACAGATAATATCCAGATAGCCATGTGGCGGTATACACTGAATATCCGTAGCACATGTGGCGTAACATGATATATCCAGATAGCACCGGTGGCGGTATACACTGACAATATCCTGTTAGCACCATGTGGTGGTATACACTCATACTATCCAGATAGCACCATGTGGCGGTATACACTTATAATATCCAGATAGCACCATGTGAAGGTATACACTGATAATATCCAGATAGCCCATGTGGCGGTATACACTGATAATATCCAGATAGCACCATGTGGCAGTATACACTCATATTATTCAGATAGCACCATGTGGCGGTATACATTGATAATATCCAGTTAGTACCATGTGGCGGTATACAGTGATAATATCCAGATAGCACCATGTGGCGGTATACACTGATATGCAGCATGTGGCGGTATACAGTGATAATATCCAGATAGCACCATGTGGCGGTATACACTGAAATATCATAGATAGCACCATGTGGCGGTATACACTGATAATATCCAGATAGCACCATGTGGCGGTATACACTGACAATATCCAGTTAGCACCATGTGGCAGTATACACTGATAATATCCAGTTAGCGCCATGTGGCGGTATACACTGATAATATCCAGATAGCACCATGTGGCGGTATACACTGATAATATCCAGTTAGCGCCATGTGGCGGTATACACTGATAATATCCAGATAGCACCATGTGGCGGTGTACACTGATAATATCCAGATAGCACCATGTGGCGGTATACAATGATAATATCCAATTAGCACCATGTGGCGGTATACACTAATACTATCCAGATAGCACCATGTGGCGGTATACAATGATAATATCCAATTAGCACCATGTGGCGGTATACACTGATACTATCCAGATAGCACCATGTGGCGGTATAGACCGATAATATCCAGATAGCGCCATGTGGCGGTATACACTGATAATATCCAGATAGCGCCATGTGGCGGTATACACTGATAACATCCAGATAGCGCCATGTGGCGGTATACACTGATAATATCCAGATAGCGCCATGTGGCGGTATACACTGATAATATCCAGATAGCGCCATGTGGCGGTATACACTGATAATATCCAGATAGCGCCATGTGGCGGTATACACTGATAATATCCAGATAGCACCATGTGGCGGTATACACTGATAATATCCAGATAGCACCATGTGGCGGTATACACTGATAATATCCAGATAGCGCCATGTGGCGGTATACACTGATAATATCCAGATAGCACCATGTGGCGGTATACACTGATAATATCCAGATAGTGCCATGTGGCGGTATACACTGATAATATCCAGATAGTGCCATGTGGTGGTATACACTGATAATATCCAGATAGCACCATGTGGCGGTATACACTGATAATATCCAGATAGCGCCATGTGGCGGTATACACTGATAATATCCATATAGCGCCATGTGGCGGTATACACTGATAATATCCAGATAGCACCATGTGGCGGTATACACTGATAACATCCAGATAGCACCATGTTGTGGTATACACTGATAATATCCAGTTAGTACCATGTGGCGGTATACACTGATAATATCCAGATAGCGCCATGTGGCGGTATACACTGATAATATCCAGATAGCGCCATGTGGCGGTATACACTGATACTATCCAGATAGCGCCATGTGGCGGTATACACTGATAATATCCAGATAGCACCATGTGGCGGTATACACTGATAATATCCAGTTAGTACCATGTGGCGGTATACACTGATAATATCCAGATAGCACCATGTGGCGGTATACATTGATACTATCCAGATAGCGCCATGTGGCGGTATACACTGATAATATCCAGATAGCGCCATGTGGCGGTATACACTGATAATATCCAGATAGCACTATGTGGCGGTATACACTGATAATATCCAGATAGCGCCATGTGGCGGTATACACTGATAGCACCCAGCTCCTTGTGAACCACTTGCATGAAGTCAGCTGGTTCCTGGCGGTCATGAGACCTCTCGCCTTCACCTATTCTAGGCTGTTGTGTATGATCTGCTGAATTACAGGTGTGCATTCGGGATTATAGGCCCGGCCCAGCATTAATATACACCTTTACCTAAACTATGACTCATGCAGTATAGAGAGCAGATTACATCAGGGTCAGTGCAGCCTGGGAAGGCAGAAGCATGATGTCACCCTCCTCATTACACAATGACTAAGCCATTCTGTGTGTGAGCGCAGGGAGGGCCCCGCGGACCCCTCCGCCAGTAGCTGCAGCGCATTCACTGACAATGACTTAGGAGACCAATCCCCTGCAAGCATCGGGGTCTTTTTCAGCTGAAACCTTGACAACACATGAGTGGGCCGGGTTTCGGAGGGAGCTGGCTGCACCTCTGGTGGTTACGGGGGGAGTTATCGGAGGCTCCAGGCTCCCACGCTCCTCTATTCAGTTTATGCTGTGTAGATTATAATATCCATTCAGGACTCAGATTCATCGTTCTGTTATGGTTTTACCTTAGCAACACGCGGACGATTTACAGGCAGGTGCAGCGGATGTACGCGCACAGGACCGGGAGCGCGGCACGCTCACTGCACAATGCCACCGATACACAAACCCTTTTGTCAACTCTAATTTTCGTTTTAATCAATCGCTACCCTGCAATAAAACAAAATAACTTTTTCGGTGACAGGCATTTTTAATATATATATAACGGCCTTCATTTCAATCTCGAGCCATGGCAACTTAATGGATGAAGGCTCTGTAGCAAGATCAATCTTGGGTGAGCCTAGCTGAGTTCACAAGGGTCTTCTCCAAGCCTAGATAGGTCCACCAGAGTCTTCTCCAAGCCTAGAGAGATCTACCACAATCTTTTCCAAGCCTAGACAGGTCCACCACAGTCTTTTCCAAGCCTAGATAGGTCCACCACAGTCTTTTGCAAGCCTAGATAGGTCCACTAGGGTCCTCTCCAAGTCTAGATAGGATCATCACAGTCTTCATCAAGCCTAAATAGATCCACAAGGGTCTTCTCTGAGCCTAGATGGGTCTACGAGGGTCTTCTCCAAGCCTAGATGGATCTACCACGGTCTTCTCCATGCCTAAATAGATCCACAAGGGTCTTCTCCAAGCATAGATGGGTCTACCAGGGTCTTCTCCAAGTCTAGATAGGTCTACCATGGCCTTCTACAAGCCTAGATGGGTACACCAGGTCTTCTCCAAGCTTAGATAGGTCACAGGGTCTTCTCCAAGCCTAGATGGGTCCACCAGGGTCTTCTCTAAGCCTAAATAGATTCACCAGGTTCTTCTCCAAGCCTAGATGGGCCTCACCCATGGTCTTCTACAAGCCTAGATGGGTCCACCAGGGTCTTCTCCAAGCTAGATACGTCTACCAGGGTCTTCTCCAAGCCTAGATGTGTCCACCAGGGTCTTCCCGACGCCTAGATAGGTTTACCATGGTTTTCTACAAACATAGATAGGAGATAGCACCATTAATATTACAGACCTTTACAGATATTACCACAGTCCTTATTGGGGCTCACAGTCTAAAGTCCCTACCAGTATGTTTTTGGAATAAATCCAAGCAAACACGGGAAGAACATACAATCTCCTTGCAGATGTTCTGCTTGGTGGGACTTTAACCCAGGACCTCAGTGTAGCAAAGCAACAGTGGTACCCACTGAGCCACCTTGCTGCCCTTGTTTTTTCAAGACGATGCACCCTTGGAGTGGACGGAGCATTGTCTAGACTCTTGGGCATCAAAGGTTAACAATTCAGATTAAAACAAGTGATATAAAACTTTTCTTAGGACGCCGAGTTCTCTACGGCTCAAAGGCAGTGGGTCGTCCACCTGTTCAACATTGAGGGCTTATCCTATGATGTACAATACAAATGTATATCGTGGTACCGTGGTAGTGAGAAAAATCGATGTAAATACTTCTATGCCCAAAAATAGACAAAAGTATTCTACGAGTGCTAACTTTATTGGCTAACCCAAATTATTATATTTGCAGGTTTCAGAGCACAAAGGCTCCTTTGTCAAGCAGGATCACAAATGAATTACTGAGACAAAAGCACAACATTTAAGAAATGTTACAACAGGACATTTGTGTATGGGAAAGAGGGGATGATTTCTCCTAAAGATAAGACAAAAAGGTTTTTGTTAGAAATGGAGATGTGGAAGTGATGTCTCAGTGATCTGGAGTCGGCCGGTGGAGGTGTGAAGGGTGTCCATGAAGGGAGTCATAAATCCAGGTGTTAAAGAATTGAACATTCTTAATAACTTTGTGGAGTGCTATGGGGTGGGCTACCCAGCAGCTGGGCCAGTAGTCCGGATCACGGTGGCAGTGCCCAGTGCTGTGGCCCTGGCTCACAATGAAAAGGGAGAGTAAAGATGGAGAACTAAAAAATAATAAAGAAATAAATAGAGTTTGTGACACCAATTGGGATAATCAGCCAGAAATGGCTGGCACTGCAGGAGATCCCTGGAAGATAGATGGAGTGACAGTGAAGATGTTGAACCTTTCCCAAATAGGGCTGGCTCCCAGGGCGGCGATGAGGGTAGTGGTGGTAATGATGAGGTGCAGAGAGAAAGGAGGCACACAGAGTCAGTGTCTTTGCTTTACCTTTTACAGAAGATGCTCAAGAAGATCCAGGGTATACAAGCACCACCAGGCATGTGGTCCAGCCAGTCTGGGAAGAATAGCAGTCCACTCTGCTGGGTGAGTATAGTGGTCTTACCCACTGAGTTGTCCTTTGTTGTAGGTTTCTAGGTGCCTTTATTATAATTATTCATTTTTATAGCGCTGTGCCTTAGAGCTGTATTTTACGCCCAATTAGTTGCTGTGGATAACCTGCAGCCAGGCTAGTAGTGCAGACCCTGTGGGTATTCTTGCTCCCTTCAGTGCAGTTCCCCGATCGTGTGTACTATGACTGCACTGGAAGGTTCCACTTGAGTGGCTAGTGGTCACGAAACTCCCTAGCCTCCAGTTTGTGTCACTAGACCCTTGGAAGACTAGTAACCTAGGGCCTGGAACACCCTACCTTGCAGCTGGTCCCTCTGGAATGCTTCCTAGCTCCCTCCAGACAGAACCTTTCGTGTTCCCTGACTCAGCCTTACTACCCTAATCCCTTATCCCTCCTTCAAACCAAAAACTGAGCCACAGCTTAAGCCATGCCCTTCAGTGCTCAGCTTCCTGGTTGAAGTTCAGGCTGTGTTGGATGCCAGCCACAGGGTGCAGTTTAGCAGCGTTTTGACTGCAGAAAATTTCTGAACCTAAAGAGCCGCGTCGTCACATAGCCTAAATCTGCCATACTCTGTCCTGGTCCAGAGACATATTTCCTCACAGGCGTATCCAGCTCATTCCTTAAAGTGTGCCTGTGTAGATTCATCCTCATTTGTAGTTTTTGCTTAGTTTCCCCAATATATGTTCCTCCAGGGCACAAGGTGCATGTTGTATACTGTATATGATACAATGCATAAGGTGCTCTGGAGGAACCTATGGGGAAACTAAGCAAAAACTACAAGCGAGGATGAATGTACACAGGCAGGAATGAGCTGGACGCGCCTGTAGGAAAACATTTCTCCGGACCATGACATCACAGTATGGCAGATTTAAAGTCTTAATACTGAAAGGACATATCCTAGAAATGTATGAGGGTATCTTGATCCCTTTAAACGACAATCCACCCTGGAGAGTACACATTTCTCATGTCCAGTCACTAAAGAGTTGACCAAAAAGATTTGCCGTTCCCTGGACGGCGGCCACCGCATAACTCCACGGCTGCCGGAGCGCTGGCTGAGAAGCTCCTCTTACCTGCCAGAATCCTTATTCTGCCTAGATAACCAACACATCATCACGGCTACTGCTAAGAGGCGCTAGAGATGCCGACAGGACAGAAGATGCTCGTAGGGCTCTGATTCGGTGGCTACAGACGCTGACGTGATCACTGAACCAGGATCCTGTAATCTTTTTGCTCAGCTGTAAAGATAGGTGTACACTACCCGACAGGTGGCATTAAAACGCTGCTGATTAACAATAGGTTTGATGATTTGGACAAGTAGATCACACTTCACTAATAGACTGTTCTGTGTGTCCCCAGCACCACAGATCCTATGCTGCCAAGAACGATGATTTTTAAAGCAACCCAAAAAATCATACAAGCAGGCTTAGGGTGGTGGGCAGCCTGTTTAAACTGCACAATTATCAATATTCATGTAGTATGAGTGCACCTTAATAAATGCTCATGTTTTATGCCCACTGTTTACCTTCCGAAAGGGTTGTGGAGTCGGTAAGCCAAACCTCTGATTCCAGCTCCGATTCCCTAATTCCGACTCTACCAAAATGGACATCAACTCCAACTCTACAGCCCTGGTGTGCAGTCTGTAAGCCAAGACTCTGACACCAACCTCTGACTCTGACTCTACAGCCTGGTGTGCAGTCTGTGGACCAAGATTCTGACGCCAACCTCTGGCTCCACAGCCCTGGTGTGCAGTCTGTGGACCAAGACTCTGACGCCATCCTCTGACTCTGACTCCACAGCCCTTGTATGCAGTCTGTGGGCCAAGACTCTGACGTCATCCTCTGACTCCACAGCCTTGGTGTGCAGTCTGTGGGCCAAGACTCTGACACCAACCTCTGACTCTGACCCTGGTGTGCAGTCGGTAAGCCAAATCTTAGACTCCAACTCTGACTTCTCAATTTCCCTAAATCTGACTTCACCTAAATGGACATCGACTCCACAACCCTGGTGTGCAGTTGGTAAGCCAAGACTCTGACTCCAAAGTCCGACTCCACAGCCCTGGTGTGCAGTCTGTAAGACAAACCTTAGACTCCAGCTCTGACTCCTCAATTTCCCTGGATCCGACTCCACCAAAATGGACATCGATTTTGACTCCACAGCCCTGGTGTGCAGTTGGTAAGCCAAACCTCAGACTCCAACCTCGACTACTCAATTTCCTGAATCCGACTCCACCAAAATGGATGCCAACTCCATGACTTCGACTCCACAACCCAGGTGTGCAGTCTGTAAGCCAAGACTCTGACGCCAACCTCTGACTCTGACCCTGGTGTGCAGTCGGTAAGCCAAATCTTAGACTCCAACTCTGACTCCTCAATTTCCCTAAATCTGACTTCACCTAAATGGACAGCGACTCCACAACCCTGGTGTGCAGTTGGTAAGCCAAGACTCTGACTCCAAAGTCCGACTCCACAGCCCTGGTGTGCAGTCTGTAAGACAAACCTTAGACTCCAGCTCTGACTCCTCAATTTCCCTGGATCCGACTCCACCAAAATGGACATCGATTTTGACTCCACAGCCCTGGTGTGCAGTTGGTAAGCCAAACCTCAGACTCCAACCTCGACTACTCAATTTCCCTGAATCCGACTCCACCAAAATGGATGCCAACTCCATGACTTCGACTCCACAACCCTGGTGTGCAATCGGTAAGCCAAACCTCAGACTCCAACTCCACTAAAATGGACACTGACTCTATGCCTCCGACTCCACAGCCCTGCCTCCTGATGCCTTTTTTGCTGAGGCCGGCATTCCAGTCCTTCTGCTCAAGGGTCATGTTGCAACCACACTAGTTCCACCTCCTGGCTGATATACATGTACACCAGTATTTGTGTGTTTTTTATATAAGGTTACATAAACGCCCTATAATACAGCCAGCCATGGTATCCATACATATATTCCTAAGTTAGTTATTGTCCCCATCCCATATGTTAAAGAGGGTTGTCCAAAATTTTTAAAAAATGAACACAAATCGGAGAATAATAGACTAGCAAACAAATAGAAATACCCTTTACAAGAACAAAAACTGTGTACAGTGTTCTATGTAGTGCAGGAGGGTTCATCAAAATACTAATGCTTCATTTGCGCCCATTCTTGTCATAATTCATAGTAAAGTATTGATTTCGGTTCGAGGTGGCCTGACCCCTCCTGCTAAACCACTAAAATTCTCTTATCACCTTTTAGCAGTTGCGAGGGAAGCACAAAACTATAAAAAGTTGCACATTTTTGCTCATAGTTGCCTTGCATCAAAATTTGCAACTTTTGTGGAGTATATTGTGGCGCCCTGCTCACTCAGGTAGCCACAGGCTTCCCTACTGCACAGCTGGGTTTCCACAGCAGGTACCTACTACATGCAACAACTTCCACCCCAACACAGTAGGGGGAGCTAAACTCACTGACTTTAGGTGAGATCCCCTATAATTACTGCTGCTGGGGAAGGAGTTAGAGTGTGCAGACACTAGAAGAGCTGCAAAGACGTCCTGGTGATCGGTGCCGTGGTTAGGCCCAAACGAGTGACCCGGATTGGCCCTTCTGCCATTGAGCCAAGCCTAGGAGTGGGGATAGAAGGCACGGAGCTTAGCCAAGGGAGCAGAGGAACTAGTGGAAGTTTACCCAAGACGTACCGGACTTCGGGGGTCCGCACCTGCAGGATTACTCCAAAACTGCAGAAAACCCCGGCACACCATGGAGACTTCAGTCACCCGGTCCGCCTGCGTACCCAGAAAGAGGGAGCCAGACATCGTAGTGTGAAAGAGCACCGCAGTGATCAGAGAGGGTAACCCGTGGACCGCGCAGGAGGAGAGCGAGAGAGAGGACCAGAGAAAGTGAGGAGGCCAGTCGTGTTGCATACACAGGGCTTCAGCGACAGCAGGGAACCTGAGGAGGTCTTATACGCACTTGCTGTGGAGACTCACTGTGCACCTGGTCACCCGACAGTGCTCTGGACATCTTTACCTGTGAATACCATCAGTAAAAGGTAAAAGAGACTTTCTTCAGAGTGTGTGCGTTATTCCTCTCCATCCTCAGCCTCCCTATAGACTGCCTTACTGCGTCTTACCCCGGCCTCAAGTCACACTCCAAGCTGCCCCTTTACTCTACGCTGCCCCGGAGGCCCAGCTCCACCTGTAGGGAGCTTTGCCATCCTTGCCGCAATACCTATCACTCTCCAGAGGACTGTGGCGGCGCTGGTGACCCATCACCAGGTACTACAGGTGGCGTCCCGTGACAATAACTCTTATCCCCTGTACATAACCCCCTTGTTGAAGTGTCACCCAGGCCATGGGCTCAGGCGCTGCCACCCGTGACATCCCCGTGAAAACCCCTCCGAGCCTGAGATCCGAGTACCCCAGGGCCTGGGGCTCGACAATATCACCATAGGATAGCTGATCATTTATGGATCAGTAGTGTGCTAACACTTGTCACCCTCAATGAAACAGAGGACATGTCTATGAAATACCTGTTACACACCTGTCCTAGCTCAGGCATCGGCTCTTTGTTCCTTCCTCTAGGGTTGGTTCTATTTGTGCAACTCTGTGTTGGGTTTGTAACTAACAATTAACCTTTGATATCATCATTCAGCTATGTGCTGTCTGAGTATTCAGTAAGCTTTGTATTCAGTTACCATGTGTACTTCTGGAGTTTGTCTGTCCATATATTACTGTTACATACTGTTACATGGCTATTTGCATTTACTTCTTGGCTTAGATCAGCAGTTAACCTTTTGTCTGCTGTAAGCATAATAAACTTTTCTCTTATACTACTGGTGTTGCTCACACAAATCTGCTGCAATATTGTTATTTTCTCTACAAACAAGTATCCAGCTTGACCATCGTTACTGCTATGCAGTTAACTGTTTGTCTTCTATAAGCATAAACTCTTTTCTGGTATTACTGGAGCTGTTCACACTACTACTCTGCTGCAACAGTGAGTTATCTTCACTGAAATCAAGTATCTCTGCTGCCTGCAGTCAACCATTTGTTTGATCTGCATGACCTCACTTGCTGATATTGTACAACTCTGCCATTAAACATCTTCTGCAAGTTCTTGGTCAAGTGTCTGTGTATATACTCACTCTTAGGCTGGCTTCACACCAGGCAAGATCCAATCCGGGGCTGTCAGGGATGAACCTGACTGCCCTGGACTTTATATGAACACAGAACCGGAGGGCCAAATATGCCCTCCGATCCGGTGTGCAGCTGGATGCTGCAGAGCTGAGCTGTCCCCTGCGAAGTGGTGCTGAACTGCTTCACAGGGGACAGCTCCCTGGTGCTGAAGTTCAGCGTCGCTGACGCTGAACTTCAGCCGGAGGTGTCCGGTTCCCAGATCCTCCCAGATCGGGCATCGACCCCATAGACTCCGTTAGGGAGCGCCGGATTGCCCTGGATATGGGAAGATCCAGCAGAATCCGGGAAGATCCAGTTTGAGGAGATTTTTCTCCTCGGACACAAAATCGGAGCATGCTCCGACTTTGTGTCCAGGAGAAAAAACTGATTCCTCCTGGATTCTCCCGGACATCCAAAAACCGGATGGCAGAAAGCTGTCATCTGGCGTATTCCGGCCCTATAGGGTTACTATGGGTCCAGAATCGGATCCGGGGTTGTCCAGTTCACACCGGCCACCCCCGGATCCAAAAAAACGTGGTGTGAAGCCAGCCTTATCTGTCCATGTTTTGGTGTTTCCGGCTCCTCTTGCCGCCTGCCATCCTGGTCTTCACTGATTCATGTGCTTTGTCAAATCCTGACCCAATGCTTCTTTGCCTTTGATATTGATCAACAGCTTAGGGCAGGAGTGGGGAAGCCGCCATCAGTGCAGGTTTTCAGGTTTTCCTTAGCATTGCACAGGGGTTGGAATTATCATCTATGCAGGTGATTCAATTATCACCTGTGCAATACTAAGGAAATCCTGAAAACCTGCACTGTTTGAGGCTCTTGAAGCCTGGAGTTCCCCACCCTTGGCTTAGGGAATCCACCTTAATAGGTTAACCCTTTACAAACCCACTGGAATGAACTGTAGCTGAGCATCCATAACCCTATTTTATACTATGTGACTTGGAAAAAGCAGAGGGCTGTGCTGTCTCTCGGCAGCCCCATGGAGAATGAGAGGAGAAGTGGCACACTTGAGCAGCCAACACGCCATTCAAAAGAGGCATTTCAGGACCCCATTATCAGGATCAGAGGGGGGCCCAGTGGGGATAAACCTAAATCTTTACAACAGATATGTAAAAAACAATACTCCACCCCAATGGTTATTTCCTCAATATGGTCTTGAACCTTTCTTTGTCGGTGTCTTCATTAGTTACATGCCCAGTAACATACAAAAAGACTACATTGACTGTGAAAATCTATGGAAGAATAACTGAATAAACATTTTTGACAGTCCCAACTCCCTGATATATAAATGAGCTGGGATTATAAAATGTTCATTTTAATATTTGAAATTTTAGTTCGAATGACTTTATAATTCTAAGTAAATCTACCAGATTCAGTTTTAGGTTCCTTTGAAGCAATCACAGAAATAGTTGTAAATGTACATATTGCCTAATGGTTACACTCTATATGTCAAACGTTAGCCAAAGCATTTTTTTAACTGTTTTTTATTTATTATTATTATTATAGCACCATTTATTCCATGGCGCTTTACATGTGAGAAGAGGCATACATAGACAAGTGCAATAATCATGAGCAATACAAGACACACACAGGTACAGGAGGAGAGAGGACCCTGCCCACGAGGGTTCACAGTCTACAAGGGATGGGTGAGGATACAGTAGTGAGGGAGGACCCTGCCCTTGAGGCTCACAGTCTACAAGGGATGGGTGAGGTACAGTAGGTGAGGAGAGAGGACCCTGCCCGGAGGCTCACAGTCTACAAGGATGGGTGAGGATACAGTAGGTGAGGAGAGAGGACCTGTCCCGAGGGTTCACAGTCTACAATGGATGGGTAAGATACAGTAGGGAGGAGAGAGGACCCTGTCTGAGGGCTCACAGTCTACAATGGTGGGTGTAGGAGAAGGGACCCTTTCTCATGAGGGCTCACTGTCTACAAGGGATAGGTGAGGATACAGTAGTGAGGAAGGGCCCTGCCATGAGGCTCAGTCTACAGGATGGTGAGATCAGTAGGAAAGGAAGCAGCGTGTTAGAGTGAGGATCACTGCAGGTTGTAGGCTTGTCAGAAGAGGTGGGTCTTCAGGTTCCTTTTGAAGGTTTCCATGGTAGATGAGAGCAGGGGCGTATCTAGGGGGGTGCAGCCGGACCTTTTGCCCCGGGCGCTACTCAGCAGGGGGCGCCGGCGGCACCCCCCTTCCTCGGTGTTATATCACAGTGTGTGATATGCACAGATTGTATGTGGGGCCCGAGTGGTCGGCCACTTCCGGAGGCACTTTCGGAGGAGTCTGCACCCGCCGTACACTGAGCTCCTATCTATAATACCCCCTGCTGGCCGGGAGCAATGGTACCGCCCTTCGTGACGTCACCGGACATGCCTCGGCGGTCATCTTTGTACTCCAGCAGCATCCCGGAATTGTCAGGTAATGCAGCCCGGTCCTCAACCACGGGTGCAGCAGGGGCGGCGGGGCTGAAAACTGACAGCACCCCCCCCCCCCCCAGTCCTCACCTGCTTTGGGGAGGGGGGATGGGCGCCATGATAGATCGTTGCCCTGGGCGCCGTCAAGCCTAGGTACGCCGCTGGATGAGAGTCTGATATGTTGGGGCAGAGAGTTCCAGACTATGGGAGAAGCACGAGAGAAATCTTGTATGCGGTTGTGGGAAGAGGAGATAAGAGGGGAGGAGAGAAGGAGATCTTGAGAGGATCGCAGGTAGCGTGTAGGTAGGTATTGGGGACCATGTCACAGATGTACAGAGCAGACAGGTTGTGGATGGCTTTGAATGTCATGGTTAGGATCTAGAACTGGAGCTTCTGGACAATGGGGAGCCAGTGAAGGGCTTGGTAGCGAGGAGAGGCTGGGGAATAACAGGGAGACAGGTGGATTAGTTGGGCAGCACAGTTTAGGGTAGATTGGAGGGGTACGACAGTGTTAGAGGTGGGGCCACAGAACAGGAAGTTGCAATAGTTGAAGCAGGAGTTAATGAGGGCATGCATGAGTGTTTTTGCAGTTTTTTGGTCAAGGAATGTACGATTCCGGTAAATATCTTTAAGTTGGAGTCTGTAGGAGGTGGCGAGGGCTTGGATATTTGGCTTGAAGGAGAGAACAGAGTTGACAAATACCCTGAATCACTGAGCATGCAGGTCTGGGGAAAGTGATCAGCCATTGACTTTGGGGGATAGGCCTGGTGGTGTGGTATAGTCTTTAATTTCACTAATTAATTTCTCTAATATGTATGGAGGTCATATTATAGTGCGTTAAAAAGCTACTTTTAAAGAGTCCTTTTTAACAAGCTCTTAATATTAAAAAACTTTTGTAATGCACCTTAATGAAAATAAATAAATATCTTTCACCACTTATGAGCCACTTCTTCCTACATCTCCTCTTCAAAATTCAGTCTAAATTCACTTCCAAAAGCCATCTTAATTCAAGAAAGAGTTAAAAAAGAAAAGTATTTTTACAAAAGTACAGTAATCAAGTAAGAGCTGCTGCTCATAGAAGTCTATGGATATGGTGAAGGATAGTACAGCTGCAGAGAAAGAGAAGCACAGACACTAGTGATGAATGAACACTTTCACGCTCGGGTGCTCGGTACCCGTAATGAGCAGTTGGTTGCTTGAATTGACTCGACCCAATTATAATAGAAGTCAATGGTGAACTTGAGCATTTTTCTGGAAGACTTCCATTATACTTGGGTACTCGAGCTCCGCCCATCTAAGCATCCAACAGCTCGTTACGAGTACCGAGCCTCCAAGCATGGTAGTGCTCACTCTTCCCTTATCAGACATAAGAGATTCAGTTTCTAGTAAGTGTTTATCTCGCCCTAGGGCAGGATGTGAGATTTAGAAATATTGAATACAATACAATTTAATGGTTACTATAAACATTCAGAATTTCCCATGTTTTGTAAAGCGGAAAAGTTTATAGTTTAAGCAGTTCCAGGTAAAAATAACATAACACAAGTAGTGCTAACATTTCATAGTAAACGTTTCATCTCCAAGCTCTGATCTTGTGGATTGTGGCTTAACGGAAGAAAGAAAAAGTTTATTTGCATGTACCCATCCATTGGAGTAAATTATATACACAGCTGCATCTCAATGAATTAGGATATCATCAAAAAGTTCCTTTATTTCAGTAATTCAATACATAAAGTTAAACACATATATTCTATAGTCATTAGACACAGAGTGATCTATTTCATGTGTTTATTTCTGTTAATGTTGATGATTATGACTTAGAGCCAATGAAAACGCAAAGGTCATTATCTCAGAAAATTAAAGTAGGGAGGATGAAGGGTCTGAGAGATAAAATATGACCTAAATAGGTATCAGAGGCTTCACCTTGTGTGGTTGTGAGAGTCACAACCACTATAAAAGCAAATCACGGCTGCTGCAGTCCCCAACGTGGTGCATGTAGAGTAGGGAGGATAAAGGGTTAAAAACCACACTGCTGTATTCCACGAGACATCAAAGGGTGAATATAATATTGATTCATTAGTTAAGACTTTTCAGGACTCGCTGGCCCCTTCCTCAGGACAAATCAATATAATATTGCCATGTTTCAGGGAGCCTGAAACACGTTGAATCAATATTATATTCACCCTTTGATGTCTCGTGGAATACAGCAGCACAGTTTTAAACCCTTCATCCTCTCTACTTTAATTTTCTGAGATAATGACCTTTGGGTTTTCATTGGCTGTAAGACATAATCATCAACATTAACAGAAATAAACACATGAAATAATCACTCTGTGTGTAATGACTCTATATAATATATGTTTCACTTTATGTATTGAATTACTGAAAAAATGAACTTTTTGATGATATTCTAATTCATGAGATGCCACTGTATACATACAGAGAGAGGTCTGTAAGCTTTTTAACTTCATTGTCTATAGAGCATGTACAGAAGGCATCTAATGTAATCACAGACTAGTCTACAAAATCAGAGCTGATGTTCAGGCTTGTTCACATGTCGCATTTTTGCAGCATTTGTTTGTGCAAATTAAATGCTGATTTTTCCAGCACCAGCAAAACCTATTAGATTGTAGAAATCCCCTTCACGATTGCTTTAATTTCCTGACTGAAATGGGAACTGCTGCGTTTTGGAATAAGGCAGCATGTCAATATTTCCAGCATTTTTGCAGGGATTTTTCACTATTGAAGCAATAAGAGTGTCAATAACTCAACCACTGAGTTTTTGCTGCTTTTGGCGGTGAATAAAACTAACTTTATTAAACATGTTCTTTTTTACTAACAAGAGAGCAGCAAAAAATGCAACGTGTGAACTCAGCCTTAGAGGGATTCTTCAGTATGACAATACTCATGACCTAGCCTTGTGACTGGTCACCGTCAACAACTCAGCTGTTCGAGTTGTTCAATGCTCCGAAACCCAAAAGAGCTGCAATGAAGCGTACGACACATAGCAAGACTGAGGTCGCAACGCACGGGTGACTGCCCCAATATAGCTGAAGGAATCAATTAATGAATCGAAATATTTTTAAATATATAAAAAAATTAATAAAAAACTATTTTGGGAATACTGAAATCTTGAAAATTGTGCAAAACGTTGTACACAATTTCAGCAAATTGTTTAAATCTTTAATACATTTTTTTAATTGTCAGTTGTGTCTGAGTAGATGTGCATTGTCTAAATAGGACTAGGAGATATAAGACGTCTTAAAGCAGGTGTTTACCGCTCCATCCTGTATCTGTGCATCTGATTCACTTGTTGGAGCCATAGAATAAATGCGACGTGCGTGCTTTAATCTGCTGCCTAAGCGAATGTTCCAAGAAAGGTCATACATTGTGAAAGCAGTGAAAAATGGCTTTGTATCAGCATCTGCATGCTGGGTTCAGATGCTTTTCTGGATTTAAAGTGAAACTATATTAAAATCACATTGACAATTCCTTAAATTGTAACCAGACCATGGTACAACCCCTACAAAACCTAAGCCAAAGGTCTGGGTCCTGATACCCCATCGATTGCCTCTGCCTGCTAGTTTACACAATCTGTCCACTGATAAAGCACCCACTTAAAGGGACTCTGTCACCAGGTTTTTGCCATCTCATCTGAGAGCAACATAATGTAGAAACGGAGATCCTGATTCCAGGGATGTATCACTTACTAGGATGCTCAGTGTAGTTTTGATAAAAATCAATGTTAAGTCAGCTGGACATTAATCATTAGAGGCCAGTCATATTTAGCAGCTGTCAAATCTGCAGCAGAGAAAACAGTAATTTTATCAAAATGACAGCAAGCAGCTCAATAAGTGACACATCGCTGGAATCAGGGTCTCTGTCTCTACATTATGCTGCTCTCAGATTGGATGGCAAAAACCTGGTGACAAGAGTCCCTTTAATGGTGCATAAACATAAAACCCAAATCATTATGTTATGTTTTTGTTTTTTATTAAAATAACGTTTTCTTTTTTTCTATGTGGCATTCGTATACCAAATTCTTCAAAATGACGGACGGGAGTTGATACATTTTGCACAAAATCAAAGACGCCTCTTTTTTGTCTTTGACCTTTTTTTGTGCCTTTTAGAGCAAATTATATGTTTACATTTTACATGTTACTCTTCAACTGTGCAACAATTAAATGATATATATCTTTGTACCCCAGTAGGGTGGGGTAGTACAAATGTGCAAAAATCTTGTATAAAGTTGAAAGTTATGAATCAGGCTGAAATTTATAGATAAGGAAAAATGTAAAACTACACCTACATTAACAAAAAAAAATTGGTAGGAGGGATTAGAACCTGGATCCCTAATTAAAAGATCTTGTAAGGAGCTATCACAGATCAAAAGATTTTAAAGACTTCTGTTGCACTTTATCGTTTATGTAGTCAAGAAGATCAGGTAGAGATAAGACAACTTGTGTGATGTCTGTATTCTGATGACCCCTGGGGGATCCCATCCATCCATGTATTATATGACTAAAATCCAGCAGTAGAAGGGTTATACAAGCGCATGGTTTAACCCTTTTCCTTCTACCGCTGGATTTTACTCTCCTTGGGATCCTGTGCAGCATACCTATCCAAGCCCTAATAGTGGTTGTGACTCTCACAACCCCTCCAAGTGAGTGATTTTCCACTATTCCCTCACACTAATACACACATAAGACCCTATTTGCACTTTTCTCCCCCTTTTTTAGCTTGTGTATTATATGACTGGCTGTTAATCTGAATAGTTGCTGTATAATATTATATTTTCCCTGAATATCCAGCTGGAGCTTCCGACTGTGACAGCAGCCAGGTCTTTAGCAATCAGCTGATCTTTGTGGTGGATCTTTATAGAAGACAACCCTTTCCGGAGACCCCTTTAAGATTTTACTCCAGCTATTTAGGATAAACTCTTTCCAGTATGATGGAGATTAGCACAGGTGTTGTTATCCATATGTATCAATAATGTAAGAAGAACACTTTATAAAGAATAACAACATTTGGGCCAAACATTACACTGGGGAACAATTTGAAAAAAATTTCTGTTGAGTTAGGTTTTTGAGCTGATTTATACTAAAATTGTCATGCTGATTCCAAAAATGTAGTCCAGTTTTTTTCTAGCACGTCAAGTTTTTCCTCCACAACTTACCTGCCAGAGATGCACAATTGCACTGATATCTGTAATAAGACTTGTTACCTGATTACAATATATATATATCCTTTGTAAAAAAAAAACATGATAGTGTTAAAAAACATATTTGTCATGCCTATTTCTTATATATTTCATTTTTTGTTCATATTTGTACTATTTAAAAAAATAAAAAACACTTTTTAGGTACAGTAGTTTACATATTTTTGAGAAGACAAAAATCCTATAGTTCAAAAACTTGACGTGATAGAGAAAAACTGAGATCATTTCTGGATTCAGCATCCAAAAATTAATTAAGAACAGTTGTCTGACCTAACTCCTAAAAAGTGTGCCCCAGTGCTATTGATAATCATAAAAAGGCACATTGTGACTCTCCAGCTGCTCCAAAACTACAACTCCCAGGATGGCTGAGAGCTCTTACTGTAGTTATCGGTTATGTCATGCCTCGTAGGGCTGTGGAGTCAGGAAGCCAAACATCCGACTCCGACACTTCAATTTCCCTGAGTCCGACTCCAACTCCACCAAAATGGACTCTGACTCCAACTCCACAAATCCGACTACAGAACTATGGCTGTAAAGATAATAAGCCAAACATCCACCTCCTCCATTTCCCTGAATCCGACACTTACTCCACAACTCCAACTGTACAGCCCTGTACCTCAGGACTCGATATGGTGACATTTTGTTTTGTGGTCAGTTTTCTCCTCTGCTGAGCCACAGCCTGGTCAGTCTCTGTCCAACTGCTGATGGTTCTCTTACTTTTGGTTTTCTTCCCTTGGTTTGCTGTGTTCAGGTGTGTATAACTTTCTTATTTTGTCTCTGTCCTATCACATCCTGGGTGAAGTTATTTATACTCACCTAGCATCAACCCTCTTTTCTGGCTATAGTTCTTAGGGTGGCTTCACACTGGCGTTTGTGTCTGCATGCTGATGGCATGCAGACACAAACGCTGTCAGAAGCAGTGTCCAAATGATGTGTCCGCAGCGGAGAATGTCCGCCTGCGGACACATCACTAGGGAGCCCGGCAGCCAATCAGCGCTGTCCGGGGGCGGGCCGGGGGCGGAGATCAGCGCCGGAGATCTCCGCCCCCCGGCCGCCGGTAAGCTCCGGGACGTGTCGGCGGGGAGAACAGCTGATCTGAGAGCTGTTTGAATCTTCCCGCGCCGACACTGTGAGGAGATGTCGGCGCGGGAAGATTCAAACAGCTCTCAGATCAGCTGTTCTCCCCGCCGACATCACTAGGAGATTACAGGCGGCGGGGAGAAGGAGGACAGCAGAAGCTGAGCTGATCTCCCGGTGGCCGTCGGTGAGCTCCTGTGACATCACCGGCGGCCACCGGGAGATTTTTCAATGGGTCCGCAGCGTTTCCCGCGCTGTCAAGCGCTGAACACTGCGGACCCATTGACGGCAATGCATGTTTTGTGCGCTTGGGGACGCTTGCTGATCTTCCAAGATCCCCAAACGCACAAAAAAATGCTGCAAGCTGCGTCCCGGGTGCGGATGCTGAACACCGGAAGGAGCAGATATCGTCCGCATCCGCACCCGAACGCAGCAAACGCAGGCACTATGCGTTCCTATGTTAAACATAGGAACGCAGTGCGCATGCGTTTGAATGCTTATGGGAACGCAGCATACGCTGCGTTCCCATACGCAAATGTGAAGGCAGCCTTAGTGGATAATGACTAAAGAGAGCCAGAATTGCAAACAGAGGAATTTTGTCTGCAGATACCAGTTGTTTTACTTATTATGTTCTCTTATTTACCTTCCTCTCTCCTCAGTTAGGTTGATGGGAGCCTTTTCTTGCTTTCATTTATTATAGTCCTTTTTCCAACTTGTGCATGAGCTTTAAGTTTCCTCACCTTGTGCATAATGGCCTCCACTTCGATTCCTCAGAAGGAATGAGAAACCACTTGATGGCCTTTCAAGGAGCCATGTCTGAGTTGGTGTTTTTAGTTCTTAAACTAGGGATTTTCTAATCTGCATAGGGACCAGTAGGGTGTGGGTGCGGCTGCTGTGTTGTAGGCTTTATTTTTCCCTTTAGCCGTGTTTGAGTTAGGTAAGTGAAAACATTATAGCTAAGCCAATGAAGTATGCAGGGGCGTCATCATGGATTCTGTTAATGCCTTTGCCACACAATTACAGACCTTGTCACTGGAAGTGGCGGATATCAAGCTCCGGCAGCAAAACAGATGTTCTACCGCTACAGAGGATTCGGTCTATTTGAACGCCTCAGCAGAACCCAAGGACACTTTGATGGGAAGAGAAGTAAGTTTTCAATTTTTTGGCTTCATATAAATTATACTTCTACCTATGTCCAGAAAATAGGAAATGTCCAGCTCCACGTCTTTCTTAAAATCCAAAGGTTTATTAGATTATATTAATACTGATGGAAGTTTTAATATAATCTAATAAACCTTTGGATTTTAAGAAAGACGTGGAGCTGGACATTTCCTGATTTCTGATTTGAAATTTGCCCTGCCTGCAATGAGCCATTTGCTCCATCGGATGAATGCTGCACTCTAATGGCCACTTTACACACGGCTACATTTCTAGCTTATCCACAGGTAGCTTACTGGCTACAGTGAAATCATGGAGACATTATTCCATTTGTACACAGCAACAAGATAGAACCATGTCTCCATGATTTCACTGCAGCCAGTAAGTTACCTGTGGATAAGCTAGAAATGTAGCCATGTGTAAAGTGGCCATAAGAGCTATTGACCAGTGAGCTGGACACTATCACTTACAGTGTTGGCCAAAAGTATTGACACCCCTGCAATTCTGTCAGATAATACTCAGTTTCTTCCTGAAAATGATTGCAATCACAAATTCTTTGGTATTATTATCTTCATTTAATTTGTCTTCAATGAAAAAAACACAAAAAGAATTGTCCTAAAGCCAAATTGGATATAGTTCCACACCAAACATAAAAAAGGGGGTGGACAAAAGTATTGGCACCCTTAGAAAAATCATGTGATGCTTCTCTAATTTGTGTAATTAACAGCACCTGTAACTTACCTGTGGCACCTAACAGGTGTTGGCAATAACTAAATCACACTTGCAGCCAGTTGACATGGATTAAAGTTGACTCACCCTCTGTCCTGTGTCCTTGTGTGTACCACATTGAGCATGGAGAAAAGAAAGAAGACCAAAGAACTGTCTGAGGACTTGAGAAACCAAATTGTGAGGAAACATGAGCAATCTCAAGGCTACAAGTCCATCTCCAAAGACCTGAATGTTCCTGTGTCTACCGTGCGCAGTGTCATCAAGAAGTTTAAAGCCCATGGCACTGTGGCTAACCTCCCTAGATGTGGACGAAAAGAAAAATTGACGAGAGATTTCAACTCAAGATGCGGATGGTGGATAAAGAACCTCGACTAACATCCAAACAAGTTCAAGCTGCCCTGCAGTCCGAGGGTACAACAGTGTCAACCCGTACTATCCGTCGGCGTCTGAATGAAAAGGGACTGTATGGTAGGATACCCAGGAAGACCCCACTTCTTTCTCAAACACATAAAAAAGCCAGGCTGGAGTTTGCCAAAACTTACCTGAGAAAGCCTAAAACGTTTTGGAAGAATGTTTTCTCTTTTTGGGCAAAGGCATCAACATAGAGTTTACAGGAGAAAAAAAGAGGCATTCAAAGAAATGAACACGGTCCCTACAGTCAAACATGGCGGAGGTTCCCTGATGGTTTGGGGTTGCTTTGCTGCCTCTGGCACTGGACTGCTTGACCGTGTGCATGGCATTATGAAGTCTGAAGACTACCAACAAATTTTGCAGCATAATGTAGGGCCCAGTGTGAGAAAGCTGGGTCTCCCTCAGAGGTCATGGGTCTTCCAACAGGACAATGACCCAAAACACACTTCAAAAAAGACTAGAAAATGGTTTGAGAGAAAGCACTGGAGACTTCTAAGGTGGCAGCAATGAGTCCAGACCTGAATCCCATAGAACACCTGTGGAGAGATCTAAAAATGGCAGTTTTGAGAAGGCACCCTTCAAATATCAGAAACCTGGAGCAGTTTGCCAAAGAAGAATGGTCTAAAATTCCAGCAGAGCATTGTAAGAAACTCATTGATGGTTACCGGAAGCGGTTGATTGCAGTTATTTTAGCTAAAGGTTGTGCAACCAAGTATTAGACTGAGGGTGCCAATACTTTTGTCTGGCCCATTTTTGGAGTTTTGTGTGAAATGATCAATGTTTTGCTTTTTGATTCATTCTCTTTTGTGTTTTTTCATTTAAGACAAATTAAATGAAGATAATAATACCAAAGAATTTGTGATTGCAATCATTTTCAGGAAGAAACTGAGTATTATCTGACAGAATTGCAGGGGTGTCAATACTTTTGGCCAACACCGTATGCTTGTTCTAACTATGTCCATTATCCTCTAGATCCAAGAGTCAATAGGTAGACATTGTTTTGTCTTTGCTTTGTGGAGACCCACAGGCTTGGGCATTTTCTCGCCTGAGGATTCCCCGGTGTTCTCCTCTGTTGATACATTTTTCTCGGCTTTTAGGCTGTGTGCACACGATCAGTATACGCAGCGTTTTGGACGCAGCGTCTTGCCGCTGTGTCCAAAATGCTGCGTAGTACAGTATAAGCATAGTGGATGGGATTTTAAGAAATCCCATCCTCACTATGCTTAACCCGACCGCAGCGTGTTTGGAGCTGCAGTGCGGGTTGCCGGCAGTCCGCTCCTCCTCCGCATGTTCATTTCATGCTGCGGAGTCGGAAGCGGCTGCCATCGGGTGACTGCAGGGAGAAGCCGCCGCACATGGTAAGTACAGGGCGGCTGCGGACTCCCTGCGGCCACCCGTGGCTTCACTCAGATCCGGAGGAGCTGCGTCCAACACGCAGCTCCTCCTGACCGTGAGCACATACCCTTAGACTCATTTATGACAACCCCGGCAAAGTTGCTATGGCTGAATCCAAGATCCATGTCTTGCTTCAGGGAGATTGTAGAGCTGAGGACTACTGCTCGGAATTTAGATGCTGGGCAGTGGAGAACTCCTGGAACGACCCTGCTCTACGGACTCAGTTCTGCCAAGGACTTTCATATCAAATAAAGGACATGATGGTTTACAGTCCCTGTCTGCAGTCCTTGGAGGAAGCTATGACGCTCCCTTTGTTTTGATAGACACCTTAGAGATAGAGACACATGTAAAGGGCCTGTCACACGCGTCAATATCGCCTGCACGATATCGGCTGCACGTGACGTTGCAGCGATATTGACGCGTGTGACATACTGAATCAACCAGCGATAAATCGCTGGTTGATGATCGCCAGGTTTTAGAACCTGCTCTAAAACCTGGCGATTGTCGCCTGGTGGACACGCAGCATCGCTGCGTGTGACACCGGGACTAGCGATATTCCAGCTCCCAGCGCCTCTCACAAGCGCTGGGAGCTGGTAACTAAGGTAAACTGCGGGTATCTAGGCAGCGCGCGCTGCCTAGATACCCGACGTGTACCTTAATTACCAGCCTCCTCCGCTCCGCTGTCCCTGTGCCAGTGTGGCAGAGGAGAGGGGGTTAACCAGGGAAGCTTCCTGCTTCCCCCGGCTGAGCCCGCCCCTCCTCTCTCTGCTGCTGCTCCGGCTCACAGGGGCCCTGCTGGACGCAGGTTAGCCCTGCAGGGGGGTCCCCAGCCGCCCCCCCATGTCCCTGTGCCAGTGTGGCAGAGGAGAGGGGGTTAACCAGGGAAGCTTCCTGCTTCCCCCTGCTGAGCCCGCCCCTCCTCTCTCTGCTGCTGCACCAGGGCCCCCGGGCAGCAAGGTCCGCCCCTGGCTCACCGGCTGGTATCTAAGGTACACAGCGGGTAACTAGGGTCCCTAGTTACCCACTGTGTACCTTAGATACCAGCCGGTGAGCGGAGGAGGCTGGTAACTAAGGTACACGTCGGGTATCTAGGCAGCGCGCGCTGCCTAGATACCCGCAGTTTACCTTGGAGACCAGCCTGCTCCCGCTTCCAGCAGCCTGGCAGCGGGAGCAAGACATCGTGGAAACGATATTTAAATCGTTTCCACGATGGTTCTGGCCAATTGATCGCTGGTGAGTCTGCCTGTGTGACAGCTCACCAGCGATCAGCCGTCAATGTCGTCAGCGATCATCTCACTGACGACATTGACGCGTGTGACAGGCCCTTAAAGGTGGTTCACTGGCATCTCCTCCATTAGTTGAGATTAGTGAACCTATGCAAATGGGTGCTTGAAGAGATCCCAGAGAGGGTACTCTACTCAGAGCATCAGCTGGTTTTTGCTTATACTGTGATCGTTCAGGTTGCGCCATGGGTAAAAGTTTCAAATGTAGAAATTAATTTCTTAAGAAAAATAGTAGGAGACTCTGTGGTGTAAATATACTGGTTATACGAGTCAAACACTGTGTCTCATATACACATCTTGGTTTTTTTCTTACAGGTATGCCTGGGGACTAAATCTGGTTTTATTTTTTACTCCTGTATTTGTGGATTCAGGCTCTACCTTGAATCCCATTGACCATTGTGCCACCCCAGGGAATATAGGGTATATAGGGTACTCGGGTATCTGGGCCCTTCCTGAGGTTGGGATGTCACTGGTGGCCTGCCCAAACATGTGCCCTGGGGGCTATGCTATTAAAAAGGGTAGTATAAATGAGAATAAAGAGTTTGTGACGCACCTGCAGACTCTGGTGACTAGACACCAGCGTCACCTCAGTCATCCGGAGGGCGATGCTATGGCAGCTTGGATGGAACAACTCCCTGCAGGTGGAGCTGGGCCTCCGGGGCAGGAGTGCACCGATGATGGGGATGCAGTCTCTAGAAGTAAATTATCAGCATTGCAGCAATAGGACAAACACACGGAGACTCTGTCACTCTACCCGGGTACTTTACTGGAACAGTTCTGATGGCAATACAGTTCACAGTGGAAAACAGTCTTTTTGTGAGGTAGCAGGCCGGGTATTCACAGCAGGTTGCAAGGTCTCTCGGAGTCTCCCATGGTATGCCTTCTCTTGACTATCCCAGGTCCTGTTGCTGATTCCTATCCTTGCACTACCCTCTTACTACCAGGCCCATTAGGGTGCTGTTGAGTTCCCGTGCTTCCCAGCTCATAAAAAGGAGGGCTCGACCTTTAGTGTGCTATCCTGGTGTGGTGGTGCTGTGTGGACAGGGTGTCGGGGCCGGTAGACTGACCTGCGACAGCCGGTGTTAGAGGCTCAGGGGCTAGACTCCCTGCACCGCGTGCTCAGAGCCGGCACCCCATTGGGTGGACCAGGGCTTTCCCCCGGAGAGATCCCTCTCTTTTTCCCGGGCTGCCTCTTCTCTAGGCCCCCTCTCTCGGAGACCCCTTTTCTCTTCTCAGGGCTCCCTTTCTTCTTCTTTCATTGGGTCAAACTAAAACTCCTCGTTTTTCCACCTCCCTCCTCCCCTAACTCTCCCCTCAGGGACTGGGCTCCAACCATTTGCCTAGGCTCGAGTGTGGGAGTGCCGGGGTGGGAACCTCCTACAAATCTTGCATTCCTACTAAGACAGGGATAACCGCACACTATTTATGGGTGCAGTACCCCAACTGTGACATCTGACCAGTGGGACGCCACACCATGACTTCACTGTAAATTATGGTTATAATGTCTCTACTCTTGGCCTTCCCATTCTAGTATCAACGATTGATAATTCTCCCCTTTCACAAACATTTCTTCGAAGTTCGAGAATCTATGTATGAAGGTAATAGTGTTATACTCGGTATCCATTTAATTCATGTTTTTTTCTTTTTAACCGGCCAAAGCAGTGTTAGGCCAGCCCTGGTTAGTTAAGCACCATCCTACTATCAATTGAAACACCCATGAGATTAAGTCTTGGGGTGACTCTCCTTTTTCTGGATGTTTATCGGGATCCTTGGCTTCTGTAAGGTCTCACCTTCCAGAATTCATTCAGGATTTTGATTATGTTTTTTTCTGACACAATTTGTGATGTTCTTCCACCGCATAGTACATTTAATTGCTCTATTGACTTCATACCTGGTGCAAAGATGTCTAAATCTTATTTGTTTAACATCTCTCTTACTGAGAGGGAAGCCTTGAAAGAATATATTCAAAAGTGATTGGACAAGGGTCACATACGGCTTTCCCACCTCTCCAGTCGCCTTGGGGTTCTTTTTTATCCAAACCAAAGTCAGAGTTATATGTCCATGCTTGGATTTTAGAGAGATAAATAAGATCCCTATCCCTTATCCCTTATACCTGACCTGTGTACTCAACTAACTGGAGATAAATGGTTTTCTAAATTTGACGTGAGAGGGGCATATAACTTCATACTTCAGTGGCGAATGGAAAACCACTTTCAATATGCCTGAAGATCATTTTGATAATTTGGTGATGCCGTTCAGGTTCACCAATGCTCCAGCAGCTTTTTAAAACTTTGTAAATGACATTTTTTGCTGTCTGGTTGGTAGATTTGTGGTGACTTATTGGACGACATATTGTTTTACTCGCATTCTCTGGAGGAGCACCATGAGCATGTTCGAAATGTCCTCCAGATTCTACAATGCTGACAACCACTTATTTGCTAAACTGGAAAAATGTCGATTTGAAGTTCAGCATGTACGCTTCTTAGGACATTTGGTTTCCATATCGGGGTTTTGGATGGATCGTATTAAGGTACAGGCCATCCTTGATTAGGTGCAACCGAGTAACCTTAAAGCATTACAGAGGTTTCAAGGCTTTGCAGATTATCAGAAGTTCTGATTCATAACAAGGAAAAGAAAGTACACAGATAGCGCATCAATTCAGGACTCAATACAAACAAAACAAAGACAAATCTTGACAACTTGGACAACTAATCCTGTCAAAAAGCATCTAATTGTGTCATCAATCTTATGGATTACGAACCCAATAAAGTGGAACTTGCTGTGCTTTCTAGGGAACTCTCATTTTGTCCTACTAAAGCTCTGGATAAAATTGAGCTGTGCAATGTCATTGAGGAGACTACGCCTAAGGGAATATTTCAGTGACAAAGAGGATTCCGAACCCAACTGGGCCAAAGGAAGAAAGATCCTAACAACCAAGAAAAGGTCAGACTGGACACCTGAATATGAACAAAACTCCCATTTGGATAAATATATAGACACTTTCAGACATTTGGTAAAATCCACTATTTTAGATACACACAAGAGTCAACCATCCAACACCAATACCCAGGAGAGAAGAGCCATACAGTCTTTGAAATCCAACAAAGAAATCATCATTAAACCTGCAAACAAGGGTGGTGCAATAGTCATGATGAACAAATCTGACTACCTGAAGGAAGCAAACACAACTGACGGACACGCGCTACTACAAGAAATGGGAGTTGACTCCACACAGGACTATCACAAGGAATTAACCAGGCTGGTTTCTTGTCTACCTGACATATCCTTAAGAGCTGGTGACCTAATACCAGAAAGTCCAAGAACATGCACATTCTACATGCTTCCCAAAATTCACAAATCAGGAAATCCAGGGAGACCAATCATTTCATGTGTGGGCATCCTCACCGAACAAATTTCTGGGTGGATAGACTGTGTTCTCAAACCCCTAGTAAAAGAGACACCCAGCTACATTCAGGACACAACTGACCTATTGAATAAACTGTCAGCAATAGGTCCTCTACCAGAAGGAACCATCCTCGCCACCATGGATGTGGAATCTCTGTACTGCAACATCAAACACCATGATGGATCACATGCCTGCAAAACCTTCCTGGAAAACACAGGAATTGATGTTGACTCTGTGGTGGAGCTTACAACATTCATCCTCACGCACAACTACTTTACATTTGACGACCATATATATTTACAGAAAACTGGCACCGCAATAGGAAGCAAAATGGCACCACAATATGCAAATCTTTTCATGGCCAAGCTTGAAGGTGACTTTTATCCTCTTGTCCTATCAGGCCTCGGCCTACTACCGTTAGATTGATGACATTTTAATCATCTGGACAGAGTCTGAGCAACAGCTGAAGACATTCCATGAACACTTTAATCAGTTTCATTCCACCATCAACTTAACACTCAACTACTCCTGCACTGACACTCCTGCTTTCTGGACACCATCATTAAGCTACAGAACAATGAAGTAGAGACATCCCTATACCGGAAGCCAATTGACCGTAAAACATATCTCTGATGGGATAGTTTTCATCCAAAGCACATAAAAACTCTATTGTGTACAGCCAGGCCATCCGATACAATCGGATATGTTCCAACCATACAGATAGAGACAATCACCTTGAGGATGTCAGAAAGACCTTTTTGAACCAGGGCTACCATCCAAGAGCAATCGAGAACCAATTACAAGAGCCACCAGAATCTTCTCCTACATTACAAAAATAGAGAAGAAAACAACAGAGTTCCTCTAGTAGTCACCTACAATCCAAGTCTGGAGGGGTTAAGAGGAGCCGCACGGAAACTGCAACCACGCCTACAAAAAGATGCCCGACTAAAATCAATATTTCCGGATCCCCCACTCTTGTGTTTTAGACAACCTGCAAATCTAAAAAACATCATTGTCAGAAGTGCCCTGTCCTCTTCAGCAGCAACAGGAACCTTTCCCTGCAACCAGAACTGGTGCAAAACCTGTCCATCTATAATGACAACGGACAAGATAAAGATTCCTGGGACAGATCAGAACTACAAGATCCCAGGTAACTTCAGCTGTACCACAAGCAATGTGGTGTATGTAATTATATGTACCAAATGTCCAATAGGTGGCATGTACGTAGGGGAGACCGGGCAAAAATTCAGAACAAGAATTAATTCTCATCACCACTCAATAAAACAAAAGCATATGGATCTACCATAGCATTTTTCCAGTCCTGACCATAGTGAAACCGATATGAGGCTGCTTATTTTAAAAAGCAACTTGAAATCTCAGAGAGAGAGAGAAGAATTTGGGAATACAAATTGATAACGACCTTTGACAAATTCAAAACAGGATTAAATATTTCACATGGATTCATGCATTTTTATAGAAAATGAAAGGGCATTTGGGGAGATCACATAGTTAGAGGACTATGAACTTTTGACACTTCTCATGTGAACTGTTCCCCTTCGATTTATTGCCCCTCTACAACTCACTGAGGGGTCTTCAGGTCTCCACAGACCACTGGTCATAAAGCAATAATATTTACAAGAAAAAGTTTACAATCGATTCCTCTTATCTTAGTATTCTTCCCAGCTCCTCTCCCCCTCCCTAGCCTGACTCTGCTTTACATCATCTGTCTTATTTGCTGCATTATCTCGCTCTGCCTATGTATATATGTATGTGTCTTCAGAATTTGTGTCATTATCTGCCTGACGAAGGGGCCTAAGTGTTCCAAAAGCTTGCTATGCTTACCATCTTTTCAGTTAGCCATTAAAAGGTATCAACCACTGAGGACTCTCAGATTTTAATATTTTTGTATCTATTGGCTAATACAGTATAAACATTATTTACCTTATTAGAAGTTCATTAAGAACTTTTTGGTCATAGTCATGCCTTTAACTTACCAAATTAAACTAAAATGACCAAGTAGGGAACAGACTTTTCCTCTTGGTCATCCAAACCAGGAAATTACTTTTCTGCCCTCAAGACAACCTTCTCTAAGGCTCCAGTTCTTAGGCTGAGTTCACATTTGCGGACCCCTCCGCAGCGTTCTGAAGAGGGGATCCGCAATGTGACCGCAGCAGCCGCCAGCTCCTATCTTTATAATGGGAGCGCACGGTGCTGCGCTTGACTGCGCACGACCGTGCGCACCCATTCACTCCCATATGTGATCTGTGCACAGGCGGATGCCTGCGTACAGATCACACACTCTCGTCCCCACCAGGAATGCAACATGTCGCGTCCCTGGTGCGGACGAGAGTGTGTGATTTGTGCGCATAAAAGAAAGGGAAGGGGAACAAGAGGCGCAATAGTGCCCTATCACTCAGACACTATGAAAAAGTGGTGTATATGGAAAACACTCACCTATGTTAGTTGTGAAACCCACAACTGGCATGCAAGCATGTAGCAATGATATCCTGGCGGCTGCCGCTGGACCTCCACCAACCACTCGCACGTGGAATCACAGGAAGATGTGGGGGAAACCGAGGTGTATAACAGTCCGCGCTGCCGAAGTCCACTTACTTCAGAGAACACACAGGTCAGTGATGTTCAAACAGGTTTTCTTTATTGAATCCTACGCGTTTCAGTGCCCTCCTGGCACCTTCCTCAGATCCTGCAGGAAGGTGCCAGGAGGGCACTGAAACGCGTAGGATTCAATAAAGAAAACCTGTTTGAACATCACTGACCTGTGTGTTCTCTGAAGTAAGTGGACTTCGGCAGCGCGGACTGTTATATACCTCGGTTTCCCCACATCTTCCTGTGATTTGTGCGCAAAAGAGCGGGGGGGTGGGGGAAGGATTGCTGATGCTGCATGATGCACCTGCATAAGGGTGCTGCTGCTTCCACTTCGGTCCCGAGTCTCTGTCAGCCGCCCCGCTGACGCCCGCCTGCTGCGTCCCGGGTTCTGCTGTCAATCAGGTGAGTGTGGCGGCTTCGGTGAACGCGGCCGCTCTCACTGTCAGGGCGGCCCTGACCTATCATTAATCCACCGGCCTGGGGAGCAAATGCCTCCCTGTCACCTGGGCCAGTCCGCCCCGTTTGTAATTCTCCATGCCAGAGGAGGACACATTTTCTTCCCAATTGATCAAAGTTTGGAGGGAGGACGAAAAGAGTTTTTTGGTAATTAATGACTGGGCTGAGAAAAATGCTTACCACAGATGTGAGAAAGCCCCTATCTTTATAGTTGGGGAGTTTGTGTGGTTGTCCTAAAAAATGTATATCTTAAAGTGGGATCTAAGACATTTGCTTCCAAATTTGTAGGTCCTTATAAGATTATTAAAGTCTTGAATCCTGTGATGATTAAAGTTCAACTCTCTGTGGCTTGGAAGATCAAATATTCCTTTCATTCTTCCCTTTTAAAAAGGTTTGAGGGGACACCTGGACCTCATGACATAATTGCAGTAAGTTTTGGAGGAGGATCTGGAGTATGAGGTAGGGCAGGTTCTGGGATCCATGCATGCAATACATGTTTTCAGTATCTCGTCAAGTGGAAGAATTATGGTCCTGAAGATAACTTGTGAATTAAGTCAGAGAATATTCATGTGGATCGCCTGGTGAGAGACTCCCATCAGCGACATCAGAGGATGAAGGTTTCTGATGGTCCAGTAGCCCCTTGTAGGAAGGGAGGTATCATCATGCCTTAGTTTCAGGACTCCATCCAGCTTTTCTTTTTTGGGTTTCCTGTATCCAAGTGTTTCTCACGTTCCCATTTTGTCTCTGTCCTATCACACCCTGGGTGGGGTTATTTATACTCACCTTGCACCTGTCTTCTTTGCTGGCTATAGTTCTTGGTGAATTTTTGCTACATTGACTCAGTCCTGCAACAAAGAGATTTTGTCTGCTAAGCAGAGACCAGTTGTTTTACTTCTCTGTGTCCTCTTATCTACCTTCTTAACACCTTTCCTCTCTCCTCTGTTAGATTGGTGGGAGGTTTGTTTCCTTTGCTTTCATTAATTATTCTCATTTTTCCCCCTTGTACATGCGCTTTAGGTTTCATCACCTTTTATACTTGTCTGCCTCTGTATGCAAATTGCCTTTTTAAAGAGGACTTGAACTCTAGCACCACCTACTGGTAGTAGCAATCCTAAAAGTCAATATTAATCATATATATAGCACTTTACCTATATTTGCAACACTGACCCCATTGGAGCTCACAATCTAAACATCCTATCAGTATGTTTTTGAAATGTGGGAGGAAACCCACAGAAACACAGGGAGAACATACAAACTCCTTGCAGATGTTGTCCTTGGTGGGAATTGAATCCAGGACCCGAGTACTGCAAGGCTGCAGTGCTACCACTGAGCCACCATGCCACACTCAATATTGACCCTTTAATGAGCTTTATTATATGGCCAAGGATATAAGCCAAATCATAGTCTCAATTTGCAGACACGGTGTTTTGGAGTGTTTGCACACTTTCCCCAGTTGTGCATAGTGATCTCCCCTCTGGTTCCTCAGGAGGAACGAGAAACTGCTCAATGACCTTTCTAGGACCAGGTCCAAGTTGTTGTTTTTAGTTGTGTGGATAAAGAGTTCTAGTCTGTACAGGAACCAGTAGGTTGTGGAGGCAGCGGATGTGTTGTAGGCTTTAATTATCCCTTTACCTGTGTTTGAGTTAGGTAATTTTTCTAACATTCTCAAACCAATACTTTAGATTTCAAGATAAGTGATGACCATTTCACTTTGCTTATCCAAGAATGGAGCAGTCACCCTAGTAGATAACCTCACCCATGGTAAACAGAAATGTGTGCACTGAATTAAAGCAAAATAGGTAGACCATGCTGGTCTCCTTTCCTGATTCCGTCTTGGCCTCTGTTTCCTGATCCTGTCTAGGTCTATTCTTCATGGTTCTCTCTCGGTCCATACTTTCCTTGTCCTTTTTTGGTCCCTACCTTTTGGTCCACGTTTTTACTTTATATTCCTGTCCAGGTCTCTACTACTTAGTCCTATTCAGGTCTCTGCTTTTTGGTCCTGTCTCGGTCTCTATTTTCTGGTCCTGGTTTGGCCTCTACTTCCTGATCCTGTTTTGATCTCCACTCCATGGTCTTGTCTCGATTCCTACTGGCTGATCCTATCTTGATCTCTACCTCCTGGTTAAGTCTCAGTCTCTACCTAGTCCTGATTCGATCTCCAATTCTTGGTCCTGCATCGATACAGGATCGGTGGAGGTGTGTATTGCTTTTTTCTTTTACACTACTCAGAGCCTTTTAGAAGAAAAACTAATATGACTGATGACCAAAATTGCTCCTCATTGTCCAGCTTCTCCAGGACACTACATAGCACCCTACATACAGTATTCACTTACATATGTTTTTGTTACCTTTCCCACCTGCTTCTAGAATATTGGTCTTTAAGACTTGGAGTGTTTTGACCATCCAGAGATATTTGTGACATTACCAGGTGTGGCTTTGTCTGAAGTTCTGTGTATGTTTTGACTCGTCAGCCTCGGACATCTGAATGTCAGCGGAGGATGATGGAATAGTTTTGTAAACATCTCTTCGTCTAGAAAGATAATAATATTTGTCGACATTTTCCTTATGTCGTGCTAAATGGAACAGTTTTACCTTCGCACGTAATCTGCTCCAAAGTGATGGCAAGTAAGGCAGCACCCTACTACTCAGAATACATGATGGAGACCTCTCAGCAGTTCCTCCGCCCGCCTCACATTACTCTGACATATCAGTCAGTTGAAGAGAGGACCTTTCAATGTTTTTAATTGTACTTTTTTAACTGAGTACCTCCTCAAATTCGTGTAAGAAGGCAGTGATCCATTGTCGAAACGCGTTGTGACTACAAATTATAATAAAGGTTTGTAGAAAAGATCATGTGTCCCCCTAAATTCCCCCTCCGACCACCCGGCACTCCATAGACCGCTTTATTTAATCTGCTATTCCTATCCAAAGTTATCCCCCTTCACCTCGTCTCTCCACCTCCACCCCAGTATTAAAATGCAAATGTTCCCTTTAGCCAACTGGGCATATAGTGCAAAAGTTCTCTGTGGGCGCAGACATGTTTTGATTGGCTAGCATCTGAAGAGAGGTTCTGTGATGTATGCCCAGTTGATCCTTACCTCCGAGGGGCATAATTTTGGAATGGAAGGGCAAAGAAGAAAAGGAAAAGTTGCTCCAGAGTCAGTAAAACCACATCAAGTGGAGGAGGTATTCATTTAGCATAACAAATCCAGTAAAAGGTCCTCTAAACTGGCCATATATATGGTGATAGCTGTCTGAAGAATGAACGCCCAACAACTATCTCACTTTACATAAGTAAACATAATGGTACCTTTACACGCCGCGACGGCAGGCTGGATACATCCCGCTACTTCACGTGCACGAGCACGCTCAAACGGCTACAAACGGTCAACGCACTCTCTTTACACGCCGCCATAAGGTGCGCTACGCCACGCTACATCTGTAGCTAGCTACATCGCCGGGTGTGTCAAGTAGCCAGCTGTAGCTTAGCGTACCACGTTTACACAGCGCTACAATAAGCTACTATGGGCGGACCTGGTACAGCAGGGACAGCACATAGGCGTGCCACAATCGTGGATTACGAGCCGTCCGTACGATGATAGGACAGCGCAATATCATCATGATTGGCCAGGCATCGCAGGAGGCTGAGAAATACAGCACGCTCGAGCGATTGTGTAGTGTGACTGGTCAGCTCCTTAAATATGCCGCCCTAGTCAGCGACTACCAATTGTCATGCAGGAGCTTCCTCCAATGATCGGTGATGGGGCGCGGTATCCCAGAGCCTGGGACACGCCTTAGCTACATTGCAGCTACAGCCCCAGGTGTCCAGAGTTCCCTTCCGTTGCCTCTTTACACGCCGATACAGCTCGCTACCATCTGCGATGTAGCCATCAGTTTTCGAGCAGACCTAGGAAACAGATGTATCTGTTGCCGGCTGCAGCGTCACGTCTTCAGACGCCGCTACGACGGGCTACATTGGCGCTACAAGCTACATTTGTAGCCTGTAGCGGGATGTATCCAGCCTGCCGTCGCGGCGTGTAAAGGTACCATAAGAGATTAAAACTAAATAACCAGAATATATAAACAGATAAAATAAAACATTTTAGTGCAGATTTAATCTGAAAAATGTATAACTAATAATCTTGGTCTAGATCTTGTATGTGTAGTATATTGGCAGAATGGATCTTCCCAGAGCAAAGTAGATCTGGGCCAGTTCCATCATCTGATGGGTGGGGGTGCCGGGACTTGGACCCACACAGATCTGATCTCGTTACCATATCCCAAGGATCAAGATCAAAAATATTAAAGTCCCTAAAAAGTCTTTTTCAGATTTCTGACCAGATTTTAGGTCACAGATCCCCCGAGTGGACATGGGGCAAGATGAGAATAGGAGGCAATTCTAGCAATCTTCAAACTCCACTTGCATACTGGGGGGGGGGCAAGGGGACACAGATTCAAAGCATGCCAAAAAGATTTCTGTTCATTTATACATACAGTATGTAGAGGGAGTGAAAGAGAGAGTGTTACTCTTCGCAGGATGTTCAGTTCCTAAAATTCACCTGTCATGCATTCCGACATCCCGGGAACTAGATTGAAATATTAGAACGCAAGATGCGGAGACTAAAGGCAACCAGACCCTGACAGATCTAGACAGCGCTTATTACCAGAAGGCCTGATTGACAGACACAGGAACGGTATTTACACATGGGTAGATCTAAGAGACTGTATCAGAACAGACTGATAGGCGAACACAAGATAGCATACAGCCTTGAAGATACCTATCGGGAAAGAATGGGAATTAGGGATGTGATTGCTATTTTTAAAGGGAATTTGTCTCCAGGATATTTTTTAAATGGGAGCATCTATGACCTGGTCTAGTAGATAAGGCTGTGTGAACATGCTGGGAAAGCTCCAACTACAGATATCAAATATATCTACAGACCCCATGCAAAGGAGTATTCCAAAAAAGTGTATTTTTTGGCATATGCCAGTATAGTGTATGTTACTGTATTGGAAAGAGTTGTCTGCTGCAATACTCTACAGTATACCGTAATTCTAAAAAGTATGTTTTCACAGCCTCAAAAGTAGTTGGACAATTGACTGCCAACACCTTGTTTCATGGTCCACTGTGAACTATTATTTAATGATGAATGAGTACTACCATGCTCCGGTGCTCGGTACTCGTAACGGGCAATTAGATGCTTGGATGGGCACGACTTGAGTACTGAGTATAATGGAAATCAGTGGAAACTCAAGCATTATTCAAAAGAATCTACAAGAAAAATGCTTGAGTTCCTCATTGACTTCCACTATACTCAGTACTCGAGTCGCGCCCGTGCAAGCGTTCAACTGCTCATTACGAGTACCAAGCACCTGACCATAGTAGTGCTCACTCATCACTACTGTTATCAATTTATTTTTTTTATGAGTTTAGAAGATAAATGGTCTGAGGTAAGCGGCCGTCACACATGGCGACATCGCTAGCGATATTGTAAGCGATCACGTGCACGCACTATCGCTTACGATATCGCTCACATCGCTGGTGAGCTGTCACACAGACAGACTCACCAGCGATGTGGATCCGCGATCTCGCTGGTTACTATGGTACACATCGGGTTACTAGGCGCCGCGCATCGCTTAGTAACCCGACGTGTACCATAGTTACCATCTCCCAGCATAGGCTCTGCCGCTGGGAGATCGCTCATCGTGGTGTTATACACCACGATGAGGCAGATCGTGAAATCGCTAATCGCAAGATCTGAGCTCCGGAGCTCAGATCACGATTTTGCGATTTCATCAATCATCGCTCGTCGTATCTTGCCGTCACACGCAGAGACATCGTTGACGCGATGTTAAATCGGGCGCGTTCTAGCGATATCTTTCTAGATATCGTAGCGTGTGACGGCCGCTGTACATGTATAAATTTACAATGGATAGTTGTTCACATTAAAAACAATCAATGTCCATATATTACCGGGGTGCAATTGCACCGACTAGTGATGGATCGGTCACGACCGATCCAAGACAAAGAGCTGGCACCCCAGTGAGAGCCACTAAATTATCTTAATGGCTCTGACTTTGCATAATATTCCGGTGTTTGGTAAACAAAACCCCATCCATCTGAACAAAACCCAGCACAATCATCAAGTTAATTGGCACAATTCAAGTGTGCAGGGTTTTGGTCATGATGGGGCAGGATTCTGTTCACATCAACTTCATCATATGTATCTACCTGGGGTGAACAAATGTTTTATAAGGTTTCAATTATGCAGCTTTTATTCTGAGCGGAGCCAAGTGAGCTGGATCACCAAAAAGAGTCGGACTGCCATTCACTCCCTCTGCCAGAAGCTACAAGATGTCTTTACCATGCATGTATCATCCATTTTTCTCATATGGAGAAAGAAAAAAAAAAGGATCTAGGCAGTGACGTAACTCAAAGCCCATGGGCTCCAATGCAGGATCTCCAAAGGGGCCCCACAATTATTGCAAATCTTTAATAGTATTAGTATTTTTCTATAGTCCAAAGCGACTTTTGGTCACCCCCCCCCCCCACTCCAGGCTCCAGGCCTCGGGGGCGATTGACACTCCTGCATCTATTGTAGCTACACTACGCCCCTGGATGTAGGTTTCCCAAACTTTTCCTAGCCGCTGGTCAGGATACAATCCATGTTCTGTCTATTCCAAAAACCGCATGTTATCTCCTATCTGTGGGCTCAGAGTAAGTTATTAGTCATTGGGGGTCTCTAGCCGCGAGGAATGGGGCTGCACAATCTCATCTTGAACAGAGCGCAAGTGCGCTTGATCGACCTCGGCTATATTTATTGTCAATGAGACTGCTTTAGAAAACAAAACAATACATGGCTTTCTGTGGCAGTCCCTTAGACAATGAATGGAGCCGCGGTCGGTCAAGTGCACCTGCACTCTGTTCAGGATGAGACTCTGCAGCCCTTTTCAGCAAGTCATCCCCTATCCTATGAAGCGGGGATAACTTGCTATTTTGGGGATAACCCTTTAATAACCACATATGATAAATGACTTTCAGTACATAGATTAACTATTTCTATTCTGGCCTGAAAGAATGTGACCTGTAATAATAACACCATATGTGCAGCCATCGGGGGACAGAGTATGCCCTGCACTATCCCAAAGAATTCTTCAACTGGCATGTAACCTCATCTGTACTGCAGCATTCCTCCCGGCCCCCAGGCTGGGGCTCTGCCTAACATGAAGGTGGTTTTAGAGATGGTATAATTATTATATGTTCATTTATAATTCACAGATATAATCTTCTGTACAGAATGTAAGAAGATACGGGAGGATCCACAGTTCATACATGAGTCAAATCCATAGGCACCGTTGTTGGTAAACTGTGACTTGCACGTTCCTTCAGTGATGAACTTTGTGTACTTGGAGAATCTACAGCTATGCAAATAGTAAAATGCAAAATCAACAACTAATTCCAAATATATAAAGTGGATTTCGTTGTGGATTTTGGTGTAGAATTTTAGAACAGTTTCATAGTGTGAACTTAGCCTAACAGTGACTCAGACAATATTTTTGTTGTTTCCAGTGTTCCCCTTCACTGTAGACTGCTTTGTTTTCCTGAGGTTTCTGATTAGCCCTAGAGGCCACTAGCTTCTTTCTACTAAAGTGGATCTGTCACCAGGTTTCACAATACAGACAAACAGAATACATTAAGAAATATGTATTGTATACCTGATGAGGCTGGTGTACTTACTTTGATTTTACCATTTCAAAAAGGATTATATATGCATCCTGAAATGGGTTAGCAATCTCCACTTGTCTAACCTGATTGACAGCTCCTCAGTGTCCCTGCTCCTGAATCTCCCCCTATCTATCCTGATTATCAGTTTCTCATTGTCCCTCATCCTTGCTTAATGACCCCCCACCTATCCTGATTTATGGCGGTGCCAGACGTGTCAATGTCGCTAGCTACATCGCCGAAAAGTGACGCATCAGCGATGTCGCTAGCGATATTGCAAGTGCGTCGTGCTGTGTGACAGCGCGATGCGACTGCGATTTATCACTGGTCGCAGGTTGACAGGTTTATGAACATGTTCATAAACCTGTCAACCTGCGACCAGCGATTAGGCTGGATCGCGCCGTCTGACACCGCAATAGCGATGTTGGCGGCGATTCAGCCTATACCGCAGCATTGCTGCGGATCGCTCGCTGGGTTGATCCCAGCCCAGCGAGCGATGGCTCCGCCCGCATCGCTGCGGCGTCACCGGCAACATCCTGCCATGTGACACCAAGGCTGCGATGTTGGAAGCGACCGCGCACCACCGCACATCGCTTCCGACATCGCAGCCTTGGTTGACACGTGTGACAGAACCATTACAGCTCCTCAGTGTCCCTCCTCCCTGCTGCTGAATCCCCCCCCCACCTATCCTAATTCACATCTCCTCTGTGTCCCTCCTCCCTGCTGCTGAAGCTCCCCCCACATATCCTGAATAGCAGCTCCACAGTATCCTTCCTCCTCTCTTCTGCAGAGGAATCGCCATCTACCAACGTTATTGACAGTTCTTCATTGTTCCTCTTTCCTGCTACTGCTGAATCTCTGTGCACCTAGTCTGACTGACAACTCCTAAGTATTCTTCCTCCCTGCTGCTGCTTAGATCTCACACTTGGACTCATGAGCTCTCTCACTACTTAGCTGAATTCAATATCAGAATTATAACGTGAATTATATATATAACAGAATTATAATTCTGACATGATTTTTCAAAAAAAGTACATCTGCCTAATCAGGTCTAAGAGATCTATAATAATGTATGCAGTTTGTATAATAAAATCTGGTGAAGATCCACTGTAAATTATCCTGAAAAAAATAAGACATCCAACAGAGAGATAGCAGAAATATTAGGAGTGGTCCAATCAACAGTTTGGTATATTGTAATAAAAAAGAGTGAACTGGTGAGCTCGGGAACTTAAAAAGGCCTAGATCACCACGAAAATGGTGGATGATAGTAGAATCCTTTCCATGGTGAAGAAAAACCCCTTCATAATATCCACCCAAGCGAAGAACACTCTCTGTAAATTGGTGTTTCAGTATCTAAGGGTACTTTCACATCAGCGTTTTTTGCCGATCGCGGCAGATGTGGTGAAAAAACTTCATCTGCCGCGATTACTGCATAACCGCTGCACTTGCGGCACAGTTGCGGCAAGCCCCATGCAATGTCTATGGGGCTTGCGGTAAGTGTGCGGCAGGTGCGGCAAGTGCGGTTTCGGCACATGCGGCAGGTGCGGCCGCAAAAAAAAACGCGGTCAGCCGCGGTTTTTTTGCGGCCGCACCTGCCGCAAGTGCCGATACCGCACTTGCCGCACCTGCCGCAAGCCTGTATAGACATTGTATGGGGCTTGCCGCAACTGTGCCGCAAGTGCAGCGGTTATGCGGTAATCGCGGCAGATGTGGTTTTTTTCACCGCATCTGCCGCAATCGGCAAAAACGCTGATGTGAAAGCACCCTAAGTCTACTATAAAGAGAAGACTTCATGACAGTGAATGCAGAGGGGTCGCCACAAGGTGCAAACCAATAATCAGCCTGTAAAATAGAAAGGCCAGATTGGACTTGGCCAAAAAAACACCTAAAGAAGCCACCCCGTTCTGGAAAAGCAGCAGAGGACATATGAAACTTAGGCTGCTTTCACATTACGATTTTGTTAAATTCGATGCTGTCCGATAAAAATGCACTTAATGGCATCCGATTTGCATCCGATACGATTCTGACCGATTTTTTTCAGGAGCCAAAATCATAGACTGCTGTGATTTTGGTATCCGATTCAAAAATCAGATCGCATCGGATCCAATGCGATCCGATTAAAATAATATGGGAGTCTATGGGGATCGGATTGGATAGAAAATCGGATCCGATATCGGATCCTATTTTCTGTATTGAGCATGCTCATTACCCTAGACCACTCCCAAAACCTCCCACAGCCCTCCCCCAGCCATTTAAATCGGATCCAATAAAAAATCGGATCGGATGGCATCGGATTTAACAAAATCGTAATGTGAAAGCAGCCTAAGATCAACCTGTACCAGAATGATGAGAAGAAGAAAGTCTGTAAAAGGCTTGGAACATGATGCAAAGCACAGAACATCCTCTGTAACACATGGCGGAGGCGGTGTGCTGGCTGGGCATGCATAGCTGCCAATGGTCCTGGTGGATATTGATGATGTGACTGAAGGCAAACAAATACAAGTTTGATGGGATGATGCTTCACATGACAGCTGGACAATGCCCCAAAACATACTGCAAATGCAAACCCACAACTGTTGTAAGTCAAAGATGTGAAAAATTGTGCAATGATTGATTCATCACCAGATCTCAGCCCCATCGAGCTGCATTTCACAGGCTTAAAACAAAATTTTAGGCAAAAAGACCAACAAACAAAAACCAACTGAAGTCACCGCAGTATAAGCAGCAAAGCCTCACACCACAGGAAGCCCAGTGATTTTTTGGCGTCCAATGCTTCCAGACTACAGGCAGTCACTGCTTGCAAAGGATTCTACAAAACATTAAGGCTATGTTCAGACTGTCTATTTTTGATCTATATATTTGTGATCCGTTTTTGTGTCTTTTCCAGCAGCAAAACTGGATCTGTTTTCTTTTAAAAAAAAAACGCATAAAAAACACAATCCGTTTTTGATCCGTTTTTGACTGATACGTTTTTTTTCCCCAAAAACTATGGTTTCAAGTGAAAAAAACAGAGGAGAAAAAACGTCACACAAATTGGCAGGCTCATTCGTTTTCTGGATGCGTTTCCTGCCCCCAAAACAGACTAGTTAAATACGCACCTTTTCAGCAGCATTTCTGACAACTCATTAATATAGCTGGCCATCACAGAAATTGATCCATTTTCCATTCAAAAACGCACAGTCTGAACATAACCTAATTATGAACATTCATTTATGGTAAATTAAATTTGTCCAATTAATTTTGAGCCCCTGAAATGAGGAGGCTTTGTATAAAAATGGTTGCAGTTCCTAAACGTTTCACTGGATATTTTTGTTCAACCCCTTTACACAAACCTGAAAGTCTCCCACTTCCAATTGCATCTCGGTTGTTTCATTTTAAATCAAAAATAGCGTCCTGCAGAGCTGAAATCATGAAGATTCGGTCACTGTCCAAATATATATATATCTGTACTATATGTTTATTATATCTATATATTTTTATGTATCTATGTTTATCTGTTTCTTCCTCTTTTATAAAGTTTATGGTGGGGCAGGGGCCGTAGTGCTGCATTGCACGTTGCAGTGTGGCCGCCGTGCCCCATACTTCCCTTCCTATATTTACTATTCTATTTATTTCCTCCCTGTCTTTCTTCTTAGATGTGATGTTATTGAAGGAGGCATTCAGCCAAGCAGAAACCCACACCCCTTCTCCGGACAAGACTCTCCCCTCCCCAGACTGCACATGCCTGGGGCCAACATCCGCAGAGTGAGGGGAATTTCCCGCGCAATATCTGCCCTCAGTCTCCATGGCACCCGCACAAACACCCGGGGCGCGCAGATTGGATGGAATATTTGATAGGGAGGCGGAGAGACTGTGTGTTTTCTGTTCCAGCATGACCTTTCCCCAGTCTTGATGCGAGCTCTCTCTGTGTGCCACCGAGCCTTGCTGCCGCACACATGTAACGGGCGCTGCCGCACACACACACATACATGCACACACACACGCGCACGGTCGACATATGGTGCAGTGTGCAATGCACTATTATCTGCCGGAGTATATAAGCTTTTTAACTCTTTCCTCGCCAGAGCACACAGCTTACAGGGAACATTCAGTCTACCTCATGCAGGCTGCCAAAAAAGTGACTCGCGTGTCATGACGGTCCCCGATAGGGGCAACATCTATGACAGTCTATTCAGAATAAGGCCACGTGCAAACATTGAGTGTTTAATGCATTTTTTTACCTCAGTATATTTTAGTCAAAACCAGGAGTGGGTGATAAATACAGAAGTGGTGACGTGTTTCTATTATACTTTTCCTCTGATTGTTCCACTCCTGGTTTTGGCTACAAATCCTGAGGTAAAAAAACTCACCAAATACTTACCCATAATACCACTGCACATGTTGGTATTTGGGAGTTTTTACCTCAGATTTGTAGCCAAAACCAGAGTGGAGATAAATACAGAAGTGGCAGGTGTTTCTATTAGACTTTTCTCTGATTGTTCCACTCCTGTTTTGGCTACAAATATGAGGTAAAAAACTCACCAAATACTCAACATGTGCACATGTCTAACTTAGACTCCACTTTAGTCACTGCACACTTGATATTTGGTGAGTTTTTTATCTCCATATTTGTTCCACTCCTGGTTTTCACTTACAATCAGAGGAAAAGTATAATAGAAACCCATCACCACTTCTGTATTTATTCCTGGTTTTGGCTACAAATACTGAGATGAACAACTATATTCGGAATAAATTTCTTAGAATATTCGGACACATCATATTCTATAATGGCCTAATATGAGTATCTCCAGAGAACACTAAGGCCATGTGCACACAGTGAGTATTTGGTGAGTTTTACCTCAGGATTTGTAGCCAAAACCAGCAGTTGGGTGATAAATACAGAAGTGGTGAACGTTTCTATTATACGTTTTCCTCTGATTGTTCCACCCCCTGGTTTTGGCTACAAATGCTGAGGTAAAAACTCACCAAATGCTCAACATGTGCATGTGGCCTTAGGCTGGCTTCACACCACGGTGTGATCAGGTCCAGGCTGTCCGATGTGAATGGACAGCCCTGGACCAGATTTGCAAAAGAACCGGATGGCAAATATGTTTGCAGCCGGCTTCCTAAGATCGCAGCTGCAGCTGCTGGTTGTTCAAGATCGCGGCTAGCGGGAGCTGACCACGGTCCTGAAATCTCTGCAGGGGACAGCTCCAGGTGCTGAAGTTTAGCAGCGCTCACTGCTAAACTTCAGCCGCCTGCGCCCGTTCCTGGATCCGATGTTTTTGTCGGACTGGGTCGATCCCGTGCTATAGACTCCCATGTTACGGAGCGCCAGATCACCCTGGTTTCGGAGGATCCGATTTGGGCAGATTTTCGCCCCGGACACAAAAACGTTGCAAGCAACGTTTTTGTGTCTGGGAGGAAAATCCGAATTCACCCGGATCTTCCCAGACAGATGTAAACCGGATGGCACATAGTAGCTGCCATCCGGTTCCATACAGCCCCATAGGGCTGCATAATATCAAAATCGGGTACGGGGCTGTCATGTTTACACCGACAGTCCCGGACCTGATCACACTGCAGGTGTGAAGCCAGCCTTAATGTCCCTATTGCTATAAATCCAGCACAAGCATATGTGACCTGTTTAACCATTTAAATGCCACTGTCAGTCACTGAAAATGCATGTAAATAGCATGATCGTGGAGGTGGGTGTGCATGGCTGTGATCGACCCTCTCACAGCGCTGTTGCTAATGACCCAGCGTTGTGGCCGTTTTATCTATATATTCCAATACAGTAGCATTGAAAACTATAGATGCAATCAAATGTCTCAAAAAATTAAGTTAAAAAATAATAATAGTAATAAAAAAGAGAACATAAATTCAAATTCAAATCACCCTTAAATAAATAAATGAACATATTTGCTATCATCACATCGGCAAAAAATCGGATCTACTTAAATATAAAATGAATGACGATACCATAAGGGTATGTGCACACACAAAGAATTTGGTTGCAGAAATTTCTACATCAAATCTGCATCTTTTGACGGAAAAAAATGCATGTTTTTGAAGTGCATTTGTGATGTGTTGTTTGCATTCATGTTTTTCATGCATTCTGGGGAAGGAAAATGCTGAAAGAATTGAAATGGTACTGATTTATATCTACAACAGAAAAAAAAGCAAAGTGCACAAAACGTCAGGATTCTCATTGACTTTGCTGGTATAGGGATTTGCTTGCAGTTTTATGACAAATCTGCATTTAAAAATGCACAGTGTGCACAGTGCCTTAAAGCTGTAAAAAGAAAAAACTAAATTGAGATGTCAGATTTGCACCTCCCTAATAAAACACATTAAAAAGAAGTCAAAACATCATGTTTGCCCCTAAACTGTATCAATAAAAATGTCAGAACAAAACAAGCCCCAAAACTGGTCAATCGACTTAACTTTGCTGTTGCTACATAGTAGCATATTGCAAGTAATTGGGGTCACATAGCAACCCTAAAATGTACTGTGACCGGAAGTCAGAACCAGTTGTATTTTCTGTAGCTCGCTTGTCATGGTCGCAGCACCTTGTAAGTGGCAGTGTGACCTCGTTCACCTGCATTACCCTGCAATATAGCAGCAGAATAGAACAAAATATGGCTGCACAACCTGCAAAATCGCCATTTACCTTCCAGCCTAAGTGGTGCATAGTAGGTTGAGGGGGCTGAACATCTTGAGCCTACTTTTATTTTTTGCGTTAGAAAAAATATACCAAAAATACCATTTCCTGTTCATATTTTATGGTCCCCGTATGGGCTGCAATGCCTGGATCGATGGAGCGGAACTGCTCCATATTTTATTTCCACATATTTTAATGAATGTCATAAAATTGTGAAGGGGACTGGACATATCGCTGCTGCCTCTACAATCTCAGAGTTTATGGGGTCCCCAGTGATTGTGTACCTCCAGCAATCTTTAGGATCCCTTCCGATAACATAATGATGATAATTATGATCCAGTTCATTGCCAATGGCAGATGGAATCTTTTGCTTTTGGTAAATATATTGCACATAAACGTTTTCTTGGTTGTCCGACAGGTTCTTGTTTTAGACTCCATGCCAACGGTGCGTTTTATATGCACTTTTGCTGCGTATTTTTAGCACATAAACATGCATGTGTATCCTTCCCGCAGCAATGTCTATGAGAATTCAGAAGTGCTGTGCCAATGATATTTTTTTTTCCTTGTAGATTTGCACAGTTTTTATCCTGAGAAAAAAAATGAGCCTGTCAATTCTTAGTGCATATGAGAAGCGTTTTTCTGCCCTTCCTGTCATTGAGAATAGTAAAAAAGCGTAAAACCAAAATCTGCACCAAAAACGCACTGCGTAATTGGTGCGTTTTTCTGGCACAGGGTGCAGTTTAGCAGCGTGTTTGCTGATTTCTGCACCTAAAAAGTTGTGTCAGCACATAGCCTTACTGTTGCAGTGAATCCCTAAGGATGGTCATTCATAGGAATATTCTTATATTATATCTTTTGTATGCTCATAGTGGTATTCCTTGCGAAATGCCATTTTATCCTGGTACATTTTGGCATAACGTCCCTCTGTTATTCCTCTTGGAAATGTGAAAATTAACTGACAACTGCCTGTTACCATTGCCCTTGTCAATGGGATGTGTCCATAGACACTCACATACTCTCAGCGCTGACATGATGGCAGCCCTGGATGGTGTCAAACTCCTCCATTGTCAATGGGAAAAACATTTCCAGAAGGAATAACAGAGGAACGGTATAACACAATTCTGCTAATTGATGCACAATAACTATTCGTTTTAGTACAGGTATTTACCAGAACTGCTAACAGATCATTTTTTATCATGCCATAAATTCCAGTTATAACATACGGGAACGTTCGTCCTATCGGAGATAGATCTCTTGTGTCTGTGCCGATCAGACAGGGTGTAATTAAAAGCAGCTTTGTGTGGCAGCAGGTAATGCTAATAAGTATTGATTTATTCATTATCTCTCACGGTAGTGTCAGCCCCGTGCCCTGGGGTACATGTAATCCTGTTATCTGATCGGTTGGGGTTATATCCAGAAATCTCTGGGAGAGGAGTTCTCCCGGGTATCAATCAATCATCCACATTACGTCTTTATTAGCAAGACTGAAACAATACCACAATATAGTGGTCTCTATCCTGTAGCTCATGTAAAAGTACAACTCCCAGCATGTCCTGACAGTCGGAGCATGGTCGTGTGCTGTGCAAGTGCCAATCAGATTGTCAGGCGGGAATTTATCAGTCCTCCAGCGCACCAGGGCAAGCTTACAACAGGATCAGTCCCAAATAAGTCCCTGCTAACTACAGTATGGAGGCACAACCGGGCACATTTTCTGCCCCATGTACATTCATAGCAGTATGGACAACCATAGTACCCCTGGATCAAACATTAACCAGCTGCCCATATTGCCTCATTACATTGTAAGCCATATAAGAGCTGTTGCCGCTAAAGATTCCCAATATAGTGGCATCTAAAACCCAGACCGTTCTCTTCTTCCAGAATCAGGGATGTGATTATGGTGGATGCAGGGGTTGTAGTCGCACTGATCCGTTGAGCATATGGAGGCACAAAAGGTCCTTTTGGCGCATATGAGACCAGAAAGTCCGCCTGCGCACAGATCACATATGGCAGTGAATGGGTGTGCACGGTCATGCGCAGCACCGTGCGCTCCCATTATAAAGATAGGGGCTTGCGGTGCTGCGGTCACATTGCGGATCCCCTCCGCAGAACGCTGCGAAGGGGAATGCAAATGTGAAGGTAGCCAAAGCACCCTTGGTAACAGCTCTTCTCCCGGACTGCTGTGGGTGACACCTGTGGTGCACCCTGTTCTCAGCTTGTTCTTATAAAACTTTTCCAAAGTGCGCCACCCCTTTAAACTCCTTTTGCACTTTTCAAAGATTGGAACTAAAGACCCATCTATACCAGCACTGAAGGGGTGGGGAGGGAAATGGCATCAGAACTTGGCCGAAATGGATCCTCTATTCTTTTATTCATAAAAATCCTCTTGCTCTTCATTTACTTGGCCATACATGGCCATTTCATCCCACCATAAACTTGGAACATGGACACTTAGCCAAGCATGCAAGCATATTTTAATGGGGAGAGTGGAGTAAATCACTGCCGAACTACAGAACAAACAATTGTTGGTGCTGAGATCCAACATGCCCGACCTTTAATCTTTCAACATCTGTTGTCCAGGGACAGATCTTTCTTTATGTAGATTAGATCGTTGGTCAGTTCCGACAATCAGGGCAGTGGACTCAGTAAAGGCCCAGTTACACGGCACGACATCGTTAACAAAATCGCTGAAACGTCACAGGTTTGGAGGCGTACCAGCGACGTTGTTGTGACCTCGTTGCGTGTGACTCTGGCAAGTTGTAACGATAAATCGTTGGGTCGGAGTTGACAGCTTACCAACATGTTGGAAAACCTGACGATCTTAACTCTAGCAACCTGCTGCATCGTTGTGTGTGACACCGCGATAACGATGTCGTGGATGACTTCGCCCATTCACAGCAATGAGCAGGGATCATTTGCGGGGTTTACGAACGATACCTGCTCATAACATCGTTGGTAAGTTGTTCACAATATCTAGACGTGTGACATCTCACCAACGATGTTGAAATGATGTTAAAAACGACCACGCGGTCACGAGATCGTTGCCGACATCATTTCAACGTCGTGCCGTGCAACTGGGCCTTAAGACAAACCACTGACTACGACTCCTCAATTTCCCAGACAGACTCCCTCATAATGGCTCATGTTTAAGGGATAAATTTATTGTAATACAATGTGAACATCAGGCTTTTAATCATTATCATGATACAATAATCAAGATATTTAGACAGAACATAACAATAATTCATAATATTATTCAGCACATTCTGCATGATCTACTGTACCCAATTTATTATATCTTTTAGGTGTCGCAATCGTTCCATTTTTCAACGAAGATGGGCACAGACTCCCCGACTCTGAGTCCACAGCCCTGCCGACAATCCGGACCATTATGTTTATTGCAAGCACTAGTCCTCCTTACATGATCCTATAATGCGGTTTGAGAAAATCTTCATCCGTGTACGAACCTTGATGAACGGACCGGCGCTGGTCTCTGGACCCAAACTCAACAGCCTAATAGGCGCATTGTTCTTGTTGGGGACCCTTGACCTGTCCACATGTGGACCTTCTGAATTTGTCTTAGATTAATTTTCTGGGAGATAGAAAAAAAAAATAGTTTTTAAAGGGCTTTTCTGTGCCTCCTGACACTGTGTGCACTCTCCCCCTTTTTACCCAACCTCATTCTTCTTTTGTGATCCTTGCACAATCTGCAGGTGACGAATGATCGATTAAAACACCTGTTTACCGAATTACCTTTATTGATGGCATCTTATACCCTGTATATTGTGAATTCTGGGGTGGCATAAAGGAAGTCCAGCGAAAAGATGCCTCTCAGACGTTGGGATGCAAAAGCCACCATAGCAGGTGCACGAGCAGTGTATGTCAGGACATGTTCTTGGAGGGAATTTCCCAGTGTCGCAGCCTTCTGCCACAGCAATGCCTCATTATGCCATACATTATACCGATGGTCCCTTCGGGATAACCCCTAATTCACTGCTACTCTACGCTGTTCAGTTCTATAAGAAAATGTTACAGACGGGGATTTTGGATCCCTGCATAAGATGAGATCATAAAGGAAATGGATAGGCCTCCTGAGTACCTGTGCATGCGACGTACTCTCCATAGATATACTGTTTACGTCTTCATTGTATGTCAAGTCTATTTCACTAGGGATTACGCCACATACAGCCCTAAAGCTACGTATATGTACATCGCTGTCAAAAAATGTTTTTATTTTTTTTCCCCCATAAAACAATTATTTTTTACTATGTCCATCACAGATTAACTCTGCACTTCGCTTTAACAATATTTTCTTTTGTTTGCCAGATTATAACATTTTCTGGAATATTGAATGTCCAATAATTTCCTAAACTCCAGACTTCATTTACTAAGCAGTTTTTGGTGTAAAGTGCTAATAAAAAAAAGTTGCAAATGAGGACAGATTTGCACTTACAATCTGCCGGTGATCTTCAAGGAGATGGGGCTAAAATTGAAATCGAAGTTGGAAAATGGATCAAGTTTCATAGTCGGCAAAAATTGGCTCAAATGGGACAAATTTATTAGGTAGCAAACAGCAATTTCTGCTGTCCAAGTGTTATGGCCACTTTACACGTCCCAACATCGTTTCGATATTGGATACAACGGCGCGGAACGCGCATTTTTTTGGCTGAAATCCCAGATCGCATAGGAGCTGTACACAGGAGATATCGGCAGGCAACATAACTGTGATGTCTACGCCCCCTTGTACGAGCGATCCAGGAACGACCATTTAACATGGGAGAGAATAGGGGAAGTTGTGCTCCAAATCGTTGTTGGGCTGTCACACAGAACGATCCTGCCAGATCATCCATCCAGTATCGGGCAGTTGGAGAGCCTGCACAATTCTCCCCTGATATCGTTTTGGCATTGTTCTTGCGTCGCATTGGTCATTTACACCACACAACGCACGAACGATATCGGGGCCAACGCACGAACCACATGACTTTTTATCGAAGTTGGACGACGATATCGGGACGTGTAAAGTGGCCATCAGAGCAGCATGATGTAGGCATAGAGACCCTGAATCCAACAATGTATCACTTAGTTTACTGGGCACAGCGGTTCTGACATATTCAAAGTTTTACATTTACCTTTGTAGAAGAGCTCATAAATTTGTCCCCATTCACACCAAGCTCTCTACGTATATTTTTATAGACATTGAGATGCTGCTAATCACAGCAGGGGCATGCTGGACTTGGGCTCACTGCTATTGTGTTAAACAATGATAAGCCATTGGTGCTAAAACAATAATAATATTTATTCGTTTATATAGTGCTATTAATTCCATAGCGCATTAGATACATTTACACTGTCCCCATTTTGGCTCACAATCTGAACATCCTATCAGTATGTCTTTGCAGGTAAACGACAACACACTTTGTGGTGAGAGACACATTGCTGAATTCTTTGTGTTAACCCCTCAGATTACATAGCAAAAACATGCGGATAGATTCCCTTTAATAGTTTTTTCATATTAACTAAAAAGTTCTTTTGGGCCTTCTAGGCTCTACGACCTAGATGTGATTACAACCCCTGCACCTATTGTGGTTACGTCTATGCCCTGCACCTATTATAGTTATGCCCCTGCTGGAGACATCTGGGGATGATGCTTGGTTATTTCATCTACATCCAAACATTTTGAGTCAATTGGTAGTCCACATGCTCAGCTCGCATATTGCTAGAATATTGAATTTTAAAGTGAAGACATTGAAAGCCAAATTGTGAGCTCTTACCGGCAACACTGGAGATTCCTCACAGCGTGCTCACCGCACACTATCGGGATCCATAAGTCTGCAGTCACAGAGAGAGACTACAGACTTTCTTCCCAAACTTGGACAACCCTTTAAGGTAAGCATCTCAGCAAATAAGTTCCAATTTCAATGAATTGCAAGCTCCTTAAAGAGTCCCCGGGGTTGACAAGTGGGTACACCTTTCTCATGTATAGTCACCCTACCTGGTGCCTTCTGTTTGCCTCCCACCACTTCCTTCCCTAATATCAGCGTTCTTTTCCTGCAGATTCCAAGGTGGTCACCTTTGTAGCATGGTAAGAGCAGTGGTAAGTCTACACCGTGCCTTTATGGCTTTTCCTGTGCTGTGGGATAGCAAAGGTAGGGGACACAAGGTTTACACTTCCAAGTGCACTTTCCATGCCACTATGGCCGCCATCTTGGAAGCAGGAGGAAAGGAATGCTACCTGAGCAGGGGTGGCAGTAATGTCAAACTGAGGGCACCAACTGGGAATGGATCGTCACCTTTCAGTCTCATGATGGAGGGTCACTTTAATGACATTCAACTAATCAAAATATCATTGCCCATCACATAAGGTGGCACAAATCTTCATGTCAGCCTTGGGCCATAGTATTTTCCCTTGTGAAAGGCACAGAGGATGGTGGAGGATGTGTTATAATAATGTTTGATGTCTAAATTTACGTTACGGTAACAGTGTTTCTAAATGCAGAAAATGTATCAAACTGGAACAAATAAAATAATTGATGCAAATCACTAGGATTGTTTGATACTTTTCTCTCCCTTGTGGGTTGCATTTTGCTTGGCACATCTCTCCCAGCCTTGTTCTAATCTAGTTTAGACTTATTTTTCCAGTGTGCCATCCATGGATTGCTCCCATCCAGTGGTGTAGTTTGAAGCTCATGGGCCCGATGCAAAAATTCCATCGGGGCCCCCAATATTGCAAATCTTTAATAACATTAAGTCAAAGGACTTTTGGGGCCCCTTAGGCTCCAGATCCGGGTGCAATTGCAACCCCTGCACCTGTTGTAGTTACACCCCTGCTCCCATCCCTTTGCATTTGCACTTCTTTGCAGGATATAGCAAAGTGGACAATGTTCCCCGCAGTCCTCTCTTTTGTTTAAAGCTGCCCACTAACAATGAGTGAGTGTCAGGAGCCACCTAAAGCCGCCATCAATCATCTAATCCCAGCACGAGTATTGTCATCCCTAATGCTTGCCTGCAAGTAGCCGTTTATATGGATCAGTTCACACTCTGCAGAACTTACTGTGCAATATATATGGATAAAGATTAAAAATCCATATCTGTGTCTAACTGAAATAAATCAAAACTGAGAGATTATCTTCTCCTCAATATGTCAATTTTAATAAGATTTAGCAAAGATTAAACCTTTTATAATAATCTGCATCAAAGTCTGCACCAGACTGGTGTGTAAGGCCACTTTCAAACATCAGTGAGTTTTTTTTGTGTGTTATTTTTTCTGTCATTCCAAGTATTCTTTTTTTTGCAAACTAATTTTCTGCAAGAAAAACTGAAAAAATGGGGACTTTTGGAGTACTTTGATATGTAATATGGATGAAACTCCCCAATGTTAGTCAGTGGCCCTATGGGAAAAAAAGGGATTACACATGGATGTCATGTTTAATAAGTAAGGCTCTGTTTCCGTTTTTCAGTATCTGTGTGAATTCAGCTGAAACTGGATGCCCTTTTCAGCCCCATTGACTTTCAATGGGGCTGCAGGTACTTGCGGGTGCATCTAGTTCTTTACGGCTCCCCCTGATCCGAGGTGTCCATGTCTTTTTCATTGAGACCCAAAAAGCATTTTTTAGCGATTTTGGCCTCCATTTCAAAACCAAGAGCACCTGGATCCTGCATAATGCGGAAAAAATTACAATAGGGCAATATGGAACCCGGATCTCTAATTACCTGCTGTGTACCTTGGATACCAGCCTGTAAGTGGAGAAAAGCTGGTAACCAGGGTATACATCGGGTAACTAGGTGCTGGACGCTGCCTAGATACCCGCTGTTTACCATGGTTACCAGCTCCCAACACTAGCTGTGTAGCGCAAGGAGCTCGTCCATCGTTGGTCTCCCGCTGTCACACGCGCCGATGCCGGCGCCCAGTGGGAGACCAACAATAGATTTACGGACAGGACCATGAATCTGCAATCAATGGCAACGACTTATCGTTGATACGTGTCACACACAACGATGTCATTTTGACATCGCTTCAACGTCACCAAACCAGTGACGTTGCAACGATATCTTCATGATATCGTTGTGTGTAACGGGCCCTTAATGCTATGTTCAGACTTTGCGTTTTTCATCTGCTTTTTTCTGATCCGTTTTTCTCTCTTTTTCTGCTGCAAATCTGGATCTGCTTTCCAAAAATAAAGCATCAGAAACTTTTCATCCATGTTCGATCGGTTTTTGATGCGTTTTTTCTGGTGTGTTTTTAGCCCATAGACAATAGTTTCAATGAGGAAAACGGATAGGAAAACACAGCCATAATTGACAGCTCCTTCTTTTTCAGGATTACTTTTCTACCCAAAAAAATGGATCAGTTAAATAAGTACAGACTGAACAGCAAAACTTGAAAACCCATTGACTTTGCTGGGATTCCAAATAAGTGATGTGTTCACTGCATTTTCACTGCAAAAACAGATCTAAAAAAAAAGGATCAAATAAGCACAGTGTGAACAGGACCTAGAGAAGCTGCGTTTGCAGTACATGTTTAATAAAGTTAGTTTTATCAACTACAAAAGCAGCAAAAATACACAAGTTGCACTTTTGAACTGTCTTATTGCTTTCAATGTAAAAAAAAAAACACTGCAAAAACTGAAAGAATGACGCGCTGCTTCTTTCAAAAAGGCAGCAGTTTCCCATTTCAGAGGCAAAAACAAAAAGCAATGGTGGAGGAGATGTCTGACATCTCATAGCTTTTGCTTGTACTGTAAAAGTGCTTTTAATTTGCATAAAACCTATAAAAAAAGATGCAAAAATGCAACATGTGAACATAGTCTTACACATGAAATTCTTAGCTGTACAGACATTAAATACATTAAATGTTCAGTCCCACAACAGTCACTAATGTGTATATTTCCAATCATTTCATCCCATAATGGCACTTAGTATATAGCCTCACTATAGCGATACCATCCATCCCATAAGGGATAACGACGTCTATAATGGGAGCAGATCAATAATCTCCATCCCATAAGAGACACTAATGTATGCAGCCTTACTAGAATAATAGTTTCTTTCCAAAGAAACACTAATGTACCGTATGTAGAGAATCAGAGAAGAGTATATGGCTATAAGGGCGAGAAAAATGCAGAAGCAAAATGTGCACTAAATAATACTGAAGCATAAGAGGTTATACAGATAAAAACTGTATATAATCATTACGAGAACAAAGGTTATAATAAGGTATAACTTCTTATATTAGTTACATTGTATATATATATATATATCACGGTGGCTCAGTGGTAGCTCTGCAGCCTTGCAGCACTGGGGTCCTGGATTCAAATCCCACCAGAGACATCTGCATGGAGTTTGTATGTTCTTCCCATGTTTGTGTGGGTTTCCTCCTCCCACATTGCAACGACATATGGATAGGATGTTTAGATTGTGAGCCTCAATGGAGACAGTATTACTGATGTATGTAAAGTGCTATGGAATTAATAGCACTATATAAATGAATAAATATTAGTATTATATGAATTCTTAAACAAAACTCCCAATAAAAGTATCAATATATACGGTATAATAGAACTAATCACATATATACAATCCACAGCAGAAAATGAGAGTTAACCAGCAACATAATCTAGAGTCAGAGACCCTGATTCCAGTGATGGGTCACTTATTGGGCTGCTCCCTGCAGTTTTGATAAAATCACTGATATTTCTGCTGCAGATCCATCAGTGCTCTGAATGCTGAGCTCTGTTTAACCCCACCCACACCACTGATTGGCCGCTTTTTGTACCCACTGTGCATAGGCAGAAAGGTGCCAATTATTGGTAGGGCTGGTGTTATACAGATCTCATGAATATGGAGGACAACCTGGCAGCAGCTTTACAAGTCCTCTTGTGATAATCTGTTGATAAAACTGTGATTTTATCAAAACTGCAGTAAGCAGCCTAGTAAGTGATACATCACTGGAATCCGGATCTCTACCCCTTATATCATGATGCTATCAGATTAGGTAGCAAACGTTTGGTGACCGATGACCAAACATTAGATTTAATTTAGTCTGAACCAACCAATTTTGACTAATGTGTATGGGGGTGCTCTGTCTTTCCCTCAACAGTAGATGTCTGAGCATCTTGTTGGATTTCAACACTAAAGCAGGTAAGGCCACTTTTAAACAAGTCAATCTTGGCTACTATATGACTGCCGGTAGGCTACATACAAGCCAAACAGCGGTAGGTTAGAGACAAATTTACTTTGGCAGATTCACATTCTACTCTCACAGAATTATTGTTAATATGATCATTCTGGGCACATAGAATATTTCATTTTATCACCAGCACATTGTGATGACTCAGCATCTGGCCACTCGTGTGGGGATGAACTATTCTTAATTATACCAGACGTACTATTCCTATGTTCTGAAAGTCAAGGGACAAGAGCCATTGTCTCATGTGAGACTGTCCAGTGCTCCCTCCTGTCTGCTAATTTGTGGAATGCATGCTGATTGCGGATTGCATCAGCCCCCTGCAGTGTATTAGACTGCATCATTCAGAGGACAATTATGGAGTCGGATTGAACTAGTGACCAATAAAGGAACAGTCAATGCCCACCAAACTTGTGGGGCACAATGCCCTGAAATGGGAGCAGAGGGCTATAGAAAGGAAGTTCTCCTGGCACTGGTGTGATTCTACAGGACTTCAGCCTAGGGACCATGGATCCAGTTGGTCTATTATAGAACTGCTCCACTGCCCTCAAATTCACTTGGAGAACCTGAATTGGAACAATTCAGTCACCACAATTGGGATGCTGTTGGCTGGAGTAGTTGGTCCTGGATTGGTAGTTGAGGAGGTCTTGATCTCTGGTGAGCCACTGGAAGGGTGAGACTCTGTCACATGCACCATTTTGTGTCATTGCTGGGAATGTAATATATGTTGTTGACTGAGGGTGACTCAAGAAAGTCTTACCAGAGGGTGGTAACCTCACCTGTGTTGTCTGAGTAGTGTTCTGCCCACATGAAAGGAGTTTGGGCGTTCAGTGGGATGAGCTATGGCCCTGGGCGGTCTTTCTAAAGATCCAAGCCAGTGGATGAGAACACCCATGCACCCTCATGTTTCCCCACACATCATTTGTTTGCAATGTGTTGCCAATAATGGCATTTTTTCCAGCTTCAAAATCATCACATCAGATGAAAGGGCATTTTGCTAATTCATTGGGTGATTGCCGGTCTGATTAGTATTGCTGATAATCCAATTAAGTGTTCCTACAATTGCTCGTTCACCATTTTTTGTCTAAAAAGGCCATGATTCCCACTAATCCCTGAGAACATATGTACCTTCAGCCTTGTTCATCATCCATATGTATAAGGGAAGCAATGTTTGTTGTCATCAATATATGAATATATATTGTCAAGGGTAAAGGTGGGATCCATTGAGCGCCACATGTATCGCCACAATCTCGGGATTCCTCAAGAACAACTGTCTTGCACCTGCAAAAAATTGAATGTTTTTCAACAATGGGATGCTCCATTTTTTCACCCATTCTTGTATCTTTTTTGTATGTCATACATTCCTCTTATGAAAATAAATGATTGGGGTTTCCCAAGCCCTTCCTAGCTGAGGGTTTGTGACAGCACTCGGATGCAATATTTTTACTGACTCGTACACTTGAATGGAAGGATATCCTTAACGATATCCTTAGAAAGATCACGTGACAGTGATCGTTCCGACATCGTTAGTGCGTTGTCACACACAAGGATATCGGTAATGATATCCCATTCGGCAACGCACAAGTTAAATAGGAGAGCAAGGACTGAACGATGTTTTAAAGCGGCAGGAATAGGAGATTTTTGAACGACATTGTTCATAAAGGTGTCACACTGAACGATGTGGCTTCTTCCTGCAGGGTTCATTGGACGACGAACGATAGATTTGAGGTCAGGATCTCAAATCTTGGATGAACGATCATCCAACATTTACACGCAAACAACGCCCGAACGATATCTTTTGAACGATCAAAAATTTGTGACGTTTCAAGGATATCGTTCAGGATATCCTAGCGTGTGAAGCGGCCTTTACAACATAGAATATAATGAGTCAGTGCACTGTCTGGCTTGGCTTGGCCAAGTGGTCATGTATTTTCAATGGGAAAAGAAAGCTACTGCCAGATACCGGGCATATCTCCCTTAGAAAACAAAGGATCAGACATTGGAATTACAACAACCCTATCCTTCAGTTCTCAATATGTTGGGGGTGACTCAGGAGACCGCTATACAAATCCGAGGGTCGTTCGGTCTGCCAAAATCAGCGGGTTTTGCCAACTTTTTCATTCAATGTATATGAGGGCCCCAAGGTCTTCTGATGCCTATTCCTCAACTTGACCAAGACTTCCTTCCCTAAAGATACCTCCACCAGAGCAGGAGTTCCCAGCCTTCATGGAGGGACATTGGACTCTTTTACCCTTACGCCCCCTGGTTTCGTTCTTCACAAGATCTGTTTATTGTAAGGCCGAGGATGTTAAGATGTATTTACACAAAGCAATAAGAACCTAGATATTCCTAAAATGAATCTCAAGTAGTTCACTACTTTATTGAAATGAATGTGATAAGAGCCTATAACGCTCCTAATAGAACGGAATTAAGAAAATGTCAGCGGCTGGGTTGGGTCGCAGTGACCCTGCTCCCGTATGAGAAGACACTTATGAGGTGGGTGAGAGGATCCAAAAATTTCCCACTGCTGAAGTAAACAAGCCTCCTTGGCATTATAACATTTTAACCTGAAACCACGGATATGTAGTAGGTTTTCTGCTCCTAATTCAGCCTCCCGAGGCCGCGTGACTAGTCTGTATTCCCCAATCACAAAACCATGTGGAGATCTTCACCACACTTGGTCTTGACCTACGCTGGTACTAATCTCCGAAAAACCCACAGAAACTTGGCACCGAGCAGAAAGAGCTCATTAGCGGAGGCTTCTGTGCCCACGAGAGAGAGCCTGGAAAGCGGAGAATGTCCTCACCTCGCACATTGCACTGGAGAATAATGGAGAAATCTATTACATCCTTATCAGTATGTCATTTGTGGTCAGATCTTTATCATTTATTATTAACATTATCAATGTGGATACACAAGAGAGGCAGGCAAAAGCCACAGGACCAGACCTTCCAGAGCAGATTCACATGACCCACCTCCTACATCCTGAGATTACAGAGTCTAAAACTTTTTTGCAACCCTTCCCCCTTTCTCTAACCTCTTAGCCCCTTGTCTTTCTGCTGAGATGAAGGACAAAACTAACCATATCGGGGACACAATATCTAGAGTCCCCTTCAGGGGCTAATTCTATGGAAGGCATCTCTGTACAACAAACGAATATACTTCTATTTACATAGTCAAATTTACCAAACTATCTATAAATTACCGTATGTTTATGAATGTATAGTTAAAGCATTTCCTCCAAAATGTATTTCTTCTTGCAGCTGGTTTAGAATAGAGGATAGATAGATAGATAGATAGATAGATAGATAGATAGATAGATAGATAGATTAGATAGACTTTGAGGCTCCATATCTCACCATCCACTACAGCTTGGAGTATGAGACTACCTTCATTTTATAGATCATCATCTTGGCTATCTCGTACATAAATTTGACTTTCAACAACTATTTAGCATATGATTAATTATGCAGATTCTTGTTTTGTCATTGCATTGTTACTATTTTGCTTCTGGTGTTTGAAAAATATTTTTCTTCCTATATACTACAAATTACAACCTGTTGTTACCTTCCCTAATAGCTCAGTGTGTTATCAGGTTGATTCCCAAGTAAAAGGTCACTGGTTTGAATCAAGGAGCAGCCATAAAAATTTTCCAAGAAAAGATAAACGGTGTTATACTCGCCGCGGTATCGTCTACACTGCAGTTGGGAGTACGACAGCCGCAGCATACTCACCCATCCAACGTACCTGTGCAGTCTCCTGACCTGAACCCGTTTCTGCAATGTCTGTCTCACAGGCCTTTTGGGTATGCGCTTAGGCCACATGCGCGACATGCTGCCTTCTCTTAAAGGGCCAGTATGTCTTAACCCAGAAATGCCTCTCAGTCTATTGCTGTTAAACTCAATGTATTTAAGGCACCTTCCCCATTGGGAGGTGCCTGATCAACGTGGTCATACCCCAGACATTGCTAGTTCTCAGCTCCCTGTACCGTGTACCAGTGTTCTTTTCTCTTTCCTTGGATTGGCATTCTGGGCATGTGCTTCACTGACGACAGTACTGTAATGAGAGGTGCCTCAAGCCTGTCCTTCCTGTCTGTACTACACTGCATCCATCAACATTGCCAGGATTACCATATGCCTACACGGACATTTTTAATATAAAGGAGTTAGAGATGCTTCCACCTCATAGACCGTATGACTGTCCCATCGACTTGATTCCAGGCGCTACCCCTTACAGAGATCACATTTATCCTCTATCCCCTACTGAGACCCAGACCGTGTCTGATTACATAAAGGAGAATCTGGCAACGAGATTCTCAACCAAATTACAGTGAAGGATAAGTATCCACTTCTACTCATTCCAGAATTTTTTCGACTGACTCCACAGAGCAGGAATCTTCACCAAACTGAACCTATGTGGAGAATATAATCTGTTCCAGATATGCCCTGGGGACGAATGGTAGATTGCCTTTAACACCCATATTGGTAACTATGAGTACCAGGTAATGCCATTCAGGCTTAGCCATGCCCCAGTGGTCTTCCAGGAGTTCGTCAATGACATATTCCGTCACCTGCTCTACTCCTGTGTAGTCATACACTTGGACGACAGTCTGGTCTTCTCACCCAATCTGCCTACACACAGGAAAAATGTCTTACAGAGGCTGAGAATCATCATTATGCTAAATTTGAGAAGCGTCTCTTGGAGTAAAACCTCTCTACTGTTCCTTGGCTACATAATCTCCAATACCAGATGGATCTAGAAAAAGTGTCAGCCATGCTGAAGTGGCCTCATCGTGTTGGAGTAAAAGCCATTCAGCGGTTCTTGGGATTCGCTAATCATTACTGTAAATTCATCCAGCACATCTTATCCTTGCATGGCCTACTGCTACATATTGCGTTCAACAGGTGAGTCCAATACACATCCCAGTTCACCTCCATCTGTAAGATGCTGGATGTCACCTTGGACTTCTCCTTGGCCTTTCGCCCACAGTCCAACAGTCAAGTGGAATAGGTTAATCAAATCCTTATCAACTTCCTTCGACACTTTGTTAACAGACTCCTTCTTGTGCCTCTCCATTCTCTGGTCTCTCCCAGCGCTATGTCTTCACCTCTCCTGTTAGCGCCTCCGCATGCAATGCCCCAATCCAGCAGCCCCCGGGTTCTGTCGGGTGACTGGTACCTGTCTCCTGACCCTAGTTCGGCTGCCTTCTCTGCAGGTACGTCGGGTTGTGGCCACCACTCCTATTGACTGCATGGCCTCAGGTTTGGTGGTTCGGGCTTACAGCATCCGTGCCATGCTCAGGGCCAGTTCTTCTCCGACTATCTTAGTCCCGAACCTGGGCGCCCAGGCTCTTCTCATTCCACCTGTGCCCCTGGGGTTCTCTCTCTGTTGTCGCCTGTACACTTGGCTTCCACCTCCTTTATTCACTACTCACTTCTACTCACTCACTGACTAACTATCTAACTCCCCTCTGTCTGTTCTTCTCTTGTCTTCTTTTTGACTGGCCCTCCCCGCGGGTCCGTACATGGTCCCCTGGGTCTTGGGGTGTGTAGTTGTGTTTGGGCGGGGCCTAGGTTCACCATCCCACTTCCTTTAGGATTGAGACACCACATCTGTTCAGTGAGTGCAGTACCCCTTTGTGGCGGCCAGACCAATTGGGAGCTGACACGCCCACTCCAGGACCGGGGGCACTCGTTACCGGGCCAGTTCTTACGGTTCTTTTTGGGGAATGTCAAAGTAACCACCTGGCTCCGTGACGCTGGCGATGTCAATTTAAAGTTCAGGTGACCGGGGAATAAAGAAAAAAGGGGAATTTGTGACGCCACCTGCGATATGCGACTGGGATGGCTGCCGCTGCTTCAGAACCTCTTGTGACGGTGACCAGCAATTTGGATGGTTCCGCTCCCTGCAGGTGGAGTGTGGTCCCCAGGGCAGCTGGAAGGAGGGTTCAGTTCGTACCTTGGCAGATGTTCACTAGGTCATCAGCAACCCGGTGTATAGTGCGGCCTCTGCGGCCGGTGGTCGCCATTAAAGAAAGTCTCACACACTATAGCTGGAGTTTGGTTACCTTTACTCAGTAGTTTCAGCATGGCCGCTGGGTGCTTCCCCTTGCCAACCTCCGGTTCAGCGTTATCTCCAGAACTGGGACAGTGCAGTCGAGCCTCTGCTGGTGTTCCTGTCTCTCTCTTACTTTCTGGGTGTCTCTCTCTGGTGATCTCTCAGCGCTATAAGGGGTAGTTCTCTTCTGGGGCAAGTGTGACACCACTCTGCCCCAAGGCTCTCAGCGCCTCCGGACACAGAGCTCAGCTACCGACAGCCAGGGGTGCTTAGTTGTACCCCTTCCAGGGGCACTGCTCCCTAGTTTGGCTGCCTTCTCCAAGTTGTGCCGGGTATTCGGCCACAGCTCCCGTCAGGAACTTCGGGCCTCCGGTTCAATGGTTCGGGCATGCAGCTTCCGTGCCATGTTCAGGGCCGGGTCCTTGTGTCGTCCACCAGCCCTTCTGTACCCTTACCAGATATGGGTGTACAGGGATTTACTTTTCACTCTTTACTCCATGGGCTCTGATCTTCCCCACACCCATCAGTCGTTCCCTCCCGGGCTGAGCGTGTCTGTGCTCCAGCCCACGGAAGCCAACACCTCACCGCCCCTACACTCCCGACTTCCACTCCACTCCTCTCCGATATTCTCTGCCTCTACTACGGTACTTATCATGCACTTCACTTTCCCCTCCCGGCTATGCTTGGGTCATCCCTCTGGATCCACCCACAGTCTCTGGGTCCCTTAGGGTATGTGCCCACTGGACGGTTCTGCATCTTTGCAGACCGTCAGAAAACCGGTGGAGAATTGCAGAAACTGAGTTTTCTGACCTCAGCAGTGTCCATCGTTTTTTGAGCGGTTTTATAGCGTTTGTACAGCGTTTTATCGGCGGTTTTCTGGCGGTTTTTCTTAGCGTTTTAAAGACTGTTTTTTGTGCACTTGTAAGCTGGAACCGCTGGAAAAACGCTCAAAAGAATTCACCTGCTCTGCTCTATCTTTGAAAACCGGTGGTAAACCGGTGAAGAAAGTGGAAAGGAGACAAAAAAAACGTTGTAATGTACACAGCGTTTTCTAAAATCCATTGACTAGCATGTTAATCCAACCGCTGGTTAGGATTAACATAAATTAACATAAAACTCAGCGGAAACCGCCGACGGAAAACGCTAAAAAACAGCCCATAAAACGTCCAGTGGGCACATACCCTAAGTGTTGTGTTTGTGTGTGAAGCTCAACTGCACCATCCCAGTACCTGGAGACCAGCGGCACAACTTTCCCTCTAATGGGGGAGTGCAGTACCTCTGGCGGTGGCCTACCCGGTGGGGCGCCACGGATAGATAGATTGAATGAAGGATCCCGATAAAACTAATTAGTAGTAACAGGTAAGTATTGAGCGGGTCGGATTTGATTTCCTAAGAGATAAGTGGTCACAGTCTTGTAATGCCGCCTCACCGCCTGCGCTTCTTCCTCCAGACTAAATGTGTAGTCGGGGCAGAGCTGAGCCCCTGTAACCAAACCGGTCACGTATCTACGACCAGCTTCAACGTTTACACTTTTTCTACTATTTTCTTTGTTCAGCAGAACATGCACATTGTTCTTTATCCTCCACACACAGGAGAAAATAGAGAATTGGTTTAGTATGATTCATTCTGTGAAGTTACAAAGTGACACTTGTTTTTGTGGTTATGCTCAGCACAGCAGGCCACGTGGTTGGGCAGTCACGCTACTTTGCTCATACGTACTTCCCTGTAATGTAGACAGAAGACTCGCAGGGAAGGATGATGAAAGTGATAGCTGGTGACTGTCTTCTTCTGGCATTGATTGTCAAAGTGAGAGAGGACGGTGTGGGACATAACCCTCTAGGATTAGTGACGACACAACAGAGGAAGTAAGTACAGGTGCATCCCAATGAATTAGAATATCATCAAAAAGTTAATTTATTTCAGGAGTTCAATACAAAAGAATGAAACACGTATATTATATAATGTCATTACACACAGAGGGATCTATTTCAAGTGTTTATTTATGTAAATGTTGATGATTATGGCTTACAGCCAATGAAAACCCAAAGGTCATTATCTCAGAAAATGAAAGTAGGGAGGATGAAGGGTCTGAGAGATAAAATATGACCTAAATAGTTATCAGAGGCTTCACCTTGTATGGTTGTGAGAGTCACAACCACTATAAAAGCAGATCACGGCTGCTGCAGTCCCCAGTGTGGTGCATATAGAGTAGGAAGGATGAAGGGTTAAAAATCACGCTGCCGTATTCCACGAGACATCAAAGGGTGAATATAATACTGATTTATTAGTCAACTCGTTTCAGGGCTCCCTGGCCTCTTCCTCAGGACAAATCAATATCATATTGCCATGTTACACATTGACTAATAAATCAATAATATATTCAGCTTTTGAGGTCTTGGAGAATGCTCAGCGCGGTTTTTAACCCTTCATCCTACCGACTTTAATTTTCTGAGATAATGACCTTTGGATTTTCATTGGCTCTAAGCCATAATCATCAACATTAACAGAAATAAACACTTGAAATAGATCCCTGTGTGTGTGATGACTCTTTATATTATATGCATTTCACTTTATGTATTAAATTACTGAAAAAAATAACTTTTTGATGATCTTCTAATTCATTGAGATGCATCTGTACAAGTATGTGTAACTGGCCGATCCTTACACATTAAAGTTTTTTTAAGTAGATCCAACAACAAAAAAAACTTCTGAAAAATCACTTAAAGGGAACCAACCACCAGGATTTCAGCACTGGTAAATCAGTGCAGCAGGTGATTGACGTGTCTAGCATGACATCACTATTTGGGTGTTTTTTTTTATTCCTCCCTGTGGGCTTGTCTTTCTTCTGTAAGCCAAACCCCTACCCCCTTGGATGAGTCTGGATGAGAGGGAGGGGGTTTGGGTTATTTCTATTGCAAAATCAAGATACTGTTCATATGATCAGTTTTTCTTAGCATTTTTTTTAGTTTTTGAAAATTGCCAGGAGGGAAAAAAGAAAGTGCATGTCACTTCAATGAGGCATCTCCTGAGGGAATCTGCTCCAAACGGATCACTCTCAAATAAAAAGGCTGCAGAAAAAAAATACCCTTAGGGAAGAAATGGAACAGAACTCTTCAAAAATTCTTTAAGAATGCACAGCAAAGTAAAAACAATGTTGCTGTGCAGTAGTGTAACTTAAAGCTCATGGGCCCTGATGCAAAAGCTCCAATGCGGCCCCCAATTATTGCAAATCTTTAATAACAATAGTCTTTTTCTATCGGCCAAAGGGACTTTTGGGGCCCTCTAGGCTGCAGGGCCCAGGTACGGTTGCAACCCCTGCACCTTCTGTAGTTACGCCCCTGTTGCTGTCATCATGTTACATCTTTTGTTACTTCTTTAAACCTCTTCAGGAAACAATGAAATGGGTAAAAGTAGTATCATGTTCATTCTTCAAGTGCAATTTCCGCTAAGAAGTTGATAGTTATGGTTTAAATAGTAGAAAAAAGAAGCCAGTGGCCATAAAACCTACAGCAAAACCGCTTCAGAAAAAAGACCACCAACTTTTTTCCCAAAGTAGCTTTGCCTAGGAAAACCTCAGCATGTCGAACATTTACACTTAGGCTACAGACAGAGTTTTATGAGTGAAAAAATGTGTTTTCAAGTGGAATCTTCTTCCGTAAACTCTCCTTGTTTGGTGAGTCTTTGGAGACGTTTTTCTGTTCCTGCAGAGTTCCCTAAAGTCGTTTTGAAGAGCTCCAGAAGAGTTTTTCACTGATTAATTTTTGCAGTTTTTAAATTGGACACTACCTAGTTTATCAGGTTTTTAAGTAGTTTTTGGAGCAGAAACAGGAGTGGAAACTCTCTGAATCCTCATCCAAATTTTAAAACTCCTCAAAAACTTTGAGTTTCTGCTTAGTTTTGGGTAAGAAAAGCCAGGAAAAAAAGACTCCCTGTGCTCATAGTCTACGTTATATCCACACAGCATCATTTAGATGTTGGTGCAGCTGCCGATATTTCCCAGGTGAAGCCACTTCAGGTAAACGCTAATGCTCTTGTGGGGCTCTGACGTCTTAGGTTACATTCACACTGTGCGTTTTTGGTCTGTTTTTGCCTGTTTGCTGTTTTTGCTCATCAGTTTTTCTAGCCAAAACCAGGAGTGGAACAATCAGAGGAAAAGTATAATAGAAACACGTCACCACTTCTGTATTTATCACCCACTCCTGGTTTGGGCTACAAAAACTGATGAGCAAAAAAAGCACAGTGTGAATGTAGCCTTTATATTTCCACTAGAACACACCTGAAGAATGAGCATGTTATATGTTTCTGAACCCTGAAGTGCTTAAAAGAAGTAATATAAGGCTACTTTCACACTACGATTTGAAGGGAGCCGATGCTGTCCGATATAATTCGGACAGCATCGGCTCCCTTCTGATGCCTGGAATCGGGTGCCAAATAGGCACCCGATTCCGGCATAAAATCGGAGTGAAAAAAAGAAAAAAAAAAAGTTTATTCTCACCTTCCCCCGAGCCCCCGCCGTCTTCCGCCATCTTCTTGGAGGCTCCCGGTGGCTTCCGCAGGCTCCCGGTGGCTGCAGAGGTCTTCCTCTGCTGTTCAGGACCTGCGGTGATGTCACAGTCACGTGACCGCGGGTTCACCATGGTAACCCGCGGTCACATGACTGTGACATCACTGCAGGTCCTGAACAGCAGAGGAAGCCCTCTGCTGACACCGGGAGCCTCCAAGAAGATGGCAGAAGACGGCGGGGGCTCGGGGGGAGGTGAGAATAAACTTCTTTTTTTTTTTTTTAACCCTTGTGCTCCCAGTTAGGAGCAGTTTTACTGTACTGAGCATGCTCAGTACAGTAAAACGGGGTCCGAGGAGACATCAGATGTTTCCTCGGACCCTTCTCCATAGGGCCCTATGTCAAATTGATCGGGTCGGATCTGATGTGCACTAAATGCCATCCGATCTGGTCCGATCCGAATCTGTCAGATTTTATTTTCGGTGCAAAAATCGGAGCAAGCTCCGATTTTTGCACCGATAAAAAAATCGGACAGATTCGGATCGGACCAGATCGGATGGCATTTAGTGCACATCCGATTCGGTCCGATGCCCATAGGGCTGCATGGGGCCCAAAATCGGTCCGATGCTGTCCGATTTTTATCGGACAGCATCGGAAATGAAAAATCCGTAGTGTGAAGGCAGCCTAAGATGGGGTATCTGCATAGCAGTGTCATCTTGACATTGCTGTGCACTATGTTCTTTTATGGGGCACTTTTGTGATGCTTTTTGGAGGCGTATTCCAAGTACAATCTGCCTGAAAAAGACACATACCCTTGGAGAGTTTCTGCTCCAGAAACTCAGCAAAAAAATCTGTGTGGCCTGCACAGATAACGTTAGGACCAAAGAGGAACTTACAAATGTCTTCAATGCTTTCTAAATTTCTCAAAATCTAGGACTGGTGGATACAAAGCAATCATCTGCCAAGTGCTCGCTCGTCTGTCCATTAGCTAATTATGCACCATAACGCACCATTTATAGGATCAACTCCTAGTTCCTTTTTGTCATCTTCCCTGGGGCCCCTCTTCTCTCTTGTCCCTCTCACCCACCCTTATGTTTTTTAGATCACTGCATTGATGTTAAATGCTGTTGTTTTCTTTTTGTGAAAGAAGTTGAATACTGAAATTTAAACTTGACTATTTTGGTGCAACATTGGAAAGAATAAAAAAAGCTTATGGTACCGTCACACGCTATGATATAGTTGAACGATATGTTAGGTATGTCATGTGACCGCAATCCTTTCGACATCGTTAGTGCGTTGTCACACGCATAGATATCATTAACGATCTTACATTTGGCAACGCGCCAGCTACTTGGAGACGAACGATTGAACGATGTTAAAAAGCGCAGGAATAGGAGAATTGTGAACGACATTGTTCATCATGGCGTCACAATGAACGATGTTGCTTCTTCCCAGAAAGCTAATTGGACGACGAACGATAGATTTGAGGTCCGAGTCACAAATTCTGATGAACGTTCCAACGATTTATCCTTCCGACATCATTCGTTTACACGCAACAACGCACAAACAATATCGTTTGAAGGATCACAAATCTGTGATGTTTCAACTATATCGTTAATGATATCTTAGCGTATGATGGTACCATTAGTGTTAACATACCCTGATTGGGTTATGCAGTAGGTTCTACCAAGTGTGCAGCTTCGCTTTGGATCAATCGTATCTCTCAAGCCAGCGATTCCATCAGTAAGACCAGTTTCACATCACGGCATGATCAGGTCCGGGGCTGCCCGGTGTAAAACGGACAGCCCCGGACCTGATTTTGCTGTTATGCAGCCCTCTGGGGCCAGATGGAGTCAGTTGGCAGCTATTTGACATCCGGTTTCCATCTGTACGGGAAGATCCAGGACAATTCGGATTTTTCTCCCGGACACAAAATGTTGCTTGCGTGTCCGGGGAAATTTCGGACAAAATCGGATCCTCCCGGATCCGGCACAATCCAGCTCCCCCTAACGTGGAACTTTATGGCGCTGGATCACATTGGATCCGAGAAAAAAATCGGATCCGGGAGCTGGACGCTGGGTGCTGAGTTTAGCAGCGAGTGCTGCTAAACTTCAGCACCATGAGCTGTCCCTTCCAGAGATTTCAGGACTGCGGCTAGCTCCTCGCTAGCCGCGATCTTGAAATTTCAGCTGTAAAGCGTCCCTCCAATTCTGTTTCAAAATCAGGTCCGAGGTTGTCCGGTTCACACCGGACAGCACCGGACCTGATCATGCCGTGGTGTGAAGCCAGTATTACAGTTTCCAAATTGGAAACAATTATCAATGGTGATATGAAATTTAAGGCATAATTTAGTTATACTTAGTGCTGTTAATATGGGGTGTAACCAGTTATAAACGAAGACCTCTGTTAAATCAACATTCTTAGGATAAGACAATGATGTGTGTTCAGTGAGATTCTGCTCCATGGCAAACTCCAGAAGAATAAAGATAAACCACAGCCTCTTCAGTGTTAACATAGCACCACACATGTCAGTGTGACTGTGCCAGGTACTGCAGCTCCAGGAACACTCACCTGTATGGACAAGCAGAGATGCTCCCCACTCATCACAGTGGACTATCCTTAAATTGGTCATAGATCTCAGCTGTTAGTCAAATGCTCTTTTGGTCGACAGCCATCTCTCCCACGATCAATTGAGTATGGGATGTGCACCGGGAAGAGGATAGTTGAAATTCAACATGGCCGATCCTTTTCTCCCCCAATGAATTATATGGTCCCAAATCTGCAAGTTCTATAGACTTTAATATGAATAAGACATCAAGGTACAACTTCTACATAGTGTTGTAATTCTACTATTGTCTTGAATGAGGTCACTGGGGTTGTACAAAGTGGAAGTTATCCCCTATCCATTGGATAGGGGGATAACTGGATAACTTCCCAATTGCTGGGGGTCTGACCACTGGGGCCTCCAGCGACCACGAAAACCAAATGAATCGGTGGTCGATCTTGTGCACTGCCGCTCCATTCATTCTTCTGGAAAAGCTGAAGATTAGCTGCACTCGGCTGTCCTCAGCCATTTCACAGAGAATAAATGTAGATGAGTTGGTGGTTGGACCCCAGCGATCAAGACCTTATCCCCTATTCTATAGACAGGAAACAAATTCAAAATTTAGCCCAACCCACATAAGCATGTACAGGAGGGCCATTTATATGGATGCACCTAAATAAAACCCATCTGGAAACGTTTTCCCCCTCCCATACACTAATGTGCCACAAACAGAAAGTTGATATCACCAACCATTCCCATTTTATTTAGGTGCATCTATATAAATGGCTCACCCTGTAAAATGTGTCACTACGCCCTCTTACTCCATGCATTAGAAAATTCTATCTATACAGTCATGGGCAAAAGTTTGGAGACTGACTCAAATTTAGTTTTTCACTAAGTTTGCTGGGGCTGGTGCTTGAAATCATTGCTTTCTAGTTACCTCCAAGGAAACACATGTAATCATCAATGCTTTTTGCATCAAAAAGAGCTTTATAGGCAAGGACATTGTGATGTTAGATTGCCCCTAAATTAACCATTCATCGAATCATCAAGAACTTCAAAGAGATCATTTCAATTGATATGAAGAAGTCCTCAGGGCACCCAATAAAGTCCAGCAAGTGCCAGGACCATATCCTAAAGAGGATTCCATTATGGAATCAGTTCACCACTTCTACAGAGCTTGCTCATGAATGGCAGCAGGTACGTGTCAATTCACCTTCACTCAAGTGAGGAGAAGGCTTTTGGTTGCTTGCCTGGTGTCAAGAAGAACAGCAAAGAAGTTAACGCTCTCCAAGACATGTGTCAAAGACAGACTGACATTTTGCAGGAAGTACTGGGAATGGACGGCAGAGGAATGGTCTGAAGCAGCCTGCCGACAGCTTGAGACATCTGAAAGAATGATTGTCTGGAGAAGAAAAGGTGTGCACTCCCAAGAGTCCTGTGTCTGCCAACAATAAGACCATTCATGTGTGGGGGCTTTTCACCCATGGACGGGGCTCACAATGCCATGTCAAAAGAATGGGATCTAAACATTCTCGAAAAACAACTTCTCCCAACCATCCAGTAATGTGGTGATGAACAATGCTTTATCTGGCATGGTGGAGACCTGGTCACTAGGAAAAAGTGATAACTAAGTGACTCGGAGAACAAAACATTAACATTTTAGGTCCATGGACAGAAAAACTTACAATCTGAGGACAATCATCAAAAAGCAGAAGGACAAACAAAAACACAGAAGTTATGATAAACTCCAAGCACTGATGAGACAACAATGTGCTGTCATCAGTCAGGACTTGGTCCAGAAGATGATATCCAGCGCTGGGGTGAAGGACAGAAGTCTGGAAAAACTTAGGGTCAGCACTGTAAATATCGAGTCTTTGCAGAAACTTTTTGTATTAGTCAATAAAACTTTAAAAACTTCTGAAATACTGATAATTGTACTTCAGTAACCATAGAAACATTCCAATAAAAGATAAAAAAAAAACACTGAAGCAGCAAACTGGTGAGAAAATCTAGGAAATCTCAAACTTTTATCTATGACAAAATGGTCAGCTGACAGCTATCTGTCCTTACTTCTCTATGGGGAGAGAGGAGTACACCACTGCCAGAATCATGGGCCTGCAGGACTGTAGGATCAGGAGCAGGGGCAGTAACTACAATAGGTGCAGGGGTTGCGATCGCACCTGGGCCCTACAGCCAAGGGGGGCCCCAAAAGTACCTTTGGCCTATAGAAAAAGACTAATACAATTAAAGATTTGCAATAATTGGGGGCCCCGTTGGAGCTTTTGCATCGGGGCCCCAAGCCTGAAGTTACCTACTGATCAGGAGATTGAATGTCCACATGCCCGGTCCCATCAGGAGATCGGCAGATTTTGCCGAAATTGGTTTAGCCTACTATTTTTTTGCAATCCTTCACAGTTGTTTAAATTACGACTAAACCGGATGGTACTATTCCTGACTTTTGCCGGTACCATCCGGTTCAGTGCGTTACTGTCCTGTTTTTTTTACTGGATTTGACTTGGTTTAGGCTGGTTCCACACTGGCATTTTTTGCATCCTTGGTGTATCCAGTTCTTCTCGTTTCCCCTTGATTCGGGTGTCACATTTTTTTTCACTGACACCAAAAATGTATTTTGTTGCAATTTTGGTCTCTGTGACAAAACCCGGAAGTACCCGGATCCGGGGCAAATGGTTTGATTTATAACAGAGCCTATGTAACCCAGATCCGGCGGACTCTGGATCCGTTGGATCCAAACCCGAGGGTTTTGGAACTGCGCATGCACAGAATGCGTTCCAAATGGGGCGTGTCATTTGTCCCCACGGGAAAGTTTACAGCCGGAAGAAACTGTATGCTCCCGCACAGGTATTATCACTGATCCGTGTGCGGGGGCATCAGTTTTTACAATTCTGGGAGGGTCTAGGGGAAATTGGGGGGGTGCAGGAAAACCCTGCATCCTCCTTGATTGCAAAAAAGCCAGTGTGAAGCCAGCCTTAACTGTTTTGAATGGATTCTGCACATGCCCAGTAGGCATACTGGATCTCTTTTTACCAGATCTGACTCCAGCTGGTAAAACTGGATCATTGACTTGCATTATAATCAATATCGGATCGGTTAGATGCGTTTTTTTAAACTTTTTATGACTAGTTAAAAACCATTATCCGGCACAAACCGGATGTTACCGGAAACCAATGCAAGTCAATGGGTAAAACCAGGATCCGTTTTGATCCCTGCTTTGGTTGCAAAAAATGATCTCTGCCGGATTGCAAAAAACCGGTAGTGTGAAAGTAGCCTTTGCCGACTTTTATGTGACGTGGACGGAGAGAGCTTGTAATGATTGATGCCCCCGCGGTGCACTGTTTTGCCATACACCTGGTGCTGATGCACCAATACATCGGCACTCTGAGAACACCTTGCAGGCATATGATGGCGACACGTGGCATGTGAGGGCATGGAACACAGCAGATGGCACAGATATTGCATTGCACGGAGGGTTTATATCAGTTTATCAGGACTTCTGCACGTATAATATAATGCAAAACTTTTTAATCAGCACCTATGTGATGGTTCTTTCCGCTTCCTCTCAGCTGGGAAGAAGCTATTATGGAATGAGGATATGCTATGAATAGTACAGAGGCAGCACATGGCCTGACGCTGGGTGTTCTGCAGCAGATTTGGATGCTTTGGATGCTGCTGCTGAGCAGAGCCAGGATCTGCCCTCTTCTGCTCTCAGTTCCCTGGCAGTCCCGGCACATCTCATGCAGCAGCTACACGATATATTGCACTGATTGGTCCGCGCCATGTGAATGGAGCCGAAGAAGCAACCAATGGCAAATCTGCGACGGGATGGAGGACCAGTGAGGAGAGAGCGCTGCAGCCATCCAGGATACAGCGTTCATCAGCATCTCCTGGAGACACTTCCAGTTAACCCGTTCCCACATCGCTCCCAAAGTAATGAACCAAAACAAGCAGAACGAAGTACGAAACCAGGCGAGGTGTATGGAGGCTAGCGATAAACCAGGATTACACTCACCAATGTTTACCATAGTGAGGGATTATACTGCAAAGTGTTCACCCCTGGCAAGGCGTGAGAAGTGAGGATTAACCCGGGCGCAGGATTAGGAGGACATGCATGTAACTACAGCAGAATTACTGACATATTACACCAGGGGAGGATTATAGGAATAGGTATTAACACAGAACGGGATAATGTTACACCTATTCAGCCCAGGAAGGATTATAGTACCAAGTACCAAACCCGAGCGACGGATTATAATACAAGGATTAAACCAGGGCAGGATTATAGTACCAAACCTGAGTGTCGGATTATAATCCAGGAATTAAACAGGACAGGGATTTAGTACAGATCTTAAACCAGGGAGGGATTATAGTACCGAACCTGAGTGCCAGATTATAATACAGGGATTAAACCAGGGAAGGATTATAGTACCAAACCTGAGTGCCAGATTATAATACAGGGATTAAACCAGGGAGGGATTATAGTACCGAACCTGAGTGCCAGATTATAATACAGGGATTAAACCAGGGAAGGATTATAGTACCAAACCTGAGTGCCAGATTATAATACGGGGATTAAACCTGGGCAGGATTATAGTACCAAACCTGAGTGACAGATTATAATACAGGGATTAAAGCCGGGCAGGATTATAGTACTGAACCTGAGTGCCAGATTATAATACAGGGATTAAACCAGGGAAGGATTATAGTACTGAACCTGAGTGCCAGATTATAATACAGGGATTAAACCAGGGAAGGATTATAGTACTGAACCTGAGTGCCAGATTATAATACAGGGATTAAACCTGGGCAGGATTATAGTACCAAGTACCGAACCTTAGCGCCTGATTATAATATGGGGATTAAACCAGGACAGTATTATAGTACAGAGATTAAACCAGGGCAGGATTATAATACAGAGATTAAACCAGGGCAGGATTATAATACAGAGATTAAACCAGAGGAAGATACATACAGATATTTAATTAAAACAGGATTATAATACAGAGAGTAAACCAGAGCAGAATTATTTTACAGAGGCTAAACCAGGGCAGGATTATAATACAGAGATTAAATAAAATAGGATTATAATATAGTTTAAACCAGAGCATGATTATAATACAGAGATGACACCAGAATAGAATTATAGCACAGAGATTAAATCATGGCAGGATTATAATGCAGATATTAAACCAGGGCAGGATTATAGTACATAGATTAAAGCAGAGGAAGGTTATAATACAGAGATTAAATTAAAGCAGGATTATAATACAGAGATTAAACCAGAGCAGGATTATAATACAGAGATTACACCAGAAGAAGGTTATAATACAGAGATTAAATTAAAGCAGGATTATAATACAGGGATTAAACCAGAGCAGGATTATAATACAGAGATTACACCAGAGCAGAATTAATAGTACAGAGATTAAATCAGAGCAGAATAATAATACAGAGATTAAACCAAAGGAAGGTTATAATACAGAGATTAAATTAAAGAAGGATTATAATACAGAGGATAATAATAATAATAATAATCCAGTGCTGGATAAAGATACAGAGGTTAAACCGGAGGAAGATTATAGTGCAGATATTAAACCAGTGAAGGATAATAATGCAGATATTAAACCAGAGCAGAATTATGCCACATCGATTAAACCAGGGTAGGATTATATACAAAAACTAAATCAGAGCAGGATTATAATACAGAGATTAAACTAGGGCAGGATGATAGATAATACAGAGGGGAGACCAAGGCAGGATTATAGTGCCAAGTACTGAACCAAAGCAGTGGATTACATTATACCAAAGACATCATCTACAAGGAGTTTCTATGTGTTCCCCTTGCTTGTGTGGGTTTCCTCCAGGTTCTCCGGTTTCCTCCCACTCTCCTAAAGGTTTATTAGATTGTGAGCTCCAATGGGGACAGTGATGATGTATGTAAATCGCTGTGGAATTAATAGCACTATATAAGTGATGTATAATAAATACTAATAGAGATTAAACAGGGCACATGATTAGAATACAAGGATCAAACCAAAACAGGATTATCATACCAAATGCTGAACCGAAACAATGGATTATATACAGGGATTAAACCAGGGAACGATCACTTTATAATTCCTACAGTTTCCTAGGGATGTGACATCTAAAGATAGGAAGCGAGACCTCACCAAACCCGAAATATAAGGGATTAGGAATAAATCTGTAATATAGGGAAGAGAATACAGACACATCGAGGACTACAGAGGTCAGCTAAAGTGACAAGTGTGGGATTATCAGGGCAGGATATGTCTGGGACAGAGGGTCCTGCCTGGGACCATATTGTTCCCTTTCTGGTGGTGATAATCTGCGGGACGCCCCTCTGCCCCCAGAATAAGGGGTCGGGTTCATGTCTGCTATGGGACATTCTGTATCCAGCGCAGTGGTATAATTTGAAGCTTCATGGACCCCGATACAAAAACTCCAATGCGGCCCCCAATTATTGCAAATCTTTAATAGCAATAGACTTTTTCTATAGGCCAAAGGGACTTTTGGGGCCCCCTAGGCTCCAGGGCCCGGGTGAGATTGGATCCCCTGCACCTGTTGTAGTTACGCCCCTGATCCAGTGTGATCATATCTGGGGATCAGATGGATCAGATAAATTATTTCTGGAAATCCCATAGAAGTGATCTTTTTCTTTTTTGTTATTTTCATGTATTTGAAGCTAGAAATCATTTTTGCAATTGGGTTTTATTAAAAATTTTGCAGTCAGGATTTGTTTTTTTGTCTCTCTGAAAAAACAGCAAAGAAGGAAGAGTAAATCATGTGATTGATAAGAATCTGCAGTCAGGTCACCATGGTGATCAGCAGGGGCCCGGGCAGGAGGGGCCACAGACGGCGTGTGGGGCAGGAGGGGCCACAGACTGCGCGTGGGGCAGGAGGGGCTACAGACAACATGCGGGCTAGGAGGGGCCACAGACAGCGTGCGGGGCAGGAGGGGCCACAGACAGTGCTCAAGACAGGAGCGGCCACAGACAATGCACAGGACAGGAGGGGCCACAGACAGTGCACAGGAGGGGCCACAGACAGTGCACAGGAGGGGCCACAGACTGCGCGTGGGGCATGAGGGGCTACAGACAACATGCGGGCTAGGAGGGGCCACAGACAGCGTGCGGGGCAGGAGGGGCCACAGACCGCACAGGGCAGGAGGGGCCACAGACAGTGCACAGGGCAGGAGGGGCCACAGACAGTGCACAGGAGGGGCCACAGTGCACAGGACAGGAGGGGCCACAGTGCACAGGGCAGGAGGGGCCACAGACAGTGCACAGGGCAGGAGGGGCCACAGACCGCACAGGGCAGGAGGGGCCACAGACAGTGCTCAGGACAGGAGCGGCCAAAGACAGTGCACAGGACAGGAGGGGCCACAGACAGTGCACAGGAGGGGCCACAGACAGTGCACAGCACAGGAGGGGCCACAGACAGTGCACAGGAGGGGCCACAGACAGCGTGCGGGGCAGGAGGGGCCACAGACAGTGCTCAGGACAGGAGCGGCCAAAGACAGTGCACAGGGCAGGAGGGGCCACAGACAGTGCACAGGAGGGGCCACAGACAGTGCACAGGACAGGAGAGGCCACAGACAGTGCACAGGGCAGGAGGGGCCACAGTGCACAGGACAGGAGGGGCCACAGTGCACAGGACAAGAGGGGCCACAGACAGTGCACAGGGCAGGAGGGGCCACAGACAGTGCACAGGGCAGGAGGGGCCACAGACAGTGCACAGGGCAGGAGGGGCCACAGTGCACAGGACAGGAGGGGCCACAGTGCACAGGACAAGAGGGGCCACAGACAGTGCACAGGACAGGAGGGGCCACAGACAGTGCACAGGACAGGAGGGGCCACAGGCAGTGCACAGGAGGGGCCACAGACAGTGCACAGGACAGGAGGGGCCACAGACAGTGCACAGGACAGGAGGGCCACAGACAGTGCACAGGCAGGAGGGCCACAGACAGTGCACAGGCAGGAGGGGCCACAGGTGCACAGGACAGGAGGGCCACAGACAGTGCACAGGACAGGAGGGGCCACAGTGACAGGCACAGGAGGGGCCCCAGACAGTGACAGGACAGAGGGGCCACAGACAGTGCACAAGGGCCACAGCAGTGACAGGCAGGAGGGCCACAGTGCACAGGACAGGAGGGGCCACAGACAGTGCACAGGCAGGAGGGGCCACAGACAGTGCCACAGGACAGGAGGGGCCACAGGACAGTGCACAGAGGAGGGCCACAGACAGTGCACAGGACAGGAGGGGCCACAGACAGTGCACAGGCAGGGGCACAGACAGTGCCACAGGCAGGAGGGCCACAGACAGTGCACAGGAAGGGGCCACAGACAGTGCACAGGCAGGAGGGGCCACAGACAGTGACAGAGGGCCAGACAGTGCACAGGAGGAGACAGTGCACAGGAGGAGGGCCACAGACAGTGCACAGGGCAGGAGGGCCACAGACAGTGCACAGGACAGGAGGGGCCACAGACAAGTGCACAGGAGCAGGAGGGGCCACAGTGCACAGGACAGGAGGGGCCACAGACAGTGCACAGGACAGGAGGGGCCACAGACAGTGCACAGGACAGGAGGGGCCACAGACAGTGCACAGGCAGGAGGGGGCACAGCACAGCAGGGCCACAGTGCACAGGACAGGAGGGGCCACAGACAGTGCACAGGACAGGAGGGGCCACAGACAGTGCACAGGAGGGGCCACAGACAGTGCACAGGACAGGAGGGGCCACAGACAGTGCACAGGCAGGAGGGGCCACAGACAGTGACAGGGCAGGAGGGGCCACAGACAGTGCACAGGAGGGGCCACAGACAGTGCAAGGACAGGAGGGGCCACAGACAGGAGTGGCCAACAGGTCAGGCAGGAGGGGCCACAGACAGGCACAGGAGGGGCCACAGACAGTGCACAGGACAGGAGGGGCCACAGACAGTGCACAGAGAGGGGCCACAGACAGTGCACAGGCAGGAGGGGCCACAGTGCACAGGACAGGGAGGGGCCACAGACAGTGCACAGGACAGGAGGGGCCACAGACAGTGCACAGACAGGGGCCACAGACAGTGACAGGCAGGAGGGGCCACAGTACAAGGCCAGGGCAGGAGGGGCCACAGACAGTGCACAGGCAGGAGGGCCACAGTGCACAGGCAGAGCACAGGACGGCCACAGACAAGTGCACCAGGACAGGAGGGGCCACAGACAGTGCACAGGACAGGAGGGGCCACAGACAGTGCACAGGAGGAGGGCCACAGACAGTGACGAGGCCAGGGCACAGGAGGGGCCACAGACATGCACAGGCAGGAGGGGCCACAGACAGTGCACAGGACGAGGGGCACACGTGCACAGGGGCACAGACAGTGCACAGGACAGGAGGGGCCACAGACAGTGCACAGGAGGAGGGGCCACAGACAGTGCACAGGACAGGAGGGCCACCAGTGCACAGGACAGGAGGGGGCCACAGTGCACAGGGCAGGAGGGGCCACAGACAGTGCACAGGCAGGAGGGGCCACAGACAGTGCACAGGACAGGAGGGGCCACAGACAGTGCACAGGCAGGAGGGGCCACAGACAGTGCACAGGACAGGAGGGGCCACAGACAGTGCACAGGACAGGAGGGGCCACAGACAGTGCACAAGCAGGAGGGGCACAGACAGTGCACAGGAGGGGCCACAGACAGTGCAGGGCAGGAGGGGCCAGACAGTGCACAGGACAGGAGGGCCAAAGACAGTGCACAGGGCAGGAGGGGCCACAGACAGTGCACAGGAAGGGGCCACAGACAGTGCACAGGACAGGAGGGGCCACAGACAGTGCACAGGGCAGGAGGGGCCACAGACAGTGCACAGGACAGGAGGGGCCACAGACTGCGCGTGGGGCATGAGGGGCTACAGACAGTGCACAGGACAGGAGGGGCCACAGACAGTGCACAGGACAGGAGGGGCCACAGACAGTGCACAGGACAGGAGGGCCACAGACAGTGTTCAGGGCAGGAGGGGCCACAGACAGTGCACAGGAGGGGCCACAGTGCACAGGACAGGAGGGGCCACAGACAGTGCACAGGACAGGAGGGGCCACAGACAGTGCACAGGACAGGAGGGGCCACAGACAGTGCACAGGAGGGGCCACAGTGCACAGGACAGGAGGGGCCACAGACAGTGCACAGGACAGGAGGGGCCACAGACAGTGCACAGGACAGGAGGGGCCACAGACAGTGCACAGGAGGGGCCACAGACAGTGCACAGGACAGGAGGGGCCACAGTGCACAGGACAGGAGGGGCCACAGTGCACAGGACAGGAGGGGCCACAGACAGTGCACAGGACAGGAGGGGCCACAGACAGTGCACAGGAGGGGCCACAGACAGTGCACAGGACAGGAGGGGCCACAGACAGTGCACAGGGCAGGAGGGGCCACAGTGCACAGGACAGGAGGGGCCACAGACAGTGCACAGGACAGGAGGGGCCACAGACAGTGCACAGGACAGGAGGGGCCACAGACAGTGCACAGGGCAGGAGGGGCCACAGTGCACAGGACAGGAGGGGCCACAGACAGTGCACAGGACAGGAGGGGCCACAGTGCACAGGACAGGAGGGGCCACAGACCTCACGGGGCAAAACTTTGGAGACAACTTGTGATAGCTCAAAAAGAAGCACAGTGCTCTGTGGAGATGATGTCACCGCTGCTGTACATTGGGATTACAGGATTACGCGGCATAATGTCATTATAGGGTAAAGTGCAGGATTACCACAGAATATAAAAGAGCAGCAGCCAATATTAGGGATTGGGAGAGCACGGGGGCATGAAGGGTTAACATTAACCCCGGGACTCCCGGCGCTCAGCTGACACGGTGCGGGAGCTGCATGTCCCAACATGTTGATGTTATGGTGGGCGTGGCCTGAGCGGTGAGTGGCGGGCCGGGCGATGGGCGGGGCCTCCAGGTCTTCGCTGTAAGCGGGCGGGGCTTACCCAAGTTGGCTGCTGGCTGCTCCAGTGATGCTGTTAGTGGAAGTGTGTGAGCGCCGTGTGCGAGGAGCTGGTGCGACCTGCGGAGAGCGACCCCCGAGCGGCACCCCCGACACCCACTGCACCACTGTCTATGGGAGCAGAGGACGGAGCGGACTGCACCAAGCCCATGTCACAGCACTGAGCCGGGTGAGTGCCCCTGTGTGTGCACTGACCCCCGAGGAGGACTGACCCCGGGAGAGCGGGATTGTGTCCGCCAGGTTCTCCACAGTCATCTCTTACCTTCCTGCACCCAAATACTTCAGGATCACTTTGCAGCCTCCTAAGTTTCCTGCCTCACCTTGCTGCCCCTATCCTCAGCTCCTGCCCCCCATCTCAGCTCCTGCCTACCTTACTGCACCCTATCCTCAGCTCCTGCTTCACCTTGCTGTCCCCCATCCTCAGCTCCTGCCTCACCTTGCTGCCCCCCATCCTCAGCTCCTGCCTCACCTTGCTGCCCCCCATCCTCAGCTCCTGCCTCACCTTGCTGCCCCCATCCTCAGCTCCTGCCTCACCTTGTTGCCCCCATCCTCAGCTCCTGCCTCACCTTGCTGCTCCCCATCCTCAGCTCCTGCCTCACCTTGCTGCTCCCCATCCTCAGCTCCTGCCTCACCTTGCTGCTCCCCATCCTCAGCTCCTGCCTCACCTTGCTGCCCCCCATCCTCAGCTCCTGCCTCACCTTGCTGCCCCCCATCCTCAGCTCCTGCCTCACCTTGCTGCCCCCATCCTCAGCTCCTGCCTCACCTTGCTGCCCCCCATCCTCAGCTCCTGCCTCACCTTGCTGCCCCCTCATCCTCAGCTCCTGCCTCACCTTGCTGCCCCTCATCCTCAGCTCCTGCCTCACCTTGCTGCCCCCCATCCTCAGCTCCTGCCTCACCTTGCTGCCCCCCATCCTCAGCTCCTGCCTCACCTTGCTGCCCCCCATCCTCAGCTCCTGCCTCACCTTGCTGCCCCCCATCCTCAGCTCCTGCCTCACCTTGCTGCCCCCCATCCTCAGCTCCTGCCTCACCTTGCTGCCCCCCATCCTCAGCTCCTGCCTCACCTTGTTGCCCCCCATCCTCAGCTCCTGCCTCACCTTGCTGCCCCCATCCTCAGCTCCTGCCTCACCTTGCTGCCCCCCATCCTCAGCTCCTGCCTCACCTTGCTGCCCCCCATCCTCAGCTCCTGCCTCACCTTGCTGCCCCCCATCCTCACGCTCCTGCCTCACCTTGCTTGCCCCCCATCCTCCGCTCCTGCCTCACCTTGTTGCCCCCGTCCTCAGCTCCTGCCTCACCTTGTTGCCCCCTGTCCTCAGCTCCTGCCTCACCTTGTTGCCCCCTGTCCTCAGCTCCTGCCTCATCTTGCTGCCTCCACCTTAAGCTCCTGCCTCACCTTGCTGCCCCCCATCCTCAGCTCCTGCCTCACCTTGCTGCCCCCCATCCTCAGCTCCTGCCTCACCTTGCTGTCCCCTACCTCAGCTCCTGCCGCACCTTGCTGTCCCCTACCCTCAGCTCCTGCCTGCACCTTGCTGTCCCCTATCCTCAGCTTCTGCCTCATCTTGCTGCCTCCACCTTAAGCTCCTGCCTCATCTTGCTCCTCCACCTTAAGCTCCTGCCTCACCTTGCTGCCCCCCATCCTCAGCTCCTGCCTCACCTTGCTGCACCCTATCCTCAGCTCTGCCTCACCTTGCTGTCCGTATCTTCTGCTCCTGCCTCACTTGCTGTCCCCTATCCTCAGCTCCTGCCTCACCTTGCTGTCCCCTATCCTCAGCTCCTGCCTCCCTTGTTGTCCCTATCCTCAGCTCCTGCCTCACCTTACCCCCCATCCTCAGCTCCTGCCTCACCTTACCCCCCATCCTCAGCTCCTGCCTCACCTTACCCCCATCCTCAGCTCCTGCCTCACTTTGCTGTCCCCCATCCTCAGCTCCTGCCTCACTTTGCTGTCCCCCATCCTCAGCTCCTGCCTCACTTTGCTGTCCCCCATCCTCAGCTCCTGCCTCACTTTGCTGTCCCCCATCCTCAGCTCCTGCCTCACTTTGCTGCCCCCATCCTCAGCTCCTGCCTCACTTTGCTGTCCCCATCCTCAGCTCCTGCCTCACTTGCTGTCCCACCATCTCAGCTCCTGCCTCACTTTGCTGTCCCCATCCTCAGCTCCTGCCTCACTTTGCTGTCTCCCATCCTCAGCTCCTGCCTCACCCTTGCTGTCCCCCATCCTCAGCTCCTGCCTCACCTTGCTGTCCCCCATCCTCAGCTCCTGCCTCACTTGCTGTCTCCCATCCTCAGCTCCTGCCTCACCTTGCTGCTCCCCTATCCTCAGCTCCTGCCTCACCTTGCTGTCCCCTATCCTCAGCTCCTGCCTCACCTTGCTGCCCCATCCTCAGCTCCTGCCTCACCTTGCTGCTCCCCTATCCTCAGCTCCTGCCTCACCTTGCTGCTCCCCTATCCTCAGCTCCTGCCTCACCTTGCTGCTCCTATCCTCAGCTCCTGCCTCACCTTGCTGTCCCCTATCCTCAGCTCCTGCCTCACCTTGCTGCTCCCCTATCCTCAGCTCCTGCCTCACCTTGCTGCTCCCCTATCCTCAGCTCCTGCCTCACCTTGCTGTCCCCCATCCTCAGCTCCTGCCTCACTTTGCTGTCCCCATCCTCAGCTCCTGCCTCACTTTGCTGCCCCCATCCTCAGCTCCTGCCTCACCTTGCTGCCCCCATCCTCAGCTCCTGCCTCACCTTGCTGTCCCCATCTCAGCTCCTGCCTCACTTTGCTGTCCCCCATCCTCAGCTCCTGCTCACTTGCTGTCCCATCTCAGCTCCTGCCTCACCTTGCTGTCCCCATCCTCAGCTCTGCCTCACCTTGCTGTCCCCTATCTCAGCTCCTGCCTCACCTTGCTGCCCCTTAGGTCTCCTGCCTTACCTTGCAGCCCCAAAGATTTATATTGCTGCCCCCATGTCATCTTTTGAAGTTGCTTCATTCCTTGCTGCCCCCTTTTTGAATTTTTGTATTTTCCTTTTGCTCATATAACATTTCCATAACTGCCCCCCAAGACTTGCATTTCTCCACACTGTACCTTAGATTTTATATTTCACTTCTTGTACCCTTATGCCATCTTTATGTAATATATTAGCACCCAAGAGATTTCTATGGTTCCCCACTGCGCCCCCTGAATTTCCCCGCTGCGCCCCTGAATTTCCCGCTGCCCCCTTGGGACCTGTTATGTCTTGTTGCCTCCCTGATTATTGGGCACTCTGCACCTTGTGGATCTCGATCTTTGCCGGCTAATTCTTAGACTTCAGCATTGTCCTGGGCTGTTCCCAGCTGTGAGTTTAGTGGTGATTTTTGGGGTGAATTTGACTCTTGCACTGTTAGGCTGTGGAGGGTGGTCTGTGCGGGGGGCTGCAGGGTGTTTACGTTGCTGTAGTCTGGGGTGGGGTATATATCACTTTGCTGTGTATGTATCTCCTGCGCTGTGGTCCGGAGATTCTGCCCTGACATGTTCAGAAGGGGGTTTCCTGCTCTCTTGACATTAAAGTTGTCTGATTCCTCCTGCCAGTTTTGCAATGATCCACCCTCACCTTCCCAAATCTTGTTTATGGGCTGTCCTGATTCCTATTGTTTGCACTGCAGATATAGCGGATTTTGCTAACAATACCCCATTTACTAGCTGAGCCTGTGCCAGGTATATCGTGTTGATGTGCTCTCTGCAGCGGCATGGTGCGAGCGTGCCACCCTGTATGGTGAGCACACGTGGAGCAGAGCCGGCCAGGACGGGGTACAATCTGCCATTCTTCTCTGTGATGATGACTGACCATGGGCGAGAGGAATGCGTGTAACAGCTGGATGTCACACGCGAGAGATCAGAATGTCCAGCGCTCTAAATCGGACTGTTACGGAATGCAATGTAGACAGGATGTGCATTATCACATGGCTCGGTGGTCATCTCATGTATATAGTATATATAGTGACCCTGCCTGGTGTATACCCCCCCACCCCTGTCTTTATGCTATGGAGGAAAACAAGTGCATTGTCCTCTTTCTCTCCAGGGTACCGGTCACCTGTCTGTTATTGTTGTCAGGTTACCGGTAGCTGTGGTTGCGAGGAAGGAGAAGACCGGGAATATTTTTTATTAAAGCCCCGGTCTCGCTTCCTTAAGAGCGTCCGACACATGCTGGGTCATATAAGGATTTTTACACACCAGTCTGTAAGATTTGTTTACAAACAGTGATGGTAAGAAGGTGGCAGCAGCGCCCTCTACTGGTCACTATGGTGCCTCGCACCATCGCGGTAGCCTGGCAAAGATCGCTGTGCCTCGTGGCGACTGGGATTGCAGCACAGGTGGAACTCTTAGAAAATGTCTAAATACATCTATTTCGATGCACTCGACATCAAGTGATTAAAACGTCATTTAGCTTCAGCTTTCGGTACATAACATTCCTAAATTTTTTCCTTTTTTTTTTCATTGCAGTTTACAATTTCCAAAATGGCGAGACCACTTCACGATGGGAGCACCTCCGAACCCGTGGGAAATATCCAATCAGAAGCCAGCCGTGCTTTCCCCCCTGACGTCAGGCCTGTGAAGCCTCCTCTTCCTACCATCTGTGAACAGAACTTGCCAGCGAGCCGCCCCACTGCCCCCACCTCCCGCACCTTAGTGTCCGCGTGCCAGCGACACCCTTCTCCCAGTGAAAACCACTGCCAGGACAGACTTGAAATGGTTAACAGTTGCGACCCTGAGCCTTCCTCGACCGCTCTTGAGCGGCGGCACTGCTCTTGCCCAGAATCCTTCAGCACTGGAGAAACCACTGCTTACGGTAAGTCGTGAAATCCAAATTCTTCTAAAGTCGTTTGCACCGTGACTTATGTAGCAGAGCTTAATGTGAGCCCTATGGGTGGATGGATATTGGATTCGGGAGTGCTGGGTGTGGCATATGCCCCTGATCCCAGGGTGATGCCATCAAGACTTTTTAGGACAGATTGCAAGCTCTTGAACCCTACATAACACTTGGACAACATTTAGATGCCTTCTCACATGGCATGGCCGTGTAATTGGGTCTGAGGTTTACCATTTGTAACTGCTGTCCTTTTGGGTGTCGCAGTGGTGACCATGGGTCTCTTGGGTGCTCGGAGACCCTCTCCTCCCCATATAAGTTCACCTTTTCACTCCTGTTTACCGAAACCATTTTTCTTGCACATGCTCCTTTTTTTCTTCCTGTTTACGAAGCAGCACGTCTGGCCATGTGCCAGTCCTCCCGAGACCAGTCATGACACCCTGGCACCAGTCCAACGTGTCTGGAAGTGTTGGCTTCATGGTTACACTGGCACCGTCATGTGCTGGAATGATCTCTATACTACATTATTTAAAATTACCTGGCTCCACCACTCTCAGCCTGTCTGAGCAATGGTAATGGAGGGGGATGTTATATAGGTTGCATCAATGCTGTCATCCATATGACTTGGTGTCTGGATTTTCCCTATATGAATTGATTGGTTCATGTATGAGGACACATGGTGTAACGTCTGAGATCATTCACCTACATAAAGGGGGGAAAGGAAACTCCTACGTTGCAATTGTGAAAGTAGAGAGCCCCTTTAATAACGCAGCCTCCATTCTGTATTCATAACGAAGACTTTCCTTCTCTGTGCCAGGTCTCAGGCATACGGCCCATGAACACTCCCGGGTGGGAATGGACACAGATGTTTCTAATCAGAATGACGCCCAAGGAGATCGCCCCTTGGCAGGAGAAATACCCATAGAGCGAGAGATTGCCCTACGCCTGCGCAGGATTGGGGACCAAATGAATGAACGGTATCTGCAAAGGGTAAGTCTTGATGTCATTTTACCCCCTCTGTGCATTGACCCCCATTTACTTGTCACATTATTAGTGTTTTATGTGCATGAAAGTTTTTGCAATGATTTAATGTGGCTTTGTGGGCATTGTGGGCATACTCCCTAGGTGCAATGATCAGAGTTGCTGCCCTACCCCATAACGCCCGCATTGTGCTCATGCAGTACATATTCTCCCCCTCCTCGGCACAAGCTGTGTCTTCCCTTTGTGCTGCAGATTCAGTGTGTGCTCGGCTCTGCCCGCTCTTCCTCCTTTTTATACGTGTTGCTATATTTAACCCATGACTCAGACGCCTGCCGGGATCCTAACTCCTCCCTGCGCTGCCACCATCTGTCTTATTTATCTCCTCCCGCAATGACTAACCCTCCTAATCCACACGCTCAGGACCCGACTGAGCGCTGACAGAAAGGGTTAAGTCGCCGACAGTGTTTGGGGTACAGATCGCCCTGAGATCAGATGACGAATACAGATCCTGCTGTTCCAACTAAAAATTCAATACTTTTTTTACATTTTTTTTCTCTTATGGGACTTTTCTATCTTGATCACATCCAAAAAGTTTCTTAAAGGGGATATCCACCTCCACATAATTGTGGCGGCAGGGATTGAGCATTGCACCCACTTATTGTTTGTAATATACTAATTATTGACTGTAAAAAAGAGAACTCTATATACCGCTTAGTCATCCGCGAGCCCCTTTGATGAGAAACTGCCCCCTCTGGTGTCCATATTAGATCATTGCAATATTGATATAAATGTACTGTAAATTTGTCATGGGCTTGTTTACCAGCAGAATTTTTTTTTTTTATTGGTTTATTTTTTTTGCACGGGATAAAATGCAGCCGTTTTACAGTAACGACAAAATAATTGGAATTTCAAAAAATCTTTTTTTTTTTTTTCTTAAACTTGTGGTTCGGTTAAAAATAAAAAAAAATAATGCATCATGTTCTTTTAGCATTTTTAGAGCAGTTTTTCCCTTTTAAGCAGTGGCGTAACTTGAAGCTCATGGACCCTGATGCAAAAGCACCATTATTGCAAATCTTTAATAGCATTAGTCTTTTAATATGGCCAAATTGGGGCCCCTAGGCTCTAGGGCCCTGGTGCAATTGCATCCCTGCACTTGTTATGGTTACTCCCCGGCTTGTAAGGTCAAAATGCTTTGGCACTGAAAATTGTGGGAAATTTTTTGTAGGTTAAAGAATTTAATGAAGACGAAAAACTGATCAAAAATGCTACGTGTGCACATAGTCTATAGCAACATTTCTCATGCTCAATTTAGATTGAGTGATATTTAATCTGGATATGTGTTTTTCTTCTTTTTAGAGGCAGAATGGACAGCGGCAGTGGTGGGGTCCTCTGCGTTGGCATCTCACTCAAATCATCTCAGAGATTGTGGCTGCCTTGTACAATCCACTTGTAGACATTTTACCGCAGAACTAAGGCAGCTTGTGCCATGTGGACTACTGGTACAAAAAAATGGGCATTTTTCCAATGCCCTGCGTTCAATCCCTGTGGCTGATCTGACTTCTGCGGGACGGAAGTCACGAGACTTGGGAGAGTCAGTACTACGCTGAAGTCTATTGGGCGTCAAGACAATGATTTAGAAGCGTCTGAGTCCACGACTCTTCCATCAAGATATTGGTTTTGACCTGCGCGAGGCGTCGCGGCGTCAATAAAGACACATGGCGGATATGGTAGATGCCTTATCTTCCTAATGAACTCACTGGCAGACTTTTCTTGTGGAAATCAAGTGGGTTTTTGTTCGGTAAAGACATTGATCAGATGGCTGTCACAAATGGGATTATTGGGAATGTGGATTAAGTGGTGTTTGTTGAAGTGAAGGCATTCTGAAGAGTTTCGGTTGAAACAAAACTATGGCACATTCTTTAAAAAAAAAAAAAAGAAAAAAAACATTTTTTTACTGAGTACATGGAAGAATTTGTAGCCGGGGTGGGGGGGGGAACACTCCAGTCTGGTCGCTCCCCTTCCTAATGCACTCCTGTCTGGGCTGGAAAGGGTCATTTTCTGAGCCATACTATACTGCCCTTGTAGCCAAATTGTGGAAATCTAGACAAGCCATACAGAAATCTTGCTGGCCTCCTTTTTTGCATGCTTTGATCGGCCCAAGAGTCCTTATTTCATATACATAGAGCTAGCATGTCGCCACTGTACTAACCTACGTCCTGATAGCACTTAAGAAAATAAAAAACGTTTTTTTCCACTAAGTCCAATGCCGAACGTTTAGTCCCTGCAAAACTTTGATTTTGAAACTTTTTTTTTTTTTGCCAATCATGGAAGAAAAGAAAATGAACTTCCATGGAAAAAAAATAAAAAGTGTAAACATAAAAAAGAACAAAGATTTTTTTTTTTTTTTTTGTTTTTTTTTTCCACATCTGTAAAAAGATTTTTTTTTTTTTTAAATCTCAAAAGGGAATGAAAATTTTGAGGTTTTTTTTATTTTTTTTTTTTTGTTCCCCTCCCTCTCTCCATTTAGCCTTTGGCCTTGCTTAAGGGGGACCTGTCACTTTCCATAAATATGCTATTTTATTTTTGTTTGTTCCTGCGCCTCTCCATTCCTGAGCAATGCTCCCCTCTTTCCGGTATAGACATGTAATCCTTTTATGGTTGAGAACACTTTCCGGCGTTAACCCACCCACTAAGAACACTTTCCTAGAGTTAACCACTCCCACTTGGATAAAAAGGGGCTATAGCTCAGGAACGGAGGGGCGCAGAAACTAAAGAAAAGCAACGCCAGACTCAGGCAAAAAATGGCATTTGCACCGGGTACAAAAAAATAATAATTTATGGCAAGTGGCGGGTCTTTTTAAAGGAAAGAATGAAAGTGTATCTCCAATTATGTAGAGAAACTATAGAAGAAGGCAGAGCGTAGGCATCCAGTACCGAGACCGGAATTTGTGATTCTAAATCATGGACGCCATACTGGATATGGGAGGGACACTGGTCTCCTGGGGTATGATCAGACATGATCAGTCCGTCCTGCTATTTTGAGTTGATTTTTGGGCAAGTTTCTTTATGTAATTGGAGGTTCACATTACAGTCCATGTATAGCGTGTGCTAATGTAAGAAGTCCAACACCCTCTGTGCACTATAAATCCAGGCATCTTGATATCTGTTTTCCCAATCTCGCGTATCAAAACTCTCAAAAATGGCTGCTATAACTTGTTTTAATTGGTTGCTATGAGCAACAGGGCTCTTGATAATTCGTAACCAGGGATAAAAATGGACTTGAGGCGCTTTTAAAGGTCTTAATCGGTTACTGCCATTTTTCAATCACAAATTAAGGAACCCTAAACGCGTCCTCTCATGGTCCATTACTTCCTGTTTGGCCTTTTCTGCTTGTGAAGCCTGACTAAAGTTGTTGCCCATAGCAACCATTGTTATCCAAGTGCAGACTTGAAAACGAAAGCAAAGATCTGATTGGTCTATGGATTACATATTTCAGCCATGATGATAACATTTAATCACTTTCTTTTTATAAGATCTGAACTACGTTATTAGTAGCGCCGGCCTTGTCGGACGCCATATTGGTGCTATTTTGATGACCTTTTTATATGACCACTGTCTCTTTTTCTCTATGGGGATTAATGGGATATAAAGATGCCTATGTCCTTAGCAGAGAAAGATTGCACTTCTTGACCACTTCTAATTTACGAAATAATTTGATGACGTTGTCGTCACCTTGTGGACCTGTCAAATATATATATATATACAGCCAAATTTTAGGGATTTAACTGAAGGGCTAATCAATCCAGATCTATATGGCCATGTCAGAGGCAAAGTTCTATCTCTGCACCCACCATGTTTAGTTTCCCACTATTCACAGCAATATCTCCTGCTTCCACCCCCCCATCCCAGATTCATTGTCGTCTCACTGTGCATGATTATGGCGCCCCCTGTAGGCCAATACCGGATTCAGGTCCCATAATTTCATCCCATGTACTGGTGACAAGATTTTAATAAAATTTATTCTAAAGAAAATCACTTTAAAGGTTTAAGATATTGAAAATTTTATTTTTATTTGTACAGTTTATGAAAGGTTCTCTATATTTTTGTTTACAGCAGAGATGCTGAGAGAAACGGAGACGAGTATATTTATTTCCGGGTAGTCCACATACATAATCCGTACAATAATCTGTCATATTTCACAGCAATTTATTATTCCTTCCACTAATCCGAAACAATATAAGGCTGTATCTGTCGCCCATCAGGGCAAAATCCAGGGGACTTCTCACTCAAGGCTGTTATATATGTAAATACTGTACATCTGTGAAACAGAAACATCATTTTTTTCTTTACGTTCTGTACATTTTGTGATTGCGTTCTTTTTGTACATGGATTTTGTATTTCTTTTCAATAAAATTTGGATCTGAATTATATTTGCTGGCTCATGGCTCCTTCGTGACCTTAGCAGACAGTGGCTGATTCTCAGCAGTTGGGGGACTACAAGTCCAATCATCATCGAAAAGCAAAAAAAAAATTATATAGCGGTTCCCTATTACCATGATTGTAGTATACATTGCTCTATTGTAGTTCACTGACCTTGTACAAATCTGGTGAAGGCAGCTCGGTGAACTCTGAATAGAGGCGCTGGTTGGGCCTTAGTTTAATATTTGGGATTATATACATTGCAAGCTAGATGGCCGGTTTCACAAGCATGGACCAAAGCATCTACAACAGCTGCAGTTTCTGAAGTCAATAGCCTAGTAAATGTTTAAGAATGTATCAAGGCTGTGAAGTTGGTAAGCCAAACATCCAACTCTTCAACTTCCCTGAATCCGACTCCATCCAAAATGGACACCGACTCCGCAGCCCTGGTTTGGATCACGAGACGCTGGTTCTACTGCTGGACTTGCACTCCTGCCTCCCTACCATAGGGTTCATCTGAAGTGGTATGTCTCCTGCTACTACCCATTGCAACAGAGACCCCTAGGGTACAAGAGAGGTTTTTAGTGTAGACAGAGACCCTTCAGAATTATGGTCACCGTGAAGTGGTTGAAGGGCAGGCATATATTGGCCAATGCATGCGCTAAGAACCATAAAAAAACAAATTTTATCTGAGTTTTTTTGAGAATACCCAGAGCCAACACAACCTCCCTCTGACAACCATGGGTAAGAAAAACTTGGGGTTTAAACTAAGGGATAATAAGAAATGCTGGGGGTGGAAGGACACTAAATCCTTGATGGAACATATCCACAAAAAGCCTCAGTTTATAAGAAATAACCCTAGTGATGAGTCACTAACTCTCTGCCCATTTGATATCATAAGGGAGTATACCTCTAATGGGATTTTTTGGTTCTGTCTCATTTTTTTGCACTGGTCACTGTGTTCCTGTATAATATTGGTACTGTATAAATCATGTATTGTCATAGGATGTATTTTTTTTTTTAAGAAGGAAACCTTAAAATCCATTGTAAAGGCATCATTGATTGGTCCAGTTTTTGGGGCTCAAACCCTCTTCTTTAGTTTTCATTTTCAATATATAATGTTTTGAGGGGTCCCTTTACATAGCTATACACAAGGTCACTCATTGATAGGGTAACTTTAAAATTAATGTATTTGCTTAACCAGTGTGCTGCTATTATTTTGTTATGTATGTAATTCAGCTATATAGATTTGCACCAGGGCTGAAGAGCTTAAAGGGAACCTAACCCCACAAACTGACCCCCCCACATCTTTCTACCTGTCCCTGCACCCCCTCTTATCATTTCTAGTCATCCCTTTTGCAGAAAAAATCGATTTGTAAAGTAGAGAAAAGTTTATATTCACGTCCGTCCTGTGTGAGTTCTCTGTTTCTGAATAAGTCTCAATAGGCCTGGCCTGTCTGCTGCTCTCTTGTAATTATGTACGCCCCTCTCCGCTTGCTAAGAGCCAGGCAGCGTCATGAAAGGGGCGGGGCTAAAATCGCGTCATAACGGTAGCCCCGCCAGGCTCTATGCAAGGCAGCAAGCTGAGAGGGGCGTACATAATTACAAGGCAGCAGCAGACAGGCCCCGCCTATTGAGACTTATTCAGAAACCGAGAACTCACACAGGACAAGGTGAATATAACCTCTACTTTACAAAATCGATTTTTTTCTGCAAAAGGGATGGCTAGAAATGATAAGAGTGGGTGCAGGGACAGGTAGAAAGATGCGGGGGGGGTCAGTTTGTGAGGTCAGGTTCCTTTTAAGGAAGTGCTGTCTGTTTTTTTTTTGTTTTTTTTTTTTTTTCTTCACACACACAGACATATATTATATAATCGGTTTCCTATTACCATGGTTGTAGTATATATTGCTCTACATTAGTTCACTGTCATTTAAAAGAGGGGGATTCTGACAGTGAAAAGGGGTATTGGTGACGCCACCTGCATGCAGCTATATGTGGCCGCTGCTGCCCGGCAGCTTAATTGGTTTCTCTCCCTGCAGGCGGAGCGGTTCCCCAGGGCAGTGAGTAGAGATGGTAGTTCATGTTCTTTGGCCGGTCTTCATTGGGTCATCGGCATCTCTGGCTGTCGTGCAGCCTTTGCAGCCGGTGGTCGCCACTAATGAAAGTCTCATACACGTCTGTTGGAGTTCACTAACTTTACTGTAACGTTTTAACCAGGACGCCGGGTGCTTCCCAATCTCCGGTTTCAGCGGTTTCTCTAGAACCGGGACAGTGCTGTCCCCCTTAGGTGTTCCTTGCTCCTACGGTGTTTCCTTCTCTGGTGGTACTCTCAGTGCTCCTAGTTCATCTCTCCTCTCCTTTCAGCGCCTCTGCACACAGAGTTCAGGTACCTACAGCCATGGGTGCTCAGTTGTACCGATCTCTGGTACTGCTCCCTAGTTTGGCCGCCTTCTCTAAGTTGTGTCAGGTGTTCGGCTGCAGCTCCCATTAGGAACTCGGGGCCTCCAGTTTCAATGGTTCGGGCATACAGCATCCGCACCATATTCATGGCTGGTTCCCTGTGTCGTCCACCACCCCCTCTGTTCTCTCGCCAGATATGGGCATACGGGGATCTACGTCTTGTTCCGTACCCCTAGGGCTCTGTTCTTCCTCCACATCCGTTGGTCGTTCCCTCCTGGGGTGAGTGTGACTGTGATCTAGCCCACGGGAGCACTTCCGACCTCCTACTCCTTTGCTGTTCTCCCCCCGACTCTCTACACTTCCTTGCTCCCCCTGTTTGAGACTGGGTCCTCCCCCCGGGGTCCTAAGTAAGTGTGTGTGTGTGTGTGTGTGCGTGTGCGGTGCTGGGTCTCAACTTCACCATCCAGGTACCTAGAGAACAGGAGCACTACACTCTCGCTAAGGGAGGAATGCAGTACCCCCGGTGGCGGTCTGACCGGTGGGGCGCCACAGGTGCCATTGTCAGAAGATTATCAATAGTATTTGTTTTACCTGTCAAGTGTTTTATTGCAAGGGCTGATCAGTGTGGAGAATAAAACAGTAAATTTTAGACTGGGAGGAGGGAGATGCAGCTGCAGTAGTAATAGTATTAACTGTACCTCTCCCTCCTTGCATGAGACTGCATAGAAATAAAATGGAAATCTGCAGATATTTGCTTAATTCCTGGATGCATTATTACATCTAAACCATGTTCCAAATTATTATGCAAATTAGTTTTAAGTGTCATAGGGTTTTTTGTTTTTTTTTCTTCAATGAAACCCATTGATGGGATTGTGTCTCAGGGTTCTTTGGATCACTGAAATCATTCTCAGATACCTGTAATAATTAGTTTGGCAGGTGAGCCCAATAAAAGGAAAACTGGGTGTTCCACAATATTACGCAGGCCACAGTTTTCATCTAACATGGAAAAGAAAAAGGATCTCTCTGCTGACGAAAAGCAACAAATAGAGCAATGCCTTGGACAAGGGATGAAAACATTAGATATTGCACAAAAACGTAAGCGTGATCATTGTACTGTGAAGAGATTTGTGGCTGATTCTGAGCACAGATGTGTTCGTGCAGATAAAGGCAGAATGAGGAAGGTTTCTGCCAGGCAAGTTCATCAGATTAAGAGAGCAGCTGCTAAGAAGGCCTTACAAACCAGCAAACCGATATTTGAAGCTGCTGGTGCCTCTGGAGACCCTGGAACCTCAAGGTCTAGGATCCTTCAAAGGCTTGCTGTGGTGCATAAACCTACTATTCAGCTACCCCTAAACAGTACTCACAAGCAGAAACAGTTGCAGTGGGCCCAGACGTACATGAAGACTAATTTTCAAGCAGTCTTGTGTACTGATGAGTGCCGAGCAACCCTGGATGGTCCAGATGAATAGAGTAGTGGATGGTTGGTGGATGCCACCATGTCCCAACAAGGCTGCGAAGTCAGCAAGGAGGTGGAGGAGTCATGTTTTGGACCAGAATCATTGGGAAACAGCTGGTAGCCCCTTTAAGGTTCCTGAAGGTGTGAAAATGACCTCTGCAAAGTATATAGAGTTTCTGACTGAGAACTTTCTTCCATGGTACAAAATGCAAAAACGTGCCTTCAGGAGCAAAATCATCTTCATGAATGCACCATCTCATGCTGCAAAGAATCCAAAGAATACCTCTGTGTCATTGGCTGCTATAGGCATAAAAGGAGATAAACTCATGGTGTGACCACCATCTTCCCCTTACCTCAACCCTATAGAGAACCTTTGGAGTATAATCAAGCAAAAGATCTATGAGGGTGGGAGGCAGTTCACATCAAAACAGCAGCTCTGGGAGGCGATTCTGACATCATGCAAAGAAATACAAGCAGAAACTCTCCAGAAACTCACAAGTTCAATGGATGCAAGAATTCTGAAGGTGATATCAAAGAAGATATCTTTTGCACCGACCATTTAGGAAAATCAAGAAAAAGAACATTTGCTAATATTGGAACATGGTGTAATATAGATCTACAACCGTGTAAAGACTGTTTGTTTTTGTCTTTTAACAATGTTCCTTTTTTCCATTCTTCCAAGATTCACCCATAAGCAATAATGTATTGTGACTCGTCTGTATTATATACTTATATGATCCTGCTGACAATGTGATCCTGAATGGGTGACGTGAATCAGTAAAATTCCACAATAAACAAGAGAGGATATGCCGCAGAAATATCCTCCAGGTGGGATCTGCACCCACATGCAAAATAACTGTGCGCTTTAATAATTGTCCCCTTGCAGCTGTCCTGGGATTCCCAAAGGACGCTTGTACTGAAATGGCCTCTTGGTTTGCAAGTCCCTATTGTTCCAGTGAGAGTGACGTAACATAACATAACAAGTCACTGTCCTCAATGACCCAGGAAGTCTGAGCGCTCCCTGACCCAGCTCAGATGACAGGGTGGTGAGTGACGCCAGCAGCTACGTTACATGGTGTTTTGTTTGTGGTGCTGGGTGTACACAGGGTCTGTCACTGATCACCGCACACTATGGAAAGTGCAAAACATTCGTTAGATTTTGTCTTGGATGCTGTGTTGGAAAAGTTTGCTTTTGCAGTAAAAAAGTCAAATTTTGGCACCTTTTACCTAGTGCAAAAAATTGTGACTTTTTCCCTGCTGCACTGTGATCAGCAGATGTAAGGCTGAATTTACATGTGCAGTGATCGTCCGTTAGATCGGATCCAGCACAATCCATTGAGCAAACACGACTTTTTTTGTCCGTTTTGTAAACATTTGATTTCTGCAGGATCCATTTTTTTTTTAACATTGGAGTCTATGGAGAACAGGATCTGTTACCTGATTACTATTTCACCATCCCTTCTGTCCTCAATAACGGATCTGTTTTTTTTTTACTGGATCAGTTTCAAATACAAGATAAACAGCAATCAGTTACCGGATCTGTTTTCCATAGACTCCAATGTTAAAAAAAAACGGATCCTGCAAAAAAAAACCAGTGTTTACAAAACAGACAAAAAAGTTGTGTTTGCTGCTGGATCCATTCTAAGGCTGTGTATACACGAGCCAGAGACACTGCGTGTTGGGCACGGTGCCTGTGGACCTAGGAAACCCACAAGTGCATGCAGGGAACCCGCAGCCGCCCTGTGTCCACGATATGGATGGGATGGGTGAGGATTCAGTAGGTGATTAGAGATGACCCTACCCATCAGGGCTCACAGTCACCAAGCGACGGGGGAGGATATAGTAGGTGAGGAGAGAGGATCCTGCCTCAGTGTGAGGGTTCACAGTCTACAAGGATGGGTGAGGATACAAGGTAGGAGGAGCGAGATGTAAGAGGAATCCACTGCCCTCGAGGGTTTACAGTCTACAATGGATGGGTGAGGATACAGAAGGTGAGAAGAGAGGACCCTGCCCTGGAGGGTTCACAGTCTACAATGGATGGGTGAGGAGAGAGTGACCCTGCCTGTGAAGGCTCACAGTCTACAAGGGATGGGTGAGGATACAGTAGGTGAGGAAAGAGGACCCTGCTCTCGAGGGCTCACAGTCTACAATGGATGGGTGAGGAGAGAGGACCTTGCCGTGAGGGCTCACAGTCTACAATGGATGGTGAGAATGAGGGGAGAAGAAAGGACCCTGCCCACGAGGGCTCACAGTCTACAAGGGATGGGTGAGGATACATTGGGGGAAGAGAAAGGACCCTGCCCACGAGGCTTCACAGTTACAAGTGGGATCATTGAAGGTAAAGGAATTACAGAGTAGGTGATGGTGATATACCCACTCCAGGACCGGGGTACTCGGTGACTGGGCAGCTGTTGTTCTTCACTTTCAGTTCTTTTCACAGGGACAGACGGGGGCCGAGACCCGGTCCCGTGACCCTGGTGGTGTAGATTTAATAAATGGGGGAAGATGACAGGGAAAAGGGGTATTCGTGACGCCACCTGCGGTATGCGGCCTTTGCTGCTTCAGAACCTCTGGGGACGGTGACCGGCAGCTTGGATGGTTTAGCTCCCTGCAGGTGGAGTGCGGTCCCCAGGGCAGCAGGATGGAGGAGTCAGTTCATACCTTGGCATATGTTCCTTAGGTCGTCACCACCCCAGTGCCTCATGTGGCCTCTGCGGCCGGTGGTCGCCGCTAAGAAAAGTCTCACACACCACAGCTGGAGTTCTGTTACTTTTACTCAGTTGTTTCAGCATGACCGCCGGGTACTTCCCTTGCTAACCTCCAGTCCAGTGTTGTCTCCACAACCGGGACAGTGCAGTCGAGCCTCTGTTGGTGTAAATTTCTCTCTTACTAGGTGTTTTCTGTCTCTGGTGGTCCCTCAGTGCTATAAGATAGCCTCGCCACTCCTCTCTAGCGCCTCCGCCACAGAGCTTGGATACCGACAGCCACGGGTGCTCAGTTGTACCCCTTCCTGATACTGCTCCCTAGTTCGTCCGCCTTCTCCAAGTTGTGTCGGGTGTCCGCCGCAGCTCCCATTAGGAACTCGGGGCCTCCGGTTCAACGGTTCAGGCCTACAGCATCCGCGCTGTGTTCAGAGCCAGTCCCGTGTGTCCCCCACCTCTGTCTTGCCAGATAGGGCGTACGGGGATCTACATCTCGTTCTGTACCCCAAGGGCTCCCTTTCTTCCTCCACACCTATTGGTCTTTCCTTGCCGGGGCGAGCGTGGTCGTGCTCCAGCCCATAAGAGTCAACACCACACTGCTCCTTCACTCCTGAATTCCACTCCACTCCTTTCCCTCGCGGTTCTCTCTCCTCTCTTAACTTTACACTTTCCCTCCCGGCTACGCTTGGGTTCTCCCTCTGGATCCACCCACCGTCCTGGGGTCCTAAGTGTTGTATGCGTGTGTGAAGCTCAACTGCGCCATCACCAGTACCTGGAGACCAAGGCACAACTCTCCCTCTAATGGAGAAGTGCAGTACCTCTGGTGGTGGCTTACCCGGTGGGGTGCCACAATGGGAGAGGACCCTGACACAAGGCTCACTGTCTACAAGGGATGGGTAAGGATACAGTAGAAGAGTGGAGAAAAAAGTTTTCAGGTCTCTGGTCGGCAGCCACAGACCACAAATGTGACTGCTGAACCAGCGTCCAATTCCCGTATATGCCACAAATGTCTGAGTTGTGCTAACCAGTGTCAGGCAGCTGCGTCAAGCCAACAAAAATTATGGGAGGTATTAAAAGAAGCAAAGACACTCATATTGGGAAAATATTCCCACCTACATACACATTACTTGGTGACTTTCCTAAAGATTAAACCTCACAGTTAACTGCAATAGTTTCCCTAAATATGATGTACAGTAGGTCACGGGTACCATACTCTGTGGGATTTCCAGCATACTCCTGGAATATTAAGTCTTTTAGAAATCCTACAGAGAAGAAAGCTTTCTTTTCAATTTTCAACCAGCAGATGCTTGGTTATGTGTAACATTCTTCATCTCTCATTGTATACAGAATAGGGGGAGGTTTCTGCTGCAGCCAGTCACAGTATTCTGAGGAGGAAGGGAACAAGTCAGATTTATGGGAAACATAAAAAGCCCCCACTCGAAACAAAAGGTCATCCAAGATTTGGAGATTCAAAGCCTCCATACCAATTATGGAAAACAAAACCCCTAATATCAGGGACCGGCCGACCATGTAATGTACTTAGGGGCCTCCTGATAGATCATTTAGGGCAGGATTTATTTCATCCTATATTTCTCATGAAAAAAGCCATGGCCAGATACTGTACATGTGGCACAGACATTCTCCACTTACCCCACTCCTTTGTTATTTTAGCTGTGTGCTTAGGGTCATTGTCTTGTTGGAAGGTGAACCTTCAGCCAAGTCTGAGGTCCAAAGCTCTGGAAGAGGTTTTCATCCAGATATCTCAGTACTTGGCTGCATTCATGGTTCCTTCAATTGCAACCAGTCAACCAGTCCCTGCAGCTGAAAAAAAAAACCCCATAATATGATGCTGCCACCACCATGTTTCACTGTTGGGATTGTATTGGGCAGTGATGAGCAGTGCCTAGTTTTCTCCACACATACGCTTAGAATTATCACCTAACAGTTCGTCTTCTTCAGACCAGAGCATCTTATTTCTCATAGTCTGGGAGTCCTTTCTTGTGTTTTCATGCAAACTCTATGACGGCTTTCATATGTCTTGCACTGAGGAGAGGTTTCTGTCAGGCCACTCTGCCAAAAGGCCCGACTGGTGGAGGCTGCAGTGATAGTTGACTTTGTGGAACTTTCTCCCATCTCCCTACAGCATCTCTGGAGCTCAGCCACAGTGACATTGTGGTTATTTTTTACCTCTCTCATCAAGGCTCTTCTCCCACGATTGCTCGTTTGGTTAGACGGCCAGGTTTTGGAAGACTTCTGGTGGTCCTAAACGTCTTCCATTCAAGGATTATGGAGGCCACTGCGCTCTTAGGAACCTTGAGTACTGCAGAACTTCTTTTGTAACCTTGGCCAGATCTGTGCCTTTTCCACAATTCTGTCTCTGGGCTCCTTGGGCAGTTCCTTTGACCTGTTGATTCTAATGTGGTCTGACATGCACTGTGAGCCGTGAGGTCTTATATAGACAGGTGTGTTTCCAAATCAAGTCTTATCAGTTTAATTAACACAGCTGGACTCCAATGAAGGAGTAGAACTATTTAAGGAGGATCACAAGGAAATGGACAGCATGTGACTTAAATGTGAGTGTCTGAGTAAAGGGTCTGAATACAGTATGACCATGTGATATTTCAGTTTTTCTTTTTTAATAAATTTGCAAAAATGTCTACATTTCTGTTTTTTTTTCCAGTCAAAATGAGGTGCAGAGTGTACATTAATAATAAAAAAAAAATAACTTTTTTGAATTTACCAAATGGCTGCAATGAAACAAAGAGGGAAAAATGTAAAGAGGTCTGAATACTTTCCGTACCATTCTGTCCCCAAATCTGAGTGCACATACAAGGGGGATAGGTCCTGTGAATTTTTTTGGGTTCACATGGTCACAACCTATATATCAGTCTTATGTATATAAAGGAGAAAGCCTCTGTACTGATAAGACATTGGACCCAGCAGTAAGATAGAACGCTCCATATTTTTATAACATTTTCCTTCCTTTTAAAAATAAAAAATCAGTGATCATTTCCATTGCAGTCTTATCAGAATCATCAAAAATATAGTAACTATTCCATCCCACAAGCAGACTCAAAATCCTGGACTGGAATGGCGCGTTCTGTTTTTTTTTGTCTTTTTTTACATACACAGCGCCACACTTGGCCATGTCTGGAATTGCAGTTTAGTTCCCATTGAGGCCAAAGTGCAATATCACAGTCTGGACTTACAAGAGATAAAAAAAAATCATCCTTTTTTTTTTGCTAAACTTGAGCAACCTGTGGTCTAGAAAAATTATTTTTGCTAAGATGCATCAATGCTAAGGGAATATATTATATGTCAGCCTTCAGAAGAACAGAGCCGAGTAATAAATGGCTGAGCTAATACGCTCCCAAGTGAAACGCTTACTCTAACATGCTTTTTCCCAAATGGCCGTCATCACACACATTTTCTTCATTAGTTAAAATCCTTATAGAGAAATTTAACATTTTGGGGAAGGGAGGGGGTGTTACATTTTTAAGTGCTTTATATATTATATCTCAATCTACAGTGGCGTAACTATGTTAGGTGCAGAGGTTGTGGTTGCACTGGGGGCCCTGGAGCCCAACAGACCAATTCTATTAAAGATTTGCAATATTTGGGGGCCCATTGTCTGATCTATATCTCTCTCTATACAGCTCTGGCAAAATTTAAGAGACCACTTAAAATTTTCAGTTTCTCAGATTTTTCTCTTTATAGGTATATTTTTCGGTAAAATGTACATTGTTCTTTATTCTATTTATCACTGACAACATGTCTACGAAATTCAAAGCTAAAAATTTTGTATTTATTTGCAGAAAATGAGAAATCGTTACAATAATAAATGTTTTAACTCGGGAAGAGTCCAGAAATCAATATTTGGTGGAATAACCATGATTTTTAATCACAGCTTTCAAGTGTCTTGCCACGCTTTCCAACAGTCTTTCACACTACTTTTGGGTGACCTTAGGCCACTCCTGGCACAAAAATGTAAGCCGTTCTTCATTGTTTGATGTCTTGTGACTATCCATCTCCTTTGATTACATTCCAGAGGTTTTCAATGAGGTTCAGGTCTGGAGATTGGGCTGGCCATGACAGGGTCTTGATGTGGTGCTCCTTCATCCACACATTGATTGACCTGTGTGGCATGGGGCATTGTCCTGCTGGAAAAAAACAGTCCTCAGAGTTGGGGAACATTGCCTGAGCAGAAGGAAGCAAGTGTTTTTTTTTCCCCAAGGATAACCTTGTATGCGGCTTGATTCATACATCCTTCACAAAAGATTAACCTGCCCAATTCCAGCCTTGCTAAAGCATCCCAGATCATCAGCAATCCTACACCAAATTTCACAGTGGGTGCAAGACACAGTGGCTTGTACGCCTCTCCAGGCCTCCGTCTAACCATTAGATGACAAAGTCAAAAATTAGACTCATCAGAGAATGTTACCTTACTCCAGTTCTCTATGGTCCAATCCTTTGTCTTGGCAAAATTCAGCCTGGCTCTCCTTTCCTTCTCATTGATGAAAGGCTTTTTTTTTTTTAGCTTTACATGACTTGAAACCTGCCTCTAGGAGCCTGTTACGAACTGTTCTTGTTGTGCACTTTACCCCAGCTGCCATTTGCCATTCCTTTTGTAGATCACTTGCTATCATCCTGCGGTTGCCGAGTGACATTCGAATAAGATGATGGTCATCCCGGTCAGTGGAGAGTTGCTTTTGCGCTCTGCCAGTCTGTTGCTTTGTTGCTGTTGGTTGACCATGTTGTAATAGACTGCAGTCACCGAAATTTTAAGGATGGAGGCAACATGACGGTCACTGTATCCCTCTGCTAGTAAAGCCAGAATTGAGCCCTTATTTTCCTCACTCAAGACTTTTCTTTTCAATCCTTTGGCAAGGTTAAAAGTTATTTTTTCATTCAAATTACTTTTGGGCTATTCCTAGCACTTGTTTTGCCATCCTGCTTGTCCTATTGCAAAAGGATTGTGAAGACCACAACAGTGTTTTTTATACTTTCCCTCGTTAAATAAGATTTGGTTTAGGTGATCACCTAATCAGAAGCACATTAATGAGAATGAGGGGTACTTAGGTAGAAGAAGAGGAGAAAAAAAGAATAAGGAAGAACAAGAAAGGAGAAAGAATAAGAAGAGGAAGAATAAAAAGAGGAGTAGGAAGTGGAGGAGAAGGAAGAGGAGCAAGAGGAGGAAAGGAAAAAGGAAGAAGATGAGAAGAAGTAGGAGGAAGAGGAGGATCCAGAGGAGGAAAAGGAAGACGAAGAGGAGATAAAGGAGGAGAAGAGGAACAGCAAGAACAGGAGAAAAAGGAAATAAACCCCCCAAACTGCAATAAAAAGGTACATAAAAAAAATTCTATAAATTTTACAAACATTGTAAAAAAAAAATGCTGCGTGTGAATCCATCCCAATAGGGAAGCTAGAAAGGGGTTTCTTTTTTTTTTAGTAAAGCTTGGGAACGCAATGAATATATCCTCCCCTGCATCTTCTTTTCCAAGTCATGACATGTGTAAAGTTGTAGGTTTTCGTGCATCAGGTAACATTAGTCTAAAGAGATTGCCCAGAATTGATAAAATATGGCTGGTTTCTTCCAAAAAGAAAGACAAAACAGCGCCACCCCTGTCCACAGGTTGTGTGTGATAATGCAGCTACATTCCACATGAGCCGGAGATTAGCTGCAAAACCAGAAATGACCCATTAACAGCTGTGGAGCAAGTTTTGGAAAAAAGCAGCTTGTTTAATGATTTTTGGGATAAAGAGGCAACAGACTCCCCTGCGGAACGTAGGAAGATATCTCAGCGGTTAAAACTTTTTGTGATACAATTTAATCCATCTTCCAGATTATTAGCAAAAAAACAAACATACAAAAAAAACCGATGTACATCACATTGCCTAAAGTTTTGAAATATAATTTTCTGCCGTGACAATATGGCTGCAAAGACAAGTAAAAGGGGAATCTGTCACCTTCGGCCTAAATAGGCGCCACTGGCGGCGCAGCGCTCAGCACCCATACTGCTAAACAATATGAAAATTACCAGGCGAGGCATAATGTTCCCGCGGCAGACAGCCCGCCTACGTCTTTGCAACTAAACGAGGGAGCAGAATTAACCTGTCACAGTGAGTCACACGTAGAAGACATAAGGATTGTTTAACCTTACATAGCCTGACTCCATTATATACGGCTGGGGGATTCTGAGCAGCCATGTTAAGGAAGGAGGGATAGCAGTGGCGGAATGTACCGTATATACTCGTGTATAAGCCGACTCGTGTATAAGCCGACCCCCCTACTTTTGCCCCCAAAAACTGGGAAAACTTATTGACTCGCGTATAAGCCGAGGGTGGACTCCAGCACAGGTATACAACCCCCAGCAGTGAGGTATACAGCAGCCTCCACAGTGGTAGTATACAGCAGTCCCAGAGGTATATGCAGCCCCAGAGGTATATGCAGCCCCATATGCAGCCTCAGAGGTATATACAGCCCCATATGCAGCCCCAGAGGTATATACAGCCCCAGAAGTATATACAGCCCCATATGCAGCCCCAGGAGGTATATGCAGCCCCATATGCAGCCCCAGGAGGTATATGCAGCCCCCCCATCGCCGCAATCCTGTAAAAGAAGAGATTAGTATACTTATCCCTCCGCTGTCCCGCTGCCGCTGTCCATCTTCATCCAGCATCTTCCGTCTTCTTTCAGCTTCCTCCTCTGTCGCGCCGGCAATGACGTCATTGCCTGCGACCATCGGAGGAAGCCGGAAGAAGACGGAAGATGCTGGATGAAGATGGACAGCGGCAGCGGGACAGCGGAGGGATAAGTATACTAATCTCTTCCTTTACAGGATTGCGGCGGGGGGCCCTGTATATAGATGGGGGCACTGTATACTGTATACATTGTATAAAGTATACAGTGACTCGCGTACAAGCCGAGGGGGTAACTTTTCAGCCCAATTTTTTGGGCTGAAAAACTTGCCTTATACGCGAGTATATACGGTATTTTTGGTTAAAAATCATTTTTGCAATTGGGTTTTATTAAAAATTTTGCACCATTTGTCTTATATAGCTTCTGTGTTGTACTGTCTAGGGTGGCTGCAGAATGAGTGAACTAGGAATCTGTCAGCGAGTTCCTTCTTCCAGGTTATGAGCACAGAAGAATATGGTCTAAACTAAAAACTTTTTTGAAAATAATTAAAAAGATCTTTTTTCCTAAAGGTTTTTTTTTTGTCGTCTTCTGATTGGACAGTGTCTAGTTTGAAGCAGATTCCATCAGGAAATGATATAAATGAACAGGAAAAGTCAACGTTTCTTTTCAAGCAATTTCTTTTGGAGGTTACCGATGCCGGCAGTGAACGGCGCGATCCCTGCCGAGGTTATTTGTCAATCACTGGCAGCGTGATCTGAAACGGTTAACAGCACCGATCAAATCACTGGTCCAATTGGTTCCGTTAGCTTCACGTGTCAGCCGACTGCACAGGGAATGAGGCGAGCTCACATCAGTGGGAGGGACTACATATATACACGTCCTTGGCCGTGATAGAATTGAAGGGATTCTCCAAGAAATGTAATAAATATAAATAACTAAAATAAAAGTACATTTAAATATTAAAAAATTTACTAAATGACTTTATTGCACAAAATAAAAAATGAAGCAAAAAAGTAATCTGTAGTTAGTGCACTATAAGGATATTAAATATGTCAGCTCCCTGCAGTTTCCCAGCCTCCAATGGCTTAGGACCGGCTGCGTAAAAACATCTGCTCTTAAGTGAAATGTCCTGTCAGGTACTCTGGTCACCCCCCAGTGGACAAGCAGAGGAGCAGAGTGAAGACTAAAGCAGGATACAACCTTTCTAACGGAGACTTAACATTTATCTTATCAGCCTTACAGGTTTATTGAAGGCAGGAGACAGCATGGAGCTACTGGAATAAACTATACAAACTGTCTTCAGCTTGACCGGTCCTCCTCTCCCCACATCTGGTCACTTGCTCATGTCTCCTACAAATCGAAAACATCTCTAGAATTCGACCTTTTCTTACTGTTGACTCTGCAAAAACTCTGCTGCCCTTATTCATTCTCACCTGGATTACTGCAATTCTCTACTAATCGGTCTCCCTCTTACTAAACTCTCTACTCTCCAATCCATCCTGAATGCAGCAGCCAGGATTATATACCTCTCCAACCGCTTCACTGATGCCTCGATTCTGTGTCAGTCAATGCACTGATTGCTAATTCGCTATAAGGTACAATATAAAATTATCACGCTCATCCACAAAGCCCTCCACAGTTCTGAACCATCCTACATCTTTTCCCTCATCTCTATCGCCCTACACGTGCCCTCTGTTCCGCAAGTGATCCAAGACTGACATCAGCCACAAACTGAACCTCCCACTCCAGTCTCCCAAGACTTCTCATGAGATGCACCAATTCTCTGGAACTGATTACCAAAAACAATTCAATTAATTCTCAATAGTTTTAAGCGAGCCTTAAAAACACATCTCTTTAGACTGGCCTATCACCTCACCTCACTTGTCTAACTATATTCCCTTTTCCAAATCTGGCCTCTTGTGTCATCTGTCTGCACTCTCCATGCATAATATAGCACTTTATCTGTACTGTACAGATCCTGACCGGTGACTAGTTCATGCAGCATTATGTGAATCTCCTCTATTATATTGATGGCTGGACCATATATGATGGCACTTTTCCCCATTTACCTTTTGTCTCCCCTATTTCCTCTAGATTGTAGCTTGTGAGCAGGATCCTCACTCCTCATGGTTTTTGAATTTTTGTTACTCTGTATTGTCTCATTGTCTTACATGTCCCCTCCCAATTGTAAAGTGCTGAGTAATATGTTGGCGCTATATAAAGAAAAAAGAGAATTTTGTTTACTTACCGTAAATTCTTTTTCTTCTAGCTCCTAATTGGGAGACCCAGACATTGGGTGTATAGCTTCCGCCTTCGGAGGACACACAAAGTATTACACTGAAAAGTGTAACTCCTCCCCTACTGCCTATACACCCCCTCCAGGAGGAATCCCATCAGTTCGGTGCACAAGAAGGAGGAAAATAATCCACACCAAGACCGAAAAGTCCGGCTAAGAATCATCGGCCCACAGGGCCATAAAAGCGACATGAAACACCAGTCACTTAAACAGGAGAACAAAGCCCAAAAGGCAACAGGGTGGGTGCTGGGCCTCCCAATTAGGAGCTAGAAGAAAAAGAATTTACGGTAAGTAAACAAAATTCTCTTTTCTTTTTCGCTCCATTGGGAGACCCAGACATTGGGATGTCCAAAAGCTATCCCTGGGCGGGAAAAGACCCAAGCATGGCAGAAAAATCATAAGTGAGCGACCGCCGCCTGAAGGATCCGTCTGCCCACAGTAGCGTCAGCCGACGCAAACGCATGAACCTGATAATGTTTTGCAAAGGTGTGCAGGCTGGACCAAGTGGCCGCCTGATACACCTGTTGTGCCGTGGCCTGATGACGTAAGGCCCACGAGGCACCCACAGCTCTTGTGGAATGCGCCTTAATACCCGCAGGCAAAGGCGTACCAGAGGAAAGGTAAGCTTCCTGGATAGGAGCCTTGATCCACCGGGCCAAGGAGGACTTGGAAGCCGGCTCACCTTTCTTCTGACCTTTCGTAAGAACGAACAAGGCATCTGCACGGCGAAAAGCAGCCGTGCGGGAGACATAAATCCTGACAGCCCTGAACAGGTCCAAAGTATGGAGAGACTTCTCATAATGGTGAACAGGATTAGGACAAAAGGACGGCAGAACAATGTCTTGATTCAGGTGAAACGGAGAAAGCACCTTGGGCAAGAACTCTGCCACAGGTCGAAGCACCACTTTATCCTGGTGAATCACCAGGAATGGAGACCTGCAAGACAGGACTGCCAGCTCTGAAACCCTCCGAAGAGATGTAATGGCGACCAGAAAGGCAACCTTCTGGGAAAGTCTGGAGAGGGACACCTCTCTTAAAGGTTCGAAAGGCAGCTTTTGTAAGGCCGCAAGCACCAGATTAAGGTCCCAGGGGTCCAAGGGACTCCTGTAGGGGGGAATAATTTGACTCGCCCCTTGAACAAACGTCTTTACCTGAGGAAGGTTAGCCAGACGTTTGCTAAACAGTACAGAAAGTGCCGAAATCTGGCCCTTGATGGAGCTGAGAGCCAAACCCTTAGCTAACCCTGATTGAAGGAAAGCAAGAAGGGTTGGGAGAGAAAAAGGCCAGGGAGAACTTCCGTGAGACGACACCAGAGAAGAAGATCTTCCAAACCCTGCGGTAAATCCTTGCCGAAGCAGGTTTCCTGGCTTGTCTCATGGTTGCGGCAACTTCAGAGGAAAAACCACGAGATGTCAGCAACCAGTCTTCAAGTGCCACAAAGTCAGGCTAAGGGCCGCTGAATTGTTGTGGAAGAAAGGACCTTGCGACAAGAGGTCTGGCCGGCCGGGAGCCTCCAAGGATCCCCCGCTGAGAGCTGTAACAGGTCCGGATACCACACCCTCCTGGGCCAGTGTGGAGCGACGAGCAGGGCCTGCCAACATTCCGCCCTGAGCTTCCGCAGAACCTTGGGCAACAGAGGCAAAGGAGGAAAGACGTAGGGGAGACGAAACCTGGACCAATCCTGGACCAGAGCGTCTGCCCCTACCACCTTGCAGTCTCGAGAGCGAGACATGAAGATCGGAACCTGATGGTTCAACCGGGAGGCCATCAGATCCACGTCCGGAATTCCGTATCTGTCGCAGATGTGCCGAAACACGTCCGGGTGAAGAGCCCATTCGCTCGCGTCCATACCTTTGCCGAGATCGACGAGCCGTTGTCCTCGACCCACTGCAATATCCGCTGGACCTCTGCTAAGGCTTGAGGGCTGCGAGTGCCTCCCTGGTGGTTTACATACGCCACCGCGGTTGCGTTGTCGACTGAATCCGAATATGATTCCCCACCAGGAACCTCTGAAAAGCCAGAAGAGACAGGTAAATGGCCCGAATTTCCAGGACATTGATCTGAAGGGAGGATTCCCGTTCCGCCCATGAGCCCTGTGGTGAAGAAACACGGCTCCCCAGCCCAAGAGGCTGGCGTCCGTGGTCACCACCAACCAAGAGGGGGCAGAAAACATCTGCCTGAGACAGCGACGTGGGACGCAACCACCAATGGAGAGACTCCTTCGTCGACGGCGATAGAGGAATGCACCGTTCGAGAGAAGCCGGATTCTTGTCCCATCCGCGCAGGATCTGCAACTGCAGTGGACGCAGGTGAAATTGCGCGAAGGGAACTGCCTCCATGGACGCCACCATTTTCCCCAGCACGTGCATCAGATGCCTGATGGAAACAGTCTGATTGCAAGAGAAACTGAACTTCTTCCCGAATCGACACTTGCTTGTGGAACGGTAGAATGACCAGGGCCTGAGCTGTGTGAAACTCCATGCCCAGATAAGTGATCATCTGAGCAGGGAGGAGAACTGACTTCGGTACGTTGATCAACCAACCGAAGCGCTGGAGAGTGTCCAGAGTAACTGAGAGACTCAGTTGACACAATTCCGCAGAGGCAGCTCTGACCAATAGATCGTCCAAGTATGGCGTTACTGCATGGCCCTGGGAATGCAGAACAGCCACCATGGCGGCCATCACTTTGGTGAAAACCCTTGGAGCAGAGGCCAGGCCGAAGGGCAGAGCCACAAACTGAAAGTGCTCCTCCCCCACTGCGAATCTCAGCCAGCGTTGATGAGCAGGAGCGATGGGAACGTGTAGATAGGCATCCTTGACATCCACCGAAGCTAGAAAGTCCCCCTGAGACAGTGAAGCGATCACAGACCGCAGAGACTCCATTCGGAATGGCCTGACCCTCACGTGCCGGTTGAAAAGCTTGAGATCCAAGACCGGCCTCACCGAGCCGTCCTTCTTGGGAACTGTGAAGAGATTCGAATAGAACCCCTGGAAACGCTCCCCAGAGGTAACCTGGACCACGACCCCGTTCTGCCTCAAGGCGTCCAACGCCCGACGAAAGGCCAAAGCCCTCACTGGCGGGGGCGAATAGAGGCAAAACCGAGTCGGAGGATGCGAGGACAGCTCTATCCTGTAACCGTGGGAGATGACGTCCACTACCCATCGGTCCCGGACATGACTACTCCAGACGACTCCAAAGTGGGAGAGCCTGCCACCGAGGATGCTGCTGGGAGAGATGGCGAGTCATGCAGAGGCAGCCTTGGCGGCTGAGGCGCCGGCAGGCTTCTTCTGCGGAGACCTAGATCTCCACGTCCGATTTGACTTCTGCTCCTTATCTGAACGGGAAGAGGAGGAGGAAGCGGACTTCGAGGAGGGACGAAAGGACCGAAACTTGCGTGCAACTGACGTTGGCCAGACTTCTGTACCTTCGACTGGGGCAAGGAGGTGGATTTCCCACCTGTAGATTCCTTTATAAGATCGTCCAGCTGCTCTCCAAAAAGCCTGCTTCCTGCAAAGGGAAGGCCCTGGAGAAACTTCTTGGAAGTGGCATCAGCCTTCCAGTCCCGCAGCCACAGCATCCTACGGGCTGCCAGCGAATTAGCTGAGGCAACCGCAGTACGGCTGGCAGATTCCATAATCGCCGACCTAGCGTAGTCCGTGAACGCAGAGGCCTGAGACGAAAGGGTGGACACCTCGGGAATATCCTGAGCTACAACATTTAATTCTGCCAAGCAGGCAGAAACTGCCTGCAGGGCCCAAACTGCCGCGAAAGCCGGAGCAAAGGAGGCTCCCGTGGCTTCATAGATTGACTTCTGCAGAAGTTCGATCTGCCTGTCAGTCGGATCCTTCAGAGAGGAACCATATGCAACGGACATAACCATATTGGCCGACAGTCGAGAGACTGGGGGGTCCACCCTAGAGAAACCGACCAACCCTTCACTACATCAGGAGGAAAAGGATAACGGGTATCCTTCTGCTTCCTGGAAAACCGTTTATCAAAACAAACCCTAGGAGCCTGAACAGTGGATCTGAAGTTTGAGTGATCGAAGAATGAACCCCGAGACCTGGCCGGAGGAAGGAACTGATAAAGTTCCTCCGAGAGCGACGTGTCCACCGTGGGAGGGGGAGCAGTCAGATCCAACACGGTATTAATGGAGGACACTAAATCATCCACCAAAGAATCCTCTTCCAAGGACTCGACCGGAGATCTCACAGAATCCTGCCTATCCTCGCCCTCAGCATGAGACTCCGTGTGACGCGAGGAAGCAGGAGAGATTGCTCTGCATGGCCGTTTGGGGGGCCGGGGAGAGGGAGCCAAGTCTGAGACCCCTGTATTGTCTCCAGAGTCCATACCCCTAGAAGGGGACGACTCGCTGTAGTGCCTGCGGCGTGAGGCAGAGGACCGGGGGTACTTTCCCGGTGACTAGCCTGCAAAGACTCCTGCAGGACTCTGGTCAGAGCAGTCATAGACTGGGAAAAAGTCAGAAAAGGACTTAGTGAAGGCTACAGCCCAAGGAGGTGGCACAGTCGGGTCCCGCTGGCTAGGGAAAGGCTCCGAAGCTGCAGAGCTGGGGGAGCCCCATGATGGACCTCAGACACATGCGAAGTGCAGGCTGAGCAATGAGGAAAGACAGACCCAGCAGGCAGCGCGATCTTGCAAGCAGTGCAAGAATAGAATGTCTGCACCTTAGGGGCTTTGCTCCTGGTGGAAGACATGTCACCCCCAAGCAGTAACCTCAGAGAGGGGATACACTAGAGGGGGGCCCAGGGAGAGGGAGACACTACCAGATAAACTGGGGTGACCTACCAGCCTGACAGAGTGGATTGTGTGCCCTCCGGATGCCAGCTCCTTTCTAGCAGCCACAGGGACCCGAGGAGAATGCTGAGAGAAGCCCCAAAAAGATGGTCGCCGGAGCCGAGTGAGGGGGCAGAGCCAACGAGGGGCGGGAATCCGGAGGGCAATCCTAACAGGCTCAGGAGCCTGCCACCCCAAAGAGATGGGAGCAGCCGACACTCCTGGACCGCCCACCAAGGAGGCCGAGCCCAGTGGAGCCCGAGCTCCAGGCTCCAAACTAGGCCGCAATGAAGCCGGGGCCTCAATTTAGACGGCCGGCCGGCGCTCGGGAGCACCCGAGCACGGTACTCCTTGAAACCACGCGAAAACTCGCGGCGCTGCACAGACAGGCCAGGGACCGAGGGAGACCCACCAGGGGCCCCCACAGTGAAAGGGCCAAGCAGCAGCTGCAGTACAGACCCCGAAAGCACTAGGTGCAGGGGGCCAGGGGAGCTATAAGAACCCCTGAATAAACAGGGCCCAGGGAACACCCCAGGTGCTTGGACCTGGCTGCAGCCGCAGCATAGCCCCCAGAGTACCTTTGTGCAGGTGCAGGGGGCCGAGCCCTGAGGTCCACAACTCCAGCCGACAGGATCCCACAGGGGCTGTGGATGGAGTCAGAGCTCCAGATGTCCTGGGAGCCCATAACGATCCCACTTCTCCAGAGCCCCGAGGGGATGGAGAAGGAAAAAGCAGCATGAGGGCTCCAGCCCGTTGTACCCCAAGGGTACCTCAACCGCCTCTGCCCGAGGGTGAGGAAGGAGACATGCTAGGGATCCCTAAGGATCCTCTTTGCTTCCATCCGACACTCTCCAGAGAGGGTGAGTAAGACTAAGTGAGAATGCATGAGTGCAGAGTGTGCCTCCTTCAACACAAAGCAAAGAACTGATGGGATTCTGGAGGGGGTGTATAGGCAGTAGGGGAGGAGTTACACTTTTCAGTGTAATACTTTGTGTGTCCTCCGGAGGCGGAAGCTATACACCCAATGTCTGGGTCTCCCAATGGAGCGAAAAAGAAATTACCTGTCAGGTTTGGTGCATTCACAATACCTCACCTGACAGTGCAGTCACTAGATGTCTGTATCTCAAGCAGATGTCTTAATGCAGCCCGTCCTAAGCCATAGGACGGCTGGGAAACTGCTGAGAGCTGCCACATTTAAAATCCTGATAGTGAACTAAGTAAACATTACGTTTTTGCTTCATTTTTGTGCAATAAAGGTATTTAGTAAAATATGTAATATTTAAATGTACTTAATTTTTATTACTTTTCTTGGAGTACCTCTTTAAAGACAATATCTTCACTTGTCAAAAGTGACCAGTCTTTGCTCATTCACCTGCTCCCTGAAATTTTATTTTCTTAGGGCCCTTTCACATCAGCGTTTTTTCAAATCGCGGCAGATGCGGTGAAAAAAACGCATCTGCCGCGATTACCGCATACCGGCTGCGGTTTTTTGCCATGCAAAGTATAGGCGGACTTGCGGCAGGTGCGGCAAGTGCGGTTTTGCACTTGCGGCAGGTGCGGCCGCGAAAAAAACCGCGGTCAGCCGCGTTTTTTTTTCGCGGCCGCACCTGCCGCAAGTGCAAAACCGCACTTGCCGCACCTGCCGCAAGTCCGCCTATACTTTGCATAGCAAAAACCGCAACCGCGCCGCAAGTGCAGCCAGTATGCGGTAATCGCGGCAGATGCGTTTTTTTCACCGCATCTGCCGCGATTTGAAAAAAAACGCTGATGTGAAAGGGCCCTTAAATCAATCATACTGTTCCAGAGATGGGCATGTCTAGTGTGACCAATAGAGTCATTTCTATGGACTTTGCCAAAGAGGTGTAATGCAAATCAGCTTAAAGATTCACCCAACAAAGGAGCCTCAGCACTGCCCGCTTGTAAGGTTTAACAAAACTGTCAAGTTGGATGCGTTGAATTAAAAAGTGGCCGTATTTCTGGAACCGTATGGTGGATTTAAAAAACATTAAACAAAATATGAAAATAAAATCGCCCAAAAAAACTTAAAAAAAAATAATATTCTGCAGATCTGCAGACATAAATTAAGGGGAACCTATCACCAGGTATTTGACATTCCATCTGAGAGCAGCATAATGTAGAGAGAGAGACACTGATTCCAGCGATGTGTCACTTACTGAGCTGCTTGCTGTCATTTTGATAAAACTAGTGTTTTCTCTGTTGCAGATTTAGCAGCTTGTGAATATGCCGGACTACCAGACTAATGATAATCTCCATCTGATTAAACAGTGAATTTATCAAAACTCCACTGAGCAGCCCTGTAAGTGACACATCGCTGGAATCAAGTTCTCAGTCCTATATTATGCTACTCTCAGATTAGGTTGCAAAAACCTGGTGACAGGTTCCCTTTAAGAGCAAAACCTGGTGACTTTAAATTGGTATGACCAAGTGTTAGGCATAGAGAAGTCTGCTGTACTAATCCGTATAATAGATGTGCACCACGCGGGGGCCAGTGTGTGGGAGGCAATTGCTGGGAAATCCTCCTGTACTCTCCAGACACAGAACAGGTCCTAACAATCAGCCGACCGAGATTGCAGAATAATATTATATAGGTGTCCCCGCTCACCCCAACAGCAGATGTCAGGGGTATGTTGCATTTCCCTGCTGACAGACAGGGAAATCATCTTAATGCTCAGTCCTTCTTTATGATCCTTTGACTCTACAGACGACAACTCATCGTGTCATTTTGGGATACTGATAGGGGCAGAGGCAGTGAATTATACAATGAAGGATAAAGACTTTTAATAATTTTTTTTTTTTATTGAAAAAGAAAAAAATAGAATAAAAAAAATCATGACAGCAAAAATGCTTATATAAAAAACATCAACCAGCGCAGATCATGTGACAATTATATCAAGTGAAGCCAGAACACATTCATTTCGCTTTCATCTTCAGATTGGTGAATCCGGAGAACCGGCGATGGCTTAATGGCTCGGCGTTAGATTTGCTCCTTGCCGTCGCTCCGTGGCGGCTTTTTATTTTAGGACTCCTGTAAGTGGTGTCCTGGAGGCCCCCGAGCGAGGATAGGGCAGTCCTGCCTCAACAAAAAGGGCAGTTATATAGGTCCGAGTGTCACAAATCTGCTGATTCAACAACATGTAACATTAACAATGATCATTTGGCACCAAGACAGTCAACGATGCCGCTGCTCTTGAGGCCATCGAAAAAAAAGAAGTTATTATGTGGGGGATCCCGTTGGGAAAGAGCCTGTAGACGAGAAAAGAATAGGACACATGGTAAGTGGCTCGCCGTGATGGTGGAGGATCGGGGTCTGGACCCATAGTGTGAGCTCAGGGCTTACCTTCACTACCTCTTGGCCCAGGACACCTCCGACAACCGCACAGACAGGAGCCATTTCCGAAAAACAATAGCTGTGGGAAAATAAAAAAATTAAAAAAAAGTAAAAACAAAAGACAAAATTAAAATAGGTAAATATCCCTATAAACCTCTTGAGAATGGGATTGTAGATGTAGAAAAGGCCACACGTGCCTGATAGCAGAGCCAGCATGCACGGTAGAGCGAAGCCATAAAGTGTGCACCACCCTGGTTTGGTGGAGATGCCACAAGTCCATGGCCACAGGAAGGGAACCATGTCAACTTCCTACGACCAACCGGCATCTTTTCCCATGAGTAGAATCAGAAGAGGCGGCGGGGGATGGAGGAGGTTCGCAGGGCTATGGTTTGGGCGGCCACGGGCTACTGACATGACCACTGGACTAGGGTCCCGCAAGCCTTTTTGCCCAGCTCTAGTGCGCAGATATTTTCACTTCAAGTGAGAAATCTGTGTTGCCTAATCCACATTTCTGGGTTGATTTTGCTGCAGATTTCCCTGGTTCTGTGTATAGTTATGGAAGAAATGGAAGACTGTGACTTTCACCTCTCCCTGTGGACAGACTCCAATGACCCCCGAGAGAAATACAGGAACTTTTCTTCATCTTACCACCTCCTCACCGATCAGCCTTGATGCAAAATTGGATGAAGGTGTCCATGATTGTTAAGTGATGAGCTGTGTTCTCTCAATACATGGAGGGTCCACCTTCACACAATATATGGGTATAAGTGTATAATATAGTCTCTTATTTGTGAAAATGGTAACACTTCTTCCAACAGTAAAAAACCTCACTGCGACCGAACCTTCGATATTGACCCTTTTTGCCCTCTCCGCTCACAAATAGACATTAGTCTTGTCGCAGGCGATTGTTCCTGTGGATATTACACACGCACGGCTGGACACAATTACTGGTATTTTCCTTGTGAGTGATGCTGTACGGTCGCCACATGTGGCCTTGTGCTCACAGCTGGGATGATGAGACCTTCCGTGAAGCTATATGGTATTATTATCATCCGGCGATATTACAGTGTGTAATGCTGCAGAGCGGAGACGGACATTTTTAATACAGAGCTTTAAGCATCAAAACAACTTCATTTTGCGTGTTATGGATTAACCGTGTTGTTTCAATTATTACTGTATTTCAAAAGGGATCGGTCAACATTAACCCTTTGGATGCAGCACGTCATGCGTTTAAACAATACTTTTCTTGGAGATTACTAAAGAAGCTTCACTTGTTTGAATTTGGGACCAGGAGGAAAGGTTACACTCCCTGACGGTATGTTTGTAGGAGGCGGAAAAAGATGGAAGAGAGTAGAGTCTCCTACTGCTCACAATGACATTTTGTTCATTTTATTACCCTGTACCAAGTGTTTTGGGCAATGTCAAAAGTACTAGGATTAGGTGTGGGCCTCTGAAGCCTTATATATGCCTATGAAGCCGATGAGCTCCGGTCCGGAGACGTGTGGTCAACTCTCAACATCACAGTCTGTTCTTGGACCACGACCATCAGAAGGGAGTTTACTTCTCTTTCTCCCCTACCCAACTCAATTATAATAATAAAATACAGAAAATGTATAACCTATATAAATTATATTACAAAAAGGAAGACCTGTAGCTATATAAAATATAAATATTCAATTGCTTAAATCCATAGTAAAACGTAAAGTAGGAGGCAGCACTCCAATTCTTTGCTAAAAACCAAACCTTTATTGAGGTATATATAACAGCGACACTTTGGCCTCCAAAGGTCTTTTTCAGGTTATATATACTACTAGATTAAGGCCCAATGCGATCACATCAGGAGGGTCGGATTGCGCCACATCCAAGATGGCATCCGGAAAGTCTCGCGAGACTTCCAGAACGCCATCTTGGATGTGGTGCGATACAACATCCCGTCAGCCATCTTGGTTCTTGCAAGATCCAACATGGCGGGCGGGTAGTCTCGCGAGAAATTATCGTCGATGATGGATGTCGCCAGACGGGACAGATCCAACATGGCGTCGGCGTCGCGGAGAATAAGATGGGATGTCGGCGGAGAAGATCAGATTTCGGCGGCGGCGTGCAGGAGACGATCGGATGTCAGCGGCGTGTTAGAGGACGGGTGTCGGTGAGTATAGAGTTGGAGTGAGAGTGCATGGAGGTATGAGTGTAGGGTTATGAGTGTGAGACTGTACAGAGAGAGGGGAAGGGGGGGGGGGGGGTGTGTATGTGAAGTGGCCAGGGGATCGCATGTGTGGGGAGGTGCAGAAAGAGAGGGTGGGGGGTGGTGTGGTGAGGAGTGTGATGGTGTGTCAGTGGAGATTGTGAGGCACAGCAGAGGCCTCCGATGGCAGTAGTGGGGCTTTGAAAGCCCCGCTACCGCCAAAGGTCGGCCATCTTGGATCACCCATGACGGGTGTACAGGCAGCTTCTGTCACGGAAGTGACATAGCGATACCGTTACATAGTGACGGAAGTTGGCTTAGGGCTTTTATTAAAATAGATACATAAATATATAACAGCTTTATAAAAATTATTTTGGAAAAATGAATATATGTATATATACAGTATATTTATATTATATACACACATCACAGTCATATTTCTTCCTTTTTCTAAAGTAATTATAAAGTTTTCATATATTCTCAGTTTTTATTACTTCTATATTTGTATACTTTTTTTTATATATATGATCTACTTTATTTACTGTATTGTATATTTTCCATAGTTACCTATGACCGTTTGTATATCCCTGTATTGTAACGCGCTGCGGAATATGTTGGCGCTATATAAATAAAGATGTATTATTATTCTTCATTTGTACATACACATTATAATATTGTTTTAAAAATGTTTTAAAATGATAATATATCAATTTTATAATGTTATGATGTATATTTTTTATCTTGAGATGGATAGCTGGTGGAGAGACGTATACTTCTGTATATATCTTCAGTATCATATGTGAGTATTCTTAGGCTGGCTTCACACTTGCAGATGCATCTGCAGCGTTTTGCAGATGCATCTGCAAGTATCAGCATGCAGACCGCGGCCCCTATGTTTATAATAGGGCGCACCGCGGTCTGAAAGCTCTCATTCATTGCTATATGTGAAGCGTCCGCAGGCGGATGCCTGCTGACAGATCACACTCTCCCGCCCGCACCATGGACGCAACATCTCGCGTCCATGGTGGGGCGGGAGAGTGTGATCTGTCAGCAGGCATCCGCCTGCGGACGCTTCACATATAGCAATGAATGAGAGCTTTCAGACCGCGGTGCGCCCTATTATAAACATAGGGCCGCGGTCTGCATGCTGATACTTGCAGATGCATCTGCAAAACGCTGCAGATGCATCTGCAAGTGTGAAGGCAGCCTTATTTTCCGATATAATTTTCCAAGAATGTTAGACAAGTCTGGCACTTTTCCAATCGGTAAAATTCCCTTTATTGCCAAAATTTTAAAGTAAGGATTACATTAAAATTACCGGACTACGCGTCAGCACCATCGGCTGCAGGAGACCCGGCCGTGATCACATCCAGGAGATCTGGGATCAGCTGTAATCTGTAACATTACAGTCTCGGGGAATAAAGCATTTAGTATTTACCTCTGAATAAAAATTCTAAACATTTTTTTTATAATTTCATATAATCTGAATATCTTTTCTAACTAGTCGGGTAGGGAAGGGAGATGAGTTAACCCCTTAATGCCTACTGTTGCATATTCGTATCATGCCACAGTTCAATTCATTTGTATGCATGTGTGTGTATCATATATAATAAGGAGTTCGGACACCCACGCCCAGCCCTAGTAACTTTTGACATGCTCCCAATCCTGTCCATTGATGAGGTGCTCCCTTCTCATGAAATGTTGCATCCAAGTCTTTTTATATTGTCCTACACATGGAGGATTACCTTGTAAAGTCTTCTTCCAGCAGATCGGGATTGACCCCCATGGAGTCCAGCAGGTCGTTGCGAATCTGGAGCAGAAGGTCGCAGTCCTCCTGGAAGCTGGCGGGTCGGGGGTCTCTGCCCTGGTCAGTGCGGAACTTCATTATAACTATGGAGACAGTAAGGAAGGATCAGGTGATTGTCCAGGAGATTATAGGTCAGTCCAATATGCTTCACCATTACAACTGGAATAAATCAAATTGTAGAGAGGAGATTAATGCCCCCCTCTATTAGCTCCAAAATCCCAAATAGGATATATGGAAGCAAGATTTCTAAACCCAAGACCCCCTTTAATGGAGGACTCCAGCCAGAAGCATTCATAGATTAATAAGTAGTCAAAATGAGAAGACCCTTGTCCTGGCAGGCTGCAAGACTATGTGTGGCTGAGGGATCAAGTACTCCTTGTTCACCTCTCTAATGGGTTTATGGCTTGATCATCCCTTTAAAAAGTGTTATTCACATCTTAAAAACGGCTATAGTCAGTCAGAGCTTGTAAATAGAAGTCATTTATCAGTTCATTCCTTATTAAAATTTGCAGCCGTTCCTAACCTATTAACACTTTTGTGTACGGATTGTTGTCTAGATGACCGACCACCGCCGATGCCTTCTATAATCAAGCTTCAGTGCACTTTACAAGGTCTCGGTATGCTTCAGTGATCCTGGACAGGTTCAAAGCAGCGCTTACAAGCTTAACAGAAAGGATCTTGTAAGAGCTGCGGATGGTCAGCTGTCTACCAGTGGTGGTCGGTATCCAAGGCAACAAGCTGTAAACAGAGAAGTGTGAAGATCTCAAAACAGGCTGTAAACAAAGTGTAGTACCTCAAAAACAGCCGCAAATTTTAATAATCAGTAAACTGCAATATTCCTTCTATTTACAGGCTCTATCCAACTACAGCCGCTTATAAAGACGGGAATAACCCCAGGACGTTGGCCCGTACAGCTCCTTCTATTCCTAAATCCAGCAGGTAATGGAGCCACATGTTCTCGCATGTTGACTCGATCAGCCCTCTGGACGCCTCCATCCCAGACTATTGTCTGCTTACACCCCCCTCCTCCCCTGCAGACTAATTCTAAACACCACTGTCTGACTAATGCAGATTTTACATATTCGGACGGAAAATGTGAGCCGTTTTTAGCAGATGAAAGATGGCGGCGATAAAGCCCTGACGTGGGAGACGGCTGTTGTTTCATTATAGCTGTGCCGGGTCCAGAAACAAACAAACATCAGACACACGAGGGGCAGCGTGCCGGGTTCTCCCATGGCTGCACTGCCCCCTACTGGCAGTAAAAAGGCCCAATCTTGTGAGATAATAATTGCCGCGTTACAAAAAAATCAATCATTCTTCATAACATATTAAAAGGGAAGAAAATGAGATTTCAATTATTACTTTATTATGTACATCTAAAATTCTATATAAATTATCCAGATTTCCTGGGGGCCACAGGAGCAGATACAATGGACGGACACCTCCTGTCTCTGCAGCTCATTAGTCGACATCTCGGTGTAAATAAGAAAACTGATGGCGCTTCCTAACACACAAGTGTGAACAGGTGCATACTGAAACATCAAATACTGTAACAAATAAAAAGACAGCTGCAAAGGTATGCAAACAATGAATATGAAATATGTTTTACTGCTAAGGAAATACATATAGAGATACTTAGCATGTAAAAAAGGCCAGGTTTATGTGAGCCCAGCAGCCAATGTCAAGGTGTATCTCTTCACTGGGTCCCATATCTAAGCTAATGCATCTCTCTGGGTTAGGAAAAATGAGAATTTTGTTTACGTACCGTAAATTCTTTTTTCTTGAATCATCAATGGGAGACCCAGACAATGGGGTTTAGGGCATCCGCCCTCCGGAGGCCACACTAGGTACTACAAGATTTGTAGACACCGCCCCTCCGCTTATAAACCCCTACCGCAGGAATATCCTCAGTTTGGTCCATAAGCTGCGAGGAGAAAGAACAACCACACCCGAAACATCGGGAAAAGAAACAGTGTCACATACGGTCTAACAACCCGAAAACAACTGTCCAACTGGAACAGTTCAAGGAAAAACATCAACGGAACAACTGGGTGGGTGCTGGGTCTCCCATTGATGATTCAAGAAAAAAGAATTTACGTACGTAAACAAAATTCTCTTTTTTCTGATCATCATAATGGGAGACCCAGACAATGGGGATGTCCTAAAGCAAACCCCAGGGCGGGAAGAGTTCCTACAAAAAATGTTTAAAGACGCGGTCCCCCTTAAAGGTGGGCCACCGCCGCCTGGAGACCCGCCTGCCCAAACTTGCATCCGCAGAGGCATGGGCATGCACCATATAGTGCTTTGGAGAAAGTGTGCAGGCTGGACCAGGTGGCCGCCTGACACACCTGTAGTGCAGATGCGCGATGTCGCAAAGCCCAGGAGGCACCAACGGCTCTGTGAGTGGCCTTCAAGCCCACCGGAGAGGCAAACCAGAGGACGGTATGCCTCTTGAATGGGCACCTTGATCCATCTGGCCAAGGTCGATTTTGACGTCCGCGGACCCCTTACAGCGACCCGCCGTAAGGAGAACAAAGGATCCGAACTCCGTAAAGGAGGCCGTCCTGGACACATAAATGCGTACAGCCCTTACGAGATCCAGAGTGTGTAGGTCGCGCTCAACCTGATGAACAGGAGCGGGACAAAATGATGGGAGAACAATCTCCTGGTTCAAATGAAAAGTGAAACCACCTTCGGCAAGAATTCTGCCGCGGACGCAACACCACCTTGTCTGGTGAACTACCAGAAGGGTGATTTGCACGACAGTGCAGCCAATTCTGAAACCCTTCTCAGGATGTAATTGCCACCAGAAAAGACCACCTTCTGGGACAGACGAGAGAGGGAGATTCCCTCAGTGGCTCAACGGCGGTTTTTGTAGGCCGCCAGGACCATGTTAAGGTCCCAAGGGTCCAGCGGTCGCCTGTAATGGGGACCACCCAGACACCCCCTGCAGAAATTGACGGACCTTCGGAGGAGCGCTAAGCGCCTGTCAAACAGCACTGAAAGCGCTGATACCTGCCCTTTCAGGACGAGGGATAACCCCAATTCCAAACCCGACTGCAGGAAGCCAACAATGTCGAATTGACAAAGGCCACGGTGACTCCGCCAGAGGCACACCAGGCGAAAAAGATTTTCCACGTTCTGTGGTATATCCTTCCGCGATACGGGCTTTCTGCCCTAATCATAGTGTCAACCACTGTAGGAGAGAACCCCTGGAGTCAGAAGCCAGGCCTCAAGAGCCATGCAGTCAATCTGAGGGCCCTGGAATTGAGGTGGAAGAATGGGCCTTGCGCGAGAAGATCTGCGCGTCTGGAAGAGCCCACCGGTTCCGCCTGACAGTTGCCACAGATCCGGATACCAGGACCTCCTGGGTCAATCTGGTGCCACTAGAATGGCTTTCGCACTCCGTCCTGATTTTCCACAGAACCTGGGAATCAGTGCCAGAGGAGGGAACACATATGGTAGTTGGAAGTTGGACCAACACAGGATCAGGGCATTCGCCCCTAGAGACTGAGGGATCCCACGACTTGCCATATATTGCGGCACCTGATGATTCAGCCGTGAGGCCATCAGATCCACGTCCGGAGTGCCCCATTTGCTGCAGATGTCTCGGAAGACGTCCGGATGAGGGACCACTCTCCGGCGTCCATCCCCTGCCGGCTCAGGTAATCGGCCTCCCAGTTCTCGACCCCTGGGATGTGAACTGCGGAGATCAGGCAGTCCGTTTGTCCTCCACCCAGGATATAATGCGGTGGACTTCGGCGAGGGCCTGAGCACTTCTGGTCCCTCCCTGATGGTTTATATAGGCGACGGCCGTCGCATTGTCGGACTGAACCCGAATGGGTCGTCCTGCCAGGAACTTCTGAAAAGCCAGGAGCGCCAGATAGACCGCCTGATCTCCAGCACGTTGATTTGCAACGCCGACTCCGACTGTGTCCAGAGGCCTTGAGCCCTGTGGTGTAAGAACACCGCACCCCAGCCCTTTCAGACTGGCGTCGGTGGTCACCACTAACCATGACGGTTTGAGAAAGGACCGGCCCCGTGACAAGTGGCCGGCTGGAGCCACCACTGTAGGGAATCCCTGGTCGGATTGAGAAAGGACCACCAGCCGATTCAGAGAGGCCGTCCTTTGTCCCACTTCGGGAGAATTTCCAGTTGGAGAGGACGGAGGCGAAATTGCGCGAAAGGCACCGCCTCTATCGCTGCCACCATGCGCCCACCAGCTTCATCAAAACCCGTAGGGATGAGTGTGGTGACCGGAGAATATCTTGCACTCCTGATTGGATGGCCAGCTGTTTTGGCTGCGGTCAGAGACACCAGAGCTGAGTCCGTGTGGAAATCCATGCCCAGATATGTCATGACTGGGTCGGGACAGGGTTTGATTTCTGGACATTGAGAAGCCACCCAAACTGTTCCAGAGACTGCAAGGTCACCTCCAGGCTTTCCGACAAAGGTGTTCCGACGGCGCCCTGACCAACAGGTCGTCTAAATAGGGTAATGACGGCGTGTCCCTGCGCATGTAGGAGAGCCATCATAGAGGCCATCACTTTTGTGAACACCCTTGGAGCCGATGCCAACCCGAAAGGCAGCGCCACGAAATTGGAAGTGTTCGTCCCCCACCGCGAATCGCAACCAGCGCTGATGAGTCGGTGCAATGGGCACGTGAAGGTAAGCGTCTCGGATATCTATGGACGCTAGGAAGTCTCCCTGTGACACAGCCGCGATCACGGATCGCAAGGATTCCATGCGAAATTTCCGAACCAACAGATGACGGTTGAACAATTGAGGTCCAGCACCGGTCGAAAAGAGCCGTCCTTCTTCGGGACAATAAAGAGGTTGGAGTAAAACCCCTGAACCTCTCCCCGGAAGGTACTGGGACCACTACCCCATCTCTTCGGAGTCCCTCCAACACCAGATGAAAAGCCTGAGCTTTTCTGAGGATGGAACAGACCGATGGAATCCGCGTGTCGGTCGTGACGTCAGCTCTATCCTGTAACCGCGAGACTACGTCTCGGACCCACTGATCTTGAACATGGAGTAACCATCTGTCCTGAAAACGGGACAGACGGCCCCCCACCTGTGGGGCGGCAGGACGAGAGAGCGAGTCATGCGGAAGCGGGTTTGGGGGTGGCAGTTGCTGCCCCGCTGGCTTCTTCTGGCGACCCTTGTGGCGCCACTGAGTAGAGGGCTTGCCCCCTCTGTCCGTGCGAGCGGACGATGCTGATGACTGCGAGCTGGAACGAAAGGACCACTGTTTAGGGTTCCTTTTGACGGTATACCGTGGTTTAGGTTTATTCTGTGGGATCTTAGACTCCGCAGAATCCTTTATCAGTTTATCCAGCTCAGTTCCAAAAAGCCTGTCACCAGAAAATGGAAGATTCTGCAGAATCTTCTTTGACGTGGCATCTGAGTCCCATAGACGCAGCCACAACAACCTGCGGATCGCTATAGCATTGGCCGAAGCCACAGCCAAGCGGGTGGCAGTCTCTAAGGTCGCCGTCCTGGCGTAATCTGCATAGGCCCTTGCCCTATCAGTAAGCGCCAGAACCTCTGCATTGGACCCTGCTAGGTCAGTGATACCATCCAAGCAGGTGGTAATCGCTGCAGGGTCCAGACCGTGGCGAAATTAGGGGCAAATGAAGACCCCACAGCCTCATAAGAAGACTTGGCGAGTTGTTCGACCTGTCTGTCCGTCGCGTCCTTCAATGAGGAGCTATCAGAGGCAGAGAAAAGGGAGCGTGCAGCAATCCTGGTCATGGAAGCGTCCACCTTCGGGGACTGCGACCATCCTGAAGCACCTCCTGGGGGAAGGGGAAGCGAGTGTCCTTAGATTTGCGGACATAACGCCGCCCAGGATGAATCCTGGGTGCTCTAACCACCCTTCCAAAATTAGTGTGGTCCATAAAGGAGCCACATGATCGAGCCACCGGCTGCAACCATTGATAGACCTCCTTGGGTGGAGTTCCACCTCCTCAGGGGGTGCACCGAGATGTAAGTCTCGTTGATGGAGGATACCAGATCCTCCACTCCTCTGGGGTTCGGACACGACTCGAGTATGAACCCCCATCATCCTCGTCACCATCAGAGTGACGCTCCTCCTCAGAGAGGTTTGGATCTCGGTGAGTCATCTCGGCGAGCCCGCTTAAGGGGTCTCGCGGCTGAAAAAGCTGACCCCCGGGGGTAACTTGCAGGAGCAGCTGGGCTTTCCAGACTCCTGTCAGTGCCTCCAGGGATTGCGACATGGAGGACAATTTTGATAACACAGATTCATTAAACTTATTCTGTGTTTCCCATGGCCCTGGGATCACCTGAACCTCAGGGTACAGCACCGAGCTGCAGATTCTGCAGTACAGTCCGGGCATCTGGGCGTCCGCAGTTATTGCAGGACCCCCCACCAGTGTCCGTTGCATGTAGCACAGGCAGTGGTGGTACTGGCGCCTTAGCAGCCTTTCCTTGCTGAGGACATACCGACAGAGGGGAATAAGCCAAACTGAAAAACCGGAATACCGGTGGCTTACCGACCGCTTCAAGCGGTGGAGGAGAACGATGTGTGTGTGGCCTCCGCGAGGGTTTGACCGGTCTCCCCGGAGTGCAATAGTGCACTCAGCAGATCCCAGCAGGGAAGAGAGGGAAAATGGCCGCCCGGTACAAGCTGTGGGCGGAGCAGAAACACGCGGGAACGCACACACACGCCCAGTGATGAAACATCCCTGGATTGCTCCTCTCCTCCAGGCAGCCTCAGTAATGGATGCCGAGCCCGCAGGCGGAGGGTAAATACACTCCCAGTGTGCACAAAAAAACCAGCTCCAGCCCAGCCCTGGAACACAGGGCGGTCAGGCTCAGAGTGACCCAGCAAGGCTACACGACAGAAACGCGACCCAGTCCGCGCCGGCCTGGGGTAACCACAGTGCGGCACTAGGCCCCGCCAGGCACACGCAGAACCGCGGGCTCAGTGCCGGTCCGGTCTGTAAGCACCATTTAGGGAGGCCTCGGACGGGGGTATCAGCACCAGTCCGGTTGTAAGCACCATTTAGGGAGGCCTCGGACTGGGCTGGCTCCAGTCCGGTCTGTAGCACCATTTAGGGAGGCCTCGGACGGAGCGGAGCTGTGCAAGGCTCCAGCTCCCACTTCCCAGAGCCTCCACGGAGGATGGAAGGAAGGAGTCGACAGCGTACCGGGAGACAGCAAGTGTCCAGGCTAAGGGCCCTCCGGTACCTCCACCGGTGTTCCACAAAGGGTGAGCGGGAGACTGTCGAGGGTCCCGACCGGGACCATTACCTTGTCTTCATACGCCATCACGTAAGCTGTGAGAATGCAGTGAAGTGCAAGCAAAGCGTGATCCTCCGAGCACACTAAGTTTAAAACTGAGGATATCTCCTACGGTGGGGTTTATAAGCGGAGGGAGGCGGTGTCTACAAACTTGTAGTACCTAGTGTGGACCTCCGGAGGGCGAGCCCTAAACCCCATTGTCTGGGTCTCCCATTGTGATGACCCAAAAAACTGCAATTTTTTATTAGATTAGTATCTACATTCTTTAAATGTATTATCCTTAGCAGTAATGCATGACCATATTCCTATATTAAATGTTTGCATACTTAGCATTTCAGACTGCAGCTGTCTCTATATTTGTTATGGCTTCTCGGTGTAGACATAGGCAGAATTTACAGAGCTCTCCTGTAGTCACATGATTTCGGAAGACTTTACAAGTCTATATTTCCTTGGCCAGGTCCCCCATACACATTAGATTGTCTCTGGATATCTGTGTATTCAGTAATGTGTATGCAGGGCCCCAATTTACTGTCAGACCCCTCTACCTATAGGGGCTGAATTTCACCATGGCCAATCTGTCTGTTCCCTCACACATGGAGAGTTGGGATGCTGCCATACACAAAGACATTTCGCAGCCCAGGCTGAAAACAAAGGTCAGACGACTGCTTTTAATTTGCAGCTGCCATAAAGTGCACACCTGCTTCTTCATGGTCTATACCAGGGGTGCACAAGCGTTTTCTGTTCAGAGGGCCATATTGGCATGTTGCATTACTTTCCAGGGTAATTTCTGGCTTACAAAAAGTGTAAGTTATCAATGCCTGACAGACAGAAGTCCACAAAGTGGTACCTGGTCCTTTGGGAAGAATTGGGGATCCTTTTTCCTCCATAATTGCACTCCAGAAAGGAGAAGGCTGTGGGTGAGCCACCGATAACTCACACTTTGATGGAGACCCAAGATGTATATTTATGGCACTCAGATAGCTACAAATGCTTCTCGATAAATTAGAATATCAAAAAGATAATTTATTTCAGTAATTCAGTATATAAAGTGAAACACATTATATAGTCATTACACACAGTGATCTATTTCAAGTGTTTAGTTCTGTTAATGTTGATATGAAAACCCAAAGGTCATAAACTCAGAAATTAGATTATTATATAAACCCAACTGAAATAATGATTTTTAACTCATAGTTTGCCTAATGATAAGTCTGTACAGTAAATGCACTGAGTACTCGGTCGGGTCCTTTTGCATGAATTACTGCATCAATGGGGTGGCATGGAGGTGATCAGCCTGTGGCTGTTGAGGTGTTATGGAAGCCCAGGGTGCTTTGATAGCAACTTTCAGGTCGTCTGCATTGTTGGGTCTGGGTGTCTCCTCTTCCTCTTGACAATACCCATAGATTCTCTTTGGGATTTAGGTTAGGGGACTAACAGCCTCCACTCCTTGTGAATCCCCCCAAATTTGTGAATGACTTTCTTAACAATCCTTTCAAGGCTGCAGATATCCTGGTTGTTTCTGCACATTTTTGTACCACACATTTTCCTTCCACCTAACTTTTCATTAATATGCTTGGATACAGCACTCTGTGAACAGACCCGCTTCTTTAGCAATGATCTTTTGTGGCTTACCCTCCTTGTTGAGTGTGTCAATGACTGCCTTCTGGACATCTGTCAAGTCAGCAGTCTTCCCCATGATTGTGTAGGCTACTGAATCAGACTAAGGGATCATTTTAAACACGCAGTAAGCCTTTGCAGGTGTTTTTTAATGTTCTGAGATAATGACTTTTGGGTTTTCATTGGCTGTAAGCCTTAATCATCAACATTAACAGAAATAAACACCTGAAATAGATCCCTCTGTGTGTAATGACTCTATATAATATATGTGTTTCACTTTATGTATTGAATTACTGAAATAAATTATCTTTTTGAAGATATATTAATTCATTGAGATGCTCCTGTATGTCACTCGATGTTTGCGGGAGGGGAAGGTCACACAATTGTATTGAGGAGCACAGGATGAGCACATACAGTCTATGCAGACATTATAGGACAGAACTGGGTGTCTGCAATAGGGCTGACATTTTAAAAATAAAAAAGGCTATATGCAGGCAAAAAAAAAAAAGCCATGAACTCCCCTAAAATTATAAGATTTCATCGGAGAGTTGAAAAGTTTCTGCTCCAAAAACTCCTCAAAAATAAAAATAAAACAATGTGAACAAACTAAAGTAAGGTCATTTTTTTCCAGACGTTTTTAGAGTAGAAAAACTATTCCGCTCTCCAATGAAAACTTAGTTGCAAAGTTTCTGCTCCAAAAATTCCTGAAAAAAGTAACAGACACATCTTTGTCTATGGAACCAACAGCAAACGTAGACGAGTATTCTGATTATTTTTCATTTTACCCCGGAGGTGATTTTTTTTTTCTTTTTTCTCATAATTGCAAGAGAAGAGCAGCAACGTCCTGGGACAATACATCCACGTCTTGTGCTCGGTTTCTCATTCCTCTTGTTTGTGCTCATCTTTACGGTGACCGGGATATAATTCATTGTTCAAGTAGAAAAAAAAATCAGGACACATGCCCAAAGCAAATAAAGTAATAGAGTCTGCTGGGAGGGAGTGGTGGCATCTGTCTTATCGCTTCCCCTAAGGCTTAGATGACAGCAGCGTGAGGGCATCCAAAAATAACAGCAGCTTCTCCGGCTCATCTTCCAGAAAGGGCAGGTCCCGACCCACCGAGCACGAGCCGACCCCACCTCACGCTGCACATCCATCCTGCACAAACAACTCAGGCCATGTCTGCAGAGGAGAGGGTGGTCTACAGACAGCAGCAGAGGACGGGCTGCAGTCACTGTAATCATTACACAATGGAGATTAGGCTGTTTTATACTATATAATTTGCAGTTCAAGAACTCTGCTTGCAGTCAGTTCATAATATTCTTGTTTACATTCAGAGGCCAAAACCCCATCCATTGACTTCTATAAGGCAGTATATATGGGTGGTCTAGACCCTGGAGGAGGCCTTGAGTCCTGCGTTACATCTAAATATCCGAAGCAGCAGGGACTCCGGAGCGGGCACGGATCGAAGCAGCAGGGACTCCGGAGCGGGCACGGATCGAAGCAGCAGGGACTCCGGAGCGGGCACGGATCGAAGCAGCAGGGGACTCCGGAGCGGGCACGGATCGAAGCAGCAGGGGACTCCGGAGCGGGCACGGATCGAAGCAGCAGGGGACTCCGGAGCGGGCACGGATCGAAGCAGCAGGAGACTCCGGAGCGGGCACGGATCGAAGCAGCAGGGGACTCCGGAGCGGGCACGGATCGAAGCAGCAGGGACTCCAGAGCGGGCACGGATCGAAGCAGCAGGGGACTCCAGAGCGGGCACGGATCGAAGCAGCAGGGGACTCCGGAGCGGGCACGGATCGAAGCAGCAGGGGACTCCGGAGCGGGCACGGATCGAAGCAGCAGGGGACTCCGGAGCGGGCACGGATCGAAGCAGCAGGGGACTCCGGAGCGGGCACGGATCGAAGCAGCAGGGGACTCCGGAGCGGGCACGGATCGAAGCAGCAGGGGACTCCGGAGCGGGCACGGATCGAAGCAGCAGGGACTCCGGAGCGGGCACGGATCGAAGCAGCAGGGGACTCCGGAGCGGGCACGGATCGAAGCAGCAGGGGACTCCGGAGCGGGCACGGATCGAAGCAGCAGGGACTCCGGAGCGGGCACGGATCGAAGCAGCAGGGACTCCGGAGCGGGCACGGATCGAAGCAGCAGGGGACTCCGGAGCGGGCACGGATCGAAGCAGCAGGGGACTCCGGAGCGGGCACGGATCGAAGCAGCAGGGGACTCCGGAGCGGGCACGGATCGAAGCAGCAGGGGACTCCGGAGCGGGCACGGATCGAAGCAGCAGGGACTCCGGAGCGGGCACGGATCGAAGCAGCAGGGACTCCGGAGCGGGCACGGATCGAAGCAGCAGGGGACTCCGGAGCGGGCACGGATCGAAGCAGCAGGGACTCCGGAGCGGGCACGGATCGAAGCAGCAGGGACTCCGGAGCGGGCACGGATCGAAGCAGCAGGGGACTCCGGAGCGGGCACGGATCGAAGCAGCAGGGACTCCGGACGGGCACGGATCGAAGCAGCAGGGGCCTCCGGAGCGGGCACGGATCGAAGCAGCAGGGCCTCCGGAGCGGGCACGGATCGAAGCAGCAGGGGACTCCGGAGCGGGCACGGATCGAAGCAGCCACGGATCGAAGCAGAAGCACAGGGACTCAAGACCTGGCATCAATCCTGACCTGGTATCGGTCCTGCACTGACTAAAGCAGAAGGAATTTGGAACAAAGAATCAATCCTGACCTGTACTGGACCTGCATCGATCGAAGTAGCAGGGACTCGGACCTGACACCATAGCAACATGGACTCAGAACCTGGCACCAATCAAGCAAAAGGGACTCAGGACCTGGCACCGATCCTGACCTGGTACTGGGACCTGCATCGATCTAAGTACCAGGGACTCGGACCTGGCGCCAATCAAAGAAACAGGGACTCAGAACCTGGCACAGATCAAAGATGCAGGGACTTAAGACCTGGCACAGATCCTGACCAGGTACCGGGACCTCCACTGATCGAAGCTGCAGGGTCTCGGGGCCTGGCACCTATCCTGAATTGGTACCGGGACCTGCACTGATCAAAGCAGCAGGGACTCCGGTCTGGCACCGATCGAAGCAGTAAGGACTCAGGACCTGATGATCCTAACATGTCTTTTCAAGTAACCATTGTGAAACCACTTTTCTTAGAACTTTGCTTTCTGCAGTTCCTCTGTTGTTCCTCCTGAAAAGTGGGCGTTCCCGTTTCACTTAATTCGTATCTATACCTGCTTCCTCACTATCCAATCAGAACTAACAGTTTCCAGGGTGTGGACAGGGATGCAGCCTATTCACAAGGGGAATGGTTACACCTGCTGACTTATGCACATATTTCCAGGAGGAACAACAGAGATGCAACAACACATAGAACTGCTCTTAGGCTCCCTCTACACATGACAAGCACCGACTGCAGCTATAAGTCTAATGGGAGTCGTCCAAACAACATTTAATGGCCACTTTACACGCGGCAACAGGAAGTTAGAAACTGGCAGGTGTCGGAGACAATTGTACCTTTTACCTTCAAAACACCTTGAAGTGCCTGCGTGTAATTCAGGTATCTGCAAGGTGTTCTTCAAGGTAAAAGGTACAATTGTCTCTGACACCTGCCGGTTTCTATCTTCCTGTTGCCGCGTGTAAAGTGGCCATAAGGGGTTAAACAATTGCTAAGTCTCCATACAACTTGCATACTATTTAGTCACATACAACAGGAGATGCACGGCCAACAATGATCCAAAGATGTACTTGGCTGACGAATAAGTGATTGATTGTTGGCTGATCGCTGCCATGTTTAGGTCAATGATTGGCCCTGGTGACAAAAAAAGAAGCCTAAGCTGCCGGCAGGACGGAGACTCTGGATGACCTGGTGTAATTGAATGGGGCAAGGAGAAAGCTGAAAATTGGGAAAGTGACCCCTCACCCCCACCCTGATCAATGGGATAAAGTCCAGGGTCCCCAGTATTTTCTGACTGTCTGCTGCGGTGAGTATGACCCTTACTTCACATGCTGCGGCGCTCACGTGCTAAACTTTTATGCCGTTCAGTATCCTCCACTTGTGGGAGAACAGAGAATTAGGATTGTGGTGGTCCTTCACCTCTGCCTTATAGGAAACCCCTTTACAAAGAAATATCCCCTGGTGCAGCTGTGAGAGCAGCAATCACTCAGACCTGTCAATGTAGCTGAACTTTCTTAGAGTCGCCGGGACTCCCTGTAACACAACGTCCTGCCTGAGCTTGTCAGACGACAAAAAAACGCCCCAAGGGAGACACTAATATAGACACCACTGGACCACAGGGGAGGGGTGTCACATTCTGCTCAAACCTCAACCTGGAATTACCCTTTAAGAGGAAATGGCCCCATAAAAAGCTCAAGCTAGAGAGGAATGTGCAATCACAGGCTGAACTGCTCCTGCAGGTCACAGCACAGGAAACCCAGAATAGCGGAGCAGGTGCACGCCACGCCCGGCACTGCACAAGGACGCCCTTCAGCTCGGTTTCGGAGTCCAGTTGCCACGTGGGGGTGGAGTGGGCCTGGCAGACGGCGGCAGGAAGGAAGTTTTATAAATATGGGCAAACATAAAAAAAAGAGAAAAATCCTCATATGTCAGAACTGCAGAAATCAGGCACGAGAAGCAAGTTGTATGAATGCCAAGAGACACAAACAGCAGCTCCGCCGTATGCCCATCATATAGAGATGGCACAGAGATGCCCGTCACTGGCACAATGTGGCTGCATCTCATATGTCAAAGTACAAGGTTGTCTTATAAAATGGGAACCTATATGTGACATAAGCCACGTGAGCCCTGAAAAACCTCCGTGTGAATAGTCACCTCCCCGCCGGTGTCTAGAGGAGATCAGGTTCTGTTATTCTGCACAGTTGGGGAAAAAATAAACCTGTAGAAAGTCACATAGGATCCACCTGACTGGATATACCATCAGATTTAGGGTCTGTTCTCATTTATACTTCCCTTACATAAGAGCCTCCATATGTATACATAGATCACACAGCCAGCAAGACCCATGTTATAGCAAAGGCTGCGCTTGTATGAATGTGCAGTATTCTTTTCCCTTTTTAATTATATAGTAAAGCATAGTCCTACATATTGTGCAAAGTACACAGTTAAAGAATATGCCCCCTCCCCCATTACACTATAGCAGCCTTTCTGACCTCCCATTATACATCCATAGACATTGAAGGCATATTTCCATCTCCAAGATCCTATCCTAATGTGTTAGGTGTAATAAAAATAATATTAGCAAATCTCTCCAATTAGAAATGTAGAATAGTTCTCCTTAGCTGTCACTTACCTCATGTGCAGGACATTACAGCTTAGGTATCCATGGTTACGACCACCAGTAACCAACTGTCACTATATGAGTGGTTGTAACCATGGATACCGAAGCCGTAATATCCTGCACATGAGGTAAGTGACAGTTAATCAGGAGAACTAGACTACATTTCTAATTGGAGCTATATTGACTAATTATTATTATTATTATTACACCTACCACATACTGGAATAATATCTTGAAGATGGGAATACCCGTTTAATATGGAGTTGGCCCCTCTGCAGATATAACAGCTTCTGCTCTTCTTGGAAGGTTTTCTACAAGACTTTGGAGGAGTCTGCGGGAATTTTTGTCTATTCATCCAGAAGGCAATTTGTGAGGTCAGAGACCGATTTTGGATAGCCTCACAATCTCCATTGTAAGTGTTGGATGGGGCTGAGGTCTGGGCTGTGTGCAGCCATCATGTTCTTCCACCTCCACGTCTGTATGGACCTTGTGCATTGGACACAGTCATCAGGAACAGAAAAGGGCCTTCACCAAACTGTTCACACAAAGCCGGAAGCTACAATTGGCCACAGTGTCTTGTGACAAAAGATTCATATTTCAGTTCACTGGATATAAGAGGCTAAGGCCTGAAAAACATCCGCATATCATGCCTCCTCCAACAAACTGTACAGCCGGCACAATGCTGTCAGGTGGGTCCAGTTCTCCTTACATTCACCAAACCCAAACTCATCCATCAGACGCCTAATAAAGCAGTGTGATCAGTCACTGCACAGTATGCATCGCCTCCAGCTTTACACCACTCCATCCCATCCGCAGACCTACCAGCATTGTGCTTGGTGATGTATGGCTGCAGCTGCTCAGCATTGTGCTTGGTGATGTACGACTGCAGCTGCTCGCATTGTGCTTGGTGATGTACGGCTGCAGCTGCTCGCATTGTGCTTGGTGATGTACGGCTGCAGCTGCTCAGCATTGTGTTTGTTGGTGTACGGCTGCAGCTGCTCAGCATTGTGCTTGGTGGATGTACGACTGCAGCTGCTCAGCATTGTGCTTGGTGATGTACGGCTGCAGCTGCTCAGCATTGTGCTTGGTGTGTACGGCTGCAGCTGCTCAGTATTGTGCTTGGTGATGTACGGCTGCAGCTGCTCAGCATTGTGCTTGGTGATGTACGGCTGCAGCTGCTTGGCCATGAAGCTCCCGGAGGGTGCAGTGTTTGTGTAGAGGAGATCTGGACTCTGCAGTTATGGAGTCTCATACAGTGACCCCCATCTTCTTACTTTATCAACTTAACCAGTTCTGGACTGGGCAATTTTTGCCCTTCCTTCTGGTCCAGGAACATTTTGGCGATTTTTAAACTTTGCACTTTTAACATCTCCATTTTATCCTCTCCTTCGTCAGTGAAATAATTTTTCCTGTTTCTTTATTGCTTTGTGTTTTTTTTCCTTAAATCATTTATCATGCAACAAATGATTAAATTACCATCACTCTATGGGTTGGTGTGAACACATCGACACTTAAAGTGAACCTGTCACGTCCTAAAAGCCACCTATCCTATTAATACATGTCCCTGCACCTTCCTATTACCATTATAGCTATCCCTCTCTCTGCTAAATGCTTGCTTTCAATCTGATAAAAAACGTTTTTTATACTTACTCGTTAGGATGATAATGAAGCGGGGGCTATATGCAATAGTTCCCCTGGGCGTGTTGGTTTGCAGCCCGAATGATCCTTTGTCACGCCCCCATGGGTGTGATGTGAAATTAAATTTCACATCCCCCAGCCTGGCTCCCTTCGCTCTGCTATGCAGCCTTCCTGTGGTAATGACGATGAACGGATAATTTCTGGAACTGTGGGCCCCATAGCAGAGAGAAGGGATAGTTATAATGGTAATAGGAAGGTGCAGGGACATGTATTGATAGGTTAGGTGGCTTTAGGAGGTGACAGGTTCCCTTTAACAGAATGTTTTGTTTCTTAACCTTTGGTCTTATGTATCGTAACTCACTGAAAGGCACAACACGATCTTGGTGCTGTGAGCACCAGTAATCGAAATATCAAAAAAGACTGACCAACACCTCCAACAGGCGCCAGCTGAACAGCACAGTATAGACTACTAAAATATAAACTGCGGCAGTCTACAATGCTAAAATATGCTAAACTTGAATAAAAGAAATTTTGATATTGCATCACTGCTATAGGACTTTTTGAAAAAAATAATATGCAATACCAATATTTCCTTTATTCAGGTTTAGCATATTTTAGCATTGTAGAGAGCCGCTGTTAGGCTGGAAACACACGTCCGAGTGACATGCGAGTTACTGGCACGAGTCTCAGATCATTCACCGGCCATGCCCTGCCTCTCTGGACGGGATACGGTCAGTGGTATTTTTCTATTTAGCTCTACTGCTCCCTGTCCAGATGAGGGGGAGGCCATCCCCGGTGAATGATCCAAGACTCATGCCAGTAACTCGCATGTCACTCGGACAGTGTGTTTCCAGCCTTAATTATTTTGTAGTACAAGTAACCAGACTGTGGAAACTTCATTCGCAAACCGCGTCCCAGGCAATTTTGCTGTTGGAAGCCACAAAAGGAAAAATGCATGTGGCGGCCATTATTATGCATGTAATATACGATGTCCAGCAGACTGAGGGCTGCAACTGCCCCTACCCAAAAAAAAATAGATATAAAAAGAATAATCAAAAACCATTTGTTCCTAGAGTCTCCGCAATCATTTAGTTTTTACCTTGCAGGAGGAAATAGTCGGCAGGTGTTTTCTTGAGCGCGGCTTTGGCTTTCTCGCTGTTCCAGTCGATTTCCAGGGCGTCCTTCAACTGGCAGAACTCTACTTTCTGACAAGGACAAAAAAAAAAAAAAAAAAAAAGCGGAGAAGTTTTTGAGTCGCGCTGGGAATGTTTTCTCGGGAAAAGTTGAGCTGACTGTCATTTTTAAGCAGAGGCCTCCCCTCCCCTTCTCGCCCCCCTCTCGGCTCTTTAAAACATTTAGACAGCGAGAGGACATTGATTGGGGCCGCTGCAATGTCACTTGTGGATAATGAGACTGCGTGTTCCCGCGGCTGAGGACATCGTGCTCTACTTTCTTTTACACTTTGTTTTTAGCCAACTTTATACAGTTACAATTATTTTTTTTGACAAATGTGACGAGTTCCTGGACAGAGCAGCGGGGCCTTAAACCAGCCACCGCACAACCAGAATTAACCATCGGCAGTGATTAAAGAGGGCCGTCCACTATGGATGATCCCTTCTTAGAAGGCTCTGTGGACTATAAAATGACCATGGGGTTCCCTAGAGATCGGCTGTAATAAGTGTTCATTATCCCTGCAGCGCCCCCGCAGGGAGAATTAAGAACTGCACAGTAATGTAATCACCTGGTCCTCCAGAGCTGGACTTTGTAGTCCGCTCTTGTTAATAGTGAAGGATCCTGAATTGTGAATTCCTTTTGTTAATTAAAGGTCATCAATTTTAATATTTACCAGACTAATATGATTAATTTTGCCCATTTTAATTGTTCACATATTATCCGACTGGAGTCATCCGGACTGCCAAAGATGGCAGACTACAGCACCAAACCATTTCCAGAAGTCCATAAAGAATGAATGGAGCATTGGTGTCAATGTTCAACCCCCAGTCCATGTACCGTAGATTGGGGGAGGCTCCGATCTAAGGGTCAATGGGGGTCCTAGTGGTCAGACAGGAGTCTCCTGTGGGAAAACCCCCGATCACAGCAAAAATCACCTGCATTATCTGTGCATCTTTCACAAATAGAAATCCAAGTCACTTTTTCGGTTCAATTCCACTTTCCTTTCATATTTGACGAGCTCCTCTCGACCTGCGCTGACATAATCCCCCCAGTTACAACAAAGACGCCTCTGTTCCCCCGTCAGCCTCGGCCCCCAGGTAGACTGACCTTTTGACTTGAAACCTGGTGGTTTAATAGTGAGGAGTGGGGGAGTCTCTGAGCGACTTACGAGTGTCTGCATCAGAAAACAAGAGGTCTACGCGGAGCTCAATGAAGCCCTATTGTAAGTGACAGTAGCCCGGAGGAGAATCTCGGCCAGACTTTACCAGCTGGGTGACACTGAATCCGCCTCACTGGGAAAGGTGAATCTATGTCAGAGCTAATGACGCTCCCAAGATGAAGGTCAAGATTACAAATAAGGAGACGGGGAACATAATGATGGCGGCCATCACCATACAGTCTCATTAGGCTATGAAATGACAACACAACAATTAACACAAGAACAAGTACCACACTTCTCTATATTTAAAAAAAAAAAAAAAGTTTTTACAAGTTAAAGAACTATTAAACTGTGTACAGCAAAACATTCCAAAATGGTCTAAAAATAAAAATATTAAATATAAATTTGGAACATTCACACACATTTATTTTGTAAGTTTTCCCAATGACAAAGACATGAACAGTATAATTTTCAGGGTAGGTTCATTTTAACAGTGAGAGATAGAATTTCAAATATAAAATCCAGAAAGTCACCCCTGTCTAAATTATATAAAGTGATTTGCATTTTAGAGAGAGAAATAAGTATTTGATCCCTCTGGCAAACAAGACCTAATACTTGGTGGCAAAACTCTTGTTGGTAAGAACAGCAGTCAGAGGTGCCTTGTAGTTGATTATGAGGTTTGTGCACATCAGAAGGAATTTTGCTCCACTCCTCTTTGCAGATCATTTCTAAATTATTAAGATGTTGAGGTTGTCGCTTGGCAACTCAAAGCTTTAGCTCCCTCCATAAGTTTTCTATGGGATTAAGGTCTGGAGACTGGCAAGGCCACCCCATGACCTTAATGTGCTTCTTTTTGAGCCACTCCTTTGTTGCCTTGGCTGTATGTTTTGGGTCATTGTCATGCTGGAAGACCCAGCCATGACCCATTTTTAATATCCTGGCAGAGGAAGGATGTTGTCACTCAGGATTTTACGGTACATGGCTCCATCCATTGTCCCATTGATGCAGTGAAGTAGTCCTGTGCCCTTACCAGAGAAACGCCCCCAAAACATTGTTCCCACCGCCATGCTTGACTGTGGGGACGGGTTCTTTGGTCATAGACCGCATTTCTCTTCCTCCCAACACGGAGAGTTGAGTTAATGCCAAAGAGCTCAATTTTTGTCTCATCTGACCACAGCACCCTCTCCCAATCACTATCACAATCACCAAGGTGTTCACTGGCAAACTTCAGATGGGTGACATGTGCCTTTTTGAGCAGTGGGACTTCGCGGGCACAGCAGGATTTTAATTCATTAAGGCGTAACCAATGGTTTTCTTAGTAACAGTGGTCCCAACTGCCTTGAGATCATTAATAAGTTTCCCCAGTGTAGTTTTAGGCTGATCTCTCACCTTCTCATATCCTGGATACCCCACGAGGTGAGATTTTGCATGGAGTGCCAGATCGATGTCGATTGACCTCATTTTGTATTTCTTCCATTTTCTTACTATTGTACCAGCAGTTGTCTCCTTCTCACTCAGCTTTGTCTTACTTGTGGTTTTGTAGCCCATTCCAGCTTTTTGCAGGTCTAGGATCTTTTCCCTGACATCCTTAGGAAGCTCTTTGGTCTTGCCCATGTTGTAGAGGTTAGCGTCTGACTGATTAATTGAGTGTGTGGACAGGAGTCTTTTATACAGGTGACAATGTTAGACAGCTGTCTTAATGCAGGTAAGTAATGAGTTGATTAGGAGCGTCTAAGGCTAGCTTCACACCACGGTGTTTGTCAGGGTGGATCCTGTTTTTTGCCGGATCCACTGAACAGAACCTGACAGGACAGACAGGACGTGCACAAAGTGTGCAAATATGGTCCAGGATCCAGTTTTTTTGCAGGATTCATTTTCTGCTGCTTTCCATGGTGCTGAAGCCTGCCTGTGTGTGCTCTGCTGCTGTCCATGGTGCTGAATTCACAGTCTGTGCATGAAATACTGCTGTCCACAGTGCTGAAGTTTGGACTGCAGCATTTATGAGCATGCTCTGTGCAAAAAAAAAAAAAAAAAAATCAGATCTGGGAAACCACCTGATTTTTTCACTGATCCGGCGCCCATAGACTCCCATGTTATAGGTGGCGGATCATACCGGATCCAGGACGGTCTGATTTTTTTTCACCAGAGCCCAAAACCACTGCAGTCTCCGATTTTGCGTCCGGTGAGAAACCGGACAAAACCAGATCAGGACCAGGAATCACAAAACCTCATGACCAAATATATGACCAATCCGGCACTATGGGAATACATGGGAGGCAAAACTGGATCAGGTTCTGTCCGGTTCAAACTGGACAGAACCTGATCCCAAAAACCGTGGTGTGTAGCAAGCCTAACTGGTCTGTAGGCGCCAGAACTCCTAATGGTTGATAGGGGATCAAATACTTATTTCCCCATCTGTGTGTGTGTATATATATTATATATATTACACATACACACAATATATAACACTTCTTGGACCTCCAGTGTTTCTATGCATTGTTGCCCATTTCCTCCCTCCAGTCTTCTCACTTGCATCCAAGCCAGATGTGGGAGCCTTCTTGCTTCGATGGAACGGTACCGCTGCAGCCAATCAGGGGGTGTTGATTGCCCGCAGCAGCCATGTGATTGTTCCCATGGTTGGTAAGGAAGTGAGTGGACTGGTAGGGAAAATGGGCAGTCGTGCAAAGGAGCATCAGAGCTCTAATAGGCGACTTTTATTAACATTTATTTTAAGACCACCATGGATAAGATTTAGGACAAACAACTGGAATAGATACAGCACGATAGGGTCTTACCAGGCTGGTAAAGGGGTGTGGAGCACTCAATGTGCTCACCTGGTTGGGATTGTATATCCACAACCACAAATCAGAGGCAGAGAGTCTGCTGCGGACCCACAGAATGAAGGACAGTATACCAGGAGATAAGGGGTTAATTACACTCTGCTAATGGAGACCAGGATAGTAGTTTGCCCAATTAACTACTTACATCATCTATCCTGGTCTCCTCCGTTGGCAGCACAGAATAAACCCCTGATTCCCTGGTATAATGGATAAGATTTAGTAATAGGATCCCCCACACTTAAATATTGATCCGCTTTTCTCATAGGAGCACTTTTGTTTCCAGCATTACTTGTGCATCTTTCTCTGATGACTAGGTTGCAGATTTACCTCCGATTTTTCACTTTAAAGGGAATCTGTCAGCAGTTGTTTGCGATGTAAGCTGAGCACGACATGCTGTAGAAGTTACAAAACAAAGCAAAAATTAACTGTGCCTCTCTTATCAGGCGCTGTGCTACTGTTTACATAAACTAAAGGTTTTATTTCCATGTGACTACCATTACAGGACATGGCAATCCGACACACACCCTGATGATTGACACCTCATAGTCAATGCACAATCTCTATACAGAGCCTGGTGTGGGCCGGGGCAGCTCTCACAGCTCTGCTATATGGCTGAATCTAAAGGCTTTGATTGTGAACTGCTGCAGACAGTAATTAATGTGATACATCTTTGGATTCAGGGTTTCTGTGTCTACACTATGTTACTGTCAGATAGGTAGCAAAAGCCTCCTGACAGATTCCCTTTAAATTGCAAATCCATGATGAGAATTGTCTGTCATGTCTTAAATGTACATGAGGTGACTTAACCCCTTAATGACTCGGGAATTTCTCATTTTCATTTTTTGCTCCCCTGCTTCGAAGAGCCATAACTTTTTTTATTTTTCCGTCAATATAGACATATGACTGCTTGTTTTTTGCAGGACAAGTTGTACTTTCAAATGCAATCATTTATTTTACCATATAGTGTACAGGGAAATAGCAAGAAAATTCCAAGGGCAGTGAAAATGCAAAAAAAGTGCAATTACATGTTGTTTTTTTTGGGTTTTTTAGTTTCCATGTTCATTATATGGTAAAAGCGACGTGACGGTGTGATGCATCTGGTCGGTATGAGTTCGTAGATACCAAACGTGTACCTTTACTGTTATCTAAGTGGTGGAAAAAAATTCAGAAGTTTGAAGAAAAAAAAAAAAATTAAACATTGCACTTTTTGCGCCATGTTCTGCAGCTTGTAGCGTTCTCATTTTTCAGGATCTGGGGCCGTGTGACTGCTTATTTTTTGCAGCTTGAGCTGTTTTTTCGAATGATACTATTTTCGGGTGGATGCGCTGTTTTGATCGCCCATTATTGCATTTTATAGCAATGTTGATCTGCGATCCGATCGGCGCTGTAAGCTCGACATCTCAGCTGATGAGATCAGCTGAGATGTTGGGGAAATTATGTAAGCTCACCACCTGAGTAACCAGTAACCGCCCCATGACGTTGTACAATGTCAAGGGTCAGGAAGGGGTTAAAGTGTAACTGCCCTTAACATTTTTATTTAATAATAATGCAGAGCAAGTGATTTTAATAAACTTTCACATATACTTTATTTGAAAATTCAGGTTGAAAAGCATTCATAAACCTTCCACATGGTGTTCCCACTAGATCTGTGTTTCCCAACTCCAGTCCTCAAGGCACACCAACAGTCATGTTTCAGATTTCCTTAGGATTGCACAGGTGTTAGTTTAATCACTTGCACAGGGATAATTCCATCATCTGTCTAATGATAAGGAAATCCTGAAAACATGACCTGTTGGTGTGCCTTGAGGACTGGAGTTGGGAAACACTGCACTAGACTATGTGAAGCATACATATGCTCATTGTCAATCAGATCCGTCTTCACACTGAATACTGCATGTAACCATATAAGGTAAAGGGGCATGGCCTACACTGCTGACTGTAGATGGGGTGGAAACAATGTTTCAGGTTACAGAAAATTGTGACATTTTTAAAGTAAACCTACAACTAGAAGAGTCAGGACAGCTGCATACACTAAATGATCGACTGGTCCTACCGAAAATTAGAGGGTGCAGTGGGGGTCTTCTAATCTGTGTGGCCACCATTAGCCTTTTATTACAGGGTAAAATGAATGATCCCATGGTCAGATAATATCCCTGGCGGCTATGCTCACTTACATGCAAGTATCTGATTGGTATCGTAAGCAAATAGTTTAAGGAGATGCTCATATTAATTATTTGGGCTATAAAATAAGAAAAGCTCCATCAACAGCAGCTTAAAAGGGTACTCCCATATCTAAAGATCCTATCCCAATATGTAGTAGGTATAATCATAATATTAGTAGTAAATCCCTCCTATTCGAAATGTAGTATAATTCTCCTGATTAGCTGCCACTTACCTCATGTGCAGGACATTACAGCTTAGGTGTCCATGGTTACGACCATGAACAACTGAGTGGTCGTAACCATAGATACCTAACCTATCATGTCCTGCACATGAGGTAAGTGACAGCTAATCAGGAGAACTATACATTTCTAATAGGAGGGATTAACTACTAATATTATGATTATACCTACGGTACTACATATTGGGATAGGAGCTTGGAGATGGGAATACCCATTTAATGACTGTTTAACAAATGAAAAAAAGACAAATGTTTAAGTACACTGACTATTCAGATATTGGTAAATGACACCGGCTTGTCTATTCTAAAGCCATCTCGGATCGTATCCTCGTCCTCTAACATATTACGTGTGTAATGAAGCCTTAAGCGGCCGCTAGTCCTGATCTTCTAAATTTAATAATGATGTCACCCCTGAAAATCCCCAAGATGGCCTCCCAGCAATAACACAGGTGAATGTGCTGCGCTCCAGCAGACTGTCAGTCTTTTCATGCTCGCGAGCATCGAGGGAGTTCGGGCCCCGCTGAGACAAGCAGCTAAATTGCAAAATGTTCTGCCGCCATTGTATTCTTCCAGGCGGCGCTCGCTCCCCAGTAGGGAATAAAACACACATCCCCCAAGCGTTTCTCTAATTTAAATATGTCACTTTGTGAAGTCTGTCAAGTAAAAATGAACTCCCGTTTGCAAAACATAAGCATTCAGCAGCACCTAAGGCTCCTAATTGATGTCGGAGAGGAGGAAATTAATGAGCGGGGCGGCTCTGTCCTGAGCTGTGGAGGAGATTACATAATCGCACCACCAGATAAAACTTTCAAGAAGTCGAAAGAAGACGCTGACGGCCCGTCCTGGTGACCGCAGACCCCCGCTACGGCTTTTATAAGTCATCTGTGGGTAGCTTGGCCACTGTTGGGTTTGTCAGGTCCTCGATCACTGACCACAAAACCATTCCACGCATTACAGGAAATCAATATAAATAGTGTGACCTTAAAGGGAACCTATGTAATACAGCAGAGACATTGATTATCATGCAAAAATACACCATTTATTGTGAACAAAGATCATAATACAGGAGACAGTATAAAATACACAAGAAGTGACCACTTAGATCTCTTTGGACATATCAGTGTTAGGGTAAATCATCAATTGTAACCATAAAAAGTGTATACATACTACTACAAAAATATAGCATATATGGGTAGGTTATACATCACATTCTGATACAGTGTTGGCCAAAAGTATTGACACCCCTGCAATTCTGTCAGATAATACTCAGTTTCTTCCTGAAAATGATTGCAATCACAAATTCTTTGGTATGATTATCTTCATTTAATTTGTCTTCAATGAAAAAACACAAAAGAGAATGAAGCAAAAAGCAAAACATTGATCATTTCACACAAAATCCAAAAATGGGCCAGACAAAAGTATTGGCACCCTCAGCCTAATACTTGGTTGCACAACCTTTAGCCAAAATAACTGCGATCAACCGCTTCCGGTAACCATCAATAAGTTTCTTACAATGCTCTGCTGGAATTTTAGACCATTCTTCTTTGGCAAACTGATCCAGGTCCCTGATATTTGAAGGGTGCCTTCTCCAAACTGCCATTTTTAGATCTCTCCACAGGTGTTCTATGGGATTCAGGTCTGGACTCATTGCTGGCCACCTTAGAAGTCTCCAGCGCTTTCTCTCAAACCATTTTCTAGTGCTTTTTGAAGTGTGTTTTGGGTCATTGTCCTGCTGGAAGACCCATGACCTCTGAGGGAGACCCAGCTTTCTCACACTGGGCCCTACATTATGCTGCAAAATTTGTTGGTAGTCTTCAGACTTCATAATGCCATGCACACGGTCAAGCAGTCCAGTGCCAGAGGCAGCAAAGCAACCCCAAAACATCAGGGAACCTCCGCCATGTTTGACTGTAGGGACCGTGTTCTTTTCTTTGAATGCCTCTTTTTTCTCCTGTAAACTTTATGCTGATGCCTTTGCCCAAATAAAGAGAGAACATTCTTCCAAAACGTTTTAGGCTTTCTCAGGTAAGTTTTGGCAAACTCCAGCCTGGCTGTTTTATGTCTCGGGGTAAGAAGTGGGGTCTTCCTGGGTCTCCTACCATACAGTCCCTTTTCATTCAGACACCGATGGATAGTACGGGTTGACAATGTTGTACCCTTGGACTGCAGGGCTGTTTGAACTTGTCGAGGTTCTTTATCCACCATCTGCACAATCTTGCGTTGAAATCTATCGTCAATTTTTCTTTTCCATCCACATCTAGGGAGGTTAGCCACAGTGCCATGGGCTTTAAAGTGACCCTTTACCCAGAAGCCAACCCCACATCCCCTTCATACCTATACATGCAGCTTGTGAAGCTGCTGCCATCGATCCCTGTATCTTGCAAAACCGCTGGGGCATTCTTCATAATTCATACTTTTAATATCACAGTTCTGGGCGTTTCAGTGAAATTTTAAAGCCGCAGCAGGCGGGCCTGTGCGCCGCTCTCCCCCTCCCTGTCCGTAATTCTGCACGCAGCGATGGGCGTGCTAAACAACAGAGAGGCGGCTCGCCTCATAGTATGGGCGGTGAAGCCGGTATGACGCGAATTACGTCATACCGGCTTCACCGCCCATACTATGAGGCGAGCCGCCTCTCTGTTGTTTATGCACGCAGCCATGGGCGTGCAGAATTACGGACAGGGAGGGGGAGAGCGGCGCACAGGCCCGCCTGCTGCGGCTTTAAAATTTCACTGAAACGCCCAGAACTGTGATATTAAAAGTATGAATTATGAAGAATGCCCCAGCGGTTTGCAAGGATACAGGGATCGAATTGGCAGCAGCTTACCAAGCTGCAATTGATAGGTATGCAGGTATGGGGGTTGCTCGTAAAGGGTCACTTTAAACTTCTTGATGACACTGCCACGGTAGAACAGGAACATTCAGGTCTTTGGAGATGGACTTGTAGCCTTGAGATTGCTCATGCTTCCTCACAATTTGGTTTCTCAAGTCTTCAGACAGTTCTTTGGTCTTCTTTCTTTTCTCCATGCTCAATGTGGTACACACAAGGACACAGGACAGAGGTTGAGTCAACTTTAATCCATGTCAACATGTCAATTACATACATGGGGTTCAATGTGAGGCCATCATTGAGGTGGTGAACATACCAGGGTTTACTTTGATCATTTTGCTCTTGTAGCAATGGTACTATATTAATTGCACTTGCACTTTATATTTACTGGATTACTCACACACCAATATGGAGCTTTTTAGTATATCAGAATGTTATGTATAACCTACCCATATATGGTATATTTTTGTAGTAGTGTCTACACCTTATATGGTTACCATTACTGATTTACCCTAAAGGTACCGTTACACGCTTCAATGTAGTTAAATCTCACCAACGATCTCGTGGGCGCGGGTCATTAGGACATCTTTTTGACATCGTTGGTGAGATATCACACGTATAGATATCGTGAACGACGCACCAACGATGTAGTGAGCAGGTATCGTTCGCACAACCCAGCGAACAATACTTATTCACTGTTGTGAATAGGGGAAGTCGGTAACGACATCGTTATCGCAGTGTCACACACAAATGCAGCAGGTTGGCTGATCGAGGATCTCTGATTTAAGAAAATGTTCTCAAATCTGCGATCAGCGATCCAACGACTTATCGTAGTCGTATTTCGGTGTCACACGCAACGATGTAGTAGCGATGTCGTTTGAACGACTCCAAACCCGTGACGTTTTAGCGATATCATTAACGAAATCGTACCGTGTAACGGGGTCTTAACACTGATATATATGTCCAAAAAGATCTAAGGGTCACATCTTGTGTATTTTATAATGTCTCCTGTATTGTTACGATCTTTGGCCAACAATAAATTGTGTATTTTTGCATGATACCATGTCTCTCCTGTATTAAGTTAATGATAGTATGTTCCTTGCTGAAAAGGGACCCTCACAGTTGATCATAATGTGGGGAAGACCTTATACTTATGTAAACCAATCCAGACTTTGTTTTTGATACTTAAAGAGAACCTGTCAAGTGGTTATGCTGCCCCCCCCAGTATCACCATCTGCACCTGTAGATTCATAGTACCTCATTTCTGATCATCAAAAAAAAAAAAAAAAATTGAAATTAACACTTACATTTTTTATGTAAATGAGGCAGCGACTACACCTTGGAGGAGTAGTCACCAGGCAGGTTAATAGTTAACATTGCTGCTGAATGTCAGAGCATGCTGCAGGACCTGTGTGATGTCACAATCATGTGACTAGAATAGGTGGTGCCAAGTGTACATAGAACTTAATATTCTGCTTGCTTAGCTCCACCCCTATGGTCACATGACCAGGACATCACATAGGTCCTTTTATACAGAGACGTTTTAGTGAATTAACTATTAACCTGCCAGACAGACTACGTCCTCCAAGGTGTAGTCACTGCCTCATTACAAAAAAATGCAAGTGTGTAAATGCTTTTTTTCACCTTTAGTATTACACTATGAGCTCAGACAGGGATGATCAGAATAGGACTATGAAGCTGCAGGTACAGACAGTGATAGCTGGAGGAGTATACACCACTGATAGGTTCCCTTTAAACCCCTAACTATATGATGGTGGTAATTATTTATGGGGAGGGTGATTTACTAGCCAATGTCATAGTCACCATAGATAGAGAGTAGGTGAGATCTTAAGGAGTAAGTGGATGAGATACAAAATATCACAAATATAAATCCACAGAATATCAGTTTATGTCACAGGTTTCATTGCAGATTTTCTCCTCTAAGCACTGTTCACATGTGCAAAAACTATGCAATTTTCATTAACAAGCGCCATTTTACTTGAGTTTTTTTTTATACAAATTTCTTCTTCTATGTCAGTTTTGGTGCGAATTAAAGGTAACCTTTAATGTACTTTTTATGCCCCTCAGACTATACACATGTCCCACTATGCAGCTTTAGTCCTAGTTGATTCATTCCTGTCTGTGCTCTGTGTAATCGTGGAAATTTTGGAAAATAAGAGCCCTTTATTTACCCACATTACACTTCTTCACTTATTCTAATGAACAGGTCCCAGCTGGAGATGCGGGCTATTGGCAGAGTTAGATGAGTAATAGTCAGGGAGACCTGATGTTGATGTAAACATGTGCTGTCAATAGGCAGGAGGTAAGTTCACATAGAACAGTTTGGCTGCAGCTCCGCCCACTATGGTCACATGATTGTTACATTACACAAGTCCTTTAGCCATCCAAGTTAAAAGTCAGTTAACTATTATCCTGCCAGACAGTCTCCCTCCTCCAAGGTGGGGACTGAAATATAAGTGTATAAATGCTTTTTTTCACCATTCACATGACACTATGAGCTCAGAAAGGGATGATTAGAATAGTATTATAAAGCTGCAGCTACAGGCAGTGATAACAGGGGGGACATAAACCACCTGACAGGTTCCCTTTAATGCTGTAATTTTTAATGCTCTTTTTTTTTTTTAGTCCACAATCACTGCAAAAGGAAAGTAACAGCGGGTGTAAAACCCAAAACTATCGACTATGTAACATTCCTGCATTGTTTATTATGTCCATACCTTTGCTTTATAAGTCTGTGCCTCTGCTTTGTAGAAATCCATTGGAAAAAATCTTTATGCAAATAAGCAGCCAGTTCTGATGGCTTTGGGCCTGAACATACAGCTCTCTGTCAGCTCTCCCTTCTTCTCAATGACCAGCTCCCTCCTGAGATCTCGCACAGGCGCCGTCATTCCCAGAGTTCACGCATGCGCAGATCAATAGTCCAGGAACTTACCGTGCATGTTCTGCCCTAAGGAAAGATGGTGCCTGTGCGAGATCCCAGGCAGGGGAGGTGGTCACAGAGAAAAGTAACCTGAAAGTCACTGACAAGAGACCAGAGACAGAGGCCGGAGATCTGTACATGGAAAGTCAAATGCATAAAAAGTAACCAATGGATTTCTAAAAACAAAAACACTTCTAATACAATATATGCACATCAGTACAAAGACTTTACATACATGACTTTAGTTTAGAATCTAAAAACCTGATGGTAGGTTCCAGTCAGTGCTGAGGCACATACCGGACCCCAGGAGCTGCAGCAAAGACTCAGCATTGGACCAGACGAGTAATAGGTAATTTTGTTTTTCTATAACAAACTGTTCTCTGGGAACAAAACTTTTCTGAAACCGGAAACCCCTTTAATGAGACGGGTCAATTTACACGTTTTTAAAAGGAAATTTGTCAGCAGGTTTTTGCTCTGTAAGCGGAGGACCGCATGCTGCAGGGGTTGATAAACAAAAGTCAACTGTGTCTCTCTTATCAGGCTGTGTGCTATTGTTTATGTAAACTAAAGGCTTTATCACCTGGTGATTACCATTACAGGACTACTTTATCACCCGCACAGCAGACAGACACACCCACTGCTCTGATTGACACCTCATTGTTAATAAACAAGTCTCTATACAGAGCCTGGTTTGGGCGGGGACAGCTCTCTGTCCATATACATTGTACAAAACTTTGTTACCTTCGTCAAGGAGAAGATCAACACAATCGGAAGCAGTTTTTGCCCAATGTCCCCACCACAACTCCCCCTCTCACCTACATTGCCCTCCTCCTCCATTAGCCACTTCCCCCCCCCATAACTGAAGACCAACTCACCACCCTCCTGTCGAAATCACACCTCACCACCAGCGCCCACGACCCACTCCCATCCCACCTCATTCCCAATCTCACCTCTGTTTTCATCCCAGCCCTCACCCATCTCTTCAACCTATCACTCACCACTGGAGCCTTCCCCTCGGCCTTCAAACACTCCCTAATCACGCCCATCCTTAAAAAACCCTCCCTCGACCCTCCTTTGTCTCCAACTATCGCCCCATATCTCTTCTCCTATTCGCCTCTAAGCTACTTGAACAGCACGTCCACTCCGAACTGTCCTTTCACCTCTCCTCCTGCTCCCTCTTCGATCACCTACAATCCGTCTTCCGACCGCACCTCTCCACCGAAACAGCCCTGACCAAAGTCACCAACGACCTATTGACTGCCAAGGACAAACGCCACTACTCCATCCTCCTCCTCGACCAGTCTGCCGCTTTTGACACAGTTGACCACTCCCTTCTTCTCCGGATCCTGGAATCCCTCGGCATCACCCACCTTGCTCTCTCTGGATCTCCTGATACCTAACGGACCGGACCTTCAGCGTCTCCCACTCCCACACCTCCTCCTCGCCCTACCCTCTATCTGTCGTGGTCTCCCAAGGATCGGTCCTGGGACCCCTACTTTTCTCCATATACACTCTCGGCCTAGGGCAACTCATTGAGTTCCACGGCTTTAAGTACCACCTCTACGCCGATGACACCCAAATCTATCTGTCAGCCCTGACATCACCTCCCTACTTTCCAAAATCCCACAATGCCTATCCGCCATCTCATCCTTTTTCTCTGCTCTCTTCCTTAAACTCAACATGGACAAAACTGAATTCATAGTCTTCCCCCAAAAAAAATTCGCCCCCACTTCCCAACCTATCCATCTGCGTCAATGACTGTGCTCTCTCACCAGTCCACCTTGCCAAGTGCCTCAGGGTAATCCTCGACTCCTCCCTATCCTTCAAGCCCCACATCGAGGCCCTCACCACGTCCCTCCAGCTTAGAAACATTTCATGGATCTGCTCCTTCCTTAGCCACGACACCGCTAAAACACTTATTCATGCTCTTATCTCCCGCCTTGACTACTGCAACCTCCTTCTCACTGGCCTCCCGACTAATTCCCTTACACCCCTCCAATCTATCCGTCCTTCCGCTACTCCCCTGTCTCCCCCCTCTGCCAAGCCCTTCACTGGCTCCTGCCTCCAAGAGATCCCAGTTTAAAACACTAACCATGGCGTACAAAGCCATACACAACCTGTCCCCACCATACATCTCCGACCTGATCTCCCGATACCTACCCCCACGCAACCTCCGATCCTCCCAAGAACTCCTCCTCTGCTCCCCCCTCATCTCTTCACACAACCGCATTCAGGACTTCTCCCGGGCATCTGCCATACTCTGCAACTCGCTGCCCCAACACGTCAGACCCTCTCCGACCCTGGGAACATTCAAGTGTCACCTGAATACTCACCTCTTCAGTCAAGCCTACAACCTGCCATGAGACCCAGACGACTGCCCCAAGACTGACATTTCCCCGTCCTACTGTATCCCCACCCGCCCCTCGTAGACTGTAAGTCCCTGCTCCCCTCCTGTACCTATATGACCTGATTGTCTACATTTAGTGTACTTGCCCTTGTCTGCCTTATCCTCATGTAAAGCGCCATGGAACCTAATGGCGCTATATAAATTAATTAATAATAATAATAATACATACAGAGCCTGGTGTGAGCAGGGGCAGATCTCTGTCTATATACATTGTACATACAGAGCCTGGTGTGGGCATGTCTCTTTCTAGACATTGTAGATACAGAGCCTGGTATTGGCGGGGGCGGCTTTCGCAGCTCCGCTACATGCTTAAAACTCAATGCTTTGAGGCTGCAGCCAGTAATCTATCATTAGTTTCAGAGTCGCTTTGCTTACATTATGCTTCACTCAGCATGAAGTAGCAAAATCCTGCTGCCAGATTCCCTTCAAGTCCAATTTTAAAGCAGAAAAAAATACAAATTACAATAAGGGTTAAGTTAGTAAAATGTCTAAAATCTCATTCACACATTGCGTCATTTTTTATCTTTGCATTTAACCTACGGTGCATTGTTTTTTGTGTCCGTTTATTTTAAAGCATGTCAATTCTTTCAGCCTGACTGCATTTTTTCCCTCTGAGATCAATAATAATTTAAGTAACCCCTCCCAAAAAATGCACTGAAGTCTCATTTAAATGTGAAATTGCTGCTACGATGAAATAACATGCAAACGCGCTTGTGTGGACATACCCCAATTCCGAAGGCAGAAGAAAGCCACAAAATCCTCTTGTTTTACATCAGTGTGAGACGTCAATGTCCCTACAGCACCTCCGCAGGTGAGATGAAGTATTACATGGTGCTCATTCACATCAATGGTGCATTTTATCTAAAGCGTGACAGAGCAGGAAAAGCAACGCCAAGAAAAGGGATGCTTTTCTAAACCACTCATCTGTCCAAATGGACCCTGATCATAGGGCACCCTCCTCCATTAACGGATTTCTATAGTAGAATATAGTCATACGGGTTTTCTTAACGGGAGATCCACTTTGATGATCATTATTAATAAAGTCATCCAGACAACAAAAATTATCACATTTGCGGACAGAAAAAAAGATGCTTCATAGAACGTAGCCCACCGGGCACTGATGCTGCAGCACCTCTTACCTTTTTGATCATTGTACTTTCTGGAGCATCGATCTTGGGTTTCTTAGCTTCTGGACCGTCTTCAGAGTCAGGACTGGTTTTTGTAACTTTAATTTTCTCCCTGAAATATTAGGATTTTTTTTTAAGCTCCACATTACTTAGGAGGTTTTACAAAATCACAAACTAAATGACATGTTCCTAAGCAAATCGATTACAACCCCAGCTCCAAAAAAGCTGGGGCACTATACAACAATGTAAAAACAAGGAGGCAATTGTTTAGATATATCTTATACCTAAATTTTGTTCACAACAGAATATAGCACACAGGTGAACGCTGGACATTTCTTCATTTAATTTGAAAAAAAAAAAAAAAAAAAATTTATTTAGAAATTGATGGGCAGCGACATCTTAAAGTTGGGACAGGGTGGAAAAGGCTGAAAAAAGTATCAATAACCAAAAAGAGCTGGACCATTCCAAGATAGAGAGGCAGAGTCTCCCAGAAGCAAAGATGGTCAGAAGTCACCAGTCTGTTAATCACTGCATATTGTTCTATGGTCAGATGACTCAAAATGCAAAGTTCTTTAGGGAAATCATGGACGCCCTGTCCTGTGGAGTCAAAGGCTTCAGAACCATCCAGCTTGATCAAATCAAATGTCCGCTCTCTGTGACTCCACTTAGACATCGATACACTTTGATGGAATGATGATATATGGATTTGATTCAATGATTGAGAGTCTCTACGCGGTCATGCTTGCACATGAATGGGTTTTTTTCACTTTACGATTCTGGGAACTAATATTTTGACCTATTATAGGAACACTCTTTCTTTCTTTCTCCTCCTTCTGATGAACCCCAAATACTGGTGGGGAGAAATACATCAAAGACTGGAAAAATGTTAATCTTACGAAGACACACCTGACACATCCCTCAGTGAAGGTTGATCAGACGATCTATTTTAGAGATAAGTCATTACTTCAAGGACTATTGGAAGGGAAAAAAAATATAAAATCAGACAGCACTTCCTTTAGGCTTTTCAGCACCGATGCAAATGTATAGACCTGAATTATATATAACAAAATTATAGCAGCACATTGTTGGTGCCAGTAACATGCAAACAATGATGTTATAAGTGATGATAATACATGGTTTTTGAGAAAAATTAAAACCTTTTTTCAAAGAAACTTAGATGGAAATATTTTATTTATTTTTTGGGTAGGGAAATATACTTATCTTGTAATAAGGTTCTTAGCACATGTATTGGCCCATCAACCACGGCAAGGTGACCTTATTGGCACCAACAGTGAGCTGCTATAATTTTGGTATATATGATTCAGGTCTATAGATTTGCACCAGTGCTGAAAAGCTTAAAGGACGTGCTGTCTGATTTTTTTTCCTACTTATAATGTGTGTTCAGCAGGCTGGCTCCATGGCTGGAATCTGCACTCTTTCCTGCCTATCAGGCAACAGGGGCCATGTGATGTGCTGTGTATACCGCTGCCCATGTAACAGAGACCTCAAGGGTAAGAGAGGTTTTTAGAGTAGTTAGGGACCCATCAAATTTAAGGTCACCATGTCACGGTTGATGGGCAGCCATCTATTAGCCAATACATCTGCTAAGAGCCTTATTACAAGGTAATTACAAGATAAGAAATCAAATACAATTTTTCCATCTGAGTTTTTTTGAAAAAAAACTTTTCGCTTTTCTCAAAAAAAAAAAAAAAAAATCTTTTATCATCACTTAAAAACATTAGTTTGTATGTTATTGGCACCAACAGTGTTCTAGGACTATTGGCTATATGTTTTGCTCAATTCTTGCTTCTGACCAAGATCAGGGCCATACCTTGGGCAATCCGCCGAGGAATGGGGGCACCATTAACCTAGGGTGCAACCTCCTCCATTGTATAGGTAGAGGCCAGTTTTGAAGGATAGCTCATGAGTTGTTATCAATTCACCCCGATTGGTTGGTGTTTTCTGTGAACGCTTCTGTTTATATTTATTCATTTTTGTGGGTCCTGTGCACTTTTATTTTGGCATAATAATATTGTGTTTTATCTTTCAATATACTGTATTTTTCGCTTTATAAGACGCACCTGATTAGAAGATGAACCCCCACATTTGGTGAAGGAAAAGAGGAAAAAATCATCTTAAAATGTTGAATGGGGTTTGCCTTATAATGCCAGTGTCCATCTTACAATCAGTATATATGTCCCCCATCCTGGAATATATATCCCCATGTTGGCACTGTCCCCTCATGCTGGCACAGTCCCCCACTGTCCACCCATGCTGGCACACACTTAAAAAAATAATGAACGATCATACTCATCCATCTCCTTGCTCCCTTCCGTCTGCGCCATCCCCGCTGTCTGCTGTGCCGGCGCGCGGTGATGACGTCACTATGCAGCGGCGCTCACAGGACCAAATGCCGGCAAAGACAGGGGGGATGGCGCGGACAGCAGGGAGCGAAGGAAGAGGTGAGTATGACATTGTTGAGATAGTCAGTGCTTTCCACGCTTTCATTGAGTGGACACAGGGCCGCTGAGCTGCAGACCCGCACCTGGGCTCCTGTCATATGTGCTGCTCTTACTGCCGGTGATTGACAGCGGGATGCAGTGCATATTACAGGAGCATAATGTGCGGCACTTCATGACCATGGGGCCGCAGCTGCAGCCTGCTGCTGGCCCCGGACACAGCTCGAGCTGGCCCCCTGCGCCGACCCTCCTCCACTGCACAATTTAATAGTTTCACATTATAAGACGAACACCCACACACACACTTTCCCCTAAAATTTGGGGGAAAAGTGCATCTTATAACGTGAAAAATACAGTACTGGAAGTTGGTATTTCTCTCTTAAGACACACTACAAATGTATACCTCCTACAATCTAAAATTCACTTTGGCTTTCAGATCTAGAGATGACCATTTTTATATGCCAAGCGTCTCATTTTTTTCATACTTCCTTACCTATAATGCTATTCCATGTTCTATATTCATGTTTCTATGCCTTAGTATTGTAGAGTGCAACTGTCTCAAGGTTACAAAACTCTTACCGTGGTTTAACATTTGTGTATTTTCTAATCCATGTCTATCCGTTTTTAAATGGATGGACACTGATCCGTTTTTGGCTCCTATGTTATCCTATGGGCACGGATTGGCCCATCCATGTGTCTCCATTTTGTCACGGATATGTTTTTGTGCATATTTTTCATGCACCCAAAACCACAATATGTTGGATTTTTGGGCTTGCATGAAAAAAAGAGAATTTTGTTTACGTACCGTAAATTCTTTTTTCTTTAATCATCAATGGGAGACCCAGACAATGGGGTTTAGGGCACTGCCCTCCGGAGGTCACACTAGGTACTACAAGTTTGTAGACACCGCCTCCTCCGCTTATAAACCCCTACCGCAGGGAACATCCTCAGTTTGGTCTACAAGCTGCGAGGAGGAAATAAACCACACCCGAAACATCGGGAAGAATGCCGTACCTAAAACGGTTCAACAACCCGGCAAACCCTGTCTCAACAGAGAACAGAGCAAATGCAAAACATGCAAAGGAACAACTGGGTGGGTGCTGGGTCTCCCATTGATGATTAAAGAAAAAAGAATTTACGGTACGTAAACAAAATTCTCTTTTTTCTGGTCATCATAATGGGAGACCCAGACAATGGGGATGTCCTAAAGCAATACCCCAGGGCGGGAAGAGTTCCTCAACGAGACGGCAAAACACATGGTTCCCTTTAAAGGTGGGCAACCGCCGCCTGGAGAACCCGCCTGCCCAAACTCGCATCCGCAGAGGCATGGGCATGCACCATATAGTGCTTAGAAAAAGTGTGCAGGCTGGACCAAGTGGCCGCCTGACACACCTGTAGAGCAGACGCTCTATGTCGCAAGGCCCAGGAGGCACCTACAGCTCTAGTAGAGTGTGCCTTCAAACCCACCGGGAGAGGCAAACCAGAAGACCGGTAAGCCTCCTGAATGGGAGCCTTGATCCATCTGGCCAAGGTCGACTTCGAAGCCGCGGACCCCTTACAGCGACCCATCGTGAGGACAAATAAGGAATCCGAACTCCTAAAGGAGGCGGTCCTGGACACATAAATGCGTACAGCCCTCACGAGATCCAGAGTATGGAGGTCACGCTCAACCTGATGAACGGGAGCGGGGCAAAATGATGGGAGAACAATCTCCTGGTTTAGGTGAAACGTTGAAACCACCTTCGGCAAGAATTCTGGCCGTGGGCGCAACACCACCTTGTCTTGGTGAACCACCAGAAAGGGTGACTTGCACGAAAGTGCAGCCAATTCTGAGACCCTTCTCAGGGACGTAATTGCCACCAGAAAGACCACTTTCTGGGACAGACGAGAGAGAGAGATGTCTCTCAGTGGCTCAAACGGCGGTTTCTGCAGAGCCGCCAGGACCATGTTGAGGTCCCAAGGGTCCAGAGGTCGCCTGTAAGGCGGAACCACCCGAGCTACCCCCTGCAGAAATTGGCGGACCTTCGGCAGGAGCGCCAAGCGCTTGTCAAACAGCACTGAAAGTGCTGATACTTGACCTTTCAGAGAGCCAAGGGATAATCCCAACTCCAACCCCGACTGTAGGAAAGCCAACAATGTCGGGATGGACAATGGCCACGGTGAGCGTCCACCAGGAGAAAAAGATTTTCCACGTTCTGTGGTATATCTTCCTGGAGACAGGTTTCCTAGCCCTATTCATAGTGGCAACCACTGTAGGAGAGAATCCTCTGGACGTCAGCAGCCAGGCCTCAAGAGCCATGCAGTCAATCTGAGGGCCCTGGAATTGAGGTGGAAGAATGGGCCTTGCGCGAGTAGATCTGCGCGTTCTGGAAGAGCCCACCGGTGTCCGCCTGACAGTTGCCACAGGTCCGGGTACCAGGACCTCCTGGGCCAATCTGGAGCCACTAGAATGGCTACTCTGCATTCCATCCTGATTTTCCACAGGACCCTGGGAATCAGAGCCAGAGGCGGGAACACATATGGCAGCTGGAAGCTGGACCAACTCAGGATCAGGGCATCCGCCCCCAGAGACTGAGGATCCCACGATCTTGCCATGTATTGGGGCACCTGATGATTCAGCCGTGAGGCCATCAGATCCACGTCCGGAGTGCCCCATCTGCCGCAGATGTCCCGGAAGACGTCTGGATGAAGAGACCACTCTCCGGCGTCCATGCCCTGTCGGCTCAGGTAGTCGGCCTCCCAGTTCTCGACCCCTGGGATGTGAACTGCGGAGATCAGGCAGCCGTTTTCCTCCACCCAGGCTAGAATGCGGTGGACTTCGGCGAGGGCCTGAGCACTTCTGGTCCCTCCCTGATGATTTATGTAGGCGACGGCCGTCGCATTGTCGGACTGCACCCGAATGGGGTGTCCTGACAGGAATTTCTGAAACGCCAGGAGCGCCAGATAGACCGCCTTGATCTCCAGCACGTTGATCTGCAATGCCGACTCCGACTGAGTCCAGAGGCCTTGAGCCCTGTGGTGCAAGAACACCGCACCCCAGCCCTTCAGACTGGCGTCTGTGGTCACCACTAACCATGACGGTTTTAGGAAGGACCGGCCTCGTGACAGGTGACGTGGCTGGAGCCACCACTGTAGGGAGTCCCTGGTCGGTTGTGACAGTGTCACCAGCCGATTCAGCGAGATCGTCCTCTTGTCCCATCTGTGAAGAATCTCCAGCTGGAGAGGACGGAGGCGAAACTGTGCGAACGGCACCGCCTCTATCGCCGCTACCATGCGTCCCACCAGTCTCATCAATACCGGTAGGGATGAGTGTGGTGACAGGAGGACTGCTTGTACTCCTGATTGGATCGCCATCTGTTTGACTCGTGGCAGAGACACCAGGGCTGAGGCTGTGTTGAAGTCCATGCCCAGATATGTCAAAGACTGGGTCGGAACTAGCGTTGACTTCTGAATATTGAGGAGCCAACCGAACTGTTCCAGAGACCGCATGGTCACATCCAGGCTCTCTTGACAGAGGTGTTCTGATGGCGCCCTGACCAGCAGGTCGTCTAAATAGGGAATGACGGCATGTCCCTGCTTGTGCAGGAGAGCCATCATGGAAGCCATCACTTTTGTGAACACCCGCGGTGCCGAGGCTAGCCCGAATGGCAGTGCCACAAATTGGAAGTGTTCTTCCCCCACTGCGAATCGCAACCAGCGCTGATGAGCCGGTGCAATGGGTACGTGAAGGTAAGCGTCTCTGATATCTATGGACGCTAGGAAGTCCCCCTGTGACACAGCTGCGATCACGGAGCGCAGTGATTCCATACGGAACTTCCGAACCAACACGTGATGGTTGAACAACTTCAGGTCCAGTACTGGGCGGAAGGATCCGTCCTTCTTCGGGACGATAAAGAGGTTGGAGTAAAAACCCCTGAACCTCTCTCCGGAAGGTACCGGGACCACCACTCCGTCTCTGCGGAGACCCTCCAACACCTGGTAAAAAGCCTGAGCTTTTTCTGGTGACGGGACCGACCGATGGAATCGGGATATCGGTTTTGACGTCAGCTCTATCCTGTACCCTCGCGAGATCACGTCTCGAACCCACTGATCTTGAACGTGAAGCAGCCACTTGTCCTGAAAGCGAGACAAGCGACCCCCCACCTGTGGGGAGGCAGGATGAAAGAGCGAGTCATGTAGAGGCGGGTTTGGGGTTGGCAGCCGCCGCCCCCGCCGGCTTCTTTGGACGACTCTTAGAGCGCCACTGGGAAGCGGGCTTTCCCCCTCGGTCCGTGCGAGCGGACGGTGCTGATGACTGCGAGCTGGAACGAAAGGACCACTGTTTTGGGTTCCTTTTAACGGTATACCGTGGCTTAGGCTTATTCTGCGGTATCTTAGACTCAGCAGAATCCTTAATTAGCTTGTCCAGTTCGGTGCCAAAAAGCCTGTCACCAGCAAACGGAAGATTCTGCAAAATCTTCTTGGATGTGGCATCTGAGTCCCAAAGACGCAGCCACAACAACCTGCGGATCGCTATAGCATTGGCCGAAGCCACAGCTGAGCGAGTGGCAGTTTCCAGAGTCGCCGTCCTGGCGTAGTCCGCATAGGCCCTTGCCCTTTCGGTAAGTGCTAGGACCTCTGGACTGGATCTTGCCATGTCAGAGATACCCTCCAAGCAGGTAGTAATCGCTTGTAAGGTCCAGACCGTGGCAAAATTAGGGGCAAATGAAGACCCCACAGCCTCATAGGAAGACTTGGCGAGCTGCTCGACCTGTCTATCAGTAGCATCCTTCAGTGAGGAGCTATCAGAGGCAGAGAAAAGGGAGCGTGCAGCAATCCTGGTCATGGAAGCGTCCACCTTCGGGGACTGCGACCACTCCTGAAGCACCTCCTGGGGGAAGGGGAAGCGATTGTCCTTGGGTTTACGGACATAACGCCGCCCAGGATGCAACCTGGGAGCTCTAACCACCCTTCCAAAATTAGTGTGGTCCATGAAGGAGCCACTTGGTCTAGCCTCCGGCCGCAGCCATTGATAGACCTCCTTCGGGTGCACCGTCACCTCCTCAGGGGGTGTCACGAGACGTAAAGTCTCGTTGATAGAGGACACCAGATCCTCCACCCCGTCTGGTGGTTCAGATACAGACACAGACCCGAAATTTGAACCCCCATCATCTTCCTCACCATCACAGGAACGCTCCTCCTCAGAGAGAGTATGGAGCTCGGGTGACTCCTCACGACGAGTCCGCTTAAGGGGTCTCGCAGCAGAAGAGGGGGACACCCGGGGGTAACTGGATGGAGTAGCTGGGCTATCCAGTCTCCTATTAAGTGCCTCCAGGGATTGCGACATGGAGGACAGCTGAGACAGCAGAGATTCATTGATCTTATTCTGAGTCTCCCATGGCCCTGAGATCACCTGAACCTCAGGGTATAGCACCGGAGCTGCTGACTCAACAGTGCCAGCCCGGGCCTCTGGGCGTCCGCAGTTATTGCAGGACCCCTCCACCAGTGCACCATTGCATGTAGCACAGGTAATGGTGGTTACTGCTGCCTTAGCAGCACACTTCCCAGCTGAGGACATCGCCACAGTAGGGGAAAATAAGCCAAATTGACAACAAAACCGGGAATCCCGGTGGCTTACCGACCGCAGTAAAGCGGTATGAGGAAGCGGTGTGTGTGTGACCTCCGCGACGGTTTCCGGTCTCCCCTCTGGAGTGCAGACGCACGCTGCATAAGAATCCCAACCGGGAAGTGAGGGTAAAGATGGCCGCCGACAGTGAAACTGTGGGCGGCGCCGAAGAGACGCGGGAAACACACACACACGCCCAGCGATGACGTCACCGCACGGGCTGCTTCCCATCCTCCAAGCATCCACAGCATGAGGGAGCCGGAGCCCGCAGCGCGGGAAAGAGTGTAAAAACATTATACACAGACTGCATGTACACCATCCACAGCATGAGGGGACAAACATCCGCAGCCTACGGCCTCAGCCCCTGTGACACACAGGGCGGTCAGCCAGGGTGACCCCAGCACAGGGTACACCCGCAGAACCGCGGACCCGAGGGTAACGCGCGGTCTGAGTGTCCTGAAACACATAAAGTGCCAGACACTACCCCCAGGCACGCAGGAGACACAGAGTGCCTCAGTGCCGGTCCGGTCTGTAAGCACCATTTAGGGAGGCCTCGGACGGGGGTGCAGCACCAGTCTGGTCTGTAAGCACCATTTAGGGAGGCCTCAGACTGGGCCGCTCAGCACCAGTCCGGAGTGTAAGCACCATATAGGGAGGCCTCGGACTGGGCTGGCTCCAGTCCGGTCTGTAAGCACCATTTAGGGAGGCCTCGGACGGAGCGGAGCTGTGCAAGGCTCCCATCTCCCACTCTCCAGAGCCCCCCAGAGAGGGATGGAGAGGAGCGTAACAGCGTACCGGGAGAACACGAAGTGTCCAGGCTCTAGGCCCTCCGGTACCTCCACCAGCGTGTGCCACTAAGGGTGAGCGGGGAGGCTGTCACCGGTCCCGATAGGACCGTATTACCTTGTCTTCAGACGCCATCACGTAAGTAGTGAGAATGCAGTGAAGTGCAAGCAAAGCGTGATCCTCCGAGCACACTAAGTTTAAAACTGAGGATGTTCCCTGCGGTAGGGGTTTATAAGCGGAGGAGGCGGTGTCTACAAACTTGTAGTACCTAGTGTGACCTCCGGAGGGCAGAGCCCTAAACCCCATTGTCTGGGTCTCCCATTATGATGACCAGAAAATCTGCAAGAACATGGACATACACGGATCCGTGACTAAACGTCAAGATTTATAATGGAAGTCTTTGGAAAACTGATCCATTTCCTTGGACTGAGCGTGTTCAGAAGCCAGAAGAAGCCCTTCCACCATATACCAAGTGACAGAAAAAAAGATCCATTATGGCAACTTTGCATTGCCATTAGTGGCCATCCGTGTATATGGATGTGCGTCTGTCCGTGACTATCCATGGGGTTGCATGAATTTCATACAACCACACAGATTGAAAGATATGCAAGTGTGAAACCAGCCTTACATGATTGGTATGGCATATGTAATCATTTAACTTGATGGTGATAAGTGGCTCAATACCGTTACTCGTAAGGGTAGGAATGGAAAGACACAGTAATGTAGACTGTCCAATCCTCCCCCCACAGCGACAGACATGGAGCGAGTGTCCGGCAGCCTCCCCTGTAGGCCACATGCCCCGTAAGAATGATCCCATGGGTCATTGCAGTTGGAAATACATTACCGGGACCTCACTGGCGTCAGCGATCACAGGGGAAGGTGAGAACAGAACACCTACCATCACATCACAGGACCTGGCGCCCCAGGGTTTATGTTCTCAGACACAAGATACCAGGCGCTTCACCCACTAAAATATTTAGGGACGTTAAGGAGATTAACCCCTTGAGGTCATGGCTAGCTTTGGTCTTTCAAAAACTAGTCACATCATTAAAAGTGCTCACCTATTCCTAGACTGCATGACAGCTTGTAGATTGGTGTGGTGGGGATCCGTCCACTGGGACCCCTATCAATCCTAGCTGGAGCTGACCACCATTCATTCTTTATGGGGCTGCCAGAGATAACAGAATACTGTGCTTGGCTTTTTCTAGCAGTCCCATAAATAAATGTTGGCTCCTGCCGCTATGACCCTCCCCGATCTGCAAAGTTATCGATACTTTAATGATAGGAATAACACTTTAAAGAGGTTGTCCGAGAATTTAACATTGATGGCGTATCCTTAGATAGGTCATCAATGTCTGATAGGTGGGGGATGCAACACCAGGCACCCCAAATAATCAGATGCGGAAATGCACAGCTCACAGATCCATGAAATAGTTGCCTCAGCAGGGTGATGCATATCTGCCCCCTATTGTTTTGAAAGGGGGGTGCGGTACTGTGCACTAACAGACAAAAGTAAAATGTAGCCTGCTCACCCAGCATTAAATCAAATGCACAACGTAGGATAAATATTTGATGCATTTATATAGAACATGTTATGATCATAATATTGCAAAAAGGAAAGATTTTTAATTAAAACATACATTTAAGAGAGAAAAAAACTCATTGCCCACACCATACAGCTCCTCAATGTCCCTCCTCCCTGCTGCGGAGATCTCACTGCTCAGTACTAGCTGCAGCTGTTAGTTTGGCTGGGGGAAGGGACTAGACTGAATACACCGATCATGAGCTGTCCCAAACTTTACCTAGATTCAAAATCCTCAATCCTTTATTAGGATCTACAACCATACGGAGATTAAATTTTATAGTACGTGCACCAGTCATCAGGTCTACCATCCACTTAATGTATGCAGTTTCAAATGCCAAACTCATCTACTTAGCAGTTTTGGGTTTCGCCCTTATAGGTTTAGAGTATAGTTTCTCTAGTGGAGCGAGATCCCCAAGTTTACACAAGGGGGAGTTAAACACCTGAAATATTGTTTCTGGCAAAATAAACAAAACAAGACACGAAAATGGACATAGCCAATCACAGTGTTGCTTGTTGTATCCTCAGATGCACTTTTTATGGATATTTTTATTAGCATTGTGTAACATTGCCCTAAAGTCAGGGGGAGATGAACTTACTCAACAAACTCGTGCACTCCGAGGTCTGCAAATGTGTATCCATGATAGCCAAAGACGTCCCCCATGAAGAACTTGATGCCTTTTTTGTGGCAGATCTGGTTCACCTTCACGAGTAGGTCCCGGGAGCAGCAGGTCAGACATACCTGGAGGCAGAGAGCAAACAATACAGCTGAAGTCATACAATACACAGTGCTGAGAAAAAAGGTATGTCCCTTCCTGATGTCTTATTCTTTTGCATGTGAAACTTAAATGTTTCAGATCAAATTTAAATATTATACAACGATAAACACAAGTAAACACAAAATGCAGTTTATAAATGAAGGTTTTTATTAAGGGAAAAAAAATCCAGACCTACAGGGCCCTGTGTGAAAAAGTGATTGCCCAATAAAGCAATACCTGGTTGAGCCTTAGTAGCAACAACTGTAATCAAGTGTTTGATAACTGGTAAGGAGTATTTTGCGCTGGAGGAATTTCAGCCGCTCATCTTTCCATAATTGTTAATATTCAGCCACATTGGAGGGTTTCCAAGCTTTTTTAAAGGTCCGGCCACTCCAAAGTCTTAATGTTGTTTTTCTTAGGCCATTCAGAGGTGACTTGCTGGAGTGTTTTGAATCACTGTCCTGCTGCATAACCCAAGTGCGCTTAACAGCAGAATTCATGGTTCCATTTAAGACAGCAAATCTTCCACGTCCAGAAGCAAAAACAGCCTCACATCATCCCACTACCTCCACAATACTTTACTGTTGGGATGATGTTACTTTTCTGAAATGCTGTGTTACTTCTACACCAGATGTAATGGGACAATCACCTTAAAAATATTCAACTTTTGTCTCGTCAGTCCGCAGAGTATTCTCCCAAATGTCTTGGGGAACATCAAGATGTTTTGCGGCAAAACTTAGCTGAGCCTTTATGTTATTCTTGCTCAGCAGTGGATTTTGTCTTGGAACCTTATCATGCGGCCATTTTTACCCAGTAACTTTCTTATGGTGGAGTCAGGAACACTGACCTTAATTGGGGCAACTGAGGCCTGCAGATCTTTGGATGTTGTTGAGGGCCTTTTGTGACCTCTTGGACGAGTCGTTGCTGCGTTCTTGGGGTAATTTTTGGCGCTCGGCCACTCCTGGGAAGGTTCACCATTGTTCCATGTTTTCACCATTTGTGGATAATGGCTCTCACTGTGGTTGCTGGAGTACAAAAGCTTTACAAACGGCTTTATAACCTTTTCCAGACTGATAGATCTCAGATATTTTGTTTCTCATTTGTTCCTGAATGTCTTTGGATCGCAGCATGATGGCTAGCCTTTGAGGATCTTTTGGTCTACTTCACCTGGTCAGGCAGGTCCTATTTAAGTGACTTTTTGATTGAGAACGGGTGTGATAGTAATCAGGTCTGGGTATGGCTGGGGATATTGTGCTCAGCTTCCCAAAGACGTGAGGAAGGAAGTGGCAAACCATCACTTTCTCACACAGGGCCTTGTAGGTTTGGATTTCTTTTTCTCTTAATAATAAAGACCATTATTTATAAACTGCATTTCATGGTTACTTGTGTTATCTTTGACTAATATTTAAATTTGATCTGAAATATTTAAGTGACAAAAATGCAAAAGAATACGAAATCAGGAAGGAACAAACACTTTCACACCACTGTATTATACCTATATACCAATATTTCTGCCGCGTTACTCGAATGATCTGTGCGTGACATCAAGAGTCAAGATAACAACTCTTCTCGTGCTATTTGGGAAAACACAAACTGTAGCCCCCTTCCCTCCGAGCGGCTTCCTGTTGTTGCTCTTTATTTCCTCCTAGACACAAAAATCTGGCACTCGGCTGAAAAAGAGAGCGGGGGCTTTATTATCGAGAAAGGCGTCCCTGTCAACACTAGTACAGTACGGACTCGGAAAATGGTGCTTCCTCCTATAACAATGAGCGGCCACCATTGTTCTCCCCGTACACAGACCGCACGTGTGCACAATTATTTTCTTCATGCTTCAAAACGAGCTTTTCAGTGCTTTTAATGGAGGGGCCGACATGTGCTACCCATTTATATATTCGGATGTTATATTTACTGAAATAAACCTATGAGCAGGTCAGACCAGATGGATAGCCAATGTGGCTAGAAACCGGCCTGACCTTATGCTGTCTGTGACCCTGCAGATAGTACTGTCAACACTACATATACTGTATGTACTCGAGTATAAGCAGAGTTTCTCGCACACTTTTTGTGCTGAAAAGTTCCTCCCTCAGCTTGTACTCGAGTCAGTCCTATTTGTTATAGGGGGTGGTGACCGGGGGCTGAAGGAGGCAGGAGAAGGCTATAGGAGCAGCGGGAGGTCACAAGCCCCCGCTTATTAGTATAATGTAATGTGCACTGCTTCCCCCCGTCAATCACCGGCGAAGGAAGAGGCGCATATTATATTACTCTGAGTGTACTCATCCCCATCACAGTATATGGCCCCCATCACTGTATACAGGCCCCCCATCACAGTATATGGCACCTATACAGGTACATGCACCCCATCACTGATATAGCCCCCATCAATGTATATAACCAGAGCTCACAGCGACAACGTCATTTCTGTGAGCCCCGATCACATGATTAGATGCCCCGGACAAGCAGGAAGACCGAGGAGAGATTGTTCTGCAGGACAGCGACGGAGGCAGAGTTCAGTCATTTATTATTCTATATGTGTACGGCAGCATGGAGGCCATATACATTGATGGGGGGGCCATGTACCAGCATGGGGGCCATATACAGTGATGGGGGGGTACATACAATAATGGGGGGCTATATACAGTGATGAGAGGCTATATACCAGGATGAGAGACTATATATAGTGAAGGGGTGGCTATATAACAGGATGGGGGGCTATGTACAGTAATGAGGAGCTATATATCAGTATGGGCAGCTATTAAGGCCCCTTTGTATTCATCCCCTTGTCTTCTGATGCCCCTAAAGGTACCGTCACACAGGGAAACATCGCCAGCAACTCAGGGGCGTGGCGAAGTTCAACATTGCTAGTGCGTTGCCCCAGGTAAGACAGGGTGATTTCAACGGCAATAAATTTCTAGAGCCGAGTTGCCTGGTTTACCAACATGCACAATCCCGTGAGTTGCCGGCGATATTTCACCATGTGATGGTACCTTTAATAAACTCCTGAGTGACCAATTACCTCCAGAAGTTACATAATTAGTAAATTGAATCCACCTGTGTGTAATTTATTCTCAGTATAACTACAGCTGCTCTGTGAAGACCCCAGAAGTTTGTTTGAAAACATTAGGGATCAAACAGCATCATGAAAACCAATGAACACACCAGACAGATCAGGGATAAAGTTCACAGTAAAGCAAAGCAGGGTTAGGTTATAAAAAAAAAAATAGCCAAGCTCTGAACAACTCATGGAGCGATGTTCAATCTATTATCCAAATATGAAAGGAGTATGGCACAAGGGTAAACCTACCATCACATGAACGTCCAACTAAACTGACATTCTAAGGCCCCTTTCACATCAGCGGTAATCGCTGATCGCAGCAGTTGCGGTGAAAAAAATGCAACTGCCGCGGTTACCGCATAAAGGCCGCACTTGCGGTTCCCTTTTGGCAAGCCCCATGCAATGTCTATGGGGCTTGCAATTAGGTGTGCGGCAAGTGCGGTTTAGGCACTTCGGCTGACCGTGATTTTTTCGCGGCCGCATTTACGGCAAGTGTCGAAACCGCAACTATACCGCACTTGCCGCAAGACCCATAGACCTTACATGGGGCTTGCCGCAGGTGAACCGCAAGTGCAGCCGTTATGCAGTAACCGCGGCCGTTGCGGTTTTGTCACCGCAACTGCCGCAATCAGCGATTACCGCTGATGTGAAAGGGGCCTTAGAAGGAGAGCACTAATTAGAGAAGCAGGGAAAAGGTCAATGGTCACTGTGAAGAGATCCACAGCTCCGGTGGGAGCATCTCTCCACAGGACTATTAGTTATATACTCCACAGATATAGCATTTACGGAAGAGTGGCAACATTTTTTTTAAATCAAAAGGCCAGAAGAAATTCTGTTTTCAGTTTGTAGATCACCATGTAGAACGTGGAAGGTGGTGCTCTGGTCAGATGAGACAAATGTAGAACTTTTTGGTCTAAATGTAAAAACACTATGGGTGGTGCAAAATTAACACTGTACATTGCCCTGAAAACACCATCCCCACCATCACACATGGCGGTGGCAGTATCATGCTGTGGGGAGGCTTTTCTTCAGCAGGGGCAGGGAAGCTGGCGGAGGTGATGGGAAAATGGATGGAGCTCAATACAGGGGAATCCTGGAGGCAAAACCTGTTAAGAGGCGGCAAAAGACTTTATTCTGGGGCATAGGTTCACATCCAGCAGGACAACGACCCTAAACATCCTGCCAGAGCTGTAATGAAGGGTTAGGTCAAAGCCTATTTATGTGTGTGAATGGCCCAGTCACCTTCCAAACTTAAGTGCCAGTGAGAATCTGTGACAAGACTTGAAAATTGATGATCACAGACATCTCCATCCAGCCTCACTGAGCGAGAGCAAAGGAGAAACGGAAATTGTCACCGCTAGATGTGAAAGCTGGTAGAGACATCAACCATAAGACTCACAGCAGTAACAGCAGAGAAAGGTGATTCTACAAAGTATTGACTCTGGGGGCTAAATACAAATACACATCACAATGTTCAGATTTATATTTTTTAAATATTTAGAAAACCAGATATCTTTCACTTCCCAATGACTTGTTACTCTGTGTTGGCAAATCACATAAAATCCCAATAAAATATATCTAGGTTTCTGAGTGTAACATGAAAGAATGTGGAAAACGTGACAGGGTATGAATAGATTATATTATAAATAAACATACAAGTGCACATTATAAATGTATTCATGCATACATATTTAACATACATACAACGGGTGAAATAAGTATTGAACACGTCACCAATTTTATAAGTGAATATATTTCTAAAGGTGCTATTGACATGAATTTCTCATTTTTGGTAATAACCCATCCAATCCACACAGGGAAAGAAATCAAACCATAGATATCCAAGTTATGTGTAATAATGAGACATGACACAGGGAAAAAAGTATTGATCACACAAAGAAGAATCTAGTGACATGTTCCCTTTAACCCTTTGCCTTATATTGCAGTGCGTTCATGCAAATGGACATGCCGGTGCATCCTAGCGATCATGCGGACACAGGCTCTGTGCAGGAGAGATCATTGCTGGGAGCTTGGCTTAAGTGCTAGCTGCAAATGTAAGAGACAGGGCTGATGCCCACATCGCCTCTGGCTGTTAACCCTCTAAATGCAACAATTAAATTACAAACGCAGTATTTAGAAGCGAGAGAGAGGGATCTGTCTCCTAATGCATCTCTATGAGATGCAGAACTAGGCTCTTATAGAGATGTATTGAGGTGTGAGCAGCTGAAAGATCACAAGAAGCCAAAAAAACAATCAAAGTGGTGGTGATAGAGGATGAAAGTGGCATTACCCTAAAGGATAGTAACTCAGGCTACTACTCGCCCGTACAAAAGGAGGTTTTTCACCCAGAGAGAGGCATTATCTTTAGTGTAGGTTCCCAGTACTTCATTTGCTATAATGCTATTCCATGTTCTATATTCATGTTGCCATGTCTTAGCATTGCAGAGTGCTGTCTTTTTTGTTACATTGTATTGTGTTCAGTTATGCACCTGTTCACATGAAGGTTAGGGAGCGTCGGCAGTTTTTCCTTTATTCAAAGTTAAGGGACAAATACCAGGATATGGACACATATATCAGGATGGGGGATCATATGCTAGTATGAGGGTGGGACGGGGGACACGACATACCAGGATGGGGAGGGGGCGTCATATCAGTAAGTGGGCACAATACCAGGATGAGGATCATATACCAAAATGGGGTACATACCAGGATGGGAAAACATACCAGGATATGGGAATCCTATACCAGGATGGCGGATCATATACCAAAACATGGGGCACATACCAAGATGGCGGACATACAGGTGCATCTCAATGAATTAGGATATTATGAAAAAGTTAATGTATTTCAGTAATTCAATACATAAAGTAAACGCCTATATTATAGAGTCATTACAGACAGAGTGATCTATTTCAAGTATTTCTATAAATGGGCCCAGGATAGGGGATCATATACCACAATGGGAGACATATATAACTGGAAGGGGCACAGGATGGGAACATTAGTACAGAATTTCGGGGATATTATTCACATAACAGTGTCAGCAGCAGATCCCCTTATAACAGCGCATCATAAGCACATTTTTTATTTACATTTACATTTTCCCCCCCAATTCCACCTTGAGTGTGTGTTATGGTCTGATGTGTCTTACGGTCTGACGAAGGGCCTTCTCCTTGTGGTCTTTGAGCTCTGTATGATTATGTGGGCATAGTGTGTAAAAACAAAAATAGAGACACATTATGGGGCACTGAGATATACTGAGACAGGGAGAGGATGAGTGCATGTGATCATGTGATCGGCCGAGCTTCAATAAGTGCATTGCGCATGCGCGGAGCTGGGACGATCACGTGATCAAGCCCATAATGCACTGGGGCCTATCACGTGACCGGCCCCATAATGCACCGCGCCGGATGTGACGCCGGCCGGTGCATAGAAGTACAAAGAGGGCGGGAGATTCCAAATCCAGGGGGCAGAGAGGACAAAAGAATATTGCCGCCCAGCGGGGCGTGCATTTTAACACGTAGGTGTGAGGAAGGCAGCGTGGGCACGCCTACCCAGTCCCCAACCACGGGACTGCAGTAAGTTTATACTTCTTTTACACATGTTTAATAGGGCCACTTTACATAAGAAAGGGATAGATAGGGAGCTGCTAGGAAGGTGTAGGGACAGCTAGAGATAGTGTAGGGACTTAAAATCAGGTGACAGGTTCCCTTTAAGGGCATAAAAATTTAAACCTTGAAAATGGCAAAATTGTCATTAAAATTATGATATTTTTGCAAATAAACTTAAAAATAACTTAAATTTACCACTAACATGAAGTCCAATATGTCATGAAAATACAATGTCAGAATCACTGGGATCCGTTGAAGCTCCAGGGTTATAACCTCATAAAGGTAACAAGTGGTCAGAACTGAACAATGTGAACTCCCCTACCTCTCCAGCCAGGACTGACGCACTCCATGCTGCACACACGTCTGTCAATTACTCTATTGACACGGAAGGAAAAGCGATCACTAGTGGCCAAATGATGCAACTCTTTGAGAGTTAGCTACTAGGAGGTTCCTACAGTTGTAATATGAGGCATTAACACAGATTAGCAAACTAAGGGTACGTTCACACTAGCGTTTTATTAAATCGCGGCAGATGCGGTGAAAAAAACGCATCTGCCGCGATTACCGCATACCGGCTGCACGGTTGCGGCAAGCCCCATACAATGTATATGCGGGCTTGCGGCAGGTGCGGCAAGTGCGGTTTTGGCACTTGGGGCAGGTGCGGCCGCGAAAAAACCCGCGACTGACCGCGTTTTTTTTTCGCGGCCGCACCTGTCGCAAGTGTCAAAACCGCACTTGCCGCAAGCACGCATATACATTGTATGGGGCTTGCTGCAACTGTGCCGCAAGTGCAGCCGGTATGCGGTAATTGCGGCAGATGCAGTTTTTTCACCGCATCTGCCGCGATTTAAAAAAAAAAAACGCTGATGTGAAAGGGGCCTTAGGCCCCTTTCACATCAGCGTTAATCGCTGATCGCGGCAGTTGAGGTGAAAAAAAACGCAACTGCCGCGATTACCGCATAACGGCCGCAACTTGCGGTTCACCTGCGGCAAGCCACATGCAATGTCTATGGGGCTTGCGGTAAGTGTGCGGCAAGTACGGTTTCGGCACTTGCAGCCGCAAAAAAAAACGCAGCTGACCGCGTTTTTTTTCGCGGCGCATCTGCCGCAAGTGCCGATACCGCAACTATATCGCAACTGCAGCAAGCCCCATAGACATAGCATGGGGCTTGCCGCAAGTGAACCACAAGTGAGGCCGTTATGCGGTAATCGCTGCAGTTGTGGTTTTTTCACCTCAACTGCCGCGATCAGCGATTACCGCTGATGTAAAAGGGGCCTAAGCTGACAGGTCGCAGCGGTGGAGCATTTTATTTGCGGTATATATGATACGATTGGTAGGCGATACTCACTGCATCAAAATCCTTAAAGAAGTCGTCTTCCTTCTCTTCAATGTTGTCTTTATTCACGATCACTTCCACCATGGGATTGAGGTTCTGCGCCCGCTCCAGGGAAGCTTCAGCTCTGTTACGCCCCAAGGATCCAGTGGGGATCAAGAACTGAGCGCGAGAGTCCTCCTCCGACACCTGAAATGACACTGCGGTCAATAAAACCCTCTGTAAAAATCAGGACGCCAACAGCACATCAGAACCACTGAACCATCCACCAATAATATTTTAAGGTTCAGTTCACATGTCCAGTAATCATCTGTTAGGACAGATCCACCAGCAATCCATTGTGCAAACATAACTGTTTTTACTGTTTTTAATTGATATCTGCAGAATCTTTTTTTTAACATTGGAGTCTATGGACAACAGATCCATTAACTGATTACTATTTAGCTTCCGTTTTTCTCTCATTTGTAAAGTATCCATTTTTTTCTTACTGGATCAGTTTCAAATGGAAAGTAAATAGCGGTCAGTTCCCAGTTCCGTTCTCCATAGGCTCCAATGTTAGAAAATGGATCCTGCAGAAATCAATCATTTAAAGGGAACCTGTCATCCCCCAAGGGCCTATGAAGGTAAAAGAGCCACCTTCAGCAGCACTAAGACTGCATTCTGTGAAGGTGGCTCTTATGTGTAATGTCCCCAGGGACACTGAAATAATGACTTTTATAATGGCCGTTTTTGATGGCCGTGCGCACACCTTCACTGCAATATGTGATTTGTGCGCATGAGGATGCTTGCGCACAAATCGCACAATCTCGTCAGCACCAGGAACGCGACATGTCGCATTCAGGGTGCGGACGAGTGTGTGATTTGTGCGCACGCATCCGCCTGCGTACAAATCATACATTGCAGTGAATGGGTGCGCACGCCAACCTGCATCAGAGCGCAAGCACTTGCGTCCCCATGTTAAACATAGGGACTTGCGGTGCCTGCGCTCAGCTTGCGGATCCCCTCCACAGGACGCTGCAGTGGGGAGCGGAAGTCTGAAACCAGTCTAACTGCTGATTACTGGACATGTGAACTCAGCCTAACACGCACTGATCACATTTCCTTATGGCTTGAAAATGTACATTGGAATTATGGCAGCAATGTTTGAATTTTAAAAGGAAATGTAAAAACTATATATGTTTTTTTTTCCAAACTAATTCTGTTGTGGTTTTGAAGGACAAACAGATCAAAACCCATCACATAAATGACCCCATTTTATAAACTGCACCCCTAAAAAGTATTCAAAAGTGCCTTTAAAGAGCGTGTGAACCCCTTGGGTGCTGCACAGGAATTAATGCAAAGTGCAATGAATCAATTGTTGAAGGCATGATAAATATACTGTATTTTTTGCAATGAAACAAAAACTTAAGGGAATTACGGTAGTTTTACCTACGGGACTCGTACAATATCCTTGAACAGCAGGAAGCCACAAGGAATTTAGCGTTTTCCTTTCCTCTCCTATTTTGGATCTGCTACTGGGAGGGGTACCATTAATAAAAGTATTCATGGGAATTGCTGATCAGGCAATTCCATATTTTATGTACCAGTGAACCTGGGCAACTCTTGTAGTCTCTACTACAATTATTACTAAAAAGCTAAGAGGGCCCCCTTGTGGCAGACGTAGAGAACACACTATGTCCAGGGCTCGACCACAGCATGTGAGCCTCGCAGAGCGGTTCTTGCTCTGGATAACTTAGTATCACCCTGTAATACATATTTGTCCATTCATCTGTATAGGAGCAAATCAATTTCTGGAAAAGTGCGGCCCCCTGTAGTTTCCATACCTCGAGCCGCAAGAAGGTCAGATAACCCACCTGGACCGTGTGCAGACATTTGGGCAGGGGCAGCATCTCCCTCCTTTCAGTCCAACAAAATCTCACTGTTGTATAATACACCAAAATGATTTAGAGGTGCAAAAATCAACCCTTGGAAACAAGGAAATTTCTTTGTAGTCTTCATGCCAACATTTTTTTTTATTGCACCGCTGAAGTGGCACATATAAGTCTCCTGCCCTGCCTTTCTCATCTTCCAGCATCTTTATCTTTTTGCAGCATCGCTCTGTCTGGTGTGCGGGAATTTGTGATCTTCCAGCTGCTCCATTGTGCCATGGAGTGGCCAGAGGCCACAACTTAATAAGAGTCTATGAGAGCCTGGTTCCAGCCTCATTCTGGCACTTATATACTTTTATTGAGCGCTTCTAATGTACAGGTGCATCTCAACTGAAACGCATATATTATGTAGTCATTACAAACAAAGTGATCTATTTCAAGTGATTATTTCTGTTAAGCCAATGAAAACACAAAGTTCATAATCTCAGAAAATTAAAGTAGGGAGGATGAAGGGTCAGAGATAAAACATGACCTAAATAGGTATCAGAGGCTTCACCTTGTGTGGTTGTGAGAGTCACAACCACTATAAAAGCAGATCACAGCTGCTGCAGTCCCCAGCGTGGTGCATATAGAATAGGGAGGATGAAGGGTTAAAAACCGTGCTGCTGTATTCTATGAAACATCAACGGGTGAATAGAATATTGATTTATTAGTCAACACGTTTCAGGACTCCCTGGCCCCTTCCTCAGGACCAATCAATATCATATTGCCATGCTTCTGGGAGCCCTGAAACGCGTTGCCTAATCAATATTATATTCACCCTCTGATGTCTCGTGGAATATGGCAGTATAGTTTTTAACCCTTCATCCTACCTACTCTACATGCACCACACAGGGGACTGCAGCAGCTGTGATCTGCTTTTATAGTGATTGTGGCTCTCAGAACCACTCAAGGTGAAGCTTCTGATATTTTATCTCGGATGGTGGGTTTGCACACACCAATTTCTGTGTCCAATATCTGAACAGATCTCTGGTTGCAGTGAAGTCATGGACACATTCCATTTTGTGGCTGTGTAAAAATGGATCAATGTGTCCATGATTTCACTGCAACCAGAGATCTGTTCAGATATTGGACACAGAAATTGGTGTGTGTAAACCCACCATCAGACCCTTCATCCTCCCTACTTCAATTTTCTGAGATAATTACCTTTGGGTTTTAATTGGCTGTAAGCCACAATCATCAACATTAACAACAGATAAACACAAATGTATCACTCTGTGTGTAATGACTGTGTTTGACTTTTGTAGTTACCATAATTACTGAAATAAATTAACTTTTTAATGATGTTCTAATTCATTCAAGTGCTCCTGTTACTTCACACTTCCAGTCAGAAGTAACGGGCACAAAAGGGCCGCAGATTGCTAAGATCAGTTTTCTGCCAGTGTCAAGGCTGGTGAGAAAAAAATACATAATTGAACATTTTTGTGCAACATCAGGACTGATAACAGGCCTTTAAGGCACTTCCCCCTACAGTATTACAGACGCCACCAGGGTAGAACATCGGATTAAAAATTTTATTTTCCCAAAGGTACCCACTCTCATAAAGGGTAGGAGAATATTAAGAAATAGGTGTATATTAAGATTAATTAATTAATATTAAGAAATAGGTGTATATTAAGAAATAGGTGTATACAGAAGAAATCAGACATCCTTATGCTCATCACCCACCTCCTGGTGATCCATCAGGGTCAGTCCCTTCACTCCGGCCAAGATCAGATTCTTTGCCACTTCAGCGCCCAGTCCTCCAAGACCGACCAGGAGGACCTTCGAAGACCTAAGTCTGCAGAGGAGAAAAGAAAAGGTGATTAGTGGGAGGAATCCAGACATCAAATATAGGATCCCACTAGTGAAGGGAACCAGTCACCAAGCAAACTACTGGCATTGGCCACATAGGTCCAAGTATCACAACAAAATGACCTGTAGTGATCTGATGAGCCAGCGCTGAGAACTGGGGCCCTGAAGAGCAAATTGGCAGGAGAAGAGAGCCTGATCTACAAGGGGGGCTCCACAGGAGGATGGCGATCCAGGCTGCTCAGTTATTGGGATGTGTTCATATACTACCTATCACCAGCACCAGCAGTGAATAATTATTAATGATTTGGGGAGGGTTTTTTGTTAAGTGGGCCTGGTACATGTGGTTCTTAGAGGAGACTTCTACTTTTCTAGACATGGTGGTCGAAGTGTATAATCTCATGGCCCGGTGTCATGTAGTTGTCCTACCGTCCACCGGTCATCGTGTCTGTTTTGAAATTTTATTATTAATTATTATTATTATTATTTATATAGCGCCATTAGGTTCCATGGCGCTTTACATGAGGATGAGGGAGACAAGAACAAGTACACTAAATCTAGGCGATCAGGACGTACAGGTACAGGAGGGGCAGGGACCCTGTCCACGAGGGCTCACAGTCTATGAGGGGTGGGTTAGGATACAGTAGGATGGGGGAATGTCAGGTATGGGGCGTTCGCCTGGGTCTCATGGCAGGTTGTAGGCTTGATGGAATAGGTGAGTCTTCAGGTGACACTTGAAGCTACTCAGGGTAGGAGAGTGTCTGACGTGTTCGGGTAGGGAGTTCCAGAGTAAGGCAGATGCCCGGGAGAAGTCCTGGACTCGGTTGTGCGAAGAGGTGATGAGGGGGGAGCAGAGGAGAAGCTCTTGGGAGGAGCGGAGATTGCGTGAGGGTAGGTATCGGGAGACCAGGTCGGAGATGTATGGTGGAGCCAGGTTGTGTATGGCTTTGTACGCGATGGTTAGTGTTTTGAATTGGGATCTCTTGGAAACGGGGAGCCAGTGAAGGGCTTGGCAGAGGGGGGAGACAGGGGAGTAGCGGGAGGACATATAGATGAGTCGGGCAGCGGAGTTGAGGATAGACTGGAGAGGTGTGAGGGAGTTAGCCGGGAGGTCATTGAGGAGGTTGCAGTAGTCAAGGCGGGAGATGATAAGAGCATGGATGAGTGTTTTAGCGGTGTCGTGGGTGAGGAAGGAGCGGATCCGTGAGATGTTCTTGAGCTGGAGCCGGAGGGATGTGGTGAGGGCCTCGATGTGGGGTTTGAAGGATAGGGAGGAGTCAAGGATTACCCCGAGGCACTTGGCTTGGGGGACTGGGGAGAGGGGGCAGTCGTTGACGCAGATGGATAGGTTGGGAGGTGGGGTGGAATTTCTTGGGGGGAAGACTATGAATTCAGTTTTGTCCATGTTGAGTTTAAGGAAGCGAGCAGAGAAGAAGGATGAGATGGCGGAAAGGCATTGAGGGATTTTCGAGAGTAGGGAAGTGATGTCAGGGCCGGACAGGTAGATTTGGGTGTCGTCGGCGTAGAGGTGGTACTGGAGGCCATGGGACTCGATGAGTTGCCCTAGGCCGAGAGTGTAAATGGAGAAAAGTAGGGGTCCCAGGACCGAACCTTGGGGGACTCCGACAGAAAGGGGGTAGGGTGAGGAGGAGGTGTGGGAGTGGGAGATGCTAAAGGTCCGGTCCGCTAGGTATGAGGAGATCCAGGAGAGGGCAAGGTGGGTGATGCCAAGGGATTCCAGGATCCGGAGAAGAAGGGAGTGGTCAACCGTGTCGAAGGCGGCAGACAGGTCAAGGAGTAGCAGGATGGAGTAGTGGTGTTTGTTCTTGGCGGTCAGTAGGTCGTTGGTGACTTTGGTCAGGGCTGTTTCGGTGGAATGGAGGGGTCGGAAGCCGGACTGTAGGCGGTCGAAGTGGGAGCACGAGGAGAGGTGAGAGGACAGTTCGGAGTGGACGTGTTGTTCAAGTAGCTTAGAGGCAAATGGGAGAAGAGATATGGGGCGATAGTTAGAGACAGAGGTAGGGTCAAGTGAGTTTTTTTTTTAGGATGGCGTGATTAGGGCGTGTTTGAAGGCCGAGGGGAAGGTACCAGTGCTAAGTGAAAGGTTAAAGAGGTGGGTGAGGGCTGGGATGAAAATGGAGGTGTGGTTGGGAATGAGGTGGGATGGGAGCGGGTCGTGGGCGCTGGTGTGAGGTGATTTTGACAGAGGGGGGAGAGTTGGTCTTCAAGTTAAGGGTGGAAGTGGCTGATGAGAGAGAGGGCAGTGTAGGGTGGGGAATGGGGAGGGTGTGAGGGGAATAGTGGACCGAAGCTGCTTCTGATCTTGTCGATCTTCTCCTTGAAGAATTGCTAATTTGGTCCAAATCATAAAAGGACAGATTTAGGCTACATAATATTTATACAGTTTCACGGCAGCCTGCTGTCAAGTGTAGGTATTAGACTTGCAATTTCTGTTAAAAATGAAAAAAATTTTTTTTTTTAAATGTGCACCCAGGTGGTGTGCAACATACAAAATTGATCGCAGGACGAAAAGTTCACATGCTGCAATGATGATGTCACAATGGCGCCCTGCCACCTTCCTCCTGTGTGACCATGGTTTGGGACCTCCACTGTTCGTTCATCTACTGCCTGAGCAGAGTGTTTGACGATTGATACTCCTGTGACGGAGTGTAATGAGCACAGGTCCTATTCCCATTCATTCTACCGACACGACACCCCTTCTGAGCAAGACTAAGGCCACGTTCATATGTTGAGTATTTGGTGAGGTTTTTACCTCCGTGTTTATAAGCTAAAACCAGGAATGGGTGATAAATACAGAAGTGGTGACGTGTTTCTACTATACTTTTCCTCTGATTGTTCCACTCCTGGTTTTGGCTACAAACGCTGAGGTAAAAAACTCACCAAATACTGAATGTGTGCACGTGGGCTTAGGCATGGCCTTCACACAGAGCGTTTGTGCAGTTTTTTTTTTTAGCTGTTTTGGGTGCAATGCCTGCACCAAAAATGGATCATTTTATTGCAAAAAAAAGCATCACAAACAAGTCATCCATTTTCGGGTGATAGACACAATTTCTTTCCCTCCCCATGAACCCACAGCGAGCCCCGGCAATGACATCCTCCCAGGCAGTGACAGAACCTGTGAATTGTCTGTATGGTGCTTTAGGACCTAGTCACATGGGGAGGTCCTAAAATACTGTACAGCCAACTCACAGGTCCTGCCGCTGCCTGGGAGGAAGACCCCCGCCGTAGCTCATTATGGGATCATGGGGAGGGTAAATAATGGAGCATTGGTGGGGTGGAAAATGCAGCAGAAAAACGGAGCAATAATTGACGCTCATTATTTTCTGCAACACTATCACAACAGTCAAAAGTGCAGCGTCTGAACAGCAAATTGACAACCCATTCACTTTGCTGGCAGACGATTTGACTGATCCATTTTTGGTGCAGTTTAAAATGAAACACACAGCACCAAAAACAGATCAAAACCACCCAGTGTGACTACGGCCTTACAGGTTTTACTCAAAAGACAAAGTTATCCCTTATCCTTGGGTTAGGAGGTGAAATCATGTTGATCGTTCAGGATCTGCCTGCTGCGGACCCCATGAATCTCGAGAACTGGAGTCTGCAGCCCTGATGTGAATGAATGGAGGCTCGTGCTCAGCTCCACCAATTGTTGGTGAGAAACTAGAGCACAGGAATGACCGAGCATGAGCATCTCTACATCATTCAAACCGGGGCCGCAGTGTCCGAGTCTCGGCTTCCAGCCCCCTGATCTTAGGGATAGTGGGGGTCTCAGAGGCCATTTTGATGGAGTCAGAGGTTTGGATACAGACTCCACAGCCCTAGCAGTCGGACCCTTCGAGATCAGAGATGTTATACTTATCTTATGGATTGGAGATAAAGGGATTGTTTCCAAAATCACAAGTTAACACCGGTTTATGTAACGCCAGCCTATAGAAATCCTAAATTCTCGCACTTCTTACACTCTGGCAGTGGCGTAACTTGAAGTTGATGGGCCCCAATTATTACAAATCTTTAATAGTATTTTTTCTATAGGCCAAAAGGACTTTTGGTGCCCCCCTAGATTCCAGGGCCCGGGTGTAACCCCTGCACCTGTTGGTAGTTACGCCCCCTACAGGGAGGCAGTGTGAGAATGGATACTCAGCAGCAGTCACTGACTGTAGGGTCACACAGAATAAGAATGAATGACACACAGGCCCCACCATCACTAGTGCAGGAGGTGAGGCTGGGGGGGTTACATTTATGTTAACAGGGAATGCTCCAGGTACTGGATATTGATAAGTCCTTTAATAAAACAAGAAAAAAAACTATATCACCCTGCCAACCAATCACAGCTCAGCTTTCATGTGTAATCTGCTCTTGAAAACATGAAAAGTGCGCTGTGATTGGTTGCTACGGGCAACAAGGCCTTAGTTCCGCTTTCCGGCGGTGTACACAGCAGCACATGTATATAATCGGTCACACAACGCGGAGCCCCCACGTGACCGCTATACACCCCAGTATGAGGATCACAATCACCTCCTCTGAGCCTCCAGCCCCCAGAGGCGGATCTGCCGGTCATACTGCGCGGCCTCCTCCTCACTGATCACCGCCTCCTCCTTCTCCACCATCTTTTCCCGGTCCTCAGACACCGAATGAATGGACGACAGAAAGGGGGCGGGGCCAGACTACGTCACTACCCGCCGACCGGACCACGTGACCTGCCCCTTTGCCCGCCTTTTCCTGTCTGTGTCATGTGACTCGTTGCCGCGCTCTGATTGGACTGCTGAGCGGTCGGTCTGTGTGTAAGGTGATCATGTGACCAATCTGCTGAAAAATACAGATTTAAGGGGAGCTCCATTATTATTCTCCAATATTTAGTAGGGAAAATAGGTCTTTGTTACATTTTACTTAGTTTCTAAGTGTAAACTGCTCCCTCTGCTGGCGACACCTAGTACTGCAATGTGGATACCTGGGCTTTCTCATTCATTTCCTCTAGTGTTATCACAGAATCACAATACAATACAAATGACATTAATTGTGCACACAGGTTTTTTTTGCAACAAATGCCTCCTACATACAAGTATAGCAAACATGTATTAAAGTGCATACAACATGTGCAAAAGGTGAATGCCTCCTGCATGGAAGCCTGAATTGCAAAACTGTATAGCTATACATGTATCAAAATACCCCTAGACCAGTTATGTACCCCTTGGTCAGTTCCTGGGTTAGTTTCCAGATCCTATCTATCACCCATAACTTGTAGGGCCGGCTTCACACCACGGTTTCAGGGATCTGGGGCTGTCCGGTGTGAACAACACAGCCCTGGATCCGATTTTGGCCCCATAGTCTTCCTATGGGCAGTGATTTGCCATCCGGTTCTCTGCTGTCCGGGAGGATCCGGCAGAATTCGGTTTTGCTTCCCTGGATACAAAACCGCAGCCTGCAGCATTTTTGTGTCCGGGGCCAAAATCTGACAAAATCAGATCCTGCCGGATCCTCCAGGATCCGGTGCAATCCGGCACCCCCCTAACATGAGAGTTTATGGGCGCCGGATCGCACCGTATTCGACAGAAAATCTAATCCGGTTCCCGGCTGCCGGGTGCTGAACTCCAGCACTGTGGAGAGCTCCTGGCTGACATTTCAGAACCACAGCTAGCTCCCCGCTAGCCGCGATTTTGAAATTTCAGGACCTGGACAGCAACATCAGCGCGCACTGATGATTCCAGCAGAAAATAGAATTGGAGGGCATATTAACCCTCCGGTTCTGTTGTCTCCGGAGCTGTCAGGCTGTGTCCGATGCATCCAGCAAAACACCGGACAAAGCCTGACAGCAAGAAACCATGGTGTGAAGCCGACCTAAGGGTAAGGTCTCACCAGCGTGAAAAATGGACGACTGCAATGTGTGATTTCCTGCACTCGGACCAATGTTAGCTAATGGTATAGAATACATTACCGTGTGTTGGACGCTTTTTTCTTATCCAGAATCTGGATGAGAATAAAGTTGCAACATGCTGCAACAGTACGAGAGTCGCTAATGCAAGTCTATGGGTCCGACAAAAAAAAAATGTTCTTGTCCGGCGCAAAAAACGAACAAAACCGGATCCTGGGTGATCCGGCGCCCATAACATGGGAGTCTATAGGCGCTGGTTCACTCTGGATCCAGCAAAAAAACGGATCGTTTCCCAGATGCTTTTACTGAAGAGCAGCAATGCTGCCGCACTCATTCAGCACCATGGACAGAACAGCATTGCAGAATCGGTGCTTAAGTTCAGCACCATGGAGAGCTCCATGGCTGAAATTTCAGCACCGCAGGCAGCTCCCCTGCCCCCTGGAGGAGCGGGGTCCCCAGGGCATTGGAAGTAGGAATGGATGGTGGAGTATGGCAGCACAGTCACTGTGGAGCAAGGAAGGTAAATCACAGTTCAAGGAAGAAATCTCTGACACGTTGCTCACTCTGAACGAGTACTTTACTACTGAATTCTGCAGGGTTACAGGGTAATGCAGTTCTTGTTACGGAGTAGTGGACCGGGTGGTTCTGGCAATGAGCAGTGTCCATCTGAAGCTCCACTGGTGTTCCTTCTCTATCACACTCTCTGTCCCTTGTTCTGCTGCCCTTCACAGATCCGCTTATTATCAGCCTGTCGGGGGTGATGAGTTGCCCCCACTGTACCCTGAAGGGAGCTCACCCGACTCGGTAATTCTGGTGGAGACCGTGCTTGCTGTAGGGCGGTTGGATCGTGCTGCTAAAAAGTAATCGACCACTCTGGGTTTGTGGTTCAGGGATTTAGCCGGCAGAACCACTTCGGAGCCGGTAGTCCAGGCCCCTCAGTCCAGGTGTGCTGATCCGGTACGCGGCTGTCTGGGTCATCCCGGACAGCCCCGAACCGGATCACGCCGCAGTGTGAAGCTGGCCTTAAGAAGCTCAATGATGCGATTGAACAAAGCTGCGCATGTAAAGCATGTTCTCAGCCCCACCAGGGCGTAATAATATGCTGAGAGGGCCGACTACTCTCGGGAACGAAAAGCCCCCTCGACTAGTCAAAGGGTTCATCTGCATACCATAAACAGACTTTAGAAATATGGCCGGGGTCAGACTAGGCGTATGGCATGTGATGCGAGAGACCATCGGATGTAATATGCTTATGACCTCTGGCTCAAGCTGTGGTGCGAGTATGAACAAGTATCATTATACTGTGATCCGATCTGGTGATTGAATCACAGCTGAGGGGGGAGAGATAATCTATCCATCTACTCCATTGCTGGCCTCGGCGTATATTGAATTGCACTGGGATGTCATCTGAGTGCAGCGTGATGTTTCACTTGCACCCATAAGCTAAGTTCACATTGTGCATTTTTGATCCCTTTTTTGTGATCTGTTCTTGCCTAGAAAACAGATCACTTCCTGTGATGTCCAGCAAAGTCAATGAGTTTTCAGAAATGCTGTGCAGATGCTGCATTTTTAACTGGTCCGTTTATGGGGCAAAAAAGGCATCCAGAAAAAGAATAAGCGTGTTAATAAGGCCCCTTTCACATCAGCGGTAAGCGCTGATTGCGGCAGTTGCGGTGAAAAAAACGCAACTGCCGCGGTTACCGCACAACGGCCGCACTTGAGGTTCACTTGCGGCAAGCCCCATGCTATGTCTATGGGGGTTGCGGCACTTGCGGCAGATGCGGGCGCAAAAAAAACGCGGTCAGCCGCACTAGCCGAAACCGCACTTGCCGCACACTTACCGCAAGCCCCATAGACATTGCATGGAGCTTGCCGCAAGTGAACCACAAGTGCGGCCGTTATGCGGTAACCGTGGCAGTTGTGTTTTTTTTCACCGCAACTGCCGCGATCAGCGCTTACCGCTGATGTGAAAAGGCCCTTAAGGTACCTTTACACGCCACCACTGGGTGGTAGCAACTGCCTGGCATTGGGGATTCCTGTGTCTGATGCCATGAAATTGCTATGAAATGGCGGCGTGTAAATTGGGAAGTTGATCGCGATACCCGCTGTTGATTCGGATACCTGTTTCTGAGCCGTGCTCAAAAACCCAAGGCAACACAAAGGCACAATTGCCGTGGTAGTGGCGTCTAAATGGGGCACAGGGATGGAATTTCCGTCGCCTAGTGTATTCCCAGGGGCGTAACACAGCCTCATGGATACCGCACCCCATCAGTGATGATTGGTGTTGGCTACTGTGTTCCCATTGGCTGTCCCTGCACAGGGCGCCATATTTAAAGAGCTGTCCATTCACACTACACAATTGCAATGGCGTCATGTATTATCCAGCCTTCCTGCGCAGGCAGGCCAATCATGACGCTATTGTGTTGTCTAATCAGCATATTAGCGTCACGGAATACACAACTCTGTCACGCCTATGTACTTGCGGCGTGAAAGATATACGCCCATATTCCTTTGTGGATAGCAGCGTGTGAAGCAGCGAAGGTATTCAACAGGAAGTAATCCGCAGGATCTGTCGGCAATTCCGGGGAACGCAGATACCTTCAGTTGGCAACGCAATGGCGGCGTGTATATGCAGCATCAGCGATCAGTATCAACTGTCAAAAACGGGCACGTGCGGTTGATACCTGTTGCTAGGCACAGTGGTGGCGTGTACAGGTACCTTTAGTGATACATTTTTTCTCCTCTGTTTTCTCCATTAACTCCATTAATGGGAAAAAAATTGCACAATAAAAGGAAAAAAAACAACAACTTTTGGTGCATTTTTTTTTTCTTTAAAAACAGATCCAGTTTTGTTGCTGAAAATTCAACAAAAACACCGCACAAAAAAAAAGATCAAAAACCCACAGTGTGAACATAGCCATAGACTTGTATGGCTGCAAGTGATCCGAGACGCTAAAGGCCGGGATACACGCAGCAATATTCGCTACCGATGTCGCTGCAACGTCACAGTTTTAGCGACGTCGCTGAGTGTGACATTCCGCAACGACCAGCGATCAGCTCACTGATCATTGCGTAATGGCCGGAACCATTTTTCAATCGTTGGTCTGCCGCTGTCATGCATGCATCGGCATGTATGACAGGGGCAACGGCCAGTGACACCCAGTGTGCACCCTGACCAATCCCAGCGACCGTCGGGTGTCTGCGCATCGCTTGGTGATCGCTGGTGAGATCTGCCTGTCTGGCATCTCACCCTCAATCACATAGTGATGTTCCAGCGATCCCGATCATTGGTCGGATCACTGGAACATCGCTATGTGTAACGCGGCCATAAGACAATCGCAGCATGCTGAGGAAAAACTCGCAGATCTGAGCTGCCTGATTATCCAACGTGGGCCTGAGTGCAGTGTGCAGCCGGATGCACCGGACAGAACCTGACAGCCCCGGACAAAACAGAACCGGAGGGCAACTATGCCATCCAATCCTGTTTTCTGCCGGAATCAACGCCTGCTGCTATCCAGTGCTGAAATTCTAGCATAGCGTCTGGAGGGGAGCTAGCTGTGCTGAAATTTCAGCTGTGTAGCTCTCCAGGTGCTGAAAGTCAGCGGCGGCTGCTTTTAACAGCCGACGCTCTTTCAGAACCCGGCATCCGGGAATCGGTCCAATTTTATGTCGGATCCAGCGCCCATAGATTCCCATGCTATGGGCGCCAGATCCGGGAGGGTTCGATTTTGTCCCATTTTTGCCATGGACACAAAAAATGCTGCATGCTCCGATTTTGTGTCCGGGACAAAAAACGAAAACAGCCGGATCCTGCCAGACAGACAGCAAAACGGATGGCAAATAGCTGCCATCCGGCCCCATAGGGATGCAATAGGCCAAAATCGGGGTCGGGGCTGTCCAGTTCACACCAGACAGCCCCGGATCCAAAAAATTGTGGTGTGAAGCCGGCCTGAAATTTATCGCATTGCATTCCTGCGAGTCACATGCCAGTGACTAAATGATTTCAGGTTCAAGTGCACAAACAGAACTAAAAAAAAAATATATACTGGTAAATGTTTGTGTCATCTCAGAGTACTTGAGAAAAGAAATAAAATAAATAAGGCTGCGTTCACACGGGGCGTAATAGCCGCATATTCCTGCTTGTACACGGCGCTTTTGAGCTGGATACGCCTTCCAGCAAAAGCTATGGCTTAAAATGGCCTCGGGAAAAGCACGCCAGACAAAGCGCGGCGTCGGCATGCAGTCACTTTTTTTGCGCGTAAACATTCTGCGTGTGAATGTAGCCTAAATGAGGAGATAAAAAACACTTGTCTGTAAAGATCTATGGAAATATAAAATTCTGTAAGCCATAAGGTAAATAGAAAATAAAACAATCCACATCCAGAATTGTTTATTGTTCGCTGTAACTAACTAGAAAAAAATAATAAACAGCGATCAAAGCATTGTAGGACCCGTGGAAGTGCAAACAGCACGAAACGACAAACCGTACTCCGGCACCTCTGCTCCCCCTCCCCGCACTGCTTTAAAAACCTGCACTGTGAAGACTGGTTAGTGCCATTCTTAAGGGTGCGTGCTCACGGTCTGGAGGGGCTGCGTGTTGGACGCGGCTCCTCTGGACCTGAGTGAAGCCGCGGGTGCCCGCAGGGAGACCGCAGCCGCCCTGTACTCACCATGTCCGGCGGGTGCGGGGCGGCTTCTCCCTGCAGTCACCCAATGGGAGCAACTTCCGACTCCGCAGTATGAAATAAACATGCAGCGGAGGAGCAGACTGCCGGCAACCCACACTGCAGCTCCAAAGACGCTGCGGGTGGGTTAAGCATGGTGAGGATGGGATTTCTTGAAATCCCATCCACTATGCTTATACTGTGCTACACAGCGGCAAGACGCTGCGTCCAAAACGCTGCGTATACTGAGCATGCAGCCTTATTCTTTGTTGCAATCTTCTGTATAGCTGGCACCTCTCCTCCCTCTGCATTTGCCGCACCTGCTGCAAGTCCTATAGAAAATGAATGGGGCTTGCCGCAAGTGCGACCGCTAAGCGACAGATGCTGTAGGCGTGCATCCACACGGTCCAGAGGAGCTGCGTGTTGGACACAGCTCCTCTAGACCCGAGGGAAGCCGAGGGTGGCCGCAGCCGCCCTGTACTCACCGTGTGCGGCGGGTGCGGGGCGGCTTCTCCCTGCAGTCACCCGATGGCAGCCGCTTCCGACTCCGCAGTATGAAATGAACATGCGGAGGAGGAGCGGACTCCCGGCAACCCGCACCACAGCTCCAAAGATGCTGCGGGCGGGTTATACATAGTGAGGATGGAATTTCTTGAAATCCCATCCACTATGCTAGTACTGTACTACGCAGCGGCAAGATGCTGCGTCCAGAACGCTGCGTATACTAATCGTGTGCACACAGCCTAAAAGCTCTTGGAAGAAGGGGAGCGAAAAACAACGGGAGAGAAAAAACTAAGATGTTAAAAAAATTCAGGTGTTAACGGGTTAAACAGAGCTGATTTTTGCTGGGCAATGAGGGGTGTTTTTATTTTCTGGCAGCGTTTTTATGTTTTAGGCCACGTGCACACGTTCAGTATTTGGTGAGTTTTTTACCTCAGGATTTGTAGCCAAAACCAGGAGTGGAACAATCACGAAACACATCACCACTTCTGTCTTTATCACCCACTCCTGGTTTTGGCTACAAATCCTGAGGTAAAAACTCACCAAATACTCAATGTGTGTATGTGGCCTTAAAGTTTTCAATAAAAAAAAACCTCAACTTTCCCGCGCTCTGACACCTGTGAAGTGCTCGGACCCCTGTGAAGTGCTCTGACACCTGTGAAGCGCTCTGACCCCTGTGAAGTGCTCGGACCCCTGTGAAGTGCTCTGACACCTGTGAAGTGCTCGGACCCCTGTGAAGTGCTCTGACACCTGTGAAGTGCTCTGACCCCTGTGAAGTGCTCTGACACCTGTGAAGTGCTCGGACCCCTGTGAAGTGCTCTGACACCTGTGAAGTGCTCTGACCCCTGTGAAGTGCTCTGACCCCTGTGAAGCGCTCTGACCCCTGTGAAGCGCTCTGACCCCTGTGAAGCGCTCTGACACCTGTGAAGCGCTCTGACACCTGTGAAGTGCTCTGACACCTGTGAAGTGCTCGGACCCCTGTGAAGTGCTCTGACACCTGTGAAGTGCTCTGACCCCTGTGAAGTGCTCTGACACCTGTGAAGTGCTCCGACCCCTGTGAAGTGCTCTGACACCTGTGAAGTGCTCGGACCCCTGTGAAGTGCTCTGACACCTGTGAAGTGCTCGGACCCCTGTGAAGTGCTCGGACCCCTGTGAAGTGCTCGGACCCCTGTGAAGTGCTGTGACCCCTGTGAAGTGCTCTGACACCTGTGAAGTGCTCGGACCCCTGTGAAGTGCTCTGACCCCTGTGAAGTGCTCTGACACCTGTGAAGTGCTCGGACCCCTGTGAAGTGCTCTGACACCTGTGAAGTGCTCTGACCCCTGTGAAGTGCTCGGACCCCTGTGAAGAGCTCTGACACCTGTGAAGTGCTCTGCCAATTATGCTATTTTTTTCCTTGCAGATTTGCATGGACACGTCAATTCTTGGCATTAGCAGCGGTTTTCTGCCCTCCAGAATTGTGGAAACCGCATCAAAACCGCACGAAAGTGCATTGCGGAACTAGTGCGCTTCCCTGGCCTAGGCAGAGTTTAGCAGCAGAAACTGTCTGCACCACATGCTCAGTACAGGGCAGGCCGCTCCCTTCCGCCACCATTTTAGCTCCTGGTCCAACAGGTCTGACCAGCCGTCATACATGACCAGAACTTATTTAAAAACTACAACGCCCAGAATGCTTTGCGTCCTGACGTCATCCGAACTCCCCCCGCCTCCACCAATCGCCTTTCCCCCTCTCCGCTCTCCTATTGGTTCCCTTCCGATTCTGACCAATCACGTCCACTCTCCGGAAATAACCGAAGCGCCCGTCACGTTCGGAAAGCGGGCTCGGCTGGCTTTGTGACGTCACCGGCAGAGCCGCCTCCTCCTCTTTCCCCGTCCTGCTCGGCCGCCATCTTGAGTCTGTATTCTTCTCACTGACTGCGCCACGACACACGGACTGAGCGTCTGTCCCAGGGAGCTCGCAGCCCCTCCACATCCCCCCATTTACCCCCCAATCCCCCACCCCTCATACCAACAACCCCCTCACCCGAGCGAGGCCAGGGCCTGTAGAGGGGCCGCAGTGAGCCCACCTGGCCGCCGAGTTACAGTGCAAACCACACGTGGACTCATGTGATGTATAAGTCTAATGGTGTATAATGGCCGTGGAGGGCAGCAGTGTCCATGAATCCTCCTCCCCAACATCAAACCATGAAAGTGAACACAACCTCCTCCTTCTCCCCGCCGACAGGTCGAGTAACGCCCGTGTGTGTAGAGTAAGCTGGAGGGGGGCTGGGCTGGGCGGAGGGGGCTGCCTAAGGTAACGTGCCATATTGTCATGTCTGTGTCCTCCCGACACATCTAGAATCATGTCTGTGACTGTAATGTGTCCTGTACGGGGCGCTGAGGACAGCCCCTTTAAGTTGCCCCTTTAAATTGCCCCTTTAAGTCACCCCCTCGAAGCCCACCCCATCCCCCCTCACCGCCTCGTTACAGAATAATGATGGCTGTCATTTTAACCTTATTTTATTGCCTTGTCGTGAAGGGGTTAAGTCTTGTTGATGTTGTGCTGTGAATGGTCAGGGTTTTTGGGAGATCGGTCCCCCCCCTTCTCGGTGGATCATGACACTCCTCCGCGTAGTCGGAAACTTTGGTCACATTTTATAAAGTTGAGTTTTGGCAAAAGTAAGTTAAATGTCCCTGGTGGGAAAGTGGGGACAAGCTGAGCTCAGTCTTTATGTGCCACCAAAGTCACCTCATGGCCCCGCTGCGCCCTCCGGGGTTTAAAGGGGTTTTCTGTTGCGATTGATGGTGGGGGAGAAACCCTTTAAATGTTTCTTTCTGTGATGTTGCTTAGGTGGGCTACCACAGAGCCTCCTGACCTGACTGCTTTCTGTAGGGTATGCTGGCTCAGATCAGGGGCCCGGCAGTTAGTTGCAGAGTCTCCTGACCTAACTACCTTCTATAGGGCACACTGGGTCAGATCAGGGGACCTGGCATTCGATCGTGGAGGCTCTTGGCCTGACTACCTTCTATAGGGCACACTGGGTCAGATCAGGGGACCTGGCAGTTGATCGTAAACGCTCTTGGCCTGACTACATGCTATAGGGCACACTGGGTCAGATCAGGGGACCTGGCAGTTGATCGTGGAGGCTCTTGGCCTGACTACCTTCTATAGGGCATGCTGGCTTAGATCAGGGGGCCTGGTGGTTGATCGTAGAGTCTCCTGGCCTGATTACCTCCTATAGGGCACTCTGGGGCTCAGATTAGGGAGCCTGGCGGTTGATCATGGAGTCTCCTGGCCTGACTACCTTTTATAGGGCACTCTGGGGCTCAGATTAGGGAGCCTGGCGGTTGATCATGGAGTCTCCTGGCCTGACTACCTTTTATAGGGCACTTTGGGGCTCAGATTAGGGGTTCTGGCAGTCATTCGTCGAGTCTCCTGGCCTGACTACCTTCTATTGGGCACTCTGGGGCTCAGATTAGGGGGCCAGGCAGTCATTTATGGAGTCTCCTGACCTGACTACGGTACCTTCTATAAGGCACTCTGGGGCTCAGATTAGGGGGCCAGGCAGTCATTCGTCGAGTCTCCTAGCCTGACTACCTTCAATAGGGCACTCTGGCTTAGATCAGGGGGCCCGGTGGGTGAATGAGGATGGCAGTCCCAGACCTGTGTGTGGTGGAAACTACAGATGAGCAATTCGATTTGCACAGAGGAGAAATATGCTGCCAAAAACTGAGAACGAAAGGATCGAACTTTAAAATGTTACATGCCCCATCATCCTTCTTTCCAGGAGTCAGCGGAGGCCCCTGTATACAATAGACTACGGGTGTGGACCTCCAGGCCTCAAAGGCTGCCAACAGGTCATCTTTTCAGGATTTCCTTAGCATTGCACAGGGGTTGGAATCATCTCCAGTGCAGGTGATTATATTATCACCTGTGCAATACTAAGGAGATCCTGAAAACATGCCCTGTTGGGGGCCCTTGAGTCCCCCACCCGCTGCATTAGATGGTTGGACCGGTCCTGAAGAAAGTAGTATGTGTGGCCGACCTAATGTAATGTGTTAGGGGGTCAGAAAAGTAACCGTCATTTTAATTTTTACTTCGTTAACCAATAGTACACCAGAAAATAAGACATTTTGTAATATATCTTATCAGAGAAATCTTTTTTTTCTTCATTCACAGGAGAATCTGTATTGTAGCGATGAGTCGGTAAGGACCAATCTGAGACAAAGCCGTCATACAAGTGAGAGCCACTAAATTCTCTTAATGGCTCTCATTTTGCATGAAATTCTGGTGTTTGATGAGTGGGCAGGGTCATGTCACCCAATTTAATTTATACAGTGAAAGTGGGCAGAGTATTGTCATCTTTAATATGTGTTCCTCTAGGGTGAACACATATTTAAAGGGACACTGTCAGGTCATTTTTCAGTATGACACTAATATTACCCTTGAATAGTGCCTGGGCAGATCTTTTAAAAAAACATGTAAAATAATTATTGTATCGTTTGTAGTTTCCATGTTATCAGCATTGTCAGACCCTGCAGGGAGCTCCTGGATTAGTCCTCTCCATTATAAGCAAACAGGAATAGTCCGACTGCTGTATAAACTGTCATGTAATTATGCACTCCCTATCAGCACCTCCATCACTTTGCTCTGAATGCACTGTGGTTTCACTTTCAGGGTCTATTCTATTGAGGACACAGGGAGAGAGCAATTGCAGGTCTGTCTTATCTTACCTAGATTTCATTTGTTTTGTTTCTGTAAGCTGGAATCCTTGCTGTGACAGTTTCTGTGTTGTATTTCAAGTCTTTCCTGGCTGTAGACAGAGCAGTGAGGAGAATGCAGCCCGCCCCCGATGTCCTGTGCAGTGATGTGATGTGAAATGCATATTCATCTTATGGGCAGTGGATAGCAGAGAACTAAGTGGATCATTCACTGTGATCAACAGATGGAATGAATCTCTTTATTTGAAGTCTACAGAAGAGAGGAGAAAAATATAAATAAAAGAAATACATCAATGAGAGAGTTTAGAGTGAGGAATTAGAAAATGATAGCAGTTACACATGCAATTTTGACCTGACAGTTTTCCTTTAAAGGGACACTGTCAGGTCATTTGTCAGTATGATACTAATATTACCCTTGAATAGTGCCTGGGCAGATCTTTTAAAAACATGTAAAATCATTATTGTACCGTTTGTAGGTTCCATGTTATTAGCATTGTCAGACCCTGCAGGGAGCTCCTGGATTAGTTCTCTCCATTATAACCAAACAGGCTGCTGTGTAAACTGTCATGTAATTATGCACTCCCTATCGGCAGATCTCTCCTCCCTCTGCTCCAAGTTCAGAGTGCTTTCAGTTTCCATTGGAGCTTCTGTAGGACAGCAGAGAACTAAGTGGATCACTTAAGGGTATGTGCTCACTGTCCGGAGGAGCTGCGTATTGGGCGTAGCTCCTCTGGACCTGAGTGAACCCGCAGGTGGCCACAGGGAGACCGCAGCCGCCCTGTACTCCACGTATGCGGCGAGTGCAGGGTGGATTCTCCCTGCAGTCTATCTGTGGCTGCCGCTTCCGACTCCGCAGCATGAAATAAACATGCTGCAGAGGAGCGGACTGCCGGAAACCCGCACCACAGCTCCAAACACGCTGCGGGCAGGTTAAGCATAGTGAGGATGAGATTTCTTGAAATCCCATCCTTTATGCTTGTACTGTACGACGCAGCGGAAAGACACTGCGTCCAAAACACTGCCTGTACTGATCGTGTGCACGCACCCTAACTGTGATTGACAGATGGAATGAATCTCTTTATTTGACGTTTACAGATAGGAGGGAAATAGAAATACATAAATAGAGAGAGCTTAGAGCGAGGAATTAGAAAATGATAGCAGTTACATATGGATTTTTGATCTGCCAGATTTCCTTCAATAAAGATTTAGCATCCAAAAAGATCCGTCTCTTTTTGGAGAGCAGAGCCATTGGAGCCGGACTGCCCATCACTAGTATTCAGTGTAGACAGATTGTTACATTATTGAGGTTGGTGCTGATAAGATTCTATCTAGGGTGGAGTTACAGGCAGAGCTCCTCCTATCTACATAGAGCCTTATCAGCACCAACTGCCACCTCCTACCTCACTAATAATAATGTCTTCACTGAATGTGCCATTTACCCAAGAATGAACACTCTGTCCTGGTGGAGAAAGAAGCAGATTTCTCTGATAAGAAATATTACAGTTTATTTGCACTTGTACTATTGATTTATGAAATAAAACGTAAACCAAGGATCACTCTGTAAAGGCTGATCTGTGGACAGCAGGAAAAGCTGAGCAGAAAGATGGCTAGGATTGTAGTAAAAGATTCAGTATAACTAGTATTGTATTCATTGACATATCTGGTGTTTGTATAAGAGTTCAGTACTATTGACTGACAGCTATCTCTGCAGCAGTAATGCTGGGAGGCCTGTTAATCACTGCGTAGGACCGCCCACTGGACTCTTACAGACACCAGGGATTTCAGTGAATACAAGTTTTACTGGGGCTTTTCTCACAAATATGTATATAATCTGTCCAGCTCCTCTGGGTCTATAACCTCCCATCTGTAGATCAGGGAGTATTTATCACATGACCTCCTCCCTGTATCTTTTCTTGTTGTATTGATGTGTTTGGCAGCTGGTATCGCTTGGTTTTATACTGGTGGTGTTGACATTGCATTATATGGCTGTGAATTAGAAAACTGCAAACTAATGCTCTGCCATCCTAACTCTGCTGATGGAGGAGCCTGTGCGGTGCAGATGGTTTACACGGCACGAGCCCCTACATGGCCACATGTGCTCACCCTTTATATAGAGCAACAGGCGATTTGTGGCAACAGGATCACTAAAATAGCTGCTGATCATTAGGGTCTTGTGTCACTGCCACCATATACATAGGGGTCTCGTATCCATAGATCCATAGTAATGATCCTTAGGCGGCCGTCACACGCTGAGATATCTTTAGCGATATTGTAAGCGATCACGTGCACGCGCAATCGCTTACAATATCGCTCACATCGCTGGTGAGATGTCACACAGACAGACTCACCAGCGATGCGGAGCCGCGATCTCGCTGGTTACTATGGTACACATCGGGTAACTAGGCGCCGCGCGTCGCTTAGTTACCCGACGTGTACCATAGTTACCATCTCCCAGCATAGGCGCGGTCGCTGGGAGATGGATCATCGTGGTGTTATACACCACGATGATGCAGATCGTTGCATCGTTCATCGCTAGATCTGAGAACCGAACCTCAGATCAGCGATGTCACGATCAAGCGATTTACCATCGTAAATCGCTTGATTACATGCAACGATATCTTGCCCGATATCGCTTAAGCGATCAAAAAGGAGATCGCTTAAACGATATCGGGCAAGATATCGTTCCGTGTGACGGCCCCCTTAGGAATATCGTATGTGTCTCAGGGCACTGCCACCTCATCTGGAAGTGTCACTGTAGAGGATTGAATTTAACTCCTAGTCTTATCTGTCCTTTGGAAAGCTGGATGGGACCTTGTACTGCAGCCTCACAGCCCCCTCTCCAGCTTTCCAGTCTTACGTCAGGGGAATTTCTGCAGCATTGTCCCTGTTAAGGTACCGTCACACAGGGACATATCGCCGGCGATGTTGCCGGCGATCGCGGGAGCGCGCATCCCTGACAACATCGCCGGGGAGCTGTCACACTGAGCAACTTACCGGCGATGTCGCCGGCTAGTTGCCGCGGCTATCGCTCGCTGGGTCGCCCAGCAACCCAGCAAGCGATAACCCGCAATGTTGTAGATAGGCGGAATCGCCCGTAACATTGCGGGTTGCCGCGTTACACAGGGCGATCAGGCAGAATCGCCTGAGCAACATCGCCAGGTTTCCCAACATTGTTTGGAAACCTGGCGATGTGACTCAGGCGATTCATCGCCTGATTATCGCCCTGTCACACGCGGCAATTCGCCGGCGATGTCGCCGCAACCTGACCACGCCCCTCGGTTGCCGGCAACATCGCCGGCGATATCTCCCCGTGTGACGGTACCTTTAAGGTGGTTGTTGGTGTCTTTTGCTTGGCTAATTTCATCACTGGGGTCTCAGGAGCAGCGAGTGTTATATGATGTAACAACGGTGCAATACTGAGGGCCTGGTGTAGGAGAACAGGACGACTTTGTCAATGGAGGAATGTGAATAATCGGGAATGTCATGTTTGTATAAAGGGGCTTCATCTGGGTTTGTGAAGGTCAGATTCCGAACTTGGCATTCAGCTGTACAACTGAGCTGGGGTGGATTCTCAGCATATTGGTGACCTGGAATCTGTCCAACTGTGATTTTAAAAGGAGTCTGTCAGCAGGTTTTTGCTACATAATTTGAGAACAGCGTGATGTAGGCAAAGAGATCCTGAATCCAGCAATGTACCACTTGGGCTACGCTCACATGCAGCGTAATAGCTGCGTATTCGGGCTTTTATGCGACACTTTTGAGCGCCGCGTAAAAGCAATGCAAAACAAAGCTGGTTACGCCTTTCAGCAAAAGCTATGACTTTTGCTGAATAGCGTTTAGATGCCGCGTTTAGACATGTATTTTTGCGCGGATGCTTTCACTGCAAAAGCGCCAGCGCAAAAAGAATTGACATGCCAATCAATGCTTGGTGTTTTTTTTCGGCACGCTTTCCCCATAGGCTACATGTTAACATGGCCTCGGGAAAAGCGCGTCGTCGGCATGCAGTAGCGCTTTATTGCGTGCAAAAAAAGCGCCACTGCCGAACATGCGGCCAAAAGCGTCGTGTGTGTATGTAGCCTTAGGCTGATTTCACACTGCAGTTTTTCCCTGATCAGGTTCCATCTGGTTTGTGTGTCAGAACCAGGAGTGTCTCCAAAACCCAAAACAGGTGTCAATATTTCAATTATAGTTTTTCTCTGCAAGTTCCTCTCCTGGTTTTGGCTCACAAACCTGATGGAACTTGATCAGGGAAAAAACTGCAGTGTGAAACCAGCCTTGGGGTGGAAACACACTGGCGAGTGCAAAAGCGGTCTGATTGACGGATCCGAGAGTCGATGAGTGTCATCTGACTTTTGGTCAGTGTGGCTTCCGTGTGTTGTCCGAGTGCAATCCGTTACTCTGCAGCTATTTACTGTACTAGCAGTTACAGGAGCATTTTCCACAGTTGTCTATGGCTGGTTTCTCATTACGGATTTTGCAAATCCGATGCTGTCCGATAAAAATCGGACAGCATCGGATCCGAATTTGGCCCCATGCAGCCCTATGGGCATCGGACCGAATCGGATGTGCACTAAATGGCATCCGATTTGGTCCGATCCGATTCTGTCCGATTTTGTTTATTGGTGCAAAAATCGGAGCATGGTCCGATTTTTGTACCGAAAATAAAATCGGACAAAATCGGATAGGACCAAATCGAATGGCATTTAGTGCACATCCATTATGGTCCGATGTTTTTAGCATGGGGCCCTATGGAGCAGGGTCCGAGGATACATCGGATGTGTTCTCGGACCCGATTTTACTGTACTGAGCATGCTCAGTACAGTAAAAATGCTCCTAACTGGAAGGCAGGGGTTGAGAAAAACAAAAAAGTTTATGCTCACCTCTCCCCGAGCCCCCGCTGCCTCCCACCGTCTTCCCGCAGGCTCCCGGTGTCTGCAGAGGTCTTCTACTTCTGTACAGGACCTGCGGTGATGTCACAGTCACGTACCATTGGTGTAACCTGCTGTCACGTGACTGTGACATCACCGCCGGTCCTGTACAGAGGAAGAAGACCTCTGCAGACACCGGGAGCCTGCAGGAAGACGGCGGGGGCTCGGGGATAGATGAGAATACATTTTTTTTTTTTTTATTCTGGAGGACAGGGGAAAGGAGGGGGAGTACTGGGGGACGTGAGGGGGCCATACAGGGGAGTAGAGGGGGGGGACACAGGGGACATGAGAGGGCCACACAGGGGAGAAGAGGGGGGACACACACACAGGGGTGAAGAGGGGGAAAAAGAGGGGAGATGAGGGGGAGCACCAGGGGAGAACAGCTGTGACAGTGACAGCAACTGATCCTGCAGAATGTCGGATCGGATGCCTATTTGGCATCCGACTGCAGGGATCAGTTAGATCCGATGCTGTCCGATTTATATCGGACAGCATCGGATTTTTAAAAATCGTTACGTGAAAGTAGCCTAAGCTACAGAATGATAATGTATCAATTAAGAATCGCATCTGACTCGGATGGTCCGTGTGCGGACCATGGGTCCGACTGTGGTACGTCTTTTTTTCGGACCCATAGACTTGCATTGGCGTGTCTCATCCGACACTCGCATACTGTCGCAGCATGTTGCAGCTGACTCATCATCCGTTAATCAGGCGAGAAAAATGTCCGACACTCGGAAATGTGCACTCGGACATTGACTAACATTGGTCCGCCTGCAATGCGATTTTTACTTGCGTTGCAGTCGTCCGAGTTTCACGTCAGTGTGTCCGTACCCTTAGATTACGCCTTGTCTGAGAGCAGCATGATGTAGGCAAAGATATCCTAACTCCAGCAATGTTATCACATAGATTACTGGGTGCATCAGTTCTGACATCGTGTTTTTAGATTTAGCATGTAGCAGAGTTGAGAAAGCTGCCCCCACACCAGTCTATAAACAGTGATCTGCTAATCACAGAGGGGACATGCCTGACGGGCTCACATGGTGCTGTGTCCAAGCAGTGATAAGCTACAGATGTTAAAGCAAACAAAGCAGGTAATTAACAGCACACTGCGATAAGAGAGTCATGGCTGAAATTTCTGAGTTAAACCCTTACAGCAATCTGTCTTTTGATTACACAGCAAAAACCTGCTGACATATTCCTTTTAAGACCCTCATACACATTTGACTAAAGTTGGCCAAATTCAACAATGATCTAATATCTATGGGGGCTTCTTGATATCCCCCTACAAATGATGTTGGGCGAGAGAGGGATTTGACCTGTTAGATTTCTGCTAATGATTCTTTTGTTTGGGACAGAGATGAACTCTGACTTCACCTCTTATGGTGGGTTTACACGCCGCGATATTGGCATCCAATTCCGATCCAACTCCGACAAAAAGTCACGTGGTTCGGGAGTTGGACCCGATATCGTTCCTGCATCGTACTGTTTGAAGGTACAATACGATGCAGGGACGATGGTAATCCGATATCGGGGGTCGAATGAGCGTGCTATTCATTGTAAAGCGCTGCGGAATATGTTGGCGCTATATAAATAAAGCTTTATTATTATTATTATTATTATTATTCAAACCGCCCAATATCGGATGCCTGTTGGAGCCGGATCGTTGCGTGTAAACATCCAACTCCGATGTGTACGCCGACGCTACCCATTAACTCCCATGTTAAATGGTCGTTACTGGGTTGGTGGGCGTACACATCGTAGGGACGTTGTTTCCCGATATCGCAGCGTGTAAACCGCCGATGCGATATCGGGAAAGTGCTCAAAAAATGCGCGCTCCCGCGCCGTTGTATAGCGATATCGTCCCGATATTGGGACGTGTAAACCCACCATTAGATAGAGAACACAGTAACGGTCCGAGCGCTCCTTGTGTATGGGGGTCAGGAGAGATTGCTGTCAATCTAATAGTCGTTGGGCCGACAGCTATCTACTGTGTATGGCAATTTTTATGGCATTCACTAGGCCGACGGCTATCTACTGTTTATGGCCAGCTATATTGCAGTCACTGGGTTGACAGCTGTGTACTGTGCACGGCCAGATTTATGGCAGTCACTGGGCCGACAGCTATCTACAGTGCATGGCCAGCTTTATGGCATCACCTGGCTGACATCTATCTACTGTGTATGGCCAGCTGTATTGCAGTCACTGGACCGACCGCTGTCTACGGTGTACAGCCAGCTTTATGGCAGTCACTGGGCTGACAGCTATCTACTGTACACGGCCAGCTTTATCGCAGTCACTGGGCTGACAGCTATCTACGGTGTACGGCCAGCTTTATGGCAGTCACTGGGCTGACAGCTTTACAGTGTACGCATTTATGGAGTCATGGCTGACAGTATCTACAGTGTACGGCCAGCTTTATGGCAGTCACTGGGCTGACAGCTATCTACAGTGTACGGCCAGCTTTATGGCAGTCACCGGTTTGCCAGCTATCTATGGTGTACAGCCAGCTTTATGGCAGTCACTGGGCGGACAGCTATCTACGGTGTACAGCCAGCTTTATGGCAGTCACTGGGCGGACAGCTATCTACGGTGTACAGTCACCTTTATGGCAGTCACTGGGCGGACAGCTATCTACAGTGTACGGCCAGCTTTATGGCAGTCACCGGTTTGCCAGCTATCTATGGTGTACAGCCAGCTTTATGGCAGTCACCGGGTTGACAGCTATCTACGGTGTACGACCAGCTTTATGGCAGTCACTGGGCGGACAGCTATCTACGGTGTACAGCCAGCTTTATGGCAGTCACTGGGCGGACAGCTATCTACGGTGTACAGCCAGCTTTATGGCAGTCACCGGGTTGACAGCTATCTATGGTGTACAGCCAGTTTTTTGCAGGTACGCGAGAGAGTAAAGGATTTGTGCAGTTAAAAGAAAACAGGACAGGTGATAAGTTAATAATTGGTAGGGGTTCGACCACTGGGACCTGCACCGATCATAACATTAGGATTCTTTACCCCTGGTGGGGAATTTTAATCCCTTTTACAAATGGCGAGACAGGTCAGATGCCCATTCATTCTCTATGGGGTTTCCAGAAAAAGCCAAGTGCAGCGCTCAGCAGCCCCACAGAGGACGAATGAACACTGCGGCGCTATTAGAGGGTTTCCCATTTTGCTGAATGGTACAGGTCCAAGTTGTCAAGACCCCCCACCCAACCAAAAGTTATTACCTTTGCCATCTGGAAAGTTACATTTTTAGTCTTGTCATTGTTATCTGTGAGATGTCTGCACCAGTCTAGTGGTCCCTTATCCAGAGTCAGGGGATATGGGGTCAGACAATTTATTTGTCTTGGCAACGACTTGTTTATTAAAAGTTGGAAAGGTTTTCTGTCTGTGCATGGCAGCGGTTTATCTTGGATCCTTCTTCCAGCACAGCTGGCATCATCTCAGGTCATGTGCTGTACTCATCCGTATCACCAGGATAATCTGCATAGTTCATCTTAAAGAGGTATTGTCAAGTTTGGAAGTTATCCTCTATTCACAGGATAGGGGACAAGTTGCTGAGAATCGGGGCCAAATGTAGCCATGGTCGACCAGGTGCATTCTCTACATGACCTACAGAGCTAGCAAAGTGCAGAATTTGGCACTTGAAGGGAACAGAAGTGCACATGATCGACCAGTGCTTCAGTCTCAGGGCTTTTCAGCTGAAGCTTTGTCTTAAGGCCTCCATACCCATTAGAGGGCAGTCAGCTAATATCAGCAGAATTGACGCACCATCTTATGTATGGGGGTCTCCCAACTTTGCCAACTTTTGATGTTGGGGGAGAGAAGGATAAACATTTTGAGTGTATTCAACCCATCCTTTTGCTTTGAGGGGGAAATCAGCCGACCCCCAGAGCTGCCTGGCAGTGGCTCTATCCCCATTGAAAACACCTGAACACTCGGCCGAGTCAGATGAGAACCTACAATACGCTCGGCTGCCGCATGTGTATAGCAAAGTGATGTGACCGATTTGTGATCGGTATGACCCCTGCACAATACTGGAGATGGCTGGGCATTGGAGAGCTGCATCCCACCTGGCGTGCGCTGATGCCCAGCTGGTACTGTGCGCGGGTCATGATGACAATCAGGTCACCATACCTTTGGCCGATAGACAGTGACCCAGCCCCTGTGATGCCCTGTGTGCACAGAAATCTCTGCAAACCCTTTATTCCACCAGACATGTCCGGACCACCCCTTAATACCCTGTACCATGTACACTGTGCATATTTATCGCATTTTCTGATGTTTTTTTTTGTTTGGTTGGTTTTTTTGGGGGGAGGGGCAAATCATTAAACCAGCAAAGTCAATGAGAATTCTGATGTTTTGTGCGTTTGTTGCTTTTTTCCCTTGCAAATTTGGTGCAGAAATAAATCTGCAGCATGTCGATTCTTCAATCCTCTTTCTATTTTTTTTTCTAATTCATGTCCAAAATGCATCAAAACAGCATAAGGTAAAAAACGTTTATACCGTGTTAACCAGTAGATAGACAAATATATTGCAATCTGAGAGTCCTCAGTGGTTGATGCCTTTTAATGTCTAATTGAAAAGATGGTGAACATAGCAAGCTTTCGGGAAAGTGAAATCTTGCTGCTATTTACCTTCTTTTCAGTTAGGGTATGTGCACACTGGTAGTTTTACTGCAGGTTTAGCAGCGGAAACCGCCGGTCGGTTTCCATGAGTTTTATGTAAATTTATGTTAATCCAAAAGCGCTTTTGGGTTAACATTAAAACCTATGGTAAACCGACAGCCGCTGTGCACACACCGGCGGTTTCCACATGATCATCTGTTTAGCTAGAACGAATGAACATGTTCTATAAACCGGCCGGTTATGCAGTGGCTGCAAGCAGAATCATGTACTGCTTCCAGCCGCCGCAACACCGCCGGCGCTACCCGCTGTGCACCCGCCCGTAGCCGCCGCACATACCCGCCAGGATGCCGGTGGACGGCTCCAGAGCTTCCTGGCGGGTCCGCCCAGCCGCCGCCGACACAAACCCGCCCACCAGTGTGCACATACCCTAAGACATTAAAAGGTATCAACCACTAGGACTCTCAGATTCTAATATTTTTCAAAACGGCTGTAATTTTGCCATGTGGCTTTAGTGGATGAAATACATAAATAAAAAGTCACAACAATGACAACTGGAGGTAAAGCCGCCTGTGGTTTTCCCACTCCATGGGAACACACTGCACCCATTGGGTGGCACAATTGCGCCCGGGCACGGCCCCTTTGCTATATGGGCCTTTGTTTTCTATTACGTGGGTCTTTCTCTGGTCTCATGCCCCCACAGCTGTTTCTAGTCTTCTCATTGACAATTGGATGGGAAATATTGACTTGATTTTATTTGTTGCATCAATAGGAATAATAATCTTTGTTTATATAGCGCCAACATACTCCGCCGCACTTTACAATCCAGAGGTTCGTATACAGTCATAAGTAACATTGTTATAAAATCAGGAAAATAAAGGAACAATATTCATTATTTTTTGCAGTCAGGAGTAATACGTGAGCACTCCGCATTGTAGGTGGAGGGACGATCCACAGCACAGAATATTTGAGGAGTGCTGATCTCCCTCCATTGCTGCTCACGAAGGGTTAATGGTGTTCTGCTGACTTGTGTACTTGTAAAATGGCAGCCGGGTGGGGGATGGGCTTCCTCTGCCACCTCCCAGGGTTTGCTGCTTGGTCCCTGGCTGTCAGCTCTTTAGCATGAGGTTAGTTTTGCATATCGTCCATGGATGACAAGCCTCTTCCTCCACCCACCCTCCATTTTAATGACTAGTGTTTGCAGATGTGAAGCCTCGCCCCAGCCAGCCGACCTTTGAACCAGCTTCTCCTTTCTTCTCTTTAATCCCCTCCTTCCGACCTGCAGCTTTACTTTATTTTATATATTTATTTATTTATTTTGCATTTTGCTTTTTTTCCCTCCTCCTCCTTCAAATATAAGAACCAAGAGACAAGCCCCAGACACCTAACCCCGTGATTGCCCAATCCTGGTGCTCCTGCACTGATCACCCCACTTTCCGCCTTTTTTTTTTTTTTTTCTGTTAACCATTGCCGTTCTGAATCTGGTGTAATTTCACCCCATCCTCTTCTCCGTCTTGGCCCCCCCAACCCCAAAACTGGAAAATCAAGAAGTTGCTAACCCCCCTATGTTATTACTGTGATACTGAGGATGTGAGTATGTCTCCCCAAACTGAAATGTCTTTTCTCAGCAGCAACACGTTTGTGCGAGGCGCCCAGCGTCGCCATGAATACAAGCACCTACGCAGTGACATGTCGTCGCCCTTCACTACTGCATGCATCACCTCCGAGAGATCGCAGCCCGTAACCTGCAGCTGCAGGGAAAAAAGGATTTCTTAGGACTAGAGAGGCTAAATATAGGAAGGGCAGAGTCAGCCCTCGCCTCGTGCCTCTAAATAGCCCTCTGTGTGGACACACAGTCATTTCCTCATGGTGGTGGGGGGGCTCAGTGTGATATATTAAGACCCCCATCTGTACAGGTCTTGATTTTCGGTATGTTATGTCATTAATTACACATATGGGGGGGCGGGGAACTCTTCAAACTTGTCACAAGACTCTGTGCATTAACCGTGTGTGCGCCGGAGGCTGCACCGAGGACCCCTCCCCTTTTGGAAATGTAATCAACTCGATTAATGCGGCAGACCTGGCATCCGCCACGTCGATCAGTTGCTTGTGCTCGAGCGCCTTTAGCTGCTCAAATAACAGTCAGCTCCAAAAAAAGATTTGGATGTAACGACGGTGAAAATGCTTTTATGTTTGACTGTTGGGGAAAAAAAAAATCCTCATCGGCCAGGGTGACGTGGATGTTGAGAGTTGTAGTTTCATCAGCTGAAGAGCTGGCGGAGATAGTTTGTGCTAGTTTTAGTCTCAGAATTGTGCATTCGTTGCTTTTTGAGTATTTGTCAGGCTTGGTGTATAACTTCGTCTTTGTCCAGCACATACACCAGGTCATAGGCAGGCCGTGTACTTTGTGTATGAATTGTAAAGTGCTGCGGAATTGTTGGCACTATAGAAACAAAAAGTATTATTATATCAGTGGAGGCCAAAAGAAAGTCTTCCGTTGGGTTGGCACTGTGTTAGTTTTGTATTTTATCTTTGTATTGCAAGTATAGGAGAGTACCATTGCAATAAGAATGTGTTCACTGTGCGGGTGATTTTTCTTTTTTTTGTTTAGGTCTGAGCCTTTTAACTTGTACCAATGACAAATACTGTATTTTTTGGGTTGTGAGAAGCACTCCTTCCCCCCAATTGGGAGGAAACCACCATGCTCTTATTGCCCAAGTATATGGTTACCGGGTGATGCGTCAGCAGTGGAGCAGGGTCACAGGAGGCAGGGTTAACGCTGCAGGAACATGTGGTGGCACGATGCTGCAGGGCTGGAAGGGGATGTCCAGGCCGCGGCAAAAGCGGGACGATGCTGTGGGAGGCAGGCCCATTGATCTCCCAGCGATGGACTTTAAGAACATGGCACCAGAGGCACGCATGTGCAGATTGAGGCCTCAGAGAGCTGAGATCTCAATCTGCGCAAGCACCACTTTCAACGATTCCAAATCTATGTCATCCATCGCTGGGAGATGAATGGCGCCTGCCTCTCACAGCATCATCCACTCGTACCACTGCCTGGACACCCCTCCTCTCAACCCAGGGTCTACAGCACCGCAGCACTTCTGCCTTCTTTATGAACTTTTGTCTTTAGACAACATTTTAACATTAAACATTTTTTTTTTCCTGTTTCTTCCTTTTAAATTTGGGGTATGTCTTAGGGTATGTGCACTCTATCCAGAGGCAGTGTGTGTTTGACGCAGAGCCTCCGGACCTGCGGGAAGCAACCCTGTACTCACGATCTGTGTTCGGTGCAGGGCGGCTTCTCCCTGCATGCAGCCAATGGTGATCGCTTTTAACTCCACAGCAATACCTTAACATGCTGCAGAGATGCAGAAGCACAGTAATCCGCACCGCAGCTGAGAACACACTGCGGTGGGGAGATGTACAGTGAGCATGGAATTTCTAGAATTCCCATCCATTGTCCTTACACTGTACAATACAGCGGCAATACACGCGTCCAAAACGCTGCTGTTCTGGATCGTGAGTTTGCACCCTTATAGTTCGGTGCGTCCTATAGTCTGAAAGATAGTGTGTATAAAATATATGGAATTACTACAAGTTAGTAAGATCTATACACATATATATCTCTTCCCAACTATTACGGTAGTATTTTCCAAACTTACAGACTGGTTTCATCACTCACACCGGCTTTGTGTGTTTTTGATGAAACATGTGGATGTTCTCCGCTGTAATCTAAGTATACGGCGATGTCCGCCCATGTGCACTTGCTTTCCAGTAGTTTTAGTATTCCCGGCATGTACTCCCTGGATGACACGAGGCAGTGAGTACCATCAATTCCTGTAATCTTATCTGGTGTAAAAGCGCAGCGAGGCTGGCAGCCCAGGAGACGCCCCTCTCTGTAGTATTGCTTAGATTATAATGCTGTTAATTAACATGGGTTTAAATATGTTCGCACTGGGGCAGAACAATTTGCCTGATTTTTTTCTTATAATTGAATGGCTTTTGTATGTTGAAGACGAGACATAGAAATGAGCATCAATAGCAGCAGAGCCCAGAAGTATTAATGACGGGCTTGGATAGTGCTGGCCGCCGCGCCATTCTCATGGGGTCGTTCACTGGATTGATCGGGGTCTGAGTAATTAGTGATATCTATCCTACAGATAGGCGAAAACTTAAAATGCTGGTACAACTACTTTAGAGGAGTTTTCCACTACTTTTTGGAATATTTAACAGTTAGGGGTAGGGATCCTCCTAAAATAAAGTAATAAATACATAAGCACTGCAATCCTCCACTCTGACGGGCTCCGCTGGATCAGAAGTGATGTTTGACCCGACAGTCAGTCCTCAGTCTCTTCACTGTGGTATCATTATGTCCTATGTGGCAGAGACTGAGGACAAGTATTTATTTCTGTATAATATTGCTGCCCTCTGGTTAAAGTAGTGTAAAATCTCTTTAACTGTCTTGCATTAGGTGACCACCCATCCTGATGGATGGATTGATGGTGCACACAGGTACCACCGCTTTATTCATTGTCCTTGGTCTTTTGGAAATAACTTGGTAAAGTGACTTCCTTGTCATCATTTATATGACCTAATGGGAGTCATAGAGGAGGGTCTTCCATTCACATCCACTCCCCAGTATAATGAAGGCCTGAGGCTGTTGAATTCATGTATTACATGCTTGCACATTATAAGGTTGTCCAGTGAAAATAAGTGGATAACTTGCAGTTAGTTGAGGGTGGCATTGATATCAGAACGGGCAACGTTTACCCCCATTAGAATGGAGGTGCACAGTCCAACCGTTGCTCCAGTCCTACCCGTGGGGCTGCTCTGCGCTGGGCTTTTTCCAGCAGCCCCATAGAGAATGAATGAAGTAGCCGTCCAGCATGTGGACTGCCGCTGTATGCTAAATTGGATTTAGTACCTTATGGTCATCACTGTGGGTCCCAGCAGCCAGACCCCACTGATCTACATCGCCTATGCCCACCTTTAACTTTGGTGGACGCTGTTTAATGCAAATTTACCACCATCTTAGGGCCCTTTCACATCAGCGGTATTTTCAAATCGCGGCAGATGCGGTGAAAAAAACGCATCTGCCGCGATTACCGCATAACCGCGACACTTGCGGCACACTTGCGGCAAGCCCATGCAATGTCTATGGGCTTGCGGTAAGGGTGCGGCAGGTGCGGCAAGTGCGGTTTCGGCAAGCAGCAGCTGTTTTTTTCGCGCCCGCACCTGCCGCAACTGCCGAAACCGCACTTGCCGCACCTGCCGCACCTTACCGCAAGCCCCATAGACATTGCATGGGGCTTGCCGTAAGTGTACCGCAAGTGTCGCGGTTATGCGGTAATTGCGGCAGATGCGGTTTTTTCACCGCATCTGCCGCGATTTGAAAATACCGCTGATGTGAAAGGGCCCTTAGAGAAAAGTAGTGGTCCATAGACTAGTAATTTTCTCTTATGTGGATTGGACCCCTTGTACACTGTCACTCTGTATAGTTTGACACAGTTCCTATCTTCTCCTATTACAGGGAGGATGGCGAGTTAGAGGAGGGTGAACTTGAAGATGACGGAGGTGAGGATGCCAGCCACGAAGTCCCCGAGCCTCCGGCTCCTAAGGAGAAGGAGGAAAAACATCACAGTGAGTCCGATGACGAGAAAACGCATCGAAAAATGAAAAGAAAACGCAGAAAGGAAAAAGAGAAGCGAAGAGCAAAGAAGAAAAGAAAGTCCAAGCACAAGGTACACAGAGATAGGATGTGATGGAGATGAGTGGCGTGCCAGCTGTATAACCATTATGGGGGCCGGTCCAGGCCAACATTCACAGTTCGTTTATGGACCGGACTGACCCCGACTCTCTTGACCCAAACCTTCAGCCCCATATGCATTGTGTATAAGGTGTTGATTTTTTATCCCTTAGCGTCATGCATCATCTAGTGAAGAATATTCTGACTATAGTGAGGACTCGGACTATAGTCCCAGTGAAAAAAGTCACCGCAAGTACAGAGAATACAGCCCTTCATACCCTCCGGTAAGTGCGTCCTACCTTTTAGCGATACACATAATGTTTTGGTGGGGGGTTTATATAATTTACGTATATATACAGCGCTTTTCGCTTTGGGAGGTGCCCCATCAATATTACCTTCTGATATGTAACTGACATGTCAATCCATGGCTCATATTTAAAGGGGTTGACTTTCGCATCAGGAGGGGAGTGGTGGTGATGATGTCCCTACATAATCTGCCATGACGCATGCACCTCGGTAGGTTTTGTGCCCCTGCCCAGAACAGCTCACCTCCCAATGCAGAACTGAGCGCTGCGCAGGACAGCAACTTTAAAAGCAATGTACACAATCCATCAGTGGTCTAATAGCTGACAATATTATGTGTCACACTTTTAGTATATAACAATATTGCTTTGTTTTAATTTCATCAGCCATACTCCCATAGTGCTCCACCTTCAAAAAAGAGCTACCACAACATGGACAGGAAGGGCTATAGCATGTACGACGACTATGAGAACGACCAGTATGGGGAGTATGAAGACGATGAAGGGGACGATATGGGTAAAGATGAATACGATGATTTTGACAAGGAGCTGAACCAATATCGAAGGGCCAAAGAGGGCAGCCATAGTGGTAGAGGTAATCAACAGTATGCATATACCTCTGGATGATTGTGCTTTGCAGGGCCAGGATTGTAGGACCCCTGACCTGCTGTAGTTGTCAGTACATTGAATATTTTAGGTGTGTACAGCACCTGTAACACTGCCATTTGTTTTTTTTCCCAGGAATGAGAGGAAGGATTAAATTGATAAGAGGTCGGGGAAGAGGAATGATGCGTGGAAGAGGCTTTAGAGACAGAGGTAGCAGAGGAAGAGTTTACTCTGGAGAGGAACACCAAGACGACGAGGAGAACTATGACGAAGAAATGGAAGTGAGTGGCGCAAACATGTAATTAACGCAGCATTGTCATCCCTCCTCTTAAGTGTTCTGTACATAGAAAGAAATGTCCCCTTTATTTTATATCATTGGCTCTGAGAGAAACAGATCCAAAACTACTTGTAGTTACATTCAGTAAAGGAAATAAAAGAAGAGAGCGCACATAGGGCCTTAAATTGTTTTAAAGAATTAACACACCTTGGTTGGGGTGTGACTCACCTTCTGTGGTTGTATGAGCTACAACCAGCTGAAGTCGCTGTAATAAGATGGCTGCTGCAGACCCCGTGGAATGGAGTACAGGGCCCTGATGAATTACCATAGCTACGAAACGCTTCGACACGAATAAACAGATTTGCAAGCAATCTGGATTGTCTTCCTTTGCAACACGGAGAAAAACCCAGCTTTTACCTAAGAATTTCTTGTATTCAGTAAAGGAAATATTTTAACCTTGGCCTCTAATGGCAAAATATTTTCAATATTTAATATTTGCAGTTATTCTGCTTTTCCATTAGGTAAAAGGTTCTGCATCAATCAGTGGCTGCAAATTGGTGATTTTTAGTAATTACTATCTATTAAAGAGGACCCTTCATCAGTTTTAACATCTTAAACTGACCACATAATGGAATAAATACTGTAAAGCTGCAAAAAGTTTTTTTTACTTTTTAATTACTATTCTCTGTTGTAGAAATATTAACTTGTCAAATTTATATTCTAATTTCTGATAAGGCTGGTTTCACACTACGATTTTTGGAAATCCGGCGCTGTCAGAAATCGGACAGCATCGGATCCGAATTTGGCCCCATGTAACCCTATGGGGATTGGACTGATTTGGATGTGCACTAAATGGCATCCGAATCGTGTCCGATCCGATTTTGTCCGATTTCTTTCCGGTGCAAAAATCGGAGACTGCTCCGATTTTTGCATCCGAATCAAAAATCGGAAAAAATCGGATCTGACAGATCGGATGGCAATTATGCCAGATCCGACCCGATCCGATTCCTTTAACATGGGGCCCTATGGAGCAGGGTCCGAGGAAACATCTGATGTCTCCTCGGACCCGATTTTAGTGTACTGAGCATGCTCAGTACACTAAAACTGCTCCTAACCATCTAATTTTACTTCCGCAATGTATATACATACATTGCGGAAGTAAAATTAAGTAAGGCAGGGGTTAAAAATAATAAACAATCTATTCTCACCTGTCCACGAGTCCCCCGGCGTCTCCAGCACATCCTGCCTCTAGGACCTACTGTGATGTCACAGTCACAAGACCAGTTACTGCGGTAACCGGTCATGTGATATCACACGAGGTCCTAGGATCAGAAGATACAGCTGGAGACGCCGGGGACTCGTGGACAGGTGAGAATAGATGGTTTATTATTTTTTATTCCGGAGGAGAGGAAGAGGAGGGGGAGCACCAGGGAGAACAGGAGGCAGAGAGGAGCAGATGACAGGAGGAGCCGGCCAAACTGATCCCACAAAATGTCGGAATCAGATGCCTATTTGGCATCCGATTGCAGGGATCAGTTTGGATCCAATGCTGTCCGATTTCTATCGGACAGCGTCGGATTGCAAAAAATCGTAGTGTGAAACCAGCCTTAGCCCAAGGGAAGACTTGGTAGAGATTTTACATTTGGGTTTTAATATTTTTCTGCTTGAAATTGACCTATCAAAGATATGAGGCATTATGCAGAAAAAATAAAAGAACGTGTCCCCAATAATAAAAGTTTATAACAGTCTTTTTCTGTATGGGATATATAATGACACCCAGCTTGGCTCTCCGAACCTCATAGAGTACAGCATAGGTGTCTCTCATTACGAACACTTACTAGTTTTCATCTCAGGTCCAGAGGGTGGGTCTCTTTCTCTCTCCTTTCTCCCCATCTCTCCTCCCCCACCAGTGTGGGGGGTGAGTTCAGCAAGGCTGACAGCGCCCTGAGATTAAAGCTGCAGAGGTGTTTGTAATTACATACAGCTCTGCTCTACTCCGTTCAGTAGGTACAGTAGCTATGTGTCGTTAAGTATCGCATAGGAAAAGCCTGTTATTAGCTTCTCTAGGGTGTGTTTTTTCCCCTGTATGATTGTTCCTGTTTGATTGGCCAATATTATGCTGGGGAAAAAGTAACCGCCCCCCAGATAATGCCCTCTTTTTCGTAGCATAAATTAAAATATAAGCTTTCCATGCTAATATCTCTTAAGTAAAAAGAAAATATAAACTGTTTTGTTCAGCTCTGTAGCCACTATTCTTTGATGTGAGCAGTTCAACATAGTAAAACTGGTGAAAGGTCCTTTTTAAAATAGAAAAATTCTGGCAAGTGTCCATACAGGACCCAATTTTATACCAAAATTCAAGTTCAATTGTCCAGATTATGGTATTCTGGCCTGCAGAGCGGGATCCTACAACCCTCCACAGACCCTCCCAAGGTGATAGCGGGAGATCTTAAACGTTACCGCGCAATCTTGTGCTTTGAACTAAAACTGTGCTACATCACCTCGTGTGTGCAAATATGGAGTATGGAGCGTTTCTAGCTCCATACACTTGATTATACAGCCAGCATCTGTCTCCAACATTGGGGCTGGTAAGGCTCTGTATGCTCATCCCTCACCCCTTCCTAGTACTGTGCACATACTGTAATGGGACCCATTTTTGTGTAATACTTGTAATACATGTCTCTCATTTGTGGTAGGACTGAGATCTGTGCTGCTTTTTTCTAAGTTAAATTGCAGTTTTTTTTTCTTCTTCTAATTCTATTAAACTGTTTCCAGTACGCTGATGAGGAGATGGGTGATGATGAGTATGACGACTACTCAAAAGAGCTGAACCAGTATCGCAAGTCTAAAGAAGGCAGAGGAAGAGGTGAGACTGTGCTCTATTATATAGTCGTAGACGAAGCCGGAGACTTGGAGACCAGAGTTATGGATTTGATCACATTATTTCCCACTTTCAGGCTTTTATAGACCCCGGGGCCGAGGGCTACGGGGACGAGGATACAGAGGCATTATTCGTGGTAGAGGAAGAGGCAGAGGGAAAGGCAACGATGACGACGATTACTATGAAGAAGACGGGGTACGCTGCATACTTTTCTATTAGTTTATCTGTTGTAATAGAAGAGCCAAGGAAAGTCCCCAGTTCTGATGGTCAGAGCTCACCTAATATTCCCAGGGAGTGTCTGCTGATATTACTTTTATAGTGACAGCTTTGGCTATTAATATGCCCCCAGCTTCACCTTAGACGTCTGCACAACTGCAGGTCTCGCTCTGCTCCCTGCTTGAGGATCGTTTCCTTTCAAAGGTTTTGTAGTAAGTGTGTCAGATAAGTGATCAGTTTCTGCATTTCCCAACATCAAGACCCCTAATAATCACAAGTACGCACTTTGAGGTCCTGAGTCTTCTGTGTGAATGAAGTGGTGGTCAAGTGTAAGCGATGCTCTATCCAATCTGCGAGCCGAGCACAGTCCTGTATGATCTCCATCAGTGCCATAGACTGTGCGTAGAGAAGTGGCACACGTACTTATCCACACCCGGGTTTCAACAAGAAAAAAAAAATCTTACTGATTACAACTAGCCTGGTGATGTAACAAATTGTAGAGGTTAATGTCACTAACATTGGTGGTTTAGGGATGAGCCTCTAGGGATGAAGAGGGGTAATAATTTATACCAGGGATAATAGGAGTAGAGATTCATACCCGTTGTTAGTATAATATGGTGGGGACTTCCTATAGTGTGCCCAGCAGTGACAGTCACAATACATTTTACTTTAGTAGTCTTTTACCATAGTTCATAAACAATGTTAGTTCATTTGTTGTGAGATCCACTAAACAATGATAATGGATTGGTTTCATACAAATGAAAAACTTCTATATTTTAAATCAATCCTTTCATATTTTTTTTTAGCATGGTAAGAAAAGTATACGTGTATTAAAAAAAAATATGTTAGTGATTCTGATTTAAAATATATCAGTTTTTCATTAGTTTAGAATGGATCCAATATTTTTGTTTAAGCTGAACAATTACTGGACTCTGCAGCTGAAATGTAAATCACTTCATAGCTTGATGTGACATTTTCTCTACAAGATCCTTTTATTTGACTCACGTCCCGGTGTAAGATTTCATTGATCTGCTGGCATACCACCTTAAGGTACCTTTACACGCGGCAACTTTCTAGGAATTTCACTGGCAACTTACTGGTTGCAGTAAAATCATGGAGACATTATTCCATTTGTACACAGCAACAAGATAGAACAATGTGTCCATGATTTCACTGCAACCAGTAAATTGCCAGTGAAATTCCTAGAAAAGTTGCCGCGTGTAAAGGTACCCTTAGATCACCTTGAGCAGCACGGTGGCTCAGTGGTTAGCACTGCAGACTTGAAGCTCTGAGGTCCTGGGTTCAATTCCCACCAAGGACAACATCTGCAAGGAGTTTGTATGTTCTTTCCTTGTTTGTGTGGGTTTCCTCCCGACACTCTGGTTTCCTCCCACATTTGAAAGACATATTGATAGGATGTTTAGATTGTGAGCCCCAATGGGGACAGTGTTGCAAATGTATGTTAAGTGCTATGGAATTAATAGCACTATATAAATGAATAAAATTATTAGATCAGCTTCTCCTGCTCAGCACTGATCACACAGATCACTGTCAGCAGGGGGACAGAACTGTGCAGCCGCATGGTTCTTTGTGACCGGAGCACCATCGCTTTATGAATACTTTACCAGATGATTTAAGGAACCAGTGCCATTAAACGTTTTTATTTCCAAATATTTGTGAGTGTGTTAAAATTCTCACCGTTCACTTTCTTCCCAAGTTTCCAGACCTCTTCAGAGTCACATGACTGCTCACACTGGGTTTATATGTGACCCAAAGACACTTTTACAATGTAAGTCTATGTATGGAGGCTCGTTTTGATGCTTCATAGGCTTACAGTGTTAAAGCCACTTCTAACTCAAGCATAGAGCCCTAGTGTGACCTAACCAGTCCGAAAAGCAGTCACAGGACTCAGAAAAGTACCAGAACAGCTCTGGAAACCAGGGAAGATGGTAAATAGAGGTCCGCACTTACACTACATGTAGAGTTATACATGTTTAGGGATATCGGGCAGTACTGGACTTCCTAACTGCAAACTATAAGACACACCAACCAAGGTGTTATCTTGCTAAAAAGTGCATGCTATACACAGAAAAATACAGTACGTTTGTATATTGTACTCACAAGAAGACTAGATGTAAATTGACACACATTTCACTTAATACACGGTAAGTTAGGCTGCACATAGCGCTAAGTCTTCTCACAATCCTCTTTGTTGACCAGGATGGAGGAATGTACAGAAGTGACTATGATAAGTCGTACCATCGACAGGACAAGAAGGGCAAGGTCATCTGTAAATACTTTGTGGAGGGCCGATGTACCTGGGTGAGTGCATTTTTCTTTGAATACTTACTTCAGTATAGTAAAGGTCTTTTGTAGAGGAAACGTGCGTATTTCTAATTGCAAGGTCCGTTCTTTTACTACTTGGAAAGAATACATTTTTTAGGAGTGTCAAATATGTAGAAAACCGATACATCATCGCCTGTTAGTGGGTAGATTGTCAGAGAGCATCTCTTGCCTCCCAAGCTTGAATATTTAGGTTTTTTGTTTTAGCTAGAAGTAAAGATTTTCTATGTATAACAAAATGCTGCTGAACTTTTCTTCTCCTGATTGCAATTCTTCTGTCTTCTGCAGAGGGAACAGTGTAATTTCAGCCATGATGTAGAAGTACCAAGACGCCGTGGACTTTGCAAGTTCTACATGACGGGTTACTGTGCAAGAGCCGACAGCTGTCCGTACATGCACGATATCCTTTGAGATGACATACTACATGGATATTGCTTTAGTTAATTGTGTATATCTATGAAACAAGCTGATTCCTCTGTACAGCTCGGGCACTGGCTGTATTATATGGCCGGCACCCAAGCTCCGATCGCATCGGTTTAACCTCTTAAATGCCAAAGTCAAGTGTGACTGGGACATGTAAAAGGCTATCACCCTGCAGTCCATTGTCTCACATGACACAATTGTGGGGTGTCAATGGGTGACCATGGGACCCGGGGGTTTTCTGAAGGAATCTGTCCCTGTATTTATACTATGAAGCCCAGTCTATAAAAACTTCACAAGTTTGGTATTGCCGTGATCGCACTGACCTGGAGAATCCTGTTTACCACACGGTGAATGTTGTAAAAACAAAATCCAAAAAACAATGGCAATATGTGGCTTTTTTCCTCCATTTATCAGTATGTTATATTGGTAAATTGAATGGTGTCATTCACAACTACAATTAATCTCACATAAACAGAACTTCACACTGTGTCGACCAAAAAAAAAAAGTTATGGTTCTTGGAAGCAGAGGTAGAAGGAAACATGAATGCAAAAATTAAAAATTGCAGGGTCCTTTGGGTGTTATAGTGTTAAAAAAAAAAAAAAAAAACCCTAACACTACTGGTTGCAAAGGGCGCACAACATGGTCAGTAGGGATCCTACAGAGCTATGTTTTAACTAGATGTCCTTTTCCTACAGTTTAGTTTGGGGAATGGTCCCCAGTCACCATTTGGGTGAGTAAGATTGTACACTGCCTATACTTTATTCTCCTTAACATTTCTCACATGATTTCCCTTGTAAGCTCTATCACACCACAGGCAACTGTGTCAATGGGGACGAGTGCATGTTCTCACACGATCCGCTGACCGACGAGACCCAGGAACTGCTTGATAAGGTAAGATGGGCTCATGGGGTAAAATATCAAGTTTTTAGTCATCTTGTTTGAGGTCAGTCTTTATATCTTGCCTGTGATGTTGTTGCTTCAACCTGTATCTGAAAGCTTTTGTCTCATTCTTATTAATGGGTAAAGTTGCAATGCACTAGTGACTACCGGTAACATTGCAATTTGGCTCCTATTACAAACCCTCTGTGTTCTCAAAATATAATATATTTTTAATTCTATTCTGTACATTTCATTGCCTAGGTTATCGGCTTCCCTGCATTCTGGAAGTGCCGGTTACCTAGGCAAAGAGTATGGCTCTGAAGCTTGCCAGATCGCTCAGTCCTGGCCAGCGTCAGACCCTTTGTGCTTCTCCCATACTGCAGAGGCAAAGCATCCTTGGCTTGCAGCCTTTGAGAGTGCTTAGTTTGGACCAGCAGTGTGGCCATGCTGCTGGTCCAGTCTGTCAATCTTGAGGAGAGCACCACTCCCCTGCAAACAGTATGCTGTAAGACGAGAGTGATGCTTCTGAAAATAAAAGAGACAAATTTATTAAGATTTCTATGATTTTGTAGCAATGTAAAATATTTCTGTGCACTTACAATCTTAAAGTCAAACTGTACAAAACATTGCACGAGAAATATGACACAGACCATGTTGAGTTCTAAAGCTGCAAAAATATTCACTTTTTTTGGGTTTGCTATGCGGAAAATACCATAGCCGGTGATGCATTGTGAGCAATGATCTCTTTAAGTCAGTGTAAACTTTTTAACACATATAAAGGAAATCTGTCAGGTGATTTTAAAGCACAATTCTATTGCTATCTTTAATTAGCGCTTAAGCAGTTCTATCAGGATCAGTAACTTATTTCTGTACCTTATCCTGTTATCTTGCTAGACGTTTCAGAGAATTCAGTGTCTCATGCCATCTAGTCAACTATATGTGGATACAAATTGCCTATGCCCTGCTTCCCCACTGACCCCTCAGTGCATTTACTATCACTGCTGAGAGGTGGGAGGGAGTATGGGTGGAGGCATAAGTGCGAATTCAATTTCCTATTATTGATGCCAGCACTGAGAATGGGCGAGGGAGCAGGGCATATTCAGTGTGTATATACTTATGTTTGTCTAGTTACTATGTCACACTGAATTCTCCGGAGCTTACAAGATAACAGGAGAAGCTACAGCATTAAATGATACTGATGCCGAAAGAGCTGCTTCATCCCTATTTAACAATACCTTTAGCAGTGTACTAGAGAAATCATCTGACAGATTCACCTTCAGTGGTCAAGACTTACAGAAACCACCACATTTTTATTACAATATTTGTCAAGATCATTGGAGAAGTGTTGAAGTAATTTCCACGGTTTTATGGCCCTTTATAATCTTTTGCCAAAAGCTTACAATGTTCAAAACAAGAATCAAATACTCTCAATCCCTGGTCACTGCCCGGGTCACCCACCAGACTCTGCCCACCGAGCTCCAGTCTCCACTGCAGAGGTAACCTGTCATCAGAAACATCCGTCAGGGGAGATTATACAGTTTATTTTAGAGCAATGTGAGCTTTTGGTAAAGATTTATAAAGCTGTCCACCCCCTTGTGAAGTGCAGGTTCACTCTAGTTGTAAGAGGTCATAGATACATTGTACAGATAATGCAATTCTTTAATATACAGGTAAGGGTTCTCTTGCCTCAGCATATGTGAAGCTGGAGATTTAAGATGTGCTGACAGTACCTTGTATCTCATCAGATATTGGCTGAAGATGCAGAAGCTGGTGCCGAGGATGAGAAGGATGTGGAGGAACTAAAGAAGCAGGGAATTAATCCTCTACCTAAACCACCTCCAGGAGTCGGCCTCCTCCCTACACCTTCCGCTCCATCTGGACCTTGTGAGCCATTGTCCCCAACATCTTTTGCACCTAATGCTCCTTTATCAGCCTCTGACAGTTCGAACTCTGCCCCACTTCCTGGGGGTCCAATTCCTGGGGTCCGGTTTCTGATATCCAAATGCCTGGAAGTCCTTTGTCAGGAGGCAGTGTTCATGGAGCTTCAGGGCCAATTTCAGAAGGCCCTTGTCAAGTAGGTGGTCCGATGCTTAGCGGCGGCCTTATGCCAGAGGGACAGATGCTTGGAGATCCTATACCCGGTATTCCAGATCCTGAAGATCCAATGGCAGGAGGCCCCATGCACTCAATGCATATTGGACCTGATGATCCCTTTCCACCTGAAGGCCCATTACCTCCTTACCAAGGAGGCCCTATGCATCCCTACCAAGGAGGCCCAATGCCACCTATGCCCATTGGACCTGGACTTCCCATCATGCCCCCAATGCCAGATGAGCTTGATCTTGCAATGCTCGGAAGCCCAGAAGATGGAGACCTTCCATTGGACCTAATGCCAGGAAGTCCTGATGAATCTGGTCTTATGGATCCACAGATGTGCCAGCGAAAAATACCTTCCCTGTTTGAAATAGTGGTGCGTCCCACTGCCCACTTGGCTCACAAATTAGGTGTCCGGTGAGTGATAGTAAATAGGAAGTCCATTTTGTTATATATATGTATGTATGTAGGAAACCTCAGTATTTCAAAAATGATTATTTTTTAGGCCACCTGGTGCACCAGACGGACCTCCAGGACCTCCTCCACCAAGGTTTCCTGGCCCCATGCATCATGAAATGGGTATGGAGGAAGGTCCCCCTATGTTGCCTTATGGACCAGAAGAAGTTTCTGAAATGATAAGTGATGGGCCTCCTCCCCCAGACTTCTATGGGGAATATTATCAAGACCCCAGTTTGGAAATTGGCCCGAATATGATTGGAGACACAGGTACGTGGAACAGTTTAGAGTCTGTGGAAGGACCTGAGGGCTGTTTGACCAACATCTGTCTGTGCAGTAATAGTTCATGGACTATTAGAATATAGATACATGCACACATTGTCATTTTTACAGATTTCTAAGATGATCAAAGTAAAAAGAAAATAATATTAATACTATTTATATAGCGCCAACATATCCTGCAGCTTTTTACAAAATCTCTTCGCTCTTAAGGCAAAAAAAAAAGTGACTGCATGATTGATAAGGTATATGAATGTTTGTTTTTAATATGACCAGAGTTTGGTCCCTGCAGGCTTCTGTTGCTGATCTCCTTATACAGACAGATGGGACCTTTTGCATATTTTCAGTAATATAATTTCTTTTGGTGATTAGGTGTCTTTGAAGACTATGGCGGGCTACAGGAAGACCCCCGACAGTACCATGAGCAGCCTCCAGAACTGGGTCCAGAGAATATCGAAGCACCATCCGCTTTCAATAAAGCCAATATCCCAGACTTCTTGCCGGCTGCCCAGCGTGCCCTATTCCTGCGCATCCAGCAGAAGCAGCAAGAAGAAGAGCGGGCAAAAAGGACAGCTGGGAGCTCCCTGCAGGAAAAGGACAATGAAGAAGGTGAGGAAATATTCTCTACTCCCAAGTTTTAGCAACGAAATAGCAATAAAATAATAGCAAACAAAGCAAAAGTCTATTAAGCACTAGTATATTGGTAAAGAAGGGCACCTGCTGGAGAGTGGCGGTACTGCACCTCAGGAAAGATTGACTTTATATTGGCTTAGCTTGCCATGCAATGAAGAAATTGTCTACAAATTGTATCATGGGTTCCTCATATATCATATATAAGGACTATCCTCTATAATAACACTTCAGGATCTACCTGCTCCATTCATTAATCTCCGCTTGCTTTATTTTTCCCCAGGTGACACCGGTAACTGGTACTCCAGTGACGAGGAGGAAGGTGGCAGTAGTGTGACGTCAATACTTAAGACCTTGCGGCAGCAATCTTCTAACCGCCCAGCTCAGCAACTCCCTGCAAGAGACATAGGCACAGGTGGCACTCCTGGTCCCCGCCTGCAAAAGAGTTCGGGAAACGCCACCGGTCGTCCCACAGACCCACGTTTGTCTCGTGATCCTCGGCTTTCACGAAATACCGATTCCACCCCAGCTGAAGCAGGGCCTGCCGCCCCGAGGTTGGCCAGACATGCTCCCCACTCAAAACAGGACTCGCCAGTTAGTAAGATAGCGGCAGACGAGGAAGAAACGGAGAGGATTCTGCGTGACAAAGCTGTTAATATACCCTTGGATCCTCTCCTTGGACAGACAATAAGAGACCCACGCAGCCAGTTACTGCAGTTCAGCCACATCAAAAAGGACGTAAGTTTGAGCAAACCAAATTTTGCCAGAACTATATTGTGGAGTCCTGAGGACCTTATCCCACTTCCCATCCCTAAACAAGACTTTATACCAGTGCCAGCCACATTACAGGCCATGCCAGTTCTTGATCATCGACTGAGCCGTCCAGCCACCACAGCTACTCTTGACCTACGTCAGCGGGCGTCTGACGCACCAGCACCTAATTCTAGCCTCCCTGATTTCGAACTATTATCTAGGATTTTGAAAACTGTCAATGCCGCCTCTGTGACACCAAGTCCTGCACCAACCCCCGCTGAGAAACCTTGTGATCCCCGAACACGTAAACCACCTGCTGACCCGCGGCTTCAGAAAGCAGCCGAGCCTCCGAAACCCCCCGAACCCAGCCAGCCCCTTCCGATATTACCTCCTGCAGAAAGCACATCAACAATCGCCCCCTACGATCCCCGTGTGCTAAGTGCTGGCGGGTTGAGCAAACCTAGCGGTCAAAGCAATGTCCTGAGCAACATCAGTTTATACGACCCCAGGACGGGGGGAAATAAGACCGAGGCTGTTCCGAGCGACGTGGCATCAAAGGGATCGGAGAACAAAGCTGCCAGCAAATCAAAAGAGCCGCTGTTTGTGCGGAAATCTGCTCTTGACCAGCCGGACGCCGACAAGCCAAACGCGGAGACCACCACGGACCGATATAACAGCTACAATCGGCCTCGTCCTAAGACCCAACCTGCTTCTGAGAGCAGCCAGCCCGCTGTCCACAACCTGCCCGTGCCACCCGTCTACGGCTTGGTCAAGCAGGCTGCAAAGCCCAGTGGCAGCGGCAGCCCCTTTGCCGGCAATAGCCCAACGCAGGAGCCTGAGCCGGACGCTGCCTCCCTGAAAGATGTTTTTAAAGGATTTGATCCCACTGCATCTCCATTCTGCCAGTAGTGTTCATTACAACCCGACCTAATAACTTCTATATACTTTTTTTTTTTTTTTATATATATATACATATATATTCTTCCACTACCGCTTATGTTAATTCCTCTGTATATAAACCCAAAATGTAAAGTCTCGGCACTCTGTTTTTAATGATTAACTGGTGTCTTGTTTGGTGACTGACGCTTTCTTTTTGTACATTATTTTAAGTGTAAATACTTCAAAGATCAAATCTGCTTTAAGAAGACTTATTGGCTCTCCAGATATCATAAACTGACATTCTCCATACAATAACAATTTTAGAGCCTTGTTCTCTAGAACTTTGCACTATATCGTACCTCCTGGAAGAAAATAGATTGAATGCCGGATCGTTTCCATTCCTTGTGTCAGTGGGTGGTGCATCCCTGGCACGGACCGTGTCCCCATAAGGGGAATGGTGATACTTATATACCTTTCCAAGAGGAATGGAACAAAGCAAATTCTAAAAACTGATTATTTTAGGGGCAATGTAAGTATTTAATAAGACGGAGCCGTCTGGTGTGCCGACTGGTTTTCTTTTAATCCCAATATGTGTAGTACTCCTCCGTGGTGTCCGAATGCACGTGTCAGTGCAAAGCACACATAGTAGTGTGAACAGGCAGCTAAGTTCCTAATTTACTGTACAGAAACCGGTTATGTTTTCTCATCAAGTTCTGATATTGCTCTGCTCGTCTGTCCCACCAAGCGGGGTTTGTGAGAGGCTTGGCCGTGACAGACGCCCCACTGTACATATATATATATATTTATATATATAAATATCATTTTTATACCACATTTATGTATGTGCTATATTCCAGAAAGGAGAAAGTAGACAAAAAAAAAGTATTTATAATCAAATCCCGTCAAGCTTGCCATTGGAGTATTGTAAATGGTCTATTTAAGAGTCACCCCGACCTTGCGTCATTTTGTGTTTTTTTTTATTTTTAATGTCCTCAAGATACCTGGAGATGCTTTCTGACATAGGAAAACGTTTTGTAAATGAATTACAGCTTCAACTTGAAGAGCGGACTGTTTGGACCATTTGTAGTCTCCATGATGATCGGGACTTCATGTAACTCTGTAGGATCGTTTACGGTCATGTTTGTTCTCCAGCAGTTTCTTACAGTTCTCTGTACAGGATCAGGGTGGAAAAAATAAGATTAAAAAAAGGTTAATTTGTGGGTACATTGGCATTTCCTTCTATCATGTGTGTAGGCCATTATCATCACAAGTACATATTCTCAAGTATTAGGGACAAAATGGTTTATGTATTAATAGATAATGAGTTGTCTGTGTAAATATCAGTGAATGATCGCTGCAGAGAATAAATGGAATTTTTCATACGGATTTCTTCTTGCTTTTGTGACTTCATGTACTCTTAATGAGTTAAAGGGTCATTTTTCAGTATGATGCTAATAGTACCTTTCAATTGTTGTCAGACAGGCCTTTCAGAATATGGAAAAATCATTACTGTACCCTTTGTAGTTCTCTTGCTATAAGCACTTGCACACCCAGCAGGCAGCTGTAACAGTAATTGGCCTGATTCCTAAGAGTCGCAGTATGTCAATGTTATTTAAATATCCACATCTCTTCAGGCTAGTATTCTATCCGTCCCCTCTGTGCTGAAGTTACACTGAGTCTCAAGCTTCTGCAGGCTGGTTGAGAGGGGGAGGTATTTGTGCTTCAACTCTTGTATTAGCATCACTAGTCTGTGCTGCCTGTGAGAGATTTCTGTTTATATGAACATTGGTTACACACAATGAAGATCTCAGAGTTGCATCTGCTAAGAGAACACACCTCCCCCTCCTTTCTCTTCTGTCTGCACTGAGTTCCTGTGCCTAGAGAGCCGACCAAACAGGATACAGACCAGAGGAGGGCAGGGCAGTGTAGTGATGCATAAATATTCATTCCTTGGGGAGAGAGATTGACAGATGAAACAAATCTTTTTATTTTGAAGTTTACACAGGATAGGAGGGAAGTATAAATAATAGAAATACATGAATAGATAGAGCTTAGAGAAAGGAATTAGAAAATTGGTTACATGTGGATTTTTGACCTGACAGATTCCCTTTAAAGGATTACAACTGTGCACATGTTGCGTTTTTATTGCATTTTTGATGCATATTGATTGCAGATTTGTCACACAACCTGAAAGGTTTACTAATTCCAGGAAAGGGAACGAGACTCCTGAAGTTTCTTACACATGTTGAGTATTTTCTCCTTGCAGATATAAATGAAGCTTATCAATTCTTGCAGCATTTTTGTTGCAGATTTCATCCATTGTAATGAATAGGAAAACCTGCATCAAAATAATCATCAAACACGTCCAAACCGTATGTTTTTGCCATTGCTTTATTCCCTATACAAAGAAATTCCCAAGATTAGGACCCATAGATCCATCTGGAGTCTCCTAGAATGGAGTTGAGGGTGCAGATGCTTCACTTCTGCCCAATATTTCCAGCAGTCCCATAGACAATTGAACAGAGGTGGAGCATTCACACCTCCACTCCATTCAATCACTGATGATCCTGGTGGTTGGAGCCCCCAGGGATCAGTAAAGTATTACTTCTAATACTACTTATTCACTTATATAGCCCTATTCCACAGTGCTTTACAAACACTATAAACACTGTCCTCATTGGGGCTCACAATCTAAATATCCTTTCAGTCTATCTTTCAAGTGTGGGAGGAAACCAACGCAAACACAGGGAGAACATACCAACTCCTTGCAGATGTCGTTCTTGGTGGGATTTGAACCCAGGGCCCCACAGTTGAAAAGCAACAGTGCTAATCACTTAGTCATTGTGCCGCCCACTATACAGTGCTAACCACTGAGCCACTGTGTCGCCGACTATACAGTGCTAATCACTGAGAGACTGTGCCGCCCACTGTACAATGCTAACCATGAGCGACCGTGCCCCCCATTATACAGTGCTAACCACTGAGCTACCGTACTACCCACTATGCAATGCTAACCACTGAGCTACCATGCCTCCCACTATATAGTGCTAACCACTGTGCCACCCACTAAACAGTGCTAATCACTGAGCCACCATGCCTCTCACTAGACACACTTAATCACTTAGCCATTGTGCTGCCCACTATATAGTGCCAACCACTGTGCCGCCCACTAAACAGTGCTAATCACTGAGCCACCATGCCCCCCACTATAAAATGCTAACCACTGAGCCACCGTGCTACCCACTATACAGTGCTAACCACTGAGCCACTGTGCCGCTGACTATACAGTGCTAATCACTGAGCAACCGTGCCGCCCACTATACAGTGCTAATCACTGAGCAACCGTGCCGCCCACTATACAGTGCTAATCACTGAGCCACCATGCTACCCACTATACAGTGCTAATCACTGAGCCACCATGCCCCCCACTATAAAATGCTAACAACTGAGCCACCGTGCTGCCGAATATACAGTGCTAATCACTGAGCAACCGTGCCGCCCACTATACAGTGCTAATCACTGAGCCACTGTGCTACCCACTGTACAGTGCTAATCACTGAGCCACTGTGCAACCCACTATACAGTGCTAATCACTGAGCCACTGTGCAACCCACTATACAGTGCTAATCACTGAGCTACCGTACTACCCACTATACAGTGCTAACCACTGAGCCACTGTGCAACCCACTATACAGTGCTAATCACTGAGCTACCGTACTACCCACTATACAATGCTAATCAAACACTGTGCTGCCCACTATACAGTGCTAACAACTGAGCCACTGTGCCGCCCACTACACAGTGCTAATCACTGAGCCCTTGTGCCACATAGGGGAACACTTATTAGTATTGTGAATAACTTTAAAAAAGGTTTTCCTAGGGGTATTACTAGCATACGCCATCATTTTCTAATCAGTGGGCTTTACGCCGCCGTTTCCCCACTGATTGCTAGAATGACGGGGCCAAAGCTTTGTAGAGCACCTCTGCTTTCATTAAACTGCTAGCTGGGATATAGAAAAGATCTGGTTACTTGTATGCAGAGTGCCAGGAGTTGCAAGACCAACACTGGACGTCATGACAGCACTGTTGGTTCTGTTACCAAGTTATCATGTCTCCAACCAATCATTGTATGCGTTCAAGTCGATGTGTACACACGTCTGCGGTAATTCAAGCCGGATATGCTGTGGGCATTAGGATCCCCCCTCTGACCAGCAATGTGCAGAAAGAACATCTGTTACAAACATTTTTAATGCAAAACGATCCTTGTCATGTGACTTAGGATTTAAACCAGATCAGAATCTCTATTTGCAGACATGGTGCTTTGGGGTGATTTGTCCATCATCGGTGCAAAGTATGAGATCTGATCTGGCTGTATGAGAGGCTAAGTGGGGGTCTAAGGGAACAGCTATTCTCCTTGTGCAGGGTCACACACCAATTCAGCATGCCAGTAGTAAAGAGACTTAAAGCCGCAGTGCTCCTCTGGGAAATATACAGATTTGCATTGCAGCTTTAAAGGGTATATCTGGGATTGTTATTAAAAGGAGTGCCCAAGCACTAACAGGCAGATAGCTGCACCTACCTGCCTGTTGTGCTTAGCACCGTTCACCACAGGCAAGAGCGGTCAAATACCGTTCTGGCCGTAGATAAGATGGCTGTGTCAACAGAGCGGCGGCTTTTCCGCTCTGCTCTGTGGAAGGTGTGGGACAGCCAACATCATGCTGATTGACAGCCGGCTCCCGCTACCTAATTGGGGGATCTGGCTGTCAAGCATGACGTTTGCTATGACGCCCATCAACAGAGCACATAAGCCGCCTCTCTGCTGACATAACATCAGCAGAAGCTGCAAAATCACCAACAGGAGTGGTCTTGGACCTCTCCATGTCGGTGGTGACTGGCGCCGGGCACAACACGCAGGTAGGTGACAGTTACCTGCCTGTTAATGCTTAGGCACCTTTTTTTTTAATGCTGGATATCCCCTTTAAGTCTGCTCATTACTGGCATGCCATATTGGTATGCCACTCTGTACAAGGAGAAAAGCTTTCACCTTAAAATATTTTTAATGAAACACAATTAGAAAAATGATTTTAGCCCAAAATGCATATATTTAAAGGGTTATTTCCATCTTAATGAATGACTACTTTTAGATAGAGCTTGTAAATACAAGCAGTTTTGCAATTTACTGCTTCTTAAAATTTTCAGCCGTTCTTGAGATATTCACACTTTTGTTTGTCGGTCTCCAAGGCAACGAGCTGTAAAAAAAAGTATTAATATCTCAAGAACGGCAGAAAATTTTAAGAAGCAGTAAATTGCAAGATTGCTTGTAGTTACAAGCTCTATCCAACAATGTTCATTTCTGAAGATGGGAAAAACCCTTTAAGTTTTAAAATAAATGTCCTGAAGGTTTCCATAGAAAATGCGCTGTAGTTAGCTTGTACTCAAGACAAACAAGTAAGCCTGGTCTAATGTGGATAACCCCTTTAAGATCTTCGTTGATGGGCCCGCCTGGTACAACCTAATGTTTACTTACTGACGGTTAATAATTCTTTGGTGTTTTGAGTATACCAAAGCATTTTTAAAGCGTTAAACAGTCCTCTTGCGAGGTCCCCTAACGAGACTAAAAAGAAAGTGTAATTAAAGGGAATCAAGCAGCAGGACATAGCGCTATAAAGAGAAGCTGGTGCCTTACAGGCTATGGGATACTGACTGCAGTCAAACCTATGATTGAATGATTCCAGGCTTGATTGCAGAGAAAAGGGTCATAAAACTCCTGGAAGCCAGGGCAGCAGATGATTGATGTGTGCAGCACTGCATCACTATTTGGGGTTATTTGTTTATTCCTCCCCTGTGGACATGCCTTTTGGCTGTAAGTCAAACTCCTCCCTCTCATCTGTACTTTCAGTTTCAGTACTTTCAGATGAGAGGGAAGAGGGGAGGGTTTGGCTTACAGCCAAAAGGCATGCCCACAGGGGAGAAAAACAAAAACAAACAACCCCAAATAGGGACGCAGAGCTGCACTCCTCAATCATCTGCTGCCCTGTTTTCCAGGAGTTTTATGACACTTTTCTCAGTAACTAAACATGGAATCATTGAAGTAAAGGTATGATTGCATTCAGCATCCCGAGCCTGTAAAGCCCTGACTTCACTTTATAGCCCTAAATCCTGCTGTATGGTTCCCTCTAAGAAAAAGTGTGCAGCTCAGCCCTGTTGATGGAGCTTCACGTGTTTGTTGTCGGAAAATGTTGGCGGTACCAGTGCTTACAGTGGCCCTAAGGTGGGCAAATACCCAAAATACACACAAACACCCAGTGTCACATATCGCAGTTTAGCCTCATTCACTTCAATGAGGAGAAGCTGCAGAACCAGACAGTCCATGGATGGGGTAGGTTATGGAAGGTCAAAGCAGATAACCTGTGGACAATAAACATATACATTGCTCCGGGGTGCAGGAAGAATGTGAAAATGACATTGTATATCTGGACGGACCGGACTGACCGGTCTGGAGGATGGAAGTATTAGTTATTAGCTTTTTTTGGGGGGAGGAGGGGGTAAGATTACGGCTCAGTACATGTGTCCTGCTGGCAGAGCTGTATTGTGTCTTAGAGGGGATGCAGGCGGCTCCATGATCTTGGTTCTGCCATATAATTCTGGGTAAGAAGTAAAGGTAAGGAAGGTTTGCTGTGCTTCTTGGATTTTTAGTTCACTATTGCTATGCATTGTGGTTGAAGAGGAGAATGGACGTCCAGAGGAAGAAGCTTAGGCCATTTATTTTGCAATTGAGATGTGGGAGTTTCTTTAAACCCGTGTTTGCTTTTTAGGTTTACTCCATTCATTCTGCAGCATCATTGTTATTTTCTTTTCTAGGTCACTATAAATATAGTTATAGATTGTACAGATTATTTTGTTTGTTTTACTACTTTTGCGCAACAATAGTGTCTTTGTTGGGCCCGGCAGTTTAGGCCTAGATGATGCGGTTGCTATTGACCATTGTATCCAGGGGATTAAACAATTTGGCTTCTTTGGAGTCTTCCCGGTAGCTGCAGATCCCTAGTTTATGTTTGTGCACAGTGTCTTTTTGGAGATGAAACTGAGCAGAAATTAATTAAAGTATTTAATTAAAAATCTCTGTGCACATACCTAACTGCATGGTCACAGGGATCGGATAATTATTACAGACAAAAGTTATGGTACATACCTATTCAGTCCCGTTGCCACAGGACGCCATGCTGTCTGCCTATATATAAAAGAATGGCCGGTGGTGTGGAGCTCACTGATACCAGTGGGTCCCTGTAATAAGAGTCAATGTAACAAGTCAAATCATGACATTTCTTCCCTTCTAAATCTTCCTCCATACCTGTGAGTGATATTATTGAGAAGTGGAAAAAACTGCAGCAACTCAGCCACAAAGTGTAGACCCCATAACGTTACAGAGCGGGGGCGAGTGCTGAGGACGCAGAGGACAGAAAAGTCTCCAACGCTCTGCTGACTCCATAACTGCAGAGTCCAGACCTCCACTAGTAACATCAGAAAAGACACTGTGCTCACAGGGAGCTTCATGGCTGAGCAGCTGCAGCCGTACATCACCAAGCACAATGCGGAGGGCCGGATGGAGAGGTGTAAAGCCTCCACCACTGGACTCTGGAGGAGACGTGTTCAGTGCACTGATGGATCACACTCCTCTATCTGACACATGATGGAGGAATCTAGGTTTGGTGAATGCCAGGAGAACGTTACCCCTGTCTGCATTGTACCTTTGTAAGCTTTGGTGGAGGAGGGATAAGAGTATGGTGTTTTATGTATAGAGTCCACCTAGCCCCTTAGTTCCAGTGAAATGAATCTTAAAGGGAACCTGTCACCAGGTTTTTGCAACCTAATCTGAGAGTAGCATAATATAGGACCCGAGATCCTGATTCCAGCGATGGGTCACTTACTGGGCTGCTCAGTGTAGTTTTGATAAAATCAGTTTTTAATCATTGTAGATTATATTAGCAGTCTACTTGGCCTGCTGCCATGTAGTCTGGCATATTCACAGACTGCTAAATCTGCAGCAGAGAAAATACTAACTTTATCAAAACGACAGCAAGCAGCTCAGTAAGTGACACATCGCTGGAATCAGGGTCTCTATCACTACATTATGCTGCTCTCAGATGGGATGGGTAAAACCTGGTGACAGGTTCCCTTTAATGCTTCAGCACAAGACATCTTGAACAATTGTAGCTTCCGATTTATGGCAACAGTTTTGGAAAGGTTCTTTTCTGTTGCCGATGACCCAGTGGACAAGGTCCTCCATAATGACACGGTTAGGGGAGTTTGGTGGAAGAACATGACCGATCGCATAGAGCCACGACCTCAGCCCCATCCAACACCTTTGGGATGAACTAAATCAGAGAATGTGAACCCGTCCTCTCCCCAACATCAGTCTCTGACCTCACGAATGCTCTTCTGGGTGAATGACAAAAAATTCCCACAGACACTTCCAAGATCTTTCAGAAACGTTTCCCAGAAGAGCAGGAGCTGCTATATCTGGAAAGACACCGACTCCATATTAATATATATGAATTTAGAGTAAGAAGTGATAAAGGATCCTGGATGTGAAATGTGTACATGTCCTAATAGTTGTTCAACAGTAGGCAAATGGTTCACAGTTTTCTTGTCTACAAATAGTAATAGTAATAGCTGTCTACTAATATCTCAAGGGCTGTCACACTGTAGAGGGATCAGTTTTATTCTCATTTGCACAAGGAAAGACTAGAAGCAATGGGATGACACTGAATGGGAGGAGACACAAATTAGATATTACAAAAAATGTTTTAACAGTGAGGGGATCAACGAGTGGAATAGGCGGCCACGAGAGGTGGTGAGTTCTCTACAATGGAAGTCTTCAACAGAGGCTGGACAGACGTCTGTCTGGGATGATTTAGTGAATCCTGCTTTGTGCAGGGGGTTGGACCAGATGACCCAGGAGAGTCCCCCTTCCATCTCCTCCATGGTATGATTCTATGATATGGACTGTGATATTTATTTTACTTGCCCAGTTGTGTTTCTCACAGGAGAGGGTAGAGAATATAGTAATACTTGTGTTGTATATTCTATTTTATTAATCTTAAACCTTATTTCTTGTCAATTTTAAAATAGATCACAGACTGACCCATAGAAAACTAATATGTAGTTGGCACTATATTAATAAATTATTTATTATTATAATGGGGATATATGCCCACATACAGATTTTTTAACTGATCCAAGAAACCCCCGTTCACACATTATTGTCCATTTTGTGGATCAGACGCTGCCATTTAAGTGTATGGTACATGGATGTGATCAGCTACATGTATGAGGTTCTCGTAGAGCGTTCTGACACTAGACATGTATGAATTCATAACATGGAGACGGCCCACACGTGTTCCAAGGAAGAGAAGACACATCAAGACCTGCACTGTCAGAACGTTTATCATCCATGTCATTAGAAGAGGGTTGATTGTTACAGAATCATTTTGCTTTTGTTTTACTGTTAACTATTGCAATTATGAAGATTTGTATCTTATGATTACAGCCTCGATTGGACCATCAGCGCTCCCGGATTGTGCTGCACTGACCACATCAACCTGAAGAGGGAGCTCTTTCTGTGCTAGTAGTTCGTGAATAATCGCCTATTTTCAATGGGTACGTATAATATACAATGTGTAAAATCATAATGCATAATCTTTTACCATGTACTATTATTACAGAGGTGAATATTAAGTCACAACGTTTCCCCATATTACATTTAGTAGTTATCACGCATAATCCTGATACATCTATACCTATAGGCGATTGTTTATCAATCCATTGCCAACTATGCTGTAATATGCATTGAGACTGAAGGCTGAAAGGAACGCAAGCACAATAGGGTCTTATCTGGGTGATAATTAATGATGATATAAACAGATGTGCTCACCTGTTTGGGGCACACAACAACAGGAATGAAACGCCTGATGTACGACTGCTGCGGCGCCTCATATTGAAGGAGAGTATAGCAGGCAGGGAAGGGTTGATAATCCATGCTGCCCATCGATCAGACGGAAGGAAGACAAGCCAGGAAAGTAAAATCCAAGTAATTTATTTGGTCTTCACATTTCAAAGTTATAACTTCTTCTTCAGGACATAAAACTACACATAAGACAAACAGGAATAGCTGAGAAGTAAAGGGAATCTGTCAGTGGGTTTTTGCTAACTCATCTGAGAGCAACATATCTAGGCAAAGAAACACCTAATCCAACAATGTATTACATAGATCACTGGCTAAAGCTGTTCTGACACAATCAAAGCATTTAGTTTTGGAGACACAGCAGAGCTGAGAGAGCTGCCCCCCCACACCAGGCTCTCTATAGAGATTGTACATTCACTGTGAAGTGTCAATCACAGCAGGGGGTGTGTTGGACTGCCGTGCGTGGGACTTTCTAGTCCTGTAATAGTAATCACCTGATGATAAAGGCTTTAGTTTACATAAACAATAGCACAGAGCTTGATAAGAGAGGTACAGTTGCTTTTTGTTTTTTAACCCATACAGCATGCTGTCCTCAGTTTACATAGCAAAAACCTACTGACAGATTCCCTTTAAATAGCAAATCTATTTGAATTGAAGCGTGAAAATGTCATGTGACTGGTCAATGTCAGGTAAAAGTACAACAAAGTGTACACAAAATGTTAAAAGTAGATATACATATATACTTCTACTTCATATCTACAGAACATCCTTGGATAATCAATTATAATGTTGTTTCAACATTTTAATGCTGTCTTAACCTTTTTTTGTACAGTTTAACTTTATTCAATTGACTTGTCACATCACATTTTCGTTCTCCAATTCAAATAATTCGCTTACTGCTTGGCTGTTCCTGTTTGTGTTATATGTAGTTTTATGTTCTGAAGAAGATAGCATCACTTCAAAATGCGTAGACCAAAAAACCACTTTGATATTACTTTCCTGCCTTGTCCTCTTCCACCTGATCATTGCCAGCGCAGATTATCAACTCTCCGTTTTCTGCTATAATATGCAATGACAAATAGCATCAATACCAAACTCCAGTCCTCAGGAGCCACCAACAGGTCATGTTTTCAGGATTTCCTTAGCATTGCACAGGTGATCATTTATTCACTTGCACAGGTGATGATTCCAACCCCTGTGCAATGCTAAGGAAATCCTGAAAACATGACCTGTTGGTGGCTCCTGAGGACTGGAGTTGGGGAACATTGCCCTAGAGCTTAGGCAGAGGTATAGCTTGAGGCTTGTGGACCCAGCCAAGCGCATATTATATCAGAAGCGACCTACCATGTGCCTCTTATACTGGTATTGACAGACAGAACCCATTGTATTTATTGCTCTCCATCTTGGTACCGCAATGGTTCTTGGTGCCATGTGTTGTAGATTAATTATCCATAATCCACAAAGCACTGGATTACCCATCATTACCCTATATTTCTTACACCTACTGACTTTTATGGCTACAATTAAGCTTTTTTTGTTGCGTATTATTGATGTTATTTTTTTTTTTTGCATTCCTAGAACTGTTCATGGAGGAATTCAGTCACCCCTTATTCTATGCCATTTCGGTACCTTATTTCCTATTTACAAAGCTGACACTAAGTCGAAACGATGAGTTCAAATGGATGATATTCAATGAAGAATGCCGGATTTTAACTCCATGTACATGCAGCTTGGGCACAGTCTTCACCGGATGGTGGCTTCCGTGGTCGGCCTCATGACCGCTTGTAGCGACATTTTCTTCCTCCTGGCCCATGTCCTTAGGGTCTTGTATAAGATCGTAAAGTCAGTCCTGGGCGTTGTGCTGTCAGCATGTAACATAATTCGGCTTATCCTTATATTCTCTCTGGCCATCCTACCCTGGATTTGTGAGTTGTTGTTCTTTTTCCCAAAAGTGGCTATCTTTGTCATTTACGTGTACTATTCCATACTTCGTAGAACACTGCAACAATGGTTTCTGAAGCTATTGACAAAAAGTGTGAACATTTTGGCTGGTTTAAAGCTGCCTGATCATCTTACAATGATGACGGGCAGACAACTCAATTATAGTGATTAATCATAATGTAGAATAAAATGGAAAGTTAATATGTCTCAAACATCCCCAAAAAGTGATCAAATCCATGACATTGCTCAACCAGAGTTGTAGTAAGGTTTTGGCATCACTGGAGTTTTTTTTGTTTCTGGGAACGGAGGGTGACATCCCTCTTGGCTTCAGACTTGCAGATGCATCTGCAGCGTTTTGCAGATGCATCTGCAAGCATCTGCATGCAGACCGCGGCCCCTATGTTTATAATGGTGCGCACGGCGATCTGCAGATGCTTGCGGACCGCCGTGCGCACCCATTCACTCCTATATGTGATCTGTGCGCAGGCGGATGCCTGCGTACAGATCACACACTCTCGTCCACACCAGGAACGCGACATCTCGCGTCCATGGTGCGGGCGGGAGTGTGTGATTTGTGCGCAGGCATCCGCCTGCGCACAGATCACATATAGGAGTGAATGGGTGCGCACGGCGGTCCGCAAGCATCTGCAGACCGCCGTGCGCACCATTATAAACATAGGGGCTGCCGTCTGCATGCAGATGCTTGCAGATGCATCTGCAAAACGCTGCAGATGCATCTGCAAGTCTGAAGGCAGCCTTAGGGTGCCTTCACATTTGCAGGTGTTAACGCCGCGTACGATGCGCATGCGCATCAGCATGTGGAAACGCATATAAAAGCATGTAAACGTTGCAGATTTTATCAGCATGCGTATGCGCATACTGATGATACGCACTGCGTATGCATGCGTTTTTATCATGCGCATGCTGTTTCTATCCGCATGCGTTTCTGAAATTACCCCTAATTTTCATCACTCCACCTACTGGCACGCCCCTGGGCGGTGGCCATACGCATGCGCACCGTCAGCAACATCCGCAAAACGTCGCGCACGCTTGCGCACTCATAGGGACTAATGAACGCACCATGCGCTGGCGTGCGCATGCGCATGCTGCCTCTTTGCAGACGCGCCGAAAATTCCTACATGCTGCGTCCCGCGGCGGACATTTGGGCCCTCCATCATGCGCATGCGTACAGATACGCGGACATACGCGACATAATTTATTTCTTGCGGATGAATGCGCACACCATGTAAAATATAGGTGCGCAGTCCGCATGCGTATTTTAACATTAACGTAAGCACCGTGCACAGCGCGAACGTCTGCAAATGTGAAGGTAGCCTTAGGGCTTAAGAGCAGGGCTTGGGGTATTTCTACAGACCTTAGCAAACATGCTGTCCAGGTTTTCAAAATTCTGCTTTACTAGGTGACACATTTCACCATTTACCAAAAGGTCTAAACATCATGAAATACTAATAGGGATTTTAAATAATTTCCAATATTCAGGATAATAGATACAAGTAGTAAGAAAAATCCTGGTGCTTCCAATCCAGGGGTAAGTATAAAACCAACTGATAGAAATCCATATAAAAACAATAATACTGGAAGGTCTGGTGGATCTGAAGCATTTCCAGCATATGAAAGACGCCCTTGTTTCCCTATGACTAAGGGCATCTTTTGTAGGCCGGAAACGTGTCACTGCACCTGACCCTTCGGAATTTTGTTTTAATATGGATTTCTATTAAAGTTGTTTTTATACCTACCATGCATTGGAAGTGCCGGAATTTTTTCTACTCCTTGTACCTATGGTACAGCATCGCACCAGCTTTGACAACACCCGTTCGGATGATTAGACATGGAGAATTTGTATACAGTGTGGTGAAGTAACTTCTCGTACAACTTTACTTGAGTAAAAGCTTAGAGGGGATCTGGGAGAAAGGATGCAAGCTTGTTTTTTTTTACAAGTCTTACCCCAGCCACTGGTATGGCAGGTATGTGGACGACATTATTGAAAGAACACTTCAAAGTTGTAGGCAGACATCACAAAGCACCCACTGACCTTGTGGAGACCAGTGGAGGATAACACTGCAGGCACCAGTTAAAGCACTCAAACACAGTGAAACCCAAGGTGCATTGCTCCCTAGAATTTGAATATGCAGATGAAGTCCATGGAGCTTCGGTTAAGAGTCTACAACATGGACACCAGCCAGTTATCCCACCAGGGAAGGACCTAGCCCAGGGTATTGGTAGCCCTTAAGTCACTATCCAGCCCTTGCGAGCTTGAAGATATGGCCAGGGGTTTACCATGGACTAGGTATCCAACCACAGACAGCTGTTTCAGGGTTGTTGCCTCTCATCAGTGTGGTGCAGGATTCTGGCTGGGTGGGAGCAATGCTTGATAGACAGACATCACAAAGCACCCACTGACCTTGTGGAGACCAGTGGAGGATAACACTGCGGGCACCAGTTAAAGCACTCAAACACAGTGAAACCCAAGGTGCATTACTCCCTAGAATTTGAATACACAGATGAAGTCCATGGAGCCTCGGTTAAGAGTCTACAACATGGACACCAGCCAGTTATCCCAACAGGGAAGGACCTAGCCCAGGGTATTAGTAGCCCTTAAGTCACTATCCAGCCCTTGCGAGCTTGAAGATATGGCCAGGGGTTTACCATGGACTAGGTATCCAACCACAGACAGCTGTTTCGGGGTTGTTGCCTCTCATCAGTGTGGTGCAGGATTCTGGCTGGGTGGGAGCAATGCTTGATAGACAGACATCACAAAGCACCCACTGACCTTGTGGAGACCAGTGGAGGATAACACTGCGGGCACCAGTTAAAGCACTCAAACACAGTGAAACCCAAGGTGCATTGCTCCCTAGAATTTGAATATGCAGATGAAGTCCATGGAGTCTCGGTTAAGAGTCTACAACATGGACACCAGCCAGTTATCCCACCAGGGAAGGACCTAGCCCAGGGTATTAGTAGCCCTTAAGTCACTATCCAAGTTGTAGGCTGCCTTTTTTTTTTTAAGTAATGTAATGTAATGGGTTAAGGGGTTATGTCTTCAACTTATAGGGGTTTTCCGGTCTCCAAAATCCCTGTCCCCCTTGACTATACTTTTTTTTTTTTAACGCTTTACTCCCCCTCCCCTAGTTTATCGCTGAGTCTCTGCCGCTGTTATTGGCTGCAGTGTTGACATCACATTGAGAGTGCTGCAGCTGGTCAGTGAGTGGTTTAGTCCAAGTTGACGGCATGAGCCGCTGAGCTCACTGATTGGCTGCAGCTCTGTTGACGTGATCAGTAGCGAAGACTTATTACTGGACCCTGGGAGGATGAGTAAAGCCCAGTAGTTGTTGTAGGGGAGACAGGGGTTTTGCAAATTTGTTGATAAGCTCTGTTCACAATTTCCATCCAGCTGCCCAAGCTGATATCAGATGTTCTTTAGCGGTGCAAGGTGACGGACTCTGCCAACTGGACATTGATCACCTAGAATCGGAAGCCTAAAAAACCCTTTGGTTATTAAAAGCTTTATGCAAGAAACGCTTAATGACTATTTGATGAAAAGTATGGCCCCTATCAATATTTCAGGTTGCTGCCAGTGATTGCAAACATTCTTGACTATATTCAGATATATAAAAAAAAACATTTCTGTCCAGAATTTGTGCTGCTTGCACAGCTGCATGGCTCCTTAAAGGGGTTTTCCCACAAACAAAGTTAATGTAAAAGTTTATTTTAATCAATAGATCTTGGAATAATAACAATTTCCACAATTGGATGTGTTTAAAAAAAATGTTCCTGTGTTGAGATAATCTTATAAATGTGCTCCGCCTAATATGTACAGTTTCATTTGTGGCGCCCCTGCGTCCAGGAGGCCACAGAAGGGAACTGCAGCCAGGCAGGTAGGACTTAGTTGCACAACAACACCCTCACAGCCCACACAACCCACGTGACAGAAGAGGTTAACATCCAGCCCTGAGATTAGAACTATATGAGATCGGAGGGGTGGTGGATGAGAGGAGTGGGTTGGGCACACCAGAGGTCAGGTGACTGACAGTATATAGGAAGGGGGAGGAGTGAAGGAAGTGAGTAAGCCATGGTGCTGAGAAGCAAAGACCAGAAGCTGAGCTGAGCTGAGACTGAAGGACAATCACACTTTCTGTGAGTGCAAGGCCTAGGAGCGCAGAATTCGTACTGAGCCAGTGTGAGCCAGAGGGGAGAGAAAGCCCGTCCGACGCCGATGCCACCAGGAGTGTGACAGACAGAGAGGGACGGTGGAACCCGTGCCCTAGACAGCAGCTGAAGCCACTGACTGCAGGTGGAGAAGCCCTCCTAGTGTATTGAAAGGAACAGAGAGAAGGAGCCTGGCAGAGCCTCAGGCTTGAGGACTGTTGGAGGCTGGGCTAAAGTAGAGTGTCGGCTCTAGAGGGGACCGTAGTTCACCCGGCATCCCCAGACAACACGACGAGGGGTCTGAGTTCCAGATTGAGATCCCTACCCTTAAGGACAGGCAGCTCAGTGACGTACTAGGACTCACAGAAGCCCGAGTCACCTCCATACTGTCCAGCGTTCACACACACCTGTACAGACGGAGACCGTAATAGCCCGGAAAAGGACACTAAAGACTGTGTGAGGGGTCACAGGGAGAGAGGAGCCTGGCTGCAGAGAGCAGAGAGAACCCGGAGAGGGAGAATGCAACCGAGTGTTAAGAACTGTGCTTGAGTTTTGTAAAGAACTGCAAATGACTTGTAACCTGCTTGGAGAGAACAAAGAGTAAAGCTTTGGAGAACCCTGAGTTGCCTCTCTTGCCTGCTTCTATCTGCAGACCATTCCTCCCTACAGATCCAGCCTGTCAGCACCAGCCAGGAGGAGAGATCCCTGCAGCGGCTGTGACGTAAGTGTGCTACAACATCACTATAGACATAACCCTTACTGCCCCGGGGGATACAGTTCCCCCCACTGGAACTATACCATCTCCGCTGCCATCACATAACCCCCGGAGGTTCTGCAGCAGCGGCGGCCCCATTACTGGCCGCACCAAGTGGGTGGCGTCACGAGTGACAAATCCCCTTGTAAATATTCCCCATTTTATTGTGCGGGCCCAGGGACACGGTCCGGACCAAGCCACCTGTGACATCCCCGGCACCGTCCGGTCTGGTACCGAGTACCCCCGTCCCGTGGGGGCTCCACAACCTGGCGTCACGAACAGGATCTACCCAGTCCAAAAGAATTGGACCCTGTGCGCCTAAACAGTGTGTTCTGGACTTTTCCCGCCAAAATCTGACCTTAATGGCGGCCAAAAGGGACTAGCGCCATGTGCAGAGGAGGCGTTCCCGAAACTCCCATCGTGGGCCGGTCCGGTCCATGGCGCGAAGAAGAGGACCCGCCCTGGCTCTCCTTAACTCCGGGAGAGCCAGCCGTCACTCTCAAGGAAGAGCCTCCGCCCCTAGACCCTCCTCCTGACGAGCTGGCGGGAAAGAAGAAGGAAATCGTCATCAGGAGGGGGCGGAGCGAAGCACCGGAAGAGAAGCAGTCGCCATTCCAGTACATGCGGACGGAAGCGGAGGACGCCCAGAAGAACACTACACCCGGAAGACCACGCGTGATCCCGGAAGGCCCACAGAACGATTTAGTGGAGGAACCCGGCCGAGGAGAGACCCCGTGTGACCGTGGAGAGATGGCTGAAGGCGGCGAGGAGCGTCCCTACGTCCTAGACACCCGGAGGGGTGTATTGCGGCTGCTGCCCCCGAGGATGACACGGGCCCAAGAAGAGAACAGGACCCGGATTCACATAGACATTAATCACCGTCAGGGCTATGAAGCCCAGTCTAAGCGACCCGGCTGGGTCGAAGAGCCGCGTGAGCATGCGGCCAGCGAGGCCGAGGGCCACACCGCGATCCTGGTGGATGTAACCACCCCACCAGCCGTACCGAGTAAGGCATGGAAAGAAGCCGATCCGCTGGGAGCTTTGCCGGAGGGATTCCTGAAGCTGCCGCAGCCGCTGATACCACCACCGACTTCCATCGAGGTGAGAGGGGAGCAGCTTCGCTGCTGGTGGGAGCGGAGTAAGGATTGTGAAGACTTGATGGGCTTCCTGGGAGACCCCGCTGGAGAGACAGGCCTTGCAGAGCTGATAACACAGGAGGAATATATCCGTAGGTGTGTACGGAAGTAGGAGAAGGAGGAAGCCGAGAGGCTGGTGCAAAAGCAGGAGATGGTGGCCCGCGCTAAGGAGGCCAAAAATGCAGCCCGCCGAGACCGAGAAATACAAAAGTCCCCGCGGCATGAAGGCCAGATTGTTAAGATCGTAGGAGAAAGAGGCTACGCTTTTGCTCGCGAGCCCGGTGCAAGATATGACATATTTATCAACAAGAGAGAAGTCGAGGAACAACTACCACCAGACCATCCCGATAGACAGGTCGAGATTGGAGAGTGGGTGTCCTATTACATCGCCCAAGGTGAGCGCGGCCCGTACGGCCTAAAGGTCAAAAGACTTTGTTTGCAATCCGAGAAAGTGGATGAAGCCTCAACCGCAGAGTACTACGAAGTACGAGATGACCTCGAGGAAACCAGCTACACGGACGTGGCTGTTAACACGGACCCTGTAACAATCTTAGAAGCTCTCCCACTAAAGAAAGACGCTATAACTCAGACCCCAGAGGGCTACTTGTTGATCGACGCATTACAGCACCTGGAAGTGTTTCCCAGAAAGACACCAACGCAGCTGTTGCCATGGAAGCAAGTAAAGAAGGAATGAACACGGGTCCTTTAACAGATGAAGAAAAGAAGAAACTGTAAGTGTGAATGAAACATTGTTCCTTATTGCTCCCATCCCTTACCTGAATGAATGATAGCATTCCCCTGTTTGTCTTGTATATGTTGAACTGAACATTGCTATCATAGACGATGATATGATAAAAACTTTCCTTGTAAATAGTTGAGCACCTTAGTGTGCTCCCCTTTGGTTTTAAGACCAGATGCACATGAGAGTTGGTGCATGAGACTTTGCATTTTTGAATCAAGAACTTAGAAGCTGCTTTTTGAGACTTTTTGCACTTTTGAAAGAAGAACTTTTATACTTTTGATACAAAGTAGTATTTATAATGTGTTTTATAGTTAAAGTAACGTTTGAAGAATCGTGCCTCCCGGATGGGAAGAAACCAAGAATACTTAATGTTATTGTTGTTTAAAATAAAAATGTTTTCAGGGTGATCCATGCCGGGCAGCGCGAGGACGCGCTAGTTAACTCCGGGAGAATGTGGCGCCCCTGCGTCCAGGAGGCCACAGAAGGGAACTGCAGCCAGGCAGGTAGGACTTAGTTGCACAACAACACCCTCACAGCCCACACAACCCACGTGACAGAAGAGGTTAACATCCAGCCCTGAGATTAGAACTATATGAGATTGGAGGGGTGGTGGATGAGAGGAGTGGGTTGGGCACACCAGAGGTCAGGTGACTGACAGTATATAGGAAGGGGGAGGAGTGAAGGAAGTGAGTAAGCCATGGTGCTGAGAAGCAAAGACCAGAAGCTGAGCTGAGCTGAGACTGAAGGACAATCACACTTTCTGTGAGTGCAAGGCCTAGGAGCGCAGAATCCATACTGAGCCAGTGTGAGCCAGAGGGGAGAGAAAGCCCGTCCGACGCCGATGCCACCAGGAGTGTGACAGACAGAGAGGGACGGTGGAACCCGTGCCCTAGACAGCAGCTGAAGCCACTGACTGCAGGTGGAGAAGCCCTCCTAGTGTATTGAAAGGAACAGATAGAAGGAGCCTGGCAGAGCCTCAGGCTTGAGGACTGTTGGAGGCTGGGCTAAAGTAGAGGGTCGGCTCTAGAGGGGATCGTAGTTCACCCGGCATCCCCAGACAACACGACGAGGGGTCTGAGTTCCAGATTGAGATCCCTACCCTTAAGGACAGGCAGCTCAGTGACGTACTAGGACTCACAGAAGCCCGAGTCACCGCCATACTGTCCAGCGTTCACACACACCCGTACAGACGGAGACCGTAATAGCCCGGAAAGGGACACTAAAGACTGTGTGAGGGGTCACAGGGAGAGAGGAGCCTGGCTGCAGAGAGCAGAGAGAACCCGGAGAGGGAGAATGCAACCGAGTGTTAAGAACTGTGCTTGAGTTTTGTAAAGAACTGCAAATGACTTGTAACCTGCTTGGAGAGAACAAAGAGTAAAGCTTTGGAGAACCCTGAGTTGCCTCTTTTGCCTGCTTCTATCTGCAGACCATTCCTCCCTACAGATCCAGCCTGTCAGCACCAGCCAGGAGGAGAGATCCCTGCAGCGGCTGTGAAGTAAGTGTGCTACAACATCACCATAGACTTAACCCTTACTGCCCCGGGGGATACAGTTCCCCCCACTGGAACTATACCATCTCCGCTGCCATCACATCACCCCCGGAGGTTCTGCAGCAGCGGCGGCCCCATTACTGGCCGCACCAAGTGGGTGGCGTCACGAGTGACAAATCCCCTTGTAAATATTCCCCATTTTATTGTGCGGGCCCAGGGACACGGTCCGGACCAAGCCACCTGTGACATCCCCGCACCGTCCGGTCCGGTACCGAGTACCCCCGACCCGTGGGGGCTCCACACATTTTTGTTTCTGACCATGCACAGAGCATTGGTTTGATCCTGGGCAGGGAAGGATGAAATAAAGTATACAGACATTACAGCATGGGATCACAAATAATTATTTCTTTGAGGTAAAACATTTTTTACAAACAGGCAGAGAAATATTTTACCTCACAAAAAAGAATCAGCTGTGATCTCGTACTGTAATGTCTGTATAATCTCTTTGCTTCCTCCCCTGGCCAGGAGATATGGTATGATCAGACTGTGTTCCGTGCACGGTCAGAAATAAAAATGAAACTTTACATAGCAGGGACACATATATAAGATTATCTCAGGACAGGAGATGTGGTATGATCAAACCATGTCTCTGTATGGTCAGACACATCCATTACACAGTACATAGCAGGATACATATATAAGATTATCTCAGCACAGGAGATGATCAGACTATCTCCCTCTATGGACAGGCACATTCATTATACAGTACATAGCAGGGACACATATATATGATTATCTCAGCACAAGAGATGTGGTATGATCAGACGATGTCCCTGTCAGACACATCCATTACACAGTACATAGCAGGGACACATATATAAGATTATCTCAGCACAGGAGATGTGGTATGATCAGACTATGTCCCTGTACGGTCAGACACATCCATTACACAGTACATAGCAGAGACACACATCTCAGCACAGGAGATGTGGTATGATCACACTATGTCCCTGTACGGTCAGACACATCCATTACACAGTACATAGCAGGGGCATATATAAGATTATCTCAGCACAGGAACATTTTTTTTAGACACATCCAATTGTGGAAACTATTATTATTACAAGATCAATTGATTAAAATGAACTTTATTTGTGGGAAAAACCCCTTTAAGTCCATGTGCACATGCTGCGTTTTTATCTGGGTTTTTTTTTCGTAGAATTTTAAGTAGCAAAACTTGATCCGTTTTGGGGAAAAAAAATTACCCAAAACATATTGTGGTTTTGACGCTTATTTATGCATTTTTGCTACCTTTTTCATTACAGTGGAGTCACTGGAGAAAACAGATCACTAATTGACACGCTCATTCATTTTCTGGATGCGTTTTCTGCCCCATAAACGAACCAGTAAAAAACGCAGCGACGGAACAACATTTTTGAAAACTCATTGATTTTGCTGAGCATCACAGGTAGTGATAAGTTTTTCATGCAAAAATGGGTCACAAAAAACAGATCAATAATGCATTGTGTGAACAAGGCTGAGCCGTCTCCTCAGCTGCTGAGTCAGCAGAACAGGATCAGGCAGGTTATTGAGTCACTGACTGCAACTCAGATATTTCTATTCACTGACTGCAAGCAGACATATTGAATATGATGGGGGATCTACATTTTCCCCTTATAGCTGTAGTATTTACATTTTATGTACACCTATTTTATCTTGTAAAGATTTAATAAAGTATAAAATCCTGATCAATCCACGACACTGTGTGTTATCTATATGTTAGACAAATTGTGCCAAAATTCCTTGAATCTAGCCTGTCTAATAGAAAGACTTTCTTTTTTGCCCATAGCAGCCAATCACAGCGCAGCTTTCATGTTTCAAGAGCACTTTCAGAAATGAAAGCTGAGTTCTAATTGGTCGCCATGGGCAACACAGGCAGCAGGCCTATTCATAATTGAGGCCTAGTGGCCATGAATTCTCCTCTTTTGTGTCATACAAACGTGTCAGAATTGGTGAAAATGGTAGAAAAAGGAGTGACTTGAAAACTCTGCTCTTTTTTTCCACAAAATATATGTAAATATGTGTCCACAGTAGTAATCTGAATACTATTATTTTTGGTATGTGCCCTTCATGTCTGTCTTCTTTTTATACGTTCTGACGTCATGACTGCTCAAAGAATAAAGAGAACACTAATTAAACAACATATATCTGTGATATCAGCCTGTCCAGTTATGAAGTAACACGGATTGTGGATCAATGTCTCCTCCTGTTGTGCAAATGGAACAGACAACAGGTAGAAATGATCGACAATTACCAACAGGGCTGTGGAGTCAGTAAGCCAAACATCCGACTCCTCAATTTCCCTGAATCCAACTTCACACAAAATGGACACCAACTCCGCAACTCCGACTCGATAACCAGGGCTGTGGAGTCAGTAAGCCAAACAAGCGGCACCGACTCTTCAATTTTCCTGAATCCAACTCAGACTCCATTGAAAAAAGGGCACTGACTCCACATCTCCAACTCCACAGCCCTAATTACCAAGACCCCCCCAGTAAAGGAGCTGTTCTGCAGGTGGTAACCACAGACCATTTCTCTGTTCTCATCCTTTTTGACTGTTGTTTTGGTCACTTTTGTATTTTTGTCATTGCTCTCACCACTAGAGGTAGCATGAGGTGTTGTCTACAACCCACAGAAGTTGCTCAGGTAGTGCAGCTCATCCAGGATGGCACATCAATGCGATCTGTGGCAAGAAGGTTAGCGGTGTCTATCATCACTGTGTCCAGAACATGGAGCAGATACCAGGAGACAGGCCAAATACACCAGGAGATGTGGAGGAGGGCAACAATCCAGCAGCAGGACCACTACCTCCTCCTTTGTGCAAGGAGGAACAGTACGAGAGCAAAATGACCTCCAATAGGCCACTAGTATCCATGTTACTAAAATAGATGAATTGCCAGTGTGGCGCCCCTGCGACCAGGAGGCCATATAGGGAACTGCAGCCAGGCAGGAAGATAGACAGTTTGTGCACCAAACACCCTCACAGCACACACACACCAAGAGCACAGCACCCAGCCCGGAGCCGGGGACTCTAGGCGGGCAAGGGGTGGTGGGTTTAGAGAGCAAGTGGGTGGAGAATGTAGGTCAGGTGACAGATAGCTTAAATAGAGGAAAAGAGGAGGAAGGCGTTAGTAGGCCACAGTAGGCTGAGCTGTAAAGACAATACCAGAAAGGCAGTGACTCTTCCTGGAGGGATTGGGCTCCCTGGAGATGCAGAATCCACAGAGTCACAGAAACCATGGAAAGAAAGCTTGTCTATAGCCTGCATCCCCAGGAAGTGTGAGGACAGAGACTGGACCGGTATCACTGGGTCCGAGGAACACGGCAGCACTGACTGACTACAGGCGGAGTAGTTTCCCTGATTTATACTGGAATCACACGGGTTAGATGGAGCCTGGTAACACCGTAGAAGATAGGGTTACTGCAGGCTAGGCACACATTAGAGTGTCAGCTCTGAGGGGAACTGAAGTTCCACACCAGCTTCCCAGGCAAACCGACGGGAAGCTCTAATTCCAGGTTGGAGTTCCCACAACAGGGTTGGAGGCACAGCAGCAACCACGAGGACCAACAAGGGGCCGAGCTGCCGCCATGCTACCCATGGAGAGAACAGAGAGGGAGAGAACAGCTTGAAAGGACATTAGAAGGAGTGAGGGGTCTCAGAGTGACAGCCTGACTGCAGAGGGTTCAAAGTGTCCGGACTAATCTGTGTTAAGAACTGTACTGTGTTGTGAACTGCTTGAAGGACTTACAAGTAAACCCAGTGAACCCTGCTTCAGTGTCCGTGTCTGATTCCAGGTATACAGAACTGGTATTGTACTTCTTACCCTGCCAGGAGCAGCCCGACCCACGGCGGGCTCATCCATCTGGCTGCAGCCCCATCATCCATCCTCTTGACAGAGCTGCACTGCAGCGGTGGTCCCATCACTGACCACAACCCGTGGGTGGCGTCACGACAAACTAATCCTTGTAAATATCCCTTTACTTGTGAGAACCCAGGACACGGTTCGGACCAGGACCTCCGTGACATCCCCAGCAGTACCCCGGTCTGGTACCGAGTACCCCATCCCAGTGGGCTCCACACCAGCGCTTTCCTAAAACTGAAGGTGTGAACTGGTGCATACTGAACACAGCAGAAAATATCAAAACAACAGTTGCACTCAAACACGGGTGGAGGGGAAAGACTAAAGAATGTAAACAGTCGGTTTTGACACTAGGTTAGGACCCAATTGAGAGGCACACCTTGGCGTTGTAACTGGGCTCAAGTAAATTTGGATATTTTTATTTGCAAAGTATCTCATTCTTTCAAAAACGTTTTTCAGGTTTTTTTTTCAGTACAGTAATTTATATTCACATACCAATTTTCACTATTTACATCCTTTAGTCTTTCCGCCTCCCCCAGTGTTTGAGTGCAACTGTTGTTTTCATTGTATTAAGTGCAGTATGCATCAATTACAACATAGGGCTACTGAATTCAGAAAAACAATCCATTTGGATTCCATAGGTAAGGTTTTTTTGCAATCTCCCCCTCGAATTGAGCGTTGAAGTTTGTCCAATCCTATGATTCTGATATTTGTTGATTGTTCCTGAAGGTGGGTGAGGAAATGAGTCGCCAGCGCCATTGATGTTAGTGTTGCCTTTTGCTAGATCACTGCGTGCCAGGTGAATAATAGAAACGTATTCGGGTTCTGATTATTCATACCAAATACTTTGAGCTGTTTCAGTATTCATCACGAATAATGAAACTAATGCAAATCAATGGGGAACTCAAATCGTTTTTAGGGAAATATTCCAGAAAAATGCTCGAGTTCCCTATTGATTTGATTTAGGTTCATTATACGTGATGAATACTGGAACTGTTCAAATTATTTGGTATGAATAATCCAAACCTGAATATCTCACTATTCACTCATTACTATTGAATCCAAAAGTGGCACTTGCAGACCAATATTTTAAGGCCACGTGCTCTTCTCTGCCCATCTAAACAAGACACAAATCAGACAAGACAAGACATACAGACGTCATCCTACCTATACAAATACAAACACAGTGTAAAATCTGTCTGAGGCCATTAGCTAAAAAGGCTACCTCATTTATTGTGCTAGCCAGTCCATCTAGCAGATCCCAGAACAACCCTGACTTTCACTCTGTGACCCCTAAACTAGGATGTGGACTGAAAACGAGGCCCTTTGTGTAGCATCTTTGTGGTAACTGCTAGCTGGAAGAGTGCGTTTGAGGCCAGGATGGTCAAATTAAAGGGAATTTGTCAGCAGGTTTTTGCTATGTAATCTGAAGACAGCAGGAGATACACACTGTCACACAGAGTTCAGTGATGTGCCATTTATTACCTATTGTGGTGGTGTTTACTTATAGTGAAGGTTTTATCACCTGGGATTAACATTGCCAGAATACATCAGACCGATCACGCCCCTTCTACTCTGATTACCGCCACTCTTACTCTAAACTTTGTACATAGAGAGTCTGGTTTGGGCTGAGCAGCCTTCTGAGCTCTGCCACATGGCTAAATCTAAACACTGATTGTGTCACAACTGCTGCACCTAGTAAACTAAAGGGCCCATCACACATAACGATATAGGTAACAATATTGTTGCAACAGCATCGGTTTGGTGACGTTGCAGCGATGTCTAAACGACATTGTTGCTTGTGACACCTATCAACGATGAGTCCGTTGATCGCAGATTTATGAACCGGTTTATAAATCCATCGTTGGTCGCCCGCTGAATGCGCAGCATCGCTGTGTGTGAAAGCGGGAGACCAACGATCAGCGAGCTACCACCGCCACCCAGCAATGCTGGGAGCTGGTATCCAAGGTAAACATATTTTTATATAAGTGTGGGACCTTCGTAGGTACACTAAACTTGATATTGGCCAGTAGGATACCGGCAGAGGGGTCATGTGTCATATCATTGCAAAGCTAAAATCATATAGCTGAAAATATGAAAATATGTCTTTTGCCTACGACACTCCCAGGCAAAGTTATGACACATAATAGCTTTTGGATATTTAATGTCCCCACTCAGGGAGTGGGAGCTATAGGGCATCCCCAAGGCAGGTGATGGGTGTGAGATGGGAAGGCCTCATTCAGTATAAAAATGTCTCACCTCTTCTCCATTTTGGTATTCTTCTGAGGGGCATAATTTCATCAAAGCCTGAGTATACCCAGGAACTGGTTGGCACCAGCTGCCTCTTGTGGTGTCACCAGCATTAAGGTAACTGATTACATGTGTCTGTAATTCTGTGTGTACCCCGTTTATCTGTTATTTGCCTAACTTACTGTAATATCTTAATTATACCTGTACATATATTAATATCTAGTGTGCCGATAGGGCGATTAAATATATAAATTTAATCTTGAGTTGTCCTTTTATCTCGATCATGAACCCCCATGTCCGTGTGCTCATTTAACGCTACCTGGGTTGGTTTCTGACCCAATATAAGCCTGTTCACGGCCGGACTTAAATTAAACGAAGAACTGGTGGCAGCAATTAGTGCTTGGGGTTATCCAAGGCCTCCGCTCACTGACGGGGAAGTGGTTATTATACATGCTTTGGCCTGGCCCTGGAAAGCGTATTCCACACTCACTGAGCGGTGCCTTGATAAACCAGCACTGACAGGGCAGCTGCGGTCCTTCTTTTATCCTAAGACAGTACGCTGACTTGCCTGAGTTTAACAGTTATAGCTATAGAGCTGCCAGGTTCGGTGGCCAATTCTCCACAATTATAATAGATTTTGTTTGGCTTTGTATATTCTGGATTTACCGTATACAGATCTGGTAGATTTATTTCATGTTGGAGTTATGCTGATTCAGGAATCTCCCTGGCGCTCTATTAGACTGTGTTGATACTCTATTTAGAAAGAACTGATGGTCTCCCCCATTGAATTGGTTAACATCTGGTTCTGGTCTGCCGAAGCCATCGACATCATGAGGCCTGCAAGGGCGTAGCATAGCACAAGACCACCTGCTATTATTCACTTTGCTAAATTGTCCTGTAATTCCACTCCTTACCACTGGAGGCTGTTATTGTGTTCTGCAATGCCATTTTGTAAGATGGCCGATGTTGAACATGTGAAAGCCATCTTGTTTCCTGCTTGAGTATTGTGTCTAGCAGTCATGGTGGGGTTACACGTTGCGATATCGGGCCGATATCGTAGCCCACGACGCGGGAGCGCGCTTTTTGAGCGCGCATTTCCCTGCATCGCATCGCCGGTTTAGACAGCCCGATATCGGGATACAACGTCCCGGCGATGTCTACGCCCACCAACCCAGGAACGACCAATTAACATGGGAGTGAATGGGTGACGTAGCCGTACACATCGGAGTTGGGCTGTCAGACGGGACGATGCGGCTCCAACCGGCGTCCGATATCGGGCGGTTGAATAGCACGCTCATTCAATCCCCGATATCGCATTGACATCGTTCCTGCATCATATTGGACGTTCACACCATACAACGCAGGAACGATATCGGCTCCAACGATCGAACCACGTGACTTTTCATTGAAATTGGACGCCGATATCGCGACGTGTAAACCCGCCATTAGACTATTTCCAGTCTCAAGTTCTAGAACTGTCTTACCCAGACTGCAAAACACAATAACAGCCTCCAGTGGTAAGGAGTGGAATTGCAGCACAATTTAGCAAAGTGGATAATAGCAGTCACTAGTGGTGAATCCGGAGTAAGGCTACTTTCACACTACGATTTTTAGGGAGCCGATGCTGTCCGATAAAATCGGACAGCATCGGCTCCCTTCTGATGCCTGGAATCGGATGCCAAATAGACATCCGATTCCGGCATAAAATCGTAGCCTCTGTGCTAGAAAAAAAAAAAATATGCTCACCTATCCCCAAGCCCCCGCTGTCTCCCTTCGGCTTCAGGTGGCTCCCGGTGTCCTCACGCTGTCTGCAGTGGTGTTCTACTGCAGTACAGGACCTGCCATGATGTCACAGTCATGTGACCGCAGGTTACTCCATGGTGGTTTTCCCCTTATGTACCCGGTCCGTCACCTTGCCTACGTCCCACCCACTTGTGACTGGCCCTACCACCCCTTGCCTAACTAGAATCCCGGGCTCCAAGTTGGGTCTTGTGTCTGTGGGTGTGTTTATGAAGGTGATGAAGGTGTTTGTATAAAACTGTTTCCACCTTCCTGGCTGAAGTTCCTACCTGTGGCCACCCTGGTCGCAGGGGCGCCACAAGTGGATCTGAAAATGAATGAAATAATAAAGATTGCAGAATGAAACCTTTTGCAATTTTAATGACATGTGGTAAGTTAAAGAGTACCTGTCACCCCCTGCTGCATGGCAATCTAAATGCAGTACTGAATGCAGCATATCTGCTGCATTCAGGGAAGGGGTCCCCCACGTGTCTGCGTGCTGTGTACCCCAAGATATAGCCTTAGGCAAACTCACTGTTAAAAGTCAGGAGGGCATTCCCTGGTGCAGGAGTCAGCTTGATTCATGGGGACCATTCCCTCCCCCAGCGTCTCTGTGCTGCTTCTGCTGTGCAGGCTCTGTCCTCCTCTCTGTGACTCATCCTGCCGCACACAGCATGCAAATCATTAGTCCTGACATCAGCTCCAGATTTCTGCCCTGCTGTCTGAACAAAGCATAAATAGCACAGCAGGAGGTGGCACAGAGAGGCACAGGGGGAGGGAATGGGCCCCTGTGAATCAAGCTCACTCCTGCACCAGGGAATGCCCTCCTGACTTTTAACAGTGAGTTTGCCTAAGGTTATATCTCGGGGTACACAGCACACAGACACATGGGGGATCCCTTCCCTGAATGCAGCAGACATGCTGCATTCAATGCTGCATTTAGATTGCCATGCAGCAGAGGGGTGACAGATCCTCTTTACACATTATACAGGATCCTGGACGAAGTAGTGGAATAGATCTGCACCACTGTATAAAGACCTAGGTCCAAAGTATTGAATAACAAAATGTAGATGGTTTATTCAGAGCGGTTGAAGTGTCCCCTCCCTTCTTCCTCAGGAAATCCACCACTGGTCTTTAGACAGCGGCGCAGATCTATTCTACTATTTTACCCAGGTTCCTGTATACTTATTTGCCTTAAGGCACGTGGATTCTGCAGCAGCTGTTTTGTGCCTTTACCACTGATTGTGTGTCATACAAGTGCAAAAGGTGAACATGCAGCTCTGGTCATTTAGTTTCTGGTAACGCCGTACTGCCCTTTCTTATCCACAATTGATATGAGTTAACCATTAACATACGTAAAAGTAATTTTACTCATGTCAAAGTTGGCAGTAACCTTCAAGTGAAATCTTCTCACCGGTATAACCAGTATGTTGCTTTCTTCCTCATAGTATTGCTCTTTGTAATAACCACTCCCAAAAGACACTATATAGTAACGTTAAAACATTATAGACATTCTTCTCACTTCTTGTCGTGGACAGGCTGACACCTCGCTAGGTAAGTAGCACATCGCTAGATCTATTCCTAATCCCTGTATGTAACGTATTTCTGTACTATAGAAGGACCATACGTTAATCATAGCTCACATAGGGTATCACCACCCCACCAGTAACATTTATCAAAAAGTCTCAAGAGACCAAAGCATGGATAAGACATTGACAATCTTTATTAAGGTAGTTGCAAACAAGCTTATCGTCAAATGTAAGTACAAATAACATAAGAAACACACAGAGAAAATAATGTGGCCTAATGGGATCCTTTAAGGGTTCAACAGAGACCGGTGCCCAGGGGCTGGCTGGCCCAGGGGGCAGGGGGGCAGATGCCCCCCAGGCCAGTGGTCAAGCAGCAGTTTTGGGGTCGCCCGGCCATCTGTCATGTTGGTCTGGGAGGCCGCTATGCCCCTGAAGCTCACTGCTTATGGGCCACTGCTGTGTGATTGCCCCACAGGCCGAATTTTTCCACACAGCCCCTGCCGGTGCCTCACGGCTCACTATAGGGGCAGGACAAGCGACTATAAAATTCAAGGGTAGATGACTCAACCTAGTTTTAGGCCCTGATATGGCACCCTCCTGGTTTATAGTAGCCTGTTACTTAGTAGCAAAAATAGTGGGGGTTCATATTTGCCCAACCAATCAATATACACCAATTGAATATGATTGAAATTGAATTTTATAGTTGCTTGTCCTGCCCCTATAGTGAGCCGTGAGGCACCGCCGGTCTCTGTTGAACCCTTGAAGAATCCCACTAGACCACATTATTTTCTCTGTCTGCTTCCTCTGTTATTTGTACTTACATTTGTGGATAAGCTTGGTTGCAAGTACCTTAATAAAGATTCTACATTTGTTATCCATCCTTTGGTCTCTTGAGACTTTTTGATAAATGATCTAAGGGCCCTTTCACATCAGCGTTTTTTTCAAATCGCGGCAGATGCGGTAAAAAAACGAATCTGCCGCGATTACCGCATACCGGCTGCACTTGCGGCACGGTTGCGGCGCGGTTGCGGTAAACGCCATACAAGGTATAGGCGGACTTGCAGCAGGTGCGGCAAGTGCGGTTTTGGCACTTGCGGCAGGTGCGGCCGCGAAAAAAACCGCGGCTGACAGCATTTTTTTTCGCGACCGCACCTGCCGCAAGTGCCAAAACCGCACTTGCCGCACCTGCCGCAAGTCCGCCTATACCTTGTATGGCGTCTACCGCAACCGTGCCGCAACCGTGCCGCAAGTGCAGCCGGTATGCGGTAATCGCGGCAGATGCGGTTTTTTCACCGCATCTGCTGCGATTTGAAAAAAACGCTGACGTGAAAGGGCCCTTAAAGGACCATATATTATTCTCATCATCCACACATTCCCTGTGTATCTACTAAATGTATGGAATATATATTCAAAGCTGCTACATTATAGATAAAGAAAAACAGGAGTATGGTGTAAAAAGGTAATATATTTATTGGGCACAAAGACTAAAGGTACCGTTACATGGCACGACGTTGTTACGATGTCGGCAGCAATTCCACGGGAGTGTGTACGTTTTTGGAGGTCGTTTCCACATCGCTGGATACATGTCACACGTTGCGATATCATGTACAACCGCCAATGATCTTGCGCCTCCGGCATCGCCTGAACAACACAGCGAGCGATGCTCATCAATGTTGTGAATAGGCGAAATCATGAAGGAGATCTTTATCGCGGTGTCACACAGTACAATGCTATGAGATCGCTTGAACAACATCGCCAGGTTTTACAACATGTTCATAAACCGGTCAACTCCGATGCAGTGATTTATCGTTGTCATATCATGCTATTACACGCAGCAATGCACTTGCTTTGTTGTTACAACGTCGCTCAAGCCGTGACGTTTCAGTGATATTGTGGACGGTATCATGCCGTGTAACGGTACCTTTAGAATAAAGGGCCTGTTACATGCTTCAATGTCCCAGCGATCCCACCAACGATCTATCATGGGTGGGATCGCTGGAACATTGTTAGCTGATCGTTGGTGAGCTGTCACATAAGCAGACTCACCAGCGATCAGGACCAGCGAGAACGCTGGTATCCAAGGTAAACAGCGGGCAACTAAGCGCTGCGCTGCATTTGGTTACCCGCTGTTTACCCTGGATACCAGCTCCCAGCGCTTGCTGTGCGACGCTGGGAGCTCGCTGATCGTTGGTCTCCCGCTGTCACACGCAGCGATGCTGCATGTCCAGTAGGCGACCAGCGATACATTTATGGACAGGACCATAAATTTCCGATCAAGACTTATCGTTGATCGTTGATACGTGTCACACACAACGATGTCGTTTCGACATCGCTGCAACGTCACCAAAATGGTGACGTTGCAACGATATCGTTCACGATATCGTTGTGTGTAACAGACCCTTAACACAGATAAATGTCATGCAAAAAAATGCATCCGGTGTGTATAAATATACAGTAAACAATCAAGGTAAAGACTACAGGTACCGTCACATGGGGCGAACATCGCCAGCAACATCGCTGGCAACTCAGGGGCGTGGTGAAGTTGCAGCAACATCGCTAGTGCGTTGCTACATGTAACAGGGCGATTTCAACGGCGATAAGTTGCTTGAGTGGAGTTGCCTGGTTTCCCAACATGTTGGGAAGCCTGGCGATGTTGCTCAGGCAATCTGCTGTCATTGCTCTGTGTGACACCGCAACAGCGATGTTGAAAGCAGCTTCCCCTATTCACTGCAATGTTAAGGATAGCTCGCAGGGTTGAGTTTAACCCTGTCAGCGTAAGTTGCTTTCAACATGGTGTGAAGCCGGCCTCACTAATCAGAAGAGACGCCTGAGATGATTGCGGGTAGGAAGCAGTTCACAGGGGTCTGATCTGGTGATACCATAGGGACCACTGACCTGACATCTGGACCAGAGATCTACGAATGTCTTTGCTCAACCCTACATAAAATGCAACCATATTACACGTCATATTGCACCCAATTGGTTCTAATTGAGAATCCTCTTCATGGATGGTGGAGGAATGGGGAAGGATAGAAAGGAATAGCTCATTGCTCCATTATCACCTCTTATGGTACCTTTACACGCCGCTACTGGATGGTGGCAACAACCGGGTACATGAGAGAAATGTATCTTGCACCGCCAATTCAACACGTGGTAGCGGCGTGTGAAGACGGTTGTAGCCACCCGCCAGTGGCGGCACCTGTTTCCGAGCACTGCCCTATAACAGGTGGCTACCCAGGCGATTGTAGCAACCTGTATCGGCGTGTAAAGAAGTAACAGAAGGGTTGTTTCTACACCATGCTATGTACCTGGTATGTACCTGGGGCGTGACACAGCCTCCGGGAAACCACCCCCCTTCAGCGATCATTGGAGGAAGCTCCTGCATTACGATTGGTGTTGCTGCATAGGGCGGCATATTTAAGGAGCTGACCAGTCACACTACACAATTGCTCGAGCGTCATGTATTAATCAGCCTCCTGCGCTGCCTGCCCAATCATGATGTTCTTGCTTTGTCCTATCAGCGTACGGACGTCTCGTACTCCACAATTGTGGCACGCCTATGTGTTGTCCCTGCTGCACCAGGTCCGCCCATATTAGCTTGTTGTAGCGGTGTGTAAATGAGGTAAGGTGCTCGGCAGAAGGTAACTTGAGACACCCGGCGGTGTATCCAGAGATAGATGTAACCTACTGTAGCGCACCTTGTTGCGGCGTGTAAAGGTGGTGCGATTACCGTTTGCAACCGTTTGTGCGTGCTCGTGCACGTCAAGTACCCGGTTGTTGCCACCATCCAGTAGCGGCATGTAAAGGTACCATTAGTGGTGGATGCATGATTTCAGAATTTTATCATTTTTTAGTATTTCACCCTATGGTTGTTCACAATGAAGGAAGAATTGTGGAGCTCAGTCTCTGAGCTCCAACCCCTATAAAGAAAAATTGAAAATGACAATAAACATTGATTAATACACAAATGAGTCCATATGTTGGAGCTCCAGATGGAGGATCCTCCTATTCTGAAAATTCTTATGTGACCTTTTGATTTCTGTGAATGTCTCTGGTGATGATGGTAATTTACATCTTTCAGATATACGGTATGTCAAGGGTCCTGAGCTACAGACTGCCTACAATGGCCAGTGAAAGGAAAATAAAGTATTTCACACCGACAACTACCTTTGGAAACCTGGGGACGGAATTCCATCAAAGTTATGGTCAAGTAAAACATTTACTGCTGGACATTATCATAATCTTGAGTAACATCCTGAAAGTCATTTTGGACATTTTGTACATTTTCTTTGATGTTATTGAATTGCTGGCTCATTTATTGCTAACTTTAGTGAACCTAATGTGGATGGTTCTAAAAGTATTTGTGCTTATTGACAGAATGGACAAACAAATGCTAGAGCAAAAAACTCAGTTTACTATTCCACCTGGAAAGGGTTCTTTCTAGACTGAAGCAGATGGGAAGGAACCTGCTATCATGAAGAAGAATTCTGGACAATTTGAATTTAGCAATAAACTCGTACAAATGTGGAGATTGATTTATCCAAGTAGAATTCTCAAATGTTATAGGATAAGAAATATTGTGCATCTATACCAAATATAAAGAACTCTAATAACTGTGCCTATGTTAAAATTGTGCTGAAAACCCATAAATATCAACTTTTGAGAAGGCACATCAGGGAAACATTGGGGAAATATAATGTGGCTTATGCAGACCAATAATTTAGGGCTTTGTTATGCACATATCTAACTTAAACACAGGTAAAGGGAGAAATAAAGTCTACAACACCGGTACCAACACCCTATTGGTTCCTTTACAGACTAAAAACACCAACTTGGACCTGGCTATTTGAAAGACCATAAAGCGGTTTCTCATACCGCCCAAGGAACCGAAGGGAAGGTCACTGTGCACAATTAATTAATAGAGGGAAAGTGTGCAGACGTAGACGGGGACCCAAGGTGAGGACACAAAGCAATTGAACATAGAGGGGAAAAGAAGCATAATAAATGAAAGCAAGAAAAACCACCCAACAACCTAACTAAGGAGAGAGGAAAGGGGTTGGAAAGGTAAATGAGCAAACAGAGCTGTATCACAACTGATCACTGTCTAGCAGGCAAAATGCCTTAGGTGCAGGGCTGGAACCCCTTAGCTGTAATCCACTTAGAAATATAGCTAGCAAAGAAGACTGGTGCAAGATGAGTATAAATAGCCCCACCCAAGCTGTGATTGGACAGAGACAGATTAGGAAAGTGAGAAACCCTTGACTAGCAACAAGGCAAGGGACGAAAAGCAAAGATAAGAGAACCATCAGCAGGGAAGGAAACCAACCACGCAACAAGAGGTCATTGGATCAAGTCCCGACACTGAGGCATAAAAGTCTTCGTGTGTTGTCATGCCCACATATATAGGACCCAATCCCAATATACTCCATTTGAATCACAAATCGCATATCTGTTCCCTATTAATTCGGATAGGGGGCGTATATGCAGAACCTAGCCATGGACACTATGCAGTTGACTATGCTGCACTGGGCAGCTCCACAACTAAGTAAATCCAGCCACCGGTGGTGGGAACCAGGTGTAACATCTCCACCTATTCTAAGACTAGGTCATTAATGTTAATATCCCAGACAACACCTTTAAATCAAAAACAAGAACGGAGAGGAGAGGTTTGGGGGCATCTAGGTTTGATGGCTCATTGAGAAGTCCTAAAGATTACTACACATTCAGGGAAATTTTGTAAGCATTAGGTAACTTCAACTCCCGAAGAAAGTCTTTGCATTACACGTAGCTGATCTCCAAGACTAGGAAAAAGTACGGCCTAAGATCTTTACCAGTCTCAGAGAACAATGTCAAATATTAATAGAAATTTGATTAAAAGGAAATTTCCATTTAAAAAGATAAAAATCAACCATGAGAAAAGTTTGGGTTTAAATGTTTGTTTGTCATTGCGGCCATTTTTTTTTCAAAAGTGAAAACAGGAAATGCAGCCATATTGAATGTCATGTTAGTTGTGTTATCCAAGGGGTACATCTTCATTTTTCTTAGAAGGTCCAGCTTTGGATACACTTGGGTCCATGTAATAGTCTGCATTATATGCAGTAATAGGATATGTGTAGGGGCACCCCTGACTATATGGCAACTTAACGTTGCCTGTCTCTTTGGTCAAAACTTTATTGCTCAAATTTTTTTATTATTATTAGTTAATAAAAGGTGGAAATTCTAAAAGGGGTTGTCCACAATTTGTATTTGTAGAAAGTGACCAGCATAGTAGCAATATAAAAAAGCATATCCACATACTAATGCCTGTAAATGTCGGAGTGTGAAACCAACATTAGCTGGAGGGATGGAGTTGTACATACATCTGCAGTGGATAGGGGAGAAGGTATTTCAGAATAGAAAGAATACCTGAAGATAAGGTGAAAAATGTTTGTACCGTGTTAGCCAGTAGATAGAAAAATATTAGAATCTGAGAGTCCTCAGTGGTTGATATCTTTCAAAGGCTGACTGAAAAGATGGTAAAGATAGCAAGCCTTCGAGACTCTACGGCCCCTTCATCAGGCTGATAATGATACAACTTCTGAAGACACATATATATATACAAATGCAGAGTGGGGAAATTGCGATACATAACACAGGGACTTGAAGCATTTAGTGGGCGGATGGTAGGGGGGAAGGAGAATCTGGAGAAGTAAAATCAAAGATAAGGGAAATCGACAATTTTATAGTCCTTAGATCAATGGCTGGTCCAAGAACATGGATGAGGGGGATGAGGGAGGGGGTTAAAATGGTTGTGATAACAGTTCACATAAGAAGTGTCAAAGTTTATTGTCCTCTAACTGGGTCTGTTCAATGATGTGATATCCTCAAATGCCCTTTCAATTGATGTTAAAAGCCATGAATCCATGTGAGACGTTCATTCCTGCTTTGAATGTGTCAAAGGTCGTTATCAATTTGTATTCCCAAATTTTTCTCTCTCTCTCTTTGATATTACTTCTCCAGATTCTCCTTCCCCCCTCCCATCCGCCCACTACAAGCTTCAAGTCCCCTGTGTTATGTATTGCAATTTCCCTACCCTGCATTTGTACATATATGTGTGTTTTCAGAAGTTTTATCATTATTAGCCTGATGAAGAGGCCATAGTATCCCGAAAGCTTGCTGTTATTTACCATATTTTCAGTTCGCCATTAAAAGGTATCAAGCACTGAGGACTCTCTGACTTCAATACCTGAAGATATGAGTTGAGACAAATTTCCTTACAAAAATACTGACAAAAACACTTTTATTCATATGTATTAAAATGTAAAAATTGTCCAAAAAATAGACAAAAATATATGAAAAAGAAACACACAAAATAAATGTATAAGGGGAACTAACCCTAGGACACCCTAATGCTGAAGCCTACCTTGCCGCGGAAATGGCACCCCAGTCCTGCACAGAGGGCGCCCCTGCTCAACGTAGTCTGTCCCTCTCTCATCCTCATATACCATAGAGGGAAAAAGAGTAACTACAGTACTGTGACGAAATGGACCCCTTTAATATATAATGTAGGAGGATTTCTTATTTTTCCAGGCAATATTGTATTTTGGTTTGCAAACTTGTAATATGCCATTCATGGGTTACAGAAGATTTCTAGGAGCTTGCTAGTATTTAAAGTGGGTAATGTAATTATCTGCCTTGTGATGGCCAACTCATTGTTCCTAGAGTCTGGTAGATGCTTGGAAATGTTGACTGAGTGTAATGTAATTATCTCTCTTCTGTAAAGCCCCCGTCACACATAACGAGTTTGTTAGCGAGATCGTTGTAATGTCACAGATTTTGTGACGTAACAGCGATCTCACTAACGATCTCGCTAAGTGTGACGGGGGCTTTACAGAACAGAGGTCAGAGAAACGTAATCCTGTTAGAATGCCATTGCATTACGATGTGGATGGCTGATACTATGTAAATTACTTCAGCCACCATTGTTTGTGGTCAGGGTGTTACACTAAATGTCTAAATGTCTATACTAAACCCTCCTTGACCCCTCTTTGTCAACCATCATTTAAAAGAACATTATCCAAGCAGCTTGAAAGCGAGCCAATGAAAGAACAGTCTTATTCCACCAATCATGAAGTCCCCAATATCCTGCAATGAGGGCTGAAAGTATATAAGGACACCTGTTGATTAACCAGGGTGAGTTTGGAGATTCTGTCTAGTGCCCTCAGTCTAGGGATTTCGGTCCCGGCTAGCGGTACACTGGATTGGATACAGGCAGTTAATCTAGGATCTTCGGGTCCAATTGGCCAGCCATAACCCCAGGCCTAGGCATTTCGGTGCCAACCAAGGGGATCAGAACCTGGATTATAAAACCACAAGGACTTCAGCATCAAATTTTTGGATTTGGCTGTGATGACAAAGACTGCATAAGGAAGCAACCCAGGTTGGGACGATCCAGTCAACTGGCTACAGACTTTGCTGTACTATATTCTAATCCCTGGTGAGGCAGCGGAAGGGTGAGACTCTGTTGCCTATTACATTGTTGTGTTTTGCTGGTTATGTGTTATATACTGTTGACTGTTTGGGGGTCCAATAAAGCCTTAATATTGTGATTCCCTCACCCTGCATTGTCTGAGTAGTGTTCCACCCACGGTTAAGGAGCTCAGGCGTTCAGTTTGGGGATGAGCCCTGGTCCACATTGCCTTGCTAAAGGCGGCTGGAACAGCGGACGAGAGCACCCACTGACCCCCGGGTCACCACAAGTACCATTTTTCTTTTCAAAGCATATATCTACTAGGGAAAGAATGGTAAGGACCCTACCAAAAAGGTGTATGTATACATATATACAGGTGCATCTCGATAAATTAGAAGGTCATCAAAAAGTAATTTTTTTTTTTTGTATTTTTTTTTAATTGGGGGTGCACTAGAACTTGCTGTCACGTGATGTATATCTATTGATCTACAGATGCATCTCAATAAATTAGTATATCATTAAAAAGTTAATTTATTTCAGTAATTCAATACATAAAGGCAAACACATATATTATATAGAGTCATTACACACAGAGGGATCTATATCAAGTGTTTATTTCTGTTAATGTTGATGGACGCACTGTGTGGGTAATGTAGGACTCGTCATCCACATGAAGCAGAGAAGAGGATGGTGACTGCAAGAAGAAAGGATGCACCAGACCAAGACCAGAGACACCCATCAGACTGGACCACTCTTAGGTAAGGGCCTGGGGATATATACAGTGTTGGCCAAAAGTATTGACACCCCTGCAATTCTGTCAGATAATACTCAGTTTCTTCCTGAAAATGATTGCAATCACAATTTCTTTGGTATTATTATCTTCATTTAATTTGTCTTAAATGAAAAAAACACAAAAGAATTGTCCTAAAGCCAAATTGGATATAATTCCACACCAAACATATAAAAGGGGGTGGACAAAAGTATTGGCACTGTTAGAAAAATCATGTGATGCTTCTCTTATTTGTGTAATTAACAGCACCTGTAACTTACCTATGGCACCTAACAGGTGTTGACAATAACTAAATCACACTTGCAGCCAGTTGACATGGATTCAAGTTGACTCAACCTCTGTCCTGTGTCCTTGTGTGTACCACATTGAGTATGGAGAAACGAAAGAATATCAAAGAACTGTCTGAGGACTTGAGAAACCAAATTGTGAGGAACATGAGCAATCTCAAGGCTACAAGTCCATCTCCAAAGACCTGAATGTTCCTGTGTCTACCGTGCGCAGTGTCATCAAGAAGTTAAAGCCCATGGCACTGTGGCTAATCTCACTAGATGTGGACGGAAAAGAAAAATTGACGAGAGATTTCAACGCAAGATTGTGCGGATGGTGGATAAAGAACCTTGATTAACATCCAAACAAGTTCAAGCTGCCCTGCAGTCCGAGGGTACAACAGTGTCAACCCGTACTATCTGTCGGAGTCTGAATGAAAAGGGACTGTATGGTAGGAGACCCAGGAAGACCCACTTCTTACCCCGAGACATAAAAAAGCCAGGCTGGAGTTTGCCAAAACTTACCTGAGAAAGCCTAAAACGTTTTGGAAGAATGTTCTCTCTTTTTGGGCAAAGGCATCAACATACAGTTTACAGGAGAAAAAAAGAGGCATTCAAAGAAAAGAACACAGTCCCTACAGTCAAACATGGCGGAGGTTCCCTGATGTTTTGGGGTTTCTTTGCTGCCTCTGGCACTGGACTGCTTGACCGTGTGCATGGCATTATGAAGTCTAAAGACTACCAACAAATTTTGCAGCATAATGTAGGGCCCAGTGTGAGAAAGCTGGGTCTCCCTCAGAGGTCATGAGTCTTCCAGCAGGACAATGACCCAAAACACACTTCAAAAAGCACTAGAAAATGGTTTGAGAGAAAGCACTGGAGACTTCTAAGGTGACCAGCAATGAGTCCAGACCTGAATCCCATAGAACACCGGTGGAGAGATCTAAAAATGGCAGTTTGGAGAAGGCACCCTTCAAATATCAGGGACCTGGAGCAGTTTGCCAAAGAAGAATGGTCTAAAATTCCAGCAGTGCATTGTAAGAAACTCATTGATGGTTACCGGAAGCGGTTGATCGCAGTTATTTTGGCTAAAGGTTGTGCAACCAAGTATTAGGCTGAGGGTGCCAATACTTTTGTCCGGCCCATTTTTGGAGTTTTGTGTGAAATGATCAATGTTTTGCTTTTTGCTTCATTCTCTTTTGTGTTTTTTCATTGAAGACAAATTAAATGAAGATAATAATACCAAAGAATTTGTGATTGCAATCATTTTCATGAAGAAACTGAGTATTATCTGACAGAATTGCAGGGTGTCAATACTTTTGGCCAACACTGTATACAGTATACAGATATAAAGATATATATAACAGTATTTCAGAACGCTGTATATATGAGGCCTCACTGGTGGTGGCCACAGCTTATATACAAAAAAAACTGCTGACAAGTTCATTTTAATGCAATATTATTAACTAAAGTTAAGCACTAACAGATGTAAGAAATATATTTTGTAATATATCAAATGTGACCATAACCTTTAAGTGAAATCTCAAAGGTTTATGCAGTAAATACACAGTAAATAACCTACTTCCTTAGAGAGTTAAGCCCCCGTCACACCTAGCGAGATCGCTGTTTCGTCACAGGTTTTGTGATTGTAACAGGACCTCGCCAGCGATCTCGCTATGTTTGACACATAGCAGCGACCAGGCCCCCGCTGTGACATCGCCGATCATGTCGGAATGGCCTGGAACATTTTTTGATCGTCGGGTTCCCGCTGGCCAGCATGTATCGGTGTGTGTGACGCCTTAACAATGACCTCATTGGCGACTCAGAACTCAGCCACGTAGGTGTGAGTCGTCAGACTAGCTGCTGTGTGACAGGGTCCCAACAACCGCCGAAGTTGTTACGGGTCGCCGGATCGTTGCTACCTTGTGAGTAGATCTGACTGTTTGACATCTCACCAGTGACCACGTAGCGACTTTCCAGCGATCCTTACCAGGTCATATCGTTGTAAGGATCGCTGGACCGTCGCCAAGTGTGATGGGAATCCTTACTCATTGTAAAGACCACTCCCATCAGGTAGTTTATCTTTTCTTTACACTATAGACACTCTTATCACTTCTCGTCTCGGAAAGACTGACACCTTCCTAGGTAGGTAACACATCTGTAAATCTATTCCTACTGCCTGTACACTCTGTGCAGAATTATTAAGGGTAGGTTACACACAACGATGTCCCAGCGTCCCCACCAACGATAGGGATTGCTGGGACATCGTTATCTGATCGCTGGTGAGCTGTCACACAGGCAGACTCACCAGCGATCAGCGACCCCTGCAACGACCTCGACATCGTGGAAAATAATATAGCATATTCTTTTTCACGATGTGTAGGTCCCGTTACACTGGGGTTAGTGGGAGAACGCTTGTAACCATGGTAAACACCGAGTTACTAAGCGTAGCGCTCTGCTTAGTTACCTGCTGTTTATCCTGATTACCAAGCACAGTGCGCTGGTGACCACGGTAAACACCGGATAACTAAGCAGAGCGCTGCACCCGGTGTTTACCGTGTTACCCGCGAGCTGTGCTTTAACCAGGTAAAGAGCAGAACTAAGCAGAGCGCTGCGCTTAGTAACCCGGTGTTTACCATGGTTACCACGTTGATCGTTGGTCTCCCGCTGTCACACACAGTGATGCTGGTCGCCCAGCGGGAGACCAACGATAAAAAAATGGCCCTGGCCATAATACCAATGATCAGCTGATCGCTGATCGTTGCAGTATGTTACACGCTACAAGGTCGCTGCAATGTCACAAGTTGCAGCGACATCGTTAGCTATGTCGCTACATGTAAACCGGTCTTTAGGCACGTTGTATTGTAGAGGATTATTTTTATTATTGATCAACAACTATGTTCTCAATCAACCAAAAGACTCATAAATATCAAAGCTTAATATTTTTGGAAGTTGGAGAGTCTTTTGTTTAGATTTGTCTATCTTAGGAGGATATCTGTTTGTGCAGGTAACTATTACTGTGCAGAATTATTAGGCAACATAATAAAAACCAAATATATTCCCCTTTCACTTGTTTATTTTCACCAGGTAAACTAATATAACTGCACAAAACTTAGAAATATACATTTCTGACATGCAAAACAAACCCCCCAAAAATTAGTGACCAATATAGCCCCCTTTCTTTATGATGACACTCAGCAGCCTCCATCCATAGATTCTGTCAGTTGCTTGATCTATTTATGTGCAGCAGCCACCACAGCCTCCCAGACACTGTCCCCAGAGGTGTACTGTTTTCCCTCCCTGTAGATCTCACATTTTAGGAGGGACCACAGGTTCTCTATGGGGTTCAGATCAGGTGAACAAGGGGGCCATGTCATTATTTTTCTTCTTTTAGACCTTTACTGGCCAGCCACGCTGTGGAGTAGTTGGATGCATGTGATGGAGCATTGTTCTGCATGAAAATCATGTTTTTCTTGAACGATACCGACTTCTTCCTGTACCACTGCTTGAAGAAGTTGTCTTCCAGACACTGGCAGTAGGTCCGGGAGTTGAGCTTCACTCCATCCTCAACCCGAATAGGTCCCACAAGTTCATGTTTGATGATCCCAGCCCATACCAGTACCCCACCTCCACCTTGCTGGTGTCTGAGTCGGAGTGGAGCTCTCTGCCCTTTACTGATCCAGCCTCTGGCCCATCCATCTGGCCCATGAAGTGTCACTCTCATTTAATCAGTCCATAAAACCTTTGAAAAATCAGTCTTAAGATATTTCTTGGCCCAGTCTTGACGTTTTATCTTATGTTTCTTGTTCAAAGGTGGTCATTTTTCAGCCTTCCTTACCTTGGCCATGTCCCTGAGTATAGCACACCTTGTGCTTTCTGATACTCCAGTAACATTGCAGCTCTGAAATATTGCAAAACTGGTGGCAAATGGCATCTTGGCAGCTTCACGCTTGATTTTCCTCAATTCATGAGCAGTTATTTTATGCCTTTTTTGCCCTCACGCTTCTTGTGACCCTGTTGGCTATTTGCCATGAAACGCTTGATTGTTCGGTGATCACGCTTCAAAAGTTTGGCAATTTCAAGACTGCTGCATCCCTCTGCAAGACATATCACAATTTTGGACTTTTCAGAGCCCGTCACATCTCTCTTCTGACCCATTTTGACTAAGGAAAGGCATTTGCCTCATAATTAAGCACACCTTATATAGGGTGTTGGATGTCATTACACCACACCCCTCCTCATTACAGAGAGGCACATCACCTGATTTACTTAATTGGTAGTTGGCTCTCAGCCTATACAGCTTGGAGTAGGACAACATGTATAAAAAATATCATGTGGTCAAAATACTCATTTGCCTAATAATTCTGCACACAGTGTATGTGAAGTATCTCTGTAAAGTATCCGTCCTCCTCCTGATCCAGACTTTCCTGTCTATCTCCTTAATGTGTGAAATATAAAGTTAGATTTAGATTTTATAGTTATTTCTCTATGGAGGGTTATGGAAATCATTGTAATATATTAATCACTTCTATTCCAGAAATATATGCTGTTTATAGTGTCATTAAAATAATGTCTAAATGGCCTTTTTCACACTTCAATGGTCGAACGATCCGGACAACGATCCGCCTTGACCTACATCGCTTGAACGTCATTCAGTGATTGCTAGTGAGATGTCACATGTACAGATATCGCTAACGACGTCCAAATGATGTGGCGCTCCAGCGATCTTCAGAACAACACAGCGAACGATATTTGCAGTTGTTTGTACGCTGTCACACAGCAGCTACTCGAACGACTCCGACGTGAATGTGGGCATAGTGTTTTGACACATTATGGTAGGTAGGTGTGCCAGAGTTTTCTTATCCGAGCCCCTACAACTTTGATTGGTGCCCACTACTGCGTTGGTCAGCCTTGCCTTTAAAGATGGCCACTATATGAGCGCTTTTGCCCTTTGAACCATCTCGCCATTCAAGTCTGCCTTCATGTGGCTCCGCCTGTGCAAGACACTGCCGCGTCCGCAAACTGTCACACAGGAACACTTGTGTGTGCACTGTTGGCAATTCAGTCTATGGCTATGTGTATGTGTTTATTTGCAAGATGTCAACGTACACACAACACTATGTACATTTGTGTATGCATATTAGGAGGCAAGTTACCATGTGTCTATGTGTACATGTAGGTATGTATATATGTATGTCTATAAATATTAATGTATGTAATAATGTTAGGGTATATGTATTGTGAGGTAGTGCACCCTGGGGGACATGCTTGGCAGCACCAAACCACATACAAAATAGTTTCTTCTAGTTAATAAGTCCAGCTGATTTATTGAAAGACAGCATAAACCGCAAGGGGCAAATTATACATGCGCCGACCTTTGGCAATAAACAATAAAGTTCAGCTCAATAGCGGGGTACCCCCGCATGGTACACAGATACATCCACTGTTGCAATAATGTAGTGAAGGTATTTACACTGTCCCGTCACTGACCGTAGTCAGTATACAACCTCCTGTCTCTGAGGTTACCTTTTACAGATGAATGGCTGCTCCATCTACTGTCTCCTGACAGTCCATATATCAGGAACCAGGATCTGCTATAAACTTCCCAGCCTCAGAGCACACTGTAGCCACAACATGTGCTCAGCAGCAGGCTTTTCCAGCTCTAGGACCTGAGCTGTACTCACAGACTGAATGGCCCTGTGCTGACCTCACAGTTGGGTTTCAGTGCTTTCAATAAGCACACACTCAGACCTGGAAGTTAACTACTTGTGTACCATTCAGGTCTAACAGGCTCATGTGAGTCAGGCCAGCCACATGCCATAGCGCCGGCATGCCTCACAGTATGTTTCCATATACACACATGGCTATATATCTATATGGAGAGGGAGATAGAGAGAGAGCATACAGTGGTGGCCAAAGGACTTGACATGTTTACTGGCCATTTGAAGTCAATAGTGCTGTTTGCATTAACATAATTTGGGCTGTGATGCATCTGTGCCCAACATACTGCTATGTGCTGGTCACCTTTATAAAGAAATAAATTAAACAACAGGTATTTTTGATTAGAAATTTTTTTTAAGTCTATTAACAATATGTTTGTGTCTTTGCAGGACCCTCTCCAAGAAGCCTCCAGTGGAACATTGGCACCACTAGACGGTCCTCCACCAGCAAACATCACAGGTGGAGGACCCATGTGAGGCTGCTGAAGCAGAATCACACCCTCGCTCAAGTTGTCAGTCTCGGAGGAGGAAGGCTCCCCCGGCCCAACCCTCCGAGATGGCAACTTTGGCCAAGAGGGTGCTGCTCCAGCAGGACAAGGAGCCATACTGTGCAATTGCCAACTTTGTGCAGGAGAGGGTGCCACCGCTGGAGGCCGAACAGCGCCATCATGTTGAGAGGGTCATCCATTAAGCGCTGGATGAGGGCCGAGCTGGGAGACTGAATTCTACATCTCTTATCCGGACCCAAATGGAGCAGCCACCAGTCTCCCAGTCTTCGAGGCCTCATAACGATGTGCCCGTACAGACTTCACCTACGTGGAGGCATGTTATGGCAACATACCCTCTGCATAGGCCGGCCCTGTATTCCTTTGGGAATATGGAGCCCGAGGCCTCGTCAACTCCCGCAGTACATTATCCAAGTGATGAGGCACGCTACCACCCCTTGTAATGATGTTTTTGTAAATAAGTTTTATTTGTGTTTAATGAACACAGGCTGTGTAATTTTTGTTTATACCCAGTATTAAACATATTTTGTTTATGGCCAAGTTTGATGTTGTAAACCTTTTAGATGGTAGGCTTGTAGGCAGTTTGTGTCGGTCAAGGCTACCATCATGCCCTGTGGCCTACAACACATGGTGACATATATTACTGGCATCTTGAACTGAGTGTGTGAAAAGTGTAAATTGTCACAACCCATAGCACTCCTGCATACATATGTGTCCACGGTATAATGCCATGTACCCACAAAAGACCAAACATAATGAAGCTGAGAAGGTCTGTACTTTGATAGTCATGTTGCTTGTGTCCAACCTCTGAAGAGAGTTTTCCGTTTTTAAAAAACAAAACACATTCATGTTTTAGAAGAGTAACACAGTTTTAAAATTGAATTAAAAAACAACAGTACACAGTACTGAGAGGGGACACAATGTCCCAAAGGCTCACACGAGCAACTATCAATAATTAAAGGAATGGTGCAACATGCACAACAATAATGTCCTTAGGGCATGTGACCCTAGTTTTGGAAGGGCCCCTGGGGATGGGCCACCAGCAACCGCGTCAAAAGCTCCCTTTGCCAGCCAACCTTCCGGGTTAACCTCCTGTGTGAGGCCAGGAGGTCACCCAAGAAAGGAAGTCCTGTGGAGGGAAAAGGCAAATGTCAGTACAATGCTCATTGCTGTATTGTTCCAGTAGGTGAATTTGCATTTCAACTTACGGTTTGGGGAGTCATCCTGGCCCTCGCGTTCTGGTGATGGCGAGTTGCTGATTGTCCATAAACAATGTTGTTAACCTCATTTGATGGGCTACACGTACCTATTGGTGAGCCAACCTCTCTTGCACTGTCAGGTCCGGTAGATAATCCTCCCTGGGGTGAGCCAATGGAGCTGAGTACATCTGGCGAAGGGCTGGCTGGAGGAGGTGGTGTGTCCTCACCAAGGTCCTCGCATCCCATGTTTGAGGCAGCAGGCACTGGAGCGCTTGGGCCTCCGCAAAGGAAGCGCCCGCACATACTGTACAGACTTTTCGGAGGCGCTGCTGTGTACGTGATATTTAATGCGTGATCGCTCATGTGTGCCCCCTGGTTCAATGCCTACCAATGCATTCTGGATACATTACTACTATTTAACATACAGTAAAATACAAAATATCGCCAAATGATGCGTATTACAAGATCTATTTCTGTGTATATGTATGTGTCACTACAATAATGTATGAAGCTACCTACAAATAAGTATGTATGTGTTAAATGTCAGTGTATATGTACGTTTATGTCTGCAAATGTGTGTCTGTAATTTACACATGTGATGAAAGTGATATATGGTCATATACTTTGGCGACATATGTACAATACATCCCTTAAAGTAAAATGTGTCATGGTTTGTATAGCGAGAGAGACAGATTGCGAAGATGTATGACACTTTTATGACACACAACATGAGGATTTCAAATACACACACATATAATATACGAGTATATGTGTGTTTCAAAGCATATTTGGACAGATGATTTTGGTGTTACGTCCCCAGGCGGATAGCTAAGCGGCTATGGGAGTGGATGGCGACATCAATGGTTCAAGTGATCCACGCACGGAACCGTCAATATGTTGTTGTTTTTTTTTTAAACCAACGCCATCAGAACACAGTACTGGCCACCAATCGGTGCAGAGGAGGCACGGAAAACACAACGGCCAGGCACGCCTACGTAATTGGATTCACTATTGCTAAAGTCGGGAACGAGATCTTTATCAAGGTGTCACACACCCATTCTGCAGGTTGGACGGACGATCATCGTCTGGTTTTAGGTCCGGTTCAAAAACCTCCAATGAACGATCTGCCAACTTATCGTTGATCGGTTGTATGTGTCACACACAACAACGTTGTTACGACGTCTTTTGAAAAACTGGAAAAAACGTGACGTTTCAACGATATCGTTAATGATATTGTAGCGGGCCATTGAGCCTGAAAGGCCCTTACAGGGAAACTGTCAACAGGTTTTTGCAATCTAATCGGAGCGCAGCGTGAGGTCCGGGCTGAGACATAGTTTTCAGGGATGTGTCAATTATTGGACTGTGTGCTGTTTGTTTCCATTCAATGAATGGTTTATCACCAGTACATTATCAGTGCCCTAACTAGGTCCCAAGTGAGCTTTGGTCCAACCACATCCACTGATAAGCAGCTCACTGTCAATAGACAACGTACATAGAAAGTTATGGTGTGATGGAAGGGTTGGCTTTTTGAGCTCTGCTACATGCTACATCAAAAGGGTTAACAGAGTGCTGGGTTTCATAGATCCACCGCGCTGACCTCCAGTGAAGACAAACAGAGTGATGTATAAAACTCTGTTTAATGGGTAATTTGCCTACCGGTTTCGTGATTTCAGTTATCACTTCATCAGGGCCTTGATGCCCTGATGAAGTGATAACTGAAATCACGAAACCGGTAGGCAAATTACCCATTAAACAGAGTTTTATCTATCACTCTGTTTGTCTTCACTGGAGGTCAGCGCGGTGGATCTATGAAACCCAGCACTCTGTTAACCCTTTGGATCCTTACTCTTGCTAGGCACCTGCTGCGACCATAAGAGAGAGCGGAGTTAAGGGGGTGTCACACGCGTCAATGTCGTCAGCGAGATGATCGCTGACGACATTGACGGCTGATTGCTGGTGAGCTGTCACACAGACAGACTCACCAGCGATCAATTGACCAGTGACATCATGGAAACGATTTAAATATCGTTTCCACGATGTCCTGCTCCCGCTGCCAGCCTGCTGGAAGCGGGAGCAGCCTGGTCTCCAAGGTACACTGCGGGTAACTAGGCAGCGCGCGCTGCCTAGATACCCGACGTGTACCTTAGTTACCAGCCTCCTCCGCTCACCCGGTGAGCGGAGGAGGCTGGTAACTAAGGTACACAGTCGGGTATCTAGGCAGCGCGCGCTGCCTAGTTACCCGCAGTGTACCTTGGACACCAGCTCCCAGCGCTTGTGACAGGCGCTGGGAGCTGGAATATCGCTAGTCCCGGTGTCACACGCAGCGATGCTGCGTGTCCACCGGGCGACAATCGCCAGGTTTCAGAGCTGGTTCTGAAACCTGGCGATCATCAACCAGCGATTTATCGCTGGTTGATGCAGTATGTCACACGCGTCAATATCGCTGCAACGTCACGTGCAGCCGATATCGTGCAGGCGATATTGACGCGTGTGACACCCCCTTTAGTTGGTTGTGACTTGCACAACCAAATCAGGTGAGTCCTTCCACTAAAGGGGGGCACTGAGGTTATTTGTACAAAAGGAAATTACTCTATGTGCGCTCCATTTCCCTTTTTATTGTACATGCTACATCAAAGCACTCTTATGGTACCTTTACACGCAGCTACAGGTAACAGGTTTTCCACAGGTAACTTACTGGCTGCAGTGAAATCATGGAGAGATTATTCCATTTGTACACAGCAACAAGATAGAACCTTGTCTCCATGATTTCACTGCAACCAGTAAGTTACCTGTAGCCACCCTAGAAATGTAGCCGCGTGTAAAGGGGCCCTTATTGTGCCACAACTGCTGCATCCAGTAATTTAAATGATGCATCATTGGATTCAGGGTCTTTTTTCCTACTTTATCTTGCTCTCAGATGAGGTAGCAAAAACCTGGTGACAGATCCCTTTAAGAAACTGCAAATATGTGTAGTTTTCGACTTTCCTCTTTTTCCTCTTTTTGCCTCTCCTCTTTTTTTATTTTTATTTTTCTACTGCCATTGCTGTATGAGGCTTTACCCTATGTAGAAAAAAAAATTGTATTACTTTGCAGTATTTTGGGTAATTTTTGGTTATTTTTTTTTATATATTTTCTATTGTATATGAATCACACCAAATATCACAATGCGTGGATGGATTCTCCAGGTTATGACAGTCATGTGGACTGGATACTTAATATAGGTAGGTTTTTATTGTTGCATGTATGTAGTAACACATTTTATTTGAACAAATCCATTTTTTTTATTATTATTCTTAGTTTAGTTTATACATGTATATTATATTACAAGATTTGTTGTTGATGAGAATTTCTTTTTCAGTTTTTGATTATTTATTTCTACTGTAACTGGGGCATTTATAGCAGCCTCAGTTACATGGGAAAACAGCCCATTAGAGTAAAATATGAAATTAACAGAGCTGTTATAGGTCTGTTGTGACCCAGTTGTGTTGGTGCTGTTTTAAAAACGCATGTGTTTTTTAACCTGGGCCTCTATGGAAAACGCATGCGTTTTTGGATGGTACTAAATGGTACTAATGTACCATGCGTTTTTGAAGGCAGCTACTCACATAAGTGCAAAAACTCATGCCAAAAACACATGGCACATTAGACATGCGATTTTGCTATTAAGACATGCGTTTTTGCTATTAGGGCATGCGTTTTTTAACATGGGGGCCTATGGGTGCGTTTTTGCAAAAAAGCATGAAAAAAACGCAAGTGTGACCCTAGCCTAAGTGCAGACCTATAAAGAAATGCAGATACTGTATACAGAGACCTCAGAATAGACCACTTAAAATACGGTAGATTATGTATTTTAGACCACCTAATCCTAAATACAGATTCTAAATTTTACCAACCCTAAGCAACGTCCTGATCAGTGGCGTAACTACTGCGGTCGCAGCGGTCGCGGCTGAGACCGGGCCCGCACCCCCCTGGGGGGGCCCCGTGTCCCGTGCTTACGGCCGGCCGCCGTGACCGCGATAGCGTTGGCCCGAGACGAGGAGAGGAGGGAGGACGGGAAGTGAGAGAAGCCTCACCTCCTGCAGCTGTGCCCGCCCCTCCTCTTCTCTTCACTGCAGACCACGGGACGCTGAAGCCTTACTGCGCTCGCGGTAGGGGACAAACACAGCTCTAAAAAGTACAGTAGAACCCCCCCTGCTCCTCACGTGGGGGGACAAACACAGCACTGAAAATTCTGCTAGCACCCCCTTCCTCCTCACATGAGGGGCCCCGGAGCAAATCCTGCACCGGGGCCCGCAGCAAGGTAGTTACGCCACTGCTCCTGATAGTTACATCTCTTCCATTTCTACACTTCCGGAGCAGTCAGTGTCAAGACATTGTCTGGGGATCTCAAGAGTTGAGGGAAAACAATAAAAGGAGATGTGAGTTTTGGAGAACCTAGGAGATATTCTGGCTCATCTTGTAGTTCTGAATTTCCGGACATTTTGAGAGATTTTTTAAGAATAGGGAAAGTGCAACTCTGCAGAAAATCTTTGTATTAATTGTAGCTGATCTCTAAAACCAGGATAATGTTCACTCTAGAATCTACCCCAATTTTGGAGAAGAATAGTAAACATTTTTACAACTTGGCACTTGACTTTAAAGACAATTTCCTATAAAAATGTCCTCCGGCTAGTAAGTCAGCCATGACCAACGATTGGATATTGATGTTCTTATTGAGGATCTTAGTTAGATGGACAACATTTGCAAAAGTAAAAATAGACAATTCAGCCTTATTGGTTGTTTCATGTGAATTGGCTTCTTATTGTCACATGTTGGCTGCTCCTCAGTCCACGTGAATTGTTCTACCACTGCTTAAACCAGAGTGTCTTTTCCATTGACTTAGTCAGAGTTGATATTGAAGCTGCAGTTGCTGATTGTGTGGTGGATGGCTCTGCAGCTGCAGGTGGAGGTATAGGTTTATCAGGTGATCACGCCGCTGGCCTTTAAATAGCCTCCCCTTACTCTAGAGGGCGTCGCTGATAGTTTCTCTACCTTTGACCAAGCAAGCTGAAGCTGGCTCTGCTCTGCTGAAGTTTTGTGCTTTGCGCTTAATCCGTGGAAGTTGCTGTTTTCCCTTGTCCATGATGAGAGGGAGTAGTAAGGGCTGGTTGAGGAGCTGAGGGAAAGGGTGGTGGCCCAAACCTCCTCACCATCTGGGATACCTTCGGGAACGTGGCTAGTCAGGGACCCCAAGTCCAGGGCCAGACTAGCTTTCCAGTTGCCTGTGTCTGTTATACCATCCAGCTTCCTTTCCCTCATCCGCTACATGTGTGACACTTATCTGCTGTGCATGTTCTGTGAATAACAACTTGTCAGTTTTTTTTACTAGTTAATTGAATAATTTTCCAACTGGTTCAGCTTCATTTGTCCTAGAAGGTCCAGCTTTACATACACTTGGTCCACATTATATGGGAATGTGTGTAGGAGCAAGTTGGACGGGTCCCCTGAGTCGACTATTGGCCAATTCCACTGTTTCTCTATTTATTTCTAAAAATATTATTGATCACCACATTATTTCTTCCTGCATGGTAACGTTTCTTAAGGTATTTTCTTACTCTTATGGCCTCCTTTCTTTAATATTTCATACATTTTTTTTTTGTGTGCTTTTTCTCAATCATCACTCTTCTAGAATATATATTACCTTGTGCGCATTTTGTTGTTTTCAGCACTTGGATTTTGTACTATAAATGACCGCCTATAACCTGAGTTATCTTTTACACTTGTTCATGAGAAATTGGTGATCTTCAATGTGGGTGGTCTCCATCGCTGATTGATCGGACAAGCTGACATGAAACCAGGTAGATGCTGAGAGACGGTGAGTGATCAGTATCAGATATACCTTCACTACGGGAACAGTTTATACTAATTACCTGACATTAATTGTTTGTTCTATAGATTTTGTGCTCTTCTCTAAAGGAAATCAATCAGGATGTTTTTACTAATGAAGCTAAGGAATGGGTTACAGCTTTACAAGTCCTAGTTAAACAATTAAAATTAAATCTGCTTTGCAGTAATTTATTTTGGCAGTTTAGAGAAATCAAGCTTTGAAGCCATATGCCAATAAGCATGGCAGTGCATGGGGGGCACGATGATGCCCCTGAGTGTAAAGCTTGATTTCTCCGCGCTGGCACTCATCATACTTTACTGCAACAAGAGACCCCTAGTCCTACGGGTCAGGGGAGTAACTTTAATAGGTGCAGTGGTCTCTTGCTCAAGCCCTGGAGCTTAGGAGGCCCCAAAAGTCCCATTCGTCTATAGAAAAAGACTAATGCTATTAAAGATTTGCAATAATTAGGGGCCCCATTGGAGCTTTTGCATTGGGGCACATGAGCTTTAAGTTACGCCACTGCTATGGGGAACCTAAAATGTATCACCATTTATATTCACTATACCGTGACCTTGATCTTCCTTTTGTTTGTTCTTCATGATTGATTTTGGATAACTTAATTCTTTGAATAAACATAGGATTTGGTCAGAAGCTCTCTTCTGTAATAAATGTAGTACAACAATTGTGGCGCACCATGATGTTCCTCAGGAGTGTGCCACTCCCCTGCCTTCCAGGCTTCCTGATGATTGACAGTTGTGATAGGTGGCATAGCCGAGCAGCTCGCCCAAACAGGGCTGTCTCCGATGACTAGCAGAGACAGCTTTGCCTCTGCAGCATCAGAGAAGCACATCTGATTCCATCATATAAAGGGTGGATGTACCACTGCTGCAACCTGAGACCCCTGAGGCAAAGGGACCCATTTCTACAGGGATGTAATTACAATAGGTGCAGGGGTTGCAATTGCATCCGGACCCTGCAGCCTAGGGGGGCCCCAAAAGTCCCTTTGGCCTATAGAAAAAGACTAATACTATTAAATATTTGCAATAATTGGGGGCCCCGTTGGAGGTTTCACATTGGGGCCCCTGGGCCTGAAGTTACGCCACTGCATTTCTACCTCCAGAGTAGTTGGTATTATGTATTTTGAGGAGCTATTTGGCTGCAATGGGCCCTTCTTACTGTTCTTGCACAGGGGCCCTCTTCTCTCTGTGTCCACCACTGATCAAATAAATGCTTGTAATTAGAGGACGTCAACGACTGTAGAATTGTACAGGATCTGTCTGAGAGTATTTTCTCCAGGTGAAGAAAAGAAATATCCTGATTGTGCAGGGACGTTTCATTTGTTTCTTGTGACGAGAGCCACGAGGCGTTTTACGTTTTTATTATTCCACATTCTGCCTCAAGAGGGCGATGTGGGTTTTTCTGTGCTGTGCTCATCTGCAGTGATATCTGGAGTGTAATCGCTCCTTTGCTAATAATGTGTTCACTGCTATCAACACATAAATTGTCAAATCACCTCTGAATCTTTTTTTATGTTCTGAAAAATATTTGCCCCCTTGAATATCAGCTTTCATAGATATCTATTAGCTTCTTTTGAGCATTGACACGTCCAGCTGGTCAGATAAGGTGGGTGCAGGGCTGGCTCTGCGGGCTGTGTATATATAATATAGAGGCTCCTGGGTGGACTGTATATATAATATTGAGGCTGTGCAGGGCTGCACATACAGTATAATATAGAGGCTGCCAGGTTGTATATATAATATGGAGATTGCTAGGCTGTATAAATAATATAGAGGCTGCTGCTGGGCTGTATATATAATATAGAGGCTGCAGGCTGTATATATTTGCAGGCTGTGCTGGGCTGTATATATTATTTGGAGGCTTTCGCAGCCCGTTAGCATCCTCCAAATAATAAATATAGCCAAGCACAAGCTCTATATTATATATACAACACAGCACAGCCTCCATATTATATATACAGCACAGCCTCTATTTTATATATACATCACAGCCTTCAAATAAGATATACAGTACAACCTCCAAATAGCCCAGCAGCAGCCTCCATATAGTCTAGCACAGCCTTCATAGACCAGCAGAAGCCTTCAGATAATATGCTGGTTCTTCTTCTCCTGCTATATCTGTCCCCTTGCCTCATCTTGGTATATATAATCTCTATTGTGCTGCACACAGTAAAAAATAAATATAATTGATCATACTCACCTTCCCTCCGTTCCCACAGGGCCATGTCCTCCTCAGATGCCGTCCCCCCTCTGATCTGTGCTTGCTTCCTGCATGGCTGCATCATTGTGATGAGGTCTCAGGTTGATGACTCATCACTCTCCTGCAGTCGGCAAAGGAGGAAGCTCCATATCCTGGGAGCCAGCACATATCTAATCTGCATCATATGCAAATTAGCCATGTGTACTGGCAGCACTGAGGGAGCACTCAGCTGCTGGCTGAGTGTCCCTGATGGGCCCCTCATTGTCAGGGCTGCCTGTCCTTCATGGGCACCTGACCATCAGGGATGCCTGTCCCTGATAGCCAGTGGGCCCCACCAGCTGTTCAGGGACCCGGCACTTGCCCGGGTATGCCGGGTGCTGACTCAGGCCCTGGGTGGGTGGAGGGAGTAAGTAGATTGAACAGTTATTATGATGGCATGTGCAATGACGTAATTTGAAGCTCATGGGCCCCAATTATTTCAAATCTTTAGTAGCAATAGTTTTTTCTATAGGTCAAAGGGACTTTTGGGCGCCCCTAGGCTCTGGGGCCCGGGTGTGATTGTGTGTTGCCCCTGCGATCTGGTCACTACAATGATGGATAACTCCATCGGCACTAATTCCACGTCTGAGGAGAATTCAGGTATTCTCTGATGGATTCCCCATGCATGCACACACACTTCCCAAACTCTGATTAGTCGGCTGGGCACAAAAGGCCTATTTAAGGCTGTGACAAACACTGGATGGAGGGAGGGTCTAACTGTAGTGAGGTGTAAGAGGGAGGGGGCACTTATGGCAGCCTTTGGGATGAGCAGGACACGACTGTAGATGAGAGCCAGAATCTCAGGCTGTCAGGACTTCATGCCTGGCAGCAATCTGGAGGCTGCTGGGTTGCAAACTCAGCAGTCACACTGTAGACTACCAGAGGTACAGCAACCGTCATAGGGCTAGAAGAACTGGTGTGGGTCGAGGGTCTCGAGAGTCCATGGTTGCCTGCCTGGCTGCTGGTTGCCACGAGGAAGCAAAAGGTACAGTTATGAGGCCATGCAGAGGCAGTCCGGTTGTCCAGAACTGGAAACGGGGGTGAGAAACCAGCTACCAGATGCTCACTCGGTTACAGGAGAGGACCCGGTGCCACCAGCCATCAATACAGAAGAGGCGGGCAGCCCTGAAGCCCCGCTGGAGAACAATGGCGAGACTGCAGCTGAACCAGATGACCCTACTGACCTAAACATGCAAGAAGAGCCCGCCAAAGAACCGGAGGATGTACAGCCACCTGACGAGGAGCCAGACTTGGTAGTAGAGGTAGTCGAGGAGGAGGATTCCAACCAGCTTCGCAATGAGGAAGAAGAACCAGACCAACCGAGCTCCGAGGAGGATAATCCGGAGGAGAACCGCGAGGAGGCTACGTTACCTGAGTCCCCTAGAATCTGGTGGGGAACTACCCCATTCATCAGTGGCGGAGAAGCTACCGTTGCCATAGAGAGCGGCAGGCAAAACACAGTCCCTGTATCAGACCAACCGGACTATGCCCGTCCCATGTATTTGTCTGACCAAGCGGTGCGGCAGCGTCGCCGTGAGGAGTGGTGGGCCAGAGAAATGGAGAATTTGCAGATTGCAGCACAGGTCCATCGCAAACCACCAATACCACCTGAGCACCGTAAAGAAGGTAAAGTCACCACCTTTAACTTGGAGAACGGGTGGGGTTTTATCCATGAAGAGGGACTTTATGAGGAAGTTTTTGTTGCCTGGAGAGACATTGAATCTCATTTGCCTAAAGGTCACCCTGATAGAGATTTATACAGACTTGACTCAGTAAGCATGCAGGACCCCTTGGTTGGAACGTATTACTTGTGCACAAGTGTGAGGATCAAAAGTAGAATCAACATGTCATTACGTGAATATAAATAGTGTACCTTGTCGTTAATCACTCATAGACTATCATGAGGACTCTTTATTTTTGTTTTTCTTATTTGTGTGACATTATGTGTATAGCGGCCCAGTGGTAACAGGACATTGGTAAAGACAGTGATAGTGACCACTGGGACCGCAAGAGTTAACCCGGTTCCGTTGAACTGGTAAAAGGTTTTGCAATGGTACAAGAACTGCGCCTCCCGGACGCGAAGAAACAAGAATACCTGTCAATAATAAAAATATTTTATTGTTTGCATGCACGCACATAAAAACTGCTCTGTACCGGGTAGGGTAGTGACACTTGGGGACAAGTGAATTCACCAAGGGGAGTGTAGCGCCCCTCTGGTCAGCACGCTACAAAAGGGTACTGCACCCCGAACAGAAGGTGCAGTATTGTTGTCCTTGTAGGGTGTAATGGAAGTCTGAAGCTCCCCACCACATACATACACCTAGAGACAGGAGGCCAATTTGACAACCCGTTACCAGGGTAACCGGTCCCGGTGGGAGGAGAGCTAGGGTATATAGTGAGTGGGAAAAGGAGCGGGAAGCAGACAACGAATAGAAGAGTGAGAGAGGAGAAGAAGAAGATGTAATGGGGAGGGCACCTCAACCTGATGGCCCAGGCGGAGAGGGGCAGACAGAGGGTGAGTGAACAACATTGGCCAAGTCAAAAGTGGGGTAACAGCTCCGAAGCAGTGCAGAGGTCCATCCCTGAGCTGCAGATACCGGTACGATTGACAGCTTCTTAGGAGCACGATCCGGCAGACATACGCACAGTCTCCACCAGAAGCACCAAACCGGTGAGAGAAGAGGGTGACCTATATCACCCTACAGGCCTGGTTTACAAGCGGGCTTCGTGCAGGGCAGCGCAAGGAAGAAGGAGTGCGCAGAGGTAGGACAGTGGAAGAGAAAGGAAGGGACATAGCTGGAGCTTCGGATTGACATTGCCTACTGCCAGGACCACCTGGTCCACTACCCTGGCTGTAACAACCACATACCCTGTAAAATGCAGATTACCAGAGTATAGACCCGTGCAAGTGTCTGTGTTTCCTTCCTGGTGAACTGTGACATTCTAGTCTCACAGCAGAGACTGCACTGCCCTATTCCTATCATCACTCTACACTGCCCCGGGAGGACCCTGCTCTACCTGTAGGGAGCTACAACACCTTGCTGCCCCCCCGGAGGCCCCAGCAGCGTTGGTGCCATCACTGGATCTACAGGTGGCGTCACGACATTCATCTATAAACTCTCATCCCTGTAAATACCCCCCTTTTTATTGTCACCCCAAGGGCACAGGCTCGGGCACTGACCACCCGTGACAGCACCGTACCCAAACACCCGAGATCTGACTACCCCTACCCTTGTGGCCCCAACATAGATCACAATGACAGATGACAGAGAATAGGGTCCCCACCAGAATTACCCCTATCCTGGGAACCAGGCAGATACGTCTTCTGGTACAGTATAATCCACTCATTAATACACATCCGAGTAGAGGCTAAAAAGTAGGGACTGTCCCAGGGTGTCCACAGGTCATACTTAGGAATGTAACTGAACACAAGGGAGGCAGAACTAGAAATTACAACTGAAATATCTTTCTGTTGAATTTTTTGAGAAATTTCCATCAATCTGCTCAGTGGGGATTTCCCACAATATTTTACGAATAAACTCTGGGGATTCAAAGGGTTCATAGAAATATTCTGTAACATAGAAATATAGAAATATGTTGCACATAACCTTTGAGTATCTTGTGTAAAAGTTGACAGCACAGAAATACAAAAGAAAGATATTTCCTGATCGGAGTCACGTACGAATGAGGCTCCATACATTCACTTACAGATGAACACATTAACCAGGACAAACTATCCATGTGTCATAGCTTCAGATAGGGCTATCATAGAAAAGGCCATATTGGAACACCCAAGTTCCGATATAGCGGCTGGGATTCAAATCCACCGCCAAAGAGCCATGCACCAACAGCGCTGACTGGTCACCGCCGGCCGTGGCGACCCATCAGTGCTCTTGGCATGTCATTTAAAACGTACTCCACTGATTGGTCGCCGCGGATCGCGGCGACCAATCAGCAAAGCGGCTCACGCCTTGGCGGGAGATTTGAATCCCGTGCCGCTGATTGGCTGAGCGGCGCGGGATTCAAATCTCCCGACAAGGCATGAGCCGCTTCGCTGATTGGATCATGGTGACCAATCAGATTATCTCAGCACAGGAGATGTGGTATGATCAGACCATGTCCCTGTACGGTCAGACACATCCATTACACAGTACATAGCAGGGACACATGCATAACATTATCTCAGCACAGGAGATATGGTTTGATCAGACCATGTCCCTGTACGGTCAGACACATCCATTACATAGTACATAGCAGGGATACATATATAAGATTAAAAAATGTTAATGTGCTGAGATAATCACATCCAGATGTGGAAATTATTATTATTCCTAGATGTATTGATTAAAATGAATTTTGTGGGAAAACCATTAACTTTCAGGCCCCAATACACATTGGATGAAAGTCAACAAACCTGACCAGTCGAGGGACCATCTGAAATGTATGGTGGCTCCCATGACTGATGACGTTGGGAAGATAAGGATTTAGTACCGTATTTTTCGCACTATAAGGCGCACCGGATTATAAGGCGCACCCTCAAAAATAGAATTATTCTTACCGTTAATTCGGTTTCTAGGAACCTTCCACGACAGCATAGGAGGTAGCCTCGCCACGCCCTAATTGGGACAGGAAGCAGAAGAGGTTAAAAGGACCCTCCCACCTCCCACTAGCCAGTGTCTTACAAAGAACCATAGCCTGAGAGCAATAATAACAGTAATACATTCCAGGAAAAATCGAGGAACATAGGGAGGGAAATAAGTGCTGTCGTGGAAGGTTCCTAGAAACCGAATTAACGGTAAGAATAATTCTATTTTCTCTAGTCACCTTCCACGACAGCATAGGAGGAATACCAACGAACTAATACTTAGGGTGGGACTACAGCCTGCAGGACTATCCTGCCAAAAGCTAAAGCCCCAGGGGAAGCCAGGGCCAGACAGTAAAACTTCGGGAAGCATGCAATGAACCCCAGGAAGCAGCCTAGCAAACTGCTCCGGAGAAGCCCCAGCCCCTTTCCTCCCAGGAGACAGAGGGAAAACTGGAGAAACGAGCAGGAACAGCTGGGAAAGGAAGGAGTCCGGAAAGACATTCCGAAACCAGGAGGCGAAAGAACGTAGAGCCATTGCCTCGCCCGTATGACGACCAAAAGGGCGGCCAACATATAGAGCCACACGCCAGGACGCCCACACTCCAGAGCACTGCACCATGGACAGAAAAATAAAGAAAGTTCACCACCAACGGAGTCCGCGGAAGTTGACAAAGGGAAGGAAGAAACATCCACTGGGAGCGAAAGAATGCCGAGAAGACCTCGGGAAGAAACGAAGGGTCCAGGTGAAGGACAAAGCAGTCATCCAGGACAGACAGCGACGGGTCCTGGCCAGAGAAAGCCTGAAGCCCCCCCAACACATAGGCCAGAAGCAACCGCCAGCAGAAACGCCAACCCGTTCGACAACAACGGATATCACAGGAGGACAGAAGTCCAAAAGGAAGGGCGAAAAAGCCCAGTCAGGCCAACAATGAGGACCCCGCCGAATCCGTGGCAAACCTAGAACCAAACGCCGAACCCGGCATGTGCCGGATCAAAGACGCCGGCCCTAACCACATTTAGGAGAAAAACCACTGCACACCCGCATGACAAAGTGCCGAAGTGACCGGAATGCGGAATGTCCGCAAGGAGGCCACCAACTCGGCCGACAGGCCCAGAGGCCTCAGCCCTGGCCCTCATAAACCCTGCAGCTAAGTTGAGCTGCCGAGCATCCGAAGGAACAGAAGACCACGAGATAGCAAGCAGAGGTCCGAATGCAAAAGGACTGGTCCACCGACCAAGAGCGCCATGAGCAGGATGAACCAATACCACCTCGCCCATAGAGGGGCCCTCAGAACAGTGTGGACCCCTTACCAGACCCCCCCAGGAATCTCACGAGAAGGGAGAAGGGGGACAGGAAGCCAGAAGCAATAAGAAAAAACCTCAGTCTGGGAGAAAGCGGTCCATCCCCCACCAGGCCTCAACTCGAGGTGCAGGGAGACATAGGCTGCTACAGTATGAATCGCCCGGGAAGCAAAAAGGACGAGCTCCGGGCATCCCAAATGGCGACCAGGGAGCAGAACACCGCTTGGACCAGGCTCCCCCTTCCCGGGAGGACCTCCCGGAGGCTGAACACCCAGCCTGAAGGGGCAGGGATCCTATCAGGCGGACTACAGAAGGAAGAAGAGGAATGCGGTCGGACGAATACCAACAGCATCGCCCAATGGCAAGTGGCCCACAGTTGCCAGGGAACGGGGCCCGCTAGGGGGAGAGCCTGTAGCCAGCAAGTGTCATCCATAGATCATGACTCGGATGATAAGTACAGCTTAGGAAATGAACCCACAGCCACAGCTGGGTGAATGGGGCACGGGGCAGGAGATTCACTGCTCCATGGTTGCTGCCACAGCAGCCACTCGCTAGAATGGCCCATCCCCGGAAAGGAACACGAACAGCCAAAAGGGACCTCAAGTACCACTCTCAGTTCCCAGCGAATAGAGGACCGCGAATGAAGAGGAGACCCCAGACTCCTTGGAGAGGGCGACCCCCCCCCCCCCCCACCTAGGTTGGCATCCAGAGGAAAAGCCACCAGTGGAGTCAAAACCCAGGCCACCCCTAAAAGCAGGCCGTTGGATTCAACTACCAGAGGAGGGATGAGGAGGCAATCCCCGGGAGACGAACCCGGGGATTCAGAGGACGGCAGACTGCCCCAACAGGAGAAGACATGGTCCAGATGAACCTGAGTGAGCCTGAGCCCACCTGACAGGCAGGATGGAGAACGTCAATGATCCCAGAGCCGACCGTCGCCCGAAAGGAGGGAGACGCCCGACTGCGCAGAAGCGCAGCAGAGACTCCACCACCCTGCACCCGAAGGACAGGGGAGAAGGAGCAAGAAGAAGGAAACAGCCCAGACATAGCACCCAGACAGAGGCTGCAATCCAATAGGAAAGCAACGACCTCCGCCATATTGAACGAGAAACCCCGGAGCCGAGGAGAACCCCCCCATGAAAAGAAAGCGGAGGACTGTTCCTCTGTACAGGATTGTGAACCTGAGGAGCATCTGGGGGTGAGGGAGAATGGGCACCCGCAGTATGCGTCAGTCCAGTCGAGTGGAGCCATCTGGTGGCGTAGCCCTGCCCCCATGAAGGGGGAGGCGTTGGAAGCCGACGATGACACAAGCCCCTCCAGAGGGCTAGTTCGACCAAGAAGAGTCGGGAAAGCCCCCAACCCCTCCTCACAGCCTGGACAGACGAGAAGACCGTCAGGCGAAGGAGATCCTGAACTCCGGAGTACACAAGAACCTAAGTACCCTGAGAGGGCAGGGTAGGAACCCGGAGAGCAGGCGGAGGAGGCAACTCGAACACGATGAGGAGGTCTTCGGAAAGACCCGCAGAACCCCCGGCAAGCGGCAAAGTCAGCCACTGGGGGAGAACACCACGAAGCATTTACTGATCTCAGGGAGACCAGTCCAAGAACCCACTGCGGGCAGCAGGCGAAAATGCCCAACACAGAGAATTCCGAGGCGTAATGCCTCCTGGGAAATATGAATATACCACTAGAGCCCGTGGTGCCTCGGGTAGGAGGCTCAAACACAGGACCGGGAAAGAAAGGCTGAGTTCGCCCTTTTACCCCTTCCCCCACCGAGCCACTGAGAGGCAGAGTACAGCAGCTGCAGCGGACAAGGCACGAGGACAACTAGTCCAAGGCCTACAAGGGAACTCCACCGCCCAGGAACCCCTGGCTAGGAGGTCCGAGGCACCAAGTGCCAAAGGGACCACCAACTAGTAGGCCGCACCGGAAGAGCCCTGCGCTCAAGTTGCCTGGTCCATAAAGGCAACAAGGTCAGGTCCAAACACCAAGAACCCAATGAAGGGTAGAGAGCAGAGTCTCATTAAGGCACTCCTCAAAGTCAGCCCCAAAGTCCGTCAGGTGGAGACGGATAGACAGAGATACAGGGTGTCAGACGGACCCAGGCATCTGCAACCCCCCAGGAAGCTCACCGGAGAAAGGGAAGGAAGACAAGGAGCTCCACCATAGGGAGCCCCTGAAGGGAGCCCAGTTGACCATCGTCCACAGACAAAGGCAGAAGGCCCACAACCATGCAGCCCATCTGGCCCAGGTGGGAGGCAGCCTCAAAGGGGAGCGCAGTCTTGTTAGCTACATGCCGACCTGCACCCCCCCCCTGGGGACCCCGTGAATCAGAGATGCCACGAGAGAAACCAACTACTGGGATCACCCCCTGAAGGAATTCTCAGGAAAGCTCCAATCCCGAACAAAGGTAGAATGGACTGGAAAGCTGACTGGGCTGGCAGCTCCAAAGCCGCCAACATCCCCAGATGGTAGAACTTTCCCATAGAGCTCTGACCAGCCCTAGCCCAAGTTCCTCCAAGTAGAAGAGGAACCTACACAGTTCAGTGGCACTGGAAGATGGAGCGACAGTAGCCCAAACCTGACCTTCCCTATCCCAGGAGCCTCCCCAAAAGGAGCTGCCAGAGAGAATGAGGAAAGGGAAGCCTGAATCTCCAGGAAAACCCGGGATCTCATGCCATACACTAGGCTAGTGTGTGAAGCCCAACCAGGACAACAGGCATGAACGGACCTCCCAGAGGGGGTCTGATGCCAGACTTGTCCCCTGAACCAAAGCACAGGTAAGGGGACCAACAATAACAACTGCCCATAGGCAGAAAAGAGGACCCCCCCCACACTCCATCAGACATACACTGTGGCAGGGGAAACACTGGCACTGCAGCTGCAGGAGAAGACCCAGTAGCACACATAGGACAGTACCTTACCGTGGCTCAGAAGTCTTCAGGGCAGCCTTCCTAAAGAAAGGCCTGCCCCCCAGTGTCTGTAACGAGTTCCCCGCTTCCCGCACCGGGTCCTGGCCAGGCCATCCGCAGTGGTGGCGTGTCCGCATGCTGATCGCCAGGTCCCGTCACTGGAACCCGGAAGCGCTACGCTCCCGCCGGGGAGCGCGTGACCGGAAGTCCCGCCCACCAGCGTCACTTCCGGTCGCGCTGGAACAGTAAGAAAGCGCGGGAAGCGGCCGGCGGGCTCCGGAACAGGGGAGGTCGCCGGCCAGGGAGCCCACAGCCCGCTTCACCCCGAGGGGATCCGGAGGGCCAGGGCAGCAGTCCCACATACGTGGGAGCAGCAGGAGGAGGAGCGGAAGCCCGACCAACGCTGCCCGGTCCTACCGCGAAAAACATGCGGTAGGAGCAGCCGGAGGAGGAGAGCCGTAGCACCGACCAACGCTGCCCGGCTAAACATCAGGTATGCTGCAGTCGCCGGCCCCACAGCACAGGAAAAAAACCTCTCCATGCCCCATGGGGACAGGAAAGACACTGGCTAGTGGGAGGTGGGAGGGTCCTTTTAACCTCTTCTGCTTCCTGTCCCAATTAGGGCGTGGCGAGGCTACCTCCTATGCTGTCGTGGAAGGTGACTAGAGAAAAATGACTTTTAAGCCGTCTTGGTCCATATATAAGGCGCACCGGATTATAAGGCGCACCATATTACTATAAAAAAAATCCCTCTGTAGCCTCCCATCACCCTCGAGCATCGCTGTGTAGCCTCCCATCACCCTCCAGCATCCTTCTGTAGCCTCCCATCACCCTCCAGCATCCCTGTGTAGCCTCTCATCACCCTCCAGCATCCCTGTGTAGCCTCCCATCACCCTCCAGCATCGCTGTGTAGCCTCTCATCACCCTCCAGCATCCCTGTGTAGCATCCCATCACCCTGCAGTATCCCTGTGTAGCCTCCCATCACCCTCCAGCATCCCTGTGTAGCCTCCCATCACCCTCCAGCATCCCACACAGTCAGACACACTCAGACACACACTCAGACACACACTCAGACACACACAGACACACACACAGACACACACACAGACACACACACACATACACACTCAGACACACACACACACTTACTGTACTGTGTGGCAAGGCAATCACCGCGCTGGAGCCCTCAGCCAATGACAGCGCTGGAGCCCACAGCCAATGACAGCGCTGGAGCCCACAGCCAATGACAGCGCTGGAGCCCACAGCCAATGACAGCGCTGGAGCCCACAGCCAATGACAGCGCTGGAGCCCTCAGCCAATCAGAGGCTATGGGCTGACGTCAGCTGGCCTCGGATTGGCTCCAGGCTCCTGGGCGGAGCTGTGATTGGCTGATGGGCTCCTGGGCTCCTGGGCTGTGAGCGCGCCCGATGCAGCGGCGGCACCGGACACGACAGCGGGGACGGCGGCTGGTGATCACGTCCCCGCTCAGTGATGTGAGGCAGGCACCGGCACCGGCACCGGCACCAGCATGGATGGCGGGGACGGCGGCTGGTGATCGCGTCCCCGCACAGTGATGTGAGGCAGGCCCCGGCACCAGCATGGATGGCGGGAATGGCGGCTGGTGATCGCGCCCCCGCACAGCGATGCCAGGCGGGCACCGGACAGAGGGGGATGGCGGGGACGGAGGATATTGCGGCACAAAGGTATGCCTTATTTTCTGGGGGGTGCTAAATTTTCCCGAAAAAATCCGTATATAAGGCGCACTGCACTATAAGGCGCACCTATGATTTCTGGGAAAATCTTAGTCTTTTAGGTGCGCCTTATAGTGCGGAAAATACGGTAATTGGAATTTCAACACCAAATTCTGTTAATTTCTTTTTAATTAATCCTCACGGCATACAGTGCGGGCGCAGGGAGGATTAATAAGTCTGTAATCACATCGAGTGACTGCAGATATCTTTGTTAGACCGGACAATCCCTTTAAGAATGTCTGACTATGGGAAACCTATTCGATTTCAATACCGCATTGAACATTGGTCAGACGTATGATTGTGTATAACTAAAGATGTTTTCCGACTAACCATAGGTTAACCATTGTTCAGGGCGTCAGTAGGTTTGCTATTTAAAGGAAAACTGTCAAGTAAAAAATCCATATGTAACTGCTATCAGTTTCTAATTCCTCACTCTAAACTTTCTCTATTCATGTATTTCTTTTATTTATTTTTCCCTCATATGTTCTGTAAACTTCAAATAAAGAGATTCATTCCATCTGTCACTCACAGGGAATGATCCACTTAGTTCTCTGCTGTCCACTCCCCATCATAACATGAATATGCATGTCACATAGTCACATCACATCACTGCACAGGAGAACAGTTGGGGGGCTGTACTCTCGTCTCTGCTCTCTGTGTCTGTAGCCAAGAAAGAGGTGAAATAAAACACAGAAACTGTCACAGCAGGGATACCTGCTTAGAGAAACAAATGGAGTCTAGATAAGGCAGATCTACAATAACTCTCTCTCTCCGTGTCCTCAACAGAACAGAAGCTACGGAAACCTGACACTGCACTGAGAGCAAAAGGAGAAGGGAGGAGAGATCTGCTGAGAGGGAGTGCATAATTACATGACAGTTTATACAGCACCCAGACTATTCTTGTTTGCTTATAATGGATAGGACTAATCCAGGAGTTCCCTGCAGGGTCTGACAATGCTGATAACATGGAAACTACAAATGGTACAATAATGATTTTACATGTTATTAAAAGGCCTATTCAAGGGTAATATTAGTATCATACTGAAAAATTACCTGACAGTGTCCCTTTAAAAGAGGAGTAGATTTGAATTCTAGCACCACCTACTGGAAGTAGTAATCGTAAAAGACAAAAACGACCCTTTAACGAGCCTTGTCAAATGATGTAACATTTATACCAGATCAGAACCTCAATTTTCAGATACGGTGTTTTGGGTGATTGCTCCTCATCAGTGCACTGTATGAGATCTGATCTGGCTATATAAGAGGCTAAGTGGGGTCTAGGGGGCAAGGTTTTCTCCTTGTATGAATAATTATTTAATTAAAAAAAAATGGAAAGCCCCTTTAAATCATGTCGTTATGCGGTAATCCATCGTTAAAAATTTGGAAACTTTTTAACAAGAGCCGGATTATGATTGGATTATAGTAATAAAAGGTTGGCTCACTATGCTTTTTTTAATATGATTATAAAGTCTGAGTACGGGATGTTCTTCATGGCGCTTCATTGCCCGGGATAACATAATATCATCATTCTCCTGTATTTATTACTATGCGTTGTATAACAGAGCGCGGCTCTCTCCATGCGGAGGACTCATAAAACCCTGTTCTTTCTGGAGCAAAAACAATAACATCTCTGTGCTATCTGTTACTGGGAGTGTTGGGAATTTGCTGGGAGAAAAACTGCTGTCCAGTGCAGCTGGGATCACCAAAAAAGGAGGCAGAGATTGGGGAGCTGATAAGTGAATGATGAATAGAGTGTGGAAGGGCGGAGGGGGGTACTAGGGGTGGGACGAGGGGTGAACATTGGCAGAAAAAGAGATGACGCCACAATCCAAAGGGAGAAAAAAATCACCTTGACTTTCTATTTTTCTGAAATAATGGGATTTTTTTCACAGTACAAAATGTTCCTCTCATGGAAAAGAGTTTAATTTTGGCTTCCGACCCCTGACACTGGGGATTATCCGGCTTCTTAAGTTAACTTCTTGTTTTCAAGACTGGAGAGCTGAAGAATTCTACGTAGAGAATGTTCTCATTTTCAGCATTATCTGAGTATCTACAGCTGCTCGAATAAGCCCAGAAGCAACCGAAAATTGTGTAATTTAGGTCATCACTTAGATTGAGGCTCTTAATTAACTCAAAATAGCTTAAAGGGAACCTGTCATGCTGAAAATGGTATCTGATCTGCAGGCTGAACTTTATAGAGCAGCAGGAGACACGTTTTTGGGTGAAAGGTTTATGTAAAACGTGGATTTTATTAATTGAAATCCGGGTGTTTGTGAGTCCAGTGGGCGGTCTTACTGTCAGTGATTGACAGGCTTCCCTGTATGTCTGTGCATTGGAGATGGCTTTCAATCACTAAGAGGACCGCCTGGACCTAGCTTCTCTCCTGATTTCTGCTGCCGGTGTTTAGTCCCTGACTCTGCTTCTGTTTCACCAAGCCCTGTATCTCGAAAGTCTCTTGTGCCCTGCCAGAACTTGCTGAACTATTGTGTGTTATGCAGATGCAGCTCTCGGGACATTTGGGACTCTTTTAAAGCTGCACTGCACTAATAAGTATTGGACTTGTTTTCCTGTGTATTCCCATACCCATGGCCTTTGGGTGTTTATTTTTCTTAGATTGTTTTTCTTCTTCGGTTTTTCCCTTTGAGAATTATTCCTAGAGACTTTCTTATTTTCGTTATCGTGCTAGAGCTATTTCCAGAGACTTTCCATTGTTACCTGTTTGATGAAATCACTTGCTGAACTCCATGTTATATCTGCCACGTGTGATAAATATAGACTTGTTCACCTTTAAATTTGGTTTCAGTCTGTCTGTGCTCCCATCTGCTAATAGATCCCTGAGTAATCCTACAGTACATTACACAGGGAGTTCTGTGAATGAAATGTATTTAGCTTGGCCTCAACCTCTCTATACTATGCTGTCCACAGATCAGACTGCTTTTTTAACTTGACATGTGCCCATTAACCTTTATTCCACAACCCATTCATTCTGACTTTCTAGTCCATGGTACACAGGATGCGTTGGCCATATTACAGTTAGCCTGACCTTCTACATCCCACTGAAATCACCAAACATGTCACCAATAACCTGACCTTTTATATTTGGTATACATTACTTTACATTGGATCTCTCATCCTTTTTCTGCATAATTTTTCTTTTCATAGTGTGAGAAGATGGTGGGATTCCTGCCCCTGAAGACACAAGCATATGGATGTATACATATGTAGAGTATAGGATGATCATAATAATGTTTGTAGGAAATGTTGCTATCTAGTGGACGGTCTAAATAATCTTTATAGAAATACGAGATGACAGTAAACTATAGGACGTCATTAAGCTGTGGGAATAGCCCACAAGGGGAGGAGACAGTGGCAGGGAACAGGAGTGACTCCATCTTAGGCTAGTTTCACACTTCCATTTTTTTGCCATCATTGTGAATCCAGCTGAAACTGGATGCACCCCCATCAGTTTTCGGCCCAATTGACTTTCAATGGGGCCGGAGACACTTGCGGGTGCATCCAGTTGTGTACGATTTGCCATGGATGCGGGTGGATGCAGGTGTTCCCAGGTTTTTCACGGAGACCAAATCTACATCTTGTTGCGATGTGGTCTCCGTGTTAAAAACATGAACCCCCGGATCCATGGCACCACGGCTAAAATTAGAGTTGGGGTCTATGAGTCAAGGATAACTCTGGACTCAAGATCCCGGTGGATCCGGATTTCCGGTCTAATGTTCTGGTCCGATGTTTAATGTCTCTACACATGCGCAAAACGCATTTCTAAATGACATGTCCCCTTGAGTCCGTGTCATTTACCACACACCAGATCCCTGTAAAATCAGCAAACGGATGCTCCAACTTGGAGTGCGGGTGCATCCAGTTTATTATTGCAGGGAAACCTGGGGCATGCAGGCTTTTCCTGATTTTTCAAAAATACGCTAGTGTTAAACCAGCCTTAGATCTTCTGATAGAGTTTAACTACAGTAAAGAATGAACATGCAGGTCGAGGTATACTAACAGGTTGCAGTTAGTGGATGCAGCTCTGCAGCAGCAGTGGCAGTGTAAAGGCATTCGAGAGACAGTAACTCCTGATGAGAGACGTGAGGGCTAGGAACAGACGAATGGCTCCAAACCTGGAGACTGTGCAATGTGGGTATACTGCAAGCCGGGCCCCTGACCCTCCTGGTCACCAACTCTGATGTGGCAGGGATCCACCTTTGCATTCGGAACCTTCGTCGGCACTGTGACCATTAGGCTCTTCGCTGGAACTAAGGTCTTCCTCCAGGTCTTGTCTCTTCGGGAGATGAAAAGATCTCTTTGTGGAGAGTCTGTGAGCATACAGCTCATTCCCCACCATAGACCAGAGACCCCTTGGAGATCCAGCAGACAAAAGGGAAGCAATGGTTTTCCAACAGGTAAAAAACTAAACTTGAGAAACTTTATTGCTCTCTATACGAAGATGTACAATGAAGAAGAAGTGCTGAAGTTATGTGCCCACTGCCTCACTTGTAAAGTTAATTGTGTAGAACTAAAAGAAACATAGAAAAAGAACTTTGGGCCTCATTCTCTGTCTTTACTGTGGAAAGGACCTGGGTTGTCCAAGACATCGGTGACATGTATCCACTCAAGAGGTATTACCTGCACAAGAAAGGCAGTCACTCCCAACCAGGTCCACATCACCACCACACTCAATATCCCCAATTCTGTTGGGATGGTTGGGGTGTCCGAGGACCGAACCTCAACCACGGCTACTGGCCTGGGCCAACCTTGCAGTAGCACAAGAGCATGTATGTGTATTACTAAAAAGAGATGATGTGGGAGGCTCCCATATGCATCAGCTGGTCGGCCGGTCCTGCTGAAATCTGGGGGTATTACCATCTTTAATTTATGTTTCTACAGGTCTTCTATGCTACTTTAGCCTTCCTGGGTCTACATTTAACTCTCCCTAAATATTATTATTACCTTAAAATGGTTGTCCATTTTTTTTTATCATTTAAAAAATGGCCCATGGTGATCCTAAAACTAAAATGAAAAAACATATACTGCGGTCCTTCCATAGTACTGCTGTGTCCCCATCAATATATTGTATTTTTTTCAACTTTTGCTTGGTAAATTGATGTGATTGGCGCAGTGAGTGAGCAGATAGTGATTGGCTGCAGTGGTCATATGCCCATTGAACTAGAAGAGCCATGTGGCTTGGGCACCACGTTTCCTACAGCCAGTCATCATGTGACATCCCAACCGGTGGAGGAGGCAAGGAGATTAGCCAGCAACACTGGTAGAGATAGGGAGGAATGGCGGGGGTCTATTTTTACAAGAGTAAAAATATTGTGCTACTCCTTTTGTTTATTTAATAATAATTTGTGAAGAAGTCTGCATTATCACCATTGAGGAAAATAAAGATATCCTCAGGATAGGTCATCCATACCAAATCGGTGGGGTGCAACACTGGCACACCTGCTGATCAGCTATTCCCGATGCCGGTGGTGGCCAGATGTGCTCAGTTTCGGAGCATAAAAGCACAGCTCTGTCAACTGCATAGTTGGCGGTACTGAAGATTTACCCCAATTAAGAATGCTTCACGTTAAGTAAGTACATCATGTATTTGATGTATGTAGCAATAGTGGAATTTATCTATTCATTAACTATGGAGTGTTGTCCGAGTTCCCGTTCATTAATCTAATACTACAGGAGTGCTGGTCCTTATCTGATTTTCCTCTAATAAATCAAAATTTCTTAATAATGTAAATGAAAACTGGTTTTGTAATCTGGAAGACCCCTTTAAGAGTTGCCTGGGAAATGGTCTCATTAATGCGATTGCCTTCTTGGATATTAATCTGACACAAGTCACTTATCCTCTTAGTCTTTAAATAGGCGTGTAAGTCTTAGGATTACTATGAGAGGGAAGGCATGCTCCTTTCTCTGATGAGTTGCCATTATCTGCTCACCAAGTTTTCATTAGATGTCAGATACTTTCGAGGGTCAAGTGCAAGGCAACCTCAATCTCGAAAGACTCAGGACTCAGAGTCTAACGTGTACAAAGTCATCCTCAGGAAATATTATATTCCAATAGAAAAGTGGGTTAGTCATGGATGGCTATTGAGCATTCTTTTTTTAAGAGGGGGGCAAATTCAATCAATCTGATTTACTAACAAATAATTATGCCCAAAAATTAAAATGCTTTATACAGTAGGATGGGGACTTGAACTCTAGCGCCACCTATTGGAAGTAGCAATCCTACAAGTCAAAAGTGACCCTTTAACGAGCCTGGTCATATGATTTAGGATTTAAACCAGATCAGAATCTCTATTTGCAGACACAGTGTGTCGGGGTATTGCTCCACATCAGTGCAAAGTATGAGATCTGATCTGGTTGTATGAGAGGCTAAGTGGGGTCTCCTTGTAGAGAGTGACATGCCAGTAATGAGGAGACTTAAAAGCCTAGTGCTGCTGTGGAGAATTTGCATATTTTATTCCCCAGAGGAGCAGTGTGGCTTTTAAATCTCCTCATTACTGGCATGTCACTCTCCACAAGGCCAGCGAAATATCTAAAACTGGATAGGCGAGAGCGCGTGTCTCTCTCCATAAGGAGAAAACTAATCTAAACCCGGTGCTGTTCAGAGATTTCTGTAACACTTTTCCTTTTCGTCTTGATTATTCCCTCAGACAATTCAAGTTCTTCTGTTCATTGGTGCATGATTATTTGTGAATGTACATCACTAGATCTTGAGTTCGGATAACTGTTGCTATAATTAAATTATTTGGTCTAACATAAGAGTACCGTATTTTTCGCACTATAAGGCGCACCGGATTATAAGGCGCACCCTCAAAAAATGACTTTTAAGCCGTCTTGGTCCATATATAAGGCGCACCGGATTATAAGGCGCACCATATTACTATAAAAAAAATCCCTCTGTAGCCTCCCATCACCCTCGAGCATCGCTGTGTAGCCTCCCATCACCCTCCAGTATCCCTGTGTAGCCTCCCATCACCCTCCAGCATCCCTGTGTAGCCTCCCATCACCCTCCAGCATCCCTGTGTAGCCTCCCATCACCGTCCAGCATCCCTGTGTAGCCTCTCATCACCCTCCAGCATCCCTGTGTAGCATCCCATCACCCTCCAGCATCCCTGTGTAGCATCCCATCACCCTCCAGCATCCCTGTGTAGCATCCCATCACCCTCCAGTATCCCTGTGTAGCCTCCCATCACCCTCCAGCATCCCTGTGTAGCCTCCCATCACCCTCCAGCATCCCACACAGTCAGACACACACACACACACACACACATACACACTCAGACACACACACGCACACTCAGACACACACACACGCACACTCAGACACACACACACACATACACACTCAGACACACACACACTTACTGTACTGTGTGGCAAGGCACTCACAGCGCTGGAGCCCTCAGCCAATCACAGCGCTGGAGCCCTCAGCCAATCACAGCGCTGGAGCCCACAGCCAATCACAGCGCTGGAGCCCACAGCCAATCAGAGGCTATGGGCTGACGTCAGCTGGCCTCAGATTGGCTCAAGGCTCCTGGGCGGAGCTGTGATTGGCTGATGGGCTCCTGGGCTCCTGGGCTGTGAGCGCGCCCGATGCAGCGGCGGCACCGGACACGACAGCGGGGACGGCGGCTGGTGATCGCGTCCCCGCACAGTAATGTGAGGCAGGCACCCGCACCAGCATGGATGGCGGGGACGGGGGCTGGTGATCGCGTCCCCGCACAGTGATGTGAGGCAGGCCCCGGCACCAGCATGGATGGCGGGAATGGCGGCTGGTGATCGCGCCCCCGCACAGCGATGCCAGGCGGGCACCGGACAGAGGGGGATGGCGGGGACGGAGGATATTGCGGCACAAAGGTATGCCTTATTTTCTGGGGGGTGCTAAATTTTCCTGGAAAAATCCGTATATAAGGCGCACTGCACTATAAGGCGCACCTATGATTTCTGGGAAAATCTTAGTCTTTTAGGTGCGCCTTATAGTGCGGAAAATACGGTACATATGGCGCCCCGCAACGAGTGCGTCACAAGAGGGTATTGCAGCCACAAATGCAGCCGCAATATTCTCTGACTCAGCAATGATCCGGTTAACATAGAGATCCAACCCTACATGCAACACCTAGAACAGAGGGCCAATCATAGGTCCTGGGGGGTGGAGTGTTAGGGTAGTGTAGTAGAACACACAATAATCTAGAGAAGAGAAGAGTCTAGAACTCGGAGAAGAAGGGTCTAAGACTAGAACTTGGAGAGGAGCGGGGGCTCCGCACCCCGTGCGGGCCCCTGGGCCGTCACCGGTCGGGTGTCAGCACCTGAGGCCTTAACCACCGGGATTGGGCATTATCTACACGGGTTCCCAAAAGACTCCCGTGCCCACAACTCACAGCCGGTTCACTGGTACCGAAGCTGGCAGCAGTTCACCTCTGCTACGCGAACCAGAAGAGTGGAGGAGCAGCTTTATAGGAGCACCCCACCACCAGCCAGTTTCCAGTCGTCTAACCAGCGGTGTACCCACTGAGGGATCCAAGGCTCCCCAGAACATCCAGAACGTACATCATGGATAGGGCATTGAAGCAGCCTCCCCGTACCCGACCTGGTATTCCTGGGCGACACTGGCAACCAGATAGGTAGAAAGGAGGAACACTGCGGATCTCTAGGGGACCATCACTGCTGAGTCCACCTGGTCTACTACTCAACCACTGTATGCCATGTACTGCCTGCTGGTTACAGTAAAGACCCGTTGCAGAGACTTTCTGTGTCCTTGCTTCCTTGTGAACCGTCCGTCCGCACTAAAAAGGTAACCACAGCTGCCGCACAACAACTTGAGCAGCTCCAACCTCCGTGGATCATCGCTCAGCCTGTGGGGAGCGTAACATCTTGCTGCTGTCCATCCCCGGAGGTTCCGCAGCGTCGGTAGTCCTTACCGAACTACTCATAGGTGGCGTCACGAATAAATTAAAACCCCATTAATCTGTTCCACCAAGGACGTCTTCACTTTTGATCTGCACTACACCGGGCCCCACTACCGGCAGGCGCGGTCCACCCGTGACAAGGAGGAAGGAAGCATCGCCTGTCTAAACCGGAGTCCCGGCCACGGTGAGTCATACAGATTTTGCAACCCAATTGGTGTGAGAGTCGTGACCCCCCATTTAGCTTATTGTGTAATGTGTTTGGATCTCCAATACTTCTCTTTCGATTTAAAGGAGAATCAGAAGTCTGCTTTGGTCTGTTGAAGAACCCAGAAACACAATGTCCATTTTCCCTGCAGCGCCTCCACAGGAAAAATAAAGCATTACACAGCATCCATTGAAATTAATGCAGAATCCTTATAACACATTATCAGTGTGGGTCCTCCAGAGCAAGAGACTCTACTTGTAGTCGTTCTTCAATCTGGCAAATAGTTGAGAGTCCTAAACGGGGTTCCTCATCTATTCAATCAGAGTTTCAAATTGGGAAAAGGAACAAACCTTATAACATAAATATAATATTTATATGCCTTATATAGTTATTATTGGTGAAGTGCATGGAGTTGCCTGACTCGAATGAATGTTTGAGCAGTTCGGGAATGTTCGGGACAAAGCCATTGTCCCCATTAGCGTTATAAACCTGATGAGTGTGATCTAATGACTTCTCCGAGGTGGTCATAATTTGGCATATGCACTTTTTACATCTGTGAGCACCACCCTTATTATCAGGGTGCAGATGTTACTACAAACATGAAGGAAAAGGGAATGATTTATAAATGCTTACCGGATGATAACATCAGCTATGGATTGATGTATATTTTCCCCCAGCGATCCATGATGGGAATCGTTCAGTGAAATATTTTCGTTTCCCACCCAAGCAGTTTGTAAAGTGTCAGAATTCCAACAGGGTTGATAATACGTCTGGCCACACACTGGTCCGAAATCACAATGTGTGGCCCTTTAAGGAGCTGCTCAATCCTAAATCATCAAATAAAAGAACTTTTTCTAAAACTAGAATGATAAAAAACAATATAATTGCTCACAGCTTTGTACAGGTTACAGCCACATGGAAGAGAAAGTAAGGCAGTGTGTACATGCAGTTAGAGCCCTCCATGGGACCATAATGGGGCCCTTCTTGGTGCCGATTTTTGCACCACACCAAAATGATATTCCAAGACTGTTGATACCTCAAACTAAATTGTGGTTGTTTTTGATACTTTCCCCTTTTTGTTTGGGCCACTTGTATCATGGACCCATTGGGACAGCCGTCTCTGTGGTATTTACTTCATGTGTTGACTGCTCTGCAGTCCGTGTGAAATGCTCTGCTGTTCTAAATAGAAATAATATCCTTTGGCACATTCAGTGTTAATGTCAGAATTGCCGCTGTCTATGGGTTTACGGCTCTTCAGGTGAGGGTGTGTGTCCGGTTACTCTGATGTCCATGTCCCAGGCCATTAAATAGCTTCTTCCACTAGCTGATGTCGTGATAGAGTTTTACTCTGCTCTTACCATGTGTGCTGTAGGACATTTATTATTTTGCTGAAGCTTTCCTGCAGTTGTTATGCTTGAAGATTGCCATCTTGGGGAACTTGCTGTTGCTATCCCAGTCCGCGGGTGGAGGTGAGGGGGTGTTAGCCCAGGTCTGGTGGAGGAGCAGGGAAAGGGTGGTGGCCAGACTGTTATGAAACGATGACTCAGGAGTAACATTCAGATTCCGTAGAAGTCATTGGTAACTGTACTGACCGCAATCACTGACTACACACCGCAACTAGAAGTAGCCGTGGGATGTAACTAACCAGACCTAGACACCTCTACACAGCAGAGAACTAACTGCTTCCTAAAGATGGATGTAGGAAAAAGCTATCTTGCCTCAGGCAGAACCCCAAAAGAATAGCAAGCCCCACAGATATTAACTGGGAAACAAGACAGAGAAAAAACAAACACAGGCAGAGTATTAGGTTTAGCAAAAGAAGGTGGATTGTGCTTGCTTCCTTTGCAGTGATTATACCATTTTAAGTAGTAATATCCCAAGAGCACCTGACTAGCCCAGGGTATAGGGACTCGGGTATCTGGGCCCTCTGCTGCGGTAGGGATGTCACTGGTGGCCTGCCCAGACCCGTGGCCCTGGTGGTCAACTAAAAAGGGGTAGTTGGAATGGAATAAAAGTTTATACGTTTATTGTGACGCCACCCGCAGATTCTGGTGATTAAGCACCAGCGCCGCTTCAGATCTCTGGAAGGTGATGGTACAGCAGCTGAGATGGTACAGCTCCCTGCGCTAAGCCGCATGGATTAAAAATTATTATGTAGCAGGGTTAGAGTTCCCACGAAAGTTTATGAGGCTCAAAAAGGGGCAAAAGGACAAAAAGGACACATTATTCAAAAAAACAAAAGGAAGATAAATTAACTATTGACATTCCGGGTTTTTCTAAATTTTTGTAACTTTAGCCGTCTCTTAGAGGCGGGCTACTCTGATGGCAAACCATCCCATGGGTCCCGCATGCCGCTCATATGTGACCTGTATCCCCGGTAAAGTTCCCAGTCCGGGTGACCGCGGCATACATGGGGCTCTACATCTCGTCGCCTAACAAAAATGTCATTGTGGCACCCCTATGGGAAGGCTTTACAGGGAGGTACTGCACCCCAAAAGAAGGTGTAGTGCCTCCTTAGTCATGGATAAGGGGTTTCTCACAGAGTCTGTCATAAGCACACATACACTAGGCCACCTTAGGATAGGCGACCGTATATTCAGTAGGTCCCAGGGGGTGGAGCCTAGAGTAGAGTGGGAGAGGTGACAGTGAGTGACAGTTAGAGTCAGTCAGCGAAAGAGGAGCAGCAGGACGGATATCAGAAGACTGCGTCTCTGACAGGAGGGCACCTCTTTAGAGAGAGGTGACCCAGACACCGGAGGGGACAAACCAGGACCGGTTGGAGCCGCTGGGGAGTCCGGGGTTGACACCGGCATCCTTGAGCGAGGCAGTCAGTCGATCTATCCCTGACTGCAAACCGAAAAGCTGTGGGACCGACATAAGGGAGCCATAGCGCCACAGACTGGATCCCTACCTCAATTCCAAATTGGGTCTAGGACACTTTAGGGAAAGGACCGAATTCCGATGGCAGGAGGATTACTTGTCTGTCGCTCCCGTCTGTATCGGTAAGGAACCGACTGTACCTAACAGTAGCAGACAGGGGAACGGCAAAAGGGCTCTTCAGTGTGGTTAATGAGAGGTAAAGAGGAAACCAGACCCAGCAATATTACAAAAAGGATCACCGACAGACTCTGCAAAGATACCGCAAAATCTGTGGCTACGTCCCCGTTAAACTAGACTGTACTGTGTACCTGTTTTCATCTGGAGACAGTGAAGAACTTCTTGAGCTGATCTGGTGTCTGATCTCATTCTCTCCGCTGCCCGGAGGGCTCCTACAGCATCAAAACAGTGAGGACTACTACTCCACTCATCTACCCCCACTGCCCTGAGGTAAAGCTTCACCTGTGTGGAGCTGTACTACTCTGAGCTGCACCTCCATCACCTCAGCGGCCGGCAGCAGCACTGGTATCCACGTTACCAGGTACCACAGGTGGCGTCATGTTACCATTTCCCCATCAATCATCCCCCCCACCATCCCCGCCTTTGAGGGTCCAAGACACGGAACCGGGAACCGACCAGCCGTGATCCCCCACAAAGTGACCATCTGTCCCGGTATCCGAGTACCCCATACCCTGTCGACCGACTCATCATCTTTTATTCCGGCTTCACGTATGAACCCCACCCATCCCCATAGCGGAATGACACAACAGTACCTTTCTTTCTTAGTTCAGCAGGTAACGGGGGTTGTAGACGGGCTTCATCTCTCGCATGGCGGCACCCCATCTCAAGTCGCCAATACTCCTCCCAGCGGCATTGTCAGTTCCTCCAGGTCCTCCTCGCTGATCTCAGGAACGCTGACCTGGGGAGAGTATGACGGAGGAGAAGGGCTGGTTGCTGAGGTATCCGGAACGGCACGGATGTTGGCACGGAGCCCTTGCGGGGCCCCCTGTCAGTACTCCCAGGCACTCCACCACACTGCCTCTCGAGTGTCACCTCCGGTGGCTCCTGAGCCGTAGTCCGCGTCATCCGCGTCGGGATCCTCCTCCACAGAACCGGTCGAGTTGTCGTCCCCTTCCTTGGCCTCGAGGACAATGTCCGGTTTCTGATTGTATTCGGTCGCGTCCTGGACTTGCAGGGCATTGGTAGGGCCTGCAGTCGGGTCCACGGGGTCATTCGTCTGGACCCCTGCCTCCTGGGTCTGCATGAGCAGTTTTGCTTCCCGGACCTCCTCCACAGCTCATGCATCGGCCGCTGCCTTGCTTGCTTCTCGGTCCATCGCCCGGGACATCAGCTCTACAGCCCGTTTTGCACTCCAGCTGCAGACCACCCACTCCATCGTCTGCGCCAGGTTGTCCCAAAGCTCCCAGAAGGCTTCTCTCCAGTACTCCTCATCTCCCTCGTTGGTCAAGAGGGAGATCAATGATAGAAGGAGCGGTGTTAGAATGCGGCGCTAGGTAACACAAGATCAAGCCTTCATAGAATTACCTTAAGTTTATTACACAAAGCTGCAGGGTGCGACCACAACGCGTTTCGACACACAAATCGGCGTCTTTCTCAGGTGCCCTTGCAGGACCTGGCAGTACATCATCCAAACTCCACCTGTGTTCATCACATGATCAGCCGGCTCTGAGGAGACTAGGAAGTGATTTCCACTAACTCAAGGAGCGTAAAATATCTTCTCTTCACACAGAGGTCTGATGATCATCAACTTTATGGACCCTATCTCCCTATACGCTTAATCTGGTTGTGCGGATTCATGCACAACCTGGAAAGGTTAGTGTTCATTTAATAGAACCACATTGTGGTGAAATTTAGTGGTGTGGCGCAACAGTGCTGTTTTTTTCTGTTTCAAGAGGGAGATCAAGACCAGGTCCCCGCGGGTAATGCGGGCCTGCTGCTCCACCTCTTTCATGAGGTCTGTCCAACGGGTCGCCATTACACCGGGTATTTCACACTCTTCCTTGTGTCCTTCTTTTCCGGTCTGTCCTTTGTTGGCTTTTTGGCGGTTCCCCTTGATCACTTCCTTTGGCCCGCCCCCTTGGTTGATTGACAGCCATAGGGGCGGGCAAACAGTTTTGCGCCTCTGGCTAGGCCCTCCCATAGCAAGGGGCTGAGGCACACCCCCGGGCCTGCACATTGTCCTTTCACATGGTTAGACCGCCATCTTGGGGTTCCCGGTAAAATGGCGCAAACCCGTTTCCAGTGCTATATAGGGGCGGTGAAAGTTCTTTTCGGCCAAAAAGTTCAAAGTCCAAAGGCACACTGTACCCGGTAGCTCCGGGCACGCGATCCTGTTCGTGATGCCAGAAATTGACTAGCCCAGGGTATGGGGACTCGGGTATCTGGGCCCTCTGCTGCGGTAGGGATGTCACTGGTGGCCTGCCCAGACCCGTGGCCCTGGTGGTCAACTAAAAAGGGGTAGTTGGAATGGGAATAAAAGTTTATGTTTATCGTGATGCCACCCACAGATTCTGGTGATTAAGCAGCCGAGATGGTACAGCTCCCTGCAGGTAGAGCTGGCCCTCCGGGGCAGGGAAGCACCTGTAATGATGAAAATGCTGATGATGGAGGTTAACAAGTTGCAGTGCAGTGGGAAAATAAGTACACGGAGACTCTGTCACTCTACTCGGGTACTGTACTGGAACAATGCTGGTGGTAGTACAGTTCACAGAAGACAACAGTTGTTAGGTAGAGGTAGCTGGCCGGGTAGTCACAGTGGGCTGCAGAGTCTCTTGGAGGCTCCCGCGGTATGCCTTCCATGCTCTAACCTGTGTCCCATTACAGCTGCCTATCCTGGAACAGCCCGCTTAGTACCAGACGCGGTTGGGGTGCTTTCTGAGTATCCCGGCTTCCCGCTCTCCCTCTCTCTTGCACTGGGACTCGACCCCGGTGAGTTATCTTGGTGTGACTGGTTTCCTTGAACAGGGTGTCGGAGCCGGTAGACTGACCTTACGACGACCGGTGTTATGACTCAGGGGCTGAACTCCCTGTGCCACGTCTTCGGAACCGGCACTCCTGTGTATGGACCAGGGTTTCCTCCCGAAGTATGGTCACTTCGATCTGGGGGGTCCCCTCCTTCAGTCTGGGCTGCCTGTTCTCTCTCTTCAGGGCCCCTCTCTCAGACTCCCCTTTTCTCGCTCAGGGCTCCCATACTCCTTCGTCCCTCGAGGCAAACTAGAATCCCCCGTTCTCTACCTCCCTCCTCCCCTAACTCCCCCCCCAGAGTTATGTGCCCTTACCATTCACCTAGGTGGGTGTGTGGGAGTTCTGGGATGGGAGACTCCTACAAACCCTGCATTCCCACTGTGACAGGGGTGACCGCACACTCATTTATGGGTGCAGTACCCCAACTGTGACGCCTGACCAGTTGGGGGCCACACACCCTCATAGATTATAATGTTAAGTGCACCCTCATAAAGTAATAATGCCCATAGTGTTCCTCTATAGATTATAGTGTCCCAAGTGTCCCCTTATAAGCAACTATGACCAGAGTGCCCCATTTTAAGTACTAATACCCCAAATGCCCCTTTATAATAATAATGCCCCACGAGCCTCTTATTTAGAATTTCTGTCCTAGGGGCTCAGTTATTGCTCTGACTGATCACTATTGATCACATCGGCCATATTACCAAACAGTTTACAGCCATCGATAGATATGAATAGCTGTTTGATTGTGTCCTGACGTGATCATCCGGAGATCACTGTAAGATCCGGTGTGATTCTTTGAGATCTTTCTTTTCCATATACTATATCTAGGGAGCTGGTGCTGTCAGATCCTGTCCCAATAATAACAGTATACAGGATGTTATTGCTGGCAGCCTTTGCTATGTGGTAGCGTCCAGTCATGGAAGGGTTACTACTATGGGCTTGACGTCAGGGTCTTTAGGGATTCCATAGTCAGGGCAGGGGAAGGTGAATATTTCTGGCTCCTCCCTGGCTCTGTACTCAGATCAGAGGCTGGAGCTCTGTGGATCACATTGTATGTCTATCAGTCCTCCATCCATGTGGCTGTCTGTCTGAGGAACCTCACAGGTAAGGGGGGCTGTGATCACAATGGGGGAAGCACAAGCCATTCATGGTCCATTAGAGGCATCAGCCCAATTACATGTCAAATTGTACGATACGTTCTGTAATGCCCACCGTTACCCTGGCATGGGTCAATGAGGTTCCGTAATGCCCACCGTTACCCTGGCATGGGTCAATGAGGTTCCGTAATGCCCACCATTACCCTGGCATGGGTCAATGATATTCTATGACTTATTAGAGATTTATAGGACATTAGCTTTTCTATATTGTATCAAACAAGGGAGGCATAAGATATTTATTTAGGATGCCAGAATGATACAATTTAAGGGGGGCGGTGGCTGTAATGATACAATGTTTATCATGGGGACTGATCCATTTACACTGTACTGTGTGATCCGGAGAGGGGGCGATCTATACATTGACTAGAGGTCACATGTAGATATAGCAGAATCTAAGTATTATAATCAGGATAATGCCGTACGTCCGATAGAAAAGGAAAAATAACATTTTAAAAAGGCATGACGTAGTATACCCAATGACAAATGAAGCTCTTCTACATCCAAGATAGTATTTTTTATATATTTAATTACAGTATATTAATCGGTATTTATTTTATTTAATTATGACGATATGATTATTGTTGATTTATACCATGAATAATAGTTGTTTGTACATCCTGGTCCCTTGCTTTATAGTGAAGTTCTAATGTTTTATAATAATAATAATAATAAATGATTATTATTATTATTATTTATTTATATAGCGCCATAAGGTTCCATGGCGCTTTACATGAGGAATATGTTAATTTGCAAATAGATGAACACATGGTAGATACTGTCTATATTGAATATGACTGGTTTCCGCAGTCAGCTATCATATATAGAGCAATGGATTACCATATCTGAATAAGTGCAGTCCAATGCAAACATTTGGGTATTATCTACCTAACTAAAATCAAATGTTCTCCCATCTAAAACCTGTATCTATGTTCATCCTGATCTTCCCAGTTCCTGAACTGAATGCGAGAACTGCAGTGAAGACTGTCACTTAGTATAGGTAGTATAATAGATCTACTAAAATGTGTAAAAGCAACACACACTGTGTCTCTGGGTCCCATAGTCTACCCTATGTGACGCTGGTCACATATGAAGTCTCACTTATGTATACGTCCAATACAATGACAATTGGGACATGTTGAAACAAGTCAGTTTTCTAATGTGTTTTGATACTTTTGTACTATACTTTGTGCTTCAATTCTTCGACATACTTAAGATCTGTGCTTGCTGTCAGTGAATTGGAACCAGTCTGAGTACATTGTGATGCAGGATGTCCATGCAGATCTAGCTAAACCCAAATCTATAATAAAATATGCCGTCTAGACAATCTCCTATGAGATATTAGGCTGATACCACCTCAGGGCAGAAGAGGATTTCTGTAGCCGATGTGTTAGTTTTCCCACAAGTGACGCATTTCACCTTTCTCGAGGGAAGGTGATGACATTTGTCATCATTATGAGTCCCACCACTGGGATGACCACTGATTACTGCAAGAGTCTGCAGTCAGAGATCCAATGGAGTGGCAGCATCATACATGGGCAAGCATACCACGCCATTGAATCGCTTGTTCGGCCAACAGTTATCTAATCCTTTTATGTTGCCTAGCTCACAGCCAACAAACAGACAGACGGATGGATGGCTAACAGATGAAATGCATTGACCATATTGGTATTCTATAGATCCAGCGAGGATATATTCAATATCTTAGATCAGTGTTCCCCAACTCCAGTCCTCAGTAGCCACCAACAGTGCAGGTTTTCAGGATTTCCTTAGCATTGCACAGGTGTTGGAATAATCACCAGTGCAGGTAATTATATTATCACCTGTGCAATACTAATAAAATCCTGAAAGCCTGCACTGTTGGTGGCTCCTGAGGACTGGAGTTGGGAAACACTGTCTTAGATAATACATCAGGGCTCAGGGTAATCCTAAAAGATCAAGGGTAACAAGTGCCAGTGTGTATGATGCAACTCCGAATACCAAGTATAAAGCCAATATAAACACCATAGGAGATGAAGAATGAGCTGAGCACCATCTTAAGATGAGTTTTCTCGGATTGCACTACTGGATATAGATATAATATTATTGATCATAACTGATTAATTGATGTGATGAATCATGATAACGTGTTCTATCGTTATAAGACAACCTTCACACTTCCTTGCAAAACACGTACATATGACACAGTCCATTTTTCCCAGCTGTGCGGTACAGTAGCTTGTCATTAATGTGTATGTGTGTGCCATCCATGTGCCATCCATGTGTCATCCATGTGCCATCTGTGTGTCATCCATGTGTCATCCTTCTGCCAGCTGTGTGTCATCTGTGTGCCATCCATATGTTATCTGTATTCCGACCTTGTGTCATCCATGTGCTATCTGTGTGCCATCCATGTGTCATCCATGTGCGATACGTGTTTGTCCCAGACACATAGACTTGTATTGACCCCTTGTCATCCGTACTGCCGGAAAAAAATGGACATGTCTTCATGTGATTCACACAGGCATATGATCACCATAGGTTATAATGGATACGTTTGATATCTGTTAATATAACAAAACGGATGCCACACGTACCTGGAACACTTACCTGTGAACTAACGCCCCCTTTACATCAAGTGTTTTGCACATCCGTGGTTATTCTTGAATTTCAGGAATCACACGGACAGGCACGGATCTGTGCCAACAGATGCCACTGATGCTCACGGATACATGTTTTCCACGGATCCGTCATCAGTTAGCAGAGATAAGGCTGTACCTTGCTTCTGAGCATGCTCAGTACAGCACATCGGATCTGTTTTGATCTGTCCCCATAGAGCTCCATGTTATTTAAAACGGACAGCCATGGATCCGATTTGGCCCCTATGTTATCCTATGGGGATCGGATCGGATCGGATTTGGCCTAATTGCCATCCGATTTTGTGGGATCCGATTTGTGTCCGATTTTTTGCTGTGCCCAAAATCGGAGACTGCTCCGATTTAGGGCACAGAAGAAAATCGGACACAAATCGGATCTGATAAAATCGGATGGCAATTAGGCCAAATCTGATCCGATCCTCGGCTTTTAACATGGGGGCCAATGGAGCACGGGTCCGAGAAAACACAGGATCATTTCTCAGACCCGATTTTAGTGTACTGAGCATGCTCAGTACGCTCAAACTGCAAATAACCATCTAATTTCACTTCCGCAATGTATGTATATACATTGTAAAAGAAATTATTAAAAATAAAAAAATCTCTATGCTCACCTGTCTGGGATCCACCGATGGCTCCAGCAAGCTGCGGTGTGACTACAGGACCTGTCGTGACATCACATCCCGATCATCTGATCGGGTCACATGACCGGTTACCACGGTAACGGCGGTCATGTGACTCGATGACGCTGCCAGGTTGTGACGTCACGGCAGGTCCTGTAGTCACACCGCAGCTTGCTGGAGCCATCGGTGGATCCCAGACAGGTGAGCATTGAGATTTGTTTCATTCTAACTCTTTCTTTTACTACATTTCACTTCCGCAATGTATATTATACATTGCGGAAGTGAAAGGGCCCCGCACAGCGCTTTCTGTGTCCGGACCCGTGATAATCACGGACCCGGACAGAGAAAAGTCACCTCCTGTGGTGTCTGTTCATGTCCATGGGATCCTGCAAAAAGTAGGATTCCACGGACAGGAAAAAATATGCAATGTGAATCCAGCCTAAGAGAAATAAAATAATCTTCTAGTTGTGATACCCAGGGGCGTAACTACCGGCATAGCAGACGTAGCGGTCGCTTTGGGGCCCGGCGCTTGTTGGGGGCCCAGACCCAGCGCCGCTACGCTGCTATCCGGTTAGCTGCAATCATATACAGGGCCCCAGTGGGTATATACAGGCCCCCCGCTCCTCCCTTTCTGCTGCACACGTCACCTGTAAAGGAATACGTCATACTTACTTATCCCTGCCGGCTGCCGCTGTCGCCGCTCTGCACCACGCTCCGGCTTCTTCCTGGTTGTGACCGGCAGGCGCAGGCAATGACGTCATTGCCTGCGCCCGCCGGTCACAACCAGGAAGAAGGCGGATGAAGCCGGAGCGCAGTGCAGAGCGGCGACAGCGGCAGCCGGCAGGGATAAGTAAGTATGACGTATTCCTTTACAGGTGACGTGTGCAGCAGAAAGGGAGGGCCCCAGTGGGTATATACCCACTGGGGAGGCTGCTGTATACCACTGGGGCTGCTGTATATACCTCTGGGGAGGCTGCTGTATACCACTGGGGCTGCTGTATATACTGCTGGGGCCTGTATATACCACTGGGGAGGCTGTTGTATACCACTGGGGCTGCTGTATATACCACTGGGGAGGCTGTTGTATACCACTGGGGCTGCTGTATATACTGCTGGGGCTTGTATATACCACTGGGGAGGCTGCTGTATACTACCACTGGGGAGGCTGCTGTATACTACCACTGGGGAGGCCTGTATACCACACTGCTGGGGGCTGTATACCTATGCTGGGGTCCACACTCGGCTTATACACGAGTCAATAGGTTTTCCATGGTTTTGGGGGCAAAAGTAGGCTGGTCGGCTTATACACGAGTATATACGGTAAACTGGGTGGCGTCAGACTGTTAACACCGATTCGGTAAGGGGGTGTGTCTTGAAGGGGGCGTGTCATTGGGGGCGTGTCTTGGAGGGGGCCCCGTTCAAAAGTTTACTATGGGGCCCTGCCAGTTTTAGTTACGCCCCTGGTGATACCTTTACATGGCTAACAAAAATATAAGAAAGGATGTTAGAAAGCAGCAAACTTTCAAGACAACGGTATTGTAGGTCTCTTCATCATGTATGAGATGAAGTATCTGAAGAAACACATGCAGGGGCGTAACTACAATAGATGCAGGGGTTGCGATCGCACCAGGGCCCCAAAAGTCCCTTTGACCCATATAAAAAGACTAATATTATTAAACATTTGCAATAGTTTCATAAAACTGACTAATCTTTAAATAGAATACTTCTGTCTAGAACACTCTCTCCACTTTTTACATTTATACAGTGTTTCAAATAAGTATTGAACAAGTCACCATTTTTCTAAGTAAATATATATTTAAAGGTGCTATTGACATGAATTTCTCACCAAATGTCAGTAACAACCCATCCAAGCCACATGGACAAAGAAATCAAAGTATAGATGTCTATAAATTAGCTTGTGTGCAATAATGAGCTATGACACAAAGAAAAATTATTGAACACATAAAGAAAGAGAGGTGCAAAAAGTCATAGAAAGTCATAACATCAGTTGAAATCCAGCCACTTAGTAAAAAGATAATAGCTAATGTCTATAAAAAGGTGTATCATTCCCAAGGTGCCACACAAGAAACATCTCAAGATAGGTAAAATCAGTGAGCTGACTCAAGACCTTCGGAACCTTATTGTTGCAAACATACAGATGACATTTGGTTACAGAAGAATTTCCAAAATTCAGAAGGTTTCAGTGAGCACTACTAGGGCCATAATCTGGAAGTGGAAAGAACAATATTACACCATAAAGTAACCTCAATCTGGTGTTTCCCACAAGATTTCTGACAAAAAAGTAAAAATAATTATTTGAATAGTTATTCAAGAGCCAATACCCACCTCTGGAGAGCTACAGAAACACCTGGAATCAGCAGGTACAATTGTATCATAGAAAACAATAAGTAATGCACTCCCCCTCTATGGCCTGTATGCACGCCCCTGTATGCACACTCCTGTATGCACGCCCCTGTATGCACACTCCTGTATGCACGCTCCTGTATGCACACTCCTGTATGCACACTCCTGTATACACGTTCCTGTATGCACGCTCCTGTATGCTCACGATGTAAGACTCCATTGCTGAAAAAAAAGCATGTTCAAGTGTGTTTAAGGTTTGCTCAGCAACATTTAGATATGCCTGTGAAATACTGGGAGAATATAGTCTGATCAGATGAGACCAAAATGTAACTATTTGGATGTCATAATACACACGATGTTTGGAGGCCAAAAGGCAAATCACCCCAAACACACCCACCTTACCAACAGTGAGGTTTCAAGGTGGGAACATCATGGTGTGGGGCTGTTTTTCACCATACGTCACAGGCAAATTTCATAAGATTGAAGGAAGAAAAAATTACGAATGTACTGAGACATTCTTGATAAAAATCTGCTGCCATCTACCAGGATGATGAAGATGAAATGAAGGGGGGGGCGGCATTTCACAAGACAATGATCCCAAAACACAAGACAAGGAAACTGTCAATTGGTTTCAATTGGTTTCGGAGCTGAATCCAATGGAAAATGTATTGAAGGAACTTAAGGCCCCGTTACACAGTACTATGTCCCAGCGATCTGATCAATGATGGGGGTCGCTGGGACATCGTTAGCTGATCAAGAGTGAGCTGTCAAACAGGCAGACTCACCAGCGATCAGCGACCAGCGAGAATGCTGGTATCCAGGGTAAACATCGGGTAACTAAGCACTTAGTGACCCCACGTTTACCCTGGTTACCAGCCTCCCAGCGTGTGCTGTGCGGCGCTGGAATGTCGTTGATTATTGGTCTCCTGCTGTCACACACGCCGATGCTGGCCGCCCAGCGGGAGACCAACGATAGAATAATGGTCCTGGTCAGTCTTCCACGATCAACGAACTTATCGTTGATCGTTGCTACGTGTCACACGCAACGATGTCGTTTCGACGTCGCTGTAACATCACAAAACGGTGACTTTGCAACGATATCGTTAATGATATCATAGCGTGTAACGGGGCCTTAAAGCTCAGAGATCATAGAAGGATCCACGGGACCTGCAGGATGTGAAGAGTGCTTGTGTGGAAGAATGGACACAAAATCCACCTGAGCAATGCAGTGACTAGTGTCTCCGTACAGGAGGCGTCTCGAGCTTCATCACCAACAAAAGATTTTGATGAAGTTTTAAATAAATTTCCGATAACTCGTTCAATACTTTTCCGTGTGTCCTTTCTCATTATTAGACATCACTGAATTTACGGACATCTACAGTTTGATTTCTTTGCCTGCGTGGATTGGATTACCAACATCTAGTGAGAAATTCATGTCAATAGCACCTTTAGAAATATATTTACTTAAAATATTGGTGATGAGTTCAATACTTATTTCACCCACACACTATCTCTCTCTATATTTAATTTATTCGGATTCAGCAACTTTAATGAATTTCACCAGGAAATCTTGTTTGAGGTGAGTTTATACATTGATAATCTTAAGTGCTCCAAAGCCACCAATTACCCTGAAAAGACATGTATACAAAATTGAATTACAGCATCACTATAATGTCACTGATTAAGTAAGCAGCAGCTGCCAGCTATGTGTTCCTCCCTGGCCCAGTGTCACTGACTCACTCTCTCTTCCTATCCATTACATTTGTATTGCTCTTTCTTCGCACACTAATTGTCTTCAGTCTTGTGCTGTCACACACAGTCTGTACAATTTCTTCAGTATTTCATGGATTTCTCTTCCTATCTCTGTGTTTAAGCTGCAGGCACTGACATTCTCTCACTATCCAGACTCACCACAAAATGGTTGCTACCATCCCTGCTTCAGTTTTTATACAGGCTATAATAGTCCCTCCTAATTGGCTCTGCTATGCCATGTGATAGCTCCCAGAAAATTGACTGGCTGCACCAGTCCAGAAGTCATGTGACCCTTCTTTGACTGATGCCATTTTCTCTAACATGGTGGCTGTCATTTTAGACATGTAAAGAAAATCACAGATTGTTCGAAAATGTTCAGCAAATTACTAAAAATTCTATACGAAAATTATTTTCTTTTATATATGTATATATAGTACATTACTGTGCCAAAGTTTTAGACAGGAGGGGAAAAGATGCTGTAAAGTGAGAATCCTTTAAAAAAAAAAAATAGGGGGGTTAATAGTGTATTTGTATCAGTTATACAAAATAGAGAATGAATGAACAAAAGAGAAATATACCAATATTTTCAGCATTGCAAATTGTTTCATGAAAGTAACTTCGGGCCAGACCTCCAGATGGGATTCACTGGGTCCCACTGGTTGCTGCCAGTTCTGTGCTGATGGCGCTGATGGACATCTTTTGATTTTGAAGTGGAGGTAAGCATGATGCATCTATCATCTGCTACGCAGCCTACACTAAAGGCCGATTTACATGCTACGATGTCCCAGCTACCTGAACAACGATCAGGATCGCTGGGACATCATTATCTGATCACTGGTGAGCTGTCACACAGGCAGACTCACCAGCGATCAGCGAGAACACTGGTAACCAGGGTACACATCTGGTAACTAAGCATAGTGCTACGCTTAGTTACCCTATGTTTACCCTGGTTACTAGCATCCCAGCGTGTGCTGTGCGGCGCTGGGCATTGGCAGGGAGGTCGCTGATCGTTGGTCTCCCGCTGTCACACACGTCGATGCTGGCTGCCCAGCAGGAGACCAATGATTGAAAAATAGTCCTGGCCACTTACCAACGATCAGCGAGCTGATCGCTGGTCATTGGTGCATGTCACACTCAGCGGCACCGCTACGAGGTCGCTGCAACGTCACAAAAACTGGTGACGTTGCAACAATATTGTTAGCGACATCGTAGTATGTAACAGGGCCTTAAGTCTCCTTGGCCGAACATTGCATCTACCACCGTCAATGTTGCTCATATCTTGGTGCTTCTTCAAAATAACTTGATCAGGCATATCTTAAACCCCCAGTCTACTTTGAAATCTTGCCTGGGAGAGACTTTGCTGATGCAGTATAGCTACCTTGTGTCTTGTTACTGTGCTGAGTCTTCTTATGTTGTATGACCTGCGACATGAAACTGTGTTAGGCTGGCTTCACACCACGGCGCAGTCTGGTCCGGGGCTGTCCGGTGTAAACCAGACAGCCGCGAACCGGTTTTTGGCCCCATAGTAGCCTATGGGGCCAGATGGAGCCGTATGGCAGCTCTCTGTCATCCCGTTTCCATCTCTCCAGATGAATCTGGGAAAATTCGGATTATTCTCACCGGACACAAAAACGTTGGTTGCAACGTTTTTGTGTCCGGGGAGAAAAGTCTCCCCAAAAACCAGTATCCCGGATTCTCGGCAATCCAGCGCTCCCTAACATGGGAGCCTATGGGGCCGGATTGCCCCGGTCCGGAGGATCCGGGAACCAGACATCGGCGGCTGCACGCCGCTGTTCTTTCGGGACCGCGGCTAGCTCCCTGCGAGCCGCGGTCCTGAATCATTAGCAGCTACAGCTGTGTCCGGCTGCACACAGGACCGGAGGGCACATTTGGCCCTCCGGTTCTGTGTGCTGATCCGGGGCTGTCAGGTTCATGCCTGACAGCCCCGGACCGGACTGCGCCGTGGTGTGAAGCCAGCCTTATACAACACATTTGTAGAAGTTTCGTCACCCAATTTTAAAGTGAATATGTGGAAAAATGCTTCCAACCTGCAAATATGGGGTTAATCTGCAGGTAATAGCATTCTAAACCTGCTCAGCGCCTGCACATTAAACCCTGCTACCCGGAGGAAAAGAACTTTAATCCTTCCGGCAGCGTTCTGGTTTCAGTCCATGGGGCGGTGCTGAAGTGGGTTTAGGAGGGGCGCCGTACAGTTATCACTTCTAGATTTGAAAGCTTGGTTTGTATAATTTCTCTTATTTTTGTTAGCTATTAAAACTCTTATATATAAAACATAATTTTCATTCTCTTACTGAGAGGAATATAACTCCTTTCATCTTTCTGACATGGTGCCAAATCCTTTCCTTGTGGATTTATCTCTATTAGGTTACAGTACATCTATTTGGTTTGTGTGTGGATATAACTGTGGTGCCGCGTTGTACCAGGTAGCCACAGACTGGAATGTGAGATATACGGTATGTGGTGCTAATGGGAGGTTCATCAAGGGGAGCATTTCTCAGCAATGACGTCACATTGGGGAATTCTTTGATTCTGTGATTTATTTCCTGACTCATTAGTAATGAGTGGCAGTCACATACAATGAGCTGTTAATGATGTCATGTCTGAGCATTCTGCTCTAGCTGGATTTCCCCCAGCGTTACACAATGTAAATTATAGGGGTTTTCTCTTCCAGATGTCATCCATGGATTGCCCTGTATATTCCTCGATGGTTTTCTAACACTCTCCATTTTGCCTTGTTTTTATATGATTGGAGCATTTTATACTTTCATAAGACAGAGAATAAAGCCAAGATCAGCAGGAGACTCCAGTAAATCTGATGGTTTATTTGAACGTGAAAAATATATGTATGAAGATGACACTAACAACCATACAACCACCACTGGAAGAAGTTAAAATGCCATGCAAACATGTTCCAGACCTGTTTCGGTCCAAAACGCGTTTTCCAGGCATTTTAACTTTTTTTGGTGGTTTTGGTATGGTTGTTAGTGTCATCTTCATGCATATATTTTTCTCGTTCAAATAAACCATCAGATTTACTGGAATCTCCTGCAGCTTTTTCCCGATATTCTTGGCGCACCACAGCTTTCATGCAGGGGAAGTTTACCTGAATCAGCTGACTATCAGATGTTTTCTCTTCATTGGTTTTCACTATATAAGACTGAGTTACTGCACATCTCCAAACAGTCATTGTGATGTATGAAGCTATTAAATAACACCAACAGAAGTCCATGGGGGCCTCTCGATTTGTCCATATGATTCCTAATTTATATGTTGCACCAGATGCCATATCACTTAGGTCTTCTCATAATTTTCCTACCAAAATCTCACTTTCTCCACTCAACACTCCTATGATAATTAAGAGCTGAGTGCTGTTGATAGGCAGTGACTCTCACTCTCATAGACCTAGAGCACCTAAATATGGCCACCAGGTATTACTACATTACCCCTGCAATACCCCTTGCATAATCTGTTCTTGGCAGAGGTCACTATAATGGTGGGTTTACACACACCAATTTATCTGTTCAATCTCTGACCCAATCTCTGGTTGCAGTGAAATCATGGATACATTGCTCCATTTTGTGGCTGTGTACAACATGGAGCAATGTATCCATGATTTCACTGCAACCAGAGATTGGGTCAGAGATTGAACAGATAAATTGGTGTGTGTAAACCCACCATAAGACCACATGAACACATTGAGTATTTGGTGAGTTTTTTACCTCAGTATTTGAAGCTAAAACCAGCAGTGGGTGATAAATACAGAAATGGTGCAGGTGTTTCTATTATACTTTTCCTTTTATTGTTCCACTCCTGGTTTTGGCTACAAATCCTGAGGTAAAAAAACTCACCAAATAGTCAATGTGTGACTGTGGCCTAACTCTCAGATCGATTGTATCGTAGGTCATGTGCACAGGTTTAATATTTGGTGAGTTTCTTACCTCAGTATTTGTAGCCAAAACCAGGAGTGGGTGATAAATACAGAAGTGGTGACGTGTTTCTATTATACTTTTCCTCTGATTGTTCCACTCTTGGTTTTTGCTACAAATCCTGAGGTAAAAAACTCACCAAATACTCAATGTGTACACATGGTCTAACTCTCAGGTTGATTGTATCTTAGGCCACATTGACTATTTGGTGAAATGTTTATCTCATGATTTGTAGCCAAAACCAGGGATGGAACAATCAGAGGAAAAGTATAATAGAAACACGTCACTACTTCTGTAATTATCACCCACTCCTGGTTTTGGCTACAAATACTTAGGTAAAATCCTCACCAAATACTCAATATGTGTATGTTGCACACAATAGACCTCGAGGCTGTAGGTCAGAGGAGGGTGGGAGAGAGAAAACAGGCGCAGATCTAAATGTAAAAGTACAATATTTCTCAGAAGTACACTGGGCAAGAGAACTCACCTTTATTGTGTCTTGTTTCTTCGCATATCAACCCACTGGGGGTCTTACAGGGGTCTTTGTCTCCTTGGTATGCTGCTACTATCCTCCAGAGAGCGGAACTCCCAGCTATGAGCCCGTGGAATGAAGCAAGTAATTAAGGTATCCAGAGGATTGAGCGCTCCCAAGGAGATTTACCTTATGATAAGGACACTGACTCCTTTTTCCTTCTTGGAGATTTATTTCAAATGGCTTCACGGTAGTAAAAAGTCATAAAAGTCATAAAAGCATAATTAAAACAACGCGTTTCGGCTATAAATATCATAAAATAGCCTTCCTCATAAGTCATATACCTGAGGAAGGCTATTTTATGATATTTATAGCCGAAACGCGTTGTTTTAATTATGCTTTTATGACTTTTATGACTTTTTACTACCGTGAAGCCATTTGAAATAAATCTCCAAGAAGGAAAAAGAAGTCAGTGTCCTTATCATAAGGTAAATCTCCTTGGGAGCGCTCAATCCTCTGGATACCTTAATTACTTGCAATATGTGTATGTGGCCTTAAGAGACAAATGAGATAAACGATTTCAATTTGCCTCCGGGTCTTTTTTCTGCCTGTTCACAACCTCAGGCCCATTTTTGCGGCGGATTTACACATATCATACCACATATAACAAGAAGTCCTTCTTCTCCATCCCTTTTTCATGACTCTAGGATATTTTCAACTTCCTATTTGCTAATGCTGCAGTACCGGGGACCACATGACTGTGGAGGCTCTCACCAACCATTTGGGCTTTTGGCAGATGACCACATTTTCGGGCCGAGTGCTATCCATTGCAAAATCGTATCACACTCTGATCAATGTTATTCAATGAGGCACTAAACATGTCTATAACATGCACTATTTGACTCTGTGAATTGGATGCTGCTCAGCAATTCAAGTCTATGGGTCCATGAAAAAATTGGATGACCTCCAGTGCAGGCCGATTTTCATGGACTGACAGAAAGGAGGTGGAGAAACTTTTCTCTCCACCCCCAAGGAAAACGGATCCCACTCTGATCGGAGCTGGATTACTATAATTGGACCTTTTTTCTCTTATTGAGAATGTATAGTCATGTGAACCTATCCTCGAAGGGATTTTTCAAGCCCTTACTCTAGTCACATGACAACTTTGGTTTGCAATGTGGAGACTTAGGTTGGCTTCACACCACGGTTTTTACCTGTCAGGTTCGGACCGTTATGAACTGGACCGAACCTGATCAGGTTTTACCCCAATGTATCCCTATGGTGCCGGATTGGCCTTATATGGCCTCCGGTTTTGTGCTTTTCTGGGAGGATCCAGTTCTTTTCATTTGTGGCACCGAACAGAAAATCGGAGTCTGCATCATTTTTTGTGTCCTGTGCCAAAAAACGAACAGAACCAGATCCTCCTGGGTCCAGGGTGATCTGGCGCCCATAACATGGGAGGCTATGGGCACCAGATTTGGCAAATAAAAAACAGATTGTTTCCCAAATGCATTTTACTGAAATTCAGCACCATGGAGAGCTCCACGGCTGAACTTGAGGGCATATTTGCCTAAGGCTGGTTTCACACTGCAGTTTTTTCCCTGATCAGGTTCAATCAGGTTTCTATCAAAACCAGGAGTGTCTCCAAAACCCAGAACAGGTGTCAATCCTTCAATGATAGTTTCTCTCTGCAAGTTCCTCTCCTGGTTCCTCTCCTGGTTTTGACACACAAACTGATGGACACTGATCAGGGAAAATACTGCAGTGTGAAACCAGCCTTACAAAAAGTCAACAAGCAAATTAGAGACCCTTTCGTGGATCCAACATTTTCAAAGATATACGTCAATAATATAATGACAAGAATCTCTTAGTATTATTATTATTATTTATAGAGCCCCATTGATTCCATGGTGCTGTACATGAGGAGTTACGGTACATACAAACAAGTTAAAAATACAATGAACAAACTAACAGTGACAGACTGGTGCAGAGGGGAGAGAGGACCCTGCCCTTGTGAGCTTACATTCTATTTTCAGTGGCCATATATGATGTTGAAGACAAGTCATTTGGTTTTCTTTAAACTTAGTCAAAGGATCAGGGTCAGAAAACCGTTATATACAATGGAAATAAAACATCCCAATACTCTACTATTACAGATTTATGTGGATTGTCTCCCTATATAAATACATACTGCTTACTTGCACATATGGTAAAAATAACGTATCCACAAAACCAGAAAAAATGCTTATTCTGCAGCACTAAGTATGATAATATACAACATATAAACACATGCTTCCTGCCCTCTGGGACACCAGCACATAGCATAGACTTCCAGCACATGATTAAAGACCTGCGTGGAGGAACTTTATTGTAAACACTTAAGTCTCTCTAAATTCTCCATATCTCATATGGTGAACCTACGGAAGTGCAAGGGTTAATATGAAGGAAAGTTTTAGGGAAATAGGTCTGTGAGAAGTGGGTGAACTCTCACCTCAGACCCCCTTGTAGCCCCATCATGGTCCCTCATGTAGGATACAACAGATGCAAGAGGCTAAGAGACATTAACCCTTAATACCAATCTCTATATGGTACAAATGTACAAGAACGACAAAGCGCTGCATGGAGACTTGGGCCAAGATCTCAATGTTTAGCTCATACATTGCAATTAATGATAGCCAATGTGTTGCATCTCAGGCCTGGACATTACACACATCAATGTCACCAGCGATCTCATCGCTGGCGACATTGAAGGCTGATCGCTGGTGAGCTGTCACACAGGCAGACTCACCAGCGATCAGTACCTGCGAGAACGCTGGTAACCATGTAAACAAGCGAGTAACTAAGCGCTGTGCTGTGCTGAGAGGCGCGCTGAGAGCTGGCTTCTCGCTCGTCTCCCGGTGTCACACGCAGCAATGCTGCGTGTCCACCGTCGACCATCACCAGGTTTTAGAGCAGGTTCTAAAACCTGGTGACCATCAACCAGCGATTTATCGCTGCTTGATGCACCCTGTCACACACGTCAATATCGCTGCAACGTCATGTGCAGCAGCGATATTGCAAGCGATATTGAGGTGTGTGACGTCCTCATTACATACATCCGTGAACCCACGGACATGTGAGACAAGGCTGTATGTGGGCATGGTGCGTATCATGTGTCACGGATCATGTGACAAGTGTGTTGTCTGTGTGCTATTCGTGGATAACACACACACCCTGTCAGTGCATACTCACTTGCCTCCAGCGGCACTGCTCTTCTCACTTCTGGTCCGCTGTCAGGCTCAGGGAAGTGAATATTCATGAGCTAATGAGTGGCACCAGACATGAGGAACAGGCAGCGCTGGAGTGAGTATGAAAAATTTTTAAGTTTTTCACTTTTGTCCGTTGTCCGTGCACATGGATAACATCCGTGTGCGTGGATGTTTTCGCCCAAAAGCGGAACGTGCTTCCGCAAAAAAACGGACACGCATCTGCTCCACACGGCAACACAGTCCATGCGGAATAACAGACATGTGAATAGGACCATAGGGGATCCTACGTCCCCGTATGTCCGTGCCTCCGGCATGTGTCCGCACATTCATGACTCCGGCATGTGTTTGCATGGAGCGCACATGTGCCGGAGGCATGGATGTGTGAAAGAGGGATCAAATACATCCACAATCATTTTTGGTGACTATCAATTAGGCCGGTTTCACACATCCCTGTCACCACGGACGTGTGAAACAAGGCCGTTTGGGGCGGGGCGTTCACACATGTGTCACGGACGTTTGACACAATGTGTGCAGTCCGTGTGCTATCCGTGTGGCCGTGGATAGCACACGGACAGCCTGTCACCCACATAATTACCTCCCTCCAGCGCCGCTGCTCCTCTCTCTTCTGGTCCCTCTTGGGCTCAGTGAAGTGAATATTCATGAGCCCCAATGAGCAGCACCGGAAGTGAGAGGAGCCGACACCGCTGGAGTGAGGTGAGTATAAAATTCTTTATTTTCAGGCTTTTTGGTTTTGACCATGGTCCGTGCACACAGATGTCACACTGTGAACATCCGTGTGCAGGACGTTTGTCCGTGGCTCCGCAGAAAAACGGACAAGTCGCTGTGTGGAGCACACGGACACGTATGTGCTCCACACGGAGACACGGCTCGTGCGGAAACACGGATGTGTGCATGGGTCCATAGGGGATCATGTGTCCCCGTATGTCCGTGCCTTCGGCATGTGTCCGCACGGACCGCACACGTGCCGGAGGCACGGATGTGTGAAACCGGCCTTAGTGAGTATATTAATATATGCCGATTCTGTGGTAGGGGGAGGGGTGGGTATAAACTGAACAATTGCCCAGGGCTCCTATCCGCAAAAAGGCCTCCAGAGAGACTTTATTGCTGCTAGTTCCCTGGACCGGTAAGGCTTGCTTCACACCACGGCGCAGTCCGGTCCGGGGCTGTCCGGTGTAAACCAGACAGCCCCGTACCGGATCAGCACACAGAACCGGAGGGTGAAATGTGCCCTCCGGTCCTGTGTGCAGCCGGACGCAGCTGCCACCGCTGATTAATCAGGACCGCGGCTTGCAGGGAGCTAGCCGCGGTCCTGAAAGAACAGCAGCGTGCAGCAGCCAGTGTCCGGTTCACGGATCCTCCCGGACCGGGGCAATCTGGCCCCATAGGCTCCCATGTTAGGGAGTGCCGGATTGCCCCGGATATGGGAGAATCCGGGCAAATCCGGGATACGTTTTTTGGGGAGATTTTTCTCCCCGGACACAAAAACGTTGCAAGCAACGTTTTTGTGTCCGGTGAGAATAATTCGAATTCTCCCAGATTCATCCGGAGAGATGGAAACCAGATGGCAGAGAGCTGCCATCCGTCTCCATCCGGCCCCATAGGCTGCTATGGGGATAAAAACGGGTCCGGGGCTGTCTGGTTTACACCGGACAGCCCTGGACCGGACTGTGCTGTGGTGTGAAGCCAGCCTAAGTCTGTGACCTTCTGCCTTTGCAAATCAGAAACTGCTTTGATAAAGCTACTAATGCCAATGTAGGTGGACCTGATGGTCTCTTGGTGACAAGTTCATGTGACCTTCAGCCTGTGCGAGTAATGGCTATCTGAAGAGCAGAACACTTGGTGTGCACTGTACACTGTGTGTGTGTGGCATGGAATATCTTTGTGTGTGTGTAGCACGGAACATACATGTAAGGCGGCCGTCAGACGCTTCAATATCTTGAGCGATATTGTAAGTGATCACGTGCACGCGCGATCACTAACAATATCGTTCACATCGCTGGTGAGCTGTCACACAGACAGACTCACCAGCGATGTGGAGCAGCGAGATCGCTGGTAACTATGGTACACATCGGGTTACTAGGCGCCGCGCGGCGCTTAGTAACCCGACGTGTACCATAGTTACCATCTCCCAGCATAGGCTCTGCCGCTGGGAGATCGTTCATCGTGGTGTCACACACCACGATGAAGCAGATTGTTACATCGTTCATCGCTTGATATGAGCTCCTGCTCTCATATCTGCGATGTCACGATCAAGCGATTTTACATTGTAAAATCGCTTGATCGCACGTAGCGATGCACAAACGATATCGCTTAAGCGATCAAAAAGCAGATCACTTAAACGATATCGTTTAAGATATTGAAGCGTGTGACGGCCGCCTAACATACATGTTTGCAGCATGGAGTGTGTATGTAGGTGTGTGTGTGTGTTTGTTTGTAGCATTGAGTGTGTGTGCAGCATGGAGTGTCTGTTTTTGTAGTGTTATGTGTATGTAGGATGGAGTGTGTGTACTTGTAGTGTTTTATGAGTTTGGAGTGTTGAGTCTGTTGTCCCTTGGAGTGTGTGTGCGTGTGTGTATATAGCACTGTGTATGTTTGTTTGTAGCATTCAGTTTGTGTGGATAGCATGATGTGCATTTTTGCACTCGGAAAAAGCTGTTAAGGCTGAAGCCGATCAGCGGGAAATGATTAGCTGCAGCGGTCTTATTATATTGTTCATGTCAGGTGTGGAAAACAGGGCTGATGGTGGGTTTACACGCCGCGATATCGGCGTCCAATATCGTTCCTGCATCGTACTGTTTGAAGGTACAATACGATGCAGGAACGATGGTAATCCGATATCGGGGGTCGAATGAGCGTGCTATTCAACCGCCCGATATCGGATGCCTGTTGGAGCCGGATCGTTGCGTGTAAACATCCAACTACGATGTGTACTCGCATCTCACCCATTAACTCCCATGTTAAATGGTCGTTGCTGGGTTGGTGGGCGTACACATCGGAGGGACGTGGTTTCCCGATATCGCAGCGTGTAAACCGCCGATGCGATATCGGGAAAAGTGCTCAAAAAATGCGCGCTGCCGCGCCGTTGTATAGCTATATCGCCCCGATATCGCGGCGTGTAAACCCACCATGAGAGTGGAACAACAAGGCTGATTCAGGAGGTAAATCTAGACCTTTTTACTTTATCGGCACTGTTGAGACCATCAATAAGGGGACCTTCACACTGCGGTCAGTTCCAATCCTGGGCTGTCAGGGTGAACCTGACAGCCCCGGATCGGATCAGCACACAGAATCGGAGGGCTAATATGCCCTCCGGTCTGGTGTGCAGCCTGACGCAGCTGCCGCTGCTCATTATTCAGGACCGCGGCTCGCAGGGAGCTAGCCGCGGTCCTGAAATAACAGTGTCGTGCAGCCACAGGGCTTTGGTTCCTGGATCCTCCCGTATCAGGGCATCCGTATCCGGCCCCATAGGCTCCCATGTTAAGGGAGCATCGGATTGCCCCGGAAGGATCCGGGGGAATCCTGGAGATGCCAATTTTGGGGAGATTGTTCTCCCCGGACACAAAAAGGTTGCAATAAACGTTTTTGTGTCCGGGAGAACAATCCCACTTCTCCCGTATTCTTCCGGAGAGATGGAATCCAGATGGCAGAGAGCTGCCATCCGGTTCCATCCGGCCCCATAGGACACTATGGGGCCAAAATCCGTTCCGGGGCTGACCGCAGTGTGAAGGCATCCTAAGTTGATGTCCAGTTGTGGATAACACATTTAACCTGATTCATCATCTAAATAACTGTGTGCGGTAATTCGTGTCATCTTCATCAAAATGGTCAATGTGTCTAATGACGCCGCTTTCACAAATGGTGATGATCAATCAATCCTGTTTTCAGTCCGGTATAATTGTGACCTCCATGAATGTATCGACCTGAAAGGTCAGCAACAAACATATCAACTAATTATAACTGCAAATGAATATAAATGGCTGGAGGAATCCTCACCTCATCAAGAAATCTGAGTAACATTGCGATCTCTGGTTCAAGTTCCAAGAGGTAAAATCAAATGTAACAACCAAGGAATAATATAATATATCAGAAATGGAATAAAAAGAGATTAGAAAGGTAAGGGTATGTGCACATCTGACGTTTGTGCATCTCTGCAGTCCGTCCAAAAACCTGGGTTTTTTTAGCAGAAACTGAGTTTTCTGTGCTCAGCAGTGTCCCTCGTTTTTTGCTCGTTTTCCGCCCGGTTTTACAGCGTTTTTCTCGGCGGTTTTCTCGGCGGTTTTGAAAACTGAGTTTTTTGTGCACTTGATCAGCTGAAACCGCTGGAAAAACGGTGGAAAGAAGTCACTTGCTCTATTTTTGGAAAACCGGTGGAAAAACTCAGTTTTGACTGAAAACGACCAGAAGAAAACCGTTCTAGTGAAGACAGAGTTTTCTAAAATCCATTGACTAGCATGTTAATCCAACCGGAGGGTAGGATTAACATAAATTAACATAAAACGGCGCGGAAAACGCCGACGGAAACCGGGACAAAGCAGCCCAGAAAACGTCTAATGTGCACATACCCTTAAGCTCTTAGAAGCAAGAAGAGGAAAATGAGAGCAAAGAGGGACCTGGGGGGGATTTGTTGACCAAGGTCCTGCATACCCCTAGAAGTGACCCTGATCCCACTGATGTCATCAGACATCTAACCCACCAGCAGTGATGAATTCTCCCCATCTCTGGGATTAGGATTCCTCTGCCTTGCGCAATTGGACGGTCCTGTACCCCTCTGCATTTCTCAATATCATGACAGTTTAAGGCTACGTTCACACGCTACGTTTTTGCTGTGTTTCATTGAGGATCAGTTCTCAGCAGCAAAACTGGATCTGTATTTTTGGGGAGGTTAAAAAAAACTCATTGCGTTTTTGATGCATTTTTTTTAGGTTTTTTTTTTTTGCATTGTGCACTATAGACAGAGAAAAAAGATATAAAAAAAAAAAAAAAAAAGTCCTTGATGTCATATCATTTCTTTTCCATTATTAATTATTGTTATTTATTTCTATAGCGCCATTACATTCCATGGCGCTTTACATGTGAAGGGGGGAGAACAACGACACATACAGTAAATATGGACACTCAAGTCTTACAGTTACAGAAGGGGTGGGGACTCTATCCGTGAGGGCTCACAGTCTATGAAGGGGGGGCGAGGAAACAGTAGGAGGGGGAAGAGCCGATCGTGTGACGGTGCTGCAATCGGGTCTCGTTGTAGGCCTTAGGTTTGTCGGAAGAGGTGAGTCTTGAGGTTTCTTTTGAGATTACCAAGGGTAGGTGACCTACCCCAAGGACCTTGGGGTACCCGGTCCTGGGTGGTTGCAATGTGGGGATGTCACAGGTGGCTTGCCCGAGCCCGTGGCCCTGGTGGTCGCTGAAAAAGGGGAAAAATAAAATAAAATAAAATCTTGTGACGCCACCTACGGTACCTGCGCTGCTTCCAGACCTCCGGGGATGGTGATGCTGCAGGTAGATGATAACGGTAGGTGGAGCTGGGTCCCCGGGGTAGTGATGTAGAATAGGGATTTCGCACAGGGAGGTGGCTCTGCAGGTGGGATGCTGACAGTCTATGTGTTGGGCAGGATCAGGGGCCATAATAACTGACACTCACACACTGGAAGTTGTTTCCAGACCTTTTACTGATGTTGTTGCAAGGTAACGTCCAGGGTATACTCCATGTGGTCAGGAGACACTTCAGGATTTCCACATCCGATGAGTTGTGAGGCTTCCTTGTCCTTGTGTGTGTGCTCAAGTCTTGGCCTGCCTGAAACCTGGCCTGACCTCCTCTTTGACTCTTATTTGTATTATTTGTATTGCAGGCGGTGAGAACCTTTTGCTGGGGTGCCGCTATCTCTGCTACGGTTCCTGGCTCTCGTGGTTGCTGTGCTACAAGTGTCCCAGAAGACTGAAGTCTCCTTGGTTGACTGGTGTTTTCTGCTGGGCTAAGTAATCCCTTGCAGACTCGGACTCCGGTGTCCGGGTTGCTTCCTAGGGTGAACCGGTATGGTTCCTCTGCCCACACTCTGTTCCTTGCCTTGCCTTCGACCCTCACTCTTGGGCCCTGCACTGGCTAGGCTTCCCTCTGGCACTGGCCTAGCGAGGCACCGTTCACCAGGATGTCTTCACAGTACTGCGCTGCCTAACTCCTCCCCCAGGCCAGAATTTATAGGGGACCTTGCCTGAAGGCGGCAAGTAGAGCTCCACTTCCGGTCTGGGGTGGAAGGTGTTGCATATGTAGGGTACCGGATGTGGAAATCCCTCTGTGCACCAGGTGGTTCTGTGGCTACCTATACTGCAGGATGCCGCATAGGTGAGTGACTGATGTGTTGGGCAAGAGAGTTCCAGAGTATGGTGCATGCATGGGAGATGTCTTGAATGCAGTTGTGAGAGGATAAAATAACGGGGGGAGTAGAGAAGGAGCTCTTAGGAAGATCGTAGGATGCGGGCAGGTAGCGGGAGACCATGTCGGAGATATATGGGGGGGGACAGGTGATAGATGGCTTTGTATGTCATGGTTAGGGTTTTAAATCGGGATCTCTGAGAGATGGGGAGCCAGTGAAGGGTTTGGCAGAGGTGGGAGACAGGGGAGTAGCGGGGAAACAGGTGGATTAGTCGAGCAAAGGAGTTTAGGATGGATCGGAGAGGTGCAAGTGTGGCGCCCCGCAAATGCAGGCATCACAGAGGGTATGGCACCCGTAAAAGAGGTGTAATTGCTCCAGCTGTAGGTGGACCCTAGGATGGTAGGTGAGATCAATTCCCAGCACTCCCACATTAGGTGAGCGGTGGGAGGTTACCCAGGAGGGGATATATATTCACCCCCGGGGGAAGCAAGAGGGTCCTTTGCTTGAGGTCTGGAGCCTTTTGACTTTGGTCTGAGGCCCTGGCCTTTGGGCTAGATGAAGGAGGAGGAGAGGAACTAGAAAGGTCAGCTAATTGGAACGAGGCGGAAGGTCAAACCAGGTCGGTTTCAAGCCGAACCGAAAGGAAGAAGAAGGGACCTTGAGGAGGTCCTGGAAGAGGGCGCCCGACGAGAGAAGTCTGGGCCCTAGAGAGAAAGGGAGATCCACAGAATGGAGCGTCCATAATCCAGTGGCAGACTGGGGTTGGTGACAGCTTTTTTTTCAGCTGGCATAAGCCCCTATTGCTAATTTCAGCCGTCAGTATGACAGCCGGGCATTAGCAATAGTGAAGGAGTTTAAAAAGAAGACAGACACCAGAAAAAACACCTTTGTTTGTTTTTTTTTGCTTTTTAAATAGGCACCTTGTTCTCCATTTTTTACATACCCGCCAATTCCCTCTGACGTAGACCAGGGTCCAGTGATGTCCGAACCGGTTCGAGGATCAGCTGATCAATCTGCCGCTGGCAAACAGATCAGCTAATGTGCCCGCTGGTCAGCTGACTGAATCAGCTGATCGCTTCACCGACGACAAATTGATCAGCTGACTCAGCCACCGCTGGTAAAGCAATCAGCTGACCGGCGGGCACATCAACTGATCTGTTCCAAGTAGATCAGCTGATGTGTCCGCCAGTCAGCCGATCCCTTTACTGCAGCTGATCTATGAACTGGACACCTTCCACTCACATCTTGGGACAGTGGAGGATAGGTGAGTACCTTTTTACCATTGTTCCCTTCTATTTCGCTTTAGCAGCGTACGCACAGGCAGTGGGGGTCTGCAGCCAGAAGCTGCCTGTACGTACACTGCTAAGGCGAACTACAGCCCCGAAACAGACACCCAGGCATACAGATACACATTTATCTCACACGGGAACAGGAACACGATTCCAAAATGTTGAACGTTCCTGTTTTTACTGTTCCCGTATGACATCACATCCTGTCAGTCCTCCATTTTCGGCTGGAGAAGCGCTGTAATAGCGGATTGTGTGACGAGTAATCCATTTATCCAGCGTTTTGTTATAATGGAGCCTATGGAGGAAACACAGGGGGGAAAAAAGCCACATAATTGTCGTGTTCATTCTTTTTGCGGATCCGTTTTCATCCCCAAAAGCGGATCCGCAAAAAATGCTGTGTATGAATGGCAAATGTGGAAAATCCTTTCACTTTGCTGCTCAACACAGATGCAGATGCGTTTTTAGGGGAAAACAGAGCCTAAAAAAACGCAGCAAAAACGCAGCGTGTGAACGTAGCCTAAGAACATGAATGGGGTTGATCTGGACGGTAATAAGCCCTAGATGTCATACGTCACCTCCCTGTTATCTGCAGCATGCTTAGGGAGATTGTGGCTCTCCAGCTGTCATTGACTTCTAAGTATCAGATGGCTGCTCGGGTGCGCTGGGACTTGTGCAAAATCTAAGAACCTTCTTAAATTCAGCCTGAAAATAACATAATTGACTTGTTTTTTGTATAATAGAATTAATGATGATATTTGATATGTATAATACAATGGATGGTGGGGAGGTCAGTTATCTAGAACATTTGATATATTATATTAGGCTCCTATTCGGCACCCGGATGATCCCTGCAGAGTCAGTGAGAGTTTAGCACCAGGGATGGCCGGACAGATGGTGGTCCACGCCTCAATACTGACACATTCTTGGCTGAAGGATCTGGACAGGAGACAGGGGGACTGATATGTGTAACTTAACTACCTTCCTGCAAGGAAATGCTGACACTACTCAATGGGCACTGATTAGTAAGACATGATTTCTCGGTCCTGGAGGTACTTGTAAAACAAGAGATGAGGTCCGCCGAACCCTACATACACAATGGGGTCCATTGACTACTGGGGTTTAGACCTATGGTATGGCAGACATCGTTATGGCTATAGCACCAGTCAAAGCTCAGATGTGCATGGAGCATAATATAGGGTATTTTTACTATTTTGGAAAAAGTGCAATTAAGGTTAAAAAATGAACTAGAAAGATAATACATAGAATTGAGATAGACCAAAGTATGCAGCAGTGCAGTGTGCTCTAAGATATGTGCAAATATTGAATGCATCTATTTTAAACTGCAATATTGCCATATAGGCTATAATTGTAAAACTGAAATACTTAGAGCACAAGTTGGACAATTTGTGTGTGCCAATCAGCCACAACAAGGTGACACCAACCATATCAGTAGGTTTGTGCATTAATCATTTCAAATACGTAAATATAGTCCATATGATGGTAATATAGTTTACAACAGACATATTCAATGGTTAATGTGTACATCTTGGTGCACACAGTGGCTTCTGCACTCTTTGGTATGTATGTAATGCAGTACTAGAAGTCGACACATGTTCACACTTGCTGCATTCTGTTGCTGGTCAGATTGTTTCTTTGTAATTAATGTCCACTGTAAGTATTCACCAATGTCAGAGTCAGAAATGGCAATATGCATAGTCCAGATTAGTGGGCGCGTCGCGAGGTCACATATCACATACTTGACCACCATTCTTAGTTCTGACACCTGTGAATCCTCACAGCGCATAATGAGCGTATGAGTGTACTCTGGAGGATTCACAAGTCTACAGTCACTTTCCATTCTAATCCCTTTAAATGGCTACTGATTGGCTACACGTAAACTGATCATTGGATGTTTAATAGCTTGTTTAGGCAGGCCGACCGCACTTCCCATTCACATAGAACAATGGTTTATTCAACGGTTCTGTGCACATAGAATGTCATCATTATTGCCTACAGTACAAGTCCCATTTATTCAGATCTATGTATTTCTGAGTAAAATAATTTTTAAATAAGATGAAGAATAATTTAATCTGAGTGATTGAGTCATGTGATTGTCAGTCTTTTTAGATAGGGATGCTCTTTTCCCAATATTCAGCCTAAGAATACTTGCTCCCAAATCCACAATGAGTTCACTGGAGAAGGTCATCATATCAAGAAACATTTCATTGGTGACAAATACACGGCTCGTACATAGTCTGATCTTTTCTGTAGTAATATATGAATATGAATCCTGGATCATTAAAGGAACAAGACAGAAGAAGAATCAATGACTTCAAGATGTGGAACTGGAGAAGGAGGTTATCAATACCATGGATGGCAAGAAGAACAAACAAACCAAGCCAAACATGTCACTGGAGCAAGGATCACTAAGCTACGACTTGTCTACACATCATACGAAGAGAGCAATCACTGGAGAAGGACATCATGGTCAGAAGAATAGAAGGAACAAGACAGAAGAAGAATCAACACCTTCAAGATGTGGAACTGGAGAAGGAGGTTATCAATACCATTGATGGCAAGAAGAACAAATAAACCAAGCCAGACATGTCACTAGTAACAAGGATCACTAAGCTATGACTTGTCTACACATCATACGAAGAGAGCAATCACTGGAGAAGGACATCATGGTCAGAAGAATAGAAGGAACAAGACAGAAGAAGAATCAACACCTTCAAGATGTGGAACTGGAGAAGGAGGTTATCAATACCATTGATGGCAAGAAGAACAAATAAACCAAGCCAGACATGTCACTAGTAACAAGGATCACTAAGCTATGACTTCTCTACACATCATACGAAGAGAGCAATCACTGGAGAAGGACATCATGGTCAGAAGAATAGAAGGAACAAGGTGAAGAGGGAGACCAGCAACCTGATGGCTTCATGCAATCAAGATAACTGTAGAGAAGACCCTGGTGGACCTATCTAGGCTGCACAAGATCGATCTTCCTACAGAGCGTCCATCCATGAAGGCACCATGGCTTCAGATTGAGCTGAAAGCCGTTAAATATTGATAATAATAATAAATACAGCTTTAGCTTTATGTTGGTTTTTGTCGAGGATTTAAATAATAATTTTAGATATAGTGTCCCTCTTATCCATAGGATGTGTCTAGTGCCACAACTTAACTCCATTCATTCCAATAGGATTAAGCTGTTAGAGAAGCAATGCTTTTGGCAGGGAAAAAACAGCCAAACCTTTTTTTCCCTTTAAATCACCTTTAAAGCTACATTCTGGCATTAATACAGATTACAAATTGGTTACAAATGTTGCCTGGAAATGTTTTTCATGTCTGACAAGATGACGTAATCATTCATTATATATGAATTAGTGATGACATAATGACATACTGGGTTTTGGCAGTAATTTACTATTGCCACATTCTGTACATATTCAATTTTTTTTAACCTCAGTAACTTTTTCCATTTCTTATGGGTAATGCGATGGTGAAGTCCTATTCAGATTAGAGTGTTATACAGACTTCTACACAGACTGATTTGATTTGTGCGTTACCCTAGATTCTGCTGATATCGCATGGTGGATAATCCCTGCTATATATACATCCACTACTATTCGCATTACCAGCCTCTGGGCTCGTATAACCCTTAATCAGGTGTAATCTCCAGCTACTACCACGGTGCAGCCTAGGACCAGGTACTTGATGCCCATACACATCAGAGTAAAATCAGCCGAACCTTCCAATGTAAGAAGCAGCGACCTGTGGGCTACTGTTCAGGGGGGTTGTCCTGAAGAAGAAGTTCATTCAAGCTTCAGCACTCCTTGATCTAATAAAACTACTTTGACCATTTTCAGTTTTCATCATAGTTGGCCTTTTCACCGGCAGCATGGGTTAACCTCTTATTTCCTGATATACTATCCATAGGGGGCTCCTTATGTTGGGGGAAGAGAAAGATCTAGCCTTTTAAACTTCAGCGTCCGATCCTTTTCTTCTTCCTAGAGATAAGCAGCTGCAATGAGTTTGGTAGCAGCTCAGTCGGGGGAGATGATGTGCATGGGAGAGTCGGGGGAGATGATGTGTATGGGAGAGTCGGGGGAGATGATGTGTATGGAAGAGTCGGGGGAGATGACGTGTATGGAAGAGTCGGGGGAGATGATGTGTATGGGAGAGTCGGGGGAGATGATGTGTATGGGAGAGTCGGGGGAGATGATGTGTATGGAAGAGTCGGGGGAGATGATGTGTATGGGAGAGTCGGGGGAGATGATGTGTATGGGAGAGTCGGGGGAGATGATGTGTATGGGAGAGTCGGGGGAGATGATGTGTATGGAAGAGTCGGGGGAGATGATGTGTATGGAAGAGTCGGGGGAGATGATGTGTATGGGAGAGTCGGGGGAGATGATGTGTATGGGAGAGTCGGGGGAGATGATGTGTATGGAAGAGTCGGGGGAGATGATGTGTATGGGAGAGTCGGGGGAGATGATGTGTATGGAAGAGTTGGGGGAGATGATGTGTATGGAAGAGTCGGGGGAGATTATGTGTATGGAAGAGTCGGGGGAGATGATGTGTATGGAAGAGTCGGGGGAGATGATGTGTATGGAAGAGTCGGGGGAGATGATGTGTATGGGAGAGTCGGGGGAGATGATGTGTATGGGAGAGTCGGGGGAGATGATGTGTATGGAAGAGTCGGGGAGATGATGTGTATGGGAGAGTCGGGGAGATGATGTGTATGGGAGAGTCGGGGGAGATGATGTGTATGGGAGAGTCGGGGGAGATGATGTGTATGGGAGAGTCGGGGGAGATGATGTGTATGGGAGAGTCGGGGGAGATGATGTGTATGGGAGAGTCGGGGGAGATGATGTGTATGGGAGAGTCGGGAGAGATGATGTGTATGGAAGAGTCGGGGGAGATGATGTGTATGGGAGAGTAGGGGGAGATGATGTGTATGGGAGAGTCGGGGGAGATGATGTGTATGGGAGAGTCGGGGGAGATGATGTGTATGGGAGAGTCGGGGGAGATGATGTGCATGGGAGTGTCGGGGGAGATGATGTGCATGGGAGAGTCGGGGGAGATGATGTGTATGGGAGAGTCGGGGGAGATGATGTGTATGGGAGAGTCGGGGGAGATGATGTGTATGGGAGAGTCGGGGGAGATTATGTGTATGGGAGAGTCGGGGGAGATGATGTGTATGGGAGAGTCAGTTGAGATGATGTGCATGGGAGAGTCAGGGGAGATGATGTGCACGGGAGAGTCAGGGGAGATGATGTGTATGGGAGAGTCGGGGGAGATGATGTGTATGGGAGAGTCGGGGGAGATGATCTGTATCGGAGAGTCGGGGGAGAAGTGTATGGGAGAGTCGGGGGAGAAGAAGTGTATGGGAGAGTCGGGGGAGATGATGTGTATGGGAAAGTCGGGGGAGATGATGTGTATGGGAGAGTCGGGGGAGATGATGTTTATGGGGCACAAGTCTTGGCTAGAGGTGAAGCTACTGGGCCTCCCAACCTTTGCCTATAATGTCACTGGTCTTGTCATCATGAGTTCTGCCATTGTATACAGATATGTACATATATATTAGGCATACTTTACATGTCCTCCATTGAGGATATATTGTCTTTAGTCTTTCCACATGATACCTATATCCATTAAACTCTGAGATTAAATCTACCTACAGTGCAGTTCCTGAAACAAGTTGCTTTGGTGCCTTAGGGATGCACCAATGACTATCTGCCAGTCATAGAAATCTATAAATTGTTTCCATACAATACACCCTCTACTCTATTTGGTCTGCTTTCAATAAGGTGTGCCCAGTCTAAATAGTGACCCTATATTCCAGAGATTGCAGCTAGAGTATACACAGTGCCTGAACCAAAGAGTGCATCCATATACAGTGTTCTGCCCATTCATGAGCAGCTAAGAAAATATTCATAGTTATACTAGAGTTATACTAGTTACGACCTGTAGAGGTCATTAGTAGCGTGTTTACGTTGTTTAGATGTTAAACATGATCTAGTAGAGCTCTTTGTCTGTCCCCTTTAAGAATAGTGTGTGCCAAGGAACCACCCCCCTTCTTCCTCCGGGAGAAAGAGATCCTTGTAGTCAGTTTCCCAGTTCTTCAGTGAGAAGATGAGTGTGTTTCTGGCTCTCCATTCCTTACAACTTTCCTCTTGTCAGATGATTCCAGCAAGTTACATATTTTTGTTTAGAATCTGTGTGAACAGATTATAATCCAGCCGTTCGTACAAAGAGAACTGTGTGATAGGAGATGTGTTTATACCCTGTAATTCTTCATGCTAGCATGTTTGCATTGTATGTAGATAAAGGTATTTCTATGTAGAATACTGTAAAGTGAAGTGTATTGTGCTCTGAGATACACCATTTGAGTTAAAGGGAACCAACCACCTCGGATGACCCTCATACACTGTTAATATGTGCCCCTGCAGCCTAGTAACCCATTAGCAGCACTGCTTTTGTGTGAAAAGTGGCTGCAGTAGAAGTGAGATAATGATTTTATACACTTACATGCCTGCGTACTTGAGGGTGTCTCCCTGTGTGTGCTGGCACTTGTGAGCTGTGCTCGTCATGCCTGCTCTCCCCTCCCTTATGCACGCCCCCTCTCAGCCTGCTATAGTGATGTGAGGCTGATTGCGTCATAAAGGGGGTGGGGCTACCGGGATGCCGCGATTTAGCCCCGCCCCTTTATGACGCAATCAGCCTCACATCACTATAGCAGGCTGAGAGGGGGCGTGCATAAGGGAGGGGAGAGCAGGCATGACGAGCACAGCTCACAAGTCCCAGCACACACAGGGAGACGCCCTCAAGTACGCAGGCATGTAAGTTTATAAAATCATTATCTCACTTCTACTGCAGCCACTTTTCACACAAAAACAGTGCTGCAAATGGTTTACTAGGCTGCAGGGGCACATATTAAACAGTGTATGAGGGTCATCCGAGGTGGTTGGTTCCCTTTAATGCCTTTTGCACTGTATGCAGATAGATGCATTCTGTATAGAATAGAGCCTGCTGCAGTGACCTTTACCATAGTTACTCATGTTGACTGTAACCTGTGTTATCACTGTGTTAATGCTAGTTTCTTTAATGCACCCATACTGACTGATTATTCTGTACTTGTATTGTAGTTTTTACCAACATTATTGTTCATGTAATCAAGTTTATCACCTCAATAAATATAGACTCCAGAAATCCTACAGTCTGTTCATTGGGGAAGTGAACAAGGGTTAAGCTGTATGCTAGATATCCACAGCCCCACATGTGGAAGAGGGCAGAACATACAGTGACCCAACCAGAGTGGTAACTACAGTACCGCAACCATAGATTGTCCCCAGATACAGTGCTTCAACCAAAGGGTGCATCCATGTGCAATGACCTAACCAGAGTGTTCTCACATATAGTGCCCCAAACAGAGCGTGCCCCATATACAGTGCCCCAACCAGAAGTTGCCCCCTCTTGTCTTTTTGCTGATTCCATTTTGCTCTGTTTGCAGAACCATATCAGGATTGCTGGTGAGGAGGGGGCTCTCCGGTGGGTGGGTGAAGATGATCTATAAAACACTCAGCTGCAGCAGATGGATTTGTTTTACTCTCTGGGACCATCTGAACTTCATCTGTTTCCTATTCTCCAGCCACTTTCCAGTAGAAAGGCGCAGCCGAGACCTGTCCTGAAATGGATCTGGTGCTTCCCATTAATGGAGTCAGCCAGCTGAGATGTGAGAGCTATCCGATATAATCTATGAGATCAGCTTCACAGCCATCTGTTTACCAGGATGGGGGTCACTGAAGAAAGTGCGCTCATCATTCTTCTCAATCACTATCCCAGCCACATGTATGAGGCAATCTGAAGGTTTATGTACGCGTATAAATCCCCATTTGGTCACTTCTGTCAAATCATGCATTTTGAAGTTAAGGCTTAGGCCAAGTTCACGTGTCCAGTAATCCTCCCATAGGACGGATCCAGCAGAGATCACAACTTTTTTGTCCATTTTGAAAGAATAGATTTTTGCAGGATCCGTTTGTTTAACATGGGAGTCTATGGAAAACGGATCTGTTAAATGACCACTGATTGGAAAGCAAATTGCTGACTGGGGGTTGTTTAATGCCCATATTGTATAGTGTAAATGTTTTGGGAACAGTTAAAGGGGTATTCCCATGAACAAAGTTAACTTTCTTATTATTTCAAGATCTACTGATTAAAATTAACTTTAATTTCCACAATTGGACGTGTTTATCTCAGCACAGGAACATTTTTTAATCTATTATTGGTGTCCCTCCTGTGTACTGTGTAATGGATGTGTCTGACTGTACAGGGACATGGTCTGATCATACCACATCTCCTGTGCTGAGATAATCTCATATATATGTCCCTGCTGTGTACTGTGTAATGGATGTGTCTGACTGTACAGGGACATGGTCTGATCATACCACATCTCCTGTGCTGAGATAATCTCATATATATGTCCCTGCTATGTACTGTGTAATGGATGTGTCTGACCGCACAGGGACATGGTCTGATCACACCACATCTCCTGTGCTGAGATAATCTCATATATATGTCCCTGCTGTGTACTGTGTAATGGATGTGTCTGACTGTACAGGGACATGGTCTGATCATACCACATCTCCTGTGCTGAGATAATCTCATATATATGTCCCTGCTGTGTACTGTGTAATAAATGTGTCTGACCGTACAGGGACATGGTCTGATTATACCACATCTCCTGTGCTGAGATAATCTTATATATGTGTCCCTGCTATGTACTGTGTAATGGATGTGCCTGACTGTACAGGGACACGGTCTGATCATACCACATCTCCTGTGCTGAGATAATATTATATATATGTCCCTGCTATGTACTGTGTAATGGATGTGTCTGATCATACCACGTCTCCTGCATAGGGAGATGAGGTATGCAGACATTACAGCATGGGATTACAGATGATTCTTTTTGTGAGGTAAAACATTTTCCTACCTGTTTGTGAAAAAAAAGAAAGAATCATCTGTGATTTTGTGCTGTAATGTCTGTATGCTTTTTCTCGTGATCACATCATGTCCCTGTACAGTCAGACACATCCATTACACAGTACATAGCAGGGACACATATATAAGATTATCTCAGCACAGGAGATGTGGTATGATCAGACCATGTCCCTGTATGGTCAGACACATCCATTACACGGTACATAGCAGGGACACATATATAAGATTATCTCAGCACAGGAGATGTGATATGATTAGACCATGTCCCTGTACGGTCAGACACATCCATTACACAGTACATAGCAGGACACATATGTAAGATGATCTCAGCACAGGAACATTCTTTTTTAAACACATCCAATTCTGAAAATTATTATTATTCCAAGATCTATTGATTAGTTAGAACCATAGTGTTCTGTTAATGAAAATCACGAGTAAAAGACATACAAAATTCATGGATATCTGAATGGTGGGTTTACACTACCCAACTGGCGGCATTAAATGACTGCCAATCATTTGAGGTCACAACTCAATAAAAGTCTATAAGAGCCTCGTTCTGGATCTCATAGACTTGCATTCGGAGGTAGTGACATAACTTCTGTCTTCCGGACAGTCACAAGATGATGTCGCCAGAGCAGCGTCTGTAAAAGTTAGAGCCACTAGAAGATGAGTATATGACAGGTGGCGGGGGATTTAGATTTAAAGTGACAATACAGCGCTGAAAAAAAAAATCAAACCACTGGAGTGGTGCTTTAAAGCTGACTGTATGCTTAGACCCAAACAAAGGGATAGAAAGAGAAATAAAGCTAGAAAGAGATAGATAAATAGAAAGACAGATATGTAGATAGAAAGAAAATAAGACAGTTAAAGGGGTTGTCGCATTATCTTACATGGGTTCAATTACATAATTCTATCATTTACTGTTCGTTGTCTAGGTGTCACATTGGGCTTAGGGAGACACCCAATGCAAGACGACAAGGGAGGAAAAAGGAGTACCTGACGCTAAGGGCAAAGGGGAGATGGTGACCCCTAGAAACACTAGTGCTGACACCTGGCTCCGCTAACGTCCCTATACAATCTCCGCAACTGTCGCCAAGCAAAATACCTCTTCCCTGTCTGTTCCTCAACAAAGCTTACTTGGGGATCAGACAGGGTGAACACTGGTCTACCCAGCTAACAACTAAAGGAAAACACCAAGGAGACAAACAAGAGGAAAACTTAGCTGAATAAAGAGAAAGACAGCAAACTATATGTTACTGTGTAGTGAGAATGCTGATGAGGGAATGGCAGTTATGGGCAGGGTGACCAGGGACTAGTCTGACCTTAGTCTAGGAACCCTGAATGGCCCTGATCCTGAAGGTATCTCTGAAGGTGAGAAGGTTCGGGCCTCCAGCCTTTCCCTAAAACTCTTCCACCAGCCCTGCGCTATTCCCCCCTCACCTCCCTCCACAGAACTGGGATACATCAACTCCAAAGGAAAGCTATAAGCCACACAAACACACAGGTCAGCACAGCACGGTTTCCAGGCATAGATTGAAACTCTATCAGCAGCACCACCTGGTGGAAGGAGAGGCTACTTAAAGGCTTGGGGGAGGGGAGTTCATGGGAATCACACATTAACCCCTCAACCAGCAGCCGAACCTCATAGTGAATGCAGTTCTGGAGCACAACACAGGAGCCCAGGACCTTCACAACTATCAACCATGCAGCTTTAAAGACAAACACATACACAGCAGCATCCAGCGAGGTCAGCGCCAACTAAGCTTGTGACACTATACCAGAAATTTAAGATGACTGCAAAGCCAGGAAGCAACACCACCTCCAAACACACTATCACGAGCAATGCATCATGGGAGCCAAAGGGTATAAATAGAGACAGCTGAAAGGTTGCAGGTAGGAGACCTGATGGGGCCTAGTGACCTCCAGCTATTACCACACAGAGGAATACCACTTAAAGGGACTGGGCCACAGTTCAGGATTTTGGCTGTTTGGCCAGATGCTGCGACCTTCTGTGAGTGGCCCAACAGCCTCGTCCGTGGCTCCTGATACACCCGTGACACTAGGTCACCTGCCACAGCTGCAGTGTATTATAGATGGCCATTTTCCTAACGAGGAGCATGATTTCAAGCTCTTTGCCATAAAACTGCATTTGTTACTTAAGTCTTGGCCAGATCACTGGATCCAGCAAGCTTCAGTGTTCCTGCCTCTGCTTGCTCATATGTATCACCAGTATTGTATTACTGGATTTCTGCCTCTATTCTTTTAGCACCTAAACTATACAATCACTGTGTAATCACCGTGCAGGAGAAAGTTGGCCGAGTAGGATGAAAGTGACTGTGACAGTAGATTGTGATTGGACTGGACTGGGAGGGGTGTCCATCCTGTTTGCTTAAGGGGAAGGAAGCTTATCCCAAAGGCCCTCATTTCCACCGGAAACCTATTTATATAAATCCCATGTACTAATGATCATAGAGATAGATATTTATATCTGAACACCGGTCCTCCCTAGTACATTGGAGATTAATTTTTGCAGCCTCCTAATTTGACTTAAATGAAAACCCATGAAAGGAAACAGAAGTGAATCCTAGTTAATCCTGTTAAATCCATGTTATAAAGCAGTCATTATGAAATATTTTCTCTAAGTAGTGTACCTTTAGAGTTTCTGAGGACCAATGTGAACTCTGTATCAGTGCCCATCAACCATCACATTGTAAACTCTGTAAGAGGACCCATCTACCCTCACAATGTGAACTCTGTAATAGAGCCCATCAACACTCACAATGGGAACTCTGTAAGAGTATATATCAGCTATCACAATCTGAACTCTGTAAAAAGGCCCATCAACTAGCACAACATCAACTCTGTAATAGGGCCCATCAGTTATCACAATGTGAACTCTGTAATAGGGCCCATCAGCTATCACAATGTGAACTCTGTAAGAGGGCCCATCAGCTATCACAATGTGAACTCGTAATAGGGCCCATCAGCTATCACAATGTGAACTCTGTAACAGGACCCATCTACTCTCACAATGTGAACTCTGTAATAGAGCCATCAACGCTCACAATGTGAACTCTGTAAGAGGGCCCATCAGTTATCGGATTGTGAACGCTAAGAGGAAGATAGAAGGAAAAGGGATTCCCAAGTTTTCTTAAAATATCAGCATCTTTATTGAAGAAATTATAAAATCACATGCTTAACCTGGCAGACAAGAGTGTCCCCCGGCCGGGGGGGGACAATAAAGATGCTGATATTTTAAGAAAACCTGGGAATCCCTCTTCCATCCATCTTTGCTTGATTACTAAGCAGGAGCCAGGTGCTATCTACAGGATTCCCTGCAGATCTTTTGGGCACCGGTGAGCTGCACCTCCCTTGGCCTTAACCTGATAACGTTTGTTTTAACTCTGTAAGAGGGCCCATCAACTAACACAATGTGAACTCTGTAAGAGGGCCCATCAACTAACACAATGTGAACTCTGTAAGAGGGCCCATCAACTAACACAATGTGAACTCTGTAAGAGGGCCATCAACTAACACAATGTGAACTCTGTAAGAGGGCCCATCAACTAACACAATGTGAACTCTGTAAGAGGGCCCATCAACTAACACAATGTGAACTCTGTAAGAAGGCCCACCAACTAACACAATGTGAACTCTGTAAGAGGGCCCATCAACTAACACAATGTGAACTCTGTAAGAGGGCCCATCAACTAACACAATGTGAACTCTGTAAGAGGGCCCATCAACTAACACAATGTGAACTCTGTAAGAGGGCCCATCAACTAACACAATGTGAACTCTGTAAGAGGGCCCATCAACTAACACAATGTGAACTCTGTAAGAGGGCCCATCAACTAACACAATGTGAACTCTGTAAGAGGGCCCATCAACTAACACAATGTGAACTCTGTAAGAGGGCCCATCAACTAACACAATGTGAACTCTGTAAGAGGGCCCATCAACTAACACAATGTGAACTCTGTAAGAGGGCCCATCAACTAACACAATGTGAACTCTGTAAGAAGGCCCATCAGCTATCATATTATGAATTCTATAAGGGGGCCCATCAGCTATCCCATTGTGAACTTTGAAATAGGGCATATCAGCTATCAAATACAATTTTTCATACATGTGTCCTGTTAATGTGCCACTGATGCCCTTATATTGCTGCATCCTATGCATTTTCTTAGGGACCCCTTAAGAAGGCCAATATAATACCATGCAATTAATGTCCCAATAGGTTATAAGATGGCAGCATTAACATTTAAAATGATCTGTATGATCAACCATCATAGATCTTAACTTTAACTTGATTTATTTTCCTTTCAGATTCAAGTGAAGATCGGCAAGAAGCACCTGCAAAGTCTTGAGATATTTCTTAACTATGGAGATATTGTCCTCTAAGTTAAAGTGAGGGTTCCTGTTACCGGTCCCATTCGTTACATTGGACGTTTTGACCTCCCAAGTGTACAAGATGCCAGCAAAAACCCCAATGTACTTGAAAACCTCAACTCCAAAAAGAGGTAAAAAGCCTAAACTTCGAGATGTGTTATCCAGGGAAATGATCAGCCCTCCCTTGGGTGACTTCAGACACAGCGCTCATATCGGACTAGATGGAGAAGACATGTTTGGAGAGTTGTCCTTTTTGCAAGGAAAATATGACCTGCTTCCAAACTTGGGTCGAAAGTTGACGCTTCAGAACACAGACAACAGCCTGGACCAAGAGTATCATGAAAGTGAAGGAGGTTTCCGTCCCTGCTTAAAAAACGCTGTATCTCTGCCGGTCTTCACTGCAATGCAAAGTAAAGAGAGAGCGCCCCAAAACCTCCGAGGCTCCATCTGGAAGAAGTTCCAAGTCAACGCTCAATGTCCATCAGCTATGGCGAGGAATGTTTTCATAGAGAAGATGTGTCCTTCTCCTCCATCTCTAAAGAAGAAACCAGCCGCTCTTTGACAGTGTCTTCAAGTTCCTCTGAAGCTTCCATTACTTGTGGGATGTTCAGTCCTGGATGTGAGACTGATGGACTGGAAAGTAAAATGGACAACCAGGATAACCCCCCCAACGAATCCCTCTTTGGGCTGGAGCTGGACCTTGGACCATCAATTCTGGATGATGTTTTGCGGATAATGGATGAATACAAAGCTTCCTGATTGACTAACATTCAGAAATGTATATGGACCTCTCTGTACACTATTTATTATTGGGCAGTAATGCTGTAGAGCTGGACAATCGACAATCCCGTCATCCAAAGGAACACATGACATCTCTTTTATCTGGAGGCTCTTTTATATCAGTGTTTTATATGGTGTAAAACCCGTGAAATTCATATTACTTGTTTTGTCATTTACCTTCGAACAATATAATACATTCTTTTGGAAACCCTACAAGAACTAGTGGCATCAAAGACACGGTGAATAAGGGATTAGTTTGGCAAGCGAATCTCAGAAAAAGTTACACCTTATCCTAGTATCCAAAAATATGTATTTCTTATTTCTGTAGATTTTGGTGTCTTTTTGACTCCGTCCATGGAACCTTTGGACATTCTGCTGTATGGTTGATCCAGTGAATGTGCTCGGAGATCTCTCTATAGAACCCGTGTTACGCAAAGTCTACACTCTTTCCTAAATGTTGACCATAGACATGGGGTAGGTCTTTGTCTCGTCCAGAGATATCAACTCTTTATGGCGTGAGAATGTTTCCTAAGTCAAATTGGACTATCAGTCATGGATGGTCACTTATGTAGGTGAAGTTCTCAGATGGTTCCAAGTATGAAACAAGTAGGAGATAGAGCACAAGGTTCAACCAAAGGTGCAACGTACACGAGAGACTTAAAAGAAAGTGAGATGTGGGAAAATGACAGAAGATATACCAGATTATGCTTTGGTTCTATATAATGCTTGGTAGATTCTGCTCAGCTTTGTATCCAGTTTACAAGATCAGGCTCAGCTGGTCAAAGGATTGGGGGGGTCTGCATCGTAAAATGGAAACCTGATTGGATTTTACTAAGCATACTGGTTACCAGAAAGAGCTTGTCTCTATGTAATGGTCATTAGATGATGTATTTTGGGCTAAAATTAATTTTTTTAATTGGGTTTCATTAAGGTCAAGGCTGTGATTGCCACCAAAGTTTGCTCAGTGCTTCTCCTACAAAGCGGCACTATAATAGTGAATAGGGTCAAATAGTGACATCCTACTATCGCAACCCAACCACGACATGCAAGTCGCGAAAACGCTGGAGTAGTCAGGATGATGCAATTTAACCCCATTCACTTGTTTAATGCTGCAACGTGACCAAAGTCATCATGTAGCCTTAGCCGAAACGTTTGCACCCTTTTACTTTTAGACTCTGTTTGCCATTGCGCTGCATTTCTGTCTGCACAACGAGTTCAGTGAGAAACCTTCAGTGAGCTAGTTTTGAGTTCTTATTAACTCTTTTATCCAATGTATGACCCCGTGAAAGTTGAGCTGAACCTTGACGATCACAAATTAGCTAAGAAGAGCTCAGAAAAGGACCGATAAGAGTTACAGACCAGCTCACCATTGGAGTGTTCATTAATTCATTCTGCAGCGAGCAGCGTGGAAGAAAACAATGAGCCTGTGGAAGCCAAACGGTGCAACGTTTTTAAACAAACCAAACAGCAACAAGTATTTTTAGCCAAAAATACACTGATTACAGTAAAGTAAAAGATTGGCTCCGAAGGTGTCCCTATTAGTGATGAGGGAGCACTTCAATGCTCAAGTACTCGAAATGAGTAGACGCTTGTACAACCTCAACTCGGGTACTGAGTATAATGGAAGTCAATGGGAAAGCCACTCTTCTGGAAAAATACTCAAGTTGCCTATAGACTTCAATTATACTCGTTACTCAAGTTGACCCCGTCCGAGCATCTGACATGCTCATTTTGAGCACTGAGCACCCGAGCATCACTCATCACTAGTCCCTATCATGGAGGCTCTAATGTGTATACTGCTCACCAGACTGGACTCTGCTTTGTATACTGGTCATCCGATTAGGCTCAGACTCTTTGCCTTTACCCCTGTGCAGCCACATTGAGCCTCTATGCGTTATGTATTTGTTTACCCTGAAAAAATATGGGAATAATGTACACAAAATAAACTTTGTCAATTTCTTGCAATACTTACCTTGACTACGTTACCACCTGTATTATACTCCAGGGCTTCATTTACAGTTCTGCAGGCTTCAGAGCTGAAATCTTTCAGCTTTCTTTTCTGGCTTGATCTCTGTGTAGAGCTTGGAACTGCCAGACTCGCTATCCATGGAGCTTACTACCACAAAATATAATAGAAAACAGCTACACTCAGTAAAGTAACACCAACATACAATTATTTAAAGAATGAAGCTTGTACCGGGTGTGCAATTGTGAGCCAATCACACAAGTACAAAACTTCTCACTATTACACAGGGCACCCAATGTACACCCTGACCCAACACTTGGTGCCCGAGCCTTTGAAAAGCGAAATGCATTGGATCCAACTAAATTTACCAGTTTGTCAACCAGGCGGTGTTATCTGGGCACCTCATGGCTATATGATTCAGGCACTGTGATTTATAAGTTGTATCATTTTATTATTTGTGCAGTAGTTTGCAGACTTAAATAAGGGAAATCAGAAGATTTGTCATCCATTTCAGTTCTTAGTATTAAAAGAAAAAGAGGTTTGGTACCATGTTAGCCAGTTAAAGAAAGGCCAGGCATGTTACTGAATCTAGTGGAGAAATAAAATAATCATGTAGATTGATACCTTTTAATGCTAACAAAAAAGTAGTTGTGCACAAGCAAGCTTCGAGACTTCTCATGTCTCTTCATCAGGCATGGTATAACAAAGTAATCTGAAGAAACCAAAATAAAATAAATTGATATTACAAAGTAAGCTCTCGAGACTTCTCATGTCTCTTCATCAGGCATGGTATAACAAAGAATCTGAAGAAACCAAAATAAAATAAATGATATTACAAAGCAAGCTCTCGAGACTTTCATGTCTCTTCATCAGGCAGGTATAACAAAGTTTATAACAAAACACAACATAAATGATGTTACAAAGCAAGCCTTCGAGACTGCTTACATCTCTTCATCAGGCAGGTATAACAAAGTAATCTGAAGAAACACAAAATAAAATAATTGATCTTACAAAGCAAGCTCTCGAGACGTCTCATGTCTCTTCATCAGGCATGTATAACAAAGTTATTAGAAGAAACATAAAATAAAATAAATGATGTTACAAAGCAAGCTCTCGAGACTGTTATACCATGCCTGATGAAGAGACGTAAGCAGTCTCGAGAGCTTGCTTTGTAACATCATTTATTTTGTTTGTTTCTTCATAAACTTGGTATGCCGTGCCTGATGAAGAGAACGTAAGCAAAGTAATCTGAAGAAACACAAAATAAAATAAATGATCTTACAAACCAAGCTTTCGAGACTTCTCATGTCTCTTCATCAGGCACGTTCTAACAAAGTTATGAAGAAACACAACATAAATAAATGATGTTACAAAGCAAGCATTCTAAACTGCTTACGTCTCTTCATCAGGACGGTATAACAAAGTAATCTGAGAAACACAAGTATATTTGTGCTTCTTCAAATAATTTCTTATATCGGGCTGATGAAGAAACGTGAGCAGTTTCGAACACTTGCTTTTAACATTGTTTATTTTATGTTGTTTCGTTATAAAGTTTGTTATACCGTGCCTGATGAAGAGACATGAGAAGTCTCAAAAGCTTGCTTTGTAAGATCATTTATTTATTTTGTGTTTCTTCAGATTACTTTGCTTACGTCTCTTCATCAGGCACGGCATACCAAAGTTTATGAAGAAACAAAACAAAATAAATGATGTTAGAAAGCAAGCTCTCGAGACTGCTTACGTCTCTTCATCAGGCATGGTATAACAGTCTCGAGAGCTTGCTTTGTAACATCATTTATTTTATTTTGTGTTTCTTCAGATTACTTTGTTATACCGTGCCTGATGAAGAGACAGGAGAGGTCTGGAAAGCTTTCTTTGTAATATCTTTTATGTTGTGTTTGGTTATAAACTTTGTTATACCGACATAAGCAGTCTCGAAAGCTTTATTTGTAAAATCATTTATTTTGTGTTTCGCCAGATACCGTACTTTGTTACATCATGCCTGATGGAGAGACGTAAGCAGTCTCGATAGCTTGCTTTGTAATATAATTTGTGTCAGCCATTAAAAGGTATCACAACTACAAGATTATTATCAAGTTCATAATATTGGAACGGATTACAGAGGGTAGTTGTTGCCTAATTGTTTGACCCTCTAATATGAAGCCCCTGATCTCTCCGGAATCTATTACGTTTCTTGGCATGGGAAGGGATCTGTCAGGCTAATGCTCTATGAGAAGGAGGAGACTAAGTATTTTAATTGCTGGCAAGTTAAATACACATTATTTCTGGAAGGAAAAGGAAGTAGCTGACAATTGATGAATGCTTGAGTAAGTGACCCCTTACAGGACAGCACAGTTCTGGCTGAAAGTTATTTGTTATTTTTAGAGATAAGCACTTAAGTCCCATGACCTAAAAAACACTGATGATCTCCACTGACAAGAACACTTACAGAACACAGCACTGTCACTTAGTTTCAGGTTGTTCATACTCATCTGGAGCCCTCTGCTGCCTTCTGCTGGATGAAGTGGGTATTTCCACATAAACAAATATTTCAGTATCTGTGGATAAACTGAGCTCTGCATATGTAAACTATTCAATGTTTCTTCTATTATTCCGACTAAAAGACAATTAATTCTTTTTTGTAAAAACCTCTCTGTTGATACAATATTTGTAAAGTATTCATCTACACATGTATCAGGCTTTTTCTAGAGAATGGTTTGTAGTTGAAATAAAAAATATTTATACATTGTGTACTTTAATATGCTTTACATATATATATTTATATATATATATAATATACATTTGTTAATACTACATTTAATTTCACAATTTTAATTTCAGAATTAACTAGATTATCTGGGTAGTGCATTCCAGAGAAATGGTGCAGCATGAGAGAAGTCTTTGAAATACAAGTGGGAGGTTCAGATTTTAGAGGATGCTAGATCTCAAGGCTCTTATACACATTAGACTAACGTTGGTTGAACCTGCCGATATTAATGGTTCAGCCAACAGTCTAATGTGTTTGTGGGCACCGCTGACTGATTGCTGGGGGAGATGTCGATCAGTCACATAAGATTTTTGACTGCCGATCGCATTGTTCTATTGGAAATAAGCTGCCAGACAGTGTATCAATTGGCAGCTGTCTCATAGAGAAGGTAGCAGCACTTGGCCATGAGAGTGCCCCTGTGTATTGGAGTCAGCTGAGACCTCTGTTGGTCGAATGATTAACAGGAGCGTTGTTCAGCCATCTAGTCTATGTGTACAACCTTAGATCATTAAGGAGAGAGAATGGGTAGGGTGGTAGACAGAGATGAAGGAGATGTAAAGCAGTGTAGCACTATGGAGAGCTTTGTGGGTCGGTGTGATAAGTTTATATTTGATTCTATAGCGGATGGATAACCAGTGCAATGTCTGGCACAGTGAGGAGTCGTCGGTGTAGTGGCTGGACAGAGCTATGAGCTTGGCTGCTGCATTCAGCATAGATTGGAGAGAAGAGAGTTAAGTAAGAAGTAGACCGATTAGTAATGAGTGGCAATACTCCAGAAGAGAATAAATAAGAGTCACAGTATGAGTTTTTGTAGGTTTAATGGTAGAAATAGGGCAGATTATAGAGATGTGTTTGAGGTTCAGGGGAAATGAGTCAATGATTGGATATAATCCTGAGACAGCTAGCATGCATCTTAAAAGTTGTGGAAGAACCACCCATGAAAAAGGTAATATCAGGTTTAGGTAAGTGGGTAGAATAACTATGTACCAGAAGAGTCTTCTGAGGTTAGACACTGACGGAGGACAGGTTGGGTTGACAATCTTCATTTTAGTTTGGTCTAAAAATATTGGATGGGGTTGAGGTTCAGGCTCTGTGCCGCCGGTCACATTTGGCAATACCCCCCTAAAAACGCCAAACCATGCCTCTATAGATCTTGCACAGTCATGAGGAACAGAGCGCTGCCTAACCCTAACTGTTCCCACAAAGTTATTGGCAGACACTTATCCTAAATATCTTGGTATGCTGAAATATTAAGATTTCCCTGCCATGAAAAACAACCCTATGGTATCATAACCCCTTTATTTGGAGAGGGTATGCCTGTCACATTTAGGATGTCTTCTTTTTCTTCCACAAGGGTAAAAAGGTAGATCGTTACACATCTAACCAACCCTGTAGCTAATGAAGTCATCGGACAAGGCTGCATTGACCTTTATGAACAGATAATGTCAGGACATTATTTGGAGGTGCAGCTCAGGTTCTCATTGGGTCACACGTTTAGCTACAAAGGTTAGAAAAGGATCCAAAAAGCAAAATTAATCTATTTTCTTCTTTTTCTAAACCTTGAAATTCTGCTTCAACCTATTTTTTCTATTAGATAGGACCTTAAGTAAGTGGCCCTGAGTGTCAGTTCAGTAGTGCTGCTATCTATCTATCTATCTATCTATCTATCTATCTATCTATCTATCTATCTATCTATCTATCTAGGTCTGGAGAAAGACTTGCAGCACTCCTAGTTCTCAATGTGAAAAGAACTTTCTTTATTAGGACAGGCACAAACCATGCAACGTTTCAAGTCAAAAAGACTTTTCCTCAGGCAGTCTTTTTGACATGAAACGTTGCATGGTTTGTGCCTGTCCTAATAAAGAAAGTTCTTTTCACATTGAGAACTTGGAGTGCTGCAAGTCTTTCTCCAGACCTGGATTTGTCTACAACCTTTAAAGATAAGGTTTGATTTGCCTGCACCAGCTTTTCAGCTGTTTATGCTGCTCCCTGACCCACTTTTTTTCTATCTATCTATCTATCTATCTATCTATCTATCTATCTATCTATCTGTAAGTGCCAAGATACATGTGAACATTAAATATATGAAAGGTAAGCTTCTTTACCTCCAAATAGATAATGTGGATAACATTGAGGTACACTGTGAAAAAATTGGCCAATTTGTGTGTGCCCACCAGCCACTACATGTTGCCTTTGTAGATGGGAACCTATCAGACTTAAATCTCTTGGAGAAGGCCTACAAATTAAAAAGCCAGGTAGGATCCAGCAATAATTAAAAACAGCCTTAGGACTTATACAGACACCAGTGAACATTGGTCTGAGCACAAAATGCCTGCGGATCACCTGGCCCCGACTCAACAGCCTCATGGGCATAGAGTGTATGAGGCTGGAGGGCTCAGGTTGGGAGGCCCACCGTCAGTCCATGCATTGTAGTCCTTTTTTGGATCAAATACGCTGATGCCTGCATGAGCCCAGAGACTGATGTGAGTGTGGCGCCCCGCAACGAGTGCGTCACAGGTGGGTACTGCATCCCTGACTGAAGGTGCGGTATCCTCCGTCTCAGTGATGAACAAGTTAAATCCAAGGCTCCATACACCACATGCACCATCCAGAGGTAGAGGACCAATCAGGTCCTGGTGGGAGGAGAGCGAGATGTGTAGCAGTGGGGAAGGACAGAAAAAGAAAGTTAGAAAGTAGGAGAGACAAGCCAAGGAGAGGAGCTAACAGAGAGGGCACCGAGAAGCGGTGACCCAGAAAAGAAGGGGGCCAAGTAACCAGTAACGGGTAAAAAGACACTCAAGCCCAGTCCACCCGGCTCCGAGGCAGTGCAGACGTCCACCGCTGCACTACACAACCGGAGTGATAGAGGGCTTCCTAGGAGCGCATCACAACAACCACCATCACTGCAGCTGTATCGGGAGGGGTACCCACCATTGAGGTTCAGGGGAACCTATCGGGAGTCGCTTAGGCCACGGCTCGGGTTCCCCAATAGAGGTTCCTCAGTATCCCGACCCGATGCATGAAAGCAAGCGAAGAGTAAACAGGGACAGCGAGATGAAAGAAGGATATTGTGGAGCCTTCGAAAGACACTATTTATCACTGGGACCACCCGGTCCGTTACCTGGAGGTCTGAACCAGTTGTGCCGTGTACCCGTTGACCTGCAAAGAACAGAGTAAAGACTTATGCAGAGGAGCACCGTGTCCGAGTATTCTTTCTGAACTGTTGCTAACTTTATACCAAACTAACTGGGCTGCCATATTCCACCAGTGCAGCTCCTGACCCGAGGACTATTGCTCATCCTGTGGGGAGCAGTTCCATCTAAATGCAGCCCATCCCCCGGAGGTCCAAGCAGCGCTGGTGCCATCTCTGGACACCCACAGGTGACGTCACGAAACAAGACTTTATTCTTTATTAAACCGTGCAATTGACCACCAGGCCCTTACAGCCTCAGGCACCGAACCGTGACCGCAGCCAGCGCCTGAGACCTGAGAACCCGGCAACGGTGAGTCATGAGCAATGCTTAGCAAACTAAAGAGGCCGTCACTAACTCCAAATGTATTATATAAAGAAAGAAACCTGACCAGCATCTGCTCACAGAATGAAGAAAATATTAACTGGGCCCAGATACCATAACTGTAATACAGCATCATATTGTGTGCTGGTCACAAGTTTGAACTTACCTCTTCATGTAATAGTTTTCTTTGTTCTTATCTAAATGTGCACATTGTAGATGCAGACTGAGGGCAGCAAAGCCATGAAGAAACACACATGGAAACAAGGAGTAAACAAGGTCCCAGCATTGGCTGCCTATATCTCATATATTAATAAAGATGATGAGGAAACAATTATTATTATTTATTTTACTAGCATCATCATATTCCACAGCACATTACAAACCTCGTCATCTTTGTCCCCTGTTGGGGCTCACAATCTAAATCCCCTATCAGTCTGTCTTTGTAGTGTGGGAAGAAACCGGAGAACCCAGAAGAAACCAACACAAACATAGGGAGAACATACAAACTCCTTGTAGATGTGGTCCTTGGCATTGCAAAGCAATAGTGCTATCTGCTGTGTCTACGTGCTGCCCACATTCACTCGCCTGGGCTTCTTTCTGTTTAGATGCAGAGCTGGGCTATATACTTGTCATCACTAATGGCGGTGAAAACAGACAAGACAGATCCTATTGGATGTTTTGAAGGAAAAAGGAAGTGGAAAGGATAACTAATCATATGCTAAATAGTTGAACATCAGAGTTATGTATGAGCTAGCCAAGATGATTGTCTATAAAATGAAGGTAGTCTCATGCTCAAAGCTGTAGTGGATGGTGAGCAGGGGTGAACTAAACCTCCCCGCCGCCTGATGTGTAGACTGGGGGGGAAAGCTAGCAGGCCGGCGGTGGGATTGAAGAGCGGGGGGTGCTAGCTGGCCTGCAGCAGGATTGAAGAGAGGGGGGGGCGTTGGGGGGGTGCTAGCTGGTGTGTGTGTGTGTGCACATACCTTCCTGTTGTGGAGGCAGACAGCGGCCAGCATGCAGGAAGGAAGACGCTGCTATATGCAGGGTGCCGCTCCCCTGCCTCCTTGTCACCTGAGCAGAAGGCTCAACTTGTCCAATGGATGCGGCGGCCCTGATGGTGAGGCATTGAGCCTGAAAGTCAAAGTGTTGTTACTTTTTTGCTTGTCAGTGTATTCCGTGGATGGGTGATAATTTGCTTCACTATTAGACATGAGCGAACCTGTTCGGAGTTCGGGTGATTTTTGTATGAAAATCACTGGAGCGAGCATCACTCGGTGCCCGGCAATGCTTGATCGGATCGCACTGGGAGTAAAAATAGAGTTATCAGCCATAGTGTGGATGTTAAAGGGAAAAAAAACAGGCCCCAAACAGCCAATCGGTGATGGCGCAGTCAAGTTTAGGACCCAAACACCGCCACCGAACCCGAACATCCACGGGTTTGTTCGACAACTGAACCAAAGGTTCGCTCATCTCTATCCAATGTATTCAATATAAAGTAACCAAACTTTTCATACAATGTTACATTTTGTAAACCTAAACCAATGAGCTGTGGACTTTACCGAGGCTTTTTGGCCAATCGGTGGCAGTCCCAGGACCCAGGCTCCCATAGATCTACCTGCAAATAAGAAGACAAAAAATAGATGAAAATTGTATCAAAGGATTGTTTACTCCTCTCAACAATTATCTCTAGAATATATCCTTGAACTAACATCTGCATTCAAAGGTTTCCCAATAAAAGACAGAAAGCCTAGACATTACCTTATCAAATAATCTATCCAATAACTGCCATGCTTAGTATGAGATCAACTACAACAGGTGCAGGGGATGCAAACGCACCCGGGCCCCGTAGTCTAGGGGGCCACAAAGGTCCTTTTGGTCTATAGAAAAAGACTAATGCTATTAAAGATTTGCAATAATTGGGGGCCCTGTTGGAGCTTTTGCATCGGGGCCCATGAGCTTCAAGTTACACCGCTGCTCATAAATGTTATATAACTATATGTGGAAACTAAATATGTTCATCTTTGTTTCCTACTTCCACAATATATGTATCAAAATAAATCTAAAAATGAATCTAAATAATGAACTACACTAAAAATCACCGTCCAGTTTTAGTTGTAATATCAAAAATACCCAATAGAGGGCAGAGTTGCATTATTTACATATTATTAGCAAAGGCAGGCAGAGAACCTCTATAATGAATGAACCAAGAGTGGGGTGATGTGATCTGACATTATAGCTACTCATCACTTCCAAGGACATATTGAGCTTAATAAAAGGTCTCACGTCCTACAGTGGGACTTGGTCCAACATGGACACTAAAAATTATTGCTCCTGAATTGTTACTTTACAGGAAAACAAATAATTATTAATACCGTAGAGGGGATACTGACATTTGGTGCCCAAATAATATTGCCCAATACTGTCTAGAAATCATATAAACAATCCCAATAATAGTGCCTAGATAATTCCACCATCAATGTGTTCTATCGGGATTTCTGTTACAGACATACAGACAGAATTAGACGATTAAATAGTAGATATGACTCTCCCAGGGTATAGGGACTCGGGTATCTGGGCCCTCTGCTTTGGTAGGGATGTCACTGGTGGCCTGCCCAGACCCCTGGCCCTGGGGTCTTACTAAGATAAAGGGTGATTCCCCCCCCATGATGGATGGGGGGGGAATGGTAACGTGACGCCACCTGTGGTACCTGGTAACGTGGATACTAGCGCTGCGGCCGGCCACTGAGTTGATGAAGGTGCAGCTCAGAGTAGTACAGCTCCCCACAGGTGGAGCTTTACCTCAGGGCAGCGGGGTGGATGAGGGAAGTCGTTGTCGCATCTTTGCAGGCAGCGGCGGTGAAGCAAGCATTCACACACACAATAGTCTCTGTTTCGGTACCTTTTTACTGATGTCCGGTAACAGGTATGATCCAGGAGGGTAACCAGGTTATCAGTGCAGCTTGGGACGTTCACCTTGGAGAGTTGTGAGGCCTCCTCTGTTAGTGTGTGCGGTGATTGGGGTAAGTCCTGCATGAAACTGAACTTGCCGCTCCTTCTCCCTCTCAGGGTACTACTCCATAACTGAGATTGAGAACCTTTCTGTGGGATCCCTATTCTCTGCTTAGGTCCCTGTTCTTATACTTGGTCAGGTTTGAGTGTCTTTTATTCTTTCCCTCAGGGGGATTAGATCCTCCTGGTCTGTCCAGGCTTTCTCTGCTACACTTTAGATTATTATCAGAATCGGACTCCGGTGTCCGGGTGGGCTTAAGGGAAACCAGGTCTGTTCCCTTCTTCTTTTCTCCTACTTCCTTCACTGGCCTCCAACCCTCTCCCTAGGGCTCAGCACAGCTGGGTCAGTCTTCCCTGGTTCTGGGCCTGGCTTGATCCCAGTGACCAGCTCCTTCCAGTACCTTCCTCTTTGGCTGTCTGACTGGAACTACCTGACTCCTCCCCTCAGGTCTGGATCTGTGGCGCCCCACAGTGGTCAGGCATCACACCGGAGTATCACACCCATAAAAGCGGTGTAATTATCCCTGTGGCAAGTGAATGGGGAAGTTAAAATGTGGCTTGTTCCTCGCATCCACACACACACCCCTTAGCTCAGGGGACTATAGTGTTAATTCCTTTACTAGGAGACCCAGCCCCAGTGGGAGGAGTTGAGGGCAAGCAGTGTGGGGGTGGGAGGAAGTGAGAGAGAGTCCATTCGGAGCAGGAGGAGGAGAAGGCAGCTACTGGGAACAGCAGCAGCTGCAGAGAACGTCTATGGGAGAGACAGGAAAGGAGCTTTCCGAGAGAGCAGCCGTTTTGGGAACAGAGGAGCCGGTGATAGTGTAATGAGGTGTACAATTCAGACTGTATCATAGAAATGGATATGGAAATGAACTGTGCACAGTCCGATACTGCCCCTTGTGGACAAGTGCTAAAACAAACTGGGAAATTACAGCTACAGCTCATGCTAGACCAACAGGCGGACAGGCAAGCGAGACAGCTACCCAGTCGGCCTATGGGAAAGTGCTGGACATGCGGCGACCCCCGCCATAGAGCAAACCGTTGTCCGCAACCTCCACCCGTGGTCCGATATACCAGAACCAGCAAGCCATGCCCCACAACAGCAGCCACCTTTAAACTAGATGCCCCCGCCAAAGCGGCTCGCTCAGCAGGGGAGATCAGGGAAAAGGGTGTGAAGAGACAGAGCCAGACCGATAAGCAAGTGCTGGCCACTCAGGTCCAGGGGACGGTGAAGTGGTTTAATGTCCGCGATGGGTATGGCTTCATCAACAGGAATGACACAAAGGATGACGTGTTTGTACATCAGACTGCCATAAAGCGTAACAATCCTCGTAAGTGCCTCCGCAGCGTTGGTGATGGGGAGGTGGTACAGTTTGATGTTGTGAAGGGAGAGAAGGGTACAGAGGCCGCCGACGTCACCGGTCCTGGGGGTGTTCCCGTTAAAGGAAGCAGATTTGCCCCCAACCGGCGCCGCTACCGCCGTCGATCCTACTCTCCCCGGGTAGAAAACGTGACTGAGTTTATTGGAGATATTGTGAGCCCTGAACAAGGGAGCGAAGGTGAACGGGGGGATGACGGTTTCCCCCAACAGAGGTCCCTACTCCGCCGGAGATCAATCCCTGTGATATCAACGGCCATCACTGCCTTGGAGCCGATGGTTGTTGACAGGGACTGTCAACCTTTAAGTGGGGGGGTATGTAATGAGGTGTACAATTCAGACTGTATCATAGAAATGGATATGGAAATGAACTGTGCACAGTCCGATACTGCCCCTTGTGGACAAGTGCTAAAACAAACTGGGAAATTCCCTTTTTCAGCAAATGTGTTTACTCAGGAAGTCAGTATAGAGCCAGAGCTGAACCAGAGAAGATCTGCCTGCGGATGTCTGTTGAAAGTGGACTACTTTGCTACACCTTGCCGGAAAAATCACCCCACAGAAGCCCCTGTGACTGATCCTGGGCCACTGGACTTTGGTGCTGTGACTCTTGCCGCTCTGCAAAACCTTGCCCGCCGAGCACCCGGAGTGCATGTGCAGGGGCCGTGACCGACATAAGGGAGCCATTTGGCTGCTGTGATCTCTCTTCTGCTGCTGCTCGGTGTGCCCTGAGACTGGGAGAGACATTAAAAGAAAAATTCTGTCACCTGCGGAAGGAGACCAAAGAAGAAGACTGCGGAGATCCCCAGGCCTGCTACGTGGGAGCGACATCTTCTTCTGTGATAGACTGGTACGTGATTTTAGGGAAAGTTAGGGAAAGATACCGTCATTGTTGTGTTTTTTCTTGCTGCGTACCCGGCAGAAGTGAAGATTCAGAGACTCTAATATATACAAGTGCGCATATAGTTCGGTTGACTGTGATATAAACATGGTTGCCAGTAAAGAAACGTTATTACCGGTTAAACCTGAGTATGGGGATTCTGTTGAGAAAAATCATACACACACACCCGCGGCCTTACCACCGGTCGCTACAATAGGTTCTCCCAGACGGCTTACCGGGCACCGGAGCCCGCAGACTGCTGGAGTCTACAAGCACAGCAGAGAATCCGGATTACTGTGGAGTCTTCAAGTCTCCCAGACACCAGAGCAGTCAACATTAAGGGGGCCAGGCACCGCGTGATGAGAGATAGCGGCAAGCCATTAGAGGGTTACCCGACGACAGCGAAGGTGAGAGAGCACAGGAAGCCAGGCTAGATTTCAGGTCAGCCAGGCTTCACACCAACCTGGAAGAGCAGTAAAGGAGGGACACCTAACCAAGCCCCATGGAAACGATCCGTTCACTTGCCACTACCTATAACGGTAACCTGTTTGAATACCATCTTGCTGAACTGTGGACTGTATTTTGCTGCTGAACGTTTACAGTAAAGTACCCACGAGAAAGTGTCTTTGCCTGTGTGTGGGTTTCTCCATCAACCTGCTTGTTTTCAGGACCGCTGCCCCAGAGGTGCACTGTGGCGGTGCTGGTGGCCCATCACCAGGTACTACAGGTGGCGTCACATGACAAACTCTTATCCCCTGTAAATAAACGCTTTTTGAAGTGTCACCCAGGCCACGAGCTCAGGCGCTGCCACCCGTGACATCCCCGCGAAAGCACCCACCGAGCCTGATACCCGAGTACCCAAAGGCCTGGGGCTCGACAGACCCTTATAGGGGAACTTGCTTAAGGCAGCAAGTAGAGCTCCCCCTCCAGGTCTGGGGTAGAAGGTGTTGTTTGCTGTGTGTACCAAGATGTATGTCTCTCCTTGCACTAGTGGGTACTTTTAACTGGTGTTGTTGCAGGTAAACATCCAGAGCACTGCCGGGTGTTCAGGAAGCACCTCTGGATATCCACAGCGAGTGGGTATAAGGCCTCCTTGTCTCTTTCCCAGTGTGTGTGAAGCCCCTGCCCTGTGTAAAACTTGGCTGGCCTCCTCTGCTCTTTCTTTCCAAATGTGCTGTCGGTGGGACACCTTCTATGAACTACCGCTGTTCCTCTCTCTGCAGTGCCTGGCTCCCTGGTGTGTGACTGCGCAGATGTCCGGGAGACAGAAGTCTCCACGGTGGACCGGTATTCTCTACTGGGCCGGGTTCTGTCCAGTAGACTCGGACTCACGTGTCCAGCGTCTGATTTGAGTGAACCTAACACTGGCTCCTCAATTCCCACTTTGTTCCTTTTATTCTCCTCGCCTTCCGACCCCACTCTTGGGCCTTGCAGGACTGCTCAGAGGCTGTTCCGGGTAACTGGCTTGGGCCTAACGCAGCACCGACCACCAGTACGTCTTCACAGCTCTTGTAGCCTCTGCACACTCCAAATAACTCCACCCGCAGCACCAGTATTTACAGATGTGGCCAAAAGTATTGACACCCCTGCAATTCTGTCAGATAATGCTCGGTTTCTTGCTGAAAATGATTGCAATCACAAATTCTTTGGTATTATTATCTTCATTTAATTTATCTTCAATGATTTGGCAATAATACCAAAGAATTTGTGATTGCAATCATTTTCAGGAAGAAATTGAGTATTATCTGACAGAAATGCAGGGGTGTCAATACTTTTGGCCACAACTGTATAAGCTTTTCAGCACAGGTGCAAATCTACGCATGTATTGGCACTGACAGTGTGCTGCTACAATTTTTTTTATCTTTATAGAGGGAGATAGATAGATAGATAGATAGATAGATAGATAGATAAGATAAGATAGATAGATAGATAGATAGATAGATAGATAGATAGATAGATAGATAGATAGATAGATAGATAGATAGATCAGTATATTGGTGCAGCACAGCTCCCCTTGGTGCTCAGCAGTCACAGCTCCTCTCCTCCTTGCTGTATGAGTATACAAGATAAAGAACTGCAGCACTCTTCTTTGTGAAACAACCGCCTTTATTCGGCCATGAGGTGGGGAGTGACAACGTTTTGGGATCCTGACCCTTTCTCTAGCCCTTCTAGAGAAAGGGACAGGATCCCGAAACATTGTCACCCCCCACCTGATGGCCGAATAAAGGCAGTTGTTTCACAAAGAAGAGTGCTGCAGTTCTTTATCTTGTATAGATAGATAGATAGATAGATAGATAGATAGATAGATAGATAGATAGATAGATAGATAGATAGTTGTCTCAACCTGAGACCACCTGTGGGTGATGAGGGTCAGGGGCGGAACTACCGTGGTGCAGCTGGTGCAGCTGCACCAGGGCCCCGTCCAGTTAGGGGGCCCCTGAGGCTCCAGCGGCAGGTCCGTTCCCCTGTCAGACAGAACGGGATGGTAGGTGGCAGTAGTATGGTAGATTTATCTGCAGCATTTAATGTGTGGCCCGGAGGGGGGGGTTGTGAGTGGGTGCTGTCGGGTGTCAGCAGCTCTGCACACCCGCGGCACTGTTCTGCTGGCCGTCATTGAGGCCCGGGGGTGAGGGGGATCGCTGTTGGTCGGGTGCCAGCAGCTCTGCACACCCGCGGCACTGTCCTCCTGCTGGCTGGCATTGAGTCCGGAGGGGGGGGGGAGGGTGTTGTCTGGAGTCAGGTGCCCCGGGGTGCTGTCTGGAGTCAGGTGCGCCGCGGCTCTTTTCTTGCTGTATGCCATCAGTAAGAAGAGGGGGAGGGAGGGGGGGTTGCTGTTGGAGCAGCAGCATTTCGTTGAGGCCAGAGGGGGCTGGGAGGGTCGGCTCTTCTGTGTGTGGACCCGGTGAGCAAGCTGACTGAGGAGGATACTGAGGGCTCCAGGGTAAGAGCCCCTGAGCAGGGCTTTGGTCTGGTGGGGAGGGAAACAGTCTGTGAACACAGCACTGCAGTGCACACCAACATGATTTGAGGGGTGTGGGGCAGGATTTGGATGCCTCAAGAAAGGGACGTTCCTGGGGCCCCAAGGTCCCCCCTTCAGAAGGGGATGGGGGTCATGGGGGCCCCAGGATCCCCCTTCCTTGATGCAGCCTATCTCCCCAAACTCTGTGTGTGTGGCATGTGTCTCTGTGTCTGTGGCATGTGTGTCTGTGACATGTGTCTCTGTGTCTGTGGCATGTGTCTGTGGCATGTGTCTCTGTGTCTGTGGCATGTGTCTGTGGCATGTCTGTGGCATGTGTCTCTGTGGCATGTGTCTCTGTGGCATGTGTCTCTGTGTCTGTGACATGTGTCTCTGTGTCTGTGACATGTGTGTCTGTGGCATGTGTCTCTGTGTCTGTGGCATGTGTCTCTGTGTCTGTGGCATGTGTCTCTGTGTCTGTGGCATGTGTCTCTGTGTCTGTGGCATGTGTCTCTGTGTCTGTGGCTTTCGTCTCTGTGTCTGTGGCTTGTGTCTCTGTGCCTGTGTGCGGCCTGTGCATGTGTTTGGAATTTATTTGTGTGTTGTGTGTGTGCATGGATTGTGTGTGTGTGGCTTGTGTCTGTGTGTGTGGCTTGTGTCTGCGTGTGTGGCTTGTGTCTGTGTGTGTGCCCTGTGTATGTGTCTGTGTGTGGCATTTGTCTGTGTGTTGCTTCTGTGTCTGTGTGTGCTTGGCTTGTGTGTTTTGATTGTGTGTGTGGATTGTGTGTGGCTTGTGTCTGTATGTGTAGCTTGTGGCTGTGTGTGGCTTGTGTCTGTGTCGCTTGTGTCTCTCTCTGTGTGTGTGGCTTGTGTCTCTGTGTGTGTGGCGTGTGGCTTGTGTCTCTGTGTGTGTGGCTTGTGTCTCTGTACGTGTGGCTTCCGTCTCTGTGTGTGGCTTGTGTCTCTGTGTCTGTGGCTTGTGTCTGTGGCCTGTGCATGTGTCTGTGTGTGGCATTTGTCTGTGTGTTACTTGTGTGTCTGTGTGTGTGGCTTGACTCTGTATGTGTGTACCGTACACTGTCTGTGCACAGCACGGTGCTGGGGAGTTGGTGGTACACTGTCTCCCGCCGCCTTAAAATCGGTCTGTTTCTCATCCAGGAGAGTCGGATGAGTGACATCCGTTTTTTGGTCCATTTGGCAACTGCTGTGCGAGTGGCCAACATTTTTCTCAGATTCTCAGATCACATCCGTGTGCAATCAATCTGTTCTTTCCTCAGCAGCTATTAGTGTATAATCATTGGTCCGTACCCTAATACTAAAATCCATATACTAATCCTACTGGTATGGGGAGGATTTATGGCTCAGTTAGTACACACTCCATACTTCTTGTTATTAACCAGTTAATGCTCTCTTGTCCACCACACTGCAGTGTCAAAAGAGGACAACAGCGAGACAGACAGCAACATGGCATCAGAGAGCCCCTGACCTCGAAATAGAAGATCCTCAGATCCCTGTATTGTGACATAATATTAAGAATGAAGGTTTTTTTGCATTTATATTGCATTATGAACTCCACAGCACGGCGGCGAAAAATTGCTCCGGGCCCTCCTTGACTCCTGCTTGTTGCCATACACTGGGGTTGTGCAGAGGTGGCAATTGCACCCCTTCTCTTTGTGTTTTAGTATACTTCCTGATTATCAACAACCAAAGTGGCGGCAAATTTTTTCGACCGGCTCGGGCGCCACAAACAGTTGCTACGCCGCTGGCTGTGCTGCACACCCGCGGCACTATTCTGGCACTGAGTTCCAGGGGGTAGTGGGGGGGGGGCCCCGAAAAATTTCTTGCACCAGGGCCCACTACAGTCTGGGTCCGCCCCTGATGAGGGTGCATAGTTGCAGACATGGAACCAGATTCTCCATATACACAAAACAGAAAAAACTGCACAGCACTCACAGACACAATGTGAACTGGTGCTAGCAGGGACACTGGGTCAAACAACTAGAAAAATTATCTGCAGCACTCAATTGTTAATTTCAGAATAATGAGTTTTTTGAAAAAACGCAAGTTTTTACATTTTTTTCTCATTTTTTGCTTGATAGCATATGTACGATATTGGTAGTAGCTGAGTGCTGCAGAGACATTTTTTTCTTGGTATTTGACCCAGCGTCACTGCTAGCACCAGTTCACATTGTGTCTTGAGTGCTGTGCAGTTTTTTTTTTTTTGCTTTATCTATCTATCTATCTATCTATCTATCTATCTATCTATCTATCTATACAGAAAAAACTGCACAGCACTCACAGACACAATGTGAACTTGTGCCAGCAGGGACACTGGGTCAAAGAACTAGAAAAATTCTCTGCAGCACTCAGCTACTACCAATGATGTACATATGCTAACAAGCAGTATGTATATGAGAAAAAAAATGTACGTTTTTTTTTCAAAAAAACTTAAAAATCTTATTTTTTTATTTTTAAAGGGTTCTTAGTGCCCACATTGGCGAATATCCGTTTGCTCATCAACCGCGACAAGGTGACCAAAGGTCTGATGAGTCCTAATACTAACATCCCTGTCCCCCTTTTTCCTCCCGACCCCACAGGTGGTCTGAGGTTGAGTTGGTGTCCGCCCACTTAAGAGTGCGGTAGGGAGGAAAAGGGGGACAGGGATGTCAGCGTTAGGACTCATCAGACCTGGGGTCACCTTGTCGCGGTTGATGACCAAACGGACATTGGCCAATGTGGGTACGAAGAACCCCTTACAAATAAAAAAAATAAGATTTTTGTGTTTTTTGAAAAAAAACGTAAGTTTTTAAATTTTTTTCTCATTTTTTGCTTGATAGCATATGTACGATATTGGTAGTAGCTGGGTGCTGCAGAGACATTTTTTTCTTAGATAGATAGATAGATAGATAGATAGATATAGAAAAAAAAGTTTAGATGCCAGCACTTCCATTTTCAGTGAAAGAAGTGACATTATTAGCACATATTGCACAGAGGCGACGGGTAGGGCCCTCTCTCCTCACCTACTGTATCCTCATCCATCCCTTGTAGACTGAGGGTCCTCGTTGGCAGGGTCATTTCTCCTAACCTACCGTATCCTCACTCATCCCTTGTAGACTGTGAGCCCTTGCTGGGAGGGTCCTCTTTTCTCGCCTACTGTATTCTCACTCATCCCTTTTGTGGCACCCCTGCAGTCTGATCACCACAGTGGTATTTAAGATCATTGGTACTCAGTGGCGTAACATTCACGGTCGCAGGGGTCGCCGCTGCGACGGGGCCCGGGCCTATAGGGGGCCCGCATCACCAGCCGCCCCCTGCAGCCGCTGTGCCGAGCGCCCTGCACCCATCAATGCCATCGCCGGGCGCAGCACAGCCCGCACTGTCAAGCAGCCGAAAATCTGCCCTTTGTCCCTGGGAAGCTGTCACCCACCTCCTCCTCAGTCTCCCGCCCGGCGGCCGTGCATCAGGTCCTGGCCGCTCATTATCCAGGAAGTGAGGACACGCCCCCCAGCTGCTGCCGAACAGAGAAGGGAAGAAGAGAGCGGAGAACAAGACACAGGTGAGAGGAGGAAAGCGGGGGAGAGCAGGGGACACAAGAGAATGAGAGCTGGTGGACAGAAGAGGATGAGAGCGGGGCACAGAGGAGGAGGATAAGAGCAGGGCACAGAGGAGGGGGAGAGCAGGGGACACAGGAAGAGGATGAGAGCTGGTGGACAGAGGAGGAGGATGAGAGCGGGGCACAGAGGAGGAGGAGGATAAGAGCGGGGGACAGAGGAGCAGGAGGATAAGAGCGGGGGACAGAGGAGGGGAAGAGCAGGGGACACAGGAAGAGAATGAGAGCTGGTGGACAGAGGAGGAGGATGAGAGCTGGTGGACAGAGGAGGAGGATGAGAGCTGGTGGACAGAGGAGGAGGATGAGAGCTGGTGGACAGAGGAGGAGGATGAGAGCTGGGGGACAGAAGAGGGGGAGAGCAGGGGACACAGGAAGAGGATGAGAGTTGGTGGACAGAGGAGGAGGATAAGAGCGGGGCACAGAGGAGGAGGATAAGAGCGGGGGACAGAGGAGGAGGATAAGAGCGGGGGACAGAGGAGGGGGAGAGCAGGGGACACAGGAAGAGGATGAGAGTTGGTGGACAGAAGAGGAGGATGAGAGCAGGGAACAGAGGAGGAGGATAAGAGTGGGGGACAGAAGAGTGGGAGAGCAGGGGATACAGGAAGAGGATGAGAGCTGGTGGACAGAGGATGAGAGCGGGGTACAGAGGAGGAGGATGAGAGCAGAGGAGGAGGATGAGAGTGGGGGACAGAGGAGGAGAAGAGCAGGGGACACAGGAAGAGGATGATAGCAAGGGACAGACAGAGGAGGAGGATGAGAGTGGGGGACAGAGGAGGAGGATTAGAGCGGGGGAAAGAGGAAGAGGATGAGAGCAGGGGACAGAGGAAAAGGACAGCATGGGACACAGGAACAGGAGCGGGTGGACAGAGGAGGAGGTTGAGAGCAGGGCACAGAGGAGGAAGATGAAAGCGGGGGAGAGAGGAGTAGGGGAGCAGGGGACACAGGAAGAGGATGAGAGCGGGGCACAGAGGAGGAAGATGAGAGCGGGGGACAGAGGAGGATGAGATTGAGGGACGCAGGAAGAGGATGAGAGCAGGGGACAGAAGAGTAGGGGAGCAAGGGGCACAGGAGAAGGTGGAGAGTGGGGGGACAGAGGAGGAGGAGGAGAGCGAGGGGCACAGGAGAGCGGGGCAAAGAGGATGCTATGAGGCTGCATATATAAGGCTGCACTATATGGAGAGCTATGAGGCTGCATGTATAAGGCTGCACCATATAGAGAGGCTATGAGGCTGCATATTTGAGGCTGCACCATATAGAGAGGCTATGAGGCTGCATATTTGAGGCTGCACCATATAGAGAGGCTATGAGGCTGCATATATAATACACTATATAGAGAAATATAAGGCTGCACTACATGGAGAGATATGAGGCTGCATATATAATACTCCACTATATGAGGCTGTACTATATGGAGAGCTATGAGGCTGCATATATAAGGCTGTACTATAGAGGCTGCACTACATGGACAACTGAGCCTGCATTATACTGTATAGAGGGCTGTGAGGCTACGTTATATTATATGGAGGGCTGTGAGGCTGTATTATACTATATGGAGGGGCAATGAGGTTATATTATACTATATGGAGGGCTGTGAGGCTGTATTATACTATACAGAGGACTATGATGCTACTATATGTAGGATAGTAGGGGTGCATTATAATAATTGGATGACTATTGGGGCTACCTTATGAATGGGGGACTATGGGATGCATTATAATACATGGAGGACTATGGGGGTCTATTGTAATATATGGAGGAATATGGGGATACATTATAATAATTAGAGGACTATCGTGGCGGGAGGAGGAAGACCGTATATACCAGGACGGGGGACATATATACCACGATATGGCCATATTCCTGGAGGGAGACCATATATAGCAGGATGGGAGACATATTTAAAAGGATTAGCTCCATATTCCAGTAGGATGACCATATATAGCAGGATGAGGGACATTAATACATAGACGGGTCAATTTGTGAGTCTTTATAGAACTTAGAACGTTACATGGGGCCCATACATCCGACCAACGTGTGCCCGTGGGTGGGGGGGGGGCCCCGGTCTGAATTTCGCACCGGGGCCCACCAGACTCTAGTTACGCCACTGTTGGTACTAATGTCACGTCTGAGGAGCATTGAGGCATCCTATGCTAGACTTCCGAAGCAGAAACACTCTGCCTGAACTCTGATCAGAGGTTTGGCACAAGAAGGTCTGCTTTAGGCTGTAAAAGACTTTGGTTGGAGGGAGGGGTTAGCTGTAGTGGGTAGTAGGGAGAGGTGGCAACAGGAGTTAGTTATTGAGTCAGTGAAGGAGAACAAAAATCTGCTGTCAGCTTCCAGGCTGAGCAGCTGCTCAAAGCAGCAGAAGGTGCCAGAACCCCAAGCTGCCAGGTCTCCACGACTGGAAGTGAGCTGGAGGCTAATGGGCTTCAAGCACAGTAGTCACGCTGTGGGACTATCCAGGAGCACAGCAACTGCCAAAAGACTAGAGAGACGGGTGGGTCTGGCTGCTCATAAAGAGTCTGTGTTGCCTGCCTGGCTGGTAGCCATCCACAAGGGAGCAAAGAAGGGCACAGGAATGCTACAGGCACCTACATCCTCATCCCAAGGAGAAGTCAGCTGGTAGGTCCTATACCCGTCCGGCAGAGCGGTCCTCAGTGCTCCTCAGACTGACCAGACCGACGGCCCGGTGAACCAGTACCCTGGACCTGCTGATGAACTGAATTGCAGAGTAAAAAGGTATAGAACAAGAGACTGTCTCCTTGCCTCCTTCCTGCGACCTCTCTGCACCTCTCGCACCACAACCCTCACCATCTTCTTCTACATCATCACCCGCTTTTTTTCCCCAGGGGCCTGCTCCTGCTGAGGCTCCAATGTGCCCTTGATGGATTGAATTAAACAAAGTATGAAGCTTCAGGCTCCATTTGCCCTTGTTCAGAGGTGTCAATAATTTCAGATGACACAATCCAGTTTTTCATGATTCAGTTGGACGCCTTGTGTAAAAACTTGAATGCACGGCTGAATGTGGTGTGAACGGGTCCTTACATCCTTCACTACCCCAGGGGACCCTCGTTATGGAGTTTGGCTCCTGGGCTGCTGCAGTTATAACCACCACAGGGGCATCTTTGCTTTTCTGACGCTCTGATGTAATGAATATCTGAGAAGAGCCCTAGAGAAGCAATGACATTTGGCAACCAAGAGCTGGTGGCCTCAAGTCAGGGTTAGTGTTGAAGACTTTTTATAAGACTAGTATGAGTACCATAAGAAACAAAGATGTCTCCTGTGCTGACTAAGGCAGTGGGTGGTGGACTTCATGTGTCCAGTAAACATAGTGGACACCCATTTCCAAACTATTCAGGGGTTTCTATCGCCCTATTGGGTCTAAGACACTAGAACCTGCAGTCCAACTCATGTCCCGATGCTTTACCTGCACTGATAGGGGTGCAGGTAAAGCACCTGGACCCCGATGCTACCGCTTACAGGAGGTTTATAGAGTGGCTGTTGTGCAGCCCCATTACATGTTAATCTATAGTAGACCCCGACCCTATCTGCTTTTTGTAACCTTTTTTATGTGGGGACCCTGCACATGACCGGCCCCATCTCTATACGTCTCCCATTAATGGCCAGTCATAATAAGGAAAACCAGTGATGTGAGGAATCCATCCAGATGTTCTCATCCATCAGATATCCCTTTAAAGAGAACCTGCCACTTTCCATAAATTTCTATTTATATTCTGTCCTTCCTTGTATGTAAATCATCTTTTTAGCCAAGTGCACTAAGAAGAGTGGGAAATATCAAGAAAATCCTTCCCACAACTGGATGGACAGATGTGTGTACATCTCCTCTAATGGACAGATGTGTGTACATCTCCTCTGATTGACAAATGTGTGTACATCTCCTCTAATGGACAGATGTGTGTACATCTTCTCTGATGGACAGATGTGTGTACATCTCCTCTGATTGACAAATGTGTGTACATCTCCTCTAATGGACAGATGTGTGTACATCTTCTCTGATGGACAGATGTGTGTACATCTCCTCTAATGGACAGATGTGTGTACATCTCCTCTGATTGACAAATGTGTGTACATCTTCTCTGATGGACAGATGTGTGTACATCTTCTCTGATGGACAGATGTGTGTACATCTCCTCTAATGGACAGATGTGTGTACATCTCCTCTGATTGACAAATGTGTGTACATCTCCTCTAATGGACAGATGTGTGTACATCTTCTCTGATGGACAGATGTGTGTACATCTTCTCTGATGGACAGACGTGTGTACATTTCCTCTGATGGACAGATGTGTGTACATCTTCTCTGATGGACAGACGTGTGTACATTTCCTCTGATGGACAGACGTGTGTACATTTCCTCTGATGGACAGATGTGTGTACATCTTCTCTGATGGACAGACGTGTGTACATTTCCTCTGATGGACAGATGTGTGTACATCTTCTCTGATGGACAGACGTGTGTACATTTCCTCTGATGGACAGATGTGTGTACATCTTCTCTGACGGACAGATGTGTGTACATCTTCTCTGATGGACAGATGTGTGTACATCTTCTCTGATGGACAGACATGTGTACATTTCCTCTGATGGACAGATGTGTGTACATCTTCTCTGATGGACAGACGTGTGTACATTTCATCTGATGGACAGACATGTGTACATTTCCTCTGATGGACAGATGTGTGTACATCTTCTCTGATGGACAGACGTGTGTACATTTCCTCTGATGGACAGACGTGTGTACATTTCCTCTGATGGACAGATGTGTGTACATCTTCTCTGATGGACAGACGTGTGTATTTCTCCTCTGATGAACAGATGTGTGTACATGTGTACATCTCCTCTGATGGAGGCGGCTCTGCAGGTCATTATTACACATATAGGGGTTGTCCTGCGCCGCTCACTTCTGCACCGGGCGGTGACTTTGTTCTGTGAGATACCGGCCAAGACATGTATATAATTAACAGAAATCGTGTATCTGTCTTATCCAGATACATAGGTGCAATATTTGGCACAAATTCCAGCATGTTTCTCATTTTCTTATTATAGCCGGTGTTAGTTAATGCGCCATAGTGATCATTCCTAACCCCCCCCCCCCCCGTTGTGTCCTGTGACTACTTGTTGCCCCTGTGTCGCCTCTTTCCTCCTGTGTTCTGCGTCTTTGTGACCCACTCTTCAGTCGTCTTTCAGGTAGTGTATTATATAGGAGCTATAAGATGTGAGTTCCCCATCACCAAGACCGACCCCCATAGTGATGTGACTTGGGAGAGGTGATGTTATCATGGCTGGAGTCATATGACTCGCTCTGTGTATGGCGCCCCCTACATTCCTGGTCCTGCTGCCGCGGCCGCCATGTATATGGATGAGACACTTTAGAACCAGACTTGATCCGGTATCTAATAGAGTATTGAGCGAATGTCACTGTGTAGGGTGAAGTGCAGACAAATAAAACACAAAACACAATATATAATCTCTAATTATTTTTTTTATTTTTGGAATAGCAATAAGCAACATTGTAATAAAAATATTACCGGTCCTTCAATAAATTTAGGGTCATGGTGACTCTCAGGTCCAATGAAGACCACAGAACTTTCTGCGGACATTGCGGACCTGATGAGGCACCGGACCCAAAGATCCAAAGGAAGGCGAAGAAAACCCCCGGAGAATGCTACATCAGGGGGAAAAAAATTCCTTCCTGACCCCAGTTCTGGCGATCGGATATCTCCCTGGATCACGTGTGACCTGCTGCTTATTGCTGTATATATGTACGTAATTATAAGTTCAGGAAAGCTGACCTGGAAAGGAAAAGACATGCAACCTGCCCCTAGAAGCTCATAATCTAGGACAGTGGATGCTCTTAATAAAACAGACACACACATACATTCATTCTTATCTATTCCTCTGGAGTTCTCAGTGGCGAAAAAAATTCCTTTCTGACCCTAAATAAGACAATCAGATCAAATCCCAGGTAAATAGCTAATAGGATGACGACAGCTTCCAGACCTGCGCCTCAGCAACACAATGTGCCCTTTTAATGGATTGTGGAGGAGACAACAAGCTGGGACCCTATTTCCAAAGATGATGTCTTCCACCCAACTCTCAAAAAACTGTTGGGTCTTCAGGAGAGATGGGTAGTCGAGCCGAAGCTAGCAGACGGTCACCTTTGGTGTGATCATCCTACCCCAAATATGTCGATCTGATCAAATCCCAGGTAAATAGCTAATAGGATGACGACAGCTTCCAGACCTGCGTCTCAGCAACACAAAACTCCAATACAGGGCACAAGACTGTGGAGGAGACAACAAGCTGGGACCCTATTTCCAAAGATGATGTCTTCCACCCAACTCTCAAAAAACTGTTGGGTCTTCAGGAGAGATGGGTAGTCGAGCCGAAGCTAGCAGACGGTCACCTTTGGTGTGATCATCCTATGGTTCAATGCAACATGTAAACATATCCTTAGACTAAGCATTCACTCAATCATTAATAAAACAGACACACACATACATTCATTCTTATCTATTCCTCTGGAGTTCTCAGTGGCAAAAAAAATTCCTTTCTGACCCTAAATAAGACAATCAGATCAAATCCCAGGTAAATAGCTAATAGGATGACGACAGCTTCCAGACCTGCGCCTCAGCAACACAATGTGCCCTTTTAATGGATTGTGGAGGAGACAACAAGCTGGGACCCTATTTCCAAAGATGATGTCTTCCACCCAACTCTCAAAAAACTGTTGGGTCTTCAGGAGAGATGGGTAGTCGAGCCGAAGCTAGCAGACGGTCACCTTTGGTGTGATCATCCTACCCCAAATATGTCGATCTGATCAAATCCCAGGTAAATAGCTAATAGGATGACGACAGCTTCCAGACCTGCGTCTCAGCAACACAAAACTCCAATACAGGGCACAAGACTGTGGAGGAGACAACAAGCTGGGACCCTATTTCCAAAGATGATGTCTTCCACCCAACTCTCAAAAAACTGTTGGGTCTTCAGGAGAGATGGGTAGTCGAGCCGAAGCTAGCAGACGGTCACCTTTGGTGTGATCATCCTATGGTTCAATGCAACATGTAAACATATCCGTAGACTAAGCATTCACTCCATCATTAATAAAACAGACACACACATACATTCATTCTTATCTATTCCTCTGGAGTTCTCAGTGGCAAAAAAAATTCCTTTCTGACCCTAAATAAGACAATCAGATCAAATCCCAGGTAAATAGCTAATAGGATGACGACAGCTTCCAGACCTGCGCCTCAGCAACACAATGTGCCCTTTTAATGGATTGTGGAGGAGACAACAAGCTGGGACCCTATTTCCAAAGATGATGTCTTCCACCCAACTCTCAAAAAACTGTTGGGTCTTCAGGAGAGATGGGTAGTCGAGCCGAAGCTAGCAGACGGTCACCTTTGGTGTGATCATCCTACCCCAAATATGTCGATCTGATCAAATCCCAGGTAAATAGCTAATAGGATGACGACAGCTTCCAGACCTGCGTCTCAGCAACACAAAACTCCAATACAGGGCACAAGACTGTGGAGGAGACAACAAGCTGGGACCCTATTTCCAAAGATGATGTCTTCCACCCAACTCTCAAAAAACTGTTGGGTCTTCAGGAGAGATGGGTAGTCGAGCCGAAGCTAGCAGACGGTCACCTTTGGTGTGATCATCCTATGGTTCAATGCAACATGTAAACATATCCTTAGACTAAGCATTCACTCCATCATTAATAAAACAGACACACACATACATTCATTCTTATCTATTCCTCTGGAGTTCTCAGTGGCGAAAAAAATTCCTTTCTGGCCCTAAATAAGACAATCAGATCAAATCCCAGGTAAATAGCTAATAGGATGACGACAGCTTCCAGACCTGCGCCTCAGCAACACAATGTGCCCTTTTAATGGATTGTGGAGGAGACAACAAGCTGGGACCCTATTTCCAAAGATGATGTCTTCCACCCAACTCTCAAAAAACTGTTGGGTCTTCAGGAGAGATGGGTAGTCGAGCCGAAGCTAGCAGACGGTCACCTTTGGTGTGATCATCCTACCCCAAATATGACGATCTGATCAAATCCCAGGTAAATAGCTAATAGGATGACGACAGCTTCCTGTCACGCTGGGAGCGGGAGAGGCACCCAGCGTAGGACCACGACGGGGGGGGGGGGAAATAAGGAGTCCCTAAAGCTATGGGCACAAGAGGGAGAGGGTGACCCCTAGTCTTCCTGGGGCTGACCCTGTCTGCCCTGACGTCCCTATACAGTTTCCTCAACTGTCGCCGACCACGAACCTCGTCCCTCTCTGATCCTAGCACTACCTTATCTAAGGATCAGATGGAGAGGTTCACTAGACCCCTCCACTAACAACTAAAGACAAACACAAGGAAAAACAGACAATGGGGAAAGAAAACACTTATCTTGCAGCAGAGCACAGCGACCTCCACAACCTCAGCTTCTGCTGGAGCAAGGATAATGAGTGTCCAAGGAAATATCACCTGCACCGAGGGAGGGCAATGAAACTCCTTATAAAGGTGGGAAGAACCTGCTGGGTCCTAGTGACCCAGGATAATGGTGTAGAAACCAGACCGAGCACAAGACCTTCCCAGCCGTCTCCCCATGATAGGGAGATCTTATCATACCTTCTCTCTATCTACACAGAAGGTAAAAGCCCCTGAAAGACGGACCGTCCTCAAACATTATGGCTGATTGGCCAAACGCTGGGATCGTCTGCGCGTGGTCTCTACCCTGTCATCCGTGCCACCCGTGACACTTCCAGACCTGCGTCTCAGCAACACAAAACTCCAATACAGGGCACAAGACTGTGGAGGAGACAACAAGCTGGGACCCTATTTTCAAAGATGATGTCTTCCACCCAACTCTCAAAAAACTGTTGGGTCTTCAGGAGAGATGGGTAGTCGAGCCGAAGCTAGCAGACGGTCACCTTTGGTGTGATCATCCTATGGTTCAATGCAACATGTAAACATATCCTTAGACTAAGCATTCACTCCATCATTAATAAAACAGACACACACATACATTCATTCTTATCTATTCCTCTGGAGTTCTCAGTGGCAAAAAAAATTCCTTTCTGACCCTAAATAAGACAATCAGATCAAATCCCAGGTAAATAGCTAATAGGATGACGACAGCTTCCAGACCTGCGCCTCAGCAACACAATGTGCCCTTTTAATGGATTGTGGAGGAGACAACAAGCTGGGACCCTATTTCCAAAGATGATGTCTTCCACCCAACTCTCAAAAAACTGTTGGGTCTTCAGGAGAGATGGGTAGTCGAGCCGAAGCTAGCAGACGGTCACCTTTGGTGTGATCATCCTACCCCAAATATGTCGATCTGATCAAATCCCAGGTAAATAGCTAATAGGATGACGACAGCTTCCAGACCTGCGTCTCAGCAACACAAAACTCCAATACAGGGCACAAGACTGTGGAGGAGACAACAAGCTGGGACCCTATTTCCAAAGATGATGTCTTCCACCCAACTCTCAAAAAAACTGTTGGGTCTTCAGGAGACATGGGTAGTCGAGCCGAAGCTAGCAGACGGTCACCTTTGGTGTGATCATCCTACCCCAAATATGACGATCTGATCAAATCCCAGGTAATAGCTAATAGGATGACGACAGCTTCCTGTCACGCTGGGAGCGGGAGAGGCACCCCAGCGTAGGACCACGACGGGGGGGGGGGGGAAATAAGGAGTCCCTAAAGCTATGGGCACAAGAGGGAGAGGGTGACCCCTAGTCTTCCTGGGGCTGACCCTGTCTGCCCTGACGTCCCTATACAGTTTCCTCAACTGTCGCCGACCACGAACCTCGTCCCTCTCTGATCCTAGCACTACCTTATCTAAGGATCAGATGGAGAGGTTCATGAGACCCTCCACTAACAACTAAAGACAAACACAAGGAAAAAACAGACAATGGGGAAAGAAAAACACTTATCTTGCAGCAGAGCACAGCGACCTCACACAACCTCAGCTTCTGCTGGAGCAAGGATAATGAGTGTCCAAGGAAATATCACCTGCACCGAGGGAGGGCAATGAAACTCCTTATAAAGGTGGGAAGAAACCTGCTGGGTTCTAGTGACCAGGATAATGGTGTAGAAACCAGACCGAGCACAAGACCTTCCCAGCCGTCTCCCCATGATAGGGAGATCTTATCATACCTTCTCTCTATCTACACAGAAGGTAAAAGCCCCTGAAAGACGGACCGTCCTCAAACATTATGGCTGATTGGCACAAACGCTGGGATCGTCTGCGCGTGGTCTCTACCCTGTCATCCGTGCCACCCGTGACACTTCCAGACCTGCGTCTCAGCAACACAAAACTCCAATACAGGGCACAAGAGACTGTGGAGGAGACAACAAGCTGGGACCCTATTTCCAAAGATGATGTCTTCCACCCAACTCTCAAAAAACTGTTGGGTCTTCAGGAGAGATGGGTAGTCGAGCCGAAGCTAGCAGACGGTCACCTTTGGTGTGATCATCCTATGGTTCAATGCAACATGTAAAACATATCCTTAGACTAAGCATTCACTCCATCATTAATAAAACAGACACACACATACATTCATTCTTATCTATTCCTCTGGAGTTCTCAGTGGCAAAAAAAATTCCTTTCTGACCCTAAATAAGACAATCAGATCAAATCCCAGGTAAATAGCTAATAGGATGACGACAGCTTCCAGACCTGCGCCTCAGCAACACAATGTGCCCTTTTAATGGATTGTGGAGGAGACAACAAGCTGGGACCCTATTTCCAAAGATGATGTCTTCCACCCAACTCTCAAAAAACTGTTGGGTCTTCAGGAGAGATGGGTAGTCGAGCCGAAGCTAGCAGACGGTCACCTTTGGTGTGATCATCCTACCCCAAATATGTCGATCTGATCAAATCCCAGGTAAATAGCTAATAGGATGACGACAGCTTCCAGACCTGCGTCTCAGCAACACAAAACTCCAATACAGGGCACAAGACTGTGGAGGAGACAACAAGCTGGGACCCTATTTCCAAAGATGATGTCTTCCACCCAACTCTCAAAAAACTGTTGGGTCTTCAGGAGAGATGGGTAGTCGAGCCGAAGCTAGCAGACGGTCACCTTTGGTGTGATCATCCTTATGGTTCAATGCAACATGTAAACATATCCGTAGACTAAGCATTCACTCCATCATTAATAAAACAGACACACACATACATTCATTCTTATCTATTCCTCTGGAGTTCTCAGTGGCAAAAAAAAATTCCTTTCTGACCCTAAATAAGACAATCAGATCAAATCCCAGGTAAATAGCTAATAGGATGACGACAGCTTCCAGACCTGCGCCTCAGCAACACAATGTGCCCTTTTAATGGATTGTGGAGGAGACAACAAGCTGGGACCCCATTTCCAAAGATGATGTCTTCCACCCAACTCTCAAAAAACTGTTGGGTCTTCAGGAGAGATGGGTAGTCGAGCCGAAGCTAGCAGACGGTCACCTTTGGTGTGATCATCCTACCCCAAATATGTCGATCTGATCAAATCCCAGGTAAATAGCTAATAGGATGACGACAGCTTCCAGACCTGTGTCTCAGCAACACAAAACTCCAATACAGGGCACAAGACTGTGGAGGAGACAACAAGCTGGGACCCTATTTCCAAAGATGATGTCTTCCACCCAACTCTCAAAAAACTGTTGGGTCTTCAGGAGAGATGGGTAGTCGAGCCGAAGCTAGCAGACGGTCACCTTGGTGTGATCATCTTATGGTTCAATGCAACATGTAAACATATCCTTAGACTAAGCATTCACTCCATCATTAATAAAACAGACACACACATACATTCATTCTTATCTATTCCTCTGGAGTTCTCAGTGGCGAAAAAATTCCTTTCTGGCCCTAAATAAGACAATCAGATCAAATCCCAGGTAAATAGCTAATAGGATGACGACAGCTTCCAGACCTGCGCCTCAGCAACACAATGTGCCCTTTTAATGGATTGTGGAGGAGACAACAAGCTGGGACCCTATTTCCAAAGATGATGTCTTCCACCCAACTCTCAAAAAACTGTTGGGTCTTCAGGAGAGATGGGTAGTCGAGCCGAAGCTAGCAGACGGTCACCTTTGGTGTGATCATCCTACCCCAAATATGACGATCTGATCAAATCCCAGGTAAATAGCTAATAGGATGACGACAGCTTCCAGACCTGCGTCTCAGCAACACAAAACTCCAATACAGGGCACAAGACTGTGGAGGAGACAACAAGCTGGGACCCTATTTCCAAAGATGATGTCTTCCACCCAACTCTCAAAAAACTGTTGGGTCTTCAGGAGAGATGGGTAGTCGAGCCGAAGCTAGCAGACGGTCACCTTTGGTGTGATCATCCTATGGTTCAATGCAACATGTAAACATATCCTTAGACTAAGCATTCACTCCATCATTAATAAAACAGACACACACATACATTCATTCTTATCTATTCCTCTGGAGTTCTCAGTGGCGAAAAAAATTCCTTTCTGACCCTAAATAAGACAATCAGATCAAATCCCAGGTAAATAGCTAATAGGATGACGACAGCTTCCAGACCTGCGCCTCAGCAACACAATGTGCCCTTTTAATGGATTGTGGAGGAGACAACAAGCTGGGACCCTATTTCCAAAGATGATGTCTTCCACCCAACTCTCAAAAAACTGTTGGGTCTTCAGGAGAGATGGGTAGTCGAGCCGAAGCTAGCAGACGGTCACCTTTGGTGTGATCATCCTACCCCAAATATGATGATCTGATCAAATCCCAGGTAAATAGCTAATAGGATGACGACAGCTTCCAGACCTGCGTCTCAGCAACACAAAACTCCAATACAGGGCACAAGACTGTGGAGGAGACAACAAGCTGGGACCCTATTTCCAAAGATGATGTCTTCCACCCAACTCTCAAAAAACTGTTGGGTCTTCAGGAGAGATGGGTAGTCGAGCCGAAGCTAGCAGACGGTCACTTTTGGTGTGATCATCCTATGGTTCAATGCAACATGTAAACATATCCTTAGACTACGCATTCACTCCATCATTAATAAAACAGACACACACATATATTATGTAGAGATGGGCAGTCGAGCTGGGCTTTCAGATGAACACCTCTGTAGATGCTGTGCCAACCGTCCTATGGTTCTGTGGTACCGCATGTGTCCTGGAGAGGACAGATACTTACCTGGACTTCTTAACTTTGTGCTTTCAGGACCTAAAAACAAATTGATTCAGGTTCAGAACTTTGTCCTTTCTATTCTATTGGTGATGTCACAGAATGTCGGTGTAATACAGGGGTTATGTGTGGGCTCCTGGCGTAATACAGGGGCTATGTGTGAGGGATCCTAATGTGTGGGCTCCTGGTGTAATACAGGGGCTATGTGTGGGCTCCTGGTGTAATACGGGGGCTATGTGTGGGATCCTAGTGCAATACAGGGGCTATGTGTGGGATCCTAGTGCAATACAGGGGCTATGTGTGGGATCCTAGTGCAATACAGGGGCTATGTCTGGGCACCTGGTCTAATACAGGAGCTATGTGTCGGCTCATAGTGTAATACAGGGGCTATGTGTGGACTTATGGTGTAATACAGGGACTATATGTGTGTCCTGGTGTAATACAGGGGCTATGTGTTGGCTCCTTGTGTTATACAGGGGCTATGTGTGGGCTCCTGGTATAATACATTTGACTTACATCAAAATACAAAGATTGAATGATAGTATAGAATCTGTAACGTTAATAACTATTTTGTGTATTTATACTTATATAAATATTTAATATCATCTGTATTAATACAAAAACGGTGCCCCTCCCCCATTATAATAAATCTATCTACTGTGTGATACACCCTAATAGTGGAGAGCTACCTACCTGGACTCGTCCTCTCCGGCTGTCAGGTCCAAGTGGCACAAGCTGCTCCGGAGCAGATCCTGCACATTCTATATCATCTGTGATGTCATTCAGAGTCTATGATGATGTCATCATAACTGCCTGATACTGTACTCGCTCCAACATGGTGAATGTGAATACAAATTGATTTCATAAGTGGATCACAGTATTTGATCATTGTGCAAGATTCCTTTACAGGGATTGTCCGCTGAACGTATCCACAGGTTTTTTTTAACCTCTTCATCCCTGGGCGATTTTCCATTTATCGTTTTGTCCTCCCCTTCTTCCAAGAGCCATAACTTTTTTATCCTTCTGTCAATACAGACATATGGGGTCTTGCTTTTTGCGTGACGAGTTGTACTTTGGAACAAAATAATTTATTTTAGCATATAGTGTACTGAAAAGCAGGAAAAAAGTTCCAAGTGCGATGAAATTGCAACAAAAGTGCAATTACACATTTTTGTTTTAGTTTTTTTATTCATGATGGTCACTATATGGAAAAACTGACGTGATGGTGTGATGCCTCGGGTCGGTACGAGTTCGTACATACCAAACATGTTACTTTTATTGTTATCTAAGTGGTGAAAAACAATTCAGAAGTTTTTAAAGAAAAAGAATTGTGAATTTGCGCCATGTTCCGCGCCCTGCAGCGTTCCCATTTTCGGGATCTGGGGCTGTGTGACGGCTTATTTTTTGTGTCTGGAGCTGACGTTTCTAATGATACTATTTGTGGGTAGATGTGATGTTTTGATCGCCCGTTATTATATTTTATCACAATGTTAAGGCAAGAAAAAAAAGTTATTTTGAGGTTTGGACTTTTTCCTTCTACACAGTTTACCGATCTGAATGATTTTATATTTTGATAGATCGGGCGTTTCTGAACGCGACGATACCAAATGTGTGTGTTTTTTATTTTATTTCTTTAATAGTTTTTTTTTTCAATGAGGCAAAAGGGAGGTGATTTGAACTTTTAGGGGCTTTTTTATACTTAACTGGAAAAACGTATTTTTTTTCTTTATTTTACATAGCCCACTAGGGGGCCTCAGTAATCCACTATCCGTTGGCTTCTCTTGTCTTCCGATCAGCTGCTGCTCATCAGAAGACATGGGAAATGGTCACTTCCTGCTGATGATGTCACTGGGTCATCGCCAACATGAAGTGAATTAGGACAGCTTCAGAGATCATTACAGGACCCCGGGATGTCCATGTAAAGCATTGAGTTCCCGTGATCACATCAGGGGACCTCCGATACCAGTGAGGAACGGCGCAATCCCCGCCGCGGTGCTTTGGTTCGTGCTGTCAGTGATCTCTGATCTGATCGGTGCTCTTAGCTACACATCACAGCTGATGAGACTAGCTGAGACGTGGGAGGAGAATGTGAGCTCACGCATGAGCTCGCATTGGGGGGCAGGAAATGACCAAGGACCTGCTATTACATCCTTGGTTGTGAAGGAGTTAATCGCTGCTTATGCTTGACCACCAGTCCATCCATTTGCTATGTGCTGGTGTATGGAGAATGAATGGAGCGTCAGTTGTTCGCTCAATTTTTGGCTCCATCTTGAAACAGGATTAAAAGTGCCCCATCCATGATAAAACCTCCCCGATCTGCCGCCCAGTGTGGGACGCCCCCTGACCAGGACGTCATTGCCCCTCCTGTGATGACGACTGCCATTTACTGAGCAGTCGCTTTAACCTCTTCACAATGAAGGGCATATATGTACGCCATAGGCTGCCTCCTTCCCATTGATGCGAGCTCACGTGCTGAGCTCACCCCATTACCTGCAAGTGTCAGCTGATCTGATCAGCCAACATGTGCAGCTCACAGCGTTAACCCTTTAGATCGCATAGTGCGTTGTAAAGCACTGCAGCAGTGGTTGCCCTATTCCCTGCCAACATGGGTGGCCCTCTGATGTGATCATGGGACCTCGATGCATTGCCATGACAACGCGTGGTCAGCTGATGACCCCAGATACTGTCCTGAGTCACCTCCTCCCAGCGATGCCCGAGTAACGTCACCAGCAGAAAGTGATCATTTGTGCTGAAGCCTCTGTACATAACACAAGCGATCAGTCCGTGCAGTTCTGAGGCCCCTAGGGGGCAGTGTAAAATTTATATATATATATATATATATATATATATATATATATGTATGTGTGTGTATATATATATATATGTATGTGTATATTTATATATATATATATATATATATATGTGTGTGTATATATATATATATTAATTATACATACATACATATAAAATACACACAGGATGGGCTATTTATGGATGCACCCAAATAAAATGGGAGTGGTTGGTGATATCAGCTCCCTGTTAGTATGTGGTAGGGGGAAAAACTTTTTCACATGGGTGCTGACCATGGCGGCCATTTTGAAGTTGGACGTTTTGGATCCAACTTTATTTTTTCCAATGGGAAGAGGGTCATGTGACATATCAAACACACTGAGAATTTCATAAGAAAAACAATGGTGTGCTTGGTTTTAACGTAACTTTATTCTTTCATGAGTTATTTACAAGTTTATCACCACTTATAAAATGTGTTCAAAGTGCTGAAATGTTAGCACAGGCTTCCAGTATCTATTGTTTCTGATGCTGCACATCTCATATCTTCACAGCATAGACAATTGCCTTCACTTGACCCCAAAAATAAAAGTCTAAGGGAGTCAGATCGGGAGACCTTGGTGGCCATTCAAGTGGCCCACTATGACCAATCCACTTTCCAGGAAACTGTTCATGTAGGAATGCTCCGACCTGGCACCCAGAATGTGGTGGTTCACCATCTTGTTGGAAAAACTCAGGGAACGTGCCATCTTCAGTGCATAAAGAGGGTAACACATCATCATGTAACAATTTCAGATATCCGGTGGCATTGAGGTCTCCATTGATGAAGAATGGCTCCACTATCTTTGTACTCCATGTGGAGACCCGGGGGTCATTGGGGGCTCTCGTCCGCTGGCCCAGCTGCATTTAGAAAGACAACGTGGACCAGGGCTCATCCCAAACTGAACGCCGAGCTCCTTAACCGTGGGTGGAACACTACTCTGACAACACAGGGTGAGGGAACTACAAATTAAGGCTTTATTGGATCCCCAAACAGTTTACAGCATAAAACATATATCCAGCAAAACACAAGAATGTAACAGGCAACAGAGTCTCACCCTTCCGCTGGCTCACCAGGGATTAGAATATAGCACAGCAAAGTCTGTAGCCAGGTGACTGGATCGACCCAACCTGGATTGCTTCCTTATGCAGTCTTTGTCATCACAGCCGGAAGGTTATCTGCTGCAACACTAAACACTATGTGTGCACATTAATGAGTGCAAGAAGTGGCTAGACTGCACAGCTAATACAGATACAATGTAAATGGATTATAGCAATCACTGCTCTAGATATAATGCAAAATGGAAGACTTAGCTTCAACAGTGGCCACTGTGGAGTGCCCGATGACCATCAACAGGGGTTATGGCCGGCTAATCGGATCCGAAGATCCTAGATTAGCTACCTTTATCAAGTCCAGTGTAACTCTAGCTGGGACCGAAATCCCTAGACTGAGGGCACTAGACAGAATCTAACTCAATCTGGTTAATGAACAGCTCTCCTTATATACCCTCAGCCCTCATTGCAGGACATTGAGGACATCACGATAGATGGAATAAAACTGCCTTTTCATTGGCTGGTCCTCAAGCCTCATTTAACATATTTTTAGTAGTATTGCAATCCTGGCAAGGTAGAGTGACATACTGATTGATATAGCCCTTACAATGTAATGTTAGTAGGAGACATTCAGTCTGCAAACCATGACATTAAAACAATGGTGGCTGGGGCAATTTACATAAAGTCAACATTCACAGGGTAATATACAATGGACGATTAGCATAATGAAGTTCTCTGGCCTTCTAAGACAAACAAGTTACCATGCTAAACTAAACACCACAGTCATCTATAAAACTTATAGGAAATTCTCCTTGGCCATTACAAGTTTGCAAACCAAAATACAATACTGTCTGGGTTACATAAGATATCATCATATGTTCTACATTGAAGGAGTCCATTTCGTCACACCCCATATACCACATCATACCATCAAGTTTTGTGTTCCAACTGTCTTGGCAGGATCTAGCGGAATGGATGTTCGACTGATGTCGCTCTCTAGTGACATGTGGCGAGTGCTACGCTGTGGGCTCTTGCTGAATGAAGCTAGGACAGCCACTGATGTCTCTTCATTATTGACAGTTTTCTTGCGTCCACATTTTTGCAAATCCAACACTGAACCTGTTTCACGAAATTTGGCAAGCAGTTTGCTAACTGTAGCATGGGAGATGGGTGGTCTCGTAGGGTGTCTTGCATTGAAATCCGCTGCAATGACCCGGGTACTGCCTTCATCAGACATCAACACAATTTCTATCCGTTCCTCACGTGTTAACCTCTGTGACATGTCAATGGCTGCAAACAAAGAGAAACTTGTAAATAATTAATGAAAGAATAAAGTCACAGTAAATCCATGCATGCCATTGTTTTTCTTATGAAATTCTCAATAATTTGATGAGTCACATGACCCTCTTCCCATTCAAAGAAATAAAGTTGGATCCAAAGTGTCCGACTTCAAAATGGCCGCCATGGTCACTACCCATATGGAAACGTTTTCCCCCTCCTATATACTAATGTGCCATAGGAAACAGGAAGTTGATTTTACCAACCATTCCCATTTTATTTAAGTGCATCCATATAAATAAATTACCCACCCTGTATATATATATTATATATATATATATATATTGCAGGGATTTGCTGTGGAAGGCAGTGGCAGGGACGCAGTAATGAAGCAACACACAGGCTTAAAGTCCAAACTTCAGTGTTTTATTCACACTTTAACACATCAGGTGGCATCAATGTACTCCACCTTGTCGAACCACTGGTCTCAGACTCGCCCTTGCACGGGACGGGCTTAACTAAGCGGCTGCCTGGTCACCACTAGCGATGTGATTAGATGCAGACCACAGGTGACCGCCAGGTGCCATTCACAGGGTTGCTTTGAGTTTTTTCACAGTCCTTTGCAGCATGTACAGTACATCCACACAACACTGCACATTCAGGCTTAGTCCAGCCTAACTCCTCACACACTGAGATTCCCCTACTAACTGGCTTATGCAGGCTTGATTGCTGCAGCTGTGTACAACCAGTGTTGACCTGAAAACCTGGAGAGTTAGGGCCCCGTTACACGATGTTCCAGCGATCCCACCAACGATCCGACCTGGCCATGATCGCTGGAACATCGCTGTGTGGTTGCTGATGAGCTGTCAAACAGGCAGATCTCCTCAGCAACCAGCGACCCGTGTAACGACCTCGACATCGTGGAATAGAATATAAACTACGGTATTCTTTTACACGATGTTGAGGTCCCGCTACTGTATGGGCTGGAGTAAGTGGGAGAGTGCTGGTAACCAGGGTACACATTGGGTTACTAAGCACAGTGCGCTGTGCTTAGTAACCCGATGTGTACACTGGTAACCAGGGAACACATCGGGTTAGAGGGGTGTCACAGACGCCAATGTATGCTGCCAAGTGGGAGACCGACGACCAAAAATGGTCCTGGCCATTCCGCATCAATCAGCAAGCTCATCGCTGGTCGCTGTGGCATGTCACACGCAGCGACTTTGCTAGCGAGGTCGCTGCAACATCACAAAACCTGTGACATTGCAGCGATATTGCTGTGCGTGAAGTACCCTTACTACTATTTAAGGGAAAATCCAGGCAACATTTTACCATGGTGGGAGATATATACCTTCCATCCATCACCACACCTTCCACTGTACCACATATTCCCCCCCCTTTGTTCAACCCTATGGGCACGGACACATGTCATACAGTGGACTCTGGAGAGGGCATCTGCATTCCCCTGCAGTTTGCCAGCCCGATGTTCCACTGGAAACTTGAAATTCTGCTGGGAGAGAAACCACCTGAGGACTAGCGCATTCCTCTCCTTAGCTTGACTCATCCACGTAAGAGGGGAATCATCGGTCACCAAACGAAATGTTCTCCCTAGCAAATAATAGCGGAGAGACTCATGTGCCCACTTAATGGCCAGGCACTCTCTCTCCACTATACTGTACCTGGTTTCAACTGGGTTAAGCTTCCGGCTCAGGAAATGAATGGGATGCTCTTCCCCGTTAATCTCTTAAAACAGCACAGCACCAAGATCTATCTCTGAGGCATCAGTCTGTGCAATGAACTCTCTGTTGAAATTGGGTGTAACCAGCACCGGTGTAACACACAGTACCGACTTTAATTTTTCAAAAGCCTCCTCTGTCTGATTATTCCAGAGGACCATCACGGACTTCCTCCCTTTCAAGCAATCTGTTAAAGGAGCAGACAAGGTGGCAAAGTTGGGAATAAATTGCCTGTGATATCCCACTAAACCCAGAAAAGCTCTAACCTGCTTTGTTGTGAGGGGATGGGGCCAGTTCTGAATCGCCTCCACTTTGTTTACTTGGGGTTTGAGGACTCCTCTCCCAATGACATAACCCAAGTACTGAGCTTCCTCCAACCCTATGGAACATTTGGGTTGGCGGTCAGCCCTGCTTGTCGGAGGGAATCTATAACCGCCTGTACCTTTGGTATGTGGCTTTCATAGTCTGCACTGTACACAACAATGTCATCAAGATAGGCTGAGGCATAACGACGATGGGGGCAGAGAACAATATCCATTAACCGCTGGAATGTCACTGGTGCGCCGTGCATACCAAATGGAAGTAATTTATACTGGAATAGCCCTTTGGGCGTCACAAAAGCTGTTTTTTCCCTTAGCTGCCTCTGTTAGGAGCAGGGCCACCGTTACGGCCTTACTGGCCGTAATGATTAAGGGGCCCGCCGGGTTTTAGAGGGGGCGTGGCCATTTAAACAGGGGCAGGGGGGCCCGGGTGTTCTAGTGGGGGGCGTGGCTGTTTGGAGCGGGCCCCGCCCCCTTATGTTTTGTTGCACGGGCGGCGGGGCCCCCCCTCATTGTGAGGAATCGCCGCTGCCGCGGTCTGGCCCCGCCTCCTGACTCCTCTCCTCCGCACCCGGTGGGCCAGGCCAATGCAAGGGGGTGTCGGAGCGGCAGCAGTGTCCCAGGATTTATTGAATACTGCTGGGACACTGCCGCTGCATTTACCCCCCTACGTGCTGGCACTTCCGGGATCAGTGAGTGAGCTCAGCATGGATATCAGAGCAGCTGAGCTCCTCCTGACCCGGAAGCACTGATGCTGCAGAGATGTCGGCTGCGTGAGGACCACCTGGGAGCAGGACAAGGTAAGCGCCAATGAGCTGAAGAGAGCCGGGGTTGGGGGAACAGGGGCCACATAAAAGGGGCCACAAGAGGAAGAAGCAGGGTGAATGGGGGGGTCACAATTAGAGGGGAGAAACAAGGAAAATAGGGGACCATAAGAGGGGAGAAGCAGGGATTATGGGGGGGCCACAAGAGGGAAGAAGCAGGGTGAATGGGGGGCCATAAGAGAAGAGAAACAGGGAGAATGGGGGCCCACAAGAGGGGAGAAGAGGGGATTATGGGGGGGCCACAAGAGATAAGAAGCAGGGTGAATGGGGGGCCATAAGAGAGGAGAAACAGGGAGAATGGGGCCACAAGAGGGGAGAAGCAGGGTAAATGGGGGGGGGGGCACAAGTCTGAGTCCCTGCCTGTAAGTCCTCCATCCATATCTAGTCCGTATGTCCCTGGCTGAGTGTGCATGGGTGTGCATGTGTGTGTGTGCCTGACTGAGTGTGGATATGTGTGCATGTGTGTCTGTGTGCGTGCCTGGCTGAGTGTGCATGTGTGTGTGCCTGGCTGAGTGTGCATATGTGTGCATGTGTGTGTGCCTGGCTGAGTGTGCATGTGTGTGTGTGCCTGGCTGAGTGTGCATGTGAGTGTGTACTTGGCTGGGTGTGCGTGCCTGGCTGGGTGTGCATGTGTGTGTGCCTGGCTGAGTGTGCATGTGTGTGTGTGCCTGGCTGAGTGTGCATGTGTGTGTGTGCCTGGCTGGGTGTGCATGTGTGCGTGTGCCTGGCTGGGGTGTGCGTGTGTGGCCCTGGCTAGGTGTGCATGTGTGTGCGTGCCTGGCAGGGTGTGCATGTGTGTGCGTGCCTGGCAGGGTGTGCATGTGTGTGCGTGCCTGGCTGGGTGTACATATGTGTGTGTGCCTGGCTGGGTGTGCATGAGTGTGCGTGCCTGGCTGGGTGTGCCTGTGTGTGCATGCCTGGCTGGGTGTGCATGTGTGTGTGCCTGGCTGAGTGTGCATGTATGTGTGCCTGGCTGGGTGTGCATGTGTGTGTGCCTGGCTGAGTGTGCATGTATGTGTGCCTGGCTGAGTGTACGTGTGTGTGTGCCTGGCTGAGTGTACATGTGTGTGTGTGCCTGGCTGAGTGTACATGTGTGTGTGTGCCTGGCTGAGTGTGCATGTGTGTGTGTGCCTGGCTTAGTGTGCATGTGTGTGTGTGTGCCTGGCTATGTGTGTGTACAGCTGATGGGGGTGGGGAATAGGAAGCTGTTCACCTCAACACTCATCGGATTCCCAGGCACCTGGAACAGTGGCTGGCTCCACCAATCAGTTCAGAAGAAAAAGGTATTTTCCAGGGCCACTGGACCATACTGACAGCGACTTTATTAGAACATATTAAAAACACTTACATCCCGCCGTGTGTGTGCCTGCTGGGTGTGCGTGTGTGTGTACCTGGCTGAGTGTACATGTGTGTGTGCCTGGCTGAGTGTGCTTATGTTTGCCTGGCTTAGTGTGCATGTGTGTGTGTGCCTGGCTGGGTGTGCATGTGTGTGTGCTTGGCTGAGTGTGCATGTGTGTGTGCCTGGCAGGGTGTGCATGTGTGTGTGTGTGCCTAGCTGGGTGTGCATGTGTGTGTGCTTGTCTGAGTGTGCATGTGTGTGTACCTGGCTGAGTGTGCATGCATGTGTGTGACTGGCTGAGTGTGCATGCGTGTGTGTGCCTAGCTGAGTGTGCATGTGTGTGTGTGCCTGGCTGGGTGTGCATGTGTGTGTTTACCTGGCTGAGTGTACATGTGTGTGTGCCTGGCTGAGTGTGCATGTGTGTGTGTGCCTGGCTGGGTGTGCATGTGTGTGTGTGCCTGGCTGAGTGTGCATGTGTGTGTGTGACTGGCTGAGTGTGCATGTGTGTGTGTGCCTGGCTGGGTGTGCATGTGTGTCCCTGGCTAGGTGTGCATGTGTGTGCGTGCCTGGCAGGGTGTGCATGTGTGTGCGTGCCTGGCAGGGTGTGCATGTGTGTGCGTGCCTGGCAGGGTGTGCATGTGTGTGCGTGCCTGGCTGGGTGTACATATGTGTGTGTGCCTGGCTGGGTGTGCATGAGTGTGCGTGCCTGGCTGGGTGTGCATGTGTGTGCATGCCTGGCTGGGTGTGCATGTGTATGTGCCTGGCTGAGTGTGCATGTGTGTGTGCCTGGCTGAGTGTGCATGTGTGTGTGCCTGGCTGAGTGTGCATGCATGTGTGTGCCTGGCTGAGTGTACATGTGTGTGTGTGCCTGGCTGAGTGTACATGTGTGTGTGTGCCTGGCTGAGTGTACATGTGTGTGTGTGCCTGGCTGAGTGTGCATGTGTGTCTGTGCCTGGCTTAGTGTGCATGTGTGTGTGCCTGGCTGAGTGTGCATGTGTGTGCGTCCCTGGCTGAGTGTGCATGTGTGTGCATGCCTGGCTGAGTGTGCATGTGTGTTCATGCCTGTCTGGGTGTGCATGTGTGTGCATTCCTGGCTGGGTGTGCATGTGTGTGCGTGCGTGGCTGGGTGTGCATGTGTGTGCTGTGCGTTGGCTGGGTGTGTATGTCTGTGCCTGACTGGGTGTGCGTGTGTGTGTGCATGTGTGTGCATGCCTGGCTGGGTGTGCATGTGTGTGTAACTGGCTAGGTGTGCATGTGTGTGTGTGACTGGCTGGGTGTGCGTGTGTGTACCTGGCTAGGTGTGCATGTGTGTGTGTACACTGCTTGGAGGGAGGGCTTAGTTGTAGGGAGGGGTGGGAACAGGAGTAACTTAGTTAGACAGAGTCAGACGGTGAGAGAAAGTGAGTCTGCTGACTGCCTTCAGGCTGTGCACAGTCTCCAATGTGTATACATCCTGCAGCAGTCACTAATGTGCATACATCCCTCAGCAGCATTTAATGTGCATACGTCTCAAAGCAGTCTCCATTGTGCATTTGTCCCGCAGCCGTCTCTATTGTGTGTATACCCTACAGCCATCTCCATTGTCTATATATTGCCAGCAGCCATCTCTATTGTCTATACGGCCCGCAGCCATATCTATTGTGTATACAGCTAGCAGTCGTCTCATTGTGTATTCTCTATTGTGTATACAGCTATTGTATATTCAGCCCACAGGAGTCTCAGGTGTGTAATATATAATAAAGAGAGAGAGTGTAAAAAAAGAAAAACAGCACAAAAATAAAGAAAAAAGTGGACTTTATTGCCCAATGGCGTGGCCACGCATTGGGCAATAAAGTCCACTTTTTTCTATTTTTTTTGTGCTGTTTTTCCTTTTTTTTACTCTATTGTAAGGAACCATCTGGATTACTGGTTGTGAAAGCTTTGCACATAAATTGAGGTGATTTTTGGTGGTGTTCCAATTTTTCACTATAAGTATCATGTATGTTTGGGTGGAGGCGGAGCATGGGTGGAGGCGGAGTCTCAGGGGGGCCCCAAAGTTTTGGCAGTAAGGGGCCCCGAAATTCCTAGTGGCAGCCCTGCTCATTATGTCTAAGTTTATAGTTACCGTATGTCCCGTTTATTATTTCAATAAAATGTCGCACTTTCTGTTTCTGGCCCTTTTATTAGATTTTTGAAACATTTTCTTACACATTATAGATGGGAAACAGTTAAACAGTCAGTGGGTCACAGACCAAAGTTTAATGGGCAAATTCCAGTAGAACCAGTGTTACCAGTAAGAATTCCTGCCATACCAACATCTGAATGTTGTTAGGTTTTCTATAAATAGATGATATAGTACATGGGAGGCAAAATCTAAAAGGATGAGACGTTGGTTTAGCCAAAAAATAAATACATTCTAAATTCTAGGTTTAAAGGCTAGGTGCCTTTGACCATTTCCTACCTCAAATACATACACCAAATCTTTAAAGTGTAACCATTTAAATTTTTATTTAATAATAATGTAGAGCAAGTGATTATAATACATTTTCAAAAATACTTCATAAGTGAAATGTGAAAGAAAATCTTTCAAAAACCTTCCAGAAGATGTCCCCACTAGGCTGTTTCTGAACCTGACATATGCTCATTCTCAGTGAGGTCAGTCTTCAGCTTCACACACACTGAATATGGCCATATAAGAGGGGGCGGGGCCTACACAGGGTTCAAAATACATCTGAGACTCAGGTTATCTTCGGCAGGGGCAGTGCTGAGCTCAGGCTGTCAGCAAACAGTTCCTGTGAGATCTTAGCCGACTCCTCTCCATTTACATTGCTCTGCTGTGTGTTATCAGCTGATGGTCCCCACACAGGTCCTCAGCTTATTATATATTACTAGATGGGTGCCCGATGCACAATGCATCGGGATTCTAGCCGAGCGAGTCTCTGACTCGCAATGGCCGCTTCGCGGCCAATGCTTCGCGCTGCTAAGGCGACTCGCCATGCCCGCTGCGCGGGCATAGCGAGTCGCCTTAGAACTGCTCGCAATGGGCCGCTTCGCGGCCAATGCTTCGCGGTGCTAAGGCGACTCGCCATGCCCGCTGCGCGGGCATAGCGAGTCGCCTTACAACTGGTCGCATTGGCCGCTGCGCGGCCAATGCATTTTTCGTATCCACATGACCACGCTGAGTCGCATGCGACTTTGGTGCGCGAAATCCATTCGTGATTATATAATAGATAATAAGATCACAGGAGCTGTGTGCGGAGAACCTGAGCTTAGCACTGTCCCTGTCTGAGGTAAACTGAGTCTCTGATCAGCCGTAGTGAGCATGCTGTGTAGGCCCTGCCCTTCCCCCCTCCTTATAAGGTCATATTTAGTGTGTGGAGCTAAAGACAGATTTCCCTGACAACCAGCATGTGTCAGGTTTATAAACAGCCTAGTGGGGACATCTTCTGGAAGGTTTTTGAAAGATTTTCTTCCAGATTTCACTTATTATTATTATTATTTATTTATATAGCGCCATTGGTTCCATGGCGCTTTATATTAGAAGTGGGGGTGACAAGGACAGATACAGTACATATGAACGATCAAGGCTTGTTGATACACGATGGGATAGGACCCTGTCCACAAGGGCTCACAGTCTACAGGGGTGGGAGAGGACACAATAGGAGGGGAAATGCCTCACCTGATGAAGGCAGCTCTGTGCTGCGGAAACGCGTTGTGGCTTGTAAGAGGTTAATAAAACCTTTTTACAAATATTTCCATCTCCCTGACTCTTCCTGATCCTAGCGCTCCACAGACCGTTAAATTGCTGTCTCCAAAACTCCCTTTGGCCTATAGAAAAAGACTAATGCTATTAAAGATTTGTAATAATTGGGGGCCCCATTGGAGCTTTCGCAATAGTGTGAATTCCTACATAGTTAGATAGCATTATTTGGCCAGTATCAGACTATGTAGAGGTACTGTATTGGCAAAGGTAATGCGATTGGACATAACTCCTATCCTGGCGGTTTAATCTCTTATGGTGCCGTCACACAGCACGATCTGGCCAGCGATGTCAGAAGCGATGCGCGGGTGCCCGCTCGCTTCCGACATCGCTGGCCAGCTGTCACACAGCATCGCTGCGGCCGGCGACACCGCAGCGATGCGGGCGGTGACATCGCTCGCTGGGCTGGGCTTAGGGCCCTTTCACATCAGCGTTTTTTTAAATTTGCGGCAGATGCGGTGAAAAAACCGCATCTGCCGCAACTGCCGCATAACGGTTCCACTTGCGGCACGGTTGCGGTTTTTTCCATAGGAAGTATAGGGGGACTTGCGGCAGATGCGGCAAGTGCGGTATTGCACTTGCGGCAGGTGCGGCAGAGAAAAAAACCGCAGTAAGCCGCGGTTTTTTTCTCTGCCGCACCTGCCGCAAGTGCAATACCGCACTTGCCGCATCTGCCGCAAGTCCCCCTATACTTCCTATGGAAAAAACCGCAACCGTGCCGCAAGTGGAACCGTTATGCGGCAGTTGCGGCAGATGCGGTTTTTTCACCGCATCTGCCGCAAATTTAAAAAAACGCTGATGTGAAAGGGCCCTTAGCCCAGCGAGCGATCCGCAGCAACGCTGCGGTATAGGCTAGATCGCCGCCGACATCGCTCTGGCGATGTCACACGGCGCGATCCAGCCTTATCGCAGGTCGCCGGTTGACAGGTTTACGGTTCTTCCCGTAAACCTGTCAACCTGCGACCAGCGATAAAACGCGGTCGCAGCGCTCGTTTACACAGCGCGACGTCGCTAGCGACATCGCTGATACGTCACTTTTTCAGCGATGTTGCTAGCGACGTCGGCAGGTGTGACTGCACCATTAGATGTATAATCTTCAGACTTCAGAAGAGTGGCAAACCTCTGCCTCCTGGCAAAGGGCAGTGTACTCTGGAAGATTGATAGTTCAGCATAGTCACTCTGTTGGCCCCAAATTGTGCACTTTCCCATGCTGCAGGAATAGGCAGCATTACATCTGCATCATGGGTCATGCAGGGCAATGTAGTTTGATGAATAGAGTGATATGTCCTACTTCATAGTGGCGCTTGCAGGCTCTAAAGTGGCATACCCCTTACCTTAGCAACCAGCCACTCTACAACTGCAGGGTGGTCACTAACCTAAATTACTGTACACAAGAGAATTAAAAATCCTAAATCCACAGCATCTAAGCCAATTAAATAGAACAGAGCGAACCCCCCCTTTTATGCATCTCCGCGATGTGATTGTAGGGTGCAGCTGAGATTCACTGGCAGCCGGAGTCTAATGATGTCTCCCAGGCCTTAAAGGGACTAATAAGACTCTTGTTAGCACGACCATTGACAGACATACTACTCTTCAATATAGAAGTATATAGAAGTATTGTAATAATATTTATTCATTTATATAGTCTTATTAATTCCACAGCGCTTTACATACATTTGCAACACTGTCCCCATTGGGGCTCACATTCTGAATCTCCTATCAGTCTTTGGAATGTGGGAGGAAACTGGAGAACTCAGAGGAAACCCAGCAAACATGGGGACAACATACAAACCCCTTGGAGATGTCGTTCTTGGTGGGATTTGAACCCAAGACCCCAATACTGCAAAGCAACAGTGCTAACCACCAAACCACCATGTTGTGTATTACATTGTTAAGCAATGCCATGGTCATGTCTCCTAGAGAGACTAAAATATAAGCTTGTATAAAATGTTTACAAATAAGGAAAAATTAAAGAGGACATGTCATCCCCCTGTACACCGAGAAATACACTTTAGAAAGCTTACAGATAAGAGGTCACGGGGGTGGGATCTGAATAAGAGGTCGTCACTGCTGGCACAGTCCTCCCTGCCTCCTCCTTGTGTATTCTGCCCCCTCTATGTGTCTGCCGCCGCCTCCTGTTTTGCTGGGTCTGCCCTCCTCTTCTCCTGCTGCCCTGTCAATCACGCTGCTGCACAGAGCGGCATTGCATGACGTCATTGGCAGAGCCCACCCCGTTTGTGCTTTATTCAAACAGCAGGGTGGGAATCTGCCACTGACATAACGCAATACCGCTCTGTGTGGCAGCGTGATTGACAGAGCAGCAGGAGAAGAGGAGGGCAGACCCAGCAAAACAGGACGCTGCGGCAGACACATAGAGGGGGAGGAACACACAAGGAGGAGGCAGGGGGGATCGTGCCAGCGGCGATGACCTCTTATTCAGATCCCACCCAGGCGACCTCTTATCTGTAAGCTTTCTAAAGTGCATTTCTCGAGGTACAGGGGGACTAGGGACATGGGGGACATGCTGCATTCAGTGCTGCATTTAGTTTGCCAAACACCAGGGGGGGGTGTGACAGGTCCTCTTTAAAGGCAAAAACATTTTCTCATTAAAATGCATGTTAAAAAAGAATAGACAACAGTACACATAAACAGCATTAGTGCAACTGTAAGGCCCGATAGGATGAAACTGTCCTGCTGTTTATCCTATACAATAACTACTGTGAAAAATATGAGTTTTTTTCATCCCACCTTTCAAAAAAACTGAATAAAATATAACATCAAGTTATAAAACTAAAACTCACCACATAAAAAATAAACTTATCTTGCCACTCTATCGATGGAAGAATAAAATGATTATAGCTTTCAGAATTCGTCGACGATACTTTTTTGTCTTTATTATGTAAAAGCAGCAAAACATAAAAGAGCGCTATATTTATTTGGTATCTCCATAATATATATTTTACCATCATATAAGAATGAATAACGAACAATAAACAGTGATTGAAGGGAACAAAGGAACAGAAATCAGATTTGGATATCACCAGCGAGCGTAAGGGTACCTTTACACGCGGCTACATTTCTAGGGTGGCTACAGGTAACTTACTGGTTGCAGTGAAATCATGGATACATGGTTCTATCTTGTTGCTGTGTACAAATGGAATCATGTATCCACGATTTCACTGCAACCAGTAAGTTACCTGGTGACAAGCTACAAATGTAGCCGTGTGTAAAGGTACCCTAAGATCTGAGGGGACGGTCCTCGACAATGTGCTGAATTGTTTGAGGGTCACCTCCACAGTCACAGGCAGGACGGTCAGATTTTCCCCACTTATACATAACATCTGCACAGACACCAAAGTTTGTTCTCATACGATTCAGAGTGACTCAGGTTTTCCTTGCTAGATTGAATCCTGGTCGTGGGTCTTGTGAGTGAGGAAATGTTTGAAGCTCATCGTCTACTGCACTGACCCAGAGTTCTCACCATTTCTCTTCTGAATTGAGATTGTGTCCATACAGGGTAATTGCGGTTCGGATGGGTGGTTGTCTTGATTTCAGTCGCTGTATTTGAACATCTTGGATATTTTGATATATTGAGAGGTTTTAATCATTCCCTACTTTGGTGTGTTCTTTAAGTAGGAGCTTTTGTCTTCTCAGGTTTGCAGGTGTGACGGGTAACCAGTGGACGGGTGTAGGTCTGATAGCACCAGATATTATGCACGTAGAGTTGTTCAGCTGAGTGTCGATTGCGCTCACATGACAACTATTCAATATTCTGCGACAGAGTACCCCAAGGCAAGGGTAGACGTTCTCAAGACAGGTGTTGAAGAACCCCAGGAGGATCCGCACAAAGTTGATCCTTTGTTGATTATCAAGGTGTGCAACATTAGTCCGCCTCCACGTGGTGCACCCTGGGTAACGCTAAAGGACTAATTATATTGCAATCTGAGAGTCCTCAGTTGTTGACACCTTTTAATGGCTAACTGAAAAGATGGTAAACATCAGGGGCGGACCTACCGTGGTGCAGCTAGGGGGCCCCTGAAGCCTGCAGGGGGGGCCCCAGCCGACCCCTGTAACTCGATGTGAGAGGAGAGGAGGGTCAGGCAAGGGAAGCAGGATCCCGCCCCTCCTCTCCTCTGCCCCTCTGCCGCACTCTGCATGCTCCCGGCGCGTCTCAGCAGGTAGGAGCACCTCGCCGACGGCCGACAGCACCCCCTTCCTGGTCCTCACCGACGGCCGCTCACCATGGCTGCACCAGGGCCCTCTGGGCTCAAGGTCCGCCACTGGTAAACAGCAAGTTTTCAGGATGCTGCGGACCCTTCTTCATTTGGGAATCAGATTCTCCTATCTACTGGCTAACACGGTATAAATATTCTTTACCTTAGCTAAAGGACTAACAATCTTGACAACCAAACAATCAAACTACATCTAGATCTCCTGGTCAATACATTTTACATCATACTTGATAATCAACAAAGGTCCACAAGAAAAGCCAAGCCTTCAAAAGGCTCCATCGATAGTAACATTTTGGAGCAGATCAGCTTAATCCAGGTCCCCTCTGCAATTACCTAAAATTGAATCTCCCCTTTATGTACTATGTGAAATTTTTATCCTGAACTGGAAGGTCCCTTTTATGGCCGAAAATATATTCTTCAAGGTTTTAAAGGAAACAATCCACTAAAGGTACTTAGATAACTTCTCCAAAGTTTTCCAGAATTTCAAAAATTCGAAAGAAATGCAAGAAGAGGAAAGATATGCTGTTACTGTGTTTTATGCAAATTTATCTTTGCAAAAAGCAGAATGGTATGTGGTTTATAGGGAAACAAGAATACATTTGTTTGAGGTGTGGTAAGAACTGACCCGTGACCCAGTGATGAGTCCTTGTTACAGCTGCCGTGGGCCGATATCCCTCAGAATAAAAACAACCTTGTGTTTGCTCTTTGCTTTGTTTGCACAATATATGGAGCCACATTCTGCAGTTTGCACAAAAGTCCAGATTATTTCCTTGTTTTCTTTAAAGACAAATAAAGGTCCCCGATCCCTTGTATGGTAATAATTACATGTCAGCGTTACGGACTGATACAAGGAGCATCTGGACAATTATACACAAGTCAGAGCAAATAAATACAGAAAGTGAGAACATGTGCCAGAAACGTCAGGAATATTTGGCTCCATATGGTCAAAGATCCCTTAAATCCCTAATATGTCAATCAATGCCATCTTGTGTCTTACTGTAAACCTTTTGCGACAACAATAATTGTTAAATAAAGGGAAATAATGATTTTACAATAACAGAGAAAGAGGAATAAGACAGTAATTAAGGCCCGAGTAACGCATGTAGAGAAGGGCACCATGTTGCAAACCAGGTTTGCCACATGTAGAGAAGGGCACCATGTTGCAAACCAGGTTTGCCAACTATATAAGTCCGCAATTCATCATCTTCTTATACTTTCTTTATTCTTATCAGTTTGCATCAAATACAATGATTAAGACGCGTTTCGGCTTCCTACTCGAGCCTTTCTCAATTCATGTATCACATGTAGGAAGTCGAAACGCGTCTTAATCACTGTATTTGATGCAAAATGATAAGAATAAGAAGATGATGACTTGAGTGCGATCCTTTTTTTCTATATTAGTTATTGGGGCTGCCACCCTTGTATTCGAGTACCCACAGAGAGGAGTGCCCGCCTCATTTCGTTTAATTTTTCTAAGGGAAATGTTGTACTCCCCATTAATGATGAGTGAGCACTACCATGGTCGGGTGCTCGGAACTTGAAAGGAGCAGTTAGATTCTTAGAAGGGCGCAACTCAAGTACCGAGTATAAGGAAGTCAATGGGGAACTCAAGCATTTTTTCTGATGAGTCTTATTCTGACACAATGCTTGCGTTACCCATTGACTTCCACTACACAATTCGAGCCCATCCAAGCATCCAACATGCTCCTTTTGAGTACCGCGCACCCCAGCATGGCAGTGCTCGCTCGTCACTAATCCCCAGTGGGAGGGTGATAGACCACAAAAGTCCTAATGCTGACACTAACCCAAACCCAGCAATAAAGTTGAGGAAAGAACAGTTGTGTGTCCCCAATATTCTGAATGGTACCTTTTTTTATGGTTGATGGAAAATGCTGTTCTAAAAACAGCACCTCTCCTCTCAATAGGCAGTATCTGGTATTACAGCTCATCTTCATTTAAAGGCATTTTATGCAATGGGGGATACTTTCCTGATCACTGAGAGTCTGACCTCTAGGTCCCCCACCTATCCTGAAGACGTCTGTGTGAATGGAGCAATGGTTCATAGAAAAATAGAATGTTAGAATTGGAATGGACCTCCAGGGTCAAAGACCTGCTCAATGCAGGATTCACTAAACCAGACAGATGTCTGCCAGCCTCGGTTCCATTCATTTGAATTCTTATTAGGAGTGCTGAAGAGTGGCTGAACACTGTGCTTTGCTACCTCTATAAAGAATGAATGGAGTGGAGGTACACATGACTGACCACTGCTCCATCCACACCGGACTCCCCAGAGCCTCTGTTCTCTGGATCAGTAGGGGTCCAAGTGGTTGATCCCCAGCGATTTGGAAGTTACCCCTATTATATTGAATAGGGGATAACTTCCAAACTTGGTACGACCACTTTAAGGAAATTGGGATGTGTGGCAATACCTTACACAGCCAATTCCCAAGAGTGGCGCTATAGAAGAGAATGGCATCAAAGAACTAACCTTCTTAGTGTTGGCATAAGCATGTTGCCGTAAATGTCCATTGTTTCCAGTGGCGTAACTTGAAGGTCATGGCCCGATGCGAAAGCTCCAACGGGGCCCCGATTATCGCAAATCTTTAATAGCAATAGCCTTTTTCTATAGGACAAAGTGACTTTTGGGGCCCCCCTAGGCTCCAGAGCCGGGTGCGATCGCAACCCTTGCACTGTTGTAGTTACGCCCCTGATTGTTTCCATGTCTACAGTATCTAGTACTGATTACGGTAGTTTTTCATATTAAATTGCCAGTATCAAAGAAAAATGTCATGCAAGAAATATTCCCAGTTCAGAGCATTAGGTGATAATTCCTGATCAAGGAGTTAATCTCCAAAATGCATAGAATAAATCACATATAGAAGAATGTCGATTAATGATTCCTATTTCTGAGATAGCAGAGCTGCTTTAACCCTCTCTCTTTTCTGATGAGGGGAAAATTCCTGACATATGGGTTTTCTCTTAGTCACAGCTGATTCTTTGGATTGAGAAGGGGGCTGGCTTAGCTGTTAAAAGTAGTCAGTCGACTCGTCAACACACAGCGGGTTTGATGGGCCGATATGGAAGCTGCTCCAGTGTTCAACACAAGTTGGAAAAGCAACTGCCAGGAATGGACCTGAAGATCTATTGGAACAAAGGTCTTATACAGTGCCTTGAAATAGTATTCATACCCCGTGAATTGTTCCACCTTTTCTCCCATTACTCCCACAAACTTAAATGCATTTTATTGGGATTTTATGTGAGATACCAACACGAAACAGCAAGTCTGTTATAGTCTGGAGAATGGACGTCACATTAACAGTGCTGCAGCCAATCAGTGAGCTCAGTGGGTGCAGCACTGTTGGTGTTACCTCCACACAGCAAGCATCAACAGACTCCGGGAGCGGGGTGGAGGGTCTGCATTGGACCCGGGGAGGGTGCGCAAAGAAGATCTTGTTTTTTTAAACAAAGTACAGTATGGGAACAGGGGTTTTCCAAAACTGGAGGACTCCTTTAATTTCCACCATAAGAATTGTATTAATCTTGTGAGTCATGTAATATTGTCCCTTAAGAAGAAATAAAGCAATAATGTCCAACATGGGCATATTGGTGAGAGTGGCATTGTGCTGGAACCACCCAATGCCCTATGAAAGGGTTTAAAGTCACCACCAGATAACGTCGTCTTGACACTTTTGTACTAGGGGCCCATCAAACGATCGTCTTGTACCTTAGTTTTGCTATGCAAAAACCGAGTAGGAGAAACAGAAGCCATAGCATTAGTGTGTGTATGTGAAGATGATCAGTCTGTATCCAGAGGATCCGCAGCACTGGCGGACACTGACAGAAAAGGGCCCCTGTGCAAGAACAATATAAGGGCCCATTGCAGCTCAGGAGCTCTTATTAATGCAAAATTGCACCAGCTTCGGAGGTAGAAATGGGCCCCCTTACCTCTTTGGGCCCCTGTGCGGCCGCACCGGCTGCACCAATGGTATATCCACCCCTGATCCGCTGCATCCACAGCCGCCACGTGATGTTTGCCTCAAACAAAGCCAAGATGTTTATGTTTATATAAAGGAATGTTTCTTGTTACTGAATAAAAGCAGATTCGTCTTGAGGTTTTCTTGGGCCGGCACGGGCTGTCACTGATCGAGGCCACATGTCTATGGCTGGATACAGAACAATGCCACATTGACAATGGGCTCCAGAGTGGGATGTGTACAATGGGAACCATCCCCAAGAGGTACAGGAGGAGAAGAGAGCAATAGGAAACCGGCTTCTGATCTCAAATTCACAATTTATTCCTGGCAAACGTTTCCTAACGTGATTACTTCCACAATACTCTGTGACTGCTAATTATGCTGGGAAATATCAGACTATTTCAACATGTGGCTTTAATAAAAGTGACAAAAACGAATGGAAAAGATGAAAGTTTTCTGTAATTTCGGACAATTTAATCTCAATTGATAGATAATGTGATAGGTCCATAAGCAGAGGTGGAGCGGCACAGTGTACTGGTACCGTGGGTGCACGGCGAACCAAGCAATCCTTCTACAAAGCTTGTCATACATACTATGCACAAGAGGGTCGCAGCACTCCAATTCTGATGAAACAAATCTTTGCATCCAGTTTAGGGCACAAGATGGCGACATTTCGTCCAGCCCTGGACACAGGGCGTGTGTGCCTGAAACTTCGCCATCTTGTGCCCTAATGTGATAAGTAGACAATCTGCAAATCACTGTATGTATTAATTATGTTGTCTTGCCCCCCCAAAAAAAATCACTCCAAAGTACAAGTGCAAAGTAAGGTCAGAAGTGAAGGAAGTGAAGGAAGGGAAGTTCCAGCTCCTACAGTGCCGACAGAATGCTGCGACTGAAAAGTCACCCTATCAAAGAGAGTACTTGGCTTGTTAAATAGCAAAACTGGGAGAATTCATAGATGTTAAACTGATACATGCAATAAAAACAGAACTCACTTGTGAGGGTGAGGGGGCAGTAAGTTTAGGTTATTCTACAGGTTTTGTGTGAAAGGAAGCTGCCCAGGTCTCACAAATAGCAGAGTCCACAGACAATACTCCACATTCACATTAAAGGAAATGTTTCATCAGGAAATAAATAAGGCTAGGGTCACATTTGCGGTCGGGATTGCAGATCCTGATCCGGTTTAGAGCTGTAAAAATGCTCAAAACCGGATCAGGATCTGCAGCCCATAGGTGCCCATTATAAAACCGGATTGCACTTAATGCAATCCGGTTACCGCATTCCGGTTTCGCTCCCTGCGTGAAAAATCATGCAGGCAACGTTTTTCGGAGCAGTTTCAAAACCGCTGCGGGGCTGCTATAATGGGTGCCTATGGGAGCCCATCCGGCTACCGCAAGGCACATGTGAATGCCTGCGAATGCCGGATGCTTTGTTCATCCCTGCGGCTATGAACAAAAGGTTAATATTAATATTATATGTGGGCAACAAGTCTCCAGGGAGTGTCCACCCTCCCTAGAGACATGCTGTCCAAAATCTGTGGCATGTCAATGGTTAATGTCTATTATTACATTATCGCCGCTATTGTCGGCTTTATAAACTTCTCAATGAAAGCTCCTCGCTGTAAGGAGGATTATCAGTACGTAATGTGGGTGAGAACAGTGCAGGGCAGCATCCTCAATAAGGAGCTGACCCTGCTGCTTACGCAAATTGCGTACTGTACTATCCATGGTGCTGAAGCCTTAAACATCAATTATATGCACAGAGCACATTGAAACTCCGGTGCGCTGGCCTTAGAATTGATGTTTAATCTTTCAGCACCATGGATAGCGGCGGGTACAGTACGCAATTTGCGTAAGCAGCAGGGTCAGCTCCTTATTGAGGATGCTGCCCTGTAATGTGCTTACGCACATTACGTACTGATAATCCTCTTACAGCGAGGAGCCGCTGGCTTTCATTGAGAACTTTATAAAGCCGACAATAGCGGCGATAATATAATAATAGACATTAACCATGGACATGCCACAGTTTTTGGACAACATGTCTCTAGGGAGGGTGGACACTCCCTGGAGACTTGTTGCCCACATATAATATGATGAACAAAGCATCCGGCAACTGGATTGCACATTATGAGCAATCGGGTTACCGGATCCGGGTTTAGGGACACATTTTGAATACAAAATGTGTCTGAAGGCACATGAGATTACCACATCAGGATCTGGATGCGGTAATCGCAATGTGCCTTCCAAGTGTGACCCTACACTATATAAATATATATCTTTAGTTTTCTCACTCGCTGTTCAGACCCTATTTGCTTTTGTATAATCTGAGCAAAGGTCATTGTGAAGGGAGAGCGTAAACATCACCTTCTGTAAATCTGTAAATGGTGGATGCTGTGTTATACAGAGGTGTTATTAGTCATTGTACAGGAGGAGGAGGGGAGCTGTGATATCACCTATTGTGAATGGTGGATCCTGTGTTATCTACTGTATATAGAGGTGTTATCAGTCATTGTACAGGAGGAGGGGAGCTGTGACATCACCTATTGTGAATGGTGGATCCTGTGTTATCTACTATATATAGAGGTGTTATCAGTCATTGTACAGGAGGAGCAGGTGAGCTGTGATATCATCTATTGTGAATGGTGGATCCTGTGTTATCTACTGTATATAGAGGTGTTATAGGTCATTGTACAGGAGGAGGTGAGCTGTGACATCACCTATTGAGAATGGTGGATCCTGTGTTATCTACTGTATATAGAGGTGTTATCAGTCATTGTACAGGAGGAGGTGAGCTGTGACATCACCTATTGAGAATAGTGGATCCTGTGTTATCTACTGTATATAGAGGTGTTATCAGTCATTGTACAGGAGGAGGAGGTGAGCTGTGACATCATCTATTGTGAATGGTGGATCCTGTGTTATCTACTGTATATAGAGGTGTTATCAGTCATTGTACAGGAGGAGGTGAGCTTTGATATCATCTATTGTGAATGGTGGATCCTGTGTTATCTACTGTATTTAGGGGTGTTATCAGTCATTGTACAGGAGGAGGAGGTGAGCTGTGATATCACCTATTGTGAATGGTAGATCCTGTGTTATCTACTGTATATAGAGGTGTTATCAGTCATTGTACAGGAGGAGGAGGTGAGCTGTGATATCACCTATTGTGAATGGTGGATCCGGTGTTATCTACTATATATAGAGGTGTTATCATTCATTGTACAGGAGGAGGAGGTGAGCTGTGATATCACCTATTGTGAAAGGTGGATCCTGTGTTATCTACTGTACATAGAGGTGTTATCAGTCATTGTACAGGAGGAGGAGGTGATCTGTGATATCTATTGTGAATGATGGATCCTGTGTTATCTACTGTATATAGAGGTGTTATCAGTCATTGTACATGAAGAGGTGAGCTGTGATATCACCTATTGTGAATGGTGCATCCTGCGTTATCTACTGTATATAGAGGTGTTATCAGTCATTGTACAGGAGGAGGAGGTGAGCTGTGACATCACCTATTATGAATGGTGTATCCTGTGTTATCTACTGTATATAGAGGTTTTATCAGTCATTGTACAGGAGGAGGAGGTGAGCTGTGACATCATCTATTGTGAATGGTGGATCCTGTGTTATCTACTGTATATAGAGGTGTTATCAGTCATTGTACAGGAGGAGGTGAGCTTTGATATCATCTATTGTGAATGGTGGATCCTGTGTTATCTACTGTATTTAGGGGTGTTATCAGTCATTGTACAGGAGGAGGAGGTGAGCTGTGATATCACCTATTGTGAATGGTAGATCCTGTGTTATCTACTGTATATAGAGGTGTTATCAGTCATTGTATAGGAGGAGGAGGTGAGCTGTGATATCACCTATTGTGAATGGTGGATCCTGTGTTATCTACTGTATATAGAGGTGTTATCAGTCATTGTACAGGAGGAGGTGAGCTGTGATATCATCTATTGTGAATGGTGGATCCTGTGTTATCTACTGTATATAGAGGTGTTATCAGTCATTGTACAGGAGGAGGTGAGCTGTGATATCACCTATTGTGAATGGATCCTGTGTTATCTACTGTATACAGTGGCGTTACCTTTCACTGCTATCCTGTCTGTCACTCTGAGACTTCTGTAAAAATCAGCGGAACATAAGTTGAAGTATGAATATATGTATAGTGGTCATTATGAAGACTGCAAGATTTATAATTTTGCTAATATAGTTATACAGAAAACTGAAAAATAAATTATACATTTTGAAATACATTTAATATAAATATCTAATTGAAATAATAGGTCATTTTCCCTTTAAGGACTGAGCACTATTTTTTCCTATCACTCCCTAGAGTTGAAGTCTGATCTTTGCTTACTTAGTTGGTCCCACACGTTCTGTAGGAAGCTCCTGCCCTGCTCTTTGTTAATCCTACATTCATGTCATGTCATCGCCAAATATGGACACCTCCGAATCAAAACATCTACATGATCATTAATTACTAAGCCGTCCGCCAGAAATCTCCCACTAAGGACGTCTTCACACTGAGGTCAGGTCCGGTCCGGGGCTGTCAGGGATGAACCTGACAGCCCCGGACTGGATCAGCACACAGAACCGGAGGGCCAAATATGCCCTTCGGTCCGGTGTGCAGCCGGACGCAGCTGCCGCTGCTGATGATTCAGGACCGCGGCTCGCAGGGAGCTAGCCTCATCCTGAATCAACAGCGGCATGCAGCCTCTGGTGTCCGATTCCCAGATCCTCCCAGATCGGGGCAATCCGGCCCCATAGACTCCCATGTTAAGGGAGCGCCAGATTGCCCCGGAAGGATCCGGTAGAATCCGGGAGGATCCGGGGGAATCCGGTGGAATCTGGGAGACACCAATTATGGGGAGATTGTTCTCCCCAGACACAAAAAGGTTGCAAGCAACGTTTTTGTATCCAGAAGAAAAATCACACTTCTCCCGGATTCTTCCGGAGAGATGGAAGCCGGATGGCAGATAGCTGCCATACGGCGCCATCCAGCCCCATAGGATACTATGGGGCCAAAATCCGGTCCGGGGCTGTCACCCCTGACAGCCTCGGACCGTATCGGACCGCAGTGTGAAGGCAGCCTAATCTGTCTAATCCACACTGAAAACACACCAGAGACTTAATCAGCAGGATTGAATACATTTATAAAAGTTATCCAAGATTTTATTTGTAAATACCCGACTAATGATTATACTTAGGCGGCTTCACGCCATGGTTTTCGGCTGTCAGGTTGTCTTTGGTGTTTTGCAGGATGCACCGGACTGAACCTGACAGCCCCGGACGAGCAGAACCGGAGGGCAAATCTGCCCCCCGGTCCTGTTTTTGCCGACTTTGTTGCTGGTGCTGTCCAGTGCTGGAATTTCAGCACCGCGGCTGCAGAGGAGTTGGCCATGTTGCTGAGTTTTCAGCCATGCAGCTCTGTCCATGGTGCTGAATGAGCGCAACTGCTTTTAACAGCCGCCGCTCTTTCAGCACCAGGCATCCGGGAATCGGTGTGTGATTTTTTTTTCGATCCAGCTATGCTATCGGCGCCGGATCCAAAAGGATCCGGTTTTGTCCAATTTTTGCATGGGACACAAAAAATGCTGCAGACTCCGGTTTTGTGCCCGATGCACAAATACGACAAAACCAGATCCTTCCAGAAAAGCCCCAAACTGGATGGCAAATAACAGCCATCCGGCCCCATAGAGATAAATGGCGGGGCGAATTCGGATCCGGGGCTGTCCGGTTCACACCAGACAGTCCCGGTCCCGAAATGTTGTGGTGTGAAGCCGGCCTTACTTGACAAAATCCTAGATGTTCCTGCCAATTGGACCTGCATGTGAGGAATATAAGTAAGTGAACCCCATAGTACATTGCTTATTGGGTAATTATTGAGTTTCATGTATAAACAGTATAAAGTCAAAATTTTGTCTTCCCCGAGAGGTGGCTGAAGTGAATGAAAATTTTAAAGGGAATCTGTCAGCAGGTTTTTGCGATCTCATCTGTAGGCAAAGAAACCCTAAATCCAACGATGTGTCACACAGATTACTGGCTGAAGATGTTCTCATACAATCAAAGAATTTAGTATCAGGAACACAGCATAGCGGAGAGAGCTGTCCCCACCCACACCAGGTTCTGTATGTATAATGTCTATAGATAGAGAGCTGCCCCCACCCACATCAAGCGCTGTATATACAATGTCTATAGACAGAGAGCTGCCCCCACCCACACCAGGTTCTGTATGTATAATGTCTATAGATTGAGAGCTGCCCCCACCCACATCAAGCTCTGTATGTATAATGTCTATAGACAGAGAGCTGCCCCCGCCCACACCAGGCTCTGTATGTACAATGTATATAGATAGAGAGCTGCCCTCATCCCCACCAAGCTCCATATGTACAATGTCTATAGACAAAGAGCTGCCCCTGCCCACACCAGGCTCTGTATATACAATGTCTATAGACAGAGAGCTGCCCTGCCCACACCAGGCTCTGTATCTACAATGTATATAGATAGAGAGCTGCCCCGCCCACACCAGGCTCTGTATATACAATGTCTATAGACAGAGAGCTGCTCCTGCCCACACCAGACTCTGTATGTACAATGTCTATAGACAGAGAGCTGTCACTGCCCACACCAGGCTCTGTATCTACAATGCATATAGATAGAGAGCTGCCCTGCCCACACCAGGCTCTGTATCTACAATGTATATAGATAGAGAGCTGCCCCTGCCCACACCAGGCTCTGTATGTACAATGTCTATTGACAGACAGCAGCCCCCGTCCCCACCAGGCTTTGTATGTACAATGTCTATAGACAGAGAGCTTCCCCCGCCACACCAGGTTCTGTATATACAATGTCTATAGACAGAGAGCTGCTCCTGCCCACACCAGGCTCTGTATGTACAATGTCTATAGACAGAGAGCTGTCACTGCCCACACCAGGCTCTGTATCTACAATGCATATAGATAGAGAGCTGCCCTGCCCACACCAGGCTCTGTATCTACAATGTATATAGATAGAGAGCTGTCACTGCCCACACAAGGCTCTGTATGTACAATGTCTATTGACAGACAGCTGCCCCCGTCCCCACCAGGCTTTGTATGTACAATGTCTATAGACAGAGAGCTTCCCCCGCCCACACCAGGTTCTGTATGTATAATGTCTATAGATAGAGAGCTGCCCCTGCCCACATCAGGCTCTTTAGAGAGATGGCACATTCACTGTACGGTGTGAATCACGGCAGGGGGCGTGCCGGACTGTAATAGTAATCACCAGGTGATAAAGCCTTTAGATTACATAAACAATTGCGCACACACTGATAAGAGAGGCACAGTGGTTTTTGTTTTTTAACACCCACAGCATGCTGTCCTCAGCTTACATAGCAAAAACCTGTTTATAGATTCCCTTTAACATTTAACCATTTAGGGGATGTGGATACCTTTGGGCGCATTTTTGGCATTTTCAACTACATCTCATTTTTGCAATTGGGTTTTATAACAATTTTTGCCCTACTTTGCCTTCAGTAGCCCTAGTCTTATGCAGTCTATTGGTGACTGTGTATGGGTTGACTGAGAATCCGTCAGTGAGCTCATTATGACAGGAGAGTTTATCATAAGCGTTTTCCTTCCTCTCAGTTGATTTATCACCACAACGTTCAGATTAACTTTATGTGGTCAAAAAATCAGCTGAGAGGAGTTCAGAGGAATCAGAACAGATTGTAAATTAACCCGTTCTGCAGCTAGCGGATCTGTATAACGTAATGGATATAAAGGGCAAACGGTGCAACATGTATAATGGAACTGAACTGCAATAAGGATTTTCAGCCAAAGATACCTGAATGTAAGAAAATCCCTGAGGGTCACAATTTATCTTCTATCCACTAATGACTACCTCTGCAAAAACATTAGTAGATATACCAGTAATAGACATTCTTTTAGTTATAATTTTTAGAATTTTTTTAAACTGGTTTCTTAATTATGTCAAAGTCATGCGGTAAATACCTGCATGTAGCATCTAAAAAATGCCAGTTATGCCCTATTTTACATTCACGCTTGGTGCACATTTAAGGGGTATTCTCAGATTTGAAAGTTATCTCCTATCTATGGGATAAGGGATAACTTCCTGATCACTGGGGCTCCAACTCCTGGGGCCCCCCACTAATCCCAAGAACTGGGGCTCTTCAGAATTGTGGTCGGCTATGTGCACTCCAGCTCCATTCATTCTTATTGGGGCAGCTGTGCACTGCGCTCGGCTGATCTTAGGCATTCCTATTAGAATGAATGGACATGATGAACCCCCATTTTGAAGAGGATCATTGGGGTCCTCAATGCTTTTAACCCCAGGGATTGGAAAGATGTCTCCTGTAGCATAGATTGGTTATAACTGTCAAACTTGGGAATTGGGAATATCCAGTTAAGATTAGCACTCACTTTATAGCATCCTATAGTGTTGGAGGGACCATATGTTGGTTTTTTCGCACGCCAGGCAGGGGTACTCAGAGCCGGACCCTCTTGTCATCCAGGGTAGTGGGGTAGTGGGGTGTCATGGTGATGTGCCCTGGTTCCGTGGGCCCAGGCACAGCAATAAAAGAGGAAATAATAAAGAAAAAGGGAGAAAAATAGAGTGTTTATTAAATGTTCGTGACGCCACCTGTGGTTTGTGGCCAGTGTGGGCCACCACTGCAGACAGGTCCTCTGGGGATGATAACAGTAGACAACAATGATGGCAAGCCCTCCATTGGTAGGGCCTTCCCCAGGGCAGAGATATAGGGAAAATGTTGATTATACTACAGGGGCCAGCGGACAACAGCTGCTACTGGTGGGATCCAGTGTCACTTACAAGCAGGCCGTCTCTGCCTGCGTAGCAATTCAGTCGGCGGCTCCTCAGGTGATGCTCCTGCTGCAGTCACACAAATAAGTCTCACACGCAGAGCTCTGAGTTCGACCAGGTACTTTACTCCAACTGCACAGTTCTCTTTACAACAAGTACACAAGCAGCTCTGGTCACCGGTTAGCAGCTGGGACGGTTTGGTGGGGTACCCCCTTTCTAGTACCTTTCGGGCCTCTCTCCTCAATCCCGCGCACATCTTCCAGTCCAGCGGTCACAGGCTTCTCCGGGATTCCTAGCCCTAGTGTGACGGCCTTTCCATCGTTGTGCCGGGGGTTGGGTCCAGGACATAAAGACCCCGCACCCCGCCGGAATTCATGGTGGAGGGCCTGCAGCTTCCCACAGAGACACATACACACTTTAGTATACTACCTGACGATCCCACGGTGAGCCCCAGCGATGTCTTCCTCCCAGGCAGCGGCAGAACCTGCGAATAGTACGAGTACTTCCATGACCTTGCACCAAGTGACTCTCAGGGCTGAGTCACATGGGCAGGTCCTGTCAGTACAGTACCCACAGGTCCTGCCGATGCCTGGGAGGAAGATTTTGCTGGGGATCACCATGGGATCGCTGTGGAGGGTAGTAATTGGGTGTTAGTGGTGCAGAAGGCGCAGCACAAAAACGCAGCACAAATTGACATGAGCATTATAATGTTGGCCACTTTCTGCACCACTAACGCAGCAGCAACAACATGCACTTTGCTGGCAAGACTTTTTTTGACCAATCCGTTTTTGGTACAGAATTAAAAAAAAACTGCAGGATCCAAAACGTCCAGTGTGAACATAGCCTTAAGGGTATGTCTCACATACCGAGATCGCTAACGAGATCGTTACTTTTGTGACGCAATAGCGATCTCAGCAACGACATCGCTACGTGCGACAGGGTGTAACGATCTGGTCCCCTGCTGCGAGATCGGCAATCGTTACACAGCCTCCTGGTTCATTTTTTGGTCGTTGCGCTCCCGCTGGGAACGCTGTATCGCTGTGTTTGACACCTTACCGACGATATCGTTGGCAACACATAATGAGATACGTAGGCGTGCACGCAATTGCCTCTTTACACGCCCCGCATCTCTCCAATTGGCCACTACTGCGGTCTCGTTGAACTTATAATGAAGCACTACGTGGCACTTCCGTTCCTTTGTTCCTGACCATGCTGGCTGCAGATCACGGCAGAACTCTCTAGGGTCAGAGTCCCACATCCCCGTGACTTGCAAGCATTGGAAGTGTTCACTATCACTGAATATCGATGTAATGGCTGCTACGTTGCCTTCTTTTAAAATGACCCGCCGAACGCCGTCCAATCAGAGCGTAGTTGCGCACGTAGTGGCAACCAATGGCAAAGAAGGGGCGTGTATAATGGTAATGTTTATGTACGCCTTTGATGACGTAATATAGTCCTGTGGAGGTAAATCGTCATGTGAGAAGGAAATACAACGACTGAACAATATCGTTGAAGAAATCGCTAGGGTGGACATATCGTTGTATAGATCGGCGTGTTTGAATACCAAGTAGCGATACCGATAATGACTCATCAGCGATCCCGGGAGCCATGTCGTTATCGGGATCGCTACTGCGGTCGTTACGTCTGACCGGGCCTTTAGACTAGGGGCAGGGGACTTGCATTTAAATCACTCCAGCTGCGCAGTAATAAAAAAACACTGTAGTGGAGCTTTAAGGCTGGATGGAAGACGTGTAGACATTGTGAGTTGAGCCGCTGCTCACGTGTACAGATAGATTATCATCTGCAGCGTACCGACAATTTCACCATAATCTTACTGTAAACATTTCAAGATTTCCATTACAGATGAACACGAGCTTAAAGTAAAACATTTTATTAACATTGAATTAACAGCACGGCATCCATGTAAATGCTTATATTAAAAAGATAACAAACGTGTATAAATAGGCTTGTGTATGCTCCAATATTACATCAGGTAACTAGCCAGCAGTAGAAAATTGTGTGAGCTGAAAAACGGGGTCGAAGAGCTTAGATCCTCCCAGATTCTGGAAAATTTACATTTATTGTCTCTTTAAGAAATGTTTATTTAAAAAGTATGCTCAATTCTCCTATCTGTACTTAAAGAAGAATTTAAGGTCCCCATTATAAGAATCTCATCTATTAGAGTGAAAAGTAGTGGCTATAAAGAGCCTCTCTCCCCCGGAGGACCCAAAATGTCCATTCATTACTTGGACAGTGTAATACCTTATTTTCCCTGTGGGGGCACTGTAGGGAAATGTAACACTTGCTCTTAGATGCTTGTGTCATCTTGTGATCACCTTATAATTGGGATTCCTTGTGCACACATGACCTTGGCTGGTGATTGGTCAATATTCTTTATTGCTGTTAGTTTTTTTAACTTTGTTTTTTTTTCTTTATAAAAAATTCTGTTTCTTTTTGATGATTTTCTTTATAGTTATTAATCCCTTTCGTAAATTCACAGCAATCGTTCCTTCTATTCGAACATCTATAGAATGGGTCCACTCCAAACTCTTAAGACCCTTCTTCAAATATTTAAGAAACAACTGGTAAACACTCACTAAAATTGAAATGTAAAAAAGCAAGCATGTTAACTGCTGCTTATCAGTATACCTGATGGCTCCTCCGATGGTGCGCAGAAGAAAATGATGGCTTAAAGGGGAACTCCAGCGAGAGAAAACTTTTTAGTACAGTCCCTGCCCTCCTACATGAGGAAGCAGAGCCGTACGCTGCAGTTCTAGGATCTATAGATCTCTTATAATTCAATAAAATCATACCCGCTCCTCTTCTCTGGCCCACACCTCATGGGACCGAGAATCTTCAGCCTGCCAGCTTCATGTAAGAGCAGAGAGCAAGAGGTGTGTCAGGGGCATGGATGCTGGGAGCTGCAGGATCAGCCTACATTCCAGTGAGGAGTGATGATGATGACCCATTGAAAGTTGGAGGGATCGGAAGCTACCATGTTCCCATGGGGAAGGGAGACCATGCAGAGCTGAATTGATCAATGTAATGATTTGTCTCTGCTCCTAGCCTCACAATAACAATACACATTATGCAACACCATACAACAGAGAATCACAGCATGTATTTGTGTCTGCTTAGTGACATGATTGCTATTTCAAGCCTGGACCCCCGTGTCACATAGAATAATATATCAGGGACAGGATTGTATGTGTGAGCATGGGGCCAGTGGCCACATCCCTCCCTATGCAAAAATGTGAGGGGGCTGGAATGTAGGCTGATCCTGCAGCTCCCAGCAGCCATGCCCCTGACACACCTTCTGCTCTCTGCTGCTGCATGAAGCTGACATGCTGAAGATTCTTGGTCCCATGAGGTGGAGGTCAGAGCAGAGGAGCAGGTATGATTTTATTGATTTATAAAAGAGATCTACAGTTAGGGCCAGAAATATTTGGACAGTGACACAAGTTTTGTTATTTTAGCTGTTTACAAAAACATGTTCAGAAATACAATTATATATATAATATGGGCTGAAAGTGCACACTCCCAGCTGCAATATGAGAGTTTCCACATCCAAATCGGAGAAAGGGTTTAGGAATTATAGCTCTGTAATGCATAGCCTCTTCTTTTTCAAGGGACCAAAAGTAATTGGACAATGGACTCTAAGGGCTGCAATTAACTTTGAAGGCATCTCCCTCGTTAACCTGTAATCAATGAAGTAGTTAAAAGGTCAGGGGTGTATTCCAGGTGTGTGGTTTTGCATTTGGAAGCTGTTGCTGTGACCAGACAACATGCGGTCAAAGGAACTCTCAATTGAGGTGAAGCAGAACATCCTGAGGCTGAAAAAAAAGAAAAAATCCATCAGAGAGATAGCAGACATGCTTGGAGTAGCAAAATCAACAGTTGGGTACATTCTGAGAAAAAAGGAATTGACTGGTGAGCTTGGGAACTGTAAAAGGCCTGGGCGTCCACGGATGACAACAGTGGTGGATGATCGCCGCATACTTTATTTGGTGAAGAAGAACCCGTTCACAACATCAACTGAAGTCCAGAACACTCTCAGTGAAGTAGGTGTATCTGTCTCTAAGTCAACAGTAAAGAGAAGACTCCATGACAGTAAATACAAAGGGTTCACATCTAGATGCAAACCATTCATCAATTCCAAAAATAGACAGGCCAGAGTTAAATTTGCTGAAAAACACCTCAAGAAGCCAGCTCAGTTCTGGAAAAGTATTCTATGGACAGATGAGACAAAGATCAACCTGTACCAGAATGATGGGAAGAAAAAAGTTTGGAGAAGAAAGGGAACGGCACATGATCCAAGGCACACCACATCCACTGTAAAACATGGTGGAGGCAACGTGATGGCATGGGCATGCATGGCTTTCAATGGCACTGGGTCACTTGTGTTTATTTATGACATAACAGCAGACAAGAGTAGCCGGATGAATTCTGAAGTGTACCGGGATATACTTTCAGCCCAGATTCAGCCAAATGCTGCAAAGTTGATTGGACGGCGCTTCATAGTACAGATGGACAATGACCCCAAGCATACAGCCAAAGCTACCCAGGAGTTCATGAGTGCAAAAAAGTGGAACATTCTGCAATGGCCAAGTCAATCACCAGATCTTAACCCAATTGAGCATGCATTTCACTTGCTCAAATCCAGACTTAAGATGGAAAGACCCACAAACAAGCAAGACCTGAAGGCTGCGGCTGTAAAGGCCTGGCAAAGCATTAAGAAGGAGGAAACCCAGCGTTTGGTGATGTCCATGGGTTCCAGACTTAAGGCAGTGATTGCCTCCAAAGGATTCGCAACAAAATATTGAAAATAAAAATATTTTGTTTGGGTTATGTTTATTTGTCCAATTACTTTTGACCTCCTAAAATGTGGAGTGTTTGTAAAGAAATGTGTACAATTCCTACATTTTCTATCAGATATTTTTGTTCAACCCTTCAAATTAAACGTTACAATCTGCACTTGAATTCTGTTGTAGAGGTTTCATTTCAAATCCAATGGGGTGGCATGCAGAGCCCAACTCGCGAAAATTGTGTCACTGTCCAAATATTTCTGGCCCTAAGTGTATAGATCCTAGAACTGCTGTGTACAGCTCTGCTTCATCATGTAGGAGGGAAGGGACTGTACTAAAGTTTTCTCTCACTGAAGTTCCCCTTTAAGGCCCCTATACACCCTAGATAGCTGTTGGCCAAAGGATCATTCATCTGTCAGCTATCTTCCCCATACACAGGAACACTGAACTCGGCCAAGTGCTCTTGGGTTCTCTATGAGACATCTGCTACTAGACTCATCTGTCCTCCTGCTCATCAAGACTCTTCTGGTGCCACGTTATCTCCTGGAGAACAAAAGCCTCAGACACTTGATATCCAACAGGTCAGGTCTTCTCTCACCCAACATCATCTATTAGGCAAGAGTAAGACTCACCCACACGTTATTTTGTTGGCGGATCCCACCAATATTGGAGGCTTCGATCAACTTTACTTCTATGCTTATGATGTTTTGGGCTATGTTCACACTGTCCACAGTGCATGTTATAGTGTAAGTGCCCAAAAAACTTCCAACTAGTTTGTCAAATGTATCCATGAGTCCACATTCACCCAATGGAGGTTAAAAAAGTGTCTATTTTGGGCTCAAACAAGTTTGGATTTACCAGTATACCTTTGAATTGTATAGATGAGCAGAGTTGAATGCACTTCTCTATACAGAAGTTTCCCATAAAAGGAAAAACATAACTATAGCAAATTATTTTTTAGCACGACGTGTACCTCTGATGGAAACTTCAAAAAGAACATACCGTCACTTTGAGTTAAATATTTTGTAAACATCCCTGAACTCCCCTGATTCTGACACTCTTTTCCGTGTTGTGTGTGTCACTCCATTGCCAAGATATTAACATTTGTTGATTTTGGAGCGCAGTATGTGAAAGTTCTGCCTGACGTTTCTTAAGAGCCTTTCCTGGGGTCGTGCATTTTCATCCCCCCTTCCTTAACGCTGTCAATCACACCTGAGACAGAGATTGGCAGCATATGGGAAGGAGAGGTGAAAGCGCACACCCCCAGAAAAGACTTTGAAGAAACTTCCAGTTGAACTACAAGAAGAGATTTCACATACTGCACACTCTCCAAAAAATGTGAATATCTCTGCAAGTGAGCAACGCAGCACAAAACGGAAAACAACAGTAGAATGAGGAGGACTCAAAGATGTATAAAAGGTATTTGCCACAATTTTTTTTAACACTTTACAGATCTTTTTAAGCAAAGTGGAGGTGGAACTTTAAATGCAAAAAGCATGATCCATACACTCAAGCGAAAAGTTGTTCAATCCATCAGTAATGGTTGGAGTGACCTATGATTACATGCGTTCAATCAAATTATTCCCCTGAAATATGGATGTTTGTGGTTGGGTGGGCATTCAGCACCTGTCTGCTGAGTGAGTAGGTTTGGCTGCCAACAATCTCAAATGTATGGCTACCTTTCCAAATGACCATGACCGATTCTGTTGAGAAGCATGCGTTAGGGCCTCAATGACGTCTCCCGGGAGCACCATGCAGAACCCATTAGATGGTTGCCCAAAGTGTCAATGCCAGTGACAACAGGGCTGCCGTGATGCAGGTAAAACAGTGTGATGGGCTAAGATTCATCACCTGAGAGGGGTTCAAGAAAAGCATTTGTGAGCCACACTCGGTCAGGCTTTAGGGTTGTACCCGCTAGCACGGTACTAATTGGGTAACTAAAAAATGTCCTAAAATAAAGGATCTGGTGACCATGAGCCAGATGATCCTATGTACAACTTAATGTAACACAACTTTACCTCTATGAATGTTTTTGAGAAAGGAAACTACCAACTAGAAACAGGAATAATGTCCTTAGATGTCAAGTCTTCTGCACAGTCTATAAACTGAAGTAACACTTTAGAATTGAGAATATCGTGAACACTCCACACTGGATACATAGATGAATGGCTTCCCTTCAGGATCGGAATGCGGGATACTGTGCTCTCTGGGACAATGGCTAATGTACAAGACGTTGGCATGGAATCAGGCCTGTGACATGGAGCTTTCTTGGAATGGTGGTGGTGAAGATGTGTGACACCAATGTGTCCTATGACCGGGTGCCTCCGGATCATCACTTTCATAGTCATTTTGTCTTTTCATCCATCCATCTTGAGCTCGTAGGGTTTTCTTGTGCTTGTTGACCTCCACCACTCCATACATTAGGAATATGTGCCGGTCACGCATGTTCCAGGATCTGCTCCGGCTCCTCGTTGCTCGTCTCCAGACCGTTCTTCCTTATCAGAGTTTGCTTCTGAAGTCCCTTTAACTTGAACAGCAGATCTCGAATAAATGCCTAGAAAACAGCCAACAAGATTTACGCTCCTGATCATCAAGTCATTGCTACTACAGGAGCATCTCAATGAATTAGAATATCATCAAAAAGGTCATTTTTTCAGTAATTCAATACAAAAAGTGAAACACATATCATATAGAGTCATTACACACAGAGTGATCTGTTAATGTTGATGATTATGGCTTACAGCCAATGAAAACCCAAAGGTCATTATCTCAGAAAATTAAAGTAGGGAGGATGAAGGGTTAAAAACTGTGCTGCCATATTCCTCGAGACATCAAAGGGTAAATATAATATTGATTTATTAGTCAACGCGTTTCAGGGCTCCATGAAACATGGCAATAGGATATTGATTTGTCCTGAGGAAGGGGCCAGGGAGCCCTGAAACGCGTTGACTAAACTTAATATTATATGTACCCTTTGATGTCTCATGGAATAAGGCAGCGTGGTTTTTAACCCTTCATCCTTCCTCCTCTAAATACACCACACTGGGGACTGCAGCAGCTGTGATCTGCTTTTATAGTGGTTGTGACTCTCACAACCACACAAGGTGAAGCCTCTGATATCTATTTAGGTCATATTTTATCTCTCAGAACCTTTATCCTTCCTACTTTAATTTTAATGAAAAAAAAACATCAATTCTGTATATCTTTTTGCGTCTTTTGTTTTTTAGTGTTCACATTGTAGTAAAAGTGACTTATTAACTTTATTCAGTACATTTAAGTCAATAATAAATAAATTTACGGTAACTAAATTTGTCTATGTTTTCCTACTTTTGTAGGCTGGGTCCTTCCCTGGAGGGATATATGGCTAGTCCTGTGTTTGAGACTCCTAACCGAGGCTCCACAGACTTTATTTGCATATTCCTACTTTTGTGCAATCCAATTAATTTAAATTTTTTTCCATTATTATTCCAAATACTGAGATCAATTGCCGTACTATATTTCTATGTTCCTGGATGAGTTGATATCTAAAGGCCACGTAAGACACAGATCATTGTGCAGAGATTGTTGGCAGATCTCTGGTTGCAGTGAAATCATGGACACATTGTTACATAATGTCTATGATTTCACTACAACCAGAGATCTGCCAACAATCTCTGCACAATTATCTGTGTGTATCACTGGGCCTTTAGCCAAAAGTCTTATTTGAATAATATTTAGAAAATCCCTCCATACATGTGGAGGGAAAAAAATGTCCATATATCCATATGGTATCGGAGGGTACAGTAAAGTGTCCGGGCCCTCTGTGGAGACCCCATTACGGTTCTCTACAAAGCATGACAATAAAGCGGCTCTTCCACCATCTCTAAAGGAAAAAATAATTAAAAATCAGCATTAATCAAGTTTCTTCCTCTACTAAGAATTTGGCCTATTTGTGGGAAATCACCATAACTTATATTTACCAACTTCCTCAATGTGAGCAATGTATGTATAATTCTTACATAATCTCTGATCACGGACAATGTGTCTGTTCACACTAGTTATAGGAGCATTCTGTGGGCATTGTTTATGGGGGCACCCTGCTAACACTATAAGGGACACTCTGCTGGCATTGTTTATGGGGCACCCTACTGACAGTATAGCGGACACTGTGCTGGCATTATGTGGACACCTTGCTGTTACTATAGAGGACACTCTGCTGGCATTGTTTATGTGGACACCCTGCCAACACTATAAGGGACACTCTGCTGGCATTGTTTATGGGGGCACCCTGCTAACACTATAGGGGACACTGTGCTGGCATTGTTTATGTGGACACCTTGCTGTCACTATAGGGGACACTCTGCTGGCATTTGTTATGTGAACACCCTGTTGACTCTATAGGGGACATTCTGTCAGCGTTGTTTATGTGGACACCCTGCTAATACTATAGGGGAGACTTTGCTGGAATTGTTCATAGGTGCACCCTACTGACAATATAGGGGTCACTCTGCTGGGATTGTTTATGGGGCACCATGCCAACATTATAGTGGGAACTTGTTTATGTGGGCACCCTGCTGATACCATTTCCATTCTTGGAGTGGAAAATGGGCAGGAAGGTGGCACGTTCTGTAAAAGAGGGCAAGGATTGGGCAAACATTTGTTGTCAGTACTGTATTGATAACACCTCCAAGAAAGACCTTGGCAAAGGCGTTTTTGATAAAGGCAATAACAGGGATTAGCCCTTTTACCTGTGGGGTCACAAAAGTCTTTTTGCCGCATGAAAATCACCAGTATCACCAGGCCATGACCCAGATGTAGATGTGTATTGGCACTGAGGTTGCTCTCCTGCCTCTATGGTATTATCAGATCTCTTCTTGTGAGGGGAGATTCTGAAAATAACATTTTAATAGGAAATCCCTGATATCGCCCTTTCCTACATGACATTGAGGCAGTGTCACCTCAAACAATGCATGTCGTCAGGACTCAGCTATAGGTGTCGTAACAGGAATAGTGTGATTTCCTTTGGTGGCCCAAATTGTGCTGACGGGTCGGGTTGCGATGTTCTGCTCGTACCAGCACACCCTTAACAGGAAAAGGTTTATGCTCGGGTACAGGGAGTCCATTTATCAATGCCAGGCGGAGGAAGCTGCCTAGACAAATAACACAACGCAGACAGATTTCACGGGCAAATGTTAAACCATTACTGTGGAATCTGACGAGCTGGTAATCTCAGTCTGAACAAGGCACAGACTGTACATTGCCCCACGTGTAACACGCAGACCACATTTCTCATAACCTACAGCTCCGTCTTCATGAACAATTGTCAACAGCAGCCGACACGGAAGATAAATGTGTAATGTAAGAGTCCAGAATAGCTGATGGGAAGAATATCGCCTTAACCTATATGTGGACAGAGACTAATTTATAGGTTCTGCACCTTATAGCCGAGAACATCAGACATGTTGAAAGTTCATATGCCTGATCCATTTTTTCTCGATTAATCTGACAATAGAAGAGTGTTAGGGCACCTACATACACAATAGATGGTTGGCCAGTGCTACAAAAGTAATCAGATCCTCCTATCTTTGTACCTTATAAGTATGGCCACCTTGATGTAAGAATATGAGCATTTATAAGCGAAACGCGCGTTGGGTGCGGGGTGACCCTGCATGCTTTTTAGTTCCCTGGCAATTGGCCTTGCTCCATCAATGGGTATTACCTAGCATATTTAATCCTACCTTTAGTTTGACTATATGACCTGCCCTACCTTAGATTGTGAACCCCTTTAGGGACAGGGGTGCAGATGTATGTAAAGCTATAAGTGAATAAAAAGATATTAATACACTTATAATTAATATAATATTTATAATTAATAAGAATTATTATTATTACTACTACTAGTCCCTGTTTTCTTACTTGTTGCAATTAGGGGATTTGTTTTGCCATCTGCCTATTCTTGCAGGGGGGGCTTATTTTGCACTTCCCAGCACGTTTGTTAGCCAATATTAACCCTTGTATTAACCCTTTTGTTACTTATTACTGATTTATATGAACATAACGGATATTCTGCTTTTGAAGTATATCCCTATGCTGTTTAATATCAATTTATCATAGGTATTAGCATAACTCACTGCCAGGTATCCCTGTTTTTCACATGTTTTTCGTTTCTGTGTATGTCTCTCTATTCTTACCTTTTTGAATCTTAACATTATGTCAATAAAAGTTGTTTTTTTTTATCAATTATGGCCCTACACTTTTCCCTCCTTCTGTGTATATAATCACTTTATACTGAAATAAACACTAAACTTAAACAGGAATGATAGAAGTTAACAAGATACAGTATCTAGTTATTTGTTAGTCTGTAGGAGGATTTTCTGCATTCCGCTATGGAGCTGCCAATGGATTTGGTTAATACGGTGGGGATTAAAAATCTTTTTGTTCTACTGCAGACAACAGAGGGGGGAGGCTCCTGCTGCAGCCAGTTGTTTCATAAGCAGACTGGATATTGAAGAGGAGGAGAGCGGATTTTTTAAATATTTTTGTTTATACCTGCATTTTGTATACCGTTTATGTGCATTTACCGGTATGTGAAAATGGATGGAAGCAAACTAAAGCAGAAGGTCCCCATTGACTATAATGGGGACCACTTGATTTCCCTTTGTTTGACATTCTCTCTGCTGGTAGATATAAGATCTCATAGATATTGCTAGTCTAAACTGTGCTATATCAACCACCTCAATCTGACATTGGAAAAATATGTTGGTGCAGCCACATTAAGGGCCCCCATATAACAGTCTTGGCGATTTTGGCGAGTCCAACCATCCCTTTAATGTGTATGGATGTGATTCACCCAGGGCCGGGGTACTCGGATCCCGAACATCTGTATGGGCCCTCTGTCACTGGCGGTGGTCGGTGCCCGGATCCGTGCCCTAGTGGTCAGCTGAATGGGGTTATTTACAGGGATTAAAGTTATTGTAGTGACGCCACCTGCAGTTGTCTGGTGACTGGGAACGGTGGATTGGCAGCAAGGTGATGTGGCTCCCTGCAGGTGGAGCTGTGTCCCCTGGGCAGAGTAGAAGAATGGGGCAGCACGGTCTCTGCAAACCGGAAGAATAGCAGCTTACCAGTTCAGTTGAAATAAGACACCGGAGGCCTACTTGCTCTGCACGGGTATTTTACTTGTCACAGCAAGGCAGTTCTCAAACAGTTCACAGTTGCACAATTCAGGTAGCTGGCTGGGTAGTCACCAGAGAATGCAATGTCTCTGAAGCTCTCCAAGATGTTCCTTCTTTAATCTTTCACTGTCCTCTCACTATCTCTGCACCCTCCTTCTATCCTTGCACTGTCCTGCATGGAGCCCTCTTCCTACCAGGCCTGTCGGGTGTAATGAGTTGTCCCCATCTAGGCCGCCTCAGGGGAACTCAACCCGGTTTAGTGCTTCTGTTGGGGATGTGCGTAGGTCAGACTCATCGAGGCTGTTTGACTCACCTGCGACTTCACCGGTATTGGCGGCTCAGGGTTGAACTAGCCTGGTCCGTCCTCTCTCGGAGCCGGTACCCCGGTCTGGACTGGGATGCCAGGATATTCTCCTTATCCCGACCCAAAGCTTTACAGCTAGAGTCCCCCTTTTCTCGCCTGGGAAGCCTCCTCTCTGAGGCCCCCTCCCCCAGGGTTCTCCTCAGCCTTCCTCTTCTCACTCTCCTGACAGACTCACCAACTGTCCAACTTCCCGCTCCTTTTTCTACCCGTTAGCTCCTCCCACCAGGACCGATTACCCTGGTTAGAGGCTAAACCAGTTGGTCCCCTACTTCTAAGTGTAGGAATGCAGGAATGGAGGACCCCAAAGCGCATTACATCCCCTGATGACTGGAATACCACACACACTGTCTTGGGTGCAGTACCCCTATAGTGGCGCCATGACCAGTGGGGCGCCACAGATGCCTTCCGACATTCCTAGAAAGATGGTTTAGCTGAGCTTCAAATCAGGAAACAATCCTGCCAATGCTTGTTCCCTGGTAATCAGCCCATTAAAAACGGACCTTTACAAAAAAAGAAAACTAAAAGCAATCAACAGAAAATATAACAAAAAATACAACAATTCAATAAAACACAATGCGATGCATACCTCTGTGTTATTAGTACAAGATCCGAGGATGACCTGGAAACAAGCACAAAAACACATAAAGCCATTAGTGTTATTTTTCAAAATAAATCTGTAAATATTTGACCATAACATGGATGAATCAACCCGATATTAAAGAATAATTAATTAGACCCTCAAAGCATGAAATGCCAATGACGTAATGTGATTTATAGAAGGAGGTTAGAAACTTGTGAAAACATGAGCCCTGTATATATGTTGATCACCCCGGCGGCGCTCACCCCTCCTCCGACTTATCTGCCGTATGTGGGAAAGCATTTATTCTAGACCACATCAAAGATGGGACTCTTTCCCTGGAAATCCCAGCACTGACATTCACAGATTACACTTATTAGCCAAACGATAATCTACATCTCCCAGAAGTTTGAAGTGGTCGCGAATTCTCCACTGGAAACCGCATAAAAGTCAGAAATAATAAACACAATCTAAATAATAAACTGTTGGCGTCTACAGAAAGGAGAAATCCTGGACAACGAACAGAAGACAAAAATTCCCTATCACCAAATGATGGGATAGTGCAACTTATGGGAAGGGACAGATTACCGGGGTGGAAAACTGAATGATTGCCAAGGACCCCTATCTCCTCGGTATCTACAAGAACCAGAGCACTGAAGCAACTTGAGAATGGCGCTCGTACGTTTTAACCAAAAAGGAGTTGTCCTCTATTATTATTATTATTAATTTATATAGCGCCATTATATTCCATGGCGCTTTACATGTTAAAAAGGGCAGACTAGGACAAGTAACATAGTAGCAATACAAGTAACAATAAATGTTGACAATTCAGTTGTACAGAAACAAGAGGGGAGAAATCCTGTCCACAAAGGCTCACAGTCTACGAGGGGCGGGTGGGGATACATTAGGAGGGGGAAATTCCAGTCATGAGGCGGTGTGGTGGACCGGGTCTTATTGCAGGTGGTGGGCTTGGCGGAAGAGGTGGGTCTTCAGGCTTCTTTTGAAGGTTCCCAGGGTAGGAGAATGTCTGATGTGTTGGGGCAGTGAGTTCCAGAGTCTGGGTGAAGCACGGGAGAAATCCTGTATGCAGTTGTGCGAAGAGGAGATGAGGGGGGGTAGAGGATCGCAGGTTGCGTGAGGGTAGGTATCGGGAGACCATGTCAGAGATGTATGGAGGGGACAGGTTGTGAATGGCTTTGTATGTCATGGTTAATATTTTAAACCGGGATCTCTGGGAAGCAGGGAGCCAATGAAGGGCTTGGCAGAGGGGGGAGACAGGGGAGTAGCGGGGAGACAGATGGATTAGGCGGGCAGCGGAGTTCAAGATAGATTGGAGAGGTGCAAGGGAGGTAGCAGGGAGGGCGGTGAGCAGGAGGTTGCAGTAATCGAGGCAGGAGATGATGAGAGCGTGAATAAGGGTTTTAGCAGTGTCGTGGTCAAGGAAAGAGCGAATCCTATAGATGTTTTTGAGCTGGAGTCGTCAGGAGGTGGCAAGGGCCTGGATGTGGGGCTTGAAGGAGAGGGAAGAGTCAAGGATAACCCCAAGGTACTTGGCATGGGGGACTGGAGAGAGAGAGCAGTCGTTGACGACGATGGATAGGTCAGGTAGTGAGGGGGAGCGTCTTGGGGAGGAAGACTATGAACTCGGTTATCAACTTTCCAACTTCTATTTAATGGGTCCAGGTGACAATCTTAAGAACACATTCACCCTATTCCCATAACTCCTTACAAATCTGAAGAACTACTAGGTTTCATAAGACACTACAATCACACTGTCACGCTTGGACTAAGGGGAATGTCCAACTATCGTGCATGACAGAGGTGCACGGACCAACGATGTATGGTGCGCTACACAGAAAAACAGACAGGGAGACACCAGAGGGATCAATACAGTGGAGGGCCCTGCTCATAGGAATGGAGGAGAGGATAATTATAATTAATCAAAAATTGTGTTATAAATTTGATCCAAATATGTTGAAAATCCGTAGCATTCATTGGATTTTTGTGTGTTCAAGTCAAAACCAGAGAACAAAATCATATTCGTCTTTTTGGTCAAAGTCAATGTGAGAGCAATCTTCAATGTGTTTTCAATCTTACGTGTGCCATGGACTGTGCCATTGCCATGGTTGGGCCACTTCTCCAAACTGCAAACTTTCCATTACTGTTTGCCTCGGCACCATCAGAGTAGCCCAGAGGACTGAAATTGTCCGGATCCAGACAGCCATTTTTAGGGCAGCGCTTACAAGCTCTAAAGAAAAGAACTTGCAAGCAGGCTCTCCATATCCAACTGACCTGCCCCCTCTGATTGACTGCTGGTACCCTAGGCAGTAAACTATAGAATTACAAATCCCTCAGTTCTTGAGAATGGGAAGGATTTTTAATAAGAGTTAAATTAAAAAGTCGCTTGTTTTTATCATTTTAAGGCACTTTGTCATAGAGGCACTGTGTGGCGGTGATATTTCAGTACTATATTACAATGCTGTATGCTAACTGTGTGGCATTATTAGACAGTATAGAAATGTATGGCAGGAAATTGTAAAACTACACCTCCATCCTCTCCAGGTCATAAAGATCGGAGCCTTTCATGGCAATCTTGTTTTATTGCATTACATTGTAGAAAATCCTGGCACCACTCGATTAAAACATCACGTTTTATTCATTATTGATTAACAGCATATACATAACGGCCCAGCGCCTAATCTGTCGTCTCATACTCATTTTGTGCACTGTGATTTATTGCCGCTTGTCATGTAATAAAAGCTAATAGGTAGATCTCTCTGCGGCTCCAAATGCCCGAGCGCCATTACTGTTATGTGTGTGGTTTTAATTGATAATGAATAAAACCTGAAGCTTTAATGGATCCATTCCCATTTCTCTAGAATGTATTTTCCAGCGCAGCTGTCAAAGAAGCTTTTATTCATGTCTCCCAGTGATATAAAGACACTGAAAGTCACTCCTGGAGACTCCTGGAAGCCGTGAGATGGCTTGGCTTCTTCCTCTATAGATTGGTAGCAAGTTGCACATCATGTCCCATATAAATAGTTGGCGCCCTATTCCAATTCTGGAATCCAATCCCCACCAAACCCCTTCACAAGGGACAGGGGGCCACACATACATGTAACCCTCTTCACCATTATAGGAATTATGGATAAAACTGAGGTAGTGACTCCATTACACTTTAGAAGAGAAAACCACATAAACCACTTTTTAACGACCAACAGGGTAATCCTGTTTTCCAGCAAGAAGGTGATCTGCAGTACCCATCCCATATCAATAGTCACAGCCAGGAGTGCAATACTTTACTAGAAACCTTGAATCCTCAGTGTAGATCCCAAGATCACAAATATCCCTGAGTTTAACTAATAAAATGATCAAATAGAGTATTAAGGGTCTAAATATTAGGGAACATTTAGTGTAATTACTCAGACAGTAAAAGAAACTGTATGAGCCCTGCCAGACAATGCTCAGAGATTAGCGAGACCGCAATGTACTTTGTATCTATAAATTAAGTTACTTTGAGTTGCCTTGTCAGTGCCAAGATATATGCCAATAGACTGTAACCAGCAAGCATCTCTGAAATAGACTATAACCAGCAAGCATCTTGTGAAATAGACTATAACCAGCAAGGCATCTGTGAAGATAGACTATAACCAGCAAGCATCTGTAGAGAATAGACTATAACCAGCAAGCATCTGTGAAATAGACTATAACCAGCAAGCATCTCTGAAATAGACAGTAACACAAGAGTAACCAGCAAGCATCTGTGAGATAGACTTAACCAGCAAGAATCTGTGAAATAGACAGTAAAATCAGCAAGCATCTCTGAAATAGATTATAACCAGCAAGTCATCTGTGAAATAGATTCTTGCGTCTACTGTCGAATTAGACTATAACCAGCAAGCATCTGTGAAAAGACATGACCAGAAAGCATCTTAAATAGACTATAACCAGCAAGCATTTGTGAAACAGACTATAACCAGCAAGTATCTGAGATGACTATAACCAGCAAGTATCTGTGAGATAGACTATAACCATCAAGCATCTGTGAAATAGACTTAACCAGCAAGCATCTGTGAATAGACTATAACCAGCAAGCATCTGTGAAAAGACTATAACCAGCAAGCACTCTGAGATGACTATAACCAGCAAGTATCTGTGAAATAGACTATAACCAGCAAGCATCTGTGAAAAGACTATAACCAGCAAGCATCTGTGACATAGACTATAACCAGCAAGCATCTGTGAGATAGACTATAACCAGCAAGCATCTGTGAAAAGACTATAACCAGCAAGCATCTGTGAAAAGACTATAACCAGCAAGCATCTGTGAAACAGACTTAACCAGCAAGTATCTATTTGACTATAACCAGCAAGCATCTGTGAAATAGACTATAACCAGCAAGCATCTGTGAAAAGACTATAACCAGCAAGTATCTGTGAGATGACTATAACCAGCAAGCATCTGTGAAATAGACATGTGACCAGCAAGTATCTGTAAGATAGACTATAACCAGCAACATCAGTAAACAGACTATAACCAGACACATGTAAACAATCTATCCAAAGTAAATTGAGCTGACATAAAGGAGGTTCTGTAAAATATGACTTGCCTTGCAGATGTTCATGTCGATCTGCATAACACAAAAATCGTTCCAAAAGACTGCTAGTTACTCTGCATTCCAAATTTGTCGTAATTTGTCCAAATATAGAGTCATAAGATTCAATATTACTTCCTGTTGGGTTTTTCGATATTGTGAAAATCGCACTCCAACACAGAATGAGAATGGTTCAAAAGACTCTGGTTGCTTGAAATCATGCAAATTTTACATTTGTACACAAAAAATGTAAAAAGTGTTCCAGTTTCCTTGCACCATGGTTGCGAATTTGCACGATACGTGTGTGAGAAGAACAATCCATCCAGAGAACAAGAGATCGGCTGTAATACAGAAGTCTCCTCACCTTCAAGCTGCTTCTTCTCTGCTCATCTGTATCTAGGTCCAGAAGATCATCAATATTCACTTCATCGGGCATGTCCATTTCCTACAAGAAAGAGAAAATAGAATGTTGAGGAAGGGGTTAAAGGCCATAGTTGTGATATGGCTTCCAGCCAGGTCCTCTTTGTGACCACATGTGAATGGAGGAAGCTATGGAGGAAATGGGAGGTGGATGTATTATGTGTCTCCAGGACAGCTGCTGGGTCTCAGAGGGGCCACTAAGACCCCTAATAGGGCTTTTATTCAATAATTACAGAACAACTGTGTTCATTGAAGAAGCCAGAAACCCAGAAGAGGAGGCTGAACAAAAGATTGAAGTATCTCCCAAGAGGCATTGAGAGGTCAGCAAAATGACCTCACATGGAAGAAGGAGACCTCGGCCACACATGGTTATCCACCTTTGTGGATATTTTATTTTTTTTACTTACATGCATGTATTTGAGGTTAAAAACATTTAGCAATTTTGTTACTGTAATAATATAGCATTGTTAGGCTCTTCCAGGTTCTTGGTTTCATTGTACCTTCAAATTTGATGTGGTATAAATCAGCAGAGAAAAGATCAGAAAAAAAAGATTTAAAAGATTTCCTAATGCTCCTTAAAAAATAATGACACCATCATAAATGGACCTGCTGACTGATGGTATCCTACAGATCTATAAGTCATTCTGCAGGCTAACAATTAGGGGCAGTGCAGTACAACCAGACGCCCACAGGAATAGTGTTTAATAGACAACCCAATCTAACTGGTCTCAAACATTTATCGCGTTGATTCACTTCACACCTAATATCGCTCAAGTACGTGCAGCCGATATCGTGCAGCGATATGACGCGTTGCAGCTTTGACCTCATTGGACTGACATATCCTCAGATATATCATTCTGCAGCACAATAGCAACATGCTGAACCGATACGAAGGAATGTAACCATTGCAACTGCCCATAAGTCATTACGGTGTCGTGTAACGTAATCCATCCTCATGTGCTAGCCCATCTCACGTGCTGTGTGGCACCCCAGAGTCTAGTAGCCACAATGTCATTGCCTCCCTTGGGGGGTGATGATCATACCTGGAAGCAAGAAGGGGTATCAACACCAGGTGAGCCCACAGCATGCAACACCTTTCCTGACTCCAACCAGAAGGTGGAGCTCTAACCAGGTTCAGGGGAGCCCCCTATAAATTATGGCTTAGTCGTTCAGCTCCTAGGAGGGCTGTGAAGACGTTCTGTGGTTGGAGAGTGTAAGGCTCATCCAGACAGAGACTAGCAAGCTGAGGACCCATAGGAGAGGGTCTGAGGAAGGAGAGAAGTAGGCCTGGGGAGTGGAGCCAGCCGACCGGTTCACCCCAGTGCAGAGAGTCAGCAGGGACACCGGAGTCTGAGGTTGTGAGGGATTTGAAGCCCAGCAGCCAAATCCAGAGGACAGGAGATTTCAAGTCTCCTGCTACAGCACCTGGAGGCACAGCAGCACCAGAGAGCTCAGGGCCAGTGCCAGAGGAGTGGTGCCCGGAAGAGCTCAAGCTGCCTGTCATACAGGTGAAAAACTTAACAGCAGAGAGAGAGGAGTCTACAGGTTCTGGTAGGTTTACAGTCCGCAGCTCAGGGGAACAGTCAAGCAATTTCAGAGTCATCCTGCACAGCAGGGAGGCCATCAGAATGCACCGGGATGATGTCGGGCAGATGCCCCTGAAGCTTGGCTGCCCTTGGGAAGCCAGCCAGCTGATTCCTTATCATACAAATTTGGTGTGAACAGATTACATACAAGAAGGCACTATGGTCTGTGCTACAGCTTGCTACGCAGCTCAGACCAACACAGAGACGCACAGCAGGAGGCCTCAGAACTCACCGGGTGTGGATCCCCAACTGCTTTCAGGCTCCATGATTCCTAACAACTTCTGTGGACAGTACCTTGGTCTGGACCTGCTACCATCAGTAAAGGAGACTACATACTTGTGTCTGTCAGTTATTCTGCGCCTCAGTCCTGCATCCAACTCGCTAATATCGAAAGACTTTACCGGTTGCCCTGGGGAACTGCTGTACCCATAGGGAGCAATCCACCTTAGCTGCAAGCCCATCATCCCCAGAGGTCCCGCACCACAGCGTCGGCTCCAGTAGCCGAACACCACGGTGACGTCACGACTACTATTACCGAACTTTTAAGTTGATACCCAGGGTATCAACGAAGACGGGTCTCAACCCCTGTGACTCCCCGGAAGCATCAAAACCCGGTTCAGAGTACCCCACAGCCCTGGGGTGCATCACTCGCACTGTGCGGGTTTCTAAACCGGGAATGAACTGCAGTTAAGAGATATTCATGTTCCTGGCCAGGGCCCCCGACTAGTGGACGCGACCTCACTCAACATAAGTGTATGGAGTAAGGTCGTGCCCACTGGATGGCCACTCACACTAGTCAGACACGCCCACTCCGTACACTTGTCTTGAGCGAGGATCGCACCCACTAGTCGTACTGTTGCCAGGAACATGTATACAGCATAATTGCAGTCCGTTCCCAGCTTAGAAATCAGCAAATCCTCACAGCGCTCAGTGCGGGGGCTGGGAGGAAAGAGAAGTCTGCAGTCACATACAGTGACACATCGAGTGACTGCAGAATTATCAGTTTTAGACCGACAACCCCTTTGAATTCAGTAGAAGCTGACAGCTCAGCTGGACCGGCCAACTGACTAATGTGAATGCATGCCGCCAAACTTAATCTGGCCATACCCATGTGATAGCTGTCAGTCAAACGCTCTTGTCCATGATGAAAACACAAGACCGTTTGGATATGTATAGCACATTCAGGAGACATCGCTGTTAAGGCCCCGTTACACGGAACGAATCGTGAATGATAATCGCTGAAACTTCATGGGTTTGAAGTCGTTGAAATGACATCGTTAGGACGTCGTTGGTGTGACACCGAGATACGACTACGATAAATCATTGGATCGTTGATCGCAGATTTGAGAACATTTTCTCAAATCAAATGATCCTCGATCTGCCAATCCGCTGCATCGTTCTGTGTGACACCGCGATAACGATGTTCGTTAACGACTTTGCCTATTCACAGCAGTGAGCAATTATCGTTCACTGGGTTGTGCGAATGATAGCTGCTGGCCACTTTGTTGGTGCGTCGTGCACGATATCTAGACATGTGACATCGCACCAACGATGTCAAAAAGATGTCCTAATGACCGCGCGCCCACGAGATCGTTGGTGATATCTTAATGACCTTGAAGCGTGTAACGGTACCTTTAGTTGAATGAGTTCGCCTCACTTGATTTTTTCAGATTCTCTAGATTCAGCCACACACTGCACAACCATCTAGACAGGTAAATTGGCTTCCCATGAAACTGACCCTTGAGTGGGATGACAGCTGAGGAGCAGGTATGATTTTATTGATTTATAAGCGATCTATAGACCCTAGAACTGTAGTGCCCAGCTCTGCTTCATCATGTAGGAGTGCAGAGACAGTACACATTTTTTTGTTATCTCCCAGGAGTTCCCCTTTAAAGGTTTTTATTGTTATTTTAAATATAATATTACAACACTTATATGATTTAGATATTGTGAGTCATCTCAAGCCTAGGTCACAGAGACAGAAGTGAAAACTGCCTTCAGCTGAAGGTACTCGGGATGTCTGCTAAGATGGACTCATCTTCACTGGATCCGATGTCAGGTGCTCCATACTTGATCTACCCTGGTCAGCTCCCTTGGCCTTTCTACCTTTAGGTGACCATATGATGTCACATGTTGAAGCCTTATAGGCAAGTTCAGGCATTACGTCTCCTGATTAAACAGGTAGCTGGTGTTCAAGCCATTGCCACAGTCTGCTTCTGCTCTAGGACCTCATGACAAACCCAGCTCTGCTATTCAGTGGTAAAATGGCTACATAACTCTTCTACGTATCACTGTGCTACCTCTGCTAGACTCTGCTATATCACTGAGCAATTCTGCTATACCACTGCCCCGCTCTGCTATATCTCTAGGTAATGCTGCCTTACTGCTGAGCTTAATTTTGGACTCTGTTACAAACGTAGCTTTGCTATACCAGTTTCACTACTGTTATTCCTGTGTCACTCATCTTTACTTTAACACTGGAGTTGATACATTTGGATGTGGACGCTATTGTAATGGAAGTTTGATGCAGTCCTGACCCCTAACACATTCTGTGCACACAACGGGTGTAACGTAAACCATAAAATACTGTTATAAACTCAACACACTATTAAGGAATACAACTGCAGCCTTCGTCATATATCAAGTAGTGCACGGATCAATAAGTCAGTGAAGTCAAGCAGACACTATGACTATAACAGACCACCAGTATGGATTTATTATAACTACTAACTGGTTTTGTAACACAACACTAGTCAAGGCAGTGCTGGGTAACAAATCATCGATAGAACACATATCTATTAAATTGTAGTTACAATTGATAGAATAATAAAAAAAAAGGAATTAAATGTCACAAAATGATACTCTGTGCCCAAAAAAGTTGCAAAATCATATTTATTAAAAAAAATGTATGTTATGTCATAAAAGGGATTTCTACCATTTGTCCAAAATTAGATGTTCAGTGTTTAGGATTGACCAAAAGAAGTACTAACCAGACACAGCGCCTTGCATTAAAGAGGTTTCCCACAACTAATGTCACCCGTTTCCTTTGTTCTAACTATTCCTAACTAACAATTTCCCAATATACGTCTGCTACCTACCCTGCTCCTGTAAGATGATCTCTATGAGGTTCGTACAAACCTTTGTTCATATTCTTACTTTGATCATTCTGGGCTGGAGACAGGATTCGGAACAACTGAGCAGGGTACGTGACTGGTGGTGGTGGTGGTGGGGACGGGAAGTCGGGGCACACATAACCTGATCACTTTTCACTCTCATCTCAGCCCCCACCAGTGATGTGCCTTGCTCAGCTGATCCGATCCGGTCTCCAGACCAGAAGGATCAAAGCTGCAACAAGAGTTAAGCTTACGGGAGCAGAGTAGGTAGTAGAAGTATGTTGGGCAAGTGATAGTTAGGATGAGTTTGGACAAAACAGAGGGGGTAAAATTAGCAGTGGAAAACTTTGTTGTCAGAGGTACTGCAGCTCACCCTCATTTATGTGAAATGGACATGGCTGCTGTGAGCTGCAGTACCAGGTATTACCTCAATCAAATGTATGATGTTTGCCTAGAGAACAATGAAATCAGTACCGTCTACGTTATCTAAGATTCTAAGTGCTACCCCATCACGCTCACACTAAGGGATTGCCAAAATGCCAATATATTGCAGTATAGACGTATTTTAGGGTATTCAACCTGCAATCACAAAAACAAGTCCCCAAAAGGAGGCTAAAAATATGTTTCACTATCTTAATAACATGTGAAAAAAAACGCAACAGCCGCAGTTACTGCATAACGGCCGCACTTGTGGTTCACTTGCGGCAAGCTCCATGCAATGCCTATGGGGCGTGCGGTAAGTGTGCGGCAAGTGCAGTATAGTTGCGGTTTCCGAAACTGCAACTATACCGCACCTGCCGCACACTTACCGCACGCCCCATAGATATTGCATGGAGCTTGCCGCAAGTGAACCGCAAGTGCGGCCGTTATGCAGTAACCGCGGCAGTTGTGTTTTTTTCACTGCAACTGCTGTGATCAGCGCTTACTGCTGATGTGAAAGGAGCCTAAGGCTGCTTTCACATCAGCGGTTTTTGCCGTTCGCGGCTGATGCTGTGAAAAAACTGCATCTGCCGCGATTACCGCATAACCGCTGCACTTGCGGCACAGTTGCGGCAAGCCCCATACAATGTCTATGCGGGCTTGCAGCAGGTGCTGCAAGTGCGGTATCGGCACTTGCGGCAGGTGCGGCCGCAAAAAAAATCGCGGCTGACCGCGGTTTTATACGCGGCCGCACCTGCGGCAAGTGCAGATACCGCACTTGCCGCACACTTACCGCAAGCCCCATAGACATTGCATGGGGCTTGCCGCAACTGTGCCGCAAGTGCAGCGGTTATGCGGTAATCGCAGCAGATGCGTTTTTTTCACCGCATCAGCCGCGAACGGCAAAAACTGCTGATGTGAAAGCAGCCCAAGTCTAGTAATTAAATAAAAATGATTAAAAAGTTGTATTTATCCCAAAATGGTACCAATAAAGCGCCATGGAACCTAATGGCGCTATATAAATAAATAATAATAATAAAATGCTCTAACAGATTTATCAGCAGAAATCTAAAAAAATATATGGTTCTCAGAAAAGGAGGACAAAAAAACCATTTTTATTCCAAATTTTTTTAAAAATAGGAATATAAATATATAATTTTAGTGGCCATAAAATACATTTCATTTTGTCCGAATACTGAAAAAAAAGAAAGCTAAGTGACCAATACAGTAAAACAGGCAGCGGAAAAGGAGTGAATATCAATAAGATGTCGGCTGCATTCTGAAGACTGCCACCATAGCCTAAAACCTTGCCGATGTCAATGTATATCTGAATCTTATATAATCCAATGTTTATTTCACATATTATGCTAAAAGGAATGGGTGAGACTGAGGGTAAATGGATTAAATACACAATTGCCCTTCGTGGGTGACTTTTCCAGACCACAGACAACAAAGATGGACGCAGCTGCCCAATTAACAGAAAATGAGACAATGGCCCCAGAGAATGGAGGTGACACTCAGCGAGGGGGGGATGTGCTCCTCTAGGGACACTGATTAATGTCATATACACAAAATGTCCATCCATGCTCACGGGAAGATGAACGATGGACGTCCCCGAGACGCTGTTCAGTGCTGGGGACTGCATGAATTATTTATACATCTGCATGCATGAATGTGTTATACCGAAGGAAAGGCGAGCCTATACCCACGATGGGGCAATGTGCAAATATTTAGTAAAACTGATCTCTTACCTCAAAAGAAAAATACCACAGCTCTTACACCAGAGTCACCAATAAAGGAGGATTTGGACATGTATCACCTAAAATTTTTAATGTTACGTCCAATCCCAACAAATCATTTCCAAAATTATGCTAGTAGACACCAAAAGAGGGCAGTATTCTAGAATGTTACTAGAGGTTGTGAAGTAGAGACTGGCTATATTGTAAATGGCCGAAATGTATCACGGAGGTCTTCTGCTATGTGAACCTGGACTGTTTGCTTGGACTTATAGTTCCACAAGGTTTTTTAGTAATACAGTCAGGAGCAGATTCACAGGATGGTTAGAAAGTGATGGGTGGGACTGACCATCCACATACCTCCCATCCATGGGTGTGTCTCATGAGATATAATGCAACTGTTTTGTTTGTCACATGGTCTCTGGGTGCGTGCAAGAAGCCATCAACAATACAAGCTGCTGTGACATCCAGAGGGGACACTCATATTTTAGGCTGTCCGCCTTTTTAAATGTTTGTAATGTTTGTTGTTTTGTTTTGTGTGGCTCAACTTCAATACAGAAAATGTTATACTTCATATATTGGTGATCGCCCCTCCCTTTACGTCTTCTCTTCTTCTTCTGTTAAGCCATCGTGCTGCAGGCACATGGTCTGGAGACCAGGAGTGTGTGCAGAGTCTGTGATGGCTCTGAGTTTGGGAAGCAACGGTCCTGACGGGACCTGGACTGATAGGAGTCAGTATGGAATATATTACATAACTAGCTGTAGTACCCAGCTACGCCCGGGTTAATAAATAACTGCTGTTAGCTATAACAAAATAGAATTTGAATATGTCATATTAATGACCTGTAGGAAAATAGAAGCTGAGCTGTGATTGATTGCTATAGGCAGCCTAATAAATCTCCAGCCAACAGTAAACCCTCCCCCTGGCCGGGCAGTATATGTTACCTCACACATACACATAATACACAGCTCATGTGACTGACATCTGCCTTAATTCCCTATATGGCACACGTGTTGCACATTGGCTGTTTTTAATCAGATGTTTATGTTTGAAAAATAAAGATAGCACACGTATGAGGCGAGTTGTGTGAGGTGATTTGTGCACATCTGTGTCTGTCTGTGTGGTGTGTGTGTGTGTCCCTGGGGTGTGTGTATGTGTGTGTCCCTGTGTGGGGGGGTCTCTGTTGTGTGTGTCTCTTTGTGGTGTGTGTGTGTCCCTGTGGGGTGAGTGCATGTGCCCCTATAGGGTGTGTATGTGTGTGTCCCTGTGTGTGGGGGTTCTGTGTGGTGTGTGTCTCTGTTGTGTGTGTCTCTTTGTGGTGTGAGTGTGTCCCTGTGGCGTGAGTGCATGTGTCCCTATAGGGTGTGTATGTGTGTGTGTCCCTGTGGGGGGGTCTGTGTGGTGTGTGTGTGTCTCTTTGTGGTGTGTGTGTCCCTGTGGGGTGAGTGCATGTGTTCTTTAGGGTGGCTATGTGTGTGTGTCCCTGTGGAGGGGGGGGGTCTGTGTGGTGTGTGTGTGTCTCTTTGTGGTGTGTGTGTGTCCCTGTGGGATGAGTGCATGTGTCGCTATAGACTGTGTGTGTGTCTCTGTGTTGTGTGTGTCTCTTTGTGGTGTGTGTATGTTTGTTCTGGTGCGTGGTGAGTATCCAATGTTGGGGCTGCACTTTAGCGACTATACACTTGCTGTTACTTTGTGTGTGTGTGGTGTGTATACATGTCCCCATGTGTGGTGAATATCTCATGTTGGGGCCCCACCTTAGTGACTATATGCTGGTATGTGCTGTTAGTCTTTGGTGCTATCATTAAGCCCCTCTCATTCACAACTGTCAACTGGTAACTATCACTTTTTCCCCATTATGTAGATAGGGGCAAAATGGTTTGGTAAATTGGAATGCGCGGGGTTAAAATTTTGCCTCACAACATAGCCTATGACGCTCCCGGGGTCCAGACGTGTGACTGTGCAAAATTTTGTCTCTATAGCTGACAGCTGTCGATTTTCCTCCAACACTTTTCCATTCACTTTTTCCCCCATTATGTAGATAGGGCCAAAATTGTTTGGTGAACTGGAACGCGCAGGGTTAAAATTTCGCCTCACAACATAGCCTATGACGCTCCCGGGGTCCAGACGTGTGACTGTGCAAAATTTTATGGGTGTAGTTGCGACAGTGTAGATGCCAATCCCGGATATACACACATACACACACATATATACACACATACACACATTCAGCTTTATATATTAGATATCCTCGTTGGTGGTTCCAGATAGGCAGCTTCCCGACGTCCAAACTGTCAGGGGTGTATGGATCCGGCCATTTAATCTGGGAAGATAACCTCAAAAAAAGGGGGTTGTGTACTGACCAAGATAAGGGAGTGACGGTAGCCAGGCTGTCACTGAGGTGCTCTGTCTGGCGGAGTTATAGGGGCAGTGTGCTGAAGAAGCGGACTTTGTTTTAGGTTTACCTCTGTTATGCCGAAGGAAGGCTCATGTTGGTTTACAGTAAGCGGTTTAGGCATCACTTGAATAAACTGACTGGATTTACTTAATATAAACCATGTCTGAGTGCCTGAAATGTGCGGCCAAACGAGTGTCCCCTAATATATTCAGCGAGCACTGCCTGTGCACTTGCCAACAGAGCTCTTTAGGTGAATGACTTTTGCATGTAATGCTCAGTGTCCCAAAACTCCATCACATAATGAAAGTTTCGTCCATTTTACCCTATAGAACTTCATAGAATTGGGGTAGGAGTATCCAGTTACATTATTTTAGGATCTTTTGGTATTTACATTTTTCTCTTATAAAGACTCGGTGTGTGTAAAAAAAAAAAAAAGAATCTCAGTGTTACGTACCCGACGCCGCTCCAGCTCTACTTTTCCGCTGTTGCCCGAAGCTGGCCCCATTGTGGACATGGCTGCAGTGCTGACTAAAGCATGTGACCACTGCAGCCAATCACTGGATTGATTGGTCAGGCTTGTATAGATGGCATAAGAAGCAGTGACGGATATACCGTTGGTGCAACCTGGGGACTAAGGGCCGAGGGGGCCACTCCAAAGATGAAATAGTGCACTAGGATGAGCTATGGGACTGTAAAGGGACCATATATTATTCTTGCACAGGGGCCTCTTCTTTCTGTGCCCAAACCTGATAAGAAGGCTAAGTCCAGTGATTGTCCACAGTGGTCACATGCTGTATTTAATGTCATTACTGCACCCATGTCAACCAGATGGGTCACAGTAGCGGATAGGCAGAATTGGTGTGGAGGGGGGTAAATTAGCCTTTACTGTAAAAGAAACGTTAATGCTGAAAATCCCTTTTAGGACTCCACTGCATGGCCAAGTAATTGATTTTGCATATTCATTGGCTTGTGTAAACATGGGACTAATTATCTGATGATGTCAGCTGGTCAGCAGCACATCTCCCTATGTAAATCTTATGATTATATGAATAATCGTTACTTATTACAGTTTGTATCTGCCATGGTGAAAGGATCCTTAAAAGGTTATGGACAGCATTGACATAGAAAAAATATTTTACCGTATGTTACTGGTTATCTTTCATTAATAAAAATGTGCAAGGTTTCTTTCCCCAATCTCCATTCCTATATTCATTTCAGACCTCCTAATATGCAATTTGCAGGTTGATCCTAGTTTCAGATTTTTCTCTCCCGGTAGTATAGGCTTGATCCAGTGGTGTAACTTGAAGCTCAGGGGCCCTGATGCAAAAGCTCCAAAGAAGCTCCCAATTATTGCAAATCTTTGATAGAAATAGTCTTTTTCTATAGGCCAAAGGGACTTTTGGGGCCCCCTAGGCCCCAGTGGGCCAGGTGCGATCACAACCCTTCCACCTGTGTCGCAACGCCCTTGGCTGGATGTGAGCTTTGTGTGTATCCAGGGTGCTCCTATCCTCGCTTGCTTTCATACATCATCAGCATAGCTCCTGTCTTGCACTTTTTTCCTCATCATATGCTTTTCTCTGCCCTCCCCGAGATACTTTCTCTCCTATCCATGCTGTGAAAATCTGCGTACATCCCCCCCATTTATCTCTAACACTGAGTGAAGGGAGAGCAGAGCAGAGAGAATCATCAGAGCTGAGCAGATGCGCTGATTGATTTTTAATATTATTGCAAAAGCACTGAGCCAGTGAGTGAGTGAAGGACTTAGGCTGGCTTCACACCATGTTTTTTGCCTGTCCGTCTGGTCCTGCAAGTTACAGGATGCAGACGGACTGGCACGGATATGTGCAAATGGATGGCAATTATGCCTCCGGATTTGGTTTTTACAAGGATCCGTTTTCCATATAGAAAAGCTGCGGCAAGCCATGCAGCCATAGGAAATAATGTTACTGTAAACTCCGGGAAGGAGAGAGAAAGAGAGAGAGATCCAGAACCAAAATGGGGCTGGGAGGAGCATAACATTTGTTCTGAGCATGCTCAGTAACTAAATCCAGATCCAGGAAACAATTCTGTTTATTCCCGGATCCGGCATCATAGACTACCATTATATGAGATCCAGATTGTGCCGGATTTGTTGCTGTCCAGTGCGCCCAAAAAAGGAGCAGTCTCCGATTCTGGATCCCGGAAAAAAAACAGGGCACAAACGAATCCAGCATCAAATTTAAACAAATGGATGGCCATATATGACCAATCTGGCACCATAGGGATACATGGGAGGCAAAACAGGATCCCTGCCTATCTGCTTAAAAACGAATAGACCCGGATCCCCAAAAATGTGGTGTGAAGCCAGCCTTATAGAAACCGTGTGTCATGTCTTGGGATTCGAACTGGCAGGCCTGTGTGATTTGCTTCTTTCTCCTCTGATCCACAGCGAGTTCTTCTTCTTTCTGGGTTCTTATTATCTGCTGTCCTTGTTTCATTCCACTTTGGACAACAGGTGTTTCCATTTGTTAATTTAGTCTGTCCTATCACCCTACGGGTCTTGCTATTTAAACTTTCCCCTGGCCGATCTTTCCTGTTGGTGATATTGTTTGTGGAGTCAACTTGGAGTTACATCTGTATTACCTTTGTATTTCTGTCAGTCAGATAGAGATCTGCTAGGGTATTTTCTATGCAGTTTTTTTTTCTATCTGTCCTACTCCTTTCTGCTCTCCTTAGCTAGAAGGTAGGAAGCATTTCTGTCCTGCAGTTTTAGGCTCTATTCAGATGCAGCGTAATTCCCATGTAATTTTGCAGTGGCGCTTTTTTTTGTGTGCGTTTTGCGCAAAAAAGCGTTACTGCATTCAGACGCTGCGCTTTTCCAGAGCCCATTTTATTATTTGGCCTAGCGGACAAGCGCACCGAAAAAGGCGCAAAGAATTGCCATGTTTATGGCGCATCCGCAAAAAGACGCCAGAATACGCAGCGCCTGAACTTTTTTCAGCAAAAGTCATAGCTTTCTTTATCCAGCTTTGTTTTGAGCTGCATTTACGTGAGTGCTCATAAGCGCTGTGTCAATGCGGGATTACGCAGGAATCACGCCGCATCTGAATGTACCCTTACTACTCTTTTCACTGACTAAGATCTCCCCTGGCACCTACTGCCTAGCACCATTGTTCTAGATAAAGTTTTACCACCCAACAAAGAGTAGAGATACTCAACAATCTTTAGTGTTAGGGTACGGACACACTGGCGTGAAAATAGGACGAGTGCAATGCAAGAAAATCTCGCATTACACTTGGACCAATGTTATAGAATGATTGAGAACACATTAATGTGTGTCGGAATCTTTTTCTCATCCAGAATCTGGATGAGAAAAAAATTGCAACATACTGCAACGGCATGCGATTCTCGTCAATGCAAGTCAATGGATCCGACAAAATCACGGACAGCACACGGATCGCTCACTCGCATTGCACGGATCAAAAAACGGATGACACTCATCCGACTTTCTTAGATGAGGAACGGACTGATTTTTTAAATGCCAGTGTGTTTCCAGCCTTAAAGTGATTGTTTTAGGCAAAACCATTAAAAAAACAATTTAAAGGGTTTCTGTGCTTTGTAAAATCCCTACTGATCTGAATGATCCCTTGACAATCAGCAGATCACAAAGTAACAGCAAAAAGCTCCCAGCAATTAGCTGCAGTCGGTGGTAAAAGCTATCAATAAGTCTTTCATTTCCCTCCACGATAGGAGAGCTTAGACTTTATATAGTGCACCTTTGTGTCAGTGGTTGTGTGTAATGCAGTACAGGACCGGTCCTCCTGAGTGAGACGCTCCTTGTTCTCCTAATTGTTTTTTTACTCTGGTTCCTATATGAGGACCACTGTTCTAAATAATAATTCAGATTTTCAGTTTTATCCAGTCGTGTCCGAGAAATACTTTCCTCCAAGCTTCTCAATGTGACACAGCATCTTTCAGTTCTCTGATGTTCATTCCCATGTCAGCCATGATGGTGTCCAGCTAATGAGCCTTAGGTGTTCTGTGACCTCTTCTGGCACTGACCATACCAATTATCATGTCCTCCTCGAGGGAATTTGCTCTCATCACGTGGCCGAAGTAAGACAGTTTCTGTTTTATGACTTTTCCTATCAGGGACGTCTGTGGATTGACACATTCACGAACAGCCTTATTTGGGATCTTCTAGAAATTTGAGACAAAAATGTGCATAGGGTCTTATCTCTTAGCCGAGAGGGGCAGATGCCCTATGAAAATTGCTCACCTGATCTGGTTGTGTAAACCCACAACCAGTATATGTGCTCATACAGCTGCCGCTGGATCCACACCTCCACGTGCAACAACTGGAAAACAGGACGAAGTGTCGGTGATCTGTGCTGCTGGAAAGAAGACCAGAACCCAAGAAGTCTGGTGCAATGGTGTTATATTCCGATGTGTTTCGGAAGGAGCAGTGACTGCTCTGAAACGCGTCGGAATAGAACAACACCATTGCACCAGACTTCTTGGGTTCTGGTCTTCTTTCCAGCAGCACAGATCACCGACACTTCGTCCTGTTTTCCAGTTATTTGGGATCTTGGCTGTCCACAGGATTCGTAGAAGTCACCTCCAGCACCTCAGTTCCAAGAAATCGAGCTTTCTCTGATCACCCTTTGTCAAGCTCCACGTCTTACACCCAGGGGCGTAACTACAACAGGTGCAGGGGTTGTGATCGCACCCGGGCCCTGCAGCCTAGGGGGCCCCAAAAGTCCCTTTGGTCCATAGAAAAAGACTAATACTATTAATGATTTGCAATAATTGGGGGCCCCATGGCCTGAAGTTACGCCACTGCTTACACCTGTACAATGCGATCGGGAATGCAATAGCTGTGCCCAATCGTCGTTTGGTGGTGATCGAGATGTCCTTGCACTTCCACAGTTGCTCCATGTTCATCATTGCCGCATGACCCATAGCAAGCCACCGTAATTATAATTAATGGCCATTATTTCACATTAATGGTTGTCTGTCTTGATTTTAAAAACTATAAATAGCACTTTAGGTAATTCTGAGTAAATAAGTGGGGTTCTCTGTTCAGGACCAGTGTGAAGAGAAGTTAAAAAGAAAGTTTCTATTGTTGGAGGACCCAGCACATCTACCTGGAATTCTTCATTTCTTGTCCTGTCCCACTCCTGATTATTTTTTGGTGATTTCTCTGTAGTAATAACCTTCCACAAGTCATCTCTGGACACAAACATTTACATTTTCCCGTAAGTTCCCATGGAGCGAAAACACAGCGGATAGTCCCCTACCTTATTCTATTGTGAAAAATCTGCCAACACATTGCATACAAGTTTAAGAACGGTCAGGCAGATGCTGCAAAGAATATCTGCACTATAAACTGACAAGAGCTGCAGGTTTAGGTTTAGGATCTGCCGGATGTTAATTTTTCGGTATGGATAAAAATGCGAGTTTAACCCTCTGCTGCGTAAAAGATGTCTGATCCCTCTTAAGTGATTTAATCCTGAAGAAGGTCTTTTTTTACTTTGAAACGCGTTGACAATAAAGGTATTATTATTACTTTTGGGCTCCATTACTTGCACGTAAGGGCGGGATTTTAACCCTATCATCTATTTATACCTTTGCGATTTTAGCTTTCAACAGAATCAACAGCACCCAGACATTGTGGAACGATGAACCGTGACCCTTGGGAAATACAGCCACTATCATATTCACAATAGGATAGGTCATGACAATCTAGAGGAACTACATACAGGGGCGTAACTACAATAAGTGCAAGTGTTGCATTTGCATCTGGAACCTGGAGTCTAGGGGCCACCAAAAGTCCCTTTGGCTTGTAGGAAACAACCTATGCTATTAAAAGTTTGCAATAATTTGGGGCCCTGTTGGAACTTTTGCATTGGGACTCATAAGCTTCAAGTTACAACATTGACTACGTACAAGCCATAACACAGCGCCAACTGTTATCTGCTCAAGAAAGTCCCTCCACAGTATTAGCCTGCAGCTGTTCTGTACGCCATACACCACATAGAATAGATAATTGTTGGCCAAGCGATTAATTGGATGAAATCTTAGTCTTGATGTCCTTAAAGTTGGCCATGTACATTGAATAAATGAGAGCGGAACCAATAGATTTTGGGGGAATGGTTGACCATTCCACTGAATTTAGTTGGTGCCCATTCCCCAAGTGTAATAGATCTTATCTGCTTCTTTCTCAGACAGAATTGATCAGTCATTATCAAAATTCTCAGTTCTGAGATAAAATCTGTATATAGTAAAGACTTTCTCATAAAAGAGATAGGAGATGACAGTTGGTGCTGAAGAGACTCAATGTATATAGAAGCATGAGGAAGGGGTGGAGCTCTGACTCGCTCCTCCTTCCTCCCATCATCATGGAATCTCATCATCACCAACTGTCGTCTCTTACCTCAGTAATGGGAAAGTCTTCACCGAATACAGGTTTGACCTCAGAATTGAGAATTTTTGGGGGCGCCAAAAACTGTTATAACTGTTTTGTTCTCTGATCCAAAGTCAAATAGGATCACCAATGAGTTCCAAATTGTGTACTAGGCCTGAGACCTAAGCCTTAGATATTATGAGCTCGGAGAAACGACACTGCATTTATGCTTGTGATACAAAATCAATTCTGTTTATTTACCCTGTAACATATCAATTACAAATCATATTGGATCATATTGGATATATTCATTTAAAAGGGACTCTATCAAGTCATTTTTTAGTATGATACTAATAGTACCATTGAATAGTGCTCGGGCAGCCCTTTTAAAACATGTAAAAATCATTACTGTACCCTATGTAGATTTCCTGCTATAAGCATCTTCACACCCAGCATATAGTCCAATTCATTACTTTCTCTGCTGAATAGTCCAGCGTATGTAAATGTTATTTAAATATCCACGCCTATCCAAGCTGTTATTTTCTCCCTTCTTCCTGGGCTCTGTACCTCACTACTAACTTTCTTTTTCACTCTGGTTGTATGCATGCAGAAAATGGCAATGCAGTGCAGGGATGTCACTATATGAATATTCATTCTTTAGGGAGTGTGCAGCAAAGAAGTAAGTGATCACTCACTGTGATTGACAGATGGAATGAATCTCTTATTTTGCAAATTACAAAGGATAGGGGGCAGCTATAAATAAAAGAAATATATGAATAGAGAAATTAGAAAATGATATCAGTTACATGTGGATTTTTGACCTGACACATTCTCTTTGACGCCCCCTCCACTTGACGTACATGTTATGATAACATTTTGTCCATCTTAGCCGTACGCAACCAACCCCTAACACAGAAAATCTCGACACAATGTTTATGAGATGAGAAAATATTACTCTAAGCATAAGCTGCCTTGACAATAAGATTATGAGACAAGCTAAGTACAAACAAAATGTCCTAAGACACTAATAATTCTTACCAAATTATAAAGCAAAGGGAAATATAAAGAAATATTAACCCTTCTATATCAGGCAGAAAAAGAAGCAGATTTCTCTGATAAGATATATTACAAAGTTGCTTATTTTCGTGTGTGCTATTGATTTATGAAATAACAATGGTTACACTTTAAGTGTCTATACAGAGTCCTGATGTCAGCTCCATTGAACTCTTTTGGGATTATTTGGTGAACCAGACCATCCGATAAAGGTTGGTCCATGATTACACAATTACTCTTATGGACATAGGAGTACAACATCTTACAGAAACCTTCATAAATCTCGAAGAAAGGCTTCCCAGATTAGAGAAGGAATTCATATCTGCAGAATGCCTAACTTTCTATCAATCCCCATGGTTGTAAAATGAATGGACCACCCTGCTCATACAGTGAATATGCAGCATTCACAATTGGGGACATTTCATTGGCATATACAGGGCTTTACATGGCAGACTTCAATATTTATAAATCAGAATTCTTCATTGCTTTTGCCTTGAAGAAAGATTTGCAGATAACACATATTGTGTTCTTGCAGAACTGTTTGAAGTGTAACATGGAGACTTTCCAGACGTGTAGGATCCCCTTATAAAGACATAGAACTGTAGACACGTGTGACAGTCAAAGAGAAGCAGTCAGAAACCAACAGAGTTTCTACATATATACTGCCCATATACAGGTGTATGGATCCTGCCACCATGATGATTGTGAGCAGAGGAGCCAGTCTTTTCTATACACTGGGCGAAGATTTGGGCTAATGCCCCAACCCTCTATGTACATACCTTGTGCAAGGCGACCTCCCACCAGCTGTCAGAACATATACTGGGCTAGTGCCCCCTTTCATCTCCCTATATATCAGTGTGCTATACAGTGACCATAGATCTGTCAAAAATAATGATTTATCCATAATCCACAACTTTTTTATTGAGATCCATTATGACCATAGCATAAAAACTACGAGTTCCAACCAATTAAAGTTTATAAGTCTGGAACCTGCATTCGTCAATGGCTCTTTTTCGGTATATGGACTTCATCGATGGCAAATTTTAGGACTCCCTTCGATTCTGTATAATAGGCTACTGTTCTGATAACCATTGGCCACATCAGATAATTCTATTATTTCCCATTGGGATCAATTAAGAGAAATGCCCTTCAGACTGTCACTTTCCCTGGCATAGACCCGAACTGGACCTAGTGAAATCAGCTTCTTGCTTCAGGATCTGCTTTTAAACAAGAGTTTACTCTGCAGATGTTATTCCTTTAAACAGTAGAGTATAGCCATTTTCTGAAATACTTTGTGCTGCTGGGGTATACGGCTATGGTATAGCTGTAACAGATGCAGCCTTGGATGCTAATGAGGGCATGTTCTTCTACACGACAGAGCAATGATGGGCCATCAAGGTTATAACTTTACATGTATAATGTATATAGATCCTACATAGAGTGAAGCCATCGCACAATGGCACACAGTATAGATTTTGCTCCAGGGCGCAGCAGCTTTTCACAGCAGATACTAATGTATATTGTATGTTCATTGATAAGCAATATCAATCCAGAATGTTTGCTCTGTCGCTTGTTGTGCCGGATTTGGTATTCTCCTCCTGCCCTTCCACCCACCACACCAGATCAATATACGACAAGAGATTCCTTTTTAAAGATCTCATCTGCTGAAAGACTACCCAAAAATCTATGCCTCTGATTCCCTAACAACGGAACTCGACTGTAATCCTTCCAGAATCTCAAGTGTCAGATGGAGACCTGGCTTCACAATGAAACATGATGTGAAGCACAAATATAAAAGAGAAAAAAGCCATGACCTTGTATCATTTGAGAGACATGAAAAAAAACACTTTTTATTGATCCAAAAATGAGACTTTTCAAAGGATTTTGATAAAACAATCTCACACCATTTCCATTTAAAATCACTTTGCAGATCTAGGAGTCGTCATAGTAACAGACTACAAACAAACCCTGTGTAGTCAGACCCCGCAGTCATAGACTCTGCCATCAGTCTCTTCTTCCTAACGTACATTCGGGAGACACAGATAAGTCAACCTGCCTGGTTAGGATTTGGCACAATTCATCCTCATCCTTCTGCTTCATATACAAGTGCATCTCAATGAATTAGAATATCCTCAAAAAGTTCATTTATTTCAGTAATTCAATACATAAAGTGAAACACATATATTATAAAGAGTCATTACACACAGAGGGATCTATTTCAAGTTGTTTATTTCTGTTAATGTTGATGATTATGGCTTACAGACATTGAAAACCCAAAAGGTCATTATCTCAGAAAATTAAAGTAGGGAGGATGAACGGTTAAATCGTAACACATCAAAGGGTGAAAATAATATTGATTGATTAGTCATCGCATTTCAGGGCACCCTGAAACACTCTGAAACATGGCAATATGATATTGATTTGGCCTGAGGAAGGGGTCAGGGAGCCCTGAAAAGTGTTGACTAGTAAATCAATATTATATTCACCCTTTGATGTCTCGTTGAATACGGCAGCGCAGTTTTAACCCTTCATCCTTCCTCCTCTAAATGCACCACACTGGGAACTGCAGCAGCCGTGATCTGCTTTTATAGTGGTTGTGACTCTCACAACCACACAAGGTGAAGCCTCTGATACCTATTTAGGTCATATTTTATCTCTCAGACCCTTCATCCTTCCTACTTTAATTTTCTGAGATAATGACCTTTGGGTTTTCATTGGACCCTCGTGGGTCCTCGTGGTTGCTGCTGTGCCTTCAACCCTTGTTGCGGGAACTCCAACCTGGAGTTAAAGCTCCCCGTCGGTTAATCTGGGAAGCCGGTATGCAATCTCTGTTCCCCTCAGAGCCGGCACTCTGGTATATGCCTAGTCTGCAGTAACCCTATCTTGCAAGTCATTACCAGACTCCATGTAACCCGTGTGCCTCCAGTCCAAACTAGGGGAATCTACTCCGCCGGTAGTTGGTCGGTGCTGCCGTGTTCTTCAGACCCAGTACTGCTGGTCCGGTCTCTTTCCTCACACTCCCCTGGGGTGCTGGCTGTGGACGAGCTTTCTCTCCATGGTTTCTGTGACTCTGTGGATTCTGCATCTCCATGAAGCCCAATCCCACCGGGGCTTGTCTCTGTCTTTCTGATGTCTGTGCTGCTCGGCTCACTCTGGCCTACTGTGTCTTTACAGCTCAGCCTACCTCGGCCTACTAACTCCTTCCTCCTCTTTTCCTCTATTTAAGCTGTCACCTGACCTACATTCTTCCCACCCACTTTCCTCTAAACCCACCACCCCTTGCCTGCCTAGAGTCCCGGACTCCAGGTTGAGTGCTGCCTCTAGTGGTATGTGGTGTTCTGTGAGGGTGTTTGTTGTACAAACTGTCTATCTTTCTGCCTGGCTGCAGTTCCCTATGTGGCCACCCTGGTCTCAGGGGCGCCAGAGTAACTTGTCGTTGTCGGTCCTGCAAGTTTGGGGTATTAACTATAGGATTTTAATACCTCACCCCTGGGCTGGATGTGCTGCGGCCGGGGGAGGGGGGGCTCCTGTGCTGGTTGTATTGCGGCCAGGGGATAGGAGTAAGGCTGTAGTTTTTATTTCTGTAACTGACCTATCAGATGTTTACGTTTATATTATGTTAGAATGTTATCGGAGGGTGTCATTGTTGTTGTTGATATATGTTTAAATGTTTTAATAAAGATTGTCCATTTCATCCAAGTTGCATGCAATGGTGTGTTTTATTTAATGTTGTTTAATTGTTAAAGTTGAGGTTAAGTACATTAAGGAAACAAAGAATCCCTCCTAGATTGTTATGCTGATGGATGCACTTTATATGGTAAAAGCAAGGTGACAGGTTCACTTTAAAACCAGATCAATGCAAGCCAGAAGCCATTTAATAGACTAATATGTTATTTTTTAGTTTGCAGCTTGACCCCCTACATTTGCTTCAGAACTCTCAGCCCCCGAAGAAATCAGTATAATTACTACTTCTGCCATCAGCACCACAGGATCACAGAGATTCAGGAAAAGAACATTTTGTAGTAGAAAACAAGACGACAAGAATGAAAGGGACCCTGGAGCATCACAGCCTGGGAGAACACATGGTCACACAGGATAAAATTATTAAATTATATGTAGAGCTATTTATTAATTTATTGCTTTTTAAACTCTTTCTTTTGTGTTTGTTAAAATGGTATTTTCCTATAGTTTTGAAATCCCCCCCCCCCCTTCCTTTTTTCTGTAGGTTTAACCCCTTCTTGAACAAGGGCGTATATGTACATCCTTGGCCGCTTCCCTCCTTTTGATGCGAGCTCGCATCAGTCCCTACACATGTCAGATGATCTGATCAGCTGACAGGTGTAGCTAACAGCACCGATCCGATCAGTGATCCAATCGTCGCTGTTAACCCTTTAGATCGTGCTGTTCCCCGCTGATATCACAGGGCCTCGATGCTTTGCCATGACAACTGATGATGCCGGACACTGTCATAATATAATAATAATAATATTTATTGATTTATATAGTGCTATTAATTCCGTAGCACTTTAAATACATCACTTCCTGCCAGCGATGCCTGGGTATCGTTGCCAGCAGAAAGTGATCATTTGTGCTGTGCATAAGGATGCTGAAGCATCTCTCTTGCATAACACAAACAATCGCACTGTGCAGTGCTTGGGCGCCCTGAAGGAAGGTGAAAAATATCGGAAAAGTTGAAAAAGAAAGTTTTAAAAAATATGAAAAAAAAAAAAAGAAGTAAAAATCACAACCTTTGGTGCCATTGAAAATAAAACTGTATGAAAAAATAGACATTTGGTTTTACCACGTTGAGAAATATTCGATCTATCAAAGTATAAAATCAATCAGATCTGTAAAGTGCATGGCACAGAAAAAATAATAAAATGCAATAATAAGCGGTCAAAACATCGCATCCATCCAAACAATAGTATCATTAGAAACGTCAACTCATGATGCAAAAAATAAGCCTTCACACAGTCCCAGATCCCGAAAAATGAGAATAAGGGTCACGTAAAATGGCAACAAAAGTGTAATTCTTTTTCTTTAAAACTTCAGATTTTTTTACACCACTTAGATAACGGTAAAAATATACATGTTCGGTATCTATGAACTCGTACTGATGTGAGGCATCCCACACATTAGTTTTACCATATATTGAACATGGTGGATAAAAAAAACTCAAAAAACAATCATGTAATTTCACTTTTTTTTTTTTTATTTCACCGTCCTTGGAATTTTTTCCCGTTTTCCAATAGATTATATGGTAAAATTAATAATGTCATTCAAAAGCACAACTCATTCTGCAAAGAACTAGCTATCATATGCGTATATTGATGGAAATTAAAAAAGTTATGGCTTTTGGAAGAAGAGGAGGAAAAAACAAAAAAAACGGAAAATCGCCTGGGGGTTAAGGGGTTATATTTACGGTAATCAGCTGGGTAACCTTTTAATAAACATTGCAGCCTATTTATCCAAATGAGTTCTGCATTGAGTCATTTTCATTTTAGTTATTTATTTAAATACACATTTGAAATAGTCGTCCTTGTCCTACCATCAACCTTACTGAGAAGCACAGCACAAACAATGGCTAGGTGCAGATGCCTGTATTTTCAGTCCAAATGCGATCCGGAAAAACATTGGATTGCACTCAGACCAATGTTATTCTGTGGGGCTGTACACAAGTCTGATAGCCTGAGATTGAGGAAAAAAAATTGCAGCATACACAATTTACCTCCATAAGGCACCTTTCATATCAGCGATTTTGCCCGTTTGTGGCAGAACCAGCAAGTTTGCCGCATCTGCCATGTAACGGCTCACTTGCGGCAAGCCCCATTCATTCCCTATGGGACTTGCAGTCTGGTTTGGCAAGTGTGGTTTTGCCAGATTTGGCAGATCCGGCACTTGAGGCAGCATTTTTTCGACTTGTTGCAAGTGCCAGATCCGGTAAAAATCGCACTTGCCGCTCCTGACAGCAAGTCCCATAGGGAATGAATGGGGCTTGCCGCAAGTGAGCCACTACATGGCAGATTCGGCAAAACTGCTGAATTTGCCACAAATTTCAAAAATTGTAGATGTAAAAGCAGCCTAAATCAGATAGCACTCGGTCTTGTAAATCAATTGGTTCGTGGAAATAAATCACTCTGTAGGCTAGGATCACACCAGCAGTTTCCCAGCTTTTGGTGGACCTCCGCTAAATACTTAGGTTTTTTCTCTGCAGCGGAGAGCCGTCATCCCCGCCGCTTACGGGTGACGCTGGCCCTGGTTACCCAATGTTGATCGTGGTAACCAGCTACACATAAGGCTGCCTAGTATCCGCTTAAGCTGAGCAGACAGGAAATTGCTGCTAGCAGCGGAAGCGGCAGGGATGACAGCTCTCCACAGCAGAGAAAAAAAACTAAGTATTTAGCGGAGGTCCACCAAAAGCTGGGAAAACGTTGGTGTGACCCTAGCCATACTCAGAAGACATCCAAGTGAGGCCCTATTTCCATGGACTGACAGGATAAAGATAGAAAAAAAATTCTTTATCTTCTCCACATTCGAGAAAAGTGGATCATAGTGATCAAACTCTGATCAAAGTGTGATAGCATAATTTGAATTATGAGAGAAAATATAGTTGTCTGCAATTATCTTAGGGCCACTTTCACACATTCAGTATCTTAGTAGTTTTTTTTTTTTACCTGAGGATTTGTAAGACCACGTGCACATGTTGAGTATTTGGTGAGTTTTTTACCTTAGTAAAAGGAGAGGAACAATCAGAGGAAAAGTATAACAGAAACACGTCACCACTTCTGTATTTATCACCCACTCCTGGTTTTGGCTACAAATCCTGAGGTAAAAAACTCACCAAATACTCAACCTGTGCAGATGGTATTATGGGTCAAGTATTTGGTGAGTTTTTTTACCTCAGGATTTGTAGCCAAAACCAGGAGAAGAACAATCAGAGGAAAAGTATAACAGAAACACGTCACCACTTCTGTATTTATCACCCACTCCTGGTTTTGGCTACAAATACTGAGGTAAAAAATTTGCCAATGACTCAACGTGTGCATGTGGTCTATGTTTGAGGAAAAATCCAAGCCTGGATCTCAACGTAATCCCATCTACTGAAAGTCTATCCAAAAATATAGGACTCTTGAAATTCATTCAGATTTCAGTGATTTTTCCTATCAGAGCTTTGTCTTATATGAGTCGTGTATCTACAGTATCATGTGTCCATTACAAGACTGGGAGCAGATTCCCATTGGATGACAGCAAGCAGAGATGTTGAAAATAATAAGGCATTAATACAGCATATTTGTGTCTGCAGTCTCTGCATGACATTTCCATCACAGGGACCATAGACGTCAATAATATCTCCTGTTATACTACTTATGGCCACTTTACACGCTCCAACGTCGGTCCGATAATGGATCCGACGGCGCGGGAGCGCGCTTTTTCTGCCCAGATTTCCAAGATCGCATCGGAGATTTACACAGCGCGATATTGGCAGACAACGCCTGTACGATGTCTACGCCCCCCTTGTACGGCCGACCCAGGAACGACCATTTAACATGGGAGAGAATAGGGGACGTTGTACTGCACATCGTAGTTGGGCGTTTACACAGCCCCATCCGGCTCCAACCTCCATCCAATATCGGGCCGTTGGAGAGCACGCTCATTCGATCCCCGATATCGTTTTGGCATCGTTGGTGCATCGTATTGGTCATTTATACTATACAACGCACAAACGACATCAGGGCCAACGCACGAACCACGTGACTTTTGGTCAGAGTTGGACGCCGATATCGCGACGTGTAAACCCACCATTATATTCCAATGCCTTCTGGAATGGAGAACATCATTGGATTAGGTTATTTGATGAGAGTTGGGCCGAATTCACAGGACCATAATTTTTTTCATATGGGAAAAAATATGTTAATCAGACTCAGATCAGAGTTTGATCAGAGCTGAATCCGTTTTTTCTCGGAGGTGGAGAATAAAACAAAAACAATTTCTCCAAATTCTCCATTCTGTCAGTCCATGGATAATCGGATGTCAGAGTTTTTTCACAGAGCCAAAGACTTGAATGGCTGAGTGCCATCCGATTCTTGGAACAAATACTGTATGTTGCGATGATTTTCATCACACCACATGGTCCGATAAGAGAATTGGACATGTACACTGCCTCATTGAATAAGATTGGTCCGAGCACGATCTAATGTTGTGACAGATAGCACTCAGACCGAAAATATGGCTGTCTACATGAGTCGTTAAAGAAGTAATTGAACTAACATTTTGGTTGGGATGGATAGTTATTTTGGCTTAATACAGATTACATGGGCAAGGATTAAGGCCCCGTTACACATAAGGATGTCCCAGCGACCCGACCAACGATGGGGTCGCTGGGACATCGTTATCTGATTGCTGGTGAGCTGTCACATAGGCAGACTCACCAGCAATCAGCGACCAGCGAGGACACTGGCAACCAGGGTAAACAGCAGGTAACTAAGCAGAACGCTGAGCTTAGTTATCCGGTTTACCCCGGTTATCAGCGTCCCAACGTGTGCTGTGCGGCGCTGGGAGGACGTTGATCGTTGGTCTCCCACTGTCACACACGCCGATGCTGGCCAGCAAGCTGATCGTTGGTCATTGGTGCATGTGACACGCAATAGCATCACTATGAGGCTGCTGCAACGTCACAAAACCAGTGACGTTGTAACTATATCGTTAGCGATATTGTTGCGTGTAACGAGGTCTTTACTCTTTGCTGCTGCTACATTGCAAGTGAAAGAGGCCTGCAACAAGCAAGGAAGAAAGAATCCAACTGGTTGTGACATATTGCAATTTGCTTAGCATAGTCGTCAGTGGTGTAACTTCAGGCTCAGGGGCCCCGATGTAAAAGTGCCAACAGGGCCCCCAATTATTGCAAATCTTTAATAGTTTTAGTATTTTTCTATAGGCCAAAGGTACTTTTGAGGCCCCTTAAGCTCCAGGGCCAGGGTGCGATTGCAACCCTTGCACCTATTGTAGTTACGCCCCAGATAGTCGTAGTACCCTGTGGGTTGCAATGTGACCACATTCACCTGCATTACGTAGTGATGTAGCAGCGGTATAGAGCGATAGAGTGATAGCAACTTGGCCTTGCGGCCTGTGTAGCCCCACATTGGGACAAAGAATCTTCTTTCCCATTACCATGTGTGTCTGGTATTTAGGAGCCTTATTTCCTGCTGCTCTGTAGTTCATTAAGTATCACAGCAGCAAATGACATAACTAGTGACTACATATTATATTGTAATTACTGCAAAACACGCTGCAGACAGATGTCATTAGAAGGAAATATGAAACACAGTACAGACAGTGCAGTCTTTTCTGTTGAGTTTTTTTTTTTTTATGTATTTGCAGATTTTATTTGCATTCTTGTTCCCAAATGAAGAATGCTTTAGGTGTGGCTATTTTTTTCATGTGTTTTCTCATATGCTTGTCTACGAGAATGAAAAAAATTAAACAAAAAACAAGGATGTGAATGCCAATAGTGATGAATGAGCACTGCCCTGCTCAGGTGCTCGGTACTCGCAATGAGTATTTTGACTCTCAGAAGGGCGCAACTCATTTAATGAGTATAATTGAAGTCAATGAAGACCTAGAGTTCCCCATTGACTTCCATTAACTCAGAAAACGAGTTGGTCCCGTCCAAGTGTCAAAATGCTTTTTCCGGAAAATGCTCGAGTTCCCCATGACTACCATTATAGTCCGTCCGAGCGTCCAACTGCTTGTACCGAGCTCCTCAGCATAGTAGTGTCCACTCATCACTAAATGCCATCATAAAATAACTTGTATAAAATATAAAAAAAATTATGTCTATTTTAAGTAAGTGTGTGAAGTCATCTTATATGATCGGGTTCTGTATTCATTCCACAACCTATATTTGGAGAACATAGAAATCTGTAAGTGTTGTAATGGATCTTATAGAACAATGATGGGGGAAGGATATGCCCTGGGGAGTCATTATTAGATTGCTTCTAAAGAAACCATTTTGAATACTTATATTAAAGCCTCACTTGTTCTACAATTACCCTATGTAACTAATTAAAGCAGACAATTCTCATCCAGCTTTTCATGTCCACTATAAGCTGAGTAACTCAAGTGGCCTTGGGCAGCAGCCAAGAGATTTTTGCAATTGTTGATACTTATAGTTAGTCTATATTCTAAGTATCTTAATTATCATATTTATATTATATAACTTATTACAGTAATCTTTTATGCCCATTGCAGTAGGGAACAGCAGTGAAAGATGGCCATACACTTTACATTGCAATTGTCCATCATTCGGCCTATTATTCGGACGTCAGGTCGTTCCTAGAATGCTTTGTTCAGCCTCATGTCCAATAAAGCAACGATCGAAAAATAGACGGGAGATCTAAATCCAAATGTGATCTGAAATAAGCTATAGCCAGTCATACAAACATGAGGGAGGGAATGTATCAAGGGGTTTTCAATAAGTTGTGAAAATTGTTACAAGCTATATTCACAAAGAAAAATATGTTACGTCACTTTTTAAAAGTGGGTGAAAAGTGGCTTAGGTATGTAAACCTGATGTATGGGCCCAGTTACACACACAGATAATTGTGCAGATATTGTTCACAGATCTCTGGTTGCAGTGAAATCATGGACAGATTGTTATATTTGTACACGGCCACAAAATGGAACAATGTGTCCATGATTTCACTGCAACCAGAGATCTGTGAACAATATCTGCACAATTATCTGTGTGTGTGACGTGGGCCTAAGGCAGATTTATCAATTGTGAGTTTTTAAAAAGGATCACTCCATTTGGGGGAGAAGTAAAAAGTGGACAAAGAAAAGTAGACGTTCGACTTACATGCAACACTTTGATAAATTTGCTGCAAATAACAGCAACGTGACCATAAGCTGATGTATGGAAAGCGCTGTGGAATTCATAGGTCAATAAGTGAATAAATATATTATTGTTATTATTATTATTATTATATATTCTCTCTCTGAAAAACTGTGTTCTATTCAGTTTTAGCCAAAAGCTGTAAAAAAAAAAAAAAATAATTTTATATTTTTTGCAGGGGTCGGTTAAGATTTGCTTGAAATATTAAAAATAGGTGATTTCTTCGAGTTCTAGCTTAATAGGGGTTTGAAGATGCTGCAAGAGGAGGTAAGAGGCACGGTTGACTTGAGTCTACATACACCTGCCAGCACGCCTTCACTGCCAGCAGGTATCACCCACTCTAAGGGTACTGTTACATGTCGCAACATTGCATGCAATTTCACTAGCAATCTGCTGGTTGCAGTGAAATCATGGACACATTGTTCCATTTATATACAGCCACAAAATGGAACAATGTGTCCATGATTTCACTGCAACCAGTAAGTTGCAAGTGAAATTGCATGCAATGTTGTGACATGTAACGGTACCCTAATACAATTATTTGGTGCACAACTTCTGATGAAGGTACACATCTTCTGGCAGGCACCGGCTGATATAATATGGGTACCTTTACACGTCGCAACCCTGCATTCAATTTCACTTGCAACTTACTGGTTGCAGTGAAATCATGGACACATTGTTACATTTGTACACAGCCACAAAATGAACAATGTGTCCATGATTTCACTGCAACCAGTAAGTTGCAAGTGAAATTGAATGCGGTGTTGCGACGTGTAAAAGGTACCCTTTCATGCTTGCCAATCAGACCTCAATGGGAAAATGGCCCAGGCCACAGAGCAAGTATGGGCATGATAACCAAATCTGGCCTCAGTTTCAATGGTGACCTGTGCAGTACTTACTATAATCAATATCTCCTAAAGGTACCGTTACACACGGAGATATCTCTGGAGACATTGCTTGCAACTCACTGGTTGCAGTGAAATCATGGACACATTGTTACATTTGTACACAGCCACAAAATAGAACAATGTGTCCATGACTTCACTGCAACCAGTAAGTTGCAAGCAATATATCTCCGTGTGTAATGGTACCTTTATGGATAGCATATGACACCTAACTAATAAAATCTTATGGCATACAAATAATATCCTTAGCATATACTGAGGTTGTCATAACAGCACATGCAAATTAATACTATTACGTAAAGTTCCCACTACACAGATTTCAGCAAACAAAACGTGGGATCAAAGGTCTGAGCTTCAAAAACAAAAAGGTGATCTTGCACATTTTGCACACCCTCAAAATCAGCCCTGATGATAGCCAGCCTTGCATTTATCATGGACACAGACAGATGAGGGCCCCAGTGGAAGAACAGTATATGGGCCCTTTGCAGTCCAATATTGCACTCCTGTATGCATCTGTGATAGAAGCTGCCTCCTGCTTTGGAGGTAGTAGCGGGCAATGACACAACTTGAAGCTTATGGGCCCCGATGTGAAAGCTCCATCAGGGCCCCCAATTATTGCAAATATTTAATAGCAATAGTCTTTTTCTATGGGCCAAAGGGACTTTTGGGCCCCCATAGGCTCTAGGGCCAAGGGGCGATTGCAACCTCTGCACCGGTTGTCGTTACACCACTGGTAGTGGCCCCCTCGCCTATTGGGCCCCTGTGCAGCTGCACAGGTTGCACCTACGGCATGTCCGCCCCTTATATTTCTGTGCACAATTCATTAGCTCATGATTTTATGATTCCATATCACGTACTATATTCCTTTGTATATTCCTATAGGATGCAACATTATTTGCCAAGTCCTATTGCAGTGCAGTCAGTCATATTTAATTGAAGATAATTGCAACTGACTTTCACTGCGGCAGTCACATGAGATTAGATGCAAAACGTGGGTAAAAAGTTAGACAATGTGAATTGCACATCTTCCCCACCTAAAAGTAGGAGATATTATTCGTGTAAAACACAGACTGATGTGTAATTATGAATCCCCCCACCATATGGCCAGAAGCCCCCTGACTCACCCTGCCCTGGTACAGCTGCTCCATGCTCTCATCTATCCATTTCTCCACATCCAGCCTCTTCTGCAGCTCCTTGCGGTCATACTTGACGGTCACCCTGGCTTGTCTCCTTTGAATGGCTTGTCCCGAATCTCTGCCCCTGGATGGGGAATTGTTTTTATTTATCATTCTTTTTCCAACCTTATTTGCAGCCATTATTGAAAGTCCTGGTCTTTGGGAGGGGGCAGGAGCTTGGAGTGGTGGTCCCTCCTGGTCAGTAAAGCCAAGTCACTTAGGGCTAGTCCCAAATTATCAGCACTATGTTCTAAAGATATAACAAGATATAAGCATTAGTGATATCGATCAGTAGTACAATTGATCGGTAGCGATGCCGAATTGGAAAATTCCCTGTTGTTGCTTTATAGGTTCTCCAGATCTGGGGTCTCCGCACGTGCAAAGAAAGGATCCTGGATAATACCAGGGGCTTATTGGCTGGAAGTCGGTGCGTCCTTGGCTGCAGACTTAGTCCTGGGGGCGCTGATTTTGGGGTCAATCACATGCATCTCCTCCACATGGTCTATAACTGCAGAATGACTGTAGCAGCGCTCATCCCAACAGTGGACTGACACAGCACAATCCTGCACCAACCCCTTCAGCAAGAGAAGGGAGGGAGGGACGCCAGTAAAACTCACAGTATTGTGCCTGAAAGCCAGTCAGCTATTCAACCATGTGCAAATGAGACACAGACCTCCCATATACATAGAGCCCATATATAACCCTCTCCCACCCTGCGCCACTGCCATATACTGCTGCTGCAGATCATTATTTCTGTGTATTATTAATATGCAAGTATGAATAATGTAAAAAATGTGTACCGTATATATATTTATTTATACATACATATATAGTAGATTCTTTTTTTTACCTTTGAATTCCTGTTACCTAATTCTTCTCTACCCAGCGGTGTAACTAGTAGCTCACGGGCCCTGATGTGAAAGCTCCAACGGGGCCCCCAATTATTGCAAATCTTTAATAGCTTTAGTCTTTTTCTATGGACTTTTGGGGCCCCCTAGGCACCAGGGCCCGGGTGTTATTGCAACCCCTGCACCTGTTGCAGTTGCATCCCTATCTCTACCCTAGCCTTGCAGTAACACATAGGACAAATGCCCCATTATCTTCAACCTAGTTAATACCCCTTGTCAATGGTTTATGCAAAAATATTAAAGCCATGACATTGCTGATGGGACGTGATCATATAAATTGGAGAGTTGTACAGCCAAGGTATATGCAATATATAATGAGGCTACTACATCAGTAAAGAAATCTGACCCGATAGGAAAAAAAAAGAATGAAATGCAATGCGATGTGCACACCAATATAAAAATATGATTATTAGCATCAAAACTTCATAAAAATGATGAAAAACATAAAAATTCCCTAGCACTGACATCCAGATATACAAACAACCCTATATAAATATAATAAAATATAAATACCAGACTTGGAAACACCAAGAAAATGTAAAAAGATATAAACCGTGCAAAATACGAGTATATAGAGATACCTATATATATATAAAAGACAAAGCACATATGCATACATATGCACCAACTATGCAAAATTAAATAAAATGTGATAATATCTATAAATATAAAGATTTGCAAGAAATGTCTCCAGCTATTCCCCTGGTGGTTATAAAAAATGTCTTTTATTCAAATTCCATTCTGTTATCCATAGTGCACAGAACAGTATAAATGGAGAGACCCCCTCCACGAGATGAAGAATGTCTCCACTCCTCCCTACAAATAAGTAACGTTTTCAAGATACAGGTTAACTTTGCCCAAGGACTTACCGTATGTGTTTGTGAACTATAGTGCCAATAAAAAGCGGATCAGAAGACGTCTCCTGAAGACGTGGTGTGACCTCCACGAAACATGTAGAGAAATAAAGTCTATTGAAACCGTACTATAGACAACCTTTTACCACTGAGCAGCACAGGGAAATACCCTTTTCCTTCAACTAGCATAATCATGTGACATCCGGATAGTACACGATCAGCCTGTGTATGTGTACTTACCTGTCTCCAGCGCTGCCTGCTCCTCTCACTTCCAGGGCCGCTGCAGCTCACAGTTCAGTGAATATTCATGAGGTTAATGAGCGGCCCCGGAAGTGAGAGGGACAGGCAGCCCTGGAGACAGGTAAGTATAAAATTCTTTATTTTTACACTAAAAACTCTTAGCACATGCCCTTGTTTGAGGTACCGAACCCACCAGTTTTATATGCACATTCACCGAACCCTTCTTTAGTGATAAATCAAATATGATATTTCTCCAAATTCAAAACATAGGTATATGTTTTTTTACTGGTACACAAAATGAACCATGCATGACCGCTAGGGTTCGATCAAACCCTGGTTAAGAACCACTGCCTTAATGAGTCCGTGGGTACATGCTGCCACCCAAAAAAGGACATGTCTCTGTGTGGAGCACATGGACACACATCTGCTCCACATGGAGACACATTCCGTGCGGTATCACAGACATCTGAAAGTGTCCATTCGTCAACATTTGGGTACATGTGTACGTGTCTCCGGCATGTGTCTGCATGGACGGCACACGTGCCGGAGACATGTTCATGTGAAAGAGGCCTTACCCGTTTAAGGCCAGCTTCACACCACGTTTTTTTTTCGGGTCCAGGGCTGTCCGGTGTGAACCTGACAGCCCCGGACCCAATTTTGGACATAATGTAGCCCTATGGTGCCGGATAGGGCCAGATGGCAGTGATTTGCCATCCGGCTTTGTCCCTGTCCAGCAGCATCAGGCTGCATTGATTTTTGCCCCCGACACAAAATCAGAGCTTGCAGAATTTTTGTGTCTGGGCCAAAAAGTTAATCAACACCGGATCCTCCCAGATCCAGCGCCCATTAACATGGGAGTCTATGGGCGCAAGATCCGACAGAAAATCGGATCCGGCTGCCGGACGCCGGGTACTGAACTTCAGCACCTGGAGAGCTCCCGGCTGAGATTTTAGAACCACGGCTAGCTCCCGCTAGCTGTGATTTTGACATTTCAGGACCTAGACAGCGGCAACAGATGCGCAGTCCTGAATCTGGCAGAAAACAAGACCGGATGGCATATTTGCCCTTCAGTTCTGTTTGTCCGGACACAGCCTGACAGCAAAGAAACATGGCGTGAAGCCGCCTAACAAGATGAGACAAACCCCTTAAATGTAATGATCTGACATTCAGCTGCTTGGTTCTAAACTTACATTTAGGGCCGCTTTACACACACCAACTTCTGTGTCCAACTTCTGAACAGATCTCTGGTTGCAGTGAAATCATGGAGACATTGTTCCATTTGTACACAGCCACAAAATGTAACAATGTGTCCATGATTTCACTGCAACCAGAGATCTGTTCAGAAGTTGGTCACAGAAGTTGGTGTGTGTAAAGCGACCCTTATGGTGGGTTTACACACACCAATTTATCTGTTCAATCTCTGAACCAATCTCTGGTTGCAGTGAAATCATGGATACATTGCTCCATTTTAGAAACAAATGAGTCCTGCACACCGAGAACAAGTCTGTAAGAACATGTTCACACCGCCAACATATTTGGAGACAAAAAGCTAAATGCGACCAAAAACAACAGTACACTGCAGTAAAAGTATTAAATGCAAGTGCAGTATAAAAAATAGTATAACAAATACAGGGTACTTAGTCTATCCGTTTTTTTGCGCAAAAAAAGTTATATCAAGCCACGTCACTAACTTCAAAGTGTACCCATCTCCGACGCGGTCCTAACTGTTGTATTAAAAAACCTGACTAGTGTGTATACTTACCAGTGAGCAGGAGCCAGCAAGACCTGTGTTTGAGATGGACTGAAGGCGACGGGGCTCTATGTGTGCAAGGCCCAGAGAGGGACGGGAACTCCATCTCTTGCAAAGCAAGAGGCAACTTAATTAGAAACAAATGAGTCCTGCACACCGAGAACAAGTCTGTAAGAACATGTTCACACCGCCAACATATTTGGAGACAAAAAGCTAAATGCGACCAAAAACAACAGTACACTGCAGTAAAAGTATTAAATGCAAGTGCAGTATAAAAAATAGTATAACAAATACAGGGTACTTAGTCTATCCGTTTTTTTGCGCAAAAAAAGTTATATCAAGCCACGTCACTAACTTCAAAGTGTACCCATCTCCGACGCGGTCCTAACTGTTGTATTAAAAAACCTGACTAGTGTGTATACTTACCAGTGAGCAGGAGCCAGCAAGACCTGTGTCTGAGATGGACTGAAGGCGACGGGGCTCTATGTGTGCAAGGCCCAGAGAGGGACGGGAACTCCATCTCTTGCAAAGCAAGAGGCAACTTAATTAGAAACAAATGAGTCCTGCACACCGAGAACAAGTCTGTAAGAACATGTTCACACCGCCAACATATTTGGAGACAAAAAGCTAAATGCGACCAAAAACAACAGTACACTGCAGTAAAAGTATTAAATGCAAGTGCAGTATAAAAAATAGTATAACAAATACAGGGTACTTAGTCTATCCGTTTTTTTGCGCAAAAAAAGTTATATCAAGCCACGTCACTAACTTCAAAGTGTACCCATCTCCGACGCGGTCCTAACTGTTGTATTAAAAAACCTGACTAGTGTGTATACTTACCAGTGAGCAGGAGCCAGCAAGACCTGTGTCTGAGATGGACTGAAGGCGACGGGGCTCTATGTGTGCAAGGCCCAGAGAGGGACGGGAACTCCATCTCTTGCAAAGCAAGAGGCAACTTAATTACAAACAAATGAGTCCTGCACACCGAGAACAAGTCTGTAAGAACATGTTCACACCGCCAACATATTTGGAGACAAAAGCTAAATGCGACCAAAACAACAGTACACTGCAGTAAAAGTATTAAATGCAAGTGCAGTATAAAAAATAGTATAACAATACAGGGTACTTAGTCTATCCGTTTTTTTGCGCAAAAAAGTTATATCAAGCCACGTCACTAACTTCAAAGTGTACCCATCTCCGACGCGGTCCTAACTGTTGTATTAAAAAACCTGACTAGTGTGTATACTTACCAGTGAGCAGGAGCCAGCAAGACCTGTGTCTGAGATGGACTGAAGGCGACGGGGCTCTATGTGTGCAAGGCCAGAGAGGGACGGGAACTCCATCTCTTGCAAAGCAAGAGGCAACTTAATTAGAAACAAATGAGTCCTGCACACCGAGAACAAGTCTGTAAGAACATGTTCACACCGCCAACATATTTGGAGACAAAAAGCTAAATGCGACCAAAAACAACAGTACACTGCAGTAAAAGTATTAAATGCAAGTGCAGTATAAAAAATAGTATAACAAATACAGGGTACTTAGTCTATCCGTTTTTTTGCGCAAAAAAAGTTAATCAAGCCACGTCACTAACTTCAAAGTGTACCCATCTCCGACGCGGTCCTAACTGTTGTATTAAAAAACTGACTAGTGTGTATACTTACCAGTGAGCAGGAGCCAGCAAGACCTGTGTCTGAGATGGACTGAAGGCGACGGGGCTCTATGTGTGCAAGGCCAGAGAGGGACGGGAACTCCATCTCTTGCAAAGCAAGAGGCAACTTAATTAGAAACAAATGAGTCCTGCACACCGAGAACAAGTCTGTAAGAACATGTTCACACCGCCAACATATTTGGAGACAAAAAGCTAAATGCGACCAAAAACAACAGTACACTGCAGTAAAAGTATTAAATGCAAGTGCAGTATAAAAAATAGTATAACAAATACAGGGTACTTAGTCTATCCGTTTTTTTGCGCAAAAAAAGTTATATCAAGCCACGTCACTAACTTCAAGTGTACCCATCTCCGACGCGGTCCTAACTGTTGTATTAAAAAACCTGACTAGTGTGTATACTTACCAGTGAGCAGGAGCCAGCAAGACCTGTGTCTGAGATGGACTGAAGGGACGGGGCTCTATGTGTGCAAGGCCCAGAGAGGGACGGGAACCCATCTCTTGCAAAGCAAGAGGCAACTTAATTAGAAACAAATGAGTCCTGCACACCGAGAACAAGTCTGTAAGAACATGTTCACACCGCCAACAATTTGGAGACAAAAAGCTAAATGCGACCAAAAACAACAGTACACTGCAGTAAAAGTATTAAATGCAAGTGCAGTATAAAAAATAGTATAACAAATACAGGTACTTAGTCTATCCGTTTTTTGCGCAAAAAAAGTTATATCAAGCCACGTCACTAACTTCAAAGTGTACCATCCCGACGCGGTCCTAACTGTTGTATTAAAAACTGACTAGTGTGTATACTTACAGTGAGCAGGAGCCAGCAAGACTTGTCTGAGATGGACTGAAGCGACGGGGCTCTATGTGTGCAAGGCCAGAAGGGACGGGAACTCCATCTCTTGCAAGCAAGAGGCAACTTAATAGAAACAATGAGTCCTGCACACCGAGAAAAGTCTGTAAGACATGTTCACACCGCCAACATATTTGGAGACAAAAGCTAATGGACCAAAAACACAGTACACTGCAGTAAAAGTATTAATGCAAGTGCAGTATAAAAAATAGTATAACAAATACAGGGTACTTAGTCTATCCGTTTTTTTGCGCAAAAAAAGTTATATCAAGCCACGTCACTAACTTCAAAGTGTACCATCTCCGACGCGGTCCTAACTGTTGTATTAAAAAACCTGACTAGTGTGTTACTTACCAGTGAGCAGGAGCAGCAAGACTGTGTCTGAGATGGACTGAAGGCGACGGGGCTCTATGTGTGCAAGGCCAGAGAGGGACGGGAACTCCATCCTTGCAAAGCAAGAGGCAACTTAATTAGAAACAAATGAGCCTGCCACCGAGAACAGTCTGTAAGAACATGTTCACACCGCCACATATTTGGAGACAAAAAGCAAAATGCGACCAAAAACAACAGTAACTGCAGTAAAAGTATTAATGCAAGTGCAGTAAAAAATAGTATAACAAATCAGGGTACTTAGTCTATCCGTTTTTTTGCGCAAAAAAAGTTATATCAAGCCACGTCACTAACTTCAAAGTGTACCCATCTCCGACGCGGTCCTAACTGTTGTATTAAAAAACCTGACTAGTGTGTATACTTACCAGTGAGCAGGAGCCAGCAAGACCTGTGTCTGAGATGGACTGAAGGCGACGGGGCTCTATGTGTGCAAGGCCCAGAGAGGGACGGGAACTCCATCTCTTGCAAAGCAAGAGGCAACTTAATTAGAAACAAATGAGTCCTGCACACCGAGAACAAGTCTGTAAGAACATGTTCACACCGCCAACATATTTGGAGACAAAAAGCTAAATGCGACCAAAAACAACAGTACACTGCAGTAAAAGTATTAAATGCAAGTGCAGTATAAAAAATAGTATAACAAATACAGGGTACTTAGTCTATCCGTTTTTTTGCGCAAAAAAAGTTATATCAAGCCACGTCACTAACTTCAAAGTGTACCCATCTCCGACGCGGTCCTAACTGTTGTATTAAAAATACATTGCTCCATTTTGTGGCTGTGTACAACATGGAGCAATGTATCCATGATTTCACTGCAACCAGAGATTGGTTCAGAGATTGAACAGATAAATTGGTGTGTGTAAACCCACCATTACAGTTGACAGTTGTCAAAAAAGTTAACATTTACTAAGACATTTTTGTAAGCACTTTCAATAATATCTGTCCTTGGTCAGAAGTGATTATTTCAGCACCAGGGATGAGACAATAATCACAAATGAAGCTCAGTATATTTGTACATACGGATCAGGTAATAAACCACTAACACTAGCTATACACATTAGCTATTTACTAATAGTTATCGGTGCCAATTTTAAAGAGCTTGGCCCCAATGTAATGGCGGGTTTACACGTTGCGATATCGTAGTACGATTTCAATGAAAAGTCACGTGGTTCAATCGTTGGAGCCGATATCGTTCCTGCGTTGTATGGTGTGAACGTCCAATACGATGCAGGAACGATGTCAATGCGATATCGGGGATTGAATGAGCGTGCTATTCAATGCCCCGATATTGAAGGGAGATTGGAGCCGGATCGTGCTGTGTGACAGCTCAACTACGATGCGATGTTCAACGTCACCCATTCACTCCCATGTTAAATGGTCGTTCCTGGGTTGGGGGCGTAGACATCGCACGGACGCTGTATTCTGATATCGCAGCGTGTAAACCTCCGATGCGATGCGGGAGAAACGTGCACTAAATGCGCGCTCCCGCGCCATTGAGTTGCGATATCGCAACGATATTGAAACGTGTAAACCCACCATAAGGCTTCATTTGCACAAGTGTCATGGCATAGTCATATTGGAAGCTGCTATTGGGTATTAAGACAAAAAAATGCCATTCGGCCAATGTGTATTGTGCATCTGCAGCCCTCGATGATTATTGTCTCTTGTATAGAGGTAAGGGTAACGTTTCCATTAAAGAAACAACTGCCCTTTTCTGCAAATTCATCTTAGGAGACTAGAGGTGGTAATTGTTAATAGACTGGTAATATCCTATGGGCTTGATCAGTTTCATCCTGACCCAACATTAATAAGGGATGTGATGGTAACGGGAACTAACTTGGACAAAAATTGTATGTTCAACAAGTCGCCCAAAAATATCTACCTGCGTCGTAGGCCATCCTGATAGGATAAGTGACCGGGGCCATTCAATCATTGACTTTTAAGAACACACATCAGGAAATTCTACCAATATCAAGAATAAAGGATCCCACCATTGGTTTGCATTGAGAAATTATATTCTAGTTGAAGAAGTATCCTATGAGTGTGTTGTCCGGTTTTGGAGCCATCACCTATCCAAAATATAGAGGATAACTTTCTAATTGCTGAGGGCCCAACTGATGAGGCCCCCACAGATCTCAAGTGCTGCAACCTCTCGCCAACCTCCGGCACTCCTGTTAAGACTGTATGGAGTGGTAGTGTCCATGATTGATGTCCGCTGCATTCAGCCGGAACTTAGAAGAGCCCCAATTCTCGGGATCAGTGGGGGCCATGGCAGTCAGACCCCCAGTGATCAGACAGTATTCCCCTATCCCATAGATAGAGGATAATGTTTAAATTTGAGAATACCCCTTAAAGGGTTTGTGCACACTGGATAGATATACAGAAGATTGTCCATGTAGATTTGCTACATATTACAGTATCAGCTCGGCTGATGAGATTTTATGCAATCTGAAATGGAAATTGGTCTTTTCTGCAATAAAGCATTATACCAATTTTTGTTGCCCATGTTCACTTCCAGGTAAATGGTGAAATCTGGGGATATGTGCATCAATTCCACAACCAAAATCTACAAAATTAGGTGCAGATGTTGCTGATGAGGATAAGCCCAGTGTGGTCATACACAAATAGGAGATAATTCAGTCAAATCTGCCAATTCAGAGGTGTGTTGATGCACCAGCATTTTCCATGATCATTTAGGGTATGTGCACACGATCTGGAGACATGAGTACGCACCCTTATAGGTTTAGGCTCCTCTTATGGGGTGGAGGGTCCCTCTGGTTCCCCTCTCCTAGACAGGACTGTGATTTCTGCAGACCCTAGTATCTAGGGGGGTGCAGCCGGACCTTTTGCCCCGGGCGCAACTCAGCGGGGGGTGCCGGCGGCACCCCCTCCCCCTCCCCCCCTCTTGCTATACCCGGCGGCCGCCCACACATTACAGGGGCTGATATTCACAGTTTAGCGGCGCGGAAGCGCCAGACGTCACTTCCGCTTCCGTGCCAGTCTGGGGCCGCGGGGGCCACTGGGAGACTTGGCGGCAGCGGGTCCGGTGCGGGGTGACCGCAGGAGACCCTGGAAACTGCGGCACTGGCGGCTGCGCCTCATATGTCCAGACTGGAGGACGGAGGAGAGACGGAACAGCAGGGGACCGGGTCCCAGCCGGGACGGGGTGAATGACCGAGGAGTCGGTGGTGGAGGAGGAGGGGGACAGCAGGCGTGAGTGACCGAAGAAGGCTGACAGCACCCCTCCCCGTCCTCACCTACCTTGTGGGGGGGCCAAGATAGATCTGTGCCCCGGGCGCCAACATACCTAGTTACACCTCTGCTAGTAATGCTTCTTTCTACAAACTTGCAGCCTATTACAAATGTCATAGGTTTACTTGTAAGCCAAATCTGGCTCATAGAAGTTGAAGAACTTCACCTGCTGTCTGGAATATTGCAAGGACACTAAAGCATTTTATATATAGTAATTCAATAAATGACGGTCAGCATAGGTTATATGACTGGTCACGTGTATGTGTCCGCCTACGTCCCCCACAGTCATAAGCACTTGTATGTGGCTAAAGTGCTGCCACTAGGTGCATTTTCTACTTTTTATACACTTACATCTGTCGCCATCTTGTGGTAAAGCTGAGTATTGCATCATGGAAGAATATACTGTAGATCTTCCAGCTGCAGATATAATTGTGGGAGGTAATCTCCATAACAATTCATCGGTGAGCTGATGTTGATTGGTTATCTTGGCACCCCAGGTTTGCCAACCAGTCCCTCATCAGCATTATACATATTAGGCAGGGGTGTAGCTATAATAGGTGCAAGGGTTGCAATTGCACCTGGGCCCTGGAGCCTAGGGGCCCCAAAAGTCCATTTGACCTATAGAAAAAGACTAATGCTATTAAAGATTTGCAATAATTTGGGGCTCTGTTGGATCTTTCACATCGGGGCCCATGCGCTTCAAGTTACACCACTGATACTAGGCCTTGATAATAAAGGAAGTGAGAAAGCAATGGTATACTAAAGAGTGCCACTTAAAAGGAGAAAGGAGAAGAAAAAAAACAAAAAAAACAATTTTTAAGTGAGCGCTGCACTTTTTATTAATAACCCCATTTCATTCTTTGCAGGTGTGGATGCAGACCCTGCCTTGTACATGCAGCTCCTTTTAGTCTTGATCTCTGACTGCTAATCCCACTATTTGTGTTCTTTCATTTTAGTGTGAAAAACCAAAAATTTTTAAAGAAAATGTAAATTATTTTATGTGGTGAGTGCCAGTATTTCCTATTTTTTGGGGAAAATATCCTTTATTGAAACAATGGCAAGAAATAAAATTAGGGGAGATAAATGTCACATGAAACAAAGGCATCAATCCAAAAAGAGAGGCAGCAGAATATGTAGTACACATATAATGAATCAAAAAATATATATCTATATAATGTCAAAATTAATTATAAAAACATTTAAGTAGAAGACAAAAATCTAATATATAAAGCTGAGTGTATGTATGTGTGTGTATCAAGCCCCTCCCAATCCACATAGCCCTGCCCACACTGCCTAGCCATGCCCACTCCACAAAGCCACACATATTCTGCATAGCCACGCCCACTCCACATAGCTTTGTCCACTTCTTAGCTCCACCCCCTCTGGTTAATCTCACCCACTCCACCTAGCCACGCCAAACTCTGTATAGCCACACTCACTATGCATAGCCACACCCACTCTACTTAGCCACACATACTCTGCATAGCCACATTCAGCGTAGCAACGCCCACTTCAAATAGCCACACCCACTTCATCACTCCACCCCCATTGGAAGGAGCTATATGCAGAACCAGGCAATATTCAATGGAGAGCAGGAGCTAGAGGCAGAACCAGACAACATTCTATGGAGGAGGAGGATCTAGAGGCAGAACCAGACAACATCCTATGGAGGAGGAGGAGCTAGAGGCAGAACCAGGCAACATTCTATGGAGGAGGAGGATCTAGAGGCAGAACCAGACAACATCCTATGGAGGAGGAGGAGCTAGAGGCAGAACCAGGCAACATTCAATGGAGAGGGAGGATCTAGAGGCAGAACCAGACAACATTCTATGGAGGAGGAGGAGCTAGAGGCAGAACCAGACAACATTCTATGGAGGAGGAGGAGCTAGAGGCAGAACCAGACAACATTCTATGGAGGAGGAGGATCTAGAGGCAGAACCAGACAACACTCTATGGAGGAGGAGGATCCAGAGGCAAAACCAGACAACATTCTATGGAGGAGGAGGAGCTAGAGGCAGAACCAGGCAACATTCTATGGAGGAGGAGGAGCTAGAGGCAGAACCAGGCAACATTCTATGGAGGAGGAGGAGCTAGAGGCAGAACCAGACAACATTCTATGGAGGAGGAAGATCTAGAGGCAGAACCAGACAACATTCTATGGAGGAGGAGGAGCTAGAGGCAGAACCAGACAACATTCTATGGAGGTGGAGGAGCTAGAGGCAGAACCAGGCAACATTCTATGGAGGAGGAAGAGCTAGAGGACGAACCAGACAACATTCTATGGAGGAGGAGGAGCTAGAGGTAGAACCAGGCAACATTCTATGGAGGAGGAGGAGCTAGAGGCAGAACCAGGCAACATTCTATGGAGGAGGAGCTAGAGGCAGAACCAGGCAACATTCTATGGAGGAGGAGGGCTAGAGGCAGAACCAGACAACATTCTATGGAGGAGGAGGAGCTAGAGGTAGAACCAGGCAACATTCTATGGAGGAGGAGGAGCTAGAGGCAGAACCAGGCAACATTCTATGGAGGAGGAGCTAGAGGCAGAACCAGGCAACATTCTATGGAGGAGGAGGGCTAGAGGCAGAACCAGGCAACATTCTATGGAGGAGGAGGAGCTAGAGGCAGAACCAGGCAACATTCTATGGAGGAGGAGGGGCTAGAGGCAGAACCAGACAACATTCTATGGAGGAGGAGGAGCTAGAGGCAGAACCAGGCAACATTCTATGGAGGAGGAGGAGCTAGAGGCAGAACCAGGCAACATTCTATGGAGGAGGAGGAGCTAGAGGCAGAACCAGGCAACATTCTATGGAGGTGGAGGAGCTAGAGGCAGAACCAGGCAACATTCTATGGAGGAGGAGGAGCTAGAGCAGAACCAGCAACATTCTATGGAGGAGGAGGAGCTAGAGGCAGAACCAGGCAACATTCTATGGAGGAGGAGGATCTAGAGGCAGAACCAGGCAACATTCTATGGAGGGGAGGAGCTATACACAGAACCAGACAACATTCTATGGAGGAGGAGAGCTGAGACAGAACCAGGCAACATTCTATGGAGGAGGAGGAGCTGAGGCAGAACCAGGCAACATTCTATGGAGGAGGAGGAGCTAGAGGCAGAACCAGACAACATTCTATGGAGGAGGAGGAGCTAGAGGTAGAACCAGCAACATTCTATGGAGGGAGGAGTGCAATTAGAAGGTAAACCATGCAACATTTCTATGGAGGAGGCTGGGTAGCAATCCAGAAGCTCTGTGGAGAATCCAGAGGTGTCCCAGACATTCTATGGGAGGAGAGCAGGTAAGCACGTGACCGAGGCGGTGAGCAAAAACCAGGCAACATTCTTAAATGAGGTGGAGGAGCTAGAGGCAGAACCAGACAAAAAATTTCTATGGAGGTGGAGGCATTTTGTGTCGATCGGTTGTCTTCCGATGGTGATGCTCACCCTGTTCCTGTGCCTATTTCGAGATATTTAGTACATTTTCAGGATGTGAAAATCATTCATACACTATTTGCACAATTTTTTATGCATAGCTGCTTAGCTTGGCTAAATGTTATCTTTTCTTGACACGATGGATAGTGTAGCCCTAGGTTTGATGTGCCTATTGGCAAAGCACAACACAAAGTGACCGGGTCACTGTTTTTGAGTTTTTCAGGGCATTATGTATCTACATCAATGCTATGGACTGCAGATTGAAGGATGACAAATTAAATGATCTCAGGGCAGAAGAGGACAGGTTTAAAAAATTATGCAAAGTGACATTGAGGGAACTGCAGTCCTTGTTGGGAAAACTTCATTTTCCCGTAATATTATGCCTATAGGTAGAGTGTTTTGCAGGTGGTTACTTATGGGGATGGCAAGGGTAAAGGCTGAACATCATTTTTTGCACTTAAAAAAGGAATTAAGGAATGATTTGTACATTTTTAGCCATTTGCAAGAACAGATCCCTGTGGATAGAGCCTTAGATGAACTCCCTGTGATCTTGTTCTCTTTACCGTCGGTCAAGGACAGAACGGTTTTGGGGATATTGCCAAGGGAATTGGATCACGACATATGGCTTGAGAGTTGGACGCAAAGACTTGTAACAAATTTGACTCTACTCAAACTGTTTTCCATAGTGGTCTCGGTGGTGATCTGGGGGGACAGTTCAGGGACAAAAAGAAAATTTAATCGTGACAACTTGTGAGTGGTGTCGGCAATCAATTCTTTGACAGTGTCGTCTCCTCCAGTGGTGACGTTGCAGCGATGTCGAAACAACATTGTTGCGTGTGACATTTACCAACGACCAACGATGAGGTTGCTCATCGTTGTTAATGACCTGGACCATAAATCTATTGTTGTTCTTCCGCTGGGCACCCAGCATCGGCGCGTGTGACAGCGGGAGACCAACGGTGAACGAGCTCCCAGTGCCGCACAGCAAGCGCTGGGAGCTGGTAACCAGGGTAAACAGCGGGTAAACCCAAGCGCCGCCCTCTACTTAGTTACCCGCTGTTTACCCTGGACACCAGCGTTGTCGCTGGTCCTGACCGCTGGTGAGTCTGCCTGTTTGACAACTCACCAGCGATCAGATAACGATGTCCAGCGATCCACATCGTTGGTTGGATCGCTGGGACATGTTAGGTGTAAAGGGGCCTTACATCCACAAGTTCCTCAATTGTCAGGTAAACATTTAAAGTGATCTGCAGACGTTGCAGCCCTTTGTGATGCCTTCCCCAACCGAGGAGACTTGATTGCAGGTTGCAGCAGTTTTTCATACTGTGGTCAACTTCCCCAACTGCATCGGTGCCGTTGATGGGGAACATGTGGGGTTCAGCAGCCACCACGATCAGGATCACTTTTCTTTAATTACAATAAATATGCTTCGGTGGTCCTAGTGGCAGTAGCTGATGCCCATTACAAATTTGCTGCCGTTGACCTTGGTGGTTATGGCAGGACAGGGGACTCGCGGTTGTTGCGAACATCAGAGATTGGACAGCAAACTTCTTCAAGCTTTGCAACACTTATTTGACCTGATCCGTTGTTGGTAGAAAAGTGATCCTGAAAAAGAAGGAGCTGTCAATCATTGCTGCGTTTTTCTGATCCGCTTTTCCCATTGAAGCCATTCTGAAAAAACGCACCATAAAGAAAACACATAAAAAATGGATCAAATACAGATGATTCATTTCTGGTGCGTTTTCTTAAAGAGCTGATACAGTTTTCCAGCTGAAAAAAGAGAGAAAAACGGATCAGAAAAATGGATCAAAAACGCACAATCTGAACACAGTATTAAACGTATGCATTTAATCATTAGTGTAATAATAATCTAGCACTTTCAGTGCTAGTCCAGTACTTGCATATTCTGTCTACATCTGAAAGAAAAAAATTATTCTCATGACATGTAAAGAATGTTTAAATCTAAAGTCACAAAAATACATAAAAATACATGATGAAATCTCCTTTCCAGTGAAGAATATACTAATTGGATGTTTCTGATTTACAACCAGCCATTCCTCAATCATATTACCCAATATAATCTCCAACAGCCAATATAGCACCATTACATGTATGTAAAGGAGAAAATGTGATCTAATAAATACTACAATAGACAAGCACTAACAGAAATGGCCTCACGGTGGCGCCGATAATCATATCAGATTCTAGAACATCCAGTGTGAGATGGTGAAATCTTGAGATAGTAAAGAACACCAGATTTTTACATTAAAACTATCTACATCCATCTACTAGTAGAGCATCTCAATGAATCAGAATATCATCAAAAATCAATATCATATTGCCATGTTTCAGGGCATTTCAGAGAGCCCTGAAACACGTTGACTAATAAATCAATATTATAATCACCCTTTTATGTTTCGTGGAATACGGCAGCGCGGTTTTTAAACCATCATCCTCCTTACTTTAATTTTCTGAGATAATGACCTTTGGGTTTTCATTGGCTGTAAGCCATAATCATCAGCATTAACAGAAATAAACACTTGAAATAGCTCACTCGGTGTGTAACGACTCTATATATGTTTCACTCTATGTATTGAATTACTGAAATAAATGAACTTTTTGATGATATTCTAATTCATTGAGATGCACTAGAATATCTTTGTTTTTGTTTTACATTTTTTTTCTTTTTTTCATTTATTCTTTTCTCAACTATGGAAATGTTTGCATTGTAGATGTATTGAAATGTAAGGTTAGATTTTATTATGTCACCCATTAAGAAGAATGGAGAAAAGAGCATATACCTACTATATGTGTTTTTTCTTTTTTACCACATCTTGTCCATTTTAGTATATGGATATGTGGCACCCCTGCGGTCCGGTCACCTCTATAAGTTTGCGGCAACCAGGATCGGTAAGTCCAGTCACCCACACACACCCCCAACACACCCCAGTTCCAGAGTGAGGGACTCTAGGCCCATCTGTGGGATGGCGGGAGGAGACAGGTGGAGGGTGGGAAGTTAGACAGGCGGTTAGGAAAGGGGAGAACAAATAGAAACACCACAGGAAGTAGCCAGTTAGGTAGAGTCAGTCAGTCAGTTACTTTTCAACAGTTAGAGTCAGTCATTCAGTGAGTCTTCAAGAGTAGCAATGGAGTAGGAGGAGGACACGAGACTGAGAGGACACGGAGCCGGCGGCCTGTGCCATTATGAGGCCTGTCCCGGGTCCCGAGGCTACAAACTGCAGAGAGACAGAAGGAGCCCTAGGGTCGTGGGCAGTGAGCAATTCACCTGTGCGCCCGAAGGACAGGGCAGGAACCAGGGGACCAGCCCTGAGGTGGCGAGGAAGCTTCAAGCTCCAACCACAGAACCGGTAGGCCGCGGGATCTCTATGACCCAAGGCCCAACTCCCGATGGAACGAAGAAAAGGCCGCCGTACTAGGGACAGGGGACCCGACAGGTCGCCCAATGAAGGCCGGTGGCCTCTGGAACAGGTTCTGTGTGCCGAGGTGTGAGTAGGAGGGCAGAAAATGGGGAGTGCTGATAAGAGAGGCCCACAGAAAGGAACATAAAGGGGATGATCTGGACGAGCCATTCTGATTGCCAAAGACTACCGGAGACGCCACTGTACTTACATCGTAACCTGAAGTGCCTGACGAGAGAAGCCAAGTAAACTGGGTTGAAACTCAGCACTGTGTTAGACTGTTCATTCGCCGCCTGAGGAGAGGTAGACTGAGGCGCCGCGCAGGCAGCAGGAACCTGCCTGAGAGTGCCCCTGATCCCAGCCAGCTCAGCCCCGCTGGCCTTCCAACCCCCAACAAACCCATTACTTCCATAGACTTTACCAGTTGCCCTGGGGACCCGCTGTTCCCATGGAGAGCCAAACCATCACAGCTGCTATCCCATCATCCTGAGAGGTCCAAACCGCAGCAGTGGCCCTACTGGCCGCCATCCACAGGTTTGTCACAATAAAAACTCTTTTATTTTACCTTTTTTTTTCTCCTCTTTTCAAACTCCCCATTTTACTGACCGCCCCACGAGGGGACCACGGACCGGGTCATGCCACGGTGACGTCCCACAGCCCCGACGACATCGGGAGGGGGGGCCATCTCCGAGTAGCCCACAGCCCCCACTGGCGGCGAGTCAGCTTTGCTGCTAATGTGTCTATATTTTTAGGGGTCCTATGTTGGAACCAATAGGCGATATAATGTCTAGGATAATGATCAGGAATAGAGTTCAGTGATGTCTGTTCCTCCAGTTATATATATACCCCCATTTATGTATATACCTCCAGTGATGTCTGCACCCCTAGTGATGTATGTTTCCCCCAGTGATGTGTGTGCCCCACAGTGATATCTATGTCCCCCAATACTGTATATACCCCCAGTGATGTCTGTTCCCCCATTGATGTCTATGCCCCACAGCCATGTCTATGCCTCTCAGTCTTCCAGTGATGTATATTTCTTCCAGCCTTCCACAGTAATATATATGCCCAGTCCCTCCTATGATGTATATGTCCGCAGACCTTCCTGTGATGTATATCCTCCCAGCCCCTCCTATGATGTATATGCCCCTATGGTCTCCTGTGATGTATATGCCCTCAGAGTCTACAGTGATGTATATACAGCAATTTCATGATCTTCTATGTCATGTACATACAGCAGTGTCAGCGTCTTCTATGCAATGTACACTACCGTTCAAAAGTTTGGGGTCACCCAGACAAGTTTGTGTTTTCCATGAAATCTCATACTTTTATTTATCAAATGAGTTGCAAAATTAATAGAAAATATAGTCCAGACATTGACAAGGATAGAAATAATGATTTTTATTTGAAATAATAATTTTCTCCTTCAAACTTTGCTTTCGTCAAAGAATGCTCCCTTTGCAGCAATTACAACATTGCAGACCTTTGTCGGGTGCTATTTAATGAAGCTGCCAGATGAGGAGCTGTGAGGCGTCGATTTCTCAAACTAGAGACTCTAATGTACTTGTCGTGTTGCTCAGTTTTGCAGCAGGGCCTCCCACTTCTCTTTCTACTCTGGTTAGAGCCTGTTTGTGCTCTCCTCTGAAGGGAGTAGTACACCCCGTTGTAGGAAATATTCAGTTTCTTGACAACCTCTCGCATGGAATAGCCTTCATTTCTAAGAACAAGAACAGACTGTCGAGTCTCACATGAAAGTTCTCTTTTTCTGGCCATTTTGAGAGTTTCATAGAACAAACAAATGTAATGCTCCAGATTCCCAACTCGCTCAAATTAAGGTCAATTTTATAGATTCTCTAATCAGCCAAACCATTTTCAGCTGTGCTAGCATACTTGTGCAAGGTTTTTCTAGGGTTTTCTAAACATCCATTAGCCTTCGTACACAATTAGCAAACACAATGTACCATTAAAAACACTGGAGTGGTGGTTGTTGGAAATGGGCCTCTATACACCTATGTAGATATTGCATTCAAAACAGATGCTTGCAGCTAGAATAGTCATTTACCACATAAACAATGTATAGAGTGTATTCTTATTCATTTAATGTTAGCTTCATAAAAAAATATGTGCTTTTTTTTTTAAAACAATAAGGAAATTACTAAATGACCCCAAACTTTGGAACGGTAGTGTAAATACAGCAGTCTCAGCATCATCTATGTGAAGTATATACTGCAGTCCCAGCATTTCCTATGGGATGGATATACAGCAGTCCCAGCATCTCCTATAGAGGCAGAACCAGACAACATTCTATGGAGGAGGAGGATCTAGAGGCAGAACCAGACAACATTCTATGGAGGAGGAAGATCTAGAGGCAGAACCAGACAACATTCTATGGTGGAGGAGGAGCTAGAGGCAGAACCAGACAACATTCTATGGAGGAGGAGGAGCTAGAGGCAGAACCAGGCAACATTCTATGGAGGAGGAGGAGCTAGAGGCAGAACCAGACAACATTCTATGGAGGAGGAGGAGCTAGAGGCAGAGCCAGACAACATTCTATGGAGGAGGAGGATCTAGAGGCAGAACCAGACAACATTCTATGGAGTGAGACGAGCTAGAGGCAGAACCAGACAACATTCTATGGAGGGAGAGGAGCTAGAGGCAGAACCAGACAACATTCTATGGAGGGAGAGGAGCTAAAGGCAGAACCAGACAACATTCTATGGAGGAGGAGGATCTAGAGGCAGAACCAGACAACATTCTATTGAGGAGGAGGATCTAGAGGCAGAACCAGACAACATTCTATGGAGGGGAGGATCTAGAGGCAGAACCAGACAACATTCTATGGAGGAGGAAGATCTAGAGGCAGAACCAGACAACATTCTATGGTGGAGGAGGAGCTAGAGGCAGAACCAGACAACATTCTATGGAGGGAGAGGATCTAGAGGCAGAACCAGACAACATTCTATGGAGGAGGAAGATCTAGAGGCAGAACCAGACAACATTCTATGGTGGAGGAGGAGCTAGAGGCAGAACCAGACAACATTCTATGGAGGAGGAGGAGCTAGAGGCAGAACCAGGCAACATTCTATGGAGGAGGAGGAGCTAGAGGCAGAACCAGACAACATTCTATGGAGGAGGAGGAGCTAGAGGCAGAACCAGATAACATTCTATGGAGGGAGAGGAGCTAGAGGAAGAACCAGAAAACATTCTATGGAGGAGGATGATCTAGAGGCAGAACCAGACAACATTCTATGGAGGAGGAGGAGCTAGAGGCAGAACCAGACAACATTCTATGGAGGAGGAGGATCTAGAGGCAGAACCAGACAACATTCTATGGAGGAGGAGGATCTAGAGGCAGAACCAGACAACATTCTATGGAGGAGGAGGAGCTAGAGGCAGAACCAGACAACATTCTATGGAGGAGGAGGATCTAGAGGCAGAACCAGACAACATTCTATGGAGGAGGAAGAGCTAGAGGCAGAACCAGACAACATTCTATGGAGGGGGAGGAGCTAGAGACGGAACCAGGAAACATTCTGTGGAGGAGGAGCTAGAGGCAGAACCAGACAACATTCTATGGAGGAGGAGGAGCTAGAGGCAAAACCAGGCAACATTCTATGGAGGAGGAGGATCTAGAGGCAGAACCAGACAGCATTCTATGGAGGGGAGGAGCTAGAGACAGAACCAGACAACATTCTATGGAGGAGGAGGATCTAGAGGCAGAACCAGACAACATTCTATGGAGGAGGATGATCTAGAGCCAGAACCAGACAACATTCTATGGAGGAGGAGGAGCTAGAGACAGAACCAGACAACATTCTATGGAGGAGGAAGAGCTAGAGGCAGAACCAGACAACATTCTATGGAGGAGGAGGAGCTAGAGACGGAACCAGGAAACATTCTATGGAGGAGGAGCTAGAGGCAGAACCAGACAACATTCTATGTAGGAGGAAGAGCTAGAGGCAGAACCAGACAACATTCTATGGAGGAGGATGATCTAGAGGCAGAACCAGACAACATTCTATGGAGGAGGATGATCTAGAGGCAGAACCAGATAACATTCTATGGAGGAGGATGATCTAGAGGCAGAACCAGATAACATTCTATGGAGGAGGAGGAGCTAGAGACAGATGTTTATGTGCAAAATATTCATCCTATTCTATCTATTCTATTCTATCATATACATACAACAGTTCTAGCATCTCCTATGTCATGTATACACAGTAGTCCCAGCGTCCCCTTGGTGATGTATACACAGTAGTCCCAGCGTCTCCTATGTGATGTATACACAGTAGTCCCAGCGTCTCCTATGTGATGTATACACTGTAGTCCCAGCGTCTCCTATGTAATGTATATGATTTACAAAACCTATTATCGGCAAGAGTTGGCTGCGCTCCAAGCCGACACAAACCTGGAAAAGCAGTTGTAAGAAGCAACAAGATCAATATCACTGAACATCACAGCCGCACCAAAGAGAAGCAGCTCCAGACACCACTATGGGGGGGAAGAGTTAACTAATTATTTGATCAAATATAGCAGAGGGATTTTCAGGTTGATAATTTTGTGCGGCCCCCGAATGATGGTAGAAATTTACAAATAGCCCCCCGGCAGGAAAAAGGTTCCCCACCCCTGGCCAAGATGAAAGGATGAGCTACAGTGTAATTGTCCTGGGTCAAGTAGTAAAAGGGTTAATGATAAACCAAGGTGAAGTAACCTTACTTTGGGAGTGTCCTCCATACCACAACCGGCCTGACAAGTTCATACAACGTTCTACCTCCAGTTGACTCAGCTGCTTGGCTGAATCTTCCATGGGTCACACTCACTTCCTTGTTCGAAGTTTCAGATCTTTCCTGGAGACAACAAATATTGTCCCAAGCAATAGTGTTCAATATACAATGCATATTGGTAGAAGGATTATAGGTATTAGAGGTTAACCCTGCCTATACGATACTCAGGATTCGATGTACAAAACCCTTACAGTCCCCTTTTTCAATATGGACCATTAGTTACAGAACCCCTTTATTTTTTGTTGGGTGATAATGGCCTGGGTCCTAGAATTGGGACAACTGATTATCTGTAATGTATGAACCTGGAGAAATGTCTAAATGCTGATCCAAAATGCATTGTTACAGAATGAGAAAAGAAAAAAGTTTTATCCCACCAGAAAGGGTTACATTAATTGTATCTGAGAAGGTAGCATCCATCCATGAAAGGGAACGTTTTAGTTGTTTTTAGATGATGAGATATGTGCGAAAATTTGGCATCATGTGCTCATCTTGAGAACCGGCCATCACCTGCTGTGACCAGAAGAAAATGGTTGGATTCTCCATACAGATGAATGGTAATATTAAGTAAGTCTGGACTGACAGGGGCAAACATCAAGTCTTATCAGCAGTGTGCACAGGTTGTACAGTTATTCAGTATTACCGCACAGCTATAAAGTAGTATTTTCATCTAGAAATAGTAATGTGTATGGTTTATCCCTCCATAACATTTTCTTTGGCCAGAATAAAGCCCTTGAAATCCCTAATGACCAACTGAATGGAGTTGTGTTGACACCTTTCTACATCGAGAGCTCATTCACATAACCATATTTTCTTTCCCAGTTCAGCAGTGTGAGCAGCCTCCTCTTAACTCAGCACCCCTGGTATCTCCAGTATTACATCAAATAAAAAGAGTGTGCAGCAGTGTGAGCAGCATCTTCACCCCTAGTAGCTCCATTATTAAACCTTTGGCACCCTTGGTATCTCCAGTATTAGATCAGAGAGAAAAGGTGGACTGCAGTATAAGCAGGCTTTTTTTTTACATCAGAACCCCTAGTATCTCACATATTAGTTTAGATAGGAAGGGTGGAAGGCAGTATGAGCAGCCTTTTCTTACCTCAGCACTCCTGGTGTCTACAGCATTAGATCAGATAAACAGGGTGGACAGCTGTGTGAGCAGCCTCTTCTTTCTTCAGAACCCCTGGTATCTCAAGTTCTAGATCAGATAGAAAAGGTGGACAGCATTATGAGCAGCCCCTTACCTCAGCACCCTTGGTATCTCCAGTATTATATCAGAATAAAAGAGTGAGCAGCAATGTGAGCAGCCTCTTCTTACCTCAGCACCCAGGGTATCTGCATTATTAGATCTGATAGGGTGGACAGCAGTGTGAGCAGCATCTTCTTGCCCCAGCACCCTTGGTATCTCCAGTATTAGATCAGATAGAAAGGGTGGACAGCAGTATGAGCAGGCTCTTTTTACATCAGAACCCCTAGAATCTCATGTATTAGATCAGATAGGAAGAGTGGAAAACAGTGTGAGCAGCCTCTTCTTAACTCAGCACTCCTGGTGTCTACAGCATTAGATCAGATAGACAGGGTGGACAGCAGTGTAAGCAGTCTCTTCCTTTTTCAGAACCCCTGATATCTCAAGAATTACATCAGTTAAAATAGGTGGACTGCAGTGTGATCATCAAATTCTTACCTCAGTAGTAGAATATCTGCTGGCGGGACTACTGCCTACACAAGGGAGGAGACTGAGCTTACTACTGCCCTTGCTCACAGGCTCCTGTCCTATTTACATTTTAAGACAGCTTTGTCAGTGTTACAAGGTGATGCCATTTTAATTCTATAGTAACTCCCTAGACAAAACAATTGAGATTTGCTACTTAAACATATTTAGGAATGTATTTATAATGATGTTTCCCATAGATATTTCGATTATTTCTATTCTTGGAGAACCCCTTTAAACAGCCTTTAATTTTGAGGATCAATTGGGTCCAAAAAATTGGATCACTACCAATGATGAAGCAATGGCAAATCATAGTTATATCTCATTAGTTACTGGTTACTTTCAGAACCAAATAGACTGCCCCAAGAACTGAGGTTCTAACTCCAAGGGGCCCATCACACCAGGTGACGTCGCCGGAGATGTCGGCGGCGACGGGAGGGAGCGCACACGTTTTTGGCGCCCCGCCAGCGTCGTCGTCGCATGTTTACATGCGGCGACACCTCCGGCAACGCATCGGGGACATCGCCGATGGGGTGTCTAAAAACCCCAGCGGCGATGCTGTAATATGGGAGCCTATGGCTCCCATCGCCTGGCAGATCGCCGTCCCCGTTACATGGGACAATGTCTATACATCGCCCGAGTGCTCGCCTGGTTTCACATCAGTGCTCTGAAACAGTCAGAGGCGATATGTAGCACCGACATCGCCCCTTTACATTAGGAGACACAGGGGCGATATCGGCGCCTATAGGTCACGCCCCTACGTCGCCTAAGAAATCGGCGGTGCCGTCGCCAGGTGTGACGGTACCCTAAGGCTATGTTCACACTGGGCGTTTTTGATCCATTTATTCTTGTGCGTTTTTCTCTCTTTTTCAGCTGGATCTGCTTTTCAAAAAAATGCATCAGAAACTAATCGTCAGCCTTTGATCCGTTTTGCCTGCATTTTTCCAGGTGCAGTTTTTAAGCCCATAGAGAATGGTTTCAATGGGAAATGTGGATCAGAAAAGCGCAGCCATAATTGACAGCTCATTAGTTTTAGAGGTCACTTTTCAAGGGAAAAAACACCCCAGGTCATGAAAGCACAGATTGAACAGCAAAACTTGAAAACCCATTGACTTTGCTGGGATTCCATTTAAGTGATGCATTCACTGCATTTTTACTGCAAAAACAGATCAAAAGTGCACAGTGTGAATATAGCCTAAGGCTGGAAGTGCTCAATGTGAGACACATGTGAGATACTCGCATGAGTCTCGCATGACTCACCCAGTCCGGCCCCTGCCTCTGTGAATGGAGCACGTCAGCTGCTTGTATTTCTACGCAGCTCCACGCTGTCGGAGGCTGTCCCGGGTGAGTCATGCGAGACTCATGCAAGCATCTCCCATAACTCTCGGACTGTGTGTTTCCAGCCTAATTGCAACTTCTGCAGTCTGCTCCTTTGGCTGACAATTGTTTTTCCCAACATACACATGAAGGCCAAGCTTGACCGAGTGCTCATGCATTGTCTATGGTGAGAGGGGAGGATATAGATCCTGACATCATCTGTCAGGAAAGAGTCGGGAGGCTCAATGGATGGTGGTCCAATTCTGCCAAGATCAGCAGGTTCTGCCCACTAAAATGTTATATTCAGATATTTAACCCCTTATTGCCTGAATTAAAATCTACATTTGCAAATACAGATGAATTGAACTGGTATGATGCGAATACCGCAACAGTAGGCATTACGGGGTTGAGGTAGTGTGCATGATACAAATGATCACAAACATATAAATCCCAGTAAAAAGTCTCAGAAGATTCTATACCTAGGCAGAAAGCTAAGTATGTATACATTATGCCTGTCATCATTACCGTCTGAATCACGGACACACTAACACTATGGTGATATTGGGCAATCATAGGACTGGATAACTCATATTGGTATAAATTGACCTTCTTGTGGAAAATTAGCGCTATATGATTATGTCCCAGCAGGGCCAGGGTTAGCCTGTCATTAGAGTCAGTTAATGACATAACTACGGTGACTAATATAGTGCATCTCACAAGATTAAACCATGGCTGAGGATGTGCAGGACAGAATATATAGGGCTTAAAATCCAATTTTCTCTGCTGCTTATGAGCCCCGTTATGGCTATTAGCTGCTATTTCTACACATTATATGGATCCTTTTAAAATGGAGGGTAACCAATTTCCCCATAACTCCTGTGTGAAGCCAGTGCTATATATGTTTGGTCACAGGGAGCATCCATCTGACATACTTCTACATGTTTCAAGGAATGTTCTGTTGCTCAGATTTAAAAGTATCTATGATTTTAATAGGAAACCAATATGCTCCAAGTTTCCTCCCGGGGTAATTGATTATGCAGAGCATAAATCGTGACACTGACTTTTTCAAACATAAATGTCACCCTTTCGCTTGCAATGTCCAATCTTACACCCGATTCCTGCACTTGAACTTGAGTCTGGATGTCAGGATTCAGTCTGATGATGTATATCCTCGCACCACGCACAGAAAACATTCAGGGTGTTGTTTTCCAGGAGGATATTGCAGAAGATTACTACTTTTCTGGTTGATTTCCCTTTTTTTCCCCACAAGCCTCCAGGATGCTCAGAAAAGATGTGAAGAATGAAAGTCTCAGGTGTGCAGATGTAGCAGTCTGAAAAGTATTGTCGCGATCTCTACATTGCCTGTGTTTGTTCTAGGTTTGTGGAGACTGTCATCCTGGGCTGGCTCTGAGCCTCAATCACCTGAATTCAGCTCAATTAATCAAGCCTCTATTTAATCGAGCTTGCAGTTGCTTCTGGCTGTGTAGGACTTGATCTCTCTATGCTCTGAAACAGACCCTGCCTGACTTAGTTATCTTACCTGGATAGGACTCTGCTGGTGACCTGACTCCACTTTCAGTTTGACCATTTGTTTTCTGTTTTTGTCTCTCTGGTTTCTTTCCTTCGGCTTGAATTGGATTTCACTTCTGACCACCCCTTGTACTGCACCATTTACTGGAGCTGACCTTGGATTGTTTTGACCTCTCTTTGCTACAAGTAAGTAGTATTATTGTTATATTTACTTTCCATTTATTTCTGTTTGTCTTCTGCTTCTCTGAGACTAGTTATTACTTGTGACCAGCATCACAAGTATATAGGAACTAGTGATGAGTGAGCTTGCTCGGCACTTCTTCATACTTGATGAAACATCGGCATGTTTGGGCATATTTGTTACTATGCCAAGTATTGCGAATGCCCGAGCGCAATGAGTTCCCACTGATGAGAGAGTCTCTCTTGTGGATAAATGCTTGAGTTTCCCATTGACTTCCATTCTACATGGCACATGAGTCTCGCCCATCTGAGTGTCCAACCTGCTCGTTTCGAGCACTTTGGTATTTAATTGCTCGTTCATCACTAATAAGAACTTATTAGGATACTCCACTACAGGACAAACCTTTATTAATGAGACCAAGATGGTGAAAAAAAGTAAAATAAGAAATAATTAATACCCACCTACCGGACTGGCAACACTCCTGTTACTTCTGCTTGGGAAAAAATGTGATCATTTCAACCAATCAGCAACTTTGGCCTCAAGTGTTCTTTGTCTAATCCTAACTTTTATATCCCTTCTTAGCTACCCTGATGGCTTTAGGAAGAACAACTTTTAGGAATCAAACCAAGTGTCAGTGCAATGTGCAAGTCCTAAAGAATACAAAAATGAAATTGTCAGCTCACCGCACGGAAGAGTCCTTGATGCACGTAAACATGTACTGAATGAAGGTGTTGCAATCCAATATGAACAGAATTATCCAGCTTCAAAGGTTCCATAAAACATTCAGTGTTCGAAGTGTGTAGCCAGGACCCCCTCCCCCCACCCCCCACCCCCACCCCAGCAAACCTTCAGCATTTTTTTATCTGTACATGTCTCTTTAAACTTTAAAATATAGTAAAAAAGCCAGCACCACTAGAAGATAGCGTGCAATAAAAACCGTGCAAATGCACATATTCTTTCCATACTGTATATTGTAAAAATTAGATATTTGGCAAAATATTCATCAATCTTTGGAGCCATCCTGCCACGTCAAGGCAATCTCATCAGGGTGGTCCTACTCTATATATTTTTATTTTAGTTGTGCCTGCTGCAGGTGTGGGGGTCTGATTTGCCCTTATTCACATGCACCAGTTTAGCAGCATGGGAGCGGATTTTGAGACCACCCTGATGAGATTGCCTTGATGTGGCTCAAAAGATTGATCAATATTTTGCAAATGTCTCAATTTTATAATATTATACAGTTGGAAGGAATCTGTGCATTTGCACGGTTTTTATTGCAAGCTATCTTCTGGTGGTGCTGGATTATTTGCTGCTTTAAATAGAATATGGATTTTTTTAATGGTACCCTTGAAGCTGGAAAATTATTCTTTTCATACAAGTCCTAAAGTGTATTGTACCTATTATAACTTCATCATTCAGATGACCTGTTTTTCATGGATATCACTCATACCTGTGATAGTCTATAGGGCCACAGAAGACGAATCCAAGGGGACAGTGTTTGTCTGTTCTGTGCTGCCATACGATATCCCACTCTTTACTCAGGAAACCAACCTACCGTAATACTCTATTATGTTGGTTTCCTAAGGAAAGAGCGGTGATATCGCTCTGAAGCGCGTCAAAGAATAAAGCCACATTACTTGACAGACATTTGTTGGTCCTTTCCTCATATGGGTGAGCAGATCAGATAAACACTGATCCCCCTGGATTCGTCTTCTGTTGCCACCGTGTTACACGTGGAGTGTAGATCCTGCAGCAGCCGTATCATACGCTTGTACTGGTTGTGTGTCACACAACTGTTCCAGGTGAGCCGTTACATCTATCTTCGACACATAAGTGTTCTAAAGATAAGACCCTATTGCACTTTCTTTCCATTTTAGGGCCATTCACATGGCTGACTTTTTTTCCTCCACAGGAAATATCAGAGACGTATCTTTGTTCCAAGGAACAGATCAAAATTGGGAATGTAAGTCTATGGGTCTAAGAAAAATTGGACAACACTTGGATAACATCTGAGTGTGGTCTGATTTCCATGGACTCTCAGAATGGAGAAGGTGAAGATTTTATTTTATCATTTTTCCATGCACGACAAAATGAGATGACACTCATACCACACTCTGAATCTGAATGGGGCTTTGACTCACATATGGTATGTCATTAACTTGTTAAAGGGGTATTCCCAAAATCCAAAGGGTAGCTGTACTGAACTTTTTCTGGCAATAAATGGAGCGGAGGTGGAGCATGTGCACTGGATGGAACTCTGCAGAACCTCATTCTCGGGGCCCACAACAATCAGAAGGTCATCCCCAATCCTATTCTGGCAATATCCCTTTAAGAACTGTGCAGTCAACCCTAGCATTGTGCAGCTTTAATGCCTATAATAAAGTCAGGTGCTCGGTTCTTATTAGGAAAGCCTAAGCATATTAAATATACAAGGCTCAGTGTCTATTAGTGAAGTGCTATCTCCAGCTCATTTCCGGTTCCCCGACCTCACCTTTTTTGGGATTACATTATGCAAACAGTCTTGAGAATAGATGACATCATGGCTGAGTGACACAAGCTGCTCGGTGTATGCAGACAGGAACACTCACTATGACACACGGATTGTGACTGCAGAGCTGATCACAGGGTGCTACATAGAGAGGGTGACATCAGTGCAAACACACTGAGAATAGACACAGAGGCTGGACAGACGTCTGTCTGGGATGACTTCGTGAATCCTGCTTTGAGCAGGGGGTTGGATGAGATGATCCAGGAGGTCCCTTCCAACTCCACCATTCTAGGATTCTATGACATACCTTATTGGAGTCGGAGACCACTGCCAAAATCCAGAGGAAAACTAAAGGTTATCTATTAAAGAAAAAATAAGTTTTAAAATCTTCAAGTAAAACTTTGTTTTCCCATGCAGCAATTTTCAGGACAGAAAGTTCCCTCTCTTTTCCGGTACCAGCATTGTGCAGGAGGGTTTAGCCTTAAGGTACTGTCACGCGTGGCGATGTCGCCTGCGACATCGCCGAAAAGTGACGTACACCGATGTCGCGGGCGACATCGCAGGCCAGCTGTCACACGGCACGACGTTGCCGGTGACGTGGCGGCGATGCGGGCGGAGCCGTCGCTCGCTGGGCTCAGCCCGGCGAGCGATCCTCAGCAACGCTGCGATATAGGCTGGATCGCGCCGCCAACAGTGTCAGACGGCGCGATCCAGCCTAATCGCTGGTCACAGGTTGACAGGTTTATGAACATGTTCATAAACCTGTCAACCTGCGACCAGCGATAATTTGCAGTTGCGTCGCGCTGCCACACAGCGCAACGCACTTGTGATATCGCCCGCGACATCGCTGTTACGTCACTTTTCGGCGGTGTCGCGAGCGACATCACCACGTGTGACACTACCTTTATTGTGCTCTGCGGGAAGAAATCTCCAAAGATCTGAACTCCACAGCTTTTCCCTTTGTCCAGCGGATAGACGCCATTGTGTATTTTCACTTTTGGAATCACAGGCCCAGACCATTTACAGTAATGAATCCATAGTTATGTATGGAGGTACCATTACGTATTTCCCTACATCGTCTCCTGTAGAGATGGCATGCCGGGCCTCGATTGCACTACACAAAGTCAGCTTTTTGCCTGGTTTCTCCAACATTGGGGTAACATGTGGAAGCAGCGGTGCAACAGCTTTTTTGTTGTATTGTTAGAAATGAACGACACATTGCTTGCTTATGGCCCCTTTACACGCAGCTACAGGTGACAGGTTTTCCACAGGTAACTTACTGGTTGCAGTGAAATCATGGAGACATAGTTCCATTTGTACACAGCACCAAGATAGAACCATGTCTCCATGATTTCACTGCAGCCAGTAAGTTACCTGTGGAAAACCTGTTACCTGTAGCTGCGTGTAAAGGGGCCATAACGGTTAATGGCTGCACAATGTTCTTATATCATTAGACCCTTCCAGACATCTTGACGTTCTAGACGTGAATGTGTGGGGCATGTCGGGTGCAGGAATAAATACAGCCATCATCAGGAACTAGCACTGATGGTGGCTGGTAAACCCCTTAAAGGAGGTTTCCACTACTCGGAGAGACCCTTCTCAATCACTATGTTCAACCAAGCAAAATAATAACACCTATAATCACCTTTGGTGCCGGCACCATTTCAGTGGCTCTCCTGGGACTCCCGTGAAATTATTATGTCATGTAATAAATACAGCCAATGAGCAGCCACTTCACTCTCTCCGCTCCTTCAGATTTAATTAACACTTGGAGGATAAAGGCTGGAGAGTGGAGCAGACACTGATTGGCTGCAGCGATCACATGACATAATAATGTCATGAGAGCCCCTGGAGAGCAAATGCTGGAATAGTTCTTGCATCAAAGGAGAATACAAGTGTTATACTAATATAATATATTCATTCATATGGTAAACTTGGCAAAGCAACAAAAAAAATTGGAACTCCAGAATTGTCATTTTTCAGCAAAAAATGCAATACAAAAGATTAAAATGTTATAGAATATTTTATTAATAAAAACATCAGCCCGTAATGCAAATAACAAACCCTCACATGGCTCCAACCATAGGAAAATACTAAAATAAATCTTTAAAAAATGGTGCCACACACCAACTCTTTGAGGTTTATATTTTTTTTTTACAAATTTCTGAATTTTTTTAACCATTAAGATATGTTTCATATCACAGTAACCATACTGTCCTGAAGTATGATATTGTCACTGAAAAAACAATGTCAAAATGTTGGCAGATTTTTTTTTGACAATTTCACCGGATTTTAAATCTCTTTCCCATTGTTCAGTAAATGATATATTACTGTAATATGGACGTTGTCCTGCAGACTATAACTCATCCTGCCAAAAAAGCCTACATACGGTTACAAAATAAAAACTTTATGGCTTTTGGAATAATAATTGGAGAAAAAAAAACAATTGTAAAAACAAAAATTGTTCATGAAGCTAATCTGTATACCCAAAATCGTAAATTATCTTTATCAAGGGAAAGGGGATTATTTCCTGATCACAGGGGGTCTGACTGCTGGGACATGGTAATACTGTCTTGAATGGCGTGGAGTTACCAAATGAACCTGAGGCGTTACTAAGCATGAGCATTTCTGCTACGGGTGGACTCGTGGACTTACCAAGCATGAGCACCTCTGCTCTGGTCAGAACTATGGAGTTACCAAACATGTGCACCTCCACTCTACATGGACCCGTGGAGTTACCATGCATGTGCACCTCCACTCTAGATGGACCCGTGGAGTTACCATGCATGTGCACCTCCGCTCAGGAATGACCCGTTAATTACCAAGCATGAACAGCTCTGCTCTGTATGAACCCGTGGAGTTAGTGAGCATGTGCACCTCTACTCTGGACGGATCGTAGAGTTGCCGAGCACGTGCATCTATGCTCTGGTCAAGGAGTTACCGAGCATGCGCACCTCCGATCCGGATGGACCCGTGTAGTTACTGAGCATGCACAACGCTCTGGTTGGACAGATGGAGTTGCCGAGGATGCGCACATCCAGATGAACCTGTAGCGTTACTGAGCATGAGCATTTCTGCTACAGTTGGACTCGTGGAGTTACTGAGCATGAGCACGTCCACTCTGGTCAGAACTATGGAGTTACCAAACATGTGCACCTCCGCTCCAGTCAGACCTGTGGAGTTATCAAGCATGTGCACCTCCGCTCCGGATGGACCTGTGGACTTTCCAAGCATGAACAGCTCTGCTCCATATAAACCCGTGGAGTTACCAAGCATGTGCACCTCCACTCCGGACAGATCGTAGAGTTGCTGAGCATGCGCATCTACGCTCCGGTCGGACTTATGGAGTTACCGAGCATGCGCACCTCCGCTCCGGACGGACCTGTGGAGTTGCCATGTATGTGCACCTCTGCTCCGGTTGGACTCATGGAGTTACTGAACATACGAACCTCCACTCCGGACGGACCTGTGGAGTGACCAAGCATGTGCACTTCTGCTCCAGTCGCACCCAAGGAGTTACTCAACATGTAAACCACTGCTCCAGTCGGACCCCTAGAGATAAAGGGGTATAACTTGCCATTTAAAAAAAAAAAAAAATCCCTTTTAAACATTTAAGCAATTCACCGAATTTCATGAATTGCTAAATCTGCAGGAGAGAAAAGAGTAATTTTATCAAAATGACAGCAAGCAGCTCAGTAAGTGACACATCACTGGAATCAGGGTCTCTATCTCTACATTATGTTGCTCTCAGATGGGATGGCAAAAACCTGTTGACAGATTCCCTTTAAGGCCGGCTTCACACCACGGCAAGATCCGATCTGGGGCTGTCCAGTGTGAACCGGACAGCCCCAGAGTGGATCTGGACACAGAACAGGAGGGCCAAATATGCCCTCTGGTCCAATGTTCAGCCAGATGGCTAATTTGCAGCCGCAACTGCTGATATTCAGGACCGCGGGGAGCTAGCCGCGGTCCTGAACTGTCAGCAGAGGACATGTCCATGGTGCTGAAGTTTAGCAGCGCTTGCTGCTAAACTCCTGCATCCGGCGTCTGATTCCCAGATCCGGCGTTATGTTGGCTCCGGTGCAATCCGGCGCCATAGACCCCCATGTTAGGAGTGCTGGTTCGCACCGGACCGGGAGGATCCGATTCTCTCAGATTTTTTCCTCTGGACACAAAAATACTACATGCTCCGTTTTTGTGTCCGGGAGAAAAATCTGAATCCTGTCGGATTCTCCTGGACAGATGGAAACCGGATGGCAGATAGCTGCCATCCAGCTCCATCCGGCCCCATAGGGCTGCACTAGGTGGAAAACGGGTCCGTGGCTGTCAGGTTTACACCGGACAGCCCCGGACTGATCACACCACGGTGTGAAGCCAGCCTACACTGCCATTTCAAAGTAAATGCAGCTCAAGTGTTTCCAAAGCTGAAGCCTTCATTACAATGAGATATTATCACTTCACGGTATGTCGTGCCGTAGTTCACTGATCAACCAGTTTTACCGGCCCGCGTACCTGGGAATGTGCTGGCGTCCTTGACACGCTGCACCTGTAACTGAATTTCTGCAATTATTAATCAGCGCCTCTGAAAGAGGAACATGAACATAAACACAGGGACAAATAAGAGGGTTATAGACTTGTAAATCTCTTATAATAAATGCATTATATTTTATTGGCACGTTCACATGTAGGAAACTTGGCAGAACAATAACAATGGCATGAAAACAAATAACAAAGGAGAGCTCTGGAATTGGAGTGGAGTATACGGCGTATACAGGACAGTAGATAATAAATACGTCCCACACTAAACATTACAGGTCTTTACCAAATGGATCAGAAGTTTACTGCTCTTGTATAGAAACAGCGCAACATGTGAATATGGCTTGTGTCTGGTATTGCAGCTTAATTCTAATGGAGCAAATGGGGCTCAGCTGCATTACCAGACACAACCTGTGGACACTGTGGCGCTGTTTTTAATTCAGAGCAGTCATGGTTTCCTAGTCCTGCAATCTGCAGTATCTAACTCTTATTAGGGTTTTTTCACACTGTGTTGTTTTTCCTGTCCGTGGGATCCTACTTTTTGCAGGACCCCATGGACAGGAACGGACAGCATCAGAGGTGACCTCCAGATGCTATTTCTGTGATTTTCACGGACCCTGACACAAAGTGCGAACCTGCAAAGTGCAGGCAAGCCGGGCACTGTCACTCCTGCAATGTGTATGTATATATATATATTATATATATATAATATATATATATATATTATATATATATATATTATATATATATAATACAATGCGCTGTCTTGTTCCTGGGGCTGAAGGACCTGGCATTGCTGGCATCCTAAGGGTATGTGCACACTGGCGGCGGGTTGGTCGGCGGCGGTGGGCGGACCTGCCAGGAAGCTCGAGCGTCCACGGATCCTGGCGGGTATGTGCGGCGGGTGAGGGCGGTGACGGGGTGGCCAGCGGGTTAGCGCCGGCGGTGTTGCGGCAGCTGGAAGCAGTACATGATTCTGCTTGCAGCCGCTGCAGAACGCCGTTTATAGAACATGTTCATTCGTTGCTAACCGCTGGAACCCAGCGGGTTAGCAACGGATGAGCATGTGTAAACCGCCGGTGTGTGGACAACGGGTGTCGGTTTACATAGGTTTTAATGTTAATCCAAACGCCGGTTTGGATTAACATAAATTACATGAAATTTATGTAAACCGACCGGCGTTTACACACCTAAACCGACCTAACCCGGCCAGTGTGCACATACCCTTATCAGCTGAGCGATCATGTGACCACAGGATTTGCTGCATTTTTTTTTCCATCAAAACTATGTGATTCTAGGATTAGCTGTCCCAACACATTGGTTTTTGTTTGGTGAAGAAAGTGGAAACACCTCAGGTTTTGCTGTGTTTTAGGCCGGCTTCACATTGCGTGTGTGATCCGATCCGTGGCTGTCCGCTTGAGGCAGACAGCCGCGGACTGGATCAGCACACAGGACTGGAGGGCTAATATGCCCTCCGGTCCGGTGTGCAGCGCACGCAGCTGCAGCCGCTGACAGGTCAGGATCGCGGTGCACGCGGTCCTCACCTATCAGCAGTGGGAACTCCGTGCGCTGCACACCGGACCTGAGGGCATATTAGCCCTCCAGTCCTGTGTGCTGATCCGTCCGCGGCTGTCTGCCTCAAGCGGACAGCTACGGATCGGATCAGACACGCAGTCTGAAGCCGGCCTTAGAAAGAATGAGCATGTCAATTCTGTGCTGAACTTTTGCTAAAGTGGAAACACCTGTGGTATTACCATTTTCTGTAGAGAAAAAAAAAAGTGTGTGTGTGAAAGCTTTTCCTTAATAACATAGGTTTTGATGGAAATCAAAAACTCAGAATTAGATTAGCATAGATTTACATAAAACCAACGCAAAACCTGATCTCAAACGCAGCAAAACCTTCCCGTGGGCACATACCCTTTGTGGTGCAAATACAACAAGCAACTAGGATGAAGTAATTACCTGCGGATAAGATGATTGTCTGTTCCACTGTGATCAGATCACTGGACTCGCACATTAGCCAGATGTAATGTAATCAGTTACTAATTATTTCTGACCTCAAACTGTAGAAGTGAAGACAGTGGAGTGGATCTACTGATGTGTTTATGGTGAGGCCTTGGTGTGAACACCTGGTGCTTAGGCTACCTTCACATTACGATTTTGAAGGGAGATGATGCTGTCCGATAAAATCGGACAGCATCGGCTCCCTTCTGATGCCTGGAATCAGATGCCAAATAGGCATCCGATTCCGGCATAAAATCGCTGCCTCTGGGCTGAAAAAAAAAAAGTATATGCTCACCTGTCCCTGAGGCCCCCGCAGGCTCCCGGTGTCCTCCCGGTGTCTCCAGAGGTCTTCTTCTTCATAACAGGACCTGTTAACCTGCGGTCACGTCATTGTGACATCACGGCAGGTCCTGTACAGAAGAAGAAGACCTCTGCAGACACCGCGAGGACACCGGGAGCCTGCGGGGGCCTCGGGGACAGATGAGCATATACTTTTTTTTTTTTAACCCCTGCTCTCGCAGTTTGGAGCATGCTCAGTACAGTAAAATCGGGTCCGAGGACACATCAGATGTTTCCTCGGACCCTGCTCCATAGGGCCCCATGTTAAATTGATCGGACCAAATCGGATGTGCACTAAATAGCATCCGATTTGGTCCGATCCGAGTTTGTCCGATTTTATTTTCGGTGCAAAAATCGGAGCATGCTGTATTCGGTCTGCTGTGTCTGGTCCACTGTGTCCTGCCTTCTGTGTCCTGTCAGACTCAGCTGTGTCGGGCCTTCTGTGTCCAGTCCACTGTGCCCTGTCTGGCGGGCCCTGCCCACTGTGTCCGATCCATTGTGTCCTGCCCACTGTGCCCGGTCCACTATGCCCATCCCGCTGTGTCCAGTCAGCCGGGCCCTGCCCTCTGTGTCCTGCCTGCTGTGTTCGGTCAATTGTGTCCCGTCAGCTGTGCCCTGCCTGCTGTGTCCGGTCCACTATGCCCATCCCGCTGTGTCCTGCCCTCTGTGTCCGGTCAGTTGTGTCCCGTCAGCTGTGCCCTGCCCTCTGTGCCCTGCTTGGTGTGTCTGGTCAGTTGTGTCCCATCAGCTGTGCCCTGCCTGCTGTGTCTGGTCAGTTGTGTCCCGTCAGCTGTGCCCTGCCCTCTGTGCCCTGCCTGGTGTGTCTGGTCAGTTGTGTCCCGTCAGCTGTGACCTGCCCTCTGTGCCCTGCTTGGTGTGTCTGGTCAGTTGTGTCCCATCAGCTGTGCCCTGCCTGCTGTGTCTGGTCAGTTGTGTCCCATCAGCTGTGCCCTGCCTGCTGTGTCTGGTCAGTTGTGTCCCATCAGCTGTGCCCTGCCTGCTGTGTCTGGTCAGTTGTGTCCCGTCAGCTGTGCCCTGCCCGCTGTGTCCGGTCCACTATGCCCATCCCGCTGTGTCCTGCCCTCTGTGTCCGGTCAGTTGTGTCCCGTCAGCTGTGCCCTGCCCTCTGTGCCCTGCTTGGTGTGTCTGGTCAGTTGTGTCCCATCAGCTGTGCCCTGCCTGCTGTGTCTGGTCAGTTGTGTCCCGTCAGCTGTGCCCTGCCCTCTGTGCCCTGCCTGGTGTGTCTGGTCAGTTGTGTCCCGTCAGCTGTGATCTGCCCTCTGTGCCCTGCTTGGTGTGTCTGGTCAGTTGTGTCCCATCAGCTGTGCCCTGCCTGCTGTGTCTGGTCAGTTGTGTCCCATCAGCTGTGCCCTGCCCGCTGTGTCCGGTCCACTATGCCCATCCCGCTGTGTCCTGCCCTCTGTGTCTGGTCAGTTGTGTCCCGTCAGCTGTGCCCTGCCCTCTGTGCCCTGCTTGGTGTGTCTGGTCAGTTGTGTCCCGTCAGCTGTGACCTGCCCTCTGTGCCCTGCTTGGTGTGTCTGGTCAGTTGTGTCCCATCAGCTGTGCCCTGCCTGCTGTGTCTGGTCAGTTGTGTCCCGTCAGCTGTGCCCTGCCCTCTGTGCCCTGCCTGGTGTGTCTGGTCAGTTGTGTCCCGTCAGCTGTGATCTGCCCTCTGTGCCCTGCTTGGTGTGTCTGGTCAGTTGTGTCCCATCAGCTGTGCCCTGCCTGCTGTGTCTGGTCAGTTGTGTCCCGTCAGCTGTGCCCTGCCCTCTGTGCCCTGCCTGGTGTGTCTGGTCAGTTGTGTCCCGTCAGCTGTGATCTGCCCTCTGTGCCCTGCTTGGTGTGTCTGGTCAGTTGTGTCCCATCAGCTGTGCCCTGCCTGCTGTGTCTGGTCAGTTGTGTCCCATCAGCTGTGCCCTGCCCGCTGTGTCCGGTCCACTATGCCCATCCCGCTGTGTCCTGCCCTCTGTGTCTGGTCAGTTGTGTCCCGTCAGCTGTGCCCTGCCCTCTGTGCCCTGCTTGGTGTGTCTGGTCAGTTGTGTCCCGTCAGCTGTGCCCTGCCCGCTGTGTCCGGTCCACTATGCCCATCCCGCTGTGTCCTGCCCTCTGTGTCTGGTCAGTTGTGTCCCGTCAGCTGTGCCCTGCCCTCTGTGCCCTGCTTGGTGTGTCTGGTCAGTTGTGTCCCGTCAGCTGTGACCTGCCCTCTGTGCCCTGCTTGGTGTGTCTGGTCAGTTGTGTCCCATCAGCTGTGCCCTGCCTGCTGTGTCTGGTCAGTTGTGTCCCTCAGCTGTGCCCTGCCCGCTGTGTCCGTCACTGAGCCCTGCCCTGTCTTGTCCCTCCCTCTGTGCCCTGCCCGCTGTATCTGGTCCACTGTGCCCTGTCTACTTGCCCACCCACTGTGTCCGATCAGGCACCCTTGCCCTGCCCTTTTCTGTGCCTTTCTCGCTGGACAATACACAATGTGATTACTTATATTACACATGGCGGCTTATCAGGGCTCCCCCATGACACTGAATACTGTGGTAACCTGCTGAGAACTGAAACTGCTCCTTCCCCAAACCAGTTTCACTAGCAAAGCAGGAAGCAAAGAGGAGGAGGAGGGAGAGGTGAGGTAAACAGGAAGACAACATGGCGTCCTCCCCCTCCTCCTCCTACACACTCGATGGCGCGCATCCCGCCGTCAGTGTGGGCGTGGTTATTAAAATTTGAGGGCGGGTTGAAAGCTTTTCTCACCTGGCGCCGTTGTGAGGGGCGTGGTCAGGACATGGATTGGTGGAGGATTTGTTTTTACCTGTCCTCCGTCATTAGGGGGCGGAGCTTAGTGAGGAAACACAGCAGCTCCCCGGATAGACCCGCATAGTGACCGCGGCGCAGGAGAGCGACCCATCTGGTCACGGTGACCTCAGCAGGCGATGGCGGCCCGGTTCATCGCACTCCTGGTCCTCCTGATTCCTCTGGCCTTTAGCCGACGGCGAGCTGCCGTGTGCGGGATACGAGGTGGTGGAGGGTTTCTCTGTGGGGAGTGTGGAGCAGCTCGGGGTGAAGGTGCTGGAGAGCAGTGAGGATGTGGCGGACGAGCCGGCGTGCTGGAGCCGCTGCTGTGACACCGAGGGCTGTGACCTGGCTGACTACAACGACGGCACCTGCCGCCTGCTCCGCTGTAACGTCACAGGATACAACATGTGTGAGCTGAGCGAGCGGGAGGGCGCTAGGACCTACCGGAGGCAGGACGCCGGAGGCATGGCGTAAGCCGCACCACTCACAGTGATAACGGTAATGGGAAACGTGCGCGCTACCACTCGGGGTGTGGGGGTGAGCGGACAGTGATAACGGCGCTACCTGACGACAATTCAGGGGTGACACAGGAAGGGTTGGAGACGGGCACTTTCAAAGTGGTTTTTCAGATATCTACAACTTTCGTGGGTCCCTGATGTTACAGGAGACGCCCCCATACACAGGCCCTGCCCCTACTGTAGTGTCTACAACACATGGAAAACCCCTTTAAGTGGTGTGAACAACAAATTGACTTGTTGCTTGCTTATAATATGATTTTAAAGGGGATGGCCTATTGGTCAGGAAGAATTCTTATAGCTTGAATGTACTTAAAGGTGGCTAAGTATTGGAATATGTTAGAGCGCCAATGTACTTAAAGGATCAGGTATCAGGATACAGGGTCGGTCCGTGCTGCTATCACCGGGTGATTATCCCTGGATGCTTCAGTTGGTCCCCCAAAAAAGACAGGAGTCCTAGGGGTGATGTGACGGTTCCTTTATTCCACTTCCACCAACGTGTTTCGGCACCTTCCTCAGGGTACGTGGACACCTATATCCTGATACCTGATTCTCTTCCCATGTGCGAAGGGTGGTGGAGGTCCAGCGGCAGCTGTCATATGCAAACGCCTACTAACCAGTTGTGGGGATCACAACTGGTACAGGTTAGTGCACCTGTATTTTCATACGCACCTTTCATGAAACGTCAGTGATAGTGCCCTGAAGCCTAGGGGGCCCCAAAAAGTCCCATCGACTATAGAGAAAGACTGTTATAAGATTCACAATAATTCGGGGGGCCCATTGGCGCTTTCGCATGGGGCCCGTGAGCTTCAAGTTACACCACTGTGTCTAGGACTTGCAGTTCTCAAGGAAAGTTCATTAAGATGCAAGAGACTGGTGAGGGTCCTGACACCTGGTAATGGAATAGGTAAGACCAATATCAGGGGTCATAGTCTCCATACATTGCTTATATCTGCCTGCCTCCGGGGTGGAGATGGTTGATGTTTGACCCCCCCACCCCCCACAGGGCTGTAACTACAACAGGTGCAGGGGTTGCAATTGCACCCGGGCCCTGGAGCCTAGGGGGCCCTGAAAGTTCCTATGACTATAGAAAAGACATTGTGTTAAAGACTTGCAATAATTGGGGCCCATTGGAGCTTTCACATTGGGGCCCATGAGCTTCAAACTACACCAATGCCCCCACCAATCTCATTGATTACTTTAAGTCCTGAACAATCCCTTTAATGATCTTAATGGGTCTTGTGTTGGGCACACTAGTTTGTGTACCAGAGTTCCCCTTCCTGGCATTCGTGTGTCCCCCATCACTGGCAGAGCCTATAAACATTTGTTGCCAATTAGAGTCCAGCGTTGATGTTTCTTTGGCCTTTCAGGGAATAAACAGAGCAGCCACTATTCTACTGTTCAGCAGGGGGCGCTATACTGTGTTACACAGGATCAGCCCTGTACTGGTATGAGAACTATGACGACCTTGCCTTGTTTTTCCCCGTCTTGGTACTCAGCCTATTAATGATGGGCAGAGCCGCATACCTCCAACCTGTATGACTGCTTTGTTCATCCACTGCTGTGCTGGATCCATGGAGCAGCGCCATCTAGTGAGCACTTATTGTGAAACTTCTTCTAGCAAAAATAATTTCTCAGTCCCGCATTGGGGATACAGATGGGTATATGGTACTTATGTGTTTTTATGCAAGCTCAGGAATCTGGACATCTTTGCTTGTGGGTGCACACACCTGTACCCGCAGATATGTCCCTGCTCAGCCCGCTGTATACTGGTGACGTCCAGCATGTCGGTATGATTGGATGATCCAGTATGGGCCTGCAGGGATTAGGAATACTCATGATACAAGTGGCCCCTACTGCTCGCTGGTATTGGTGCTCAATTTGTTATGCACCCGCCTCCCTCTCCGGTCTACTCACTTTCAGTACCCACGGCGCCATCTTGTGCCCACAACCTCTGACTGGCTGGAAGTCAGGAGAAGTTGCGTTGCAGGCGCTCAATGCCAGTCTGAGAACTAGAACAAGGCTCCCAAAGAGATGTATTGAAATATCCCCCATAGAGATGTATTGAAATATTACTTCCATGAAACACTGGAGCAGCCGACAGGTGACAAATCGCCGGAGATCGACCGGAGCGACACTGGAGAAACGTGAAGACACAAAGTGAGTATAAGACCGGGGCAGGGGACTTGGATTTAAAGCGCCACTACATCATTAAAAACTATAGCTGGAGACTTGCTTTAAAACAGGACTCACAAAATACACCTGCATCAAAAAACTTGATAAAAACACATGTAAGGCCCCTTTCACATCAGTGTTTTGCGCTGATCGCGGCTGTTGCGGTGAAAAAAACCCGCAACTGCCGCGATTACCACACAATGGCCACACTTGCGGCAAGCCGCATACAATGTCTATGGGGGCTTGCGGTAAGTGTGCGGTTTCGACACTTGCGGCAATGCGGCCACGGCTGACCGCGTGTTTTTTTTTTTTTTTTTTTTCGCGGCCACGTGCCGAAACCACAACTGTATCGTACCTGCCGCGAGCCCCAAAGACGTTGCATGGGGCTTGCCGCAAGTGAACTGCATGTGTGGCCGTTATGCAGTAATCGCGGCAGTTGCGTTTTTTTCACCGATCAGCGCTAAACGCTGATGTGAAAGGGCCCTAATATAACTTAGGCGGCCGTCACACTGCTCAATATCGTGAGCGATATTGTAAGCGATCACGTGCACGCGCGATCGCTAACGATATCGCTCACATTGCTGGTGAGATGTCACACAGACAGACTCACCAGCGATGTGGGTCAGCGAAATCGCTGGTAACTGTGGTACACATCGGGTTACTAGGCGCCGCGCGGCGCTTAGTAACCCGACGTTTACCATAGATACCATCTCCCAGCCGCTGGGAGATCGTTCATCGTGGTGTCACACCACGATGATGCAGATTGTTAAATCGTTCATCGCTAGATATGAGCTCCGGCTCTCATATCTGCGATGTCACGATCATTGTAAAATCGCTTGATTACACGTAGCGATGCACAAACAATATCGCTTAAGCGATCAAAAAGCAGATCACTTAAACGATATCGTTCAAGATATTGCACCGTGTGACGGCCGCCTTAGAGGCATAAATGCTGCAGCAACAAACTATCATTCTTTGATATTGATGGCTGTCAAACAAGTATTCCCATCTCCGACATCCTATCCCAATATGTAGCAGGTGTAGTAATATTGACAAGTACCTCCAATTAGAAGTGTAGTATAGCTCTCCTGACTGGCTGTCACTTAGCTGACATTGTGGTGTGTGTGAGGCCTAGGGGTGTTTAGTTGGGATCTGGCTCAAACTGTGTGTGCTGTCTGTAAGTCTGTCCTGAAAACGACACCACATATCGGACATTGTGTAGGTTACACTGGAATGTGAAGAAGCCCATACGTTTGGTTGATCAGGTGAAGAAAACAGCAAGACCTATGACATCTGTGTCGGGGGCCCACGCGTCGTGTGGGACACTGGCCACAACACTGGCATTTATCGCCTGGGTTCGCTCCATCATACCCTTGGGGTGGACCCATCCTGCTGCTGCACTTCTTTCCTTTTGCATACCACTCTGGAATGCAGGCTGGCACCGCAGCTCCTCAGCGCACGGAGGGGAGGGTTCAACGGGTGGTGGGGTGGGACAGTGCACGGTGGGGGGGGGGGGGCAGAACAGGAGGGAGGGGGAGTACATATTTATTTATAGAGCACCACTGATTCCATGGTGCTGTACATGAGAAAGGGATGCCCCATGCGGGGGCATCTGTTATCATATATTACATGAATCTGGTAGAGGGAAGAGAACCCTGCTCTTCGGGGCTTACATTCTGTGACGGGTGGGAATTTTCAGACCTCAAGGGCAGCCAACAGTGCATGTTTTCATGATTTCCTTAGTATTGTACAGATAATATAGGTGATGATTCCAACCCTTGTGCAATGCTAAGGAAATCCTGAAAACATGCACTGTTGGTCATCAAGGCCTGGAGTTTCCCACCCCGGTTCTACGGGGTAATAGGGAGGGAGGCAGTAGGTTGCGTCTGCCCCAGTGGTGGTGCGCTAGTTCCGGTGGTGGTAGGGTCATTGCAGGCTGTATATAGCTTTTTTTTGTACTGGTAAAGATGTGTTTAGCACCACACAAACTATTGTGACTCCGGTGCATGAAACCTTGGGGGGCTCTTTGTGCTGGATACTGAACACGTGAAGCATGGCTGATGATTACCTCGGCCTGTCATTAAGATACATCAGGACAAACTGATTTTAATGAGATCCCATTGCTTTATTGTGCAATGCTTTTGAGAGAAAAGTGTGAATTGTCTAGATTCCATTTTACATGTAAGCTCCAACCAGATGGGGCCACTGAAGTGACAAATGGGGTGGAGGTCTCCATACACTTTGAGGATTTGGTGAGTTCTTATCTCATTTTTGTAACCAAAACCAGGAGTGGAACAATCAGAGGAAAAGTCTAATAGAAACACGTCACCACTTCTGTATTTATCACCCACTCCTGGTTTTCGCTACAAATCCTGAGGTAAAATAACTCACCAAATACTCAATGTGTGAATGTAGGCTTAGAGCTCTCCAATGACTACAGGTCTTGTCCACCTCGGCTCTTCTTCGATACGTCCCTTTACTTCTGATAGACTATCTAGAAAAGATGCCTATTAGACCACAGGGGGTAGTGGCTTATGGGCTGAATGGCTCCTGATATCCCCGCGCCCCTCCTCCCCCCCGATGACTGCAGCTGGTGGTCCTCGCATTGTACCAGTTGGTACCCCCACCTGCAGTGTCCAGCCCTGCCAGATTACTTCCATCTAATCAGCAGAGATGAAACCTGTTTGTCCTGTTTTGCGTGGGAGGAAGAAGAGGGTTTTTGTCCTTTTTGTCTTGTTCCTTTCTCCTGGCACAATGGTGTCCCCACACCTCAGGGGCCTCATCCCAGCCTCCTGCAAAGTCCTCATTGTGTTGGTATTTAACCTCTTGCTGAGTTCTGAAGCATCATTATACCATCTTTCTCATGAGAACACTTGTACCTGTATCAATTTTATAAAATGTAATTTTACAAGTTTTTCATTTTCTTAGAGAAGTTGTCGCCCTTCCACAGCCCACCTTGTGAAGCACCAGGGAGGTGATGGGTTCTCTAAGTAAATCCTCTATTTTTGTACTCTGCTCCTATGCAAGGTAATGTCCTACACACAATCTGTGTACCGCTCTTGTGTTTGCCTCTCTCCTATTGACTGTAGGTTAGGAAGGTCCAGAGCACATATTGGGGTTGCTGTTGTATCCTGGTGGTCAGAGGGCAGGCTTACTTGTCGTGCCGATCTGGAGCTTGGCCCAGAATTCCAGGCTCCTTCCAGTAGCCATACATTGGTGTATTCAGCCCTCATGACGAGCTATGGAGACGTTGTATGCCCAGGGGTGATGAAGGTATACGTTCTATATAATGCCTTCACGCCATGTTTATTCACCAATTTTATATATTAACTAAGTGAAAAATTATATTTTTTTGCTTTTTTTTTTTAGGTGGGCAGTGGGAGCTAGAACCTGCAGTCACATGTTGTGTATCTATTAATCTATGTATTGCAGTCCAATGCCAACTACAAATTAAATGCCGCTGACTGGTCAACAGCGGCATTTAAATGGGTGAACACAGTGATTGGAGCACACTCTTCCAACTGTATCACACAGCCATTATCTGCTGTGTATGGTGTAGGCTCTGCTCCAGCGCCCGCTCCATGCAAGGACCTCACAAAATGTACTATTGCTTTCTGCATCATGACGTGAGTAGCGCGGACAGTCTTGTCACCAGCACCACTAGTCTCCGGGTGTGGGGGAGAGCTGCACCAGACAATATTTTAGGTCCTCTTAAGATTCTACAGTTTATTTTCCTAGTCAGATATTATGTGAATTGACCTCTTATATAGAGTCCTTAATCTGAGCACTAACCACACTGCTCATTTCTCCCCCTTCCCCTCCACATTAGATTTCTGTCTGCCGCAAAAGGAAACTGGGCAGTGTAAGGCGTTCTTTATCAGATGGTGGTACGACGCAGAGTCCGGGACCTGTAAGAACTTCACCTATGGAGGTTGTCCTGTTAACCTGAACAACCATATCGGGGAGGAAGAATGCATGAAGAAATGTCAGGGTGTTAAACGTGAGTGTTCAAATTCTCCCCTTCCCCATATAACTGGTCATACTATGCCCCCTCCAACCGTTATGGAGTTGTGCATGCCTTGGGTATTTCCTCTGTGCTCACAGGGGATCTAACTGCATGTAAAATCCCAAAAATGAAACATTATTATTTCTATTCATAATAATTATTTCTTCGTGGAAGATATATAATATATTTATTCATCCATCCACGGGAGGGGGCTAAGGAAAATCTTCCACACATAATAGTGGCTGGCTGTGTTACACAGCCGGCATCAGCCTGACAGCCTGTCCAGAGCGGGGTTGTGGCTGCAGCTGTTAACTATTTAGATGCTGCTCATCTCTGACAGCGGCATTGGGTCCCTCTGGGGGCTCCCTGCACTGCCATCTTGGACTGTGTGGTTTTTTTTTTTTTTTCTTTTTCCTATATTGCAGTGTATAGTACACAATCAATGGAGCGCATGTCCTAGTCTCCCAAAGTGACTGAATAGTAATGTGGGAAAAAAGTCAGTTCGCCACGCCAAAAATAACACCCCCCCCCCACCCCACCACACACAGCTCCATTAACAGGAAACTAAAAATGATACAGCTCCGCAAAATGATGACACAAGACCACAAAGCATCTTTACATAACTCATGAATTAAAATTTTTTACATACGTAATATATAATCTACATAATCAGAATGACCTGGAATATATGTTTCCAGGTCAGTTATACCACACGATGGACGCCGTAAAAGACGATGGACGCCGTAAAAGGAAAAAGAAAGGTGGAAGTTTTCTTCTAATATAACAGTATGCTATTAAAGTGAATGGCAATTAAGAGTGAACATCATGGTGTCTTGTCGGCTCTGGAAGAAAGCAAGGAAAAAATGAAAGCTTGAAGAAAATGAATAAAAAATTTTCCCTGGTCATTAAATGGTTAAGTCACATACCTGCTCCGTTTGTAGGGTAATTATTAAATGTAATGTTCTGTGATGTCTCCACCATGGAAATTCCTCTGTATCCAGACACTCGCCCGCTGTTTTGGTTGCAGCTTCTGATTTCCCCCTCCCCCCCCCCCCCCCACAATATATCGACCATGTCCCTGTACGGTCACACGTGCATTACACAGTACATAGCAGGGACACATACAGTGCCTTGTGAAAGTATTTGGCCCCCTTGAACTTTTCAACCTTTTGACATATTTCAGCCTTCAAACATGAAGATATAAATTCAAATTTTTTTGTGAAGAATCAACAAGTGGAACGGAGTTTAACTTTTTTTAACAAATAACTAAAGTGGGGCGTGCAATCTTATTCGGCCCCTTGAGTTAATACTTTGTAGCGCCTCCTTTTGCTGCGATTACAGCTGCAGTCTCTTGGGGTTTGTCTATCAGTTTTGCCCATTCTTCCTTGCAGAACAGCTGGAGCTCAGTGAGGTTGGATTGAGGCGTTTGTGAACAGCAGTTTTCAGCTCTTTCCACAGATTCTCCATTGGATTCAGGTCTGGATGTGACTTGGTCATTCTAACACCTGGAGACGTTTATTTTTGAACCATTCCATTGTAGATTTTGCTTTGTTTGGGATCATTGTCTTGTTGGAAGATAAATCTCCGTCCCAGTCTCGGGTCTTTTGCAGACTCCAGCAGGTTTTCTTCCAGAATGGTCCTGTATTTGGCTCCGTCCATCTTCCCATCATTTGTAACCATCTTCCCTGTCCCTGCTGAAGAAGAGCAGGCACAAGCCATGATGCTGCCACCACCATGTGTGACAGTGGCGATGGTGTTTTGAGGGTGATGAGCTGTGTTGCTTTTACACCAAACATATCGTTTTGCATTGTGGTACCTTTGGTACACCAGTCTTTCCAATCCCAAGTTTGTATAATTCACTCAGTTTTTCATTCATCCAAATGGGAGTGTATATGGTTAGGCCAGAAACTCCTCCTTATTCTCTTGACTGTGGACCAAGTTTTATGTATTAGGCACAGAGTGGGGAACTTTCCCTCCCTAACCGGTTAAATCTAACGGTCTCCAATCCCTGCACCAGAGGGCTTCTTCCTATGAAATAAGTCATTACTGCCTGTATTGAACCACCCCCTGTCTCCATAGACCAGCCTCTCAGATGCTGACTCTGAGACGCCAAAAAATATATCCATGGGTTAGGCAACACCAGTTTTCCCCCCCATCTCTTCCTTGGGCCTTTGCAGAATCACTAGCTAAATCCTGGGTTGTTCCCTCCCCCCCCCCCCCCCCCCAAACCAAGTCTCTAAAGAGGGAGTTGAGTCTTTGGAAAATACCCCCCGGAAGCCATATTCGTGAGTTGTGAAGTAGCCTGCCCAAAGTCTGGGTCTTATCCCTAAGTTTAGCCAGGAGCGGCATCAGATTCAGTTTCATATAGTTTTCTATTGGCAGTGCAACCTGTACCCCCTAGCACTTCAATTGATCAACTAGTCTCAATTTAGTACACCCCAATACTCTCCTGTCCACCACGTTCTCCCTGTCTCCTGATTCCCTTTTCTAGTGATGTTCCCCATCCTGTTTTACCTTCTTTTTACACACTCATTCACACACAAACCTACACACTCACACTTTTCTCACTTTAATAATGCATCGCTCCAGTGCAGGGGGCCGCCGCAGTCCCCGCTGTGCTGACTTCCGGCCTCCGCTGTGCTGTGACTTCCTCCAGCCGCCGCTCAGACGAGCTCTGTTGCTCAGCAAGATCAATGCAATCTGCCAGCCAGAGGCCCGCATGTGACGTCATATTCTGCAATCAGATGCGGACCTCTCATTGGCTGGCAGGTTGCATTGATCTTGCTGAGTGGCAGAGCTTGTTAGTGCCGCAGACGGAAGTCATCACACAGCGGGGACTGCAGCGGCTCCCTGCACTGGGGCGATGCATCATTAACTTGTCCAAGGTGCCGTAGACCGCATAGTGAAGCCCCAGGGGCCGCATCCTGCCCTCGGGCCGCATGTTTGAGACCCCTGGTGTAGACTGTCTCCTCTCAATGCTGAGGGTTTGTTACAGTGTGCCTGCCTGGCTAACTCTCTGTGATCTCCAGACTGATTGTTACAAAACTTGTGCTATCAGACTCTCCAGGCCAGTGCAGGTTTCCATTCATTGACAGCTGGCAGAGCTGGAAATTATTGAAATGAGAATCTCCTGTCCTCTGGGTGACATTGTCTGACAGGAAAGCTTACCCCCTGTACGATCACTCCATGTCCCTGTATGGTCAGACACATCCATTACACAGTACATAGCAGGGACATATGTTTGTATGTTAGATTATTTCAGCACAGAAACTATTTAATTTTTATTTTTCTTCCCCCACATTCAGCTGTGGATATTTATAGTTTCTAAATCTGTGCAGCAAATGGGGGTTGGCTTTGTTCCTTCACCCAGCAATTTGATTGGGGGAGGGGTGGACACCGCTTTGCAGGGAAAAGCTAGCAGGGGATGCAGTGCTGTGCCACCAGTTTATTCTCAGGGCTCCATTTTTAATGTCGCCCGCATAGTGATGGATCCTAGTTCTTCGGGGTTGTGACCGAGCAACAAATTCTCAACATTTTGCTTTTTTTGGAAACTGCCAAAAACCAGTGTCGCCCACATGCATCCGCAAGTTCCTGATTTCCACATTGAAAGTCAATGGGAGAGAGAACTGATGCGGGTGCATATGGTTTCAGATGGATGCGCCCGGATTACAAAAAAAGTTAGTGAGAAGGGTGGGATTTACGCACGCTGCTTAGGGGTGTGTTTTTTTGTTTTCCTTTGTTTCACCCCCACAACTCCCCCCCCCCCCCCCCCCCCCCCCCCTCCTTGTTTTGGACAATCCGTTTAAATAATATTGGTGCATTTTTGACTTTTGCAGACTTGCCTATTACCACATGTTTTCTTTGCTCTCATACTTTGTCTTCATTGTTTATAGAGGTGCAGAACGTAGAGACAGTGGCCCCCAGTAAACGTATGACGTCCACTATTGATCTTCCAGGTAATTTTCTGACCTTTTTTTTTTTTTTTTTTTTTCTATTCCCACATTATTTCTTTGCATTATACATACATAATGTTCCTTTATGTAAATGCTGATTTCCCTTCCAGAATACTGCCTGGGGCCCGCTGTGACCGGCAACTGCAGAGCCGCTTTCCGTCGTTGGTACTTCGATGCAGATTCCCAGTCCTGCCAGATGTTCACCTATGGCGGCTGCGGAGGCTCCACCAACAATCACATGTCTGAGCAGGACTGTGCGGCTAAGTGCTCCACCGATGGTGGGTTCTCGGATTAATACATTCTAAAGTATTACTGCCTGCTGCATACTGAACTTTTATAAATGTTTTATATTTTATTTTTTTTTTTTTTTTTTGTTCCATCTTATTTAGCACCAAAGCCAGATCCTGCAAAAGTCCACTCTCCCGAAAAGGGAAGCTTTCAAGGTATGGCAGCTGCAAAGGAATATTCTTAGACGTGCCGCATTATATTGAATTATTTCATTGTGCCCATTATCGGAAATATGTTGCAGTATAATCGTAATGTCTCATTTAGCACTTAGTTTTGGCTCATTTTTATTCTTGTAACGCTGGCTTCACACCATGATTTTAGTGATCCGGGGGCAGTATGGTGTGAACCGGACAGCTCCATAGCTGCCATTCGACCCCATACTAAAACGGAGAGAGAAGGGAGCGCACATAGGGTCTTATCTATGATGATAATTCAATGCCCCCAGATTAGTGTGATTCACCTTTTTGGGTTTTGTGAGTCACAACAAACTGCAAGAGCCTTGTTATCCTGGTCGCTGCAGACACCTGATGAGGGAGAAATCCGATTGTGTAGAAAAAAAGCCCAGGTTTAGATTCCGTGCAGACCACAAAGCAGGAAGGGTATGTTTGATGTCCGTTTATTGAGCCAACGCGTTTCACAGCAGGACCTGCTGCTTCCTCAGGGCAAACAGTGTACATACATGAACAGCTTCCTTAAATAACATTTCATACATAAAACGTCATAAGCTCCGCCCCTGGCCAGACTTCCTGTGAAAACGCCCACTATTAGTGTAATCTGGGAGGATCAGGCACATTTACTTTTTTTTTTTTTTTTTTTTTTTTTCCCTCTTTCTTGCCCTGGACACAATTGGAGCTTGCAGCATTTTTGTGTCCAGGGCAAAAAATCAGAGCAGATCGGATCCTCCCAGATCTGATGCAATCCAGCGCCCCCTAACATGGGAGTCTATGGGCGCCAGATACAACATAAAATCACTCCCAGACACCGGGTGCTGAAGTTCAGCGCTGACCTCAGCACCTGTAGAGCTCCCGGCTGAAATTTCAGAACCGCAGCCAGCTCCCCGCTAGCCGCGAATCTGAAATTTCAGGACTGGACAGCGGCGGCCGCACACTGCTGGTTCCGGCAGAAAACAGGATCAGAGAACATATTTGCTCTCCGATTCTGTTTGTCCGGTGCATCCTGCAATACACCAGACACAGCCTGTGATGACATGGACTCCTTCAATATAGAATATGATTATTTCTTATGTAACCCAGACAGTATTGTATTTTGGTTTGCCAACTTGCATGGGCTAAGTCCTTAAACTCTAACCAGACAGTGTTTTGTAGATGACAGTGGTATTTAGCTTAGCATGGTAATGTAATTATCTAACTTGTTTGTCATAGGCCACAGAACTTCATTATGCTAATCGTCCATTGTATATTACCCTGAGAAGGTTGACTTTATGTAAATTGCCTAGCCACCATTGTTTTAAAGTCATGGTTTGCAGACTGTCTCCTAACATTCCATTGTAAGGGCTATATCAATCAGTATGTCACTCTTCCTTGACAGGACTTAATACTACTAAAAATGTTAAATGAGGCTTGAGGTCCAGCCAATGAAAAGACAGTGTTATTCCACCTTTCGTGAAGTCCCCAGTATCATGCAATGAGTGTATAGAAGATGTGTTCATTAACCAGAGTTAGTTAGATTCTGTCTAGTGACCTCAGTCTAGGGATTTCAGTCCCGGCTAGAGGTACACTGGATTGGATACAGGCAGCTAATAAAGGATCTTCAGGTCCGGTTAGCAAGCCATAACCCCAGGCCTAGGTATTTCGGTGCTGACTAAGGGGATCAGAACCTGGACTATAAAACCACAATTGTCAGATTCAGCTGTGATGACAGACTGCATAAGGAAGCCACGCAGGTTGGGACAATCCAGTCACATGGCTACAGACTTTGCTGTGCTATATTCTAATCCTTGGTGAGCCAGCGGAAGGGTGAGACTCTGTTGCCTGTTACATTGTGCTGGTTATGTGTTATATGCTGTTGACTGGGGGTCCAATAAAGCCATAATATTGTGGTTCCCTCACCCTGTGTTTATGTAGTGTTCCGCCCACGGTTAAGGAGCTCGGGCGCTGAGTTAGGGGATGAGCCCTGGTCCACGTTGCCTTGCTAAAGTCAGCTGGACCAGTGGACTAAAGCACCCACTGACCCCCGGGTCCTCCACACAGCCTGACAGCTCAACAACGTGGTGTGAAGCTGGCCTTATCCAGTCTAATTTTTAGATTGCACTAATTAAACCTACATATCATGCTGTCTAAGGCTGGCTTCACACTGCAGTTTTTCACTGATCAGTGTCCATCAGTGTTTGGGTGCCAAAACCAGGAGAGGAACCAGGAAAGGAACTTGCAGAGAAAAATTATAATTGAAAGATTGACCCCTGTTCTGAGTTTTGGAGACACTCCTGGTTTTGGCACCCAAACACTGATGGACACTGATCAGTGAAAAACTGCAGTGTGAAGCCAGGCTAAGACCGTTTAGCTTAGGCTGGCTTCACACTGCGGTCAGGTTTTGTGTTCCAAAACCAGGAGGGGAACTTGCAGAGAAAAAGTATAATTGAAAGATTGACACCTGTTCTAGGTGTTGCAGTCACTCCTGGTTTTGGAACACAAAACCTGATCTGACCTGACCTCAGTGTGAAGCCAGCCTTAGGACTCCACAATCATGGCAGTTCCACTCAATGACCTACTGGCTAGTGTGCAATTAGTGGCAAAATTAAATAGAACTAAACACCTGGATGATAGTTAATCTGGTCATTGTGTGCTTTAAAATGTTGTTGGCAGCACCCATCCTGTCTGCTGTCGGCCGATTATTTGTAAACCAACCTAAAGCATCTCACCAGATTAGACAAGTATTGCCTGCTCATCTGGTGTTTGCTAGCCAGTCATGATAATTTTTGTGTTTAAGCTGTGTCCCCATTTCAAGCTTGTGCCTCTTGATGCATTGAGGTTTTGCTATCTGTTCTGTATCTCCAGAGTACTGCGCTGCACCCGCCTATACTGGTCCTTGTCGTGCTGCCTTCCAGCGCTGGTTCTATGACGCTCCAACAGGCACATGCAAAACATTTGTGTTCGGCGGCTGCAAACCCAAACGCAACAACTACATCACCGAGGCGGAGTGTCATAACATGTGCTCAGGACGCACAGGTACTGTATCTAGCTGGTGGAGACCTGTAGTGCAGCATGTATACCATTCATTAAATGGGTTGTGCCACTATACAACATCTTGCTAATGCTGCAAACATCATGTACAGTGTTTTTGTAAATAACACCCATTAAAAATGATGTCCCATTCAAAAGCTATGAATACCTTTGGTTAGTATAGCGCCCCTAGTGTCTGTACTAGTGGCTGCCCTGCTAAGTCTTATACAGGTCAGGCATGCACAGTTCCTTATTCAGCTGGATCTCATCCATCTGACTGAGAGCTGTTAGGAATAAGAAGCGTCTGAGCTCCCCTGCGCCTCTGCTCCCTCTTCATGAGTCAGTGTGGCCTAATGGCCGCTGCCAGAGCAAAGTGGTTGTGGAGAATGCCGCTGGGTTGCTGCTTGTACATGGGCAGCGTTCAACATACCAGAGTTATGTCTCTGATGTCTGTTATCTCGATCCCTGCCTTCAGACATCCGCAACCACATGACAAACTCATCACAAGTGCTGAAGCTCCCTCCACTGGTAGCAGCGATCAGGAAGGCAGAGCACTTACTGGCTGCTTTATGGAGTAGTCTCCCCCACCTCCTAATCCCATTGCTGATCTATCCTCTCAAAGCTCCTGCTGTCTACAGCACACCCCCTGCTTTCCCCAGGTGCTGAGAAAGTTAGTAAATGCTTTCTCTTAATCTCTGCTGTCCTGAAGAGAGCAACAGTTGGGAGGCTGCTTACTCTGTACAGGGAACAGAGATGACCAAGCCCTTTACACTGACAGCTCAGCTTTATCATCCTATGTTCTGGGTACTTAGAGGGCTGCAACCACATGACAGAACTCCTCACAATCTTGCTCTCTGCATAGGCAGCAGTGATGGAGAGAACAAACACTACTGCTTCACTGATCCAGCTCCCCAGCAACCATCCACAGCTTCCCAATTATGATTACCAACCACATAAAACTAGGCAGCTGGGGGGGCAGCCCATAGCTGCATGCTGTACCTGAGCTGGTGACCAAAAATATTGAGCCCCACGTCACATTATGACATTGAGAAACTTTATTTCTCACAGCTGTTAGTCTAGTTGTATTCAGTCACATCATGACAATGCAAAAGACACAGCATAGTCCACATGAGAAAAAAAACGCCCCAAGAGAAGAGACCACCGACTTATCTGTGTGGCTTTTGGATATCAAATCTGCAGCAAAATATTCCATGTTGACACATAGCCTTGCATCATGCTGTCAAGAACTGACAGTGCAATTTAAAGTGCAGCAGAGGGGATCACAATGTTCCCTACTGGCGTTGGTAGCCCAGTGACAGGGCTTGATGCATTGTTTTAACACCCTGGGGTCAGCTGAAGACCCTGGATGCTGTCATGAATCCCTTCCTGCCAGCAATGCCTGGTGTCACTGAAAGTGATCGTTTGTGCTGTACAGGAGGATGCTGAAGTATCCCTGCACAACACAAGCAAACTGAGTCTGCAGTGCCGAGGCCTCCTAAGGGGCCCTATAAAATAAAGGCAGAGTTTTAAAAGTAGGAAAATACAAACAAAAAACATAAGATCATATCACCCCACCCCCTTTTGCGTCATTGAAAATGAAACCTATCTATAGATAACTTGTTTGGTCATTTCTGAACATACCAATCTATCAGAATATAAAAAAATCAATTGATCAGATCTGTGAAACTGTGTAACGGAAAAGTCCAAGTGCCAAAATAGTTTTTCGGTCACTGCAACATTGCAATAACAGGCGATCAAGACATGGCATCCACCCAAAAATGGTGTCATTAAGAAACCTCACTATAATAGGGGTCACTAAAATGGCACCAAAAGCTCAATTCTTTTTCTTTAAACAATTCTGAATTTATTTTGTTTTCATGACTCAGATACCAAACATGTATACTATTACTGTTATATATGATCTTTTACTGACCTGAGGCCTCATACCAACATGTCAGTTTTACTATATAGTGAACATGGAGAGTAAAAACAAGTGAGTGCACTTTTTTTTTTTTTCCGTTTTACTATGTGGTAAAATAAATGTGATTCAAAAGTACTCGTCCTGCAAAAAACAATCCTCATATGGCTATATTGACAGAGAATAATGGCTGTTGGAAGAAGGGAAGGAAAATTGCCCAGTGGTAAAGGGTTAAAGGATATGGCGAAAAAACAAAAGATTGTATAAATGCACATATTGGTTTCAAACTGTAAAAAAAAAAAAAATAAAAAAAAAAAGACCTTTGGCAAAAGATTAATCTTTTGAGCCACCCTGCCAACATCAAGGCATCCTCAGATAGGGTGGTCCTACTCTATTTATTTTGAGGTCTTATGACACAAAAAAAATAAAAGTGGACCATGTAGAGCTAGCACTCGCCTTATGCATCTCAGTACTGAGGTAGTGAATATTAAGATGGCAGGTGTGCTGGGCCTGGGTTGGCTTCTTATTCACTTGCAACAAGCTGGCCACATGAGAACAGGTTGGAGATGCACCAGGTTAATGTAGCTTCGGATATTCTACTATATTTTATGTTTGAGGCAGCAATGCACAACTAAAAGTATAGTGTAGGACCGCTCTACTTGAGATGCCTTGATGTGGCAGTGGCTTAGAAGGATTGATCAATTTTTCTGCCAAAATCTCAAATAATTACATTATACAGTTTGGAGGGAATATGTGCATTGCACACTTTTACCATTTAAAAAAAAATAAAAAAAAATAAAAGTTTTTTCCTGTTCCTGCTTTTTGCTTGTTTTTATTAAAGGCTATGGGGTGCATTATCCATATATGGAGGGATGTGAGGCTGCAGGATAGTATATACTGCACTCACACAGCCAGATCAGAATTCCACACACTGCACTGATGAGGGGCAGTTGCCATGAAACAGTGTCCGCAGTTTGGGGTTCTGATCTGGCACAAATTCTTCTCATATTAAAAGGCTTGTTAGAGTGGATTATGACTTTCAGGACCGCTACCAAAAGGTGGCGCTAAAGTACATTCACTTCCTCACTGAAGTGACAATTTGCGTATAATATATGATGTCATCATGTGCTTCTATACACACAACTGCAGCATTTATGGCCATTAACGCTTCATTTATCTGTTTTAGAAGATGATGATTTTGCAGATCACAGCACCCTGCATCGCTCCCTTCCTGGTGAGTTTTACAATATACAGGATGAATTGCAGCAATTTGCCACAGTCCTATGTACGGAGAATTTGGTTTACTTTCAAGTGAGAACATGGTTCCCATATTTCCCTAAAGCTGTTGTCCTGGCATAGACCTCTTTTCTAGGACAGCTGTAAATGTTTGATCTGGAGGGTCATTTTATGTATTATCCAATTGTGGAAATTATTATTCCAAGAGCTATTGATTAAAATTGTTTATGGGGAAACCCTTTTAAAGGCTTAAGTCACACCTCCATCTGGACAATCTGGTTTCAAAGAAAACATGTATATTTACCATATGGCGGCAGAAATGTGGCCTTATTATCTAGTGCTAATTTTTGTGGTTTTCAGATTCCTCAGGGGCATGTCTTTAGGCTGCTCTACATAATCACCCTGTGAGCCACACCCCCTTTTAAAGACCATGGGGAAAAAATGGCACCAAATATAGGCCCATATCTCTTGACCATATACCGTATATACTATAGCGACCGAGTGTAAGCCGAGGCACCTAATTTTACCCTCCAAAACTAGGGAAACTTATTGACTCGAGTATAAGCTTAGGAAGGGGGGAATGAAGCAGACTCTCATCATGGTAAATGGCCCCCCCATTACTGGTATATAGTTACCCCCCCCACCCCCAACCCCCCCCCCCCCACACCCTCTTCACTGGTCCTGAGTGTATAGGGCCCCATCACAGACAGGTTACTGTCCGACACCTTAAAATAACAAAGCATTCATTCTCACCCTCCATTGCTATGTCACTGCTGCTCTCCGCCTTGTTCTTCCCACTCCGCTGCTCCCACTCTAGCTGCTTCTGAGAAAACAGGGACCGGAGGACGCATCAGTGACCTAGTGATGGAGGGTGAGAATGAATGCTTTGTTTTTAAGGTGTGTGGCAGTAACCTTTTGATTGGGGGGGGGCACATACACAGTGCAATGTAATATGCACCGCTCCCCCTGCCGCTGATGGACAGGGAGATGTAGTGCAATGCAATATGCACTAATGAGTGGGGGCACGTGACCGGCCGCTCACTGTACAGCCTCCTCCAGCGCGCCCCCCCCACACACTCGGCCAGTACCACTGACTCAAGTATAAGCCGAGGGGGGCATTTTCAGCACAATTTTGTGCTGAAAAGCTCTGCTTATACTCTAGTATATACGGTAACTGATTTATATTTAAAGAAACTGAATCCTCAGAGGAGCAAAAGGAATAAAATACATGTCCGTTGTTGACCTGGTGACAATTCTCTCTCGTTCATAATGTGAATCTATGGGAAATGTTACACCAGGGTCTGTATGTATGTGTATATACACTTTATTTATTTATTTTTTTTTCCCCCTCGCCTCTTAGCTGTGGTGCTGCCCATCCTCCTCGCCCTCCTGGCCGCCCTCCTGATCGGCGTCATGATCCTGTTCTTTGTGAAGGTGACGAGGAGGAATCAGGAGACGGCGGGTTTCCGAGCCATGTGGAACCCCATTGATGACAAGGAGTGCCTGATGAACAGCGCGTACACTCTGTAGAGAAGGAGACGTGGAGGGAAGCGCACACACTCCAGTTTATATCACGTCCCACAATAAAATCTGGTAACAATCTCACTTGACTCTGATTGTAACTCCTGAGGTCTGAGATCTCCAGGAGAATCACATTTTCGCCTCCTCCATACTTAGACTGGGGGCAACATCTTGGAGCGGACTGGGACGGCAGAAGGAGATTATATTCTATTTTATTGAAGTTATCGGTAGTTTTAATCGCATAAAATGATTTTTGTTTTTAAATGTCATTGATTTGTAAGTTTCTGAAACGCTATTGATTAATGTGTGGCTTCTTAAGACTTGAGTAGACGGATCTTCTAGCGATTGTACAAGCCACATATGTCCAGGGGAAGGATCTACCGCAGGGGCCTGTAAGAATGTCTACCGAGCTGGGGCTCAGTGGGTAAAATCCCAGGTTTTTTAGTTTTCAGGTTGAAGTATGGGTTTTAAAAAAAGTAATTTCTACGGTATTGGAGATTGGCATCATCCAAATAGCACTGACTCCACTGATCTGTGAGAGGACGTGAGGAATCTGTCGCCATTGATCCTATAACCACTACATTCTATGGCCTGGAAGCTCACTGAGGCTTCTGGCTCTGTAGTCGTAAAGGAAATGGACACCTTCAGGAACAAATTCTTAAATCTGCTGAAGGTGCATGTATTTTCAAGGTTTACTTGGAGAAATTTTATATTTTTTTGCAAATTACTGGCTGCAGGATGATTAAACTGAAAATCCATCAGCGAGCTCTTTCTAACCAGAGTGTGCTATTCTTTATGGTTCTTTGAGCTCCTCCTGATTTTTATGAACATATGAAAGTTGAACTTACGACGATTCATGACCAGAATTTTTAGAGCTCAGAAAGACAGATAAGAGGAACAAACGTGGCATCAGTAAAAGCTCGCTGATGGATCCTTGGTTAACTCATATTGCAGGAAAGTCTGTAAAACACAACCTGCAAAACATTTTCTGCAAATATTTAAAAAGTCCTTTTTTGGAGATGGCAATATCCTTTCTAAGACATTTACTCACCCATGTGCGGATGTACTTGACTTTTGTGGTTCATCCATATTAGTCGCACTTCCCGGCCCGCCTGCAGGTTCTGTGCCTGGGATCGTACTTGGCGCTCTTGGCATTGTGGACTGTGCTTCTTTTGGTAGCTCCTCTAATTCCTGGCTGATGTCCGATCCGGTTTAGCATCTCCAACTTGCAGTACTGGAGGGTTCACATTTGGTACTGAGCGGCTGGGCCCAGAACGGTTTGTTTGCACTATATTTCCTGCTACTGTACACTTAAAGGAAACCTGTCACCCCAAATAAGCTTTCTAAACCATTTAATACCTGTCCCTGCAGCCTTACAATACAGTCTAACACATCCCTGCCTCATCTTTTGTAGTAAACTACAAGTACTATTGTCCAAACTTACAAAATGCTTGTCACAGGGGCGTTCCTGAATACATTTTCGACTGGTAGGCGGGTCCCCTTGTGCTGCGCTACCCCTGCCTCGTTGCTGTAATACGCCCTAATGGGCGTCATTTTAGAAAAGCAGAGCGCGGGCACTATTTCAATATCCGCCCGCCACGTCACCGCTGCGACGCGGTCATGTGACTCCGGGACGCGTCCCTTCCGGTGCAGGGTTCACAGGCAACTTCGCATGCGCAGATAGCATGCTGCAGTCTGCCTGTGTGCGACCAGAAGTGATGCGCAAACCATGCGTCGCAGCGGTGACGTGCGGGCGCGATATTGAAATCGTGCCCGCGCTCTGCTTTTCTAAAATGACGCCCATTAGGGCGTATTACAGCAACGAGGCAGGGGTAGCGAGGCACAAGGGGACCTGCCTACCGTCAAAATGCCTTCAGGAACACCCCTGTGACAAGCATTTTGTAAGTTTGCAAAAGTAATTTGTAGTAAACTACAAGTACTATAAAGATGAGGCAGGGATGTGTTGGACTGTATTCTAAGGCTGCAGGGACAGGTGTTAATGGTTTAGAAAGCTTATTTGGGGGACAGGTTCCCTTTAAGATTTCCTATACATAGAAGTCAGGGATGTGAATTAATGGAGAAGCCACACTTTCCGTCTGTAACCTATACACTTACTGAAGGTAATGGGACGTTTCTTACCTGATCTGATGACCTTGTATATAGCCCTATAGCTGTATATTGTGTAACCAGGTTGTATATACATAAGGACAGAGCATGTAACCATAGATCTATTCCTGCGCCACCTTTATGATCAGGGCTTAAAGTAGGGCTCTAACTCTCATCACTCCTTTGTCTCTGTCCTACTGATCTTTGGGTAAGTCTGCACAGTAGCTTCTTTAATGTCAATGTGTATTATAGTAGTTGTGTTTTTCTTCTGCACACAAGTGCCTTTTTTTATAAATTGACCCTCTGTTTTCTGAGACCTTCTTAAGCTTTCAATAAAATCTTTACAACTAAACATTGTAAAATGTTATTTTTCTTCCAGTTTAGTGTTCAGAATACTCCTTTTTATTGAGGGTTCGCTCACCTCTACGTATAAATACAAGTGCAAGCCGATGATAAATCAGGTTGCACTCGCCCTTATTGTTAAACATGTACCGACGCTGAGCATTTTGTTGCAGAAATTTCTGCACCTTTTGGGAGGAAAAAACATTGCACTGCAGATTTGATGCATGAGGGTGCATCCTCACGATCAGGAGACGCAGTGTTTTGGACGCAGCGTCTTTGAGCTGCGTCTTTGAGCTGCGTCCAAAACGCTGCGTCATACAGTACTAGCATAGTGGATGGGATTTCTTGAAATCCCATCCACTCACTATGCATAACCCGCCCGCAGCGTCTTTGGAGCTGCAGTGCGGGTGTCCGACAGTCCACTCCTCCGCAGCATATTCATTTCATGCTGCGGAGTCAGAAGCGGCTGCCACAGAGACTGCATGAAGAAGCCGCCCCACACCCGCCTGACATGGTGAGTACAGGGCGGCTGCAGTCTCTCTGCGGCCACCCGCGGCTTCTCTCAGGTCCAGAGGAGCGGCGTCCAACATGCAGCTCCTCCGGACCGTGAGCACATACCCTAAAGGTTTGACGCAGCGCCCCCAGACCTGAGGGAAGTCATGGGTGAACACAGAGTGCAACCGCTATGTGCCCACGATCTGCGCTCGCCCTCTGGAGATCACTTCTGAAATGAACATGCTGCAGAGAGCTGCACCAGTGAGCACGGAATTTCTAGAAATCCCATCCTCCGTGCTTGTACAATACAGCGGTAATATGCAGTCAAATGCTGCTTTTACTGATCGTGTGCACACCCTCAATGCTGCAGATTTGTGCCCTGTGTTTCAACATCAAGTCAATGTCTTGAAGGGCTGAAAAACATAAACATCCGCTTCAAGACTTGACATCCTACAGATTTTTCTGCAGTGGGGAGAAAAAAAACGCATGGGCATAATACTTCAAGATTCCCATACGGGGGGTGAGAGTTATCAACCATAGTGTGGTTGCAAAATAATATCTCCACCCTCCTGGCCCGGGAAGTGGTTTCCTTATGGCTGCCTGTATGTAGGCAGAGAACAGAGCTGCCCAATCAAGTCTTCAAATAACATTCAGGTCAAGTTTAGAACCAGAACATTCCTTTAAAGGGCCGGTGCACCACCAGAATCCAAACTTCACTCAGCTCTACTGCTAATTGTTCCATATTACAGTTCCTTGTACAGGAGCATCTCAATGAATTAGAATATCAGCAAAAAGTTATTTTTTTCAGTAATTCAATACGTAAAGTGAAATACATATCAGTGAGCTGCTTCAGGTGTTAAGTAAATGTTTATGATTATGACTTGCCAATGAAAATCCAAAGGTTATCTCAAAATTAAAGTAGGGAGGATGAAGAGTTGAGCTAATATTAATATCTCAGTAATACTGTAATTTCCTCCGGGATCAATAGTTTCTTATCTTATAAAATATGACCTAAATGGGTATCTGAGGCTTCACCTTGTGTGGTTGTGAGTCACAACCACTATAAAAGCAGATCACTGCTGCTGCAGTCCCCAGTGTGGTGCATTTAGAGTAGAGAGGTGAAGGGTTAAAAACCACACTGCCGTATTCCATGAGACAAAGGGTGCATATGATGGTGCCATTACATGCTAGGACTGTGGCGGACCTTGAGCCTAGAGGGCCCTGGTGCAGTCATGCAGGGGGTGCTGGCGGCCGTCGGCGAGGAACAGGGGGGGTGTGGTGGTTATCGGTGATGCGGCTCTCCTACCTGCGCTGAGCTGCGCCAAATGCATGCATTCCTGGGTGTCGGGGCAGCTGAGGAGAGGATGGGTGGGATCAGGCAAGGGAAGCAGGAAGCTTCCTGCTTCCCTTGCCTGACCCTCCTCTCCTCTGACATCAGGTTATGGGGGTCGGCTGGGCCCCCCTGCAGGCTTGCTTGAGGGGGGCCCACTAGCAGGTCGTGGCCCTGGTGCAGCTGAACCATGGTAGGTTCGCCCCTGCCCTAGGATATCGTTAACAATATCCTTTAGAACGATCACGTGACAGTGATCGTTCCCACAGTTAGTGCGTTGTCACACACAAGGATATCGTTAACTAGATCCAATTGGGCAACGCACCAGTTATATAGGAGAGCAAGGCCTGAACGATGTTTTAAAGCGGCAGGAATAGGAGATTTTTGAATGACATTGTTCATCACGGTGTCACGCTGAACGATGGGGTTTCTTCCAGCAGCGTTAATTGGATGACTAACAAGAGATTTGAGGGCAGGATCAGGTAGGAGCCAATGATTTTTTTTTTTTTTTTTCTTTTCTTCCTATGTCGTTCATTTACGCGCAAGGATGCACAAAAGATATCGTTAACTATATCCTTGCATGTGACGGTACAATAATATTGATTAGTCAGTGTTTCGGGGCTCCCTGATACACGGCAATATGATTTTTTTTTTATTGGTCCTGACGAAGGGGTCAGGGAGCCCTGAAAGGTGTTGAATTATAAATCATATTCACCCTTTGATGTCTGGTGGAATATGGCAGCACAGTTTAAACCTTCATCTGCTCTACTCTACATGCACCAGGCTGGGGTCTGCAGCAGCCATGATTTGCTTTCATAGTGGTGACTCTCACAACCACACAAGGTGAAGCCTCTGATAACTATTTAGGTCATATTTAATCTCTGACCCTTCATACTCCCTTTTTAATTTTCTGAGATTCTGACCTTTATCATCAACATTTACAGAAAAACACCTGAAATAGATCACTTTGTTTGTAATGACTATGATATGTGTTTCATTTTATGTATTGAATTACTGAAATAAAGTAACTTCTTGATATTCTAATTCATTGAGATGCTCCTGTAACTTGGCAGGTTGTAAAGAGCCATAATACAGCTGAGTGCAGTATCCCTTAGGCGGCCGTCACACGGTGAGATATCCTTAGCGATATTGTAAGCGATCACGTGCACGCGCGATCGCTTACAATATCGCTCACATCGCTGGTGAGATGTCACACAGAAAGACTCACCAGCGATGTGGAGCAGCGATCTCGCTCGTTACTATGGTACACATCGGGTTACTAGGCGCCGCGCGTCGCTTAGTTACCCGACGTGTACCATAGTTACCATCTCCCAGCATAGGCGCGGTCGCTGGGAGATGGATCATCGTGGTGTTATACACCACGATGATGCAGATCGTTGCATCGTTCATCGCTAGATCTGAGAACCGAACCTCAGATCAGCGATGTCACGATCAAGCGATTTCACATCGTAAATCGCTTGATTACATGCAACGATATCTTGCCCGATATCGCTTAAGCGATCAAAAAGGAGATCACATAAACGATATCGGGCAAGATATCGTTCCGTGTGACGGCCCCCTTAGGTATCCAAAATAGATGTAAAAAAAAAAAAAATAAAACCTTATATTTACATGGTGGTGTCTCATCTTGCTAAATGTGTAATATTCCCTGAACTCCTCTGATTCTGTAGAGGCAAAGCTGTGCTTACGTCAGGCCAGCGGCACAACCCCAGTGAGACCGTCAATCTTCAGGAGCACAGTGTCCCCTGGAAAAGAGGGAGGCAGAGGAGTGGCGTGCTCCTGAATGAAGAACATGAAACAACCCAATTAACAAACCACCACTGCAGCCAGTTTATTAATTATTTCCCTGCTGGAGTGGTACTTTAAAGGGAACCAGTTACCTAGTTTATGCTAATAAACCTGTCCCTACCTGTCCCTGCAGCTTCCTACTACACTTCCCTAACCATCCCTGTCTGAGCTAAATGTGTCCTGTAATGGCTGTGGAAAGTGCTTTTGTAACTCACATTCTCCTATGGGAATAACCAGTGTGTCAATACTGGAGCCACTGGGAGTCTTTTGTAAGGTTCAGTGTCCCTTGTTGCTCTGTTGTAATCACGCTCCGGTGGGCTTAATGATTCATGCAGAAGCACAGTCCCAAAGTTTCAAATCTGTAGTCGATGCATCAGCCGCGCATCCTTACTGTTCCTGTGCAGGGTGGGGGGGTCTATTGGTTATACTGGCTAGCCTCAGAGCATGTCCAGTGCTCATTTGAAAGCTGGCCCGTACACCCAATAATTCCCCACAACGCGCCGGCCGTAAGTGAAGCATCATACCCGGGAGCAGACTACAGATATGAAACTTCAGGACTGTGTTTCTGCATGAATAATCATGACCACCGGGATGTGATTAAAACAGGGGGACACTAAGCCTTACAAAGCACCCCCAGTGTCTAAAGTAGTGATGACACCCTACTTATTATCATAGGAAAATGTAAGTTATTAAATCGTTTTTTTTTTCAGTGATTACAGGACACATTTGGCTCAGACAGGGATGTAGTGATGGGTTAAGTGACAGGTTCCCTTTAAATCTAAAGGCCCCATTACACGTTACAATATTGTTGCAATGTCACCACGACATCGTAACGTTTGACATATATCCACGATAAGTTCGTTGATCATTGAAGAATGGATTGGACCATAACTTTATCGTTTGTCTCCCGCTGGGCAGCCAGAATCGGCATGTGACAGTGGGAGACCAACGAATGACCTCCCAGCGCCGCACAGCAAGCGCTGGGAGCAGCTAACCAGGGTAAACATTGGGTAACTAAGCGCAGCGCTCTGCTTTAGTTACCTGATGTTTACCCTAGATACCAGTGTTGTTGCTGATCGCTGGCGAGTCTGCCTGTTGGACAGCTCATCAGCGATCAGATAACTATGTCCCAGCAACCCGATCGTTGGCTGGATTGCTGGGACATCGTACTGTGTAACGGGGCCTTAAGTCTTATGGCGGGTTTACACGTCGCGATATCGCAGTACAATTTCAATCAAAAGTCACGTGGTTCAATCGTTGGACCCGATATCGTGCCTGCGTTGTATGGTGTGAACGTCCAATGCGATGCAGGAACGATGTCAATGCGATATCGGGGATCGAATGAGCGTGCTATTCAATGCCCCGATATTGCATAGCGATTGAAGCCAGATCGTGCTGTGTAAACACCCAATTACGATGCGATTTGATACGTCACCCATTCACTCCCATGTTAACTATGCGATCCTGGATTGGGAGGCGGAGACATCGCACGGACGTTGTATTACGATATCGCAGCGTCTAAACAGTCAATGCGATGCGGGTGAAACGTGCACTAATTGCGCGCTCCCGCGCCATTGAGTTGCGATATCGAAACGATATCGTGGCGTGTAAACCCACCATTACACTCACCTTTAGGCGGTTAACTGTTTTCCAGCATTGCTCCGGTCGGTTTCCTCTCCTGTGATTTGTGACCGGCAGCTCCAGTGTTTCATAGTGTGCGCCAGAGGTCCCTTTTCAATACAAGTCTATGAGCGCTTTGTTCTGGCTCTCAGAGATGCATTGAGACCTTCTGTTGGCCAGTTAAAATTTACATGCACATGGTGTCGCAGGAGTGTAGCGGCGCCTGAGAAAGCAGGAAAACACCAGATGGGGAGTATAAGACTGGGGACTTACATTTAAAGTGTAAATGTCATTTCATTGCAAAAAAAAAAATGCTGAAGTGATGTTTTAAAACCAAAATTGTAATTAAAGTGACAATATCTGCAACTGGAAAGCAGAAATGACTGATGTTTAATTGAGAAATTAGATTTATTTTTAAAAAAGATGAAGAAAATCCAGAAACTGAGATAGAGACTGCTAAAAGAGAATTGAATTCATTAGTGCAAAGCACAATTTCTTGTAACAAAAATACGAGACCCTGTTCCAAGAGCGGCCGGCAGCTCGGCTCCTCAAGACGCTGTGCAAGGAGGCTCCAGAGTCCCCGAAATCCCAGATGATCGAATGGGAGGGATCCAGCCCCAGACTGTCCATTACCAAGCACAGAATGAGCCGCCATCCCTGCGCCCCTCGTACCGACCACTCCTGCATCCCGGCTATTCAGTCATTATAAAAGCAAATCTGACAATACTGATCATTAAAATTGCATCTTTCCCTTCTTGATATGAGTAAATGTCCGACATTCGCCAATCTCCTCCGTTCTCCTGGGGTGACGTGTGCTACCTCATCGAATCAACTCTGGAAGACAAAGCACAAACCCGATTAATATTTGGTGTCATATCTATTTTGGACAATCGGAGGCGCTATAATCCTACATAACCGGCAATACCAGACTCTTGGAAATTACAAACGTGTCACCATAATGGTCCAATAAAACAGTTGGCCTTTGCTATGGGAGAGGCTTGATAAAGTCTATAACCCAGCGCTCATCACCTACTCACCTCTGGTCAGGTCATACTAAATGATTAACTCTACGAGGTGCACATTCCCAGGGTAACGGGATAATGCTGACCCTCCGATCACAATATCGGGCTCCCCTGTAGAACACCACCTGGGGCGCACAATTACAACACTCACAACCATCATGCCTACAATACAAGGAGAAGGCCAAAATTACCTATCATTGATTTTTAAAACTGTGGACTGCACTTTTATTTTGGGTGTTCGATGGGTCCATGGTATAAGGCGGCCGTCACACGCAACAATATATGGCTAGATATCGGTTGTACGCGCCAGATTAGACATCGCTCGAACGATGTCTGTGCGTGTGACGGAACGACACGACCAACGAGAAATGATCAGATCGTTGGATCGAGATATGAGATCCGGACCTCATATCCTACGATATCGGCTCATTGGATCTGCACAATTGATGTGTCTAAATGAACGATATCGTTTGAAAGCTGTGAATTGAGCGATGCCGAAATCTAACACGTAGGCCTGTCGGGTATTCACCTGTGTCCTCATTTGTGATTTGTTAACCCTCATGTGTTCCTATTGGCTGGCGCCACATCAGCTACTATTGGTGGAAGCTCCTGCGTTACGATTGGTTCATTCTTCACAGGGTGCCATTTTGGATGAGCTGTCACTTCAGCACTACTACACATAGGCGCCGTTTGGCTGATCATGCATTGTTTCTTTGAATTTACGGGCACACACAAGGGCGGCAAGCTCAAAAACTCAAGTCTTGGTATGGGCCCAATATAGTCTGCACACTCTCATACCCTCAAACGATCTTGCGTTACGCAGTACACAACGTTCCATTACGCCACGTCCCCGTGTTCTTGGCCCGTAGGGGCCGCAGAAGTGTTCGTATTGTGCACGGCGCAGAAGGGGGATGGCGCTTTCTACCTTTCGGTAGTGGCATATAAGATTTTTGGTATAGCACTCTGTGTTTACACATATGGATTGAGATGCACATCACAGGACATTCGGTAAATGATGGCGCCATGTTTGCAAGAACGTCTGACCAATGGGGATACAGTAGTGGCCACCAATGATGGAGAGAGGGGCGCGGATTGTAAAGCATGTAGCACGCCTATGTGCTCAAATTGACCAACAGGCACGCCCACATTTACCAACGAGTCTTGCATGAGCCTTGTGTGTGACGGCGTTTCGAACGATATGTATATCTGATCTGTAGGTCGTCCGCACGATCGCGGATCTAGAGATCGTTCAGTTGGTTTAGCGATGTCTAGCAGTGTGACGTGCCGGTGAACGATCCTACACATCGTACGGACGATGTGCAAAATTGATATTGTTAACGACATCGTTATGTAGATCGGAGCGTGTGACGTCCGCCTAAGAGTTATCCCATACATGACGGTCACTTCACTAAAACCTAGATAGAGCTGTGTGATTCGTCACTGCATTGAACACGTCTCCTCCAGAGTCCAGTGGTGGAGGCTTTACACCACTCCATCCGACACTCAGACTTCTGCTTGGTGATGTACGGCTGCTCGGCCTTGTCCTTGGTGATGTACGGCTGCAGCTGCTCGGCATTGTCCTTGGTGATGTACGGCTGCAGCTGCTCGGTATTGTGCTTGGTAATGTACGGCTGCAGCTGCTCGGCATTGTGCTTGGTGATGTACAGGTGCAGCTTCTCGACTGTGCTTGGTGATGTACGGATACACACAGCTGCTCAGCATTGTGCTTGGTGATGCACGGCTGCATACAGCTGCTCAGTATTGTGCTTGGTGATGCACGGCTGCAGTTGTTCGGCATTGTACTTGGTGATGTATGGCTGCATACAGCTGCTCGTCATTGTGCTTGGTGATGTATGGCTGCATACAGCTGCTCGTCATTGTGCTTGGTGATGTATGGCTGCATACAGCTGCTCGTCATTGTGCTTGGTGATGTATGGCTGCATACAACTGCTCGCCATTGTGCTTGGTGATGTATGGCTGCATACAGCTGCTCGGCATTGTGCTTGGTGATGTATGGCTGCATACAACTGCTCGCCATTGTGCTTGGTGATGTATGGCTGCACACAGCTGCTCGGCATTGTGCTTGGTGATGTATGGCTGCATACATCTGCTCGGCATTGTGCTTGGTGATGTACGGCTGCATACAACTGCTCGGCATTGTGCTTGGTGATGTACAGATGAATGCAGCTGCTCGGCCATGAAGCTCCCTGTGGGTGCTGTGTTTGTGCTGATATTACCAGAGGAGTACACCATAGAGAAGGAATTGACAAATCAAATAGCAGCACACCACCAAGAACAATATATCAAATATAACAAAGTTTACTTAAGGACCAAACAACATACATCTAAAAACAATTAAAACATCAGAGCCACATTCCAAAGGAGAAGGGTCCCCTGTAAACATATCTACAATGAATGTACATATCGAGCAACCCCCAATAACAAAGCTGAATACAAAGTATCAATGGCACGCAACTCAAGACAAATGTATAGATCAAATACAATCTAATTGAATCATGTAAAAAAGGTTATTATATATTGTGATCTAATGTCACCCATAGATACAAACAGGTCCCCTTCCTTTGATCCACACCCTGTCCCTTGTGCAGGGCGATTCTGCACCACCTTTGCCCTCTGCTATCAGGAGACCCAGGGCTCACTTGTCTACAATGGACACACACAGGTCTGGGGGAGAAACCTTCCTTCCCTGGGAACTCCTACCCTATTTTGGGGAGATCATTGATCTTATTGGCTCGGTGCCTATTAGACTGCCCTGCAGCTGGGAAGATTCCATACTAGGCCCTGTTTGTATCTATGGGTGACACACGTTTCTCTTGTCATTAGATCACAATATATAATAACCTTTTTTACATGATTCAATTAGATTGTATTTGATCTATACATTTGTCTTGAGTTGCGTGCCATTGATACTTTGTATTCAGCTTTGTTATTGGGGGTTGCTCGATATGTACATTCATTGTAGATATGTTTACAGGGGACCCTTCTCCTTTTGGAATGTGGCTCTGATGTTTTAATTGATTTAGTTATGGAATCGAGATACGTTAGTAGACTCAGCTCTGCTACATCGGTATATTATTATCTTAGATAAGGGGATAGGAAAACATGGCTGCTTTCACAAATGGCGCCACCCATGACTATAGGTTGTGCACGATATTGCAGCTCAGCTTTTTTGCTGCAGTCGGACAGAACCTATGGTTAGGGGAGGTGTGAAAGAAAGCGGTCATGTTTTCCTAATCCCAGACAACCCTCTTCAATGCTGCCTCTGTTCTGTATTTTTGCAAAAAGCTGTAATGATACAAAAATGATGCCGCTCGTAAACAGCTAAATGACATATTCGGCTCTGCTACATGTGTGTGCATAGGACGAGCCTCAGTGTTTGCTAAACCCCCGGTGTGTACACACAGCAAACATAATCTCGGTGCTGCAGGTCTCAGCGCTCACTCACCTTATGATTATGTACATGATCTGGTCGGGGTGGGTGACATAAATCCTGCAAAAGAAACAGAAGATGTCTGTTACATGGCGCTTGCCCGGCACAGTCTTAAGCAGTCCCCTGTACGGACCCCGCACACACCTGTCACCCCACTGGTACATGGCTCTGTCCTGGAACAGATGGCAAAGGAACAGCCACATACTGATGGTCTCCATCCAGAAGATGACCACCACGAACCAGATCGAGGAGAGGAGAAAGAACTCGCACACCATCCTGCCTTCGTCTCACCCGAAACGGGCGCCGATACCCCCGCAGACCCTGCAAGAAAACAGAGCGTTACAGGATGGCACACATCGCTTCATTATACACAAGATAATTGATATAAAGAGTCTCAGTTCCATAACAGTAAGCAGACATGTTAAAAAGGGGATTTTTGGTACTCACCGTAAAATCCTTTTCTTTAAGCTTCAATTGGGGGACACAGCCCAACGTCTTCCTATGTCCCCCAATGAAGCAATTAAGAAAATGGAATACAGGGAATATTCGATTGAGTCCTGAGTATAGGCGAGTTGGGACAGATACCTTAGTTTTAGCTTAAGGCTTGATCCCAAGACCAAACAAAGGGTCAGAGACACCCATATATTCTGCATTGTACAGGCCGGTAGACTCGTCTATGTGGCCATACTCCAGTTTGCTGGTGCCCACTTTCATGATAAAAACTACATACTATTAAACATTTCTCTTAGACCTGATGAGGCCGGTGTGCTTATTTTGACAATCCATGTTAGAACAAATGTATAATTCCTTTTGAAAGTTTCATCTCAATCTCCACCCACCTGGCCTGATTGACAGCTCCTCACAGTCCCTCCTTCCTGCTGCTGCTCAGTATAAGCTGCAGCTGTCAGTCATGCAGGATGGGTGGGCAGAGACTGAATACGCTTGGATTCGTGAGCTTTCACGCTCTACAGCCAAACTTCCTTATTGGACATATAGGGTTGTTATTTACCCCAATTGTGGCACACGTCATCCCTAAGCAGTCTGCTTGACATCAGATAAGAATAGAGGACAGCGTCTCACAAGGTGGCCATGCAGAAATATAACAATATTTTTACCCCTAGGGCTGCAGGGAAATAGCATCTTCCAAGGTGACAGGATCCCTTTGAGACTATTGATGTCCATTAAATAGGATCCAAAGGTCATCACCCCTCCCCCCCCAGATCCTTTGTCACGGGATGTTCAGATTTGTATCCTCCTTTCCTCCATTCACCTTTATGCCATCTCATCCGAGATATTGCACCATTGAAGTGAGACTAAAGCGTGCTCACACCACATTTTCCATTTATTTTTTGTTAATTTTTACGTAGTCAAGATCACAAGAAAAAAAACATGGATGCAAAACAAGATGTGTGTCCAGCTGGATCCTGTCACCTGTGACCAGGTCAGCCGGACCACATCACTTCAGCATCCAGTTACCGTACATTCTGTTCTAAGGGCAAACCCCAAAAAACACAAAACAGCAGCTTAAAAAATAGACTGAGGTGTGACCCAGAGACGTAGCCGATATTTATAAGTTACGGAGACTTTCCATCTTATGTCCACAAGGATCAGTTTGCAAAGAAGTAATGGAAATGCTCCAGCTCTCAGCCCCCGTCCCCCTCTCAGCCCGCGCCATCATATACATGACGTCACCCCGGTGAGGAGCCCGGATCACCATCATATACATGACGTCACCCCGGTGAGGAGCCCGGATCACCATCATATACATGACGTCACTCCAGTGAGGAGCCCGGATCACCATCATATACATGACGTCACCCCGGGGAGGAGCCCGGATCACCATCATATACATGACGTCACTCCGGTGAGGAGCCCGGATCACCATCATATACATGACGTCACTCCGGTGAGGAGCCCGGATCACCATCATATACATGACGTCACCCCGGTGAGGAGCCCGGATCACCATCATATACATGACGTCACACCGGTGAGCAGCCCGAATCACCATCATATACATGACGTCACCCCGGTGACAGGAGCCCGGATCACCATCATATACATGACGTCAACCCGGTGAGGAGCCCGGATCACCATCATATACATGACATCACCCCGGTGACAGGAGCCCGGATCACCATCATATACATGACGTCACCCCGGTGAGGAGCCTATATCACCATCATATACATGACGTCACCCCGGTGAGGAGCCTATATCACCATCATATACATGACGTCAACCCGGTGAGGAGCCTATATCACCATCATATACATGACGTCACCCCAGTGAGCAGCCCGGAGCCCAGATCACCATCATAAACATGACGTCACCCTGGTGAGCAGCCCGGAGCCTGGATCACCATCATATACATGATGTCACCCTGGTGAGGAGCCCTGATCACCATCATATACATGACGTCACCCCGGTGAGGAGCCAGGATCACCATCATATACATGACGTCACCCCGGTGAGGAGCCCGGATCACCATCATACACATGACGTCATTCCGGTGACAGGAGCCCGGATCACCATCATATACATGACGTCAACCCGGTGAGGAGCCTATATCACCATCATATACATGACGTCACCCCGGTGAGCAGCCCGGAGCCCGGATCACCATCATATACATGACGTCACCCCGGTGAATGACAGGAGCCCGGATCACCATCATATACATGACATCACCCCGGTGAGAAGTCCGGATCACCATCATATACATGACATCACCCCGGTGAGGAGCCCGGATCACCATCATATACATGACGTCACCCCGGTGAGAAGCCCGGATCACCATCATATACATGACATCACCCCGGTGAGAAGCCTGGATCACCATCATATACATGACGTCACCCCGGTGAATGACAGGAGCCCAGATCACCATCATATACATGACGTCACCCCGGTGAATGACAGGAGCCCGGATCACCATCATATACATGACGTCACTCCGGTGAGGAGCCCGGATCACCACCATATACATGACGTCACCCCGGTGAGAAGCCCGGATCACCATCATATACATGACGTCACCCCGGTGAATGACAGGAGCCCGGATCACCATCATGTACATGACGTCACCCCGGTGAGAAGCCCGGATCACCATCATATACATGACGTCACCCCGGTGACAGGAGCCCGGATCACCATCATATACATGACGTCACCCCGGTGACAGGAGCCCGGATCACCATCATATACATGACGTCACCCTGGTGAGGAGCCGGATCACCATCATATACATGATGTCACCCCGGTGAGGAGCCCGGATCACCATCATATACATGACGTCACACCGGTGAGCAGCCCGAATCACCATCATATACATGACGTCACCCCGGTGACAGGAGCCCGGATCACCATCATATACATGACGTCACCCCGGTGAGGAGCCCGGATCGCCATCATATACACGACGTCACCCCGGTGAGGAGCCCGGATCACCATCATATACATGACATCACCCCGGTGAGGAGCCCGGATCACCATCATGTACATGACGTCACCCCGGTGACAGGAGGCTGGATCACCATCATATACATGACGTCACCCCGGTGAGGAGCCCGGATCACCATCATATACATGACGTCACCCCGGTGAGGAGCCCGGATCACCATCATATACATGACATCACCCCGGTGAGGAGCCAGGATCACCATCATATACATGACATCACCCCGGTGAGGAGCCCAGATCACCACCATATACATGACATCACCCCGGTGAGGAGCCCAGATCACCACCATATACATGACGTCACCCCGGTGAGGAGCCCGGATCACCACCATATACATGACGTCACCCCGGTGAGGAGCCCGGATCACCATCATATACATGACGTCACCCCGGTGACAGGAGCCCGGATCACCATCATATACATGACGTCACCCCGGTGACAGGAGCCCGGATCACCATCATATACATGACGTCACCCCGGTGAGGAGCCCGGATCACCATCATATACATGACGTCACTCCGGTGAGGAGCCCGGATCACCATCATATACATGACGTCACCCCGGTGAGGAGCCCGGATCACCATCATATACATGACATCACCCCGGTGAGGAGCCCGGATCACCATCATATACATGACGTCACTCCGGTGAGGAGCCCGGATCACCATCATATACATGACGTCACCCCGGTGACAGGAGCCCGGATCACCATCATATACATGACGTCACCCTGGTGAGGAGCCCGGATCACCATCATATACATGACGTCACCCTGGTGAGGAGCCCGGATCACCATCATATACATGACGTCACCCCGGTGACAGGAGCCCGGATCACCATCATATACATGACGTCACCCTGGTGACAGGAGCCCGGATCACCATCATATACATGACGTCACCCCGGTGACAGGAGCCCGGATCACCATCATATACATGACGTCACCCCGGTGAGGAGCCCGGATCACCATCATATACATGACGTCACCCCGGTGAGGAGCCCGGATCACCATCATATACATGACGTCACCCTGGTGAGGAGCCCGGATCACCATCATATACATGACGTCACCCTGGTGAGGAGCCCGGATCACCATCATATACATGACGTCACCCCGGTGACAGGAGCCCGGATCACCATCATATACATGACGTCACCCTGGTGACAGGAGCCCGGATCACCATCATATACATGACGTCACCCCGGTGACAGGAGCCCGGATCACCATCATATACCACAAAAAGGATGAGTGATCACATGATCCCGGGGGAAGGGAACAAAGAAAATAATGTGCAAAGAAGGAAAAACTAGGTCAAAATAGCAAAAAAACAAACTATTTGATGCCGTTATATTTGAAAAATTATCAAAATGCCCAAATTGTTGTTTTTTTGGGAGATTTCTGTGACATCAGCAAGAAACCAGACAGATCTGTGCCTGGAGGACACAGAGGAGGGGAGAGGGCAGGAAGGGGTTAATGTATATGTGCACACTCAGCCCCTATACCGGGCCCTGCACCCCTCTGTGATCACCCACCATTGTCCACTAAGGCCAGAGCAATCGATCCCACAATGGCCGATCATCACCACACACATACGTGAGTCCGGCAGGAAACACTGAGGACCCAACCCATGAGAGTCCCAGATGACGTCACAGCACGCAGTATATACCTGGTGTACCGCTCTCCAGGCTGCAGGGGATCCCGCTCCTCAGCCCGGCCGCCGGCAGGGTTTACATTCACGCTTCCGTGTTTAGCTCCGCCTCTCCTGAGGTGACGTCACTCTCTCCTTCCGACTACAGCTGAGTGACGTCAGCGGGAGTCTCCACACCACGTGACCTCACCAGGGACTCCCTGTATGTATAGGGGTCACTAGGTTTATTTTTAAATGTTATAAATATGTGAGCGTATAAATGTATGGATACAATATAAGTGTGTGACCACAACAGGGCATATCCGCCTCACTGTCCTAAAGCATGAAGCTATGGCTGCCTCACACTGCCTGTGTGTGTGCTCTTGTATCCACCTCCTCCCCCATTGACTTTCAATGGTGACACAGGAACATGCGGTTGTATTCAGTTGTATTTGGTTGTATGCAGTTGTATGTGGTTGTATGCGGTTGTATTTGGTTGTATGCGGTTGTATTTGGTTGTATGCGGTTGTATTTGGTTGTATGCGGTTGTATTTGGTTGTATGCAGTTGTATGCGGTTGTATTCAGATGTATGTATTTGATTGTATGTGGTTGTATGCAGATGTATGTGGTTTTATTTGGTTGTATGCGGTTGTATTCAGATGTATGTGGTTGTATCTGGTTGTATTCAGTTGCATTTGGTTGTATGCAGTTGTATGCGGTTGTATTCCGTTGTATGCAGTTGTATGTGGTTGTATGCGGTTGTATTTGGTTGTATGCGGATGTATGTGGTTTTATTTGGTTGTATGCGGATGTATGCGGTTGTATTCGGATGTATGCGGTTGTATTCAGTTGTATTTGGTTGTATGCGGTTGTATTCCGTTGTATGCGGTTGTATTTGGTTGAATAGAGGGGCCCGGCGGCCTGCACCACTGATGGATAGCCCAGGCTGAACCCGAGGAAGAACAGAAGGAGCCAGGTGAGCCCGACTGACCCGGGACACTGGCGGCTGGACCAAAGAACCAGAGTGCCGGCTCTGTAGATGTGGCCGGGTAGCTTTATGCCCCAACCATGAAACTCCGGTGGGATACGGGAGCTCTATGTCCCGAGACCCAACAACCGGTGCGGTGAATGAAAAAGCCATGGTACTAGGGCTAGTGACCCAGAGTGTGGGACAGATCACTGTAGAGGCAGTGACGGCCGGACCATACCCACACGTGAAGAGGAGAAGGAGAGGGCCAGAGAGGTACACTGAGGGGGGAGTGACGCAGATGAACCATCCCAGCTGCAGTAAGAACCTAAGCCTGTAAAGAGCTGCCGTGTGAGCCCAAGTCTGTTGTAACAACTGTAATGTGACTGTGAAGCTGTGTTGTTTGAGAGTAACAAGTAAAAGCCCGGTAAAGCCCAATACGGTGTGGACTCCTTTGTTTTATCTGCAGGGAAGAAGAGAAGCTGCAACCACGCACAGACTACACCTTCGGATACCCTGGGGATCGGGCCTACCCGAAGAGGGCTCACCATTCCATCACTGCTCCCACCATCACCCCAGCGGTCCCAATTGCAGCGGTGGCCTCATATAGCCTCACACTACGGGTGGCGTCACAAACTACTTTCATAAACTTTATTTTATTTTTCCTCAATCCCCTTTTATTGGCACACCTGGGCATACGGAGCCAGGTCACGTCACCGTGACAATTCCCCCGCAGACTGAAGAGAGGGCCTGGTTCCAAGTACCCCCTGCCCCAGGGTGCGTCACTTACAGATGTTGTCCTTGGTGGGATTTGAATCCAGGACCCCAACGCTGCAAGGCTGCAGTGCTAACCACTGAGTCACCATACAATGCTAACCAATGAGCCACCTTACAGTGCTAACCACTGAGCCACCGTGCAGTGCTGACCACTCAGCCACTGTACAGTGCTAACCACTGAGCCACCATACAGTGCTAATCCCTGAGCCACCGTATACAGTGCTAACCACTGAGCCACCGAACAGTGCTAACCACTGAGCCACCATACAGTGCTAACCACTGAGCCACTGTACAATCCTAACCACTGAACCACCATATACAGTGCTAACCACTGAGCCACCGTACAGTGCTAACCACTGAGCCACCATACAGTGCTAACTACTGAGCCACCATACAGTACTAACTACAGAACCACCATACAGTGCTAACCACTGAGCCACCATACAGTGCTAACCACTGAGCCACCATACAGTGCTAACCACTGAGCCACCGTATACAGTGCTAACTACTGAGCCACCATACAGTGCTAACCACTGAGCCACCGTATACAGTGCTAACCACTGAGCCACCATACAGTGCTAACTACTGAGCCACTATATAGTGCTAACCACTGAGCCACTATACAGTGCTAACCCCTGAGCCACTATACAGTGCTAACCCCTGAGCCACTGTATACAGTGCTAACCACTGAGCCACCATACAGTGCTAACTACTGAGCCACTATATAGTGCTAACCACTGAGCCACTACACATTGCTAACTACAGAACCACCATACAGTGCTAACCACTGAGCCATCGTACAGTTCTAACCACTGAGCCATCGTACAGTGCAAACCACTGAGCCATCGTACAATGCTAACCACTGAGTCACCGTACAGTGCTAACCACTGAGCCACCGTACAGTGCTAACCACTGAGCCACCGTACAGTGCTAACTACTGCGCCACCGTACAGTGCTAACCACTGAGCCACCGTACAGTGCTAACCACTGAGCCACCGTACAGTGCTAACCACTGAGCCACCCTACAGTGCTAACCGCTGAGCCACCATACAATGCTAATCACTGAGCCACCATACAGTGCTAACACATGAGCCACCGTACAGTGCTAACCGCTGAGCCACCCTACAGTGCTAACCGCTGAGCCACCATACAATGCTAATCACTGAGCCACCATACAGTGCTAATCACTGAGCCACCATACAGTGCTAACCACTGAGCCACCATACAGTGCTAACCACTGAGCCACCATACAGTGCTAACCACTGAGCCACCATACAGTGCTAATCACTGAGCCACCATAAAGTGCTAACCACTGAGCCACCATACAGTGCTAACCACTGAGCCACCATACAGTGCTAACCATTGAACCACCGTACAGTGCTAACCACTGAGCCACCATACAGTGCTAACCATTGAACCACCGTACAGTGCTAACCACTGAGCCACCCTACAGTGCTAACCGCTGAGCCACCATACAGTGCTAACCGCTGAGCCACCATACAGTGCTAACCACTGAGCCACCATACAATGCTAACCACTGAGCCACCATACAGTGCTAATCACTGAGCCACCATACAGTGCTAATCACTGAGCCACCATACAGTGCTAACCACTGAGCCACCATACAATGCTAACCACTGAGCCACCATACAGTGATAATCACTGAGCCACCATACAGTGCTAACCACTGAGCTACCATACAGTGCTAACCACTGAGCCATCGTACAGTGCTAACCATTGAACCACCGTACAGTGCTAACAACTGAGCCACCCTACAGTGCTAACCGCTGAGCCACCATACAGTGCTAACCGCTGAGCCACCATACAGTGCTAACCACTGAGCCACCATACAGTGCTAACCACTGAGCCACCATATACAGTACTAACCACTGAGCCACCATATACAGTGCTAACCACTGTGCCACCGTACAGTGCTAACCAGTGAGCCACCATACAGTGCTAACCACTGAGCCACCCTACAGAAGCTAACCACTGAGCCACCATACAATGCTAACCATTGAGCCACCATTCAGTGCTAACGACTGAGCAACCGTACAGTGCTAACTACTGAGTCACAGTATAGTGCTTATACTTTCAACATGGGAGTCTACGGGCTATCTAAGAGGCATATATCAGGGTTTGGGAAGTCCTCTGCAGTGTGAGTACAGCTGAAGGTAGCAGCCTCTTGCAGATGGTGTATGTGTTGTGCTGTAGTTTGGACTGTGCGCTATTCAATCGGGTTGTGAAAGGTTACTGAGATGAGACATGAGTCACTGTTTGCACAGACTTACACAATAGCCATGAATATTTGACGAGGCCTAGTATAAGGGAGTGACCTGATCAGATATCAACAGCAGAATTACAGTTTTATAACCAAAACTTAAAGGGATGTTTACAGTCATCATGGCCGAAAGTGCTGGCACCATTCAAATTGTTCCAAAAAATGAAGCATTTCTCCCAGGAAGTTATTGCAGTTACACATGTTTTGTTATACACATGTTCATTTCCTTTGTGTGCATTGGAACAGCACAAAAAAACTGGAAAAAAAAGCAAACTGGACATCATTTCACACAAAACCCCCAAAATGGTGATCAATGAGATTTAGATCCAGGCTCATTGCTGCCATTTCAGATCTCTCCAGCACTTTGTTTTCATTCATTTCTGTGGCTTCTTGAAGTATGTTTGGGGTCATTGTCCTGCTGCCCATGTCCAGGGAGATTAGCTACAGTGCCATGGGTTGTAAACTTCTTAATTATGCTGTGCACTGTGGACAAAGGAACATCAAGATCTCTGGAGCTGGACTTGTAACCTTGAGAATGTTGATATCTTTCAACAATCCTGGTTCTCAAGTCCTCAGACAGTTTAGTGTGACACACACAGACGCACAATACAAAGATTGAGTCAACTTCTCCCATTTTTATCTGGTTTCAGGTGTGATTTTCATATTGCCCAGTCCTGTTATTTGCCACAAGTGAGTGTGAACGAGCATCACACAGCTGAAACAAAGCTGTTACCCACAATATTGGAAAGGGGCCAAACCATTTTGGGGGTTTTGTGTGAAATTATGTCCAATTTGCCTTTGTTTTCCCAATTTTTTTGTGTTGTTCTAATACACACAAAGGAAGTAAACGTGTAACTGCAATACTTTTCTGGGAGAAATAATTTGTTTTCTGGAACAATTTCTAGGGTGCCAACCAGGGGTGTAACTACAACAGGTGCAGGGGTTGTGATCACACCCAGGCCCTGCAGCCTAGGGGGCCCCAGAGGTCCCTTTGGCCTATAGAAAAAGACTAATTCTATTAAAAATTTGCAATAATTGGGGGCCCCGTTGGAGCTTTTACATCAGGGCCCCTGAGCCTGAAGTTACACCGCTGCTGCCAACACTTTTGGCCATGACTGCGTATAGGGCGAGAACAGGGAATGAGTATTTATAATAAGGTGCTGATTAACAAACCAATGAGCAAAACGCTCAGATATTCTGTCATTGTGACTGTCCTGAGGAAGGAGCGTAACTCCGGAACGCGTCGAATAAAAGCACTTTCCCGAGAATCAGCGCCATCTCGTTCTGAAACGGCAACGCAGCATTTAACCCTTTTGTCCTTTCTATCTGCATTTCTGCATGGCGGGAGCTGCTGCAGCAGTTACCATCAAGTATTTGCTTTTAGTCTTTTTTTTATCATCTCCATTGCACCTGTCTTTTCATATTTACACAAGCTGTGACCACTGGTGTAATGTGAAGCTCACGGGCCCCGATGCGAAGGCTCCATCGGGGTCCCCAATTATTGCAAATCTTTTAAGAACATTAGTCTTTTTCTATAGGCCAAAGGGACTTTTGGGGCCCCTAGGCTCCAGGGCCCGGGTGTGATTGCAACCCCTGCACCTATTGTAGTTACCCTCCTGGTTGTGACACAGAAATGAGCTGTCAGCCAGCCCCGTCCATACAATCAATAAGAGGAGACGCCAGGACCGGACTTTATAGCTGAAGATTGGGCAATGTTCAGAGGTCACATGTATTAATATACTAATTTAAGCAGCATTTTTACTTGGAAAATCATTTCATTCGAAACTTAAGATACCACTTTATTTTGCAAATACATGAAATTACTTATTTTAGTTACAGAATTTATTCACTCCACTCCAGAGCTGAATTCACAGTTATTCTTATGTCATCTGTAAGGGTAAAGTAAGAAGTTAGTCTCCGGTTGGCTCTTATGCAGCTGGACAGTAGGTTTTTCCTATTGTGCCTTTTTCTGTAAAGGGTTTATTTCCTAGCACCGACTCAGTACAGGGAGACGTGGAGTCAACAGTGAATGCTGTAAGATTTCAGCTCTGAAGTACACAAAATGTGTCAATGCAGCTCTGTACTACAAAACAAGCTGTAATAATGTACAAGATAAGTATTAAATGTAACTTAATGTCTTCTGAGGTGTGCTCACAAAGTATCCTCCCCTCAGGGGTGTAACTATAATAGGGGCAGGGGTACCCAAAAAGTCTTATATATAAAAACATTGCTACTAAAGGTTTGCAAAAATTGGGGTCCCTGTTAAAGCTTTTGTATTGGGACCCATGAGCTTCAAATTATGCCACTGCTCCCTACCCCAAACTTCAGATTGAGAGGGGGCTACAACTCCAGTGTATGTCGCTTATGGCCAAGAATGGGGCACAGTGTGCAGGAGTTCTGCTCTAGCGTGAATCTCTTATTTTAAACCAGATTATGTGCCTTTTTTTAAAGGATTTATTTCGTAGCACCGACACTGTAAAGGGAGAACTGTCCTGACATGGAGTCAAAAGTGAATGCTGAAAGATTTCAGCTCTGAAGTACACAGGGTTTGTTAATGCAGCTCTGTACTACAATACAAGCTGTAATGTGTAAGTAGTAAAAGTTACTTAATGATGTCTCTTGAGGTGTGTTTACTAAGTGTCCCCCCTCAGGGGTGTAACTGTAATGTCTTATGTCTCTTGAGGTGTGCAGACTGAGTATCCTCCCCTCAGGGGTGTAACTACAATCGGTGCAGGCAGTGATGTAACTTGAAGCTGATGGGCCCCAATGCAAAAGCTCCAATGGGGCCCCCAATTACTGCAAGTCTTTAATACCATTAGTCTTGTTCTATAGGCCAAAGGGACTTTTAGGGCCCCCTAGGCTCCTGCAGCCTCTGCACCTATTGTAGGTACACCCCTGGGTGTAACGGTACCCTGGAGCCTTGGGGAGCCCAAAACAATCCTATATAAAAATACCAATGCTATTAAAGATTTGCAATAATTGGGGGCCCTGTTGGAACTTTAGCATTGGGACCCATGAGCTTCGAATTATGCCACCGCGCCCCACCCCAAACTTCAGATTGGGAGGGGGCTACAACTCCAGTGTACGTAGCTTACGGCTAAGAATGGGGCCCAGTGTGCAGGAGTTCTGCTGTAGTTTACAGCTCTTATTTTAGGCCAGATTATGTGCTTTTCTTTGCTTGTTTTGCACAGAAATAAGCACGCGGCGAGCCAGGAATGTCCAGCGCATGCTTGTGTACACAGCGCCAAGGCTCATGATTCCCCAGAAGCAGATAATTCAGGGTTCCCTCCTGTAAGAATATTTAGCCTGGAGCGTGTGGACAGGTCTGCACAATACGTGTTCTGTAATCTGATATTTTTAGCCAGGATTGATGTCGCCTGGGGCTCAGGGGTGTATTCTTCATCATGTCCCCTCCTCTGGGCTATAGAGGATAAAGGCACCTGGACACACCTCACCCTGTACAGTCAGTGTGACAGCTGCGGCTCCTCATACACAACAAGAATGGACTTCAATCTATCTGCAGGTAAGAGACATCATGTACTGTGGACCATATCCCTAATCAGGCAAGGAAGCTGAGATATGGGGTGCTGTAGGGCTAGAACATATAGCTGTTTTGAGCCCTGCTCCTATCTGTCCTTCACTAAAGTCAACATTTCTTAAAATGTTTCCATCATTCAGGGCTTCATTTATCTGATACAGAGCTCCAAATTCTCAGTAGAACAAATAATTAAATTATCACCTGCACCACCACTAGGGGGAGCTTAGTCTATATTGCAAAATAATGGTGTTCCTGAGCGGGTGCAGACATTACAGTATGTGTTTTTCTAACTATTATATTTCTCCATGATTCTTTAATGTCAATACCCTCCAAATGTTTCTTTATATCTTTTTTTTTTTTTGCATTTGATGTCTTTTTTTGCAAAATGCAAGTGTTTTCTTCTACAGAAACAGCACCACTCTTACCAGCAGGGCGTGTGTGGTACTGCAGCTCATTTAATTATACAGAAATCTGAACTTTGAACGCATCTAGGGTTTTATGATAGTGATAACCTGCATACGTCAGTAGGATCAGGACATAAAAAGTAACAATGAAGGGAGTATATCATGGTATGTCAAAGCTAGTGACACCCAGATAACAAGTGTATTTATAGGGATATGCTTAGTGGAGAGAAAATTGCTTTCTCGCTGCCTCTTCGCTTATTCTCCTGGGAAATAAGTGTTGCCAGAGTAGCGTCTAAGTCTTGATAAGGATAGGGTGGGTGATGACATGAAAGAGAACACTCCCTACTCTTATGAAACACTGGGGTACTGTGGGCAGATGAGATACAAGATGACGTCGCCAACTCATAGGCATGCACAATATGCTAGAACACATAAGGAGAGAAGGAAGACTAGCCTTTCACACTCCTCTCTTATGGCCCCTCTTATGCCTTTTGCATACCATCTTAGGACCCATCTTAGGTGTTTTGCATCCATTTTAGTGCCAATCTTAGGCATTTTGTATGCTAATCTTAGGGACCATCTTGGTTTTTTCCATGGAAGTCTTAAACCCTGTGCCCACGAGCGTTCTTTGATACTTCTTTTATGTAGATTTTGCGAATCAGTATGTCTATCCTGAAGAAAGCAAAATCTATGAGAGTCCTTAAGGCTGTGCAATGTGCTGTTTGTTACTTGCAGATTTAGTGCAGATTTAATGCACATCTCAAAATCTGCTTCAAAAAAGCATCAAACAACACACAGTGGCACAGGCCTTAGTGCCCATCGTAGGCTTAGCACACCAGTCTACACCCCATCTTAGGCATTTTGCATGCAATCTTAGGACTCATCTTGGTGTTTTGCATACAAGTTTAGTTCCAGTCTTAGGTATTTGCACCCACTCTTAGAGCCCATCTTATCATTTGCACACCAGTCTTATGCTTTTGCCCACCAGTCTTGGGCCCATCCCTAGATATTCTGTATACCTGTCTTAGGCCCCGTCTTATGTGTTCTGAACACCACACTTAATGAAAGAAGCACTGGAGTAAAGTTGTGCCTCACTCAGTGGTATGCGCCTCTTTAGTGAATTTGACGCAGTGTGGCGCCCCTGCGGTCCGGTCGCCACTATTGGTTTGCGGCAACCAGGATCGGTAAGTCTAGTCACCTGTAAACACACCTGGTCCCAGAGCTAGCAGGTGAACCCAGGTAGTGAGACGGCTCAGGCAGCCATGGGATGGCGGGGGAGACTGGTGGTGGGTGGGAAGTGAGCAGGAAGCGGTTAGGGAGAGGAAGAGAGCAAAGGGAAGACACCAAGGGAAGTGGAGGTTAGTCGGAGGAGGACACCAGAGAGTGAGGAGAGAGAGCACACAGACCCGGAGGCCTGAACCACGATGATGCCTGTCCCGGGCTAAAGACCGCAGAAAGCTAGAGAGAGTCCTAGGGCGCGGCAGTGAGTGATCCACCGCCGCGCCCGAATCTACAGTGAAGTGGAAGGACACGGTGAAGACCAAGGGCCCGGCCCTGAAGGTGGCAAGGAGGCTTCAAGCTCCAACCACAGAACTGGGGGCCACAAGATCTCCAAGTGCTGTGGCCAACTCCTCACAGCGCCGAGAAGGCAGACAGACGTACTATGGCCAGGGGACTATGCCGGTCACCCAAGAAGGTCCGTGGCTACTAGATCGGGGCTCTTTGTGCGGAGGTGTGTGCAGGAAGGAGAACAGGCAGCACTGAGATAGAAAAAGCCCAAGGTGAAAGGAACACAAAGGGGTGCCCTGGACAAGCCATCTTGGTTGCCAAGGACTACCTGGGCCGACACTGTACTTGTGTTGTAACCTGAACTACCTGGCGAGAGAAGCCACGTAAACCGGGTTGGAACTCTGTTTGTGAGACTCTTATGTTCCGCCTGCGCCTGGGAGTGGTAGACTGCCAGATCACACAGACCGCAGGGCCCTGCAGGGGACCTGTCCTGACCCTGCCAGCAGCCAGTTCTGCCCCGCTGGCCTTCCATCACCCCAAATCACCTTAACTCTGGATGCCCTGGAGACCCGATCCTCCCGTGGGAGCAGAACCATCACAGCTGCAACTCCATCTTCCTAGAGGTCCTGGACCGCAGCAGCGGCTCCTACTGGCCGCCTTCCACGGGTGGCGTCACGACAAACTCTTTTTCTTTTGTTTTCCTTTTCCTCTCTATTTCTACCCTTTTCCCCTTTTTACTGACTGTCCACCGGGGACCACGGACCGGGTCACGGCACCGTGACATCCCACAGCCACGACGACATCGAGAGGGCCCAGTTCCGAGTATCCCACGGCCCCCACTGGGGCGAGTCACATCTCTCCACTGTCGTGCTCAAAACTAAGAACATTTCTAGCTTAATTTACTAAATTTTATGGTGTAATTTGCGCCATTTTTGCTGATGAATTTGTTGGGCTGGCTTGGCCCGCAAGGCTGTCATAGAGACTTCAAAGTTGAGCAAAAATGTTTCAATATTTTAAAGTTTTTCAAAAGAAAATTGCCTAAAAACCCTTGTTTGAGAGTGTCACAAAAAGTGTCAACACTAAATTATGGTATGGATGATGGATATTTTCGGTCAGGGTGCTGTCTATGCGCACAGACTTGTATGTCTGTGCTACCACCAGCCATTTTGCTACACAAACCCCTGGTTTAGCACATACTAGTCTAGATCTAGCTAATAGATGAGACTAGTGCATGCCAATAGCCACAATGGGCCGATAAATGCACCCTTTATCTTAAGAAGTGAGCTATAATATAAATATACCAAACTTATGTTTTACAAGATTTTTCTCCATATGTAAAGAAGTTACTTATTTCCCTGTATGAAATGCACCAGTGAGAATAATAGTCTAAGTATTATCTCTTTATAGCAGTTGACCCAAAGAAAGTCGAGGATGCTAAAAAGCACGGACATGGTGACGTGAAGCACGGCAATAAGCACGGAGAACACGACCACAAGCATGGAGAACATGGCCACAAACATGGAGAACACGGCCACGGAGGAGGCCACTGCAAGGGCCACAAGGTAGAACAACTGATAAATGGTCTTAGAATTACAGCCGTGTATATGTATCAATATAAGGTGATATTCTAAGATTTTGTGTCTTCATAGGGCGATCACAGCCATTCCAGCGACTCCAGTGATTCCAGCAGCTCAAGTGGAAGTGACTGTGAAAAAGGGAAGGTAAGAGAGGTGTAAACCCAAGGAGGACTGCTCTAGGGTGTGTGCATACGCCAGCTTTTAGATGCTGTCACACGAATATGATCACTTTGTTGATTTATTTTTTCCCTAAATGCATGTACCTGCATGGTATTTAAAAAAAATTGTATTGCTTGTCTTCTACAGCCTCTATGTATCACTGTACATAGCAGACTGCAGAATAAGCAGTGCTTTTTTAGTGAAAATCTGAAGAGCGCCAAGGGCCACTGCCGGCGGTAATCATGGGGCAGGCAGGGGTGGAGAGCGGATCTCAGGCGGTGGCGGATCTGAGGTGGCACTACATGTAGGGGGGTGGAAATGCAGCCCGGGGGGTTGGAGCTATATGGGGACTGCCGTTTGCCGCCGCCCAATGCATGCTGCCTGGTACCTCAAGGGTAGACCGTGCACAGGATCTCCCGGCCGCCCGACAGCACCCCCCTCCCCCCAACCTCAATCTCTGCCGCCGGCTGATAGCAATCCCCCCCCCCCGCTTTCCCCCCACTCCTCAGAAATGCGTAAAAGCACTGAGAATAAGTTATTAGTAGATCCCACATACAGCTTGTCTGACCACAGGTTTGTGACTCTTTCATTTTCATTACATCAAATTTCAGCTTTTTTCATCACATGCAATGTACATTGATGCATAGAGGCTGTAGAAGACAAACAATCCAAACACTGCTATTGAAACCCAATTGTAAAAATGCTTCACAGAAAATAATACATACATTAAAATGGGTTTGTACTAACATGAGAAAATACCACCGGTCTTTAGCATGGGGGATAATTTTATCACACCCCCAGCGGTCGAACAGGGTTCTGAAGCCCCCTGTCTGAATGAACAGAGGTCAAGCATGCAAATGTCCGCTTCATTCATTCTCAATGGCTGCCATAGATAGGGCACAGCACAGATACTTTGTCCTTGGAACTGCTGAGGATCCCAACTATCGGATTCCCAGCAATCAAGATCTTCTACCCTATTATTGATCAAAAAGCAACGATTCAAGTCAGCTAATCCTCTGTAGAGATTCATATAAGGGAATCTGGCATCAGAGTTCTATAAAAACATAGTTTACATCCAAAAAGTCATAAAAATATCCCGTTACTATGAGGGAGATGAGCGTAAAAGCAAATAAAGTGGTTAAATCAAACACATTTCGGACATAACGAGTCCTTATTCATTTATATAACTACTTATTTGCTTTTACTCTCATCCTCCTTTTTATAATGGGACATTTTTATGGAATTTTTGGAAATAAATTACATTTTTATAGACCTCTGATGCCGATTCTCTTATAGGAGCATCCACTCCTGGCACAAATCATTTAATGGGGTTGTCCACTACTAGGATAACCCTTTCTTATTCCCCATCAGGGCCGGTTTTAGGCAAAGTGGGGCTCTAGGCAAAAGGTTAAAGTGGGCCCTAAATGCTCAGGCCACTTTCACATCTAACGCTTTGCTGCATTTTGCTCAATTTGCATTTCCATGCGTTTTTACCGCAAAAACGCATCAAAACGCATGTGTTTTTGTTCCCATTGATTTTAATGGAAACACATGCAAAAACGCATTTGCGTTTTCAAAAACAGAAAACGCATGCGTTTTTGCCAACTCTGCCCAAAACATCGGGGAAGACGTTTTGTGCTGCGTTCGCAAAAATGCATGCGTTTTGCGTTTTTGAAAACGCACATGCGTTTTTACATGCGTTCCCATTGAAATCAATGGGGGAAAAAACGCTAGCGTTTTTAATGCGTTTTTAGCGGTAAAAACGGCTAGAAAGGCAAATTTAGCAAAACGCACACCAACCTTAGATGTGGAACAGGCCGTAGTTATATGGTAACAGTGACTTCATAAGTTGATTATCTAGGTCAGAATAAGAACATACTGAACATCATTTTTATTTCAATCATAAAAAAAACAACTGAAATTTGTAAAAAAAAAAAATATTTATTTTTTATTTTCCGAGACCCATGATGTTTTAATTTTTGAAGATACAGGGCTATGTGAGGGCTTACTTTATGTGCCCTGAGCTGACATTTTTACTGATACCATTTTGAGTCAGATACAACATTTTGATCGCCTTTTATTGCATTTTATTGTAACAACGTGGTGGCCTAAAAAACATAATTCTGGCATTTTTATTTTTTTCCATTACGCCATTTACCAATTGGATTAATTTACTTCATATATTATTAGCTTAGATTCTTACGAACGCAGCGATACCAAATATGTGTATTTTTACATTTTTTTCACTGTTTTATTGCTATTTTCAGTTCAGCTCCTTTGGGGGCCCCTAAGAGAGTGGGGGCCCTAGGCAACTGCCCAGTCTGCCCCCCCTAACGCCGGCCCTGTTCCCCATATGTGCCCTTATTAAAATAAGAAAGCTTATACTCACCTCTGGTGCTGGCAAAGTTTGAGTGGGGTTGGCACTCGCTCTCCTGCGGTTCATGTGAGGTTGTTATATCACGCGAGCCCCCCGACCAGTCACCGCCATGGGGAATGAGAAGGGGTTGTCCTAGTAGTAGACAACCCTTAAAGGGAATCTGTCAGTAGATCAGCCTTCCTAAGCAGTGGCATAACTTAAAGCTCATGGGTCCCAATGTGAAAGCTCCATTGGGGCCCCCAATTATTGCAAATCTTTAAGAGCAATAGTCTTTTTCTATAGGCCAGAAGGATCTTTGGGGCCCCCCTAGCTCCAAGGCCATCAGATCACAGATATCAAGATTTCATTTTATTCAGCTATATAGACGGCTTAGTAGGATCAATCCTACTGCCAAATTCCTTACAGATGCCCATATGCTTTAACTTTAGATTCCTTATAATTATGTGGTCATTATCCATCACTCTGTATCACATTGGTCTTCCTACACTTGCCCCCTTCTGAGCCATTTAATGTAGTAATCCCCAACCTTTTTTGCACCAGGGACCGGCTTCATACAAGACCATTTTTCCGTGGCCAGGCAGGGTGGGGTGGCATAGGGGCGGGATTATGGAGAAGGGGTGTCGTTTAGTACCCTGTTTCCCCGAAAGATGCGCTATGTCTTATTTTCACAGGATGTCTTATTTTTTCATCCCCCAATATGGTATCCCCATCATCTCCTTGCAGCCCCTATCATCCCTTTGCAGCTCACAATATCCACATCATCCCCTTGCAGCCCCGTATACTGCATCCCCATGATCATCTCCTTGCAGCCCCCATCATCCTTTTGCAGCCCCCATCCTCATGCAGCCCCCAATACTGAATCTCCCATCATCCCCTTGCAGCCCCCAATTCTGTGTCCCCCTTCATCATCCCCTTGCAGCCCCCATCATCTCCATGCAGCCCCCATCATCCTCTTGCAGCCCCCATCATCTCCATGCAACCCCCATAAGCCTCTTGCAGCCCCCAATTCTGCAACCCCCATCATCCCCATGCAGCCCCCAAGGAGACAGATGGCCCCCGGACAGCACATTTCTCATGAGCAATACTTTATCTTGCAGGTTTCAAAAATTCACAGAAAAAAATGTTTATGGAGTATTTGGAAATATGGAATATATTAAAGGGTTCTCTCCGAAATGTAATGTTAAAAGTTATTGATCACTGGGAATTCGGACAGGGTCTGGGAGCTGTCATGTGAATGCTCCACTTTCACTCCATTCATTGTCTATTTGTTGGCCAGAGAAAGAAAGATACAGCATATTCCAACATATCCGACAGGTGGTCTCATAGAAAATGGATGGCGTGGAGGCCGAGCACCTGCACTGCTACCATGCCAGGTTCCTTGGTCCCACAGCCCCGATCCCACCATACAAGGCTCCATTTTATTAAATGACCCTGTACTGACAGCAAGCAGAGATCTTATATATTGTAAGGAATTGATGCAGAAAATCTTTTAGGAATATCGCCATCTACAGGCTGCCGCATGTATAACCCACACTAAATCAAGCAAGAAAAGTTGACAGTAAACTTTCTCCTAACTTTGTTCGTTCCTCTCTGCAGTCACACGGGAAGGACACGAGCACAAGAAGAAGGAAAAGAAATTACATAAGGAGAAAAAACCCAAAGATAAGAAAGAGAAAAAAGAGAAAAAAGAAAAATCCGAGAAGAAACATTAATGGAAATGTTTTTCTGTGTTTCTTCCTCCAGCAGAAATCACTGTATGGTCTGAAAGTAATTTATACCCCGGCTTGTCAGCAGTCACATTAGGCTGTCATTGGGGGGGTCATCCTATATCTGAAGAGCAGAGGCTGAGACGTCTGAAGGTCAATAAAGGCTTCTGGAATCAACCTCAATGTATGGAGAACTTACTATAGCGATTATTGTGTGTGCCCCGAACCACAGGGATCAGTGTTATCACTGAATGGCTACCTCGATCTCTAAAGCTGTAGCACATGGAGGGGGTCTTCCTTCCGTACATAAGTCATAAGTGGGGGACTGGGATCTCAAGGTTAGCGGGTTCTGAAACTCTTGCAGATTTTTATTATTATAGCGCCATTCATTCCATAGCACTTTACATGCGAGAAGTGGAATACATAGACAAGTACAATAATCATGAACAATACAAGCCACACACAGGTACAGGAGGAGAGAGAACCCTGCCCACGAGGGCCCACAGTCTACAAGGGATAAGTGAGGATACAGTAGGTGAGGAGAGAGGACCTTGCCCACGAGGGCCCACAGTCTACAAGGGATGGGGGAGGATACAGTAGGTGAGGAGAGAGGACCCTGCCCATGAGGGATCACAGTCTACAAGGGATGGGTGAGGATACAGTAGGTGAGGAGAGACGACCTTGCCCACGAGGGCCCACAGTCTACAAGGGATAAATGAGGATACAGTAGGTGAGGAGAGAGGACCCTGTCCATGAGGGTTCACAGTCTACAAGGGATGGATGAGGATACAGTAGGAGAGGAGAGGGGTCCCTGCCCACGAGGTCTCACAGTCTACAAGGAATAAGTGAGGATACAGTAGGTGAGGAGAGAGGACCCTGTCCATGAGGGTTCACAGTCTACAAGGGATGGATGAGGATACAGTAGGAGAGGAGAGGGGTCCCTGCCCACGAGGTCTCACAGTCTACAAGGGATGGGTGAGGATACAGTAGGTGAGGAGAGAGGACCCTGCCCATCAGGGCTCACAGTCTACAAGGGATGGGTGAGGATACAATAGGAGAGGAGAGAGGACGCTGTCCATGAGGGCTCACAGTCTACAAGGGATGGGTTAGGAGGGAGGACCCTGCCCATGAGGGCTACCAGCCTACAAGGAATGGGTGAAGGATACAGTAGATGAGGACCCTGCCTGCGAGGGCTCACAGTCTACAAGGGATGGGTGAGGATACAGTAGGTGAGGAGAGATGACCCTGCCCGCGAGGGCTCACAGTCTACAAGGGATGGGTGAGGATACAGTAGGTTAGGAGGGAGGACCCTACCCATGGGGGCTCACAGTCTATAAGGGATGCGTGAAGGATACAGTAAATGAGAGAGGACCCTGCCCGCAAGGGCTCACAGTCTACAAGAGATGGACGAGGATACAGTAGGTGAGGGTAGAGCTGGTCATGTGGCAGTCTAGTGGACTGAGGATCACTGCAAGTTGTAGGCTTGTCAGAAGATGTGATGAGGAGAGGAGAGAAGGAGATATTGTGAGGATCGGTAGTTACGTGCAGGTAAGTACCGCAATACCATGTCACAGCTGTACAAAGCAGAAAGGTTGTGGGTGGCATGGTTGTATGTCATGGTTAGGGGTTTTGAACTGGAGTCTCTGAGTAATGGGAAGCCAATGAAGGGATCGGCAAAGAGGAAAGGCTGGAAAATAGCAGGGCACAGGTGGATTAGTCGGGCAACAGAGTTTAGGATAGATTGTAGGGGTGCAAGAGTGTTAAAAGGGAGGCCATGGAGCAGAAGGTTCCAGTAGTCTAGGTGGGAGATGATGAGGGCATTCACTGTGTTTTAGCAGATTCTTAAGGAAATGTACAGATATGAAAAATAGTTTTGAGTTGGAAGTGTAAAGGGCTTGGATATGTGGTATGAAGGTGTGATCAAGGGTTACTCTAAAGGCTCAGTTACACACACAGATAATTGTGCAGAGATTGTTCGCAGATCACTGGTTGCAGTGAAATCATGGACACATTGTTCCATTTGTACACAGCCACAAAATGGAACTATGTGTCCATGATTTCACTGCAACCAGAGATCTGTGAACAATCTCTGCACAATTATCTGTGTGTGTAAACCGGCCTTTAGGCAGCGATCCTGCGTGGCTGGGGAGCGTGAGCTGCCACTGACTTTGATGGATAGGTCTAGTCTGTTGGGGGGGGTCTAGTGAGATGGGGAAAGATTATGAATCCTGTTTTCTTCAGAGACTTTTGTACCTGGTCACACATTTCCACTGTAGCACTACAGGGAACATATAGTATTCACAGCCTCTATTTATATGACTATGCAAAAGCAGAAGGGTCCCACCATATGCCCAATACAGCAAAAGGGGCAATCACAGCAGATCGGTCCTTGTATTAGTACTTTGTGAGGCACAGTAAGGTGATTTTTCAGCAGCACCCACCAGGGCGTGTGGACGTGTCCTCCGGCAGGTGATCGGAGCTGCTGCTCCTTCGTGCAGATTCCTGCTCGCACACCTGCCCTGGGGGAGCCTCAGTACAGTTTCCGCAATTATCTAAGGATCAACAATATTCCTAGGAGGACGTTTCCACAACATCTCACATAACAAACCTGAACCCTCCTTCACTGCTAATGAGGTCCGATCTACTGGATAATGAGCTAAGGCCACTAATTAGTTATCATGAGCAACAAGGACGGATACACAGATCCCCCTTATTCCCCCTCCACCCATCCTGTACATGATCATATGGGATCATCAGGACAGGGCATGTTTACTCTTCTAATAAAGGGGGAAAAAACACAAATGTTAGGCTGAGTTCAGATGTCCAGTAATCGTTTATTAGAACAGATCCAGCAGTAAACACAACTTTGTTTTTAAAAAGGAGAATTTTGTGTACTCACCGTAAATTCCTTTTCTCTTAGCCTCTAATTGGGGGGACACAGGACCGTGGGTGTTATGCTGCTGTTCACTAGGAGGCGACACTAAGCAGATCTGCAAAAGAGTAAGGGTACCTTTACACGCCACAACCACGGTGAGAAATCTGACATGCAATCTGTAGTCCCGTCACCATCGCCGTGAAATTGACTCAAAAGTGCGGCGTGTAATTGGAGAATCCGGCGGCAACCAAAAAAGTTGCGCCTGATTCTGATTTCACTGCACCGCTCCAAAATAGAGGCAACCATGAAGGCGACATTCCCTGCTTTTGGCGTGTGAAGGGGCAATAGTGATGGAATCAGCGTCGCCTATTGATTTCCCGTAGGCGTGCCACAGCGTGCTGGAGCCTGTGCCCCATCAGCGATGATTGGTGGTGGCTACTGTGTTCCCATTGGCTGACACATAGTCATTGTGTAGTGTAAGCCACTGTCCTGCACAAAACCGCTCCTGTGTGACACTGTAGCACCTCGAAAGTGTGTCGCAGCAGCCACTTTCGACAACACGAGCGTATATTCATCACAAACTCCGATAGGCAATAGCGTCATATATTAGCCAGCCTTCCAGCGCAGGCTGGCCATTCATAACGCTATTGTGTTGTCCAATGAGCGTGTTTGGGGCGCCGTGTAAAACAATTTGGCACGGCTATGTTCTTGCGGCGCTGAACATGTACGCCCACATTCCTTTGGGGATTGCGGCGAGGGGAGTCTACCGGATGTTTCCCGCTGTTGGTGTGGTGATTTCCGGGGCGACACATCGCCTTAGGTTGAGGGCAAAATTGCGGCATGTAAAAGCGCCATAAGCAATCTGAGGCAACTGTGAAAAACGTGCACGCGCATGTTAGATCGCCTCCTACCGCCACCAAAAATTGCGGCGTGTAAAGGTACCCTAAGGTAACTGGAATTGTGAGTCTGACCAGTCTTGAACTAAGGCATCCGCCCCGAAAGCTCGCGGGTCGTGAGATATTGCCATGAACGTTGCAACCTTCATGTTGAACCGAGATGCCATCAGGTCTGTCTGGAGTCCCCCAGCGACGGCATATTTGCTGGAACACGTCGGGATGTAGGGACCACTCTCCCGAGTCCATGCCCTGATGACTGAGAAAATCCGCTTCCCAGTTCTCCACCCCCAGGATATGAACCGCTGACAACGTTGAGTTCGTCGATTCTGCCCAATGCAAAACGCGTTGCACTTCGTGCATCGCCTGGAGACGGCGGGTTCCGCCTTGATGGTTGATATATGCCACGGCTGTGGCATTGTCCGATTGAATCCGGACTTGTGTCCCTGCTAGCAGAGAATGGAAGGCCTTCAGAGCCAGAAATATTGCTCGGATTTCCAGGAGGTTGATGGGCTTGGATGACTCCACTGGGGACCATGTTCCCTGCGCCGTGTGATGACGGTATACCGCTCCCCATCCACTCAGACTTGCGTCGGTGGTGACTACCTTCCAGCGAACCAGTAGAAAAGACTTTCCCTGAGTGAGAGAATGTGGTTTTAGCCACCAATGGAGGGAACTCCTCGCTGCAGGTGACAGTCGGAATAGTCTGTCCAGGGCAGAAGGACTCCTGTTCCATGCAGTCAGAATTGCCAGTTGGAGAGGCCTGAGGTGAAGTTGGGCGAACGGCACCGCTTCCATAGAGGCAACCATCCTGCCCAAGACTTTCATGGCAAATCGAAGCGATCGAGGATATGGGTGCAAGAGACTGTGGACTCCCTGACATAGGGCATTTGCCTTGTCCTGAGGAAGAAGGACCAGACCCCTGGGGGTGTCGAACTGCATTGCGAGGAACATCAGAGATTGTGACGGGACTGGTGAGGACTTCTGAAGATTCACCAACCAGCCTAGACGACGCAGGGTGTCCACCGTGATGGAAACACCCTGCTGACACTCCCTGAAGGTAGGGGCTTTGATGAGCAAATCGTCCAGGTATGGCAGGACTACCAATTCTCTCGTGTGCAGAATGGTCATGACAGCCGCCATGACCTTGGTAAACACCCTGGGAGCCGTCTCTAGGGCGAACGGAAGGGCCACAAACTGGTAATGGTTTTGGTCGATAGCGAATCGGAGAAAACGCTGGAGGATTGTTGCGATTGGGATGTGGAGGTAAGCGTCCTGTATGTCGATGGACGCAAGAAATTCGTTCTTCTCCATGGACGCTATGATGGAGCACAGTGACTCCATGCGGAAATGCTGAACCTTTACGAATGCGTTTAACTGGTTTAGATCCAGAATGGGTCGTACCGCACCTCCTTTCTTGGGTACTACGAAAAAATTTGAGTAAAACCCTTGGAAGCGCTCGGCTGGCAGCACTGGCATGATGACACCTGTCTTCAAAAGGGAATCTACCGCCTGAAAGAAGGCGCGAGCCTTGGATGGGCGAGCGGGTGGAATCGACAGGAAAAAACAATTTGGAGGTTGGGCTTTGAATTTTATAGTGTATCCGGGAGACACTAAGGTTTTTACCCAATTGTCGTTGGCAGTAGTGAGCCAGACCTGACGAAAGCGTGAAAGCCGGCCACCAACCTGAAGAGTGTCTTCCGGAAGAGACGAGTCAGGAAGAAGAGAACCTGCTGGACTTTGAGATCTGGCCTGGCGAGAATGAGACTGCCAGTTTGCACCAGTCTTCCGTGTCGTCTGGGTGCGCTCCCTACGGGGGGACCTGTTGCCCGCCGGTGAAGGCTTCAAGACTGACCAACCAAAGGAATTCCGAAAGGACCAGAAACGGGTCTGTTGACGATGATTGAAGGGCTGTTCAAATCTTTCGTTGCGGAAGAGAGGTACTTTTACCCCCAGTGGCGTCTGAAATCAATTGATCCAGCTTTTCCCCAAATAAACGTCCACCAATGTATGGAAGACATGTGAGTGACTTTTTAGACGCTGCATCTACCTTCCACTCTATCAGACAGAGGGCTCGCCTGATCGTTATGGCATTGGAAGCTGTAGCCGCAGCACAGTTAGCAGAGTCTAAAGCGGCATGCATTGAATACTCAGCGGTAACCGATATTTGAGCTACTTCGTCCAACAAGGCTGGATCAGCCTGTGAAGATCGTAGAGACGTGTGTAAGGAGCCTGCCCTTGTCATAATGGCCTTTGATCCCAAACTGAAGCAAAGGCTGGACCTAGAGAAGAGCCTGAAGCCTCAAAGACGGACTTCGCCATCTGCTCTACCTGACGGTCAGTGGCATCCTTAATGGATGAACTGTCCGGTAAGGACAGAAGCGTCTTGGTAGCGAGACGAGATATAGGAGGGATCCACCTGTGGCGGTTCTGTCCAATCTTGGGTGACCTTAGGTAGGAATGGATAACATGTTTCCACAGCCTTACAGTTACCAAACCTCTTGTCAGGCTGTAACCTATGTTTCTTGAGAATTTCCTGAAACTCTGGATGATCTGAGAAATATTTATGTGGCCTTTTGGCCCTCTTAAAGGACACCTTATGCTCCGGAACATCAGCCGGAGGGTCTTACACATCCAGAACTTGGTTGATGGACGTAATCAAATCCTCAACTAAAGCCACCGTATTGTCGATCTAGATCTAGAGACTAATCTAAAGGGCCTGTCACACGTGTCCAATTGTCCGCCCGCGATATCGCTCATGCGTCACAAATTATTAATCGCCTGAGCGATGTGAATATCGCAGGTAAGATGTCACACGCGTCAATATGACCCAGCGAAGCGGTGATGTCGCCATCTTGCGAGCGATTTTATTTAGTCCGCTTGTACGATGTCAAAATAGGAAAATACGTCGCTGAGTTTAGTGTCACCACGCAGCGATGCACAAGGTCTACTGAGCGATGAGCGACAGGTTTTACATCTGGCAGTGAAACCTGCGATCGCGAACAGCGACATATCGCTGGTTGCATCGCTTGGTCACACACTTCAATGTCGCTCCTGCGTCACTTTTACTCGCTTGAGCGACTGAAAATCCTGACGTACGAGCGACATTGACAGCGTATCGACGTGTGTTGACATCCCTTAAGTCACTATCTGAGTCTGAAGTAAAGAGACCTTCAGACTCCTGTGAGTCTTCCTGACGTCTGTAAGGTGGACAGGCTCTAGAACCACCAGGGAATTCCAGAGATGGATACCTCTGTGTTCTCTTACGCCCAGACTCAGAAACTGACGGGGCAGGGTCAGTGGTCTGTCATGGGTCCGACACTTCTGTCTGAGACGCAGCTGCCTGAACGGTGGTCTCAGGTGGCGAATGGACTTGCATAAACCGAAGCAATGTGGCAGACAACCTGTCAATGGACTGCGTCATATTCTGAGACATAACTGTGGCCCATGCAGGGGTAGGGTCTGGGGCACTGGGAGAAGCCCGGGTAGTGGGGGTCTCAGTATCTGCAGCCTGCGTGCAGCTCTGACAGTGTGGCGAGGTGCATCCTGCAGGAAGGTCAGCCTTACAAGCAGTGCAGGTAGCATAGTAAGTGTTGGCTGCCTTGGAGCTTTTCTTACTCCTATTGCCAGACATTGTGATATGAACCTTCTGGTAAATTGGGAGTCAAACCCAGGTGTCTCTTCTATAATAAGGCACTCTAACTATTCAGCTAGGTGTTTGAGCCCTTAGTGGAGGGGCTGTGTAGTGGCACTATATGTTTAAACAGTGCCTGCTGCAGGGGAGAGCGCTAAAGGACAGAAATGAGACTGAAACCTCTGCAGAGAAGCTCCCTGCAGAGGTCTTACCAGCGCCAGCGCGCTCCTAGTAGCGGCTGCCCCCCCCGGATGGCTGAGGCGCAGGGCTCCACGTTGTAGAGTAATAGCGGCGGTGTAGGAAGGGGCTGAGCTTGACGAGCGGGCTTCCAGAAGAGAAGCGCGCCTTTGCCAGCTCCGCCAGCTGTATGACGCGTCAGCCGGAGGGGTGGCACAAAGGAGGCAGCTTCCGCGCTAGGCCCAAGCCGAGGGCCTCAATTAATTGAAGGCCCCGAAAATAGTGAAGGGCCGGCACGGAGCTGTAGGGAAAGGCCGTGGAGGGGACCCAGAAGCTCTTATTATCCCACTGGCGGTATGAAACCGCCAGTATAGTAACAGGCAGTACCCACTGTGGCCGATTTCCATAGGCTGATTTATAACAAAGGAACACATGAAAGTAAAGCTGAACGTAGCCTATGTCTGCACAACACTGGAATCGCACATACATTGCAACATTTCGATGTAAGGATTTCCTATGGAGCCCTGTTGCAGCCTAAAAAAAAAAAAAAAAAGTCATTTTTTCCATATGTTAGATTTTGTCACTGGTCGCCCACAGTGCACTTCTATAGGCTTCAAACAAGGCAAAGCAACACAACTGATAGTCTGGGCTCGAGTCACACCAGCTTATATCCGGCCGAGAGCGCTCTGATGTTTTATCCAATAGCCTTCAGCCCAATGTTAAATTATGGAGCAGTGCCGATCAACATTTTTTTCATGTGATTTCGCATGAGAAAAATTGCAGCATGCTGCGAGTGGCCACACAACAAATCAGATGGCATAACCCATACAAGTCTATAGGTGCCTAGAAATGACCAGACTGCGGTCGGATAAAGTCAAGAGTGCAGTATGGTAATCCGCAGACTCCGAGAACAGAGAACGTTTGTTGATCATCTCCTCCGGTGTGCTTCAAATTCTTTCATCCGATGAGGATCAGGATCACACCAAGCCGACACTCAGATCACAAAAGTGTAAGTAGCATAATCCGACACGATTATCTCGCATGAAAAAAATCTACAGCCGTCTGATCGCAGGCTTTTAGCAACTATTCAGAGAACTGCTGACATGCGACATGTTGCTGTGTAGCCCCAGCCTTAATCCCCTCAGAACAAGCTCACTAACGGGTTCTCTGTTCACTCATTCTGCAGCCATGCATTTATTTTTTTAATGACATCCAATAGCAAATTCAGTATGTCTTCTTTATGCCAGAATATTTAGGTTTGAAAAAGAAAAAAAAAAAATGTCCCAAAAAGGACATTTTTGCACATTTGTGTTCTGACCTTTTTACCTCTTTGGAGAAAAGCTAGGTAGGCAAGGTACGAGATTTGCTCTCCTCCTGTCCAGCAACTACTGGCCTGATCCATAGATTGTTATGCCATCAATTGATCAAGCAGGTGGTAACCAGCACTGAACCCCTTGGCGCTGAGTGACTCTGCTTTGTTTGCACAGTCGTTTTGCGGTGACACTGTTTAAAAGGGACTGTCAGCACAGGATGATTGTGGAAACCAAATCAGATGCTCCTGCATCACGGCAGGGCTAATCAATTAAATGGCTCGATCTCACCTAATTGTTTCCATCTATCAACTCCCTTGGCTCTTTGAACCCATAGTTGTCAATCAAAGATGAGAGTGGAGATAGAGGGAAAACAAGCAGGTGGGAGGGTGGATTTAAAGGATTATCCCCACCCTGAAGAACCAAAGTGCCTGTACAATCATCTTGTGCTGACAGTCTCTATAACACCAAGGTCAGATGGCTGTATAACACAGACAGCAATCTCATTATAAAGCATGGAGTAGCCAGCAACTCCCCTGACCCGAGCGTGATAGCGTAATGAATTATTGTGCAGCTGTCATGGTCGAGTGAGGGGAGATGCCGACCACCCTGTGGTTTCCCACGCGAGTGTCATTTGTGTGATATGGCCATCTAACCACAGCCAAAAAAAAAGGGGAAAAAAAAAAAGCAACTGTAGGAAATTATTTAATTTCTCTATCATTGCAGAAATGTACTCAAAACACTTACAGCATGGGACAGCAAGCTGAGGCATTCCACCTGTTGTGAAACTACATCTCTTAGGGCCGCTTTACACACACCAACTTCTGTGTCCAACTTCTGAACAGATCTCTGGTTGCAGTGAAATCATGGACACATTGTTACATTTGTACACAGCCACAAATGGAACATTGTGTCCATGTTTTCACTACAACCAGAGATCTGTTCAGAAGTTGGACACAGAAGTTGGTGTGTGTAAAGCGGCCCTTAGGCTGCTGCTTTCACATAAGCAATTTTGGCCGTTCACGGCAGATCCAGCTGTTTTGCTGCATCTGCCACATAAAGGATCACTTGCGGCAAGCCCAATTCACTCCCTATGGGACTTGAAGTCATATGTGGCACTTGCAGTTTTAACGGATCTGGCAAACCCCGCACTTGCAAAATGGAAAAAAACCCTGCTAGCAGTGGTTTTTTGACTTGCCACAAGTGCCGGATCCGGCAAAACCGCAAGCGCCGCAAATGACCGCATGTCCCATAGGGAATGAACTGGGCTTGTCGCAAGTGATACATTACGCCGCAGATGTGGCAAAACTGCAGAATCTGCCGCAAAAGGCCAAAGACTCTGATGTGAAAGCAGCTTACGCAAATATTGGGAGTTATAGTTTTGCAATACTTGGAAGTGAGGCATGTTGCTGGCTCCACTTAAGGTACCGTCACACGCGGCAATATTGCTAGCAATTTCACTGGCAATTTGCTGGTTGCAGTGAAATCATGGACACATTGTTACATTTGTACACGGCAACAAAATAGAACAATGTGTCCATGATTTCACTGCAACCAGCAAATTGCCAGTGAAATTGCTAGCAATATTGCCGCGTGTGACGGTACCTTTATATGTTGTTAGATGCATCTCAAGATGATGATACATGCACCACCACAACCACCATAGAGGCTCCTAACGAGTGCTAAAGAGGTATTATCAACTCAGACCTTTGGATATTAGTCATGAGCGAGCACTACCATTGCTTGGTACTCAAAACAAGCAGTTGGATGTCCAGACAGGTGCGACTCAAGTATAAAGGAAGTCAATGGGAAACTCGACCATTTTTCCGGAATCCCCATCAACTTCCATTATACTCGATACTCATGTCGCGCCCATCCGAGCGTCCAACTGCTTGTTTTGAGTACTGAGCACTCGGGCATGGTAGCACTCGCTAATCACTAGTGGATATTCTACAATTACCTGAGATGGGAATTCCTCTTTGAATGGATAAAGAGTTATAGTAAAAGAAAAAAAAAAAGGCAAACTTCACACTGGAAAAGTATTAATTTAATGATTGATACAGACTTCGGAGCCCACACTCACAGGTCATACGAGACTGTAGATCACTCCTGTAGACTTCTATGCAGACACTATAGTGACTGGACGTCTTATAATAGCCGGACGGGGTCTAGACTGCACTACCGGAGAGTAGAAAGGAAAGCTTGGTTTGCCCCATAGCTTCCCCGGGCAGCTGAATAGCGAATAAGGCAATGTCCTGCAGTTTAAGGAGATTCAGATTTACTAAACTTTAGTGAAATCACAATTTAACTTGAAACGCGCAGGCAGCAGAGTCCGATCGCGTGCAGCTTCTCAGTGTCAGAACCGAGGAGCTGTCGATATTGGGGAGGTACATAGTATACGGACACGTCAAATGTGTGTAAAGGATATAAATAGAGTTCTTCAGACAAAAAGCGACAGTCAATGACTTTGGGAATAAACGTAAAGCGTAAACTAGTGAAGGCTTTCTTTCTATTGGTTGTTTCTGTTTGCTAATACTTATTGCCCATCCTCTGGGCTTCACAGAGTCTAATGGTTCCTTAAGACAAAAGGCAGCTGCAGAAAAATAATATGGGGCTTCATACAAAGAGGTCATCAGCAGCCGATGAAGACCTCCCCTGACTGTGATCACGAGGGTCCCACCATCATCTCAAGAGGAAGTCATCCAGTGGCCCGGGTCATCGAGATGTGACGTTCAGAGATGTGTCTGAAGGAAGAGATGCAGCGGGAACCCCTATACAAATAATAATCCAAGCGACGGGGTCCGTGCGCAAAAAAAAAACACAACAGGACAAAAAAACGTTAAAGAATGATGCCTGCTGGAGGTGGTGGTGAGATTCCAATATGGCACCCATGTCTTCAGAACACGCATTATAGGTGGGGAATCATCTCACTAGGTGGTACGTCAGCCAGTACATGAAGAGCGGCTGCACCGCTGCAATCGCCATGGTCAGGTACATGCGCAGCTGGTTCCTGGCTCCGCGTACCAGAACACCCTCAGCTGCAGCTTCTGATAGGATCTTTAACCTCAGTGTCCGAATCTGAAGAGGAAAAATGAAGAAAAAAATAGGAATAGGTAGCAATTAAAGGATCAACATCTATACAGTGCTGATTACATGCACTGCCAAATCACCCCCTTTTGCACCATAACTATGGGAGTAGGGGGTCAGAACCTAGTTCTCTACATCATTAGGGTCAGCAAGACCAAGATGTGCAAGACATTTATGGCACATCCTATACATTTGTACGGTATGTCAGTCTACGTTTATATGTTGTGAGAGATGTCATAATCTGCACTTACCATGAAAAATACTATGGAGACACAGCACCAGCTAAGGGCAATGTAATATCCAGTCTTCCCAAAGAGGAGGCCGGACAGAACTCCCGAAATCATCCTGAAAGAGGAGATAAATCAGAGAATGTAATTATTCTAATAATGTAGGCCTTAGAACCTAGATATTATGGAGGAAACCTGAGCAAAACTGTTTCAACCCCTAGTGAATGATCAGAATAAAAACTATAAGGCTTAGTTCACACGTTGCGGGGTTTTTGCAACCAAAACCTGCCTCCTGGCTATAAAAAAGCAAGTTTTGCTGTGTTTTTCATATGTCATTTGTCTACAGTACATGTTTAATAAAGTGAGTTTTATTCACCACAGCAGTTGCGTTTTTGCAATCTCGTTGCTTTCAATGGTGAAAAACGCTGAAAGTATTTACACGCTGCTTCTTCAAAAACATGGCAGTTTTCCATTTCAGTCAGGACAAAAATAAACAATCGTGTGCGGAGATCTCTGAAATCTCATTTTGCTGCTTTTAATTTGCATAAAACTCGTGAAAAAGCAAAACACTGCAAAAAAACAAAGAGAAAAAATACAACACGTCAACATAGCCTAGGTATAGCCTAGCCTAGGTACCGTCACACACAGAGATACATTGCTTGCAACTCACTGGTTGCAGTGAAATCATGGACACATTGTTACATTTGTACACGGCAACAAAATGGAACAATGTGTCCATGATTTCACTACAACCAGTGAGTTGCAAGCAATATATCTCTGTGTGTAACAGTACCTCGAGAGGCTCCAGGACCAATCTGGATTAAATCCAGTCTTTGCTGCAATCAGGTTGTGTGCCAAAACCATGAACAACAATATAGAATGACAGAGGGGTGTGTAATAGGAAATTGTAAGGTTCATTCCATCAAAAAGTAGAGAAAAAATATATATTTATATTATGTATTTATATTTGTTTTTACTTTTACTCCAATAGAATGAAACATAACATTTCTGATCCATTAAGTTGTGCCTCCCTTTCAGTTCATACCGAGACTTTTCATATATTTGTATATATTTACCAGCAGAGGCTGCATACTTTTGTGCAATCACCTCTGCAATCTCTGACCCTATAAATGATTACTAGGTAGCTTCTTAATGTGCCGTCTACACAAGTACAACCTTTCCACTCACCCCACATATTTGTAGCCAGAAAACGCTATAAGATCCACCGTGGTGAGGTCGGTATTTACAGTCACTAGGTAGAGACTGAGAAGGACGGCAAACACCTCCACTATGAGCCAGGCCAAGGCCGAGCTAGCCTGCATGCCCAGGATCTCAGGGGAAAAGCTGAGGATGAAAAGGAACAGTTACACAAAGAGATCACAACAGAAACACGCCATGAGAACATACAGAACAAACATCTTTCACAACTAAAATGCCACTTATTGATTGAGAGCAAGAAGACCTGCATCAAAAGTGACAGATTCAGGGCAATCGTGCATCTTTTAAAAAGGTCATCAGACCCCAATCCTCCATCCAGTGTTGTTCCAGTACTTTCTAGCAGCAGTTTCTATTAAAAAAATTGCCTAATTTTTGCATTAAAAAAACAACATTTAAAGATGGCATGCACCATTTGCAATCTACCGGTATGAAGTTGAGGTGGAGACGCTGTGCCCAGAACTCAAGGCCATCACTCACTGATCCAGCCCAGTAGGTGTTGACATAGCTGACAACAGGAATTTCATTTCATCCATTGCCTTTATAAACCCTCTGGCATGTGCAGTGAGCCATGCACCAGGGAAATACCCCAGGATTACTCATGAATGCAACAAAAGTAGACGTCAGTCACATACACAGAGTTCGGTCTCTTTCACATCTGTAGCTGTCCAGATGCCGGAGGCAAGGACATACAGACACTTTATTCTACATGGCCCCTTTCAGACGTTCATTTTCATGCACAGACCTTGTCTCCATGTGGAGCAGATGCGTGTCCATTTGCTCCACACGAGACATGTCCATTTTTGACCGGCAGCAGGGACCCATTCAGGTCAATAGGTCCGCGCCAAAAACGTCCCACACACACATTTCACCCATGTGACATCCATTTGCATAGACCAGAGCCATGATTTTAAAGTTAAAATATAATGAATTTCATACTCACTTGTCTCCATTTCCTCTCACTTCCGGGCCGCTCATCAGTCTCATTAAATATTCACTGCACTGTGAGCTGCAGCGGCCACGGAAGAGAGAGGAACAGGCAGCGCTGAAGACAGGCAAGTATACAAAGACATGCTGTCCATGTGCTAGCCGGATGTCACACAGATAGCATACAGACAAGTACACACGTCACACCAGGTGTTTCACACTAACACATGGCTGCCCAAAAACGGTCTCTCTCACATGTCCGTGTTTAGCATGGATGTGTGAGAAAAGCCTTCCAGAAAGGATTGGGATTGTGTACTCATCAATCAAGCCATATCGGTTAGGATTATCATGTGACAAATGTGACATATTGGCATCTTTACCCCCTTGACTAAAAAGTGATCATTTCCAACTGGTGCAAAACAATTATTTTTTCCCCTCATTAAAATCAGGTCACTTGTTTAGGAAAGAAATACTACAATATAATATATCTGGCATGGGATAGAAGTAAAAGGGTGATTTAACAGGAATATGAAAGTAGAAAAAAAAAAAAAAAAGTTTTAAAATAGCTGCAATTTAGTATAATCACTAGCTGGGGAAACTGCACAGTCCCTCATACAGAACGAGAGTGCTACCATCCAATGCTAGCGATAATGCTTTGAGGGTCACAGCACAGCCTGGTATTTCAGCATTAAAAAGCCACAATTATTCATGTTGTAACCACAAGGTCCTTTCACCATAAATCTCTGCACCTATGACCGATTATAACTGAGAGAAGAGACCGTGCACATTACTCACTTGTTCTGTGTTCCCAGAGCCAGCCCAGCAACCAAAATGTAAGTGATAAACGCCATGACTGCAGGAAGAAGATCGTATATTAGAATAATAAATCATTTTCATCTCTGTAGCGCCAAAATATTCTGCATCACTTTACAATTCAGAGGGAACATGTAGAGAAGATATGACACAATACAGAGTAACACAAGTCACCAGATACAGGAGGAGAGAGGGTCCTGCTCACAAGCTACATGAAGAGACTCTCTTCTGACATTTGTATCCAAATTTATAAGTTGAGCGAATATTTCAACCACCCACCTGGAATGTAAAGATCCGGAGCGTTGACGTCAAATCGTGGAGCTACAGGGGTGTCCTGCTGGTACCGGACCTCCCAGTCCTAAACAGATCAACAAACAGGAGATGCCATAAATGACGAATAGAGGAGGGAGCCACCTCTAGAAACAGAACGGGGTCTTCTGATCTTCAGTGCTAGTGACAGGAGGCACAAATGAACTACCACTGGAGTTCTGAATCCAGGAGAGTAAGTGCCCGTTACGTATCCCAGAAGGGGTTAGACATTTTGGAATAATTAAAGGGTAAATCTGGGATTTAAAAAAATAAATAAACAAACATGTGTCCAAGCACTAAGAGGCAGGTAGTTGCTATCTACCTACCTGCCTGTTGCACTCAGCGCCAATCACCACCAGCACAGAGTGGTACAGACTGCTTCTGCCGGGGATACAATGGATTCAACAGAGTGGTGACTTCTTTCCTCCCCACTCTGTAGATGGGTGAGACAGCTGACATCATGCTGATTGACAGCTAATTATCAGTAAAGTAGCTGGGAGCAATAAGCATGATGTCAGCTGGGACATTTGTCATCAGAGCAGAGAAGCCGCCCTTCTGTCGACTGCTGTGTGTTGGCATATAATGGCATACCTGCCTGTTATTGCTTAGATTTCTTTTTTTTTTTTTGTAAAGATATACCACTTAACAGAAAATGCAGCAATGCCCACACCACAAACTATGACAATAATCTCTGTGGTAGTTCTTATCCCATAGTGGAGAGGCCCTCCGATCTGACATGATGGGCAGATGTGACCTTACCCGCTGCATGTAGGGAAAGAGGAGCAGCCCGATCTTTTTTCCGACATACACCGTGTCGACTGCAAAATAATACTTGAGCTTGTTTACTGGGATTATTCTGTCAATCTGCAAAGTATAGAAAAAGAAACAATACCCATCTTAATACCTTAACATCTACAATCGGGAAATTCTTTAATACTGCTCACAAGATGTCAGACATTGTAGGAGAAAGCAGAATAAAAGCTCATCCCAAGTACCCCCCCTCCTACCAGGCACTCACGTTTTTGTCCACCATCTCCTTGCCCTGGCTTGCCAAGCTGCTTCCGTACTGCATGGCAAAGTTGGACATAGGTTCTGACAGGAAGGCTTGAGCAGGGATGCCCAGAGATGGGGAGCCATGATTGTGGTACTCCATGCCATGAGGTCCGGGGCTGGCACTTGTGTCATCGAATAACTGATGGGGACTGGCCATATTGGGATTGGAGCCTCGAAGGCGCCGCTTTGAAGCTAGTAGAAAAACAAAATGAGATTGGTTAACGTCTTATACATATCCGATGTGTGCACAGACATACAAGAGCCGCTCATAATACTCATATATTGACGGGAGAAGCAGCCATGACTGTCAAAAGGGATGTCTTAGTATTCACAAGGAGCAGCGTCCACAAAAATCCTTCATATAAAAAACAGATCTATCTGACCTCGATTACTTCTCTGCTGCAGGGTTTCACTATGACGGTGACCAGCCATAGACAGACATTACACAGGTAGGCTGCATATCCTTTTTACATAAAGTTCATCATATATATACAAAACATATAGCTGCGACTTAAAATGGGTATTCCCATCTCCAAGGTCCTATCCCACTATATAGTAGATGTAATAATTATAGTATTAGCAAACCCCTTCAATTAGAAATGTAGTACAGTTCTCCTGATTAGCTGTCACTTATCTCATGTGCAGGACATTACAGCTTAGGTATCCATGGTTTACTCACTCATAGGCTGGAAACACACTATCCGACTCATATACGAATCTCTCTGACGAGCCTTGGATCAGTCACCCTGAACGGCCTCCCCCTGTCAGGTCGGAAGTGTGATGCTGCAGAAAAGCACAAGCAGCTGACACTCCCCGTCCTGAGAGGGAGAGACCGTTCAGGGTGACTGATCCAAGTCTTGTCTGAGAGACTCGCATGCGAGTCGGATAGTGTGTTTCCAGCCATATAGTGACAGTTGCTAGTGGTGGTAACCATGGATATCCAAGCTGCAATGTCCTGCACATGAGGTAAGTGACAGCTAATCAGGAGAACTATACTACATTTCTAATTGGAGCTGTATTTACTTTTAATATTATTATTATTATCATACCTACTTCATATTGGGATAGGATCTTGGAGATGGGAGTACCCCTTTAAGCAACTTGCCTGGGACGACCTCCAACGAGCCGGATGCACACCGCCTCACCTCTTCACTGCCCATCCCTAATGGTCCCATTACACGCCGCTACAGAAGGTTGAAAACAACCGGATGTCGGAGACAAATGTATCTTGCACCGTCAAATCAACCCGAGGTAGCGGCGTGTAAAGTAGGTTGTTGCCAACCGTCACTTTCGGCACCTGTTTCAGAGCCGTGCTCTAAAACAGGTTGATTTCAACCCGATGGTAGCAGCGTCTAAATAAGGTAGGGTAAGGTTTTTTCGCCACCTAATTAACTCCCTGGGGCGTGACACAGCCTCTGGATACCGCCCCCCTTCAGCGATCATTGGTGGAAGCTCCTGCGTTACGATTGGTTGTCGCTGCATAGGGCGGCATATTTAAGGAGCTGACCAGTCACACTACACAATTGCTATAGCGTCATGTATTAGCCATCCTTCCTGCGCTGGCTGGCCAATCATGATACTATTGCATTGTCCAATCATCGTACGAGCGTCTCGTAATCCACAATTCTGGCACGCCTATGTGTTGTCCCTGCTGCCCCAGGTCCTCCCATATTACCTTCTGTAGCGGCGTGTAAATGAGGGACGGTGCTCTGCAGAAGATAACTTGAGCACCCGGCGGTGCATCCAGAGATAGATTAATCATTCTGTAGAGCACCTTGTAGCGGCGTGTAAAGGAGGTATCGGGTACCGTTTGTAACCGTTGCTACGTGCACGTGAGACACCCGGTTGTTTCTAACCTTCTGTAGCGGCGTGTAAAGGTACCTTAACTGTCCTTGTCTGACAGTTGGGCATCATTTGGACTGCGCAGGACACTATGTCCCATGCGGCTGCACAGAATTTACTGTGTCCTGGCAGTGACCACAGCACAGGCTCTGGCTTCCTCCTTTCTCTGCAGCACCACTGAGTCCAAAGAGAGCACTTCCTGTGGTCAGTAGTTCTTCTACAGGGCTGCTATCCCCCATGCTTCATAATAGCCCTTTGCATTGATCACATCTGCATGTATTAGGCTACATTCACACAGTGTTTTGTAAGGATCCATTTTGGATATACAAACTGCACCAAGAACGGATTCTCACAAAGCGCTGCCTTGTGTGTGAATGCTGCGGCACCATTTACTCACCTCCCCACGCTCCCCCGGTGATCTCCAGTGATGTTCTCATTTCCGGAGTCCACAGTGTTCAGTGCCTCTAGGACCCTGCGCATGTGACTGCGTAATGTCACTCGTCACATGGTGCAGTGCCAGGTCCTCGGGGACCAAACAGACAACTCACAGGTCCTATAGCATCCGAGATGAGGACATCGCTGGAGATCAATGTGGGAACACGGTGAGGTGGGCAATTAACGCGGCAGAAAACACAAAAAGAATGGACATGCTTATTCTTTGTGGGGATCCGTTCTTGAGCCCAAGAACGAATTTGTAAAAAATGCAGTATCTGAATGCAAAATTGTGAAATGCATTGACTTGTCTGGGACAGCCAACATCACTGCATTTCATTGCAATTGCGGATCCATACAAAACGGGTCACTAGCGGAGAACTAGCGTCCCGTGTGAATGTAGCCTTAGAATGGCTGAACAGCTGATTTCCCACATCACCGGAGTCTACAAATATTTGTGATGCCTAACTCTGCAGAGCGCCACAAACTGCATACCAAATATCATCCATAATAAAAAGGTATATATTGCAGTATGCGGCTAACTTCTTTTTGAAGGGCCCTTTATAACAGAATCTTAAAGCACCACTTCAGCATTTTGTCGTATTTCCCTGCTGGGGTGGTGCTTTATGTCCAAGTCCCCTGTATTATACTCACGTTCCAGCGGTGTAGTGAAATATGTATCTCAGGGACTGGACACCAAAACAGTTAAGGGTTTAACTCTACAACACACACAGGTCACAATTGACGCTAGCTTCTGGATTTCGTGTCGCATAGTCCACCACTGTGAGGATGTACTTTTTGCCCGAGCTGTTAGGTACGGCAAGTGGCCCTATTATATCATCTTCTGTCTCCATCGCTCCCTTCAGTCTCAGGTGATTTGTGAACTTCTGGCAGCCCCATTTTTTATGGACTGCACTGGAGGTCACAACATGATACAGATCTAGAGGAGCATCGTTCTGGCTCTCAGAGAGTTGTACTGAGCTCTTGTGATGTAACCTGACTTCCAGTCAGACGTTATGGACACAAAGTGGAGCAGCAGGACCAGAGTGACATCAAAAAACAAAGCTACAGGAAGGCGAGTATAAGACTGGGGGCATGGGGCTTAGGTTTAAAGCACCACTGGAAGGAGAGAAAAAAAAAAAAAACAAACAGTGGCGCTTTAACCGATTCAGACAAGACAAAAGCTACGTAGAAGCATAACTGATTCATTTTTATCTCTAAATAGTTAAAAATATATTCCAGTTTATTTATATTGATCCTTAGGGAAGGCAATCAATATTAGATGCCTAACTTGCAGCACCTCCATCAATCGGCTGAATGAAGGTCTGGTTCGCTCCTGCAAGAACCATATTCCCTCCATTGTGTAAACTGGTGCAAAATTGATATTGTTGATTAATGAGCTGTTCTTTTCTGCACCTGCTTTTTTTTTAATGGACACTGAATAAAAGGATTTTTTAAGTGAAATAAGGTGAGTGCCGCTTAATCTTCTTCATATTTGCTATAAAGGAATCTTTATGTCACAAGTGTGCACCACCTTAAGCTATAATAGCCATCTGTCCACTGAAAACTATGAAAATCCTGTGCATACTTTGAACAACTCAGGTGAATTAATTGGTGCTGAACATTTCTGTTTGTGTCTTATGCTGTGGGCACTAGGATCAGCCTCGGATCAGCAGTGATCCGAGGCTGTCCGATGTGAGTCACGGACACAAAATCGTAGCAGGCTACGATTTTGTGCCCGTGATTACATCGGATGGGATCGGATGGTGCCAAAATCGGATGCCAATAGTGGCACATCCGTTCCCATCCGATTCCCATAGGGGAACATGGGTCCGATTTCGGATCCGATTGTATCCGTTTTGAAACGGATACAATCGGATGACCGAAAATCGTTATGTGAAAGCAGCCTTACAGGACAAGTCCCAGCTTCACATCTGGATGTTTGTGAGCTCGCTGTGCAGGGAGTCTATCATTGCTCACGTTACTGTACACCTGATAACACCCGGTCATCAGTGCAGTCACAGGCCTATTACATATTAGCACTTCTAAGTATCTGGCACCCATGCGTTTTGAACATTCGCACTGATTTCACGCAGGGAACTATGTGAGCCTCTCCCTCCCTTAGGGGCCTTAGACTATGTGCACACAAGAGTGTACTGATGCTTCCACAAAGCAGAAGCAGCTTCGGGAAACTTCATGTCTGGGGGGAGGTTTTATTCTCTGAAATGTTTTCTTCCCCATTGCATGAGCCCCACCGTCCCCCCCCCCTCGTTCCCCAGTGTATGAGCCCCACCGTCCCCCCCCCCTCCTTCCCCAGTGTATGAGCCCCACCGTCCCCCCCCCCTCCTTCCCCAGTGTATGAGCCCCACCGATCCCCCCCCCTCCTTCCCCAGTGTATGAGCCCCACCGATCCCCCCCCCTCCTTCCCCAGTGTATGAGCCCCACCGATTCCCCCCCCCTCCTTCCCCAGTGTATGAGCCCCACCGATTCCCCCCCCCTCCTTCCCCAGTGTATGAGCCCCACCGTCCCCCCCCTCCCCCTCCTTCCCCAGTGTATAAGCCCCACTGTCCCCCCCCCTCCTTCCCCAGTGTATAAGCCCCACTGTCCCCCCCCTCCTTCCCCAGTGTATAAGCCCCACCGTCCCCCCCCTCCTTCCCCAGTGTATAAGCCCCACCGATCCCCCCCCCTCCATCCCCAGTGTATAAGCCCCACCGATCCCCCCCCCTCCATCCCCAGTGTATGAGCCCCACCGATCCCCCCCCTCCATCCCCAGTGTATGAGCCCCACCGATCCCCCCCCCTCCATCCCCAGTGTATGAGCCCCACCGTCCCCCCCTCCTTCCCCAGTGTATGAGCCCCACCGTCCCCCCCTCCTTCCCCAGTGTATGAGCCCCACCGTCCCCCCCCTCCTTCCCCAGTGTATAAGCCCCACTGTCCCCCCCCTCCTTCCCCAGTGTATAAGCCCCACTGTCCCCCCCTCCCCCTCCTTCCCCAGTGTATGAGCCCCACTGTCCCCCCCTCCCCCTCCTTCCCCAGTGTATGAGCCCCACTGTCCCCCCCTCCCCCTCCTTCCCCAGTGTATGAGCCCCACTGTCCCCCCCTCCTTCCCCAGTGTATGATCCCCACCGTCCCCCCCCCCTCCTTCCCCAGTGTATGATGCCCACCGTCCCCCCCCCTCCTTCCCCAGTGTATGATGCCCACCGTCCCCCCCCTCCTTCCCCAGTGTATGATGCCCACCGTCCCCCCCCTCCTTCCCCAGTGTATGAGCCCCACCGTCCCCCCCTCCCCCTCCTTCCCCAGTGTATAAGCCCCACTGTCCCCCCCCCTCCTTCCCCAGTGTATAAGCCCCACCGTCCCCCCCCCTCCTTCCCCAGTGTATGAGCCCCACCGTCCCCCCTCCTTCCCCAGTGTATGAGCCCCACCGTCCCCCTCTATTTCCCTTCACCATGAAGCAGCCTGTCACCTCCACCCTCCGGCCCGGCACATCACTGTACCGTTTCCCATAGCAACAGGCCCCTCCTCCCGCCATCACCACACACCCGTCCATTACTTACGGGCCTTGAAGCTGCTCTCCCGGTTCATGACTCCGGTTAGGTGACGCGGCCTCTTCTCCTCCTTACACTATGTTGACGTCAGCACGCTACTGACCAATCAGAGGCTTCCTGTTGACGATAGGGATTGCTAATAAAGTTTGTTGAGTCGTAGAAAAAAAAAGAGAACGTAGACAGTCGTGATGTGGCAGGGGCGGGGCGGGGCGTAATGACGTCATGGTAGGACTTGGGACACGTCACGTGACCAGGCGAGGAGACGGACGTTGTCGTCGTGGCGACGGGTGTAATGGAGGGGAAACATGGCGGCCTGCGGCGGGGCCATCCATCACCCCCCTATACAGCTATACCTGTGTGTGACTTGGAATTACATACGGTATACACTGAGTGATGTGTTTTACCCATAACTATGACGACTTATGTTATGGTGATTTGTACATAACAGACGCTGAGCCTTGTCCCCTCACATTGTCTGGCTCCATACATTGTACAGCAGCCGCTACCAGTGGAGGTGCCAATAATGGCCATACACCAAGGCTGTGCACAAAGAAGGTCTGCAGCAATAATGGCCATACACCAAAGCTGTGTACAAGGAAGGTCTGCAGCAATAATGGCCATATACCAAGGCTGTGTACACAAGGAAGGTCTGCAGCAATAATGGCCATATACCAAGGCTGTGTACACAAGGAAGGTCTGCAGCAAAAATGGCCATACACCAAGGATGTGCACAAGGAAGGTCTGCAGCAATAATGGCCATACACCAAGGATGTGCACAAGGAAGGTCTGCAGCAATAATGGCCATACACCAAGGCTGTGCACAAGGAAGGTCTGCAGCAATAATGGCCATACACCAAGACTGTGTACACAAGGAAGGTCTGCAGCAAAAATGGCCATACACCAAGACTGTGTACACAAGGAAGGTCTGCAGCAAAAATGGCCATACACCAAGGATGTGCACAAGGAAGGTCTGCAGCAATAATGGCCATACACCAAGGATGTGCACAAGGAAGGTCTGCAGCAATAATGGCCATACACCAAGGCTGTGCACAAGGAAGGTCTGCAGCAATAATGGCCATACACCAAGACTGTGTACACAAGGAAGGTCTGCAGCAAAAATGGCCATACACCAAGACTGTGTACAAGGAAGGTCTGCAGCAATAATGGCCATATACCAAGGCTGTGCACAAGGAAGGTCTGCAGCAATAATGGCCATACACCAAGGATGTGCAGAAGGAAGGTCTGCAGCAATAATGGCCATACACCAAGGCTGTGCACAAGGAAGGTCTGCAGCACTAATGGCCATACACCAAGACTGTGTACACAAGGAAGGTCTGCAGCAAAAATGGCCATACACCAAGACTGTGTACAAGGAAGGTCTGCAGCAATAATGGCCATACACCAAGGCTGTGCACAAGGAAGGTCTGCAGCAATAATGGCTATACACCAAGGCTGTGTACAAGGAAGGTCTGCAGCAATAATGGCTATACACCAAGGCTGTGCACAAGAAAGGTCTGCAGCAAAAATGGCCATATACCAAGGCTGTGTACACAAGGAAGGTCTGCAGCAATAATGGCCATACACCAAGGCTGTGTACAAGGAAGGTCTGCAGCAATAATGGCCATACACCAAGGCTGTGTGCACAAGGAAGGTCTGCAGCAATAATGGCCATACACCAAGGCTGTGCACAAGGAAGGTCTGCAGCAATAATGGCCATACACCAAGGCTGTGTGCACAAGGAAGGTCTGCAGCAATAATGGCCATACACCAAGGCTGTGCACAAGGAAGGTCTGCAGCAATAATGGCCATACACCAAGGCTGTGCACAAGGAAGGTCTGCAGCAATAATGGCCATACACCAAGGTTGTGTACACAAGGAAGGTCTGCAGCAAAAATGGCCATACACCAAGGCTGTGTACAAGGAAGGTCTGCAGCAATAATGGCCATACACCAAGGCTGTGTACACAAGGAAGGTCTGCAGCAATAATGGCCATACACCAAGGCTGTGTACAAGGAAGGTCTGCAGCAATAATGGCCATACACCAAGGCTGTGTACAAGGAAGGTCTGCAGCAATAATGGCTATACACCAAGGCTGTGTACAAGGAAGGTCTGCAGCAATACTGGCCATGCACCAAGGCTGTGCACAAGGAAGGTCTGCAGCAATAATGGCCATACACCAAGGCTGTGTACAAGGAAGGTCTGCAGCAATAATGGCTATACACCAAGGCTGTGTACAAGGAAGGTCTGCAGCAATACTGGCCATGCACCAAGGCTGTGCACAAGGAAGGTCTGCAGCAATAATGGCCATACACCAAGGCTGTACACAAGGAAGGTCTGCAGCAATAATGGCCATACACCAAGGCTGTGTACAAGGAAGGTCTGCAGCAATAATGGCCATACACCAAGGCTGTGCACAAGGAAGGTCTGCAGCAATAATGGCCATACACCAAGGCTGTGCACAAGGAAGGTCTGCAGCAATAATGGTGTCACGTACACACTTCTCAGCACGTGACTTGGGGTTGCACCTGCAAGGGTTAATCAATCTCCCCTCGATCCAGCACTCGACCTCTGTCCTATGCTGAAAGGGAGCATCAATCACACCCCGACTCACACCGCGCACCCCGCTTCACACACGCTGCCACCACTTACCAACATACAGGGGTAAGTCCCTGGAATAATACTGTCAGCCAATCAACAGGATCACACACTTCTTAGGCTATGAATCCTTTTAGAACAAACAAGGTTTCAGCTTATTAAAGTTTTAAGCTTTAATATAAAAGGTACAGTGCTTACATAAAAAGATATAAAAATAGAAATAATAAAATGACATACACATATGCAAACAATGAAATAAAAAGGAGAAACTTACAGAAAAGTACACTTTGTTTCTGTGTTGCCCGATGGGGAGGGCAGGAATAGATGGTAGGATGTTCACAGCAGCTTCCACTGACCCATCACTGTGACACACCAGCAGCAGCTGTGCGAGCCCAGATATAGACCCAGCCGGGGGGGTCAGACCCTAGACCGGCCTTCTAGTTTAGAATTCTAATTCTTGGCCTATGATTGGACAATCACTCATTTAGCCCTGCATAGATTATGTTTTAAAAAATGTTCTTTGTCTCTGATTTCCCTCCAATTCTGTGGTCTGTTTGAAGCTAGCTATCTGAGATGGTTTCTCTGTTATCTATGACCTTATCTGATCTTCCCTTTGAAGCTTCCTCTGTGTGTGATTTTTGTCACCCTCTGCTGTTCCCATCATGGCTCCCTGGGGAGACCAGAGTCAGTGGGACTGGTGGTGTGTGTTTGTGTATCCGGTCCTGACCTCTCCTGGATGGGCAGGAGATTTAACCCCTTACTGGTCTGGTGTCCAGACCCTGCGATACATATTTGCTACAAATGGCCATACACCAAGGCTGTGTACAAAGAAGGTCTGTAGCAATAGTGGCGATACACCAAGGCTGTGTACAAAGAAGGTCTGTAGCAATAATGGCCATACACCAAGGCTGTACACAAGGAAGGTCTGCAGCAATAATGGCCATACACCAAGGCTGTGCACAAGGAAGGTCTGCAGCAATAATGGCCATACACCAAGGCTGTGCACAAGGAAGGTCTGCAGCAATAATGGCCATGCACCAAGGCTGTGCACAAGGAAGGTCTGCAGCAATAATGGCCATACACCAAGGTTGTGTACACAAGGAAGGTCTGCAGCAATAATGGCCATACACCAAGGCTGTGTACACAAGGAAGGTCTGCAGCAATAATGGCCATACACCAAGGCTGTGCACAAGGAAGGTCTGCAGCAATAATGGCCATGCACCAAGGCTGTGTACACAAGGAAGGTCTGCAGCAATAATGGCCATACACCAAGGCTGTGCACAAGGAAAGTCTGCAGCAATAATGGCCATACACCAAGGCTGTGTGCACAAGGAAGGTCTGCAGCAATAATGGCCATACACCAAGGCTGTGTACAAGGAAGGTCTGCAGCAATAATGGCCATACACCAAGGCTGTGTGCACAAGGAAGGTCTGCAGCAATAATGGCCATACACCAAGGCTGTGCACAAGGAAGGTCTGCAGCAATAATGGCCATACACCAAGGCTGTGTACAAGGAAGGTCTGCAGCAATAATGGCCATACACCAAGGCTGTGTGCACAAGGAAGGTCTGCAGCAATAATGGCCATACACCAAGGCTGTGCACAAGGAAGGTCTGCAGCAATAATGGCCATACACCAAGGCTGTGCACAAGGAAGGTCTGCAGCAATAATGGCCATACACCAAGGTTGTGTACAAGGAAGGTCTGCAGCAATAATGGCTATCCATCAAGGATGTGCACAAGGAAGGTCTGCAGCAATAATGGCCATACACCAAGGATGTGCACAAGGAAGGTCTGCAGCAATAATGGCCATACACCAAGGCTGTGCACAAGGAAGGTCTGCAGCAATAATGGCCATACACCAAGGATGTGCACAAGGAAGGTCTGCAGCAATAATGGCCATACACCAAGGATGTGCACAAGGAAGGTCTGCAGCAATAATGGCCATACACCAAGGCTGTGCACAAGGAAGGTCTGCAGCAATAATGGCCATACACCAAGGCTGTGTACAAGGAAGGTCTGCAGCAATAATGGCCATACACCAAGGCTGTGTACAAGGAAGGTCTGCAGCAATAATGGCCATACACCAAGGCTGTGTACAAGGAAGGTCTGCAGCAATATTGGCCATATACCAAGCTGTGTGACACAAGAGGAGTCTGCAGAAAAATGGAGCAAAGCCTGGGGGTTCTAGTAAATCCACATTTCTTGGCTGGAGGTTTACTGCTTTTTGTTTACTGTGTTTATTTTGGTGCATTTTGCCTATAGAACACTGCAAAATCGCAGCAAACAATTGACGCTCATTCTTTCCAAAACGCAGCAAAAATAGTGCAGGGTTCAGTTTCTGCAAAGAAATAAAACCAATGTGTGTGGATGGTTTATCCCAGAATCACAGAGATTTGCTGGGAAACAAAAGTGCAGGCTTAGATTAGCATGAAACAAAGGTAAACACTGTGCGAACATAGTCTTAATTTGCACAGTACATTTTGCCAAATGTTAATGGCAGAGATAACCCTAGTTGACCTTTCTAAGCTGGGAGAAGACCCTGGTGGACCTATCTAGGCTGGGAGAAGACCTGGTGGACCTATCTAGGCTGGGAGAAGACCCTAGTGGATCTATCTAGGCTGGGAGAAGACCCTGGTGGACCTATCTAGGCTGGGAGAAGACCCTGGTGGACCTATCTAGGCTGGGAGAAGACCCTGGTAGACCTATCTAGGCTGGGAGAAGACCTGGTGGACCTATCTAGGCTGGGAGAAGACCCTGGTAGACCTATCTAGGCTGGGAGAAGACCCTGGTGGACCTATCTAGGCTGGGAGAAGACCTGGTAGACCTATCTAGGCTGGGAGAAGACCCTGGTGGACCTAGCTAGGCTGCACAAGATTGATCTGCTTACAGAGCGTTCATCCCCCAAGACGCCTGAAGGCAGATAAATAATAATAAAATGGCAAACCTTTAGTTTAGACGACTCAAAGTTGCAGGATGTGAGCACCATAGGTGCAAGCATAATTTTGTGTTGATGGATGTGGCTCAGCGTTTCACAGAGCAAATAAACATTTTTAAGTCCATGTGGTCGTGGAGGTGATTGTAATAAAAGTGGGAGTCTGGGGGTAAGACAACCAGGCAGGAGGGGGGTGAACCCCCCCCCCCCGCATGATCCATTAGAGCAGGCGTGGGAACTTGATGGGTGCCAACAGTACAGGATTTCCTCAGCACTGCAAAGGTTATAATATAATCACCTGCGATTTGAACCCCTGTTCAGTGCTAAGGAAATCCTGAAAACATACCTGTTGGCAGTCATCGAGGCCTGGAGTTCCCCACCCCTGCATTAGAGCATGTGGGTAGTTGCCACGCCCTCCAACTAAACTGGTCAAGCCCACCAGTAAACTCTAATAATGCAGTGGGGCTTCAGCCTTCCCCCACACATTTGGGGGTCTTACCCCCAATCCCCTGATTCTTTTATACCGTAATCAGCTCCACAACCGCGTGGACTTATAAATTTAACAAAAAATTAAAATCTGAGAGTCCTCAGTGGTTGATATCTTTTAATGGCTACCTGAAATCCCTGCACATGTGTATATATATATATGTATATGTGTGTGTGTAGATATATATATGTGTCATTATTAAGCCTGAAGAAGAGACCTTAGTTGTCTTGAAAGCTTGCTATGTTTACCATCTTTTCAGTTAGACATTAATAGGTATCAACCACTGAGGACTCTCAGATTGTAATATTTTTCTATCTACTGGCTAATACGGTACAAAGTGTTTACCTTAAAAATTAACACTCATTTGGTTTATGGAAGAATCCACCAAGCCACACCCACTGGCCCCCAAACCACGCCCATCAGCACCAAACATGCCTACCAGTCCACATGCCGACTTCCGGCTTTTCATTCTGCAGTTATGCAAATGATATTATTGGCCCAAAGCCTGAGGCTGCAATATGGTTCTGATGATCGCTGCATTCATGGAGACCATGTCTGTGTGCAATTCACCAATTACAATATCTTAATCCTATATGGGGACAGTGATGTATATGCTGCATGATTGTATCCGGGTATATTTTTCTATATAAAATATAGTTGGATGATCTGGCTTCTCTCAGCGCCATTGTGACAGACCTCTCAATCATTTAGAGTGGTGCTGGAAAGAGCCGGCTGGGGGGGGGCAAAGCTGGGCTCATCTCTGATTATTGTTCCCAGCTTTATCTTGTAACTATATTCTCTGAACCTGCAGCATGCATGCTGTGCATGGTTTGGCCACAGAAATCAAGTGATAGGTTCAATTTAACCACTTCACAACCAACGGCGTTATAGTAGGTCCTTTCTGTGTCCATCCTTGCGATGCAAGTTCACGCGCTGAGCTCACGTCATTCTCCACACATCACCTGGTCTGATCAGCTGACATGTAGCTAACAGCCCTGATCAGATCAGCACTGTTACGGGCTCATTACACACAACGATATCGTGAACAATACTGTTGCAATGTCACTGGTTTGGTAACGTTGCAGCGATGTCGAAACAACATAGTTGTGTGTGACACGTCTCAATGATCAACAGTAAGTCGTTGATCGTAGATTTATGGTCCTGTCCATAAATCTATCGTTGGTCTACCGCCGGGCGCCCAGCACTGGTGCATGTGACAGCGGGAGACCAACAATGGACGAGCTCTCAGCGCTGCGCAGCAAGCGCTGGTAACCATAGCAAACAGCGGGTATCTAGGCAGCGCCTTGTTACCTGATGTATACTCTGGTTACCAGCCTTCTCCGCTTACAGGCTAGTATCCAAGGTACACAGTCCTGTCCCTAGTTACCTGCTGTGTACCTTGGATACCAGCCTGTAAGCGGAGAAGGCTGGTAACCAGGGTATACATCAGGTAGCTGGGTGCTGCCTAGATACCGACTGCTTACCATGGTTAACCAGCCTGCACCCGCTTACCACAGCCTGGCAGCGGCAGCTAGACATCGTGGAAAGAATATTTTATTCTTTTCCACGATGTCTCTGGTCTACTGGTTGCTGGTGAGTCTGTCTGTGTGACAGCTCACCAGCGATCAGTTCACGATGTGGCAACGATCCACATCATTGGTCGGATTGCTGCCACATCGCAGCGTGTAATGGGGCCTTTAATCTTATGGATCGCTCTGTCAATCACTGAGCACCACAGCTTGGATCGTGCCATTCCTCACTAGCATTGGAGGTCCCATGATTCGTTCACAGGACCTCAATATGTTACCTTAACAACCTGGGGTCTTGTGATGACCTCTGAATGCTGTCATGAATCTCTTCCTGTGGATATCTGGCAAACAGCATTCACAGAAAGTGGTGATTTCTCCTGTGCAGAGACGTGCAGCAGACATCTATGAACAGGAGAAGCGATCGGAGTGTGCAGCAATGAGGCGCCCTAAGAGCAGTGTAAAATAAAGGAAGATTTAAAAAAAAAAAAAAAGTTAAAGAAAAAAAATGAAGAAACCTTATAAAAGTTCATATAACCACACCTTTTGCCCCACTGATAATAAAACTATTAAAAAAATACCGGTACACATATTTCAAATCACCTCTTTCAGAAATGCCCGATCTATCAAAATATAAAATCAATTAATCAGATCTGTAAACTGCAAAATGGAAAAATAGTCCAAATGCCCAAATTATGTTTTTTGGGAAAATCACATGGGGGTGAAGGGGCTAAAGCTGTTTAGAATTAGAAAAAACCCTTCTGATGTACAGCACCATGGACTTAATGATGCTATATAAATAAATAATAATTTATCTTTGATATATTTATTATTTATCAACTGTTTCTGACTTTTTTCTTTTGCTCTCTTCCTCCTCAGTTGACTCTAAGGCTATGTTCACACACTGTTTTTGCTGCGTTTTTGTGCTTAGTTATTACCTTGGTTTTATGCTAGTCTAAGGGTAAGTGCACACTGGCCGGGTTTTCGGCGGTTTACCTGTGTAAACCGCCGTTTTGTTTACATTAGTTTTATGTTAATTTATGTTAATCCAAACCGGCGTTTGGATTAACATTAAAACTAATGTAAACAGTGCACACACCGGCGGTTACCCAGCGTCATCCGTTGCTAACCCGCAGGTTTCCCAGCGGGTTAGCAAAGAATGACCATGTTCTAAAAAACGGCGGTTCTGCAGCGGCTGCAAGCAGAATCATGTGCTGCTTCCAGCCGCTGCAGAATCGCCGCCGAGAACCCGCTGGGCAGCCGCCGGATACCGCCCGGCTCCCGCCGCACATACCCGCCAGGAAGCCGGTGGACGGCGCCGGAGCTTCCTGGCGGGTTCCGCAAGCTGCCGCCGACGAAACCGCCGGGTAAGTGTGCACTTACCCTAAGGCTGGTTTCACATCAAGATTTTTGTGGATCCGATTTGGCCCTCATGTATCCCTATGGGCACGGATTGGTCCTGTGTGGCCATCTGATTCTGTCCAATTTATTGCTGTACAAGAAGAATCGGAGACAGTGGACCAAATCGGACACAATCTAATCCAGCGCGATCTGCGGCAAATAACATGGGGGGCCTGTGGAGCACGGGTCCAAGAAAACATCGGATCGTTTCCTGGACCTGATTTTAGTGTACTGAGCATGCTCAGTACACTAAGGGTATGTTCACATATGCCGGGTTTGTGCCGGTGGGCGGCTGGGCGGACCCGACAGGAAGCTCTGCAGCCGTCCACCGGCTTCCTGGCGGGTATGTGCGGCGGGTGCACAGCGGGTTAGCGGCGGCGGTTATGCAGCGGCTGGAAGCAGCACATGATTCTGCTTGCAGCCGCTGCAGAACCGGACGGTTTATAGAACATGCACATTCGTTGCTAACCCGCTGGGAACCCAGCGGTTTAGCAACAGATGAGCATGTGTAAACCGCCGGTGTGTGCACACCGGGTGTCGGTTTCCATAGGTTTAATGTTAACCCAAAAGCCGCTTTTGGATTAACATAAATTTACATAAAACTCATGGAAACCGACCGGCGGTTTCCGCTGCTAAACCTGCACTAAACCTACCAGTGTGCACATACCCTAAAACTGCTCTTCCCATGGTGTTTCACTTTCGCAATGTATATACATACATTGCGGAAGTGAAATCAAACAAAGCAATTGTTAAAAATAAATTTAAAAAAAGATCCTCACCTCTCTGGCGTGGGCCTGCGATGTGCGCCATCTATCTCCGAGGGCTTAAGGATCTGTGGAGCAACTGACCAGGCGGGCCGAGGCAACCCGATCAGCTAAGCGGTTTAAATCGCCCGCAGATCGGTTTTGGCAGGCGCACGATTTAAACCGCTCAGCTGATGCGGTCATGTGACTGATCCGCTGATCGGGTTGCCCCGCCCGATCAGCTGATACACAGATCCTTAAGCCCTCGGAGATAGATGCTGCACATCGCAGGACACACGCCAGAGAGGTGAGGCTCTTTTTTTTATTTTTAACACTTGCTTCACTTCCGCAATGTATGAATATAAATTGTGAAAGTGAAAGTGCCTGGCTTGCCTGCGCTTTACAGGCTCGGGCTCTTTTTTGTGGCCGGATCTGTGAAAATCACGGACCCGAACACAGAAATGGCATCCGAGGCACACAGCGTCACTGTGTGTGACATGAGCTCGACACATCGCCGGGTCGTTGGCACCGGATATTGACAAGTGTGACATGTAATTGGCGATAATTGCTTGACGATCACGGGTCATCTGAGCGACGGCTCAGATCTGTGATGCATGAGCGATGTCGCGGGCGACATTGACACGTGTGACAGGACCTTAAGCCTGCGCTTTTGTTTCCCAGCAAAACCTCTGTGATTCAGGGAATAGCTGTCCACACATTGGTTTAATTTTTTTACAGAAACTGAAACCTGTTGCTGGTTTTGCTGCGTTTTGGAAAGAATGAGCGGCATTTGTTTTCTGCGATTTTGCAGCGTTCTATGGGCAAAAACACAGGAAAAAAAACGCAGCAAACAAAAACGCAGATTTTCTTCTGCCAAGAAATCTGGATTTACTAGAAACTCCTACGGTTTGGCTGCAGCAAAACCTTACGTGTGTGAACATACCCCTACAGCTCTGCTCTCCTCCTTTACTGTATGACTCCTCACCTCTCTTTTCAGCCTCACTCATTGTCCCTCCACCTCCAGACACACACAGCTCTCTCCTCCCTCCCTTGGTGGAGGCTGGCTGTCTCTCCTCCCTCCCTGCACTCTCAGGAAGTTCTGACTTTTCCTCTCATGTAAAAGTTTTTTGTTGCTCAGAAGTGGAGGGGGCAATAAAGAGACCAAGAGAGACAGACAAGGGAGGCCAGAGGTGGTGGGCACAGTAGACAGAGCCATACACATAGGAGATCTGACCGAAGCAGAACAGGGGCAGAGACTGGAAAAACTGAGACATTAACATGAATACATAAAGAAAGAGACATCTGAATGTGAAAGAAGAGACTGCTAGGTTAGGAGTGATAGGGATCTAGACTGCCCATCTGAAAGAAGCCACCGAGAGACCTGGAAGAGGCACCAGAGACTGAGCAGGTAAGTGACGGTTACCAGTGTTTATTGTTTATTCATCTCTTGTACTTGTTTTATGTGTTTTAAGAGAACTAAAAGAAATGTTATAGTGTTTTGAAGGATGTCCTACATGTTTGGTGTAGGGCTGGAAAGTCACCGTAGAGGCCCCGTAGATAGGGCTGATGTGGCCTTCATAGGTGTAGACTTCAGAATCTATCTATCTATCTATCTATCTATCTATCTATCTATCTATCTATCTATCTATCTATCTATCTATCTATCCATCTATCGTTCGTATGTGACATCCTGACAATACATAAGTCTATCCAGTGTCTAAAAACAAATATAGATTATTAAGGCTAGAACTTTTTTAAGACCGTATGACCTAAAGAGGTCCATAGGTCCACAAAGTGTTAAGGAGTCCTTTAACATTCCTGATCATGGGTATGAGTAATAATAATTATAGGCTTTTCCCACCGGATTTGAAGTAAGATAACTATTGGCCAATTGTTGGCGTGGCTCGGTCCTATGACAGAGCAGCAGGGTATTACACCAAGGCTATGGATCTCATCTGCCTCTGCTGGTGGCGGCTAATCTCCAGGGATCAGGCTCTGATCCTTCTCCACCCCAACATCATCTGTCCAGCCCCAATCCACAGCAGATGGTCACACATTGAAGATGAAATGGTCGGGTTTAGATGACTAATGTGCATTTGGAGAGTTTAAGCTTCTCAAACACCATAGGCCAGTGTTGATAATTTCTCTTCCATGAACTTTCCTTGAAGATTTTTTTTTTATCCCATTAAAAATTCATGGCCCTCATACAAACTAGACTAATGTCAGATGCCCGCTGATACTGATGAGTGCAGTCGTCAGTCTAATAATGTCTGTCCATGGGAGCACTGGCTACTGATGGTCGGAGAAGATGTCGATTGGGCATTTCTGAGTGTAAACCACTGATCAACTCCTTGAAATATGATTCTTTTGTCCTGAAGAAGGAGAGCTCAGTCACTCTGAAACGTGTCAACAAATAATAAGAATCACTTATTCTTCTATTTTGGATCAACTTTATTCCACGGCAGTGCGGCTTGGTCCCCCTTTCCGCTTTTATTCTTGGAAATATAATGCCGGCAGAGATGTCAGCCAACAGCCATCCATTGTGTATGGGGCCTTACATGAGCTATTATAACCACCATATACCTTTAACTGTATCCGTGGAACCTTCATGATGATCGTGTAAAATCAATAACCTACTTTGGCCACCATTACAGTTAGTGGGACACCCTAAATTGACTGTGTGGGCATAAACCTTCCCTTTTCTATGAGGACATGTGATGTGATACACTAGTCCATCTACACGGTCCAATTCCGGGTCCAACCTAATGATGTTCTTAAACGCTACATATAATTTTGAGGAGGCAGTACTTAATCTAGCAGACTATACAGTGATAGGAAGATCCAACCCATGCACTAGAGGGGCACTGTTTTTGAAGAAAAGTAACAATGTTTTGTGGATGCTATACAATCCCCTTGATGGGGACTGACCATGGTCGATAATGAACCATCAGTACATTGGAGTGCACTATCATGCCCCTAAGTGACCCTTTTTTGTGAAGACATGGGCGGCATGGTGGATCAGTGTTTAGGTCCCTGCCCCTCCTGTACCTGTATGTCCTGATCGCCTAGATTTAGTGTACTTGTTCTTGTCTCCCTTATCCTCATGTAAAGCGCCATGGAACCTAAATAATAATAATAATAGCACTGCAGCCTTGCAACACCGGGGTCCTGGGTTCAATTCCCACCAAGGACAACATCTGCAAGGAGTTTGTATGTTCTGCTTGGGCACTCCGGTTTCCTCTAGGCACTCCGGTTTCCTCTCACACTTGAAAGACATACTGATAGGATGTTTGGGTTGTGAGCCCCAATGGGGACAGTGTTACAAATGTATGTAAAGCGCTAAGGAATTAATAACGCTATTTAAATGAAAAAATATTATTATATATTATAGGGACAGTCCTTATTTTTGGAGCCAAGCCCCTCTGCCGCACTTTGCACCTTAAACATATCCAACTACTGATGACAGTAGAGCCCATTTACAAGGGTCGATATTCAGCAAACAAGTATTATAAGGACACTTGTTTGCAAGGCCGTAACTACAACAGGTGCAGGGGTTGCAATCGCACCCGGGCCCTGCAGCCTAGGGGGCCCCAAAAGTCCCTTTGGCCCATAGAAAAAGACTAATACTATTAAAGATTTGCAATAATTGGGGGCCCCGTTGGAGCTTTCGCATCGGGGCCCCAGGGCCTGAAGTTACGCCACTGCTTGTTTGCAAGCAAGATGCCGGACACCTATCGGACAAGGAATAAATAATTGTTGATGACACCTGATACTGTATGGGATCAGTGCAAACATTAACAGACCCTTCTACATGGGAAGTTTGAGTGCACAATCCCCACTTCATTTCCTCAGCACTTTGTATTTTCCATTTCCTTGTTTGTTAATATTACAACCCCTAGGGGACTGCTCATAAGCAGGACCTCATCACCAACCTGTTCCAGAAGCCTAAAAGGAGTGGAATAGTGCTTGAAAATGCTAAATATTAACATTTGTTTACAACTTGTTGCCTTGGAGACCGACCACCGCTGCCAAACAGCTGAATATGGCTGCCTTCACACTGGCGTTCCCCTCCGCATCGTTCTGCGGAGGGAATCGCCATGTGTGCGCAGCCGGCGCAAGTCCCTATGTTTAGAATGGGGACGCATGGTGCTGCGCTTGACAGCGAAGGACCGTGCGCACCCATTCACTCCCATAGTGATCTGTGCGCAGGCTTCGCCTGCGCACAAATCACACACTCCCGCCCGCACAGGACGCAACCTGGTGCGACGAGACTGTGTGACTGTGCGCAGGCATCCGCCTGCGCACAGATCACATATAGGGAGTGAATGGGTGCGCACGGTCCTGCGCTGTCAAGCGCAGCACCGTGCGATCCCATTATAAAGATAGGAGCTCGCGGCCGCTGCGATCACATTGCGGACCCCTCCCAGAACGCTGCGGAGGGTCCGCAAATGTGAACCCAGCCTATGTGCAGAGCTTACAAGCTCCTTTCTACTAATCTCGCCAGGATCGCTGGATCGTGTAGTTATCTCATAATCGTGCCCGACCACAAGCACAGTGTCCACAACCCAGACAGCAGCAGTGGTCGCATCCTAGACAATGAGCTGTAAACAGATGCAAACTTTAATAAGCTGTAATTTGATAATGTGCTTGTATTTACAAACACTATCTGTGAAGATAGGAATAACCCTATACATTGCAGTCAGGTTCCGGGAGAACAGGGTAAGTCGGTAATACATGCACCATTCAGATGTAGTAGAAGTAATATTCTTAAATGTGGGATCTTATATGTGAAACACATTGATGAGAATTTTCCCATGCAGAAAATTCATGATTTATTACAATGTTTCATATAATAAGATGCCTTTTAGTAAATGAGTTATTGCAGGCATATTTTACAAGTCTGCAGAGGCGTGCTAACCGGTATAACAGGGATGACGCCTGCAGAATGAGGTGGCCGGCCACCATTAGTCGCCATCCTTGTGTATATTTTCATGTAATTGAAGTCTTTCCATTAGTTGCTAATTAAGTGCATGTCTAGATCATTGTTCAGATTCCACCACATCCATTAATCTATTGCCAAATAGATCACAATAACAGCTACATAGTTATCACTTTAGACCAGAGTTTGCATACACCGTATTTACAATGTTTCTTTCAAACCAGTTACATCCATTGAACTACAATTCCCAGCCCACCCTGACCAAACAAGTGAAACATGATCAGCAAGAAATTGCTCCTTTTGTCATCAATCATATTTTTTTCTGACTTAAAAATGAAGATCTCAGCATTACATCTCCTTCAATGAACAGGCATGGTTATAAAATAATAATAGTAATATTCATTTACTTATATAGTGCCATACATTCCACAGCAACACTGTCCCCATTGGGGCTCACAATCTAAACACCCTATCAGCATGTCTTTGGAATGTGGGAGGAAACCAGAGAACCCAGAGGAGACCCACAGAAACATGGGGAGAGCATACAACCTCCTTGCAGATGATGTCCTTGGTGGATTTTTAATTCAAGACCCCAGTGCTGCAAGACTGCCATGCTGCCCACCCACTTTCCCCTGTCCCCTCTGCTATCTTAAAAATGATCGACGTGGCAATAAAACATATTGTCATAAATTATCACTTGATTATACAGTTTATGTTACCATGTAAAATGACACAAAATTGGAGGGAAAGATTATTTGTCCTTCTCGTTTACCAGCAAATCCATTAAATGACGATTATAAAATGTCCATACACATTACATAAGGTAAAGAATATTTATACCGTTTAGCCAGTAGATAGAAAAATATATTAAATCTGAGAGTCCTCAGTGGTTGATACCTTTTAATGGGGAATTGAAAAGATGGTAAGCATAGCAAGCTTTCGGGACACTATGGCCCCTTCATCAGGCTGATAATGATACAGATTCTGAGGACTCATAGGGTACCTTTACACGCCGCCACTGCGTGGTAGCAACTGCCTGGCAATCGGGATTTTTGTGCCTGTTGCGTTGAAATTGCTACGAAGTGGCGGCGTGTAATTTGGGAAAGTGATCGGGTTCTCGCAGTTGCTTCAGGGTAGCTGTTTCCAAGCATTGTTCTAAAATCCAAGGCAACAAAAGGGATAATTGCCCTGGTAGTGGCGTGTAAATGGGGGACAGGGATGGAATCTGCGTCGCCTAGTGAATTCCCAGGGGCGTGCTACAGCCTCATGTATACCGCGCCCCATCAGCGATCATTGGTGGGGGCTACTGTGTTACGATTTGGCTGTCCCTTCACAGGGCGCCATATTTAAAGAGCTGTCCATTCACACTACACAATTGCAATGGGCGTCATGTGTTAGCCAGCCTTCTGCGCAGGCTGGCCAATCATGACGCTATTGCGTTGTCCAATCAGCGTGTTAGCATCACGGAATACACAAGTATGTGACGCCTATGTTTTAGCGACGCTGCACAGGTATGCCCACATTCCCCTACTGATTACGGCGTGTGATGCGACAAAGGAATTCAATAGGAAGGTATCTGCAGGACTGTGGGAACTTCCGGGGAACCACGATACCTTGAGTTGACAACGCAATGGTGGCGTGTACATGCGGTATCGGCGATCGTTAGCAACTGTTAAAAACGTGCACTGCGGTTGATACTGGTTGCCAGGGATAGTGGCGGCTTGTAAAGGTTCCTTTACATATATAGTATACTTAAACAAGATGAGATGGTAAATACCACAGGTGACATAAAGCAGGGTCAGGCTGGAGAAGAGGGTTGGTGGAAAGGAGCTGGAAAGTGAAACCAAAATTCTAAGGTAAGGGGAAGAAGTGTCAAAAGTTCATAGTCCTCTAGCTTGAGTCTGTTGCAAGATATGATATCCTCAAATGCCCTTTCATTTTATATAAAAACGACCCCCCCAGCCTGACTCTGCTTTACTTCACTTGTTGTATTTACTGCACCATCTCATCCTGTATATACTGTATCACCTTCACACTGGATAGAGATCCTCTGATTGGAAAAATGGGGCACTTTTATACCCATTGGAATAATGCAGTAGTACACTTGCTCGACCTGCAATCCATTCATTCCCCATAGGGATAATGAGTGCTGCACAATTCTTTTGTTTTCAGCAGCCCCATAGGTAATGGATGGAGCATTGGTCGGACGTCCAACCTGCCACCCACTACATATAATGGGGAATGAAAGTACATCATTGTGGGTATCAGCAGCTGGCTCCCCACCATTTCATAAGTTAATACCTAATACTAGGATAGGTGATAACTTGTTTTCACCAGATAAACCCTTTGAGTCCAGCACGCTAAGTTTTAATTCCAAACATCTATCATTGGTAAAACCATAACCCAATATGATCACTCAACCCTGATATATCTTCAGAATTATTAGATCTACCTTACTATTTTCCATGCATTCTGTTCTTGAGGTTGGATATGTTCTACTTGTCTAGATCGCATAAAACATATCCTATATATCCTTGCATTGTCAAACTCGAGATCATTTCCAAAATTGGTAACCAGCAAAATAATTCTGTGAACTGATTTCTCTTTTTTTTCTTCAGCTCTTCTGACATGAGGTCCTGGCTGGTGCTCACGCTGCTATTAATTGGCTACGTAGCCTACCTGTTCCTGGGTGCCTTGGTGGTCTCCACTATAGAAGCTCCATATGAGGGAAATTTACGCAAGGAGCTGAAACAGCTAAAGCAGAAGTTTCTTAACAACAGTCCGTGTGTCAACGAGAGCGGCTTGGAGGCTTTCCTGGAGAAAGTCATCAGCGCCAATAAATTTGGTGTCTCGGTGTTATATAATGCATCTAATGACAGCAAATGGGACCTGGCATCAGCCCTCTTCTTCTCCAGCACATTGGTGACCACTGTTGGTGAGTACAAAAGTTATCAGTTAACGAGAAATGCCGTTTCACAGCAGAATGGACTATTTCTAGTTTATTTTTTATCATGAAATATATCCAAAAGTATGGTGGACAACAAACTCAGAGTTGTATGGTGGAACATCTTGGGTTAAGATTGGGTAGAGCAATTAAAGTGAACCTGTCACCCCTTTTGTGGTTTTTTAAACTAAAAGTGCCACCTTCAGCAAAGCCTATGCTGAATTTTATGAAGGTAACTCTTATCCTCCTTCCTCCTATTCACCTATACAATTACTTTATAAACTTTTCCGCCGGGTGTGTAAACTCATACTTAGGGGTCAGATGTGTCTTCATTGCATCCGGTCCTCACCGCGTCTCCGGTCTTTCTCCCCCTCTTTATTGTTCTAGGTGCCTCCTCTTCTCACGTCCAGTTCTCATTTTCGGCGCCTGTGCAGATTCCTCTCTCTTCGTGCAGGCGCCCTGAGCTTTCCCTCTACTGTAGGCAGTGCGTCTGAACTGCACTACGCCTGTGTGAGCCGCAGGCGCCAACTCCTGCCCTGTTTTGGTGTTCTGCTCTATGCAGACACCAGGGTGGGAATCTAGCGCCTGCGCACTAGCTCTGCCCTAATGGGGGCAGAGCAAACAGCATGACTGCACAGTGCATTACTGCATTAAATTAGACTGTGATCAATAAGATTGGCAGGACCTTGGCCCAGTGACCACATCGGTAGTCCATGGCTTCCTATTACCTCTTGCCGATATACTCGATGCCTCTTCTCAGGCATGATGTCACAGTAGGCATACTAATTAGAAGTACTGAGGATGTTGGTAGATAGGAGGTCCACAGGGGTCTGGTTCTGCAAAACTTTTTTTACAGTACCTTGTAATAATAATAATTTTTATTTATATAGCGCCAACATATTCCGCAATGCTTCACAATACATTATTTACACCCACCATCAAGTAACTAAGATAGAAAGCGGCTGTATAGAATGTTTTTTTTCTGGATGACAGAATTTGGTGTGAGAATTTGCAAATTAGGCCAGTTTCACAGTTTGCGTCTGCATGCGGAGCGGAGATTTCCTGCATGCGTTCACATCAGTATGGTGCCCGGACAGCCCATCAGCGATCTCAGCGGCGGCCGGGAGGCGGAGATCAGTGGCTGAGATCTCCTCCTCGCGGCCGCCGCTGATCTCCCGACGGTGTCAGCACGGGAGATTTGAAGAAACAGCTGATCTGACAGCTGTGTAAATCTCCCGTGCCGACACTGCCAGGAGATTAGCAGCGGCCGTGCCCAGGGACATCAGCGGCTGCTCCAGCTGATCTCCAGGGAGATCAACGGCAGCCACTCGGGAGAGATTTCAATGAGATCCGCAGCGTTCTCCTGCGCTGTCATGCGGAGGACACTGCGGATCCATTGAGATCCATGCATTTTTTGTGCGCTTGCGGACGCTTGCTGATAAAACAAGTGCCTGTGAACCACAAAATATGCAACAGGTTGCATTCGGAGGGCGCACAAATTATGGCATCTGAACACAGCCAAACGCAGGCACCATGCGTTACCATATTAAACATAGGAATCAAGTGCCATGTGTTTGGCTGCGTTGTACTTGCAGTTTACATACGCAAATGTGAAACTGGCTTAAGGCCCTGTCTCACATAACGATATCGTTAGAGAGATCGTTGTAACTGTGACGTTACAATGATCTCTCCAGGTGTGTTATGTGTGACACTTTGCAGCGATCAGGCCCATTCTGTGAGGTCGCTGATCGCTGCAAAGTGCTGGGGTCATTTTTGATCGTTGGTTTCCCGCTGGTCAGCACGTATCGCTGCATGTGACCGCAAGAAACCAGCGATCAGTGACCTCACAGGGCTGGTAACCATGGTAAGCACCGGGTATCCAGGCAGCGCGCGCTGCCTAGATACCCAGTGTTTACCATGGTTACCAGCGTCCTCCCTGCTTAGCACTGCCTGTAAGCAGGGAGAATGGTGGTAACTATGATAAACAGGGGTATCTAGGCAGCACGCGCTCCCTGCTTACAGGCAGCGCTAAGCAGGGAGGACGCTGACATCGCCTTCAGCGATGTGGAGGTGGCTCCCATTGCCCTGATCGCTGGGGAGATCTGCCTGTTTTGACAGCTCCCCAGCGATCAGGTAATGACGCTCCAGCGATCCGGCAGGTCTGTCATCGCTTGTCTGGATCGCTGGAGTGATCGTTATGTGTGACAGGGCCTTTAGAGCTCATTCTTAGGGGAATGTTTTCAGATCTGTCCCTATAAAGTTAAAAAAGCATTATCTATACGCTTTGCTAATACTGTGGTATGGTATTTAGGGGGTTATCTTGGTATGCAGATATCCTGGAGGCTTTCCCTAATCTTCACTACCAGAGCACAAAAGGATCAGTTTGAAAGTCCGCAGCTCTTGGATAATATTTCCGCATTTCTCCTCCTGACACTGAGCAGATCATTGCCAGTGACGTGTGGTAACTCCAGCGCTCCAGTTTCACTTGGCAAATAAAAGTGAACATAAGACATACATCAGACTCCATAATCCCCTGCATTTCCCTCCGGGGCCTTAGAAAATGTCTCTGTTCAAACATCTCCAAGTGTACACAAATCTCAAGTGCTACCCTCCCCAGATAATCTTATAATATCAGCTACAGGTAACAATATCACCAGAAAGATAAATGTAAAAGTGGGCCATACACTATATCTATCCATGCGATCAGCCAACAGTTAGATGTGTAAACTACAACCCCTGGCAAAAATTATGAATCACCGGCTCTGGGATTGTTTATTCAGTTGTTTAATGTTGTAGAAAAAAGCAGATCACAGACCTGGCACAAAACTAAAGTCATTTCACATGGCAACTTTATGGCTTTAAGAAACACTAAAAGAAATCAAGATACAATATGTGGTAGCCAATAAGGGTAATATTTTTTGGACCAAGCAGAGGGAAAAATTCTGGAATCACCCTGTAAATTTTCATTGCCAAAACTAACACCTGTAAATTAGATCTACGGTTGCAGCGACCTCGTAGCGATGCCGCTGCGTGTGACATGTATCAAGGACCAGCGATCAACTCGCTGATCGGCACCATTTTTTGATCGTTGGTCTCCCGCTGGACGGCCAGCATCGGCATGTCTGACACCGGGAGATCAATGATCAACGACCTCCCAGCACCGCAAAGTAAACGCTAGGAGGCTGGTAACCAGGGTAAACATCGGGTAACTAAGCGCACGCTATGCTTAGTTACCCGATGTTTACCCTGGTTATCAGCATCCTCGCTGATCGCTGGTGAGTCTGCCTGTGTGACAGCTCACCAGGATTAGATTACAATGTCCCAGCGACACGATCGTTGGTCGGGTCGCTGGGATATCGTTATGAGTAACGGGGCCTTTAGTCACATTAAAAGGCTTGTTAAAGAGTCGTTTTGACTTTGAGGATTGCTACCTTTATTAGGTGGCACTACAGTCCGTCCACTTCCTCACTGAAGTGACAATTTGCATATTTCCCAAACCCAGGAATTCTCACTCTGTCGAGAGTCACTGCCGGACATCTCACACTGCTATTTATTGAGAGAAAGTATTGCCAGTCTGAAATGGGACTTTGACAGATTCTTTTGTTCCTTGGCATCATCTTTCCTGGTCCCACATACACATTGGATTGTGGTCCGAACCCGTCATTCTCGGCATGTGCCAGTCTAATGGGGGCCTTACTCTAGACACCCCATGTACCCACACTTTTGTCTGTTTCTAGTATTGCATTGGTTTCTTAGCATTGGTGTAGCTATATTGTATTCTGAGCCCCCATTTGGATTTTTGCCCAGCGTCTCATACTTTTTCTACCACATAAAGGGACATGGGTTATATACATGGCTCTGGAGGGTTGCGGAGCTTTGCTGCACTTTTGTGAGAATGTGAACCCAGAAACCACCATTGATTTCTAGGAATTGCATTATATTGTTTAGAGAGCTGGTACGTCGTAGACGGCCCTTTACTAGTCAGTGACGCACATAGTTTATGTGTACAGTATGTCCGTCAGCTTGGCTCTCCAGTTTCCCTGTCACTGGGAGTACTGAACGCCTTGACTGTGCGCCTACTATTGCAGGGGCCCCTACATTGACAAAGTGCATCTGTGTGCCTTGGCTCAGGCCCGATCCTGGCTCAGCAGCTCACTTGCTTGTAAACATATTACATAGTGGTGAGAACAGCAGGGTCAGCGTAGTTCACTATAAATCCATGTGATGTACGGACTGTTTACATCTATAATGCTTTAATCTGCTATACTATCTTAATGAAAACCAAACGCCCCTCACCTTCTCTTATCTGACACCAATTCATTGCCAGGGCAGAAAGATGCTTTATTTGCTTCCAACTCATCTTCGTTCCCTCCCAGGAAGAACGGACTTTATTGTAATTTGGGGTGGGGAAACTATGTGCAAATGAATTGGAGCTGGACCCTCTCTTACTATGGGTGTGACTGTCATTCCTTATTGAGGGATTTGGCCAAGATATAGGTCCAACAATTACCAAAAGCCATGCAAGTACCCAAATTAACACATGGTTTCACTGATGGCTGAGGAGGTTTGCCAGTATTGGAGGGATTTGCTGAAAAAGCTCGCTTTATATCTTAGATGAATAGTGGCCAAAGCTGCATAATTTATCAGAACCACGCGGAGAGATGTCCCCCAACTCTTCACCCACAGATCTTTAGATTTCGCATACCCAAAGTTTTGTTTCATGAAAGCCTCTGCCAAAGGAGCCTGGCGAGTGACTTACTCAACACACAGATCCTCGGCCATGTGTGTATGTGACTGGGGGCCAGGAGGAAGAGATGTCAGCTGAGAGCGTACGCCCATACACATAAGATGACAAGTGAATGATGAAAGATTATCCTGCACCATACAGAGTATTATAACATTATACAAATATCTTTCAGATGAAGCTGTACATTTTTGATGTATAGTGAACAGTAGGTGAATTGGTTGAGATGAATAACAGATCTTTCATTTTCCGAAAGATCGGCATATACACATTATGTCATGGATCATAAGTCATAGGAAAATATCAGATATGCCTGATCGATATTTCGGAAGACTAAGACCATTTGTCACCCAAAAGTCAATCGCTTGCCATAACAGAACCAAACAGCTAACACTCATTTTGGTTGAAATTGTCCTTTTGTTACAACTTTGGTCTAATGTGTATAGGGGTCTTCAGGATCGTGGCCACCTTTTGACTCCTTACACTTGTCCAGTTCTTGCCTGATTAGAGCTTTTATTCGTTGGTCAATATTGGTTGTGCTTGGGGTCACAACTGATTTATGTGAGGGTCAGTTACTGGTGCCAACCAAAATAGACACAAGTCTACATGACACTGTCATCCAAGTTCAATAGATTTTAAAGGTGACCATACATATTAGATAGAGGTAGGTTGATGGTTGAGCGAATGATCATCTGCCAATGCAGCCAGTCATCTTTTAGTCCATACTGGCCATTACTTTCGTTCAACCTAGTCATATATGTTCAATGACATTGGTTGATGGATAAATGATTTTGGTAATATTCTTTCAAAGGAAGATTGTTCTTGCTACCTACAACAAAACATCAGCCTGTAATAGATCATTCAGTGCGCAGAGACTGACATTATCCTCGGCAGCACAATCTTGTTTATACAAGACGACTGTGCTGCCAGAACTAGGATTTGTTTTAAGGAGGTTTCCACACTATTTGACTGTACGAGCGAGCGTTCTGCTCATTCATCTGGTGATCGGCAGCCTGTTTACACTGCAGGATACGTTTTCAGTGTAAATGCAGCTTTAGGTTTATGCAGCCGTTCAACAGGTTAATTATAGGCCTGAGGGGTATACCATTAATATGCAGCCTCTGCCCGCGTGTGTGTGTACATCCCGCGTGTGTGTGTATATCCCAGTGTGTGTTATCCGTTGTGTACATGGAGAGGGCTGGGGTTCAAGCATTATTACAATAGAAGAAACAGTTAAAGTTGTGACATTGAATCCCCAGCTCTGTCCGCCCGTACATGCACAATGAGGAAGCCGGTGATTTCCTAATAACTTTATCTATGATGGTTTTCCCCATACATGCGCCGCTCCTTCTCTGCTATCTTTTGTGAGTTCACATTCATAACTCTGTACTACAAATGTCTGAACATTGCACATCAGCCATTATTTCCAGTTGGTGGTGGCATTTACTGGTTTCCACTGTAACCGTCTAACATCGCAGAATGATATGGAAAAGATGAACTCTGCGAAACATATGCTACATGAGAGTGGAAAATGCACCCACCCTGCAGATGCCAGAATGAAAGCACACACACCTGCCTGTGATGAATGACACCATTTCAAACAATCATGTGATTTCACCGTCCAGACACATCTGCAAAGTGGGGACATGACTGGATCCATGTGCAGCTTGTGCGCTCCTCCGAATGGGTCCAAAAGCTATCCGCTATTCAGATGACTTTTTGATGACCCGTGCGTAGACATATTTTGTCATTGTGTTTTCGAGAATCCAGATAAGGGTAATTAGAGCTGGAATGTCAAGCCGTGCTGACCACAAGGAATACACACAGAGTTAATCACACACTCTGTCTATTTAAGTTTACGCGTTTCATGGCAAACACGCCACTTCATCAGGGCATCACGATCTTAAAACAATCAAGGATATATATACACACACAAGATAGTGTCATACTGTTTGTATCCCACCCTCCCACCACAGGAGTTCCGGTGGAAAACGCCCACTTTTGCTGAGCGTTTTCGGCACAAGAGCATATCAAAGTCAATGTACTGCAAATAAGACATTTTCCATATGGACCAAAAAATATTACAGCATGCACTAGTCTCCTCATTTTTACTAACCAGACACTGCTTTTTTGGCAGATGGTTCCGCACCTATCTGTGCAGCAAACGGACCCCGTCATGTGTCACGTAGCCTAGGACTGTGTACTCACTCTGTGCTATTCTGCCCACAGACATTTACAAAGGGAGCATAATTCTGGGGGTTAATGTTGGAGATATTGGCCATCCCCCTGCACCCAAGGATTCGGCCAAATTCTGCAGCCGCTGCATGAAAATCCAACCTACTATTGGTAGTTTAAAGCACGGCCAACGACAGGGGGTCATAGCAGGGGTGTAACTACAATAGGTGCAGGGGTTTCAATCGCATCCAGGCTCTGCAGCTTAGGGAGCCTAAAAGTCCCCTCGGCATCTAGAAAAAGACTAATGCTATTAAAGATTTGCAATAATTGGGCGCCCCATTGGAGCTTTCGCATTGGGGCCTATCAGCTTCAAGTTACGCCACTGGGTCTAATACCCGGTTTTAGAAATACCCCTGAGTTGCTCAAGCCCCCGCAGAGCTGTCAACTGAACTATCATTTGGCCAACAGCGATCTCTTTGGACTCCCCCATACACAGGTTGACCAGCTCTGCAAAGTGCTTGTGTTCTGTATAGGTGAGCAGCAGCCCAACTCCTTTGGGTTCAGCTTAATCCTCTGCTGACCACAAGGATCGACCAATGGAAATATCATTTGGAGGCCCCCAATACATATTTGACTGTTGGCCAATACCACCAATATTGGCGTCTTTGACCGAATTTAACCTAATGTGTAGTGTGGTCTGAAAGTGTTTGGATGGACAATGGCACATACTAGATGGATAACTGATAGTAAGGAAGGGAGTCATTTCCTGATCTCCAGAATTCTAATCGTCTGGCAAAACATGCGTTTGCTTAAAAAAATCATGGCTCTCGGCAGCACATTGGTCTGAGTAACCAGTTTGTGCTGCCGAGAACAATACTCAATTCGTATTAATAATTAACAGTATGAATAATCATTCTGGCCTGTCTAAACACACAAATCAACAAATGCCCATCAGCCTCTATGTAACCATTGTCTTTCGTTTCCTGGTCACAGGTCATCAAGGGTAACTCACCTTTAATCTTCCCTTGTCATGTATTACTGGTTGTAACTCTGCTGTTTGATCACACCCTGGACTAATATTTGACATGGGCTGCTTCGTTCTGCTCTGGGGACACAATATATAATATGGGTGTAATAGGACGTTCTGCACTTGTTTCACCTCTAGTGGATTTTCCTGCTCAGATTAATCGGGTACATTGCAGACGTGCCGCACATCACTCCGGTGTTACTTCTCATTCCTTGTCGCTCAGGTGCATCGCTGCTTATATAGATGAGGAGGGACACAGGTCCAACAAGTTCAGCCTCAGACTAAGATTAATCTCCTCTCTGGGGAAAAAATGAATTCCCCTTGGGATATTACAGCCAATTTTGCTTCACAAGATAAAACTAATCTGCATGTAGAAAGTGCAGCGCCAGAGCTGCGTATTAGTGTGGATTTTACATGGACAAGTGATCCCCATAGTCCTAATGGCCTCCATTGAGATACTAATTTTTCTTGCACATTGGATGGATGAGACTCTGAATTATCACTTTTTCAGGACTGTAATACACGGAGGATTTTCTGCCAGAAAATTCTAGAATGAATATCTGTAGGGTAGCATATCGGGCCCTAAAATATACAGCCTTTTTAAATTCTGTTATTGCTCTTTCCATTGAAACTTCTCGTGGTGTGGCATTCTTATAGTGTCCACCCCACCATGCACATGCATGCTCGTCTTGGCTGAGCATACATGTGTTATTCAAGGGGAGAGGGCAAGAAGTCACTGCAGAGACCTTTGCTGCCAGGCTCTTTTGGAAGCTTCTGATCTCTCGTGAGAACAAAGGATCATATGTGTCAACATCTACCATGCCTTATTCCATAAGTTTTCCAACATCTCCCTTCGTAGAGAGTCAGTAACGCATTAGATGCGAGCCCATAATCGCTGGGCTCAGCCTACATTCATGTGTTTGGGCACCAGCTCAGTTTGACCATATCATTTCATTTGCCTACAATCGCTACTAGGAACACGCATTTAAAAATAATCGTACAACTGCAGATCACCCGGCGTGTGAGCAAAATGCTCGTTCGTCGGGTGAAATGATCGTTTGGTTTGCACATACTCGTGGTTCTTGGCAGCACATCAGTCTGTGTACATGAGACTTGTGCTGTCGAGAGCAATGGAAGCCTAGGTGCACTGAACAATCTATCACATCGCATCGCAATCTGCCGTGTAAACTAACGAGCGACTGACAAATATACAGTCGTTTATTCAATAAATAAATGATTACAAGTAAACGCTAAGGTATGCAAATATTGACTGTAGGAATATAGAAATGCCTTACTGCTAAGGAAATACATTGAAACAGCGCATAAAAAGGCCAGTTTTATTTGAGCCCAGCAGCCAAGTCAAGGTGTATCTCTTTGTTTTGTCCTTATTAATTGCTCTATCTGGGTTAAAAAAAATCTACAATTTATGGGTGGATAGAATCCAGTTAATAGAAAATTAAAAATTCCTAACGCTGGTGGAAAATAGGAGTGCACAGTCAAAACGCATGACCCCATAAACTAATATCAACAAAAACCGAAGGACCCTACTAACAAGTGTGAATAGGTTCCTATTCACGCATAAATTGTAGTTTTTTTTTTAACCTGGATAGAGGTAAGATAGGGACCCAGCAAAGTGATACGCCTTGACCATGGCTGATGGGCTCACATAAAACTGGTCCTTTTATGCACTAAGTATGTACATTTTTACATTTATTTCTCTAGCAGTAATGCATATCTATATTCATATATTCATTGTTTGCATGCCTTAGCATTTCCTTCTAATCAGAGTGCCTCTGAGTATTAGGCTATATCTTATGTTCAGTTTTGCACCTGTTCACACTTGTTAGTACGTGCCATCAGTTTTTTTAATTTTAGTTAACGGCGGTCATTTATTGCCACAATCTCCCAGTGTAAATGAGCCTTAAATGTTACCTCCATTTCCGTAATTACCTATGTAAATGGAGTGTTATATTTCTTGAAAAATCACGATTCTTGCTTTTGCTTCCCCATAGGTATATATGTGAATAATCCCTCCGTACTAATCCTCATCATTACATAAATGCACGGCAGCAAAACGCTCATTAAACTCAATGATATAATGGAATTAACGTATGATAAAACACAGTGACGGGGCCACAGCCTTTCATGTGCGTCTGGTCCGGAGGACGGGGGAGCTGGTAGAACAAGCCTCGCTCTGTGTACAGAGTAAATCCCGATTCTAGTTGTTCTGGATATTTGGCATTTTGTGCTGAGCTGTGAGATGAGATTAGGACGCTGATCACGAAGGTGTTTTATGTGAACTAGGGCATAGGGGGGACGTCTGCTCAGAACATTCCTCCAACCTCTTATGTAGAGTATATGTACCAGATGAATCGCATACAGACTTAACACCTAGAGGTCCCACAGACCTGCCAACCAAACTTAGGTTACCTATAACTCTATATAGAATCCCAGGGTCCAGTTTACATACAGATGCAATACGGCCATATGATGGTCCAAGTACATGGCAAATTTTCATGCACTTACCATGTAAAGTGACCCTGGAGTCCCAATGGTGTCCTATCATGGACCCATAGGCATTGCCTCCATAATATGACATATGGTGGAATGCTATTTTTCAAATTTTCTTATGAATCCCATAACTAGTGTCAAAAAAACAAACAACTAAAACTTGTAGACATTCAGTCAACAGTAAGGGTCCCGGCAGTCTATAAACCTTTCACTGAAAATGTATACAGCACAGATCTGTAATGTAATTGTGTCCATGACCCTTCAGTCTGTCTGTCCTCAGGCATCTATGAGAAAGGGCCATATTTCTCAGGGTTTCAAGTAGAAATGCATGTACAACATATGCTGGCTTCACCCTTAAAGTTAACTTGTCACCCCCCCTAGAGCTTTACAAACTGAAAGCAGCACCTTCAGCAGCGTCTATGCTGTATTCTATGAAGGTGTCTATACTCTCTCTGCCCCCCCCGAACTTCAAAAGAAACAGTTTATAATGTTTCCCGCTATGTATTTTAATGAGTACTAGCCCGTCCAATTGGTCTGGTCCTTGTATCCCGAGATCGCTGCCAGCCCGGTCCTCCCCTCTATCTGTGTGCCACCTCCTCTTCTCTGATTTCCCCCTCCTCTTCGGCGCCTGCGCATAATCATCTCTGTTTACGCAGGTGCACACAGCTCAGCCAATGTGCGGGGAGCCCGGCTGTCATCAATGTGCCTGCATGAAGTGCATGCACCAGAGCTCACCCTGTTTTATGTTATGCTGTGTTCAGCCTGCTATATACAGCGGGCTCTGGTGCATGCACTTCACGCAGGCGCATTGATGACAGCCGGGCTTCCCGCACATTGGCTGAGCTGTGTGCACCTGCATAAACAGAGATGATTATGCGCAGGCGCCGAAGAGGAGGGGGAAAACAGAGAAGAGGAGGTGGCACACACATAGAGGGGAGGACCAGGCTGGAAGCGATCTCAGGATACAAGGACCAGACCCATCGGACCGGCTAAGTACTCATTAAAATACATGGTGGGAAACATTATAAACTGTTTCTTTTGGAGTACTGGTGTATAATTCACATCGCATGCTCTGCGAAGCGTCTATGTACAGTCTTTGCTGTGTGCACTGAGCCCTAAGATTTTACTTTGAAGTTGCTGATTTCTGCAGACTTTGCTGCGTCACTGCTCTCGCTGTCATGTTTAGCTGCATTTTTGGCCATAATCAATCTTTTTTGTTTTTGCTCCAGTGTAATAAGAGATAAAAGGAATTTTGCAAAATTCACGGTTCTGTTCTTCAGATTTGTGCATAAAGAAGCAACATCTACCATGATCTGTGAAGGTCCACATATCAAAAGTTCACATGGGCGGATAATCGACCGTATAAACCTTCATGACAATACTTGATTCTGATTATCAGCAAATATAAACATGGCAGCCACTGAAAGAGAGACATACTCGTTCACTAGCTGTGTCAGCAGCACATCTCCCTTTATAAATAGTGGTCTGCAACCAATATTATGCAAAGGGTATGGGGGCATGAATAATCAAGTGGTAATCAACTTATTATGCTGTCAGTCACTCGTAGTTATGCTTTGGAATGTTGACATACAGTGTGTGATCACCTCCTCGAGATCAGGAAATCAGTCATGTATTTATTCAATATCAAAATCTGGTGGCATCACACTTTCTGGTCTGATTTTGCTAGAGAGTCTCATCTAGCCTGCAATGTCCCCTTTGTTGGCTGCCGCCATGTAATACAGGGTTAACCTGGGACCACCAAAATGGAAGCTGCTTGTACGCAACATCTCTGTTTGGAACAGGAGGTAAAGATTAGTGCAGAGCAGCAACAGTCTCGCCCCGCTTGGCAGCTTCCAAGACCCCAGTAGTCAGAATGCAGAAATCTGAAAAAGAAACCAGGCGCTACCATAGGGCGTTACCAATACAAATTAAGCTTTTTCCGTTTAAAGGAATATGCTCACCTGGTATGGTTGTGAAAGTCACAACCACTATAATCGTCAATACTTTTACTTTGGCTGCTGCAGTCTCCCCTTTAATAAAAATATTTTCATAAAAATATAAAAACATATAAAAGTTGGGGTTTTTAAACGCGCTGCCAATCATTCCAATAATATTCACATTCAAAGAGTTGGCATGAAGGTGATTTTTATTCTACGCGTTTCAAGGTTCACAGACCTCTTCATCAGGAAAACCCCAATGTACATCCAACATCGGTGGTCTTCCTGATGAAGAGGTCTGTGAACCTTGAAACGCGTAGAATAAAAATCTCCTTCATGCCAACTCTTTTATATTTTTTTATATTTTTATGAAGACCCCAATAGTTAGCAGTCTGTGCAGCACATACATTATGCAGATTATACATTGTGCAGATGTAGCAATACCCTCTGGATCCCAGTGCCACCTATACTCAGTGATCACCAGACCTCGTTGAGATCTACACTTTGTCAACTCTGGACACATTTGAGACCTACTCCCGGACCCAAGTGCCACCTACACACTGTCATTGCTGGACCCCATTGAGATCTACACTTGATCACCCTTGGACCCATTTGAGTCCTACGCTTTGTCACCCCAGACCACGTTGAGACTGACGCTTAGTCACCCCTCAGATCCAAATTGAGACATACACTCAGTCACCCCCTTAACTCATTGAGACCTACGCTTTGTCACTCCGAGACCCATTTGAGAACCATGCTCAGTCACACTCAGGCTGTGGTGCAACCTATGCTTGGTCACCCCCAGACCCCACTGAGACGTATGCTCAGTCACCCCAGGATCCCGTTGAGAACTATTCTCAGTCACCCCCAGACCCTGGTGCTACTTATGCTCGGTCACCCCGGACTCCATTTTGACCAATGCTCAGTCGCCCTGAACCTCATTGAGACCTACGCTCTTTCACATCCTGACCCCCGATGCCACCTACACTTGGTCATCTTTGAATCCCCACTGAGGCCTACGCTCAGTCACCTCCAGGCCCTGTTGAGACTTACGCTCAGCCACCAACTGACCCTGGTGCCACCTATGCTCAGTCACCCCCAGATCCAAATGCTAAACTCTCTAGCGATCTGTGTGATATGAGTAACGCGTAACATCTGCACAGTAAACTGTAAAACGCCTTTGTCACAAGCTAACTTATAGTATTACTTAATGTTAAAAGTTCGTACTCTGAAAGTTTCTATGAGGAAATGGATCATATGATGTGTCAAGTACCTGCTGACAAAGCCCCAAAAAACTGTGTGCAAAGTCAGTCACTGTGACCAGCCGTCTATATTTGTAGTGTGTTCCCTCATACAACCTTGGGCTTTACTTTGCACCTGCAGACCAAAAGTTGTCTAAATTTCCACTTCCACCACCCCTGCTCATCTGCTTGTGATATGGATGCGTTCTGAGGGGGGGTGACAGGGGTCGGTGCACATGGCCTCCTCTGTATGTAATGCTGGTGCAGTCTGTGTACATCCTAATGACTGATCCATTTCTTGCTCCTTCTTTTCAGGTTATGGATACACCACTCCACTCACAGACTCCGGGAAGGCGTTCTGTATCTTCTATGCTCTGGTTGGGGTCCCATTCACGATGCTGGTGCTCAGTGCGGCCGTCCAGCGCCTCATGTCCACTTTTACCTATCAGCCCATCCAGTACTTCCAGATCCACAGAGGCTTCGATCGTAAGAAGGTCACAAGGGTTCACTTTGCGATCTTGGCTTTGGCGGTGCTGATTCTGTTCCTGGTGGTGCCATCTGCCATATTTAGCTCCATAGAAAGTACCTGGAGCTTCCTGGACGCTTTTTACTTTTGTTTTATCTCGCTTTGCACAATTGGGCTCGGAGACTATGTCCCCGGGGAGCAGGACAACCAGTGGCTCCGGCAGCTGTACAAAGTGTCTGTAGCTTGTAAGTATTATCATTTTTTTATTTTCTTATTTTGAGGGGTGAATTTCACATTATCATTTCAATATATTTTAGTAGATTACCCTTCTATTTGGGACACAATTTCTATACACACATCTACGAGCCTTATCCATGTTATGTATATGAAAGCTTATAACCTGACGTTAAATTCATCCATTGGTTGTATAAATTACTCTTTTAAAGCTGAAACCCTCCCAAATGTGGTTTAGGTTAAGAAAATATATTGGCATCAATACTGAAATATTGATCATTTAATGAACACAGAATGGTCAGATTTTGGCAACACAAAAGTTTTGTCGCCTGGTCGTATAATGCACCCAATCCTAGTTTACATCCTCACCTGTGCTCAGTAAATGATTGGTTAATTAGTAGGTGTGTATAAAAAGAAACCCAGCACCCCAGACCTTCACTTGAACTGCAACTTGAGCTCTGACAACATGCCAAAGATCCACCCTGCAGCCAAAGCCTTGATTATCAAGAGACTGAAGACCAGATCCACTGGAGAGGTGGCTGGCACCTTTAATGTGTCTCAGCGTCAAGTACAAAGAATTAAAAAAAATTTTTGAAGAGACTGGAGATGTGTTTGACACGCCCAGCTTCGGCAGACCCCGCAAGACAACTGCGCAGGAGGAACGTGTGTTGGTTAGAAAATCCAAAGCAAGCCCCTCTTCCACTGCAGCAGAGCTCCAACAGCCCTAGTCACCTCAAGTCCCTGTGTCAACTAGAACAGTTTGTAGGATTCTGTCTCGAAATGGCCTCCATGGTCGAATCAGTACCCAGAAGCCAGCACTAAACCAAAGGCAAATAACAAAAACTGTGTGGCATTTGCAAAGTCCCACAGCCTGCTAAACAGATGGATGCTGGAAAAGTGGCAGAAGGTGGATTTCTCTGATGAATCTTCAGTAGAATTACACCACAGCTGCCACAAATACTGCAGGAGATCTACTGGAGCCTATATGGATCCAAATTTGGTGGTGGAAAGATCATGGTCTGGGGTTATATTCAGTATGGGGAAGTGCGAAACAATTGCAAGGTGGACGGCAATATCAATAGCCTAAAATATCAAGAAGTATTAGCTACATCTTACATTCCAAATCATAAAAGGGGTCAAATTTTATCTCATACATCCATCTCTACAACAAAGTTTCTCCAGGCAAAAAAAATCAAGGTGCTCAAGGACTGGCCAGCCCAGTCACCAGACATGAACATCATTGAGCATGTTTGGGGTAGGATGTAAGAGGAAGCTTGGAAGACAAGACCAAACAATCTAGATGAACTCTGAGAGGCATGTAAGACTGCATTCTTTGCTATTCCTGATGACTTCATTAATAAATTGTATGAATCATTGTTGAACCGCATGGATGCAGTCCTTCAAGCTCATGGAAGTCAGATAAAATATTAAATATGACTCTAATAGCACCACAACTTCATTCACCAATGTTATGCAACATATATTTGTATTTTAGGTTAATTTTTTGTTTGAATATCCCATTACTTTCTGTGGGCAACAAAACTTTTGTCTTGCCAAAATCTGACCATTCTGTGTTTATTAAATGATCAATATTTCAGCATTGATGCCAATTTATTTTCTTAACCTAAACCACATTTCGGAGGGTTTCAGCTTTCAAAAGAGTAATTTATACAACCAATGGAAGAATTTAACATCAGATTATAAGCTTTTATTTACATAACATGGATAAGCAACATAACTTTTGTCAGGGACTGTACATCTAATGCCCATGGCAATACTACAGCTTCATTTTATATTAGGGCTTCCAAAGTGACATATGAGACCTCCACATAAATTTGGGGGAGCCTAATAGCACACCATTGAGGCTGCGCTGCATACTGCGAAGCCTCCTGCACAAGCTTCTGATGTTGCTCATCTAAAGATGCTCACCCCAAAAATAATGTTGCTGCTCAAAATAATTCTATCTATGGATGAAGGCAGCTTCAGCAGGATAAAGCCAATGTGGCTTATCCCCAGAGAGAACACAAGTTTATTTCACAGTAAAAAAAAACAACAACCCAAAAAGATTCTGATGGCACCAATAGATTAAAGGCAAATTCCACCAAAGCGACGGGATCTTTTATAAGACAAAACTGTGTCTAGGTAACATAAGTGCGCTGCTCCAGATCAGCAGAAAGCAACTTTGCCAATGGCTTTCACTAAAAAGCTTGAACCATTTTTTCTCTGCAGCTCCTATGCAAATCTGGCATGGCCTGTATATGACCGGTAACGTATGCGAGCTGTATACATATCGGAGATTTTTATTCCATGGCTTTGTTTTAGATTCACCGTAGCATTATGCTAATATCCGCTGATATTGGCGGGCTCGGCTGATGTGAGTCTAAAGTGTATGTGGCCCTCCTGACTCCCCATACAGATGACATCGGGGCAGAAGATGATCCCGCGTGTCCAGTTTTGAAGTCCGGTAGAGAGTGGCGGAGCGAGCGCTCCTGTGCGTGGGAAAGTCAGCAAACAATGCTTCGGTCTATCGCTTAGCCAACAGCTATCCATTGTGTCTGGGTCTCTCTTATTAGTCTTTTCCTTTGTTCTTACAGTTTATCTTGACCCAATTGCATTTACTAAGTTCATTCAGTTGAGAGACAAAGCAAAGTCTGACTCTGGTTTCCATTGTTTCTCAGTAGTTACAGTATACAGCGTATTTAGCCCATCTGGACTAACTGGAAAATCTGTATGGCCGTATGTAAGAAATACACCGCCAGTACTTTACCCTCCAATACCTAAACACTACAGAGAAAACTTGGCCAATCCTACCCAACTCTACCTGATAGGGAGTGAATTTTATCACCAGACCCTTTTTATTTTCAAGTGAAGCCATTGGCAGAGGTGTAAGGAGTACATGTATGAGGAATCAGAAGCCTTCCCATACTCTCTCTGCTCAGCTGAAGCTCTTATACATGGGGAATAGATTGCCGTCTGCTGAACGTAGTTTTGTCCGGCAGCTATCTCATGTGTATGGCCATCTTTAGGAGCACCTGGAACAGGTATGTTATGGGTGCTGATAGGGGTTGGGTAAGTGCAGTTTTGTAGCATAGCTCCAGACAAATTTCACTGTGGAAAGATTAGCAATTGTCCAAAATAATCCAATTCTGCTACACCCTCCAATTTTTGCTTCTTGTATATGGGGCTTTACTAATGTCTCCCAACAGCAGATGTTAAGGAAAAAGAGGATTGGGTATATTGGTTTTCAACCTGTTCAATCCTTTGTTCCCACGGAAGATCAGCTTCTATCAGTGGTGTCTCGTAGTGATGAGGAGCACTAAGCTGCTCACATGTTTGGTATTTGAAACGAGCAGGTTGAACATTTGGACGGGCTCAACCTAGTACTCGAGTCGAGCCCGTCCAAGTGTCCGCCGACCTGCTTGTTTTGAGTACTGAACACTCGAGCAGCTTGGTGCTCGCTCATCACTAGTGTCTAGTAGTGGTTTGTGCCCCGTGGCATAACTAGTTTACTATTTGCCCTACAGCAAACTCTGGCCAAGGTTTTCACATCAATCAGCAACAGACAATTTACCTTTACAGTCATGATTCCCCATTTTTCGGCACATCATGAATATATTATCTCCCAGCTGGAGATGCTGCTTAAACCTTGCTTTAGGCTGCTTTCACATAACGATTTTCGGTCATCCGATTGTATCCGTTTCAAAACGGATACAATCGGATCCGAAATCGGATCCCATGTTCCCCTATGGGAATCGGATGGGATCGGATGTACCACTATTGGCATCCGATTTTGGCGCCATCCGATCCCATCCGATTTAATTACGGGCACAAAATCGCAACCTGCTACGATTTTGTGTCTGTGACTCAAATCGGACAGCAACATGGGAGCCTATGGACATCGGATCCGAGTTCACCTCGGATCCGATGTCAGCTCCGTATTCCCTGTCTTTCCCTGCTCCTGCCTCCTCCATCTTGTTCCCTCTCCTATTCTATTCTGTGCCCCCGCTATTCTATTCTCTCTCCCCGCTATAATATTCTGTCCCCCCGCTCCTCTATCCTCATCTAATCCCTATCCTGTCCCCTCTTGTCCTCCCTGTGTGTGTAAAATAAAAAACTCCTCCCGGAGTATACATCACCTGTCACCGCTCCCACGCTGCAGCACCATCAGGACTGAAGAGCCTCTGATGATGTCACAGAGCCGGTCAGCTGACGGGTCATGTGACCGGCTCTCTGACATCATCACAGGTCCTTCAGTCCTGATGGTGCTGCAGCGTGGGAGCTGTGACAGGTGATGTATACTTCGGGAGGAGTTTGTTTTTTGTTTTTTTACACACAGGGAAGAGGACAGGGGACAGGATAGGGATTAGATCAGGATAGAGGTGCGGGGGGACAGAATAGCATAGTGGGGAGAGAGAATAGAATAGGAGAGGGAACAAGATGAAGGAGGCAGCAGCAGGGAGAGACAGGGGACCGCAGGATCCACACGGATCCTGCACAGACTCGGATCGGATGGCTATTTGCCATCCGATTGCAGGGATCCGTGTGGATCCGTGCCTGTCCGTGGGATCCTCCTTCAAAGTCGGATCCCACAGACAGGCACAAAAACGTAATGTGAAAGCAGCCTTACTCCCATTTACACAGGCACAGGGCTGAACATTGAGCTTGATAAGAGAGGAAAGTACGGCTAGCACAGGCTGCACTGCTTCTCGTGAGATGGAGGTGCGGACCCTCTGAATGGCCACTTTACCTGACTGCACATGTGAGGAAGACAACACCCTCTGGGGGTTTGGTCACAATAACACCCCTGCAACTATGTTCATTTTTTTCTAATTGGTATTTCCAACTCTAATGAAATACGCATGGACTTTGGTACAAATTTCATTCAGGTTCTTCACTCCCGGTCATTTATTATTCCAGAAAACCAATCATCTGCTCCATCTTTTAACCCTGTTCTTGTCTGTCCATTAGATCTTATCTGATGTGGTCTTTTCCTCCACAGTTTACCTCCTACTAGGACTTATGGCCATGCTGCTCGTCCTCCAGACGTTCCACAAGGCTGCGGATCTCCATGGACTCACTGATCTTTTCTACCTCCCCCACCTCCATGACCAAGAAGACCAGGAGCCCATTCTGGAGACTTCAAACCCCACTCTAAGTAACAAAGAGCCTAGAAGACCACTGACTACCGGGGCCCAACCCAGCTATTCATCCATCAACCGATAACCCACAACTGCATTGTACCGGCCTGAGGGGGCGAAATATAGGGACACAACCCTGGTAATCACAGTAAAAATATCTCATATCCCACGTTACGTCCTTCTGAGCTCTTCAACGCAAGGAGATTGTGAGACCACAAGTCATTATATTATATTAGGTTTACATTAGAAATGGGGATGTCTAGGATTTTATGAAACTTTTAGGCAATGTGGTAATATAATAAAAAATAATTAATTTGCCACCACCTCTTTGGTGGTTTCTGCTGGACCTCACATGCTTTACATCATTCATTTGACCACTGCAGCTAATCACTGGCTGGTATCTTGCTGTACATGTCAGCCAGTGACTGCCTGTAGTAGTCACGTGAATGATGTGCTGAAGGTGATCAGTTGCAATACCAGGAGAGACCACAAGAGCGGCGCCATATTTGAAGTGTGAATTACGGTTATTGTCGTACATTGCCCGCCATAAAGCAGGTTTATAAAATCCCTATAGAATATGTGGATGATTTCTCCTATTGGACTGAACTTGACATGTTATTTGTGCCTATTTTCCAGGTGTACTTTTTAGCTTTTATATGTTTCATACACAGTAAGTTTTACACTACCACAATAATCCTAACATGTAATTTCTCTCCACCATACATTTTTATGTGCCTTGCCTGAATTTAGACTAGCTAAATATATATTTTGTTCTCGTTCATCAGCTAGGAGGTAATTGGGAAGATTAATCTACACCCCTGACTTTGCTACCACTCACTTGAATGGGGTCTCATGCACAAAGCCATATTATGGCGCTATACAAGCTTTGAAGTATATGAATCTATAATATTGCACTCATGGAAATTTCCCATTAAGGGGAGAATATCTGTAATAGGGATCCAAAAAATGGCTGAGTTTTCTTGTCAAAAATTGGGTATGCTATTTGGTTTTATACTTTGGGCAGAGTAGAGAATGGGTTCAGCCTCTTTATTATGGGCATTAACCCACCTCCTTTTTCAGAAGCCTTATCTATTAGATAACAGAAGAAAATGGCTCTCTCGCTTTAGAAGACCCAAATCATTAATTTTGGTAATAACTGCAATACTTAATTTCTCCTGTGGAGGCACTGCAGGGAAACTGATTAAAATAGAAAAAGTGTCAAATCTGGTGCTGAGACCTCCTGCTGCACTGCCCCCTGCAATCCCTCCATGTACTTATAACAGGGGAATTTTTGCCAATGATATTAATAAGTAGCACCTTCTTTTTTATTGTGATCATAAAAAAGGGAAGATTTTGTATTTTTTAAGTTGCTTTTTACTCTGCTGTTAGTATTGATGTCAGATTGCCGACAATATACGATATTCCAAATCGATATGTATCAGTGTTTTGCACAATTTCCTGTAAAATCCCATGTATGTGTATGTTGTCTTTATTACGAGATGGTTTGCAAAATTGAGTAGGAGGCAGCAGAATATTAGAGGTTCTCATATTACTTTGGGGTGAGATATATAAAAATGAGTTCAGGCAACCAGTCACATTGCTGCTTTTATATTCTCGCCTGGCAATACGTCGGTCAATCATATGATTGGCCAACAGCTATTCCCTACAAACACATGTACACTCAGTTTGGCTGAGCATGCATGTGTTCTCATCTGCAGACCCTTCTAATGGCCTTTAATTTTCTTTGACAACAAAAAATTGGGCATATTGAGATTCAATAGGTACAAAACTTTTTTATGTTTTGCCACCATTTGCAGAGCGAGTGTCAGGTGACTTTCTAAGGTCATCTGGTCCATTGGGTCCTGCTAATTTTAGTTTTATGTGTATGGCTGCCTTTAGATAATTAGATCTGGAATCTGATTGACTTCTATGGGCAACAATCTGCCGCCCCCCAATACTTGGATGGGTCGAGATAACACTTGAACGTGCTCCAAAAATAACAATTTTATAAAAATAAGATCTTCACCAGCTGCAACATCTTGTGGGCCATACATGGGACCATGTCCCTACAGCCTCCAGATTTGCAGCCAATTCAGTCTGCAATATTGTAATAAAAAGCAGTGACTAATATTCCATATTGCAATGGACAGAAAACTGAAATGCAGTAAAGCAAAAAATATGGGGATTTTTCCCTTTTACATTATTTTACTTTGTTGCCTCCTAATGTCTCGTGTTCATCGTTGTAGATATCCTGGCTGCTGGGTATCTGTGGACAACCCGGTCAGAACTAAGAGGGGGATGGGGCACATCGGATCCATTTTATTTCTTATTACATAGAAAATAAATCTATAGCTGGGAAGAGTTGAGCAGATTGATTTTCAGGGGCCTGGACAAGTGTCCGCGTCGGTAGTCCATGGCCACCAGGCGAGAGCACAATAAACCTCCACCCACCTGCTGACATCCCCGTCACACTGCCGTGATGGTAATGATCAAGGACCAAGGATGGCGGCAGGTAGGAGGAGGTTCGCAGGGCTCTGGATCAGTGGCCATGGACTACTGACATGGACAAGGATCCTACAAATACTTTTGCTCAACTCTAAGAGCTGGTGACTGACATATCCGATGGAGAGAAATCCAGGTGATGTTATTTCTGCCTCCTCTGTATACCGTATAATGTGTACTCGCGATTGTGACTATAAGAAGTACTAGGCCAGTATATTATTATTTTTTGCCTTAATCACAACCTGAGAAATGGACTCCACGAACTGTTCGCTGTTTTCCACCTCTTCGTGTTCTGACCTCCTGGCATTATTGTCATCCAGACCGATGGCCCAGTCCTCCATCACACCATCCCCAGAGGGATAACTGAGAGTCACGCTTTGCCGCCTTTTCTGTTGCCAACAAAGAGGAATACAGCACAGCCGATTTTGCCAGGGAGCGGCGTGGTCCACCAAGCATTTGCCCTTTCTGCGGTGGATATATTATATCACATGGTGGCCACTCAGATTAATGATCAACATGTAATACAAAGGGATATCTCCAGCCATCAGAATAAGAGCATGTCTGCATCCTGGCTCATAGACTGGATCTCGAACAGGAACCCCATTTTGTTGTGTGGACCGGAGCCGCTCAGTTAAAATTTGTACTTAATTGTTTTGTATATTGTAACGAATTGTGGACTGAAGCTGTTCATCAAATGATCTGTATCTGTCATTAATTTATTCTATGCTTTGTAACAAGAACTATTTAACCTGTTTACTTCCGGATGTCTATGCAGTATGTTTGTCGAATAAATATTAGTTCATTTAATACCATAAGTTTTTATTTTCAGAGATATTTATATGTAAAGGGGACGTGCTCTAAGCAGATATCACTGGTCTAGATTTTGCGGTCCCATACTTGTTGTGGCGCCCCCTGCTGTCCACCCATTGTATCCAGTGAGGTGGTCACACATGCTCAGATCAGTCCTCTCAGCTGGACCTGCTCCTGGCAGAGTTATTCCATGCACTAGGAGCGGATGCTTCTCTTCAGCATTGGACACATCTGGTAGAGGTCTGAAAGGGAATTGAAATAAGGAGTGTACTTGTGTCTCTCTGCTCCAGCAATGAGCTCCGTTACCTCCGTCTGGTGACATTTTCCTGTGATGTCTTCCTCCTGGGACATTCAGCTCAGGCAGTGGGTTGCCGCATGAGTATTCAGGTACTTCACATCCTGCTGCTGCACAGTATTAGGAAACCCACTCACTGCATCAACTATGCTCTTCCATGTGTCTAGTAAGTCTTCTTTAGTTTCTGCATTGTCAATTCTGCTACATTGCTGTGGCTGATCTTCTATGTTGAGCTAATGTTGAAAATGCAGGTCTGCCATTCTAGTTTTTTTTTCACTACTTCATCTCTGCTACATCAGTATCCCAAATGTGCTACACTGGTTCTTCATTGCGGAGTCAGCTTGGTTATATCACTGTGCCAGCTCTGCTACATTGAGTCAACTCTGCTACCTCATTGTTCCAGCTCTGCTTCTCAAGGCTGTACTTGTTGCTCTGCTACTTATTGTTACATTTTTGCTAGATTGCCCTGCTGCACTGGCGCCGCCTGTCAATGTTCCACTTAGTACTGGTTTCGACCAAGTACTTCAGGAATTGACATAAGAGAGAGAAAGCCGTGCAGCCAACGTGTCCCCAGTAAATCACAGTGCTGGTAACTGACTCACATAAACCTTGTCATCAGATTGCCCCCAATTAAAATTGGTACTAGCACGACGTCACACATAAACAGTGTCGAAAGCCGACTGAACAGCTCCTTGCCTGGCTCCCACCCACCACAGGGCCCATAGGACAAGCAGTTGGGTTCACTGCCAAATCTGTGCCATGATCCAAGCCTACATGATTGTAGCATTGATTTTGTTGGAAATTTTGGTTCTCCCCCCCTTAGAACAACAGATAAACAATCACTGAGCCAATATTCATCTGTAATGTCCTAATATCTAATCATTCTGCCAAATGTTCAAGTGAACTTTGCACAAAACCATGAAAATGCAAGAAATGCTATATATGGTCAATACTGCTGACCACGTCCACAGCTTCTTATGATAAAAGAAGTGATCGGAAAGCACCAAATATTTCCCATACAGTAATCAATAATAAGTAGGTCCTGTTTTGTGTAAGACGTTGGAAAAGAATAATCAATATGTTAATGTAATAAGAATTAGGGTGTCACGGGTGTGTCAGGAGGCACGGATGAGACTGTAGAGGCCACTAGCAGAAGGTCCCAGCATTTGGCCAAACAGTCCAAATTCTAAAAAAAGTCTCTGTCGCTTTAAGAGGCATTTCCCTTTCAGTGAAAGCTGGAGGTCACTAGGACACAGCTGATCCCTTACCTTGAGCTGTCTATATATTCCCCTTGACTCCCAGGATGTACTGCTGGAGATAGCTTGTCAGGTGTTTGGAGGAAGCTTCTCAGCTCAGTAGTGTATCCCAGAGTTTCTGTTGAATTGCTGTGTGAATCTTCTCAAACTAAGTACCGTCACACGATTACACCTCGCCGGAGATATTGGTGGCGACACACGGGAGCGTGCATGTTTTTGGCGCCCCGCCAGCATCGCTGTTGCGTGTTTACACGCGGCGATACCTCCAGCGACGCACTGGCGATGTTACAGGCGGCATTCCCGCTGGGGTGTCTACAAACCCCAGCGGCGATGCTGTAACATGGGAGCTTATGGTTCCCATCACCTGTAACATCGCCGATCGTCATGTTACATGGGGCGATGTGTACACATCACCCCAGAGTGCTCACCTGGTTTCAGAGCTGTGCTGGGAAACCAGCCGACCACTCTAAGGTGATTGTTAGCGCCGACATCGCCTCTTTACATTAGGCGAGCGGCGCTGTCGCCGGCGATAATCCACGCTCCTGCGACGCCTATGTAATCGGCGGCGATATGTCCTGGTGTGACGGTACCCTAAGTGTTTCTTCCTTCTCTGTTTCCCTTGTGTTTATCTTTAGTTGGTAGCCGGGCTGACCAGTGTTCACCCGCTCTGATCCTTATTTAGTTGAAGTTCAGGGTCAGTCAGGGAATAGGTATCCTGGCGGCGACAGTTGCGGAAACTGTATAGGGACGTTAGGGGAGCCAGGTGCTAGCGCTAGTTTATCTAGGGCTCACCATCTCCCCTTTTGCCCTTAACATCAGGGTCTCCTTTCCCTCCCCTGTCGTCGTCCAGCGCTGGGTGTCTCCCCACACCCAATACATTGGGTTTACGGAAGCTTTTTACAGGAGTGTAAATCTGGTTTATTTTTAGGTTTGATCTTTGCCAATTTCTTGCTATTTGGATATTCGTCCACTAGGTTGTGCTCTAGCGCTGGACACTCGGCTTGGACATCACAAACCTCCTCCGGCCGGGTAGTTGTTGCCCTTCGCCGTTGTTTCGGAAATATATATTTGTATTTGTTCCAAAATATTTTAGCAATTTGTTACATTTTCCTCATTATTAATCACACACATTAATGTGTTAAACCTTCAGTGATTAACCTGTGGCATGAAATACAACATATTTATAATTGCATTCCTATAGAAAAGTTAGATATTTTAAATAGGTCAAAGGTGCCATAAAAAATAAAGCACGGAACAAATCCATTTATAACATGAAAGAAAAGTCACAATTTGTGCAAACATTCTACATGGAAGTGGAAATTCTGACTCTATGGTCTCCCACTCTTCTACCACCGGGATCTGTACAAATCACATTTAAAATGTATCAATTGATGCAAAAATTCGGCATTAACTTGTGACAATTCACACATTGCTCTCAGGCTCTAACATTGGGATGTGTAGTATGTGCCGAAAAAGTGGCGCTGGCGTAAATTGCGTCAATTTATAAATTAAATACATTAGTTGATAAAAATTAAATAACCAAATTAAACATTTGGTGCAAATTACACAATTTTTTATAATTTTGGACCACTGTCTTTCAAGAATTACCTTACTACACAGTCACAATCAAGAGAATCTATTTGCCATATGAACGTCTGCAATCTCGTATCAGTTTTAGGTTCAGAGGCTTCAGATTTAAGGTTTCTATTGCAGCGGACGCCTCTATATACTTTACAATGTGGGGCTAAGATTCTATATAAATGTAGCAAAGATTTGTCTGATTTTAAGCCATAAGTGAACGCTATCTGTGCATTTTTACATGGTCGTTCATTTGCTAAGTCTAGCTTCACATTTCAGGACGGTTACGTTGCGTCCCATGCGCATGCGCAGACGCAGGTGAAAACGCATGCGAACGTGTGTAAACGTTGCGTTTTACATACGCATGCGCATAGCTTTGCGCACGCAGGTCCGCAACGTTCACATTAGTTTGTCTGCGTTTTGAGCCTTGCGCATGCGTTTTCCATCTGCATGCGTTCGCTAAACTTAGCCCAATTTTCAGTGACCCTGCCTACAGACACGCCCATGGGCTTTTTGAGCATGCGCACTAAGGTGTCCGCATGCGTTTCATCCGCAGCTGTGCGCAAAACCATCCGCATGCGTACAGTCTCATAGGGGGCTAATGTTAATTGTATCCGCAGCGTGCGCATGCGGACACTTGCATTTTTTTGGACGCGCCGAAAAATGCTACAAGCCGCGTTCCCTGGCGGCATAAAATCTTCTTCTCCGTCCGCATGCGTATAGTTACGCAGCTGAACGCGAATGAACGTGGCTATGTGCGGATGACTGTGCATCCCATGTTAAAGATAGGTGCGCAATCCGCATGCGGATTTCGGGACACAGAGCCGCACCGTCCGCGGCGCAAACGTCCTGAAATGTGAAGGCACCCTAACAAAAGTCGGAGAGAGTGGAGCTGCTGCAGTTACAGGGAATCTGTCAGCAGGTTTTTGCTTCCTCATCTTGACAGCAACGTAATGTAGGGAAGGAAAGCCTGAATCCAACTATGTATCACATAGATTACTGGTTGAAGCCGTTCTCACACCATAAAAGAATGTAGTTTTAGAGACACAGCGGAGCTGAGATAGCTGTAATTCTAACCTCTAAACCACTATGTCTAAAATCGGAAGACATTCCCATCTTGTACGCAAATGTTCCTTTTGTTATGTGAATTCTTCGGCATACTCTGCACATTGGCGCTCCAGATTGCACATTGTGAGCGGAGCTGTGCTGCAGTTACCTGCACAATGTGGACAGAGGCAGGAGAAATTGGTGAAGGAACTGCACTGCTTACATAACGTTGCTGTCTTCTTCACTCTAAGGATTGTTACAATTACTGTGGACCCAGAAAAAGGTTTGCTTCATTGATGCTGAAAATTTGACATTGTTAAATCTGCAACAAGTCCTGCAGATTTTCTTAGCAAATTTGTGCAAGGAAATTACACAGCAGAATGCAGTGCATCATTTTACCAAATCTCATCTACACACTGCAGGCATTTTCTGCAATTTGCTTCACATTGCATATTTACTTTATTTTATTATACACTGCTTATATGGCACCATCATATTCACTGTCCCCATTGGGGCTCACAATCTAGATCCCCTATCAGTATTTAGCGCGTGGGAGGAAACTGGGAAACCCGGAGGAAACCCACGCAAACACAGGAGAACATACAAACTCCTTGCAGATGTTGTCTTTGATTTGATTTGAACCCAGGCCCCCAGTGCTGTTCAACAGCATTGCTAATCACTGGGCCACTGTGCTGCACTTTATTTTTCCTCATTTACTTCAGTGGAGTCAAAATCTGTAATATTGGTGTCAATTTTTAGTATCCACAGGAACATCTGCAGTATTTGGTGTGTATTTCCCAATGAAGTTTTTGGAAGTAAATTGTGCATTTATCAGAGACATCTCTTTATTGAAATGCCGACACGAGTGATCAATTAATTTTACTAGGTCCAGCTCTCAGCTCCTTTCTAAAGGGCCCGTCACACACAACGATATCGGTAACGATATGGTTCCAACGTCACCAGTTTGGTGACGTTGCAGCGATGTCTAAACGACATTGTTGCGTGTGACAACGATCAACGATGAGTCTTTGTTCGCAGATTTATGAACCGGTTCATAAATCTGTCGTTGGTATCCCGCTGGGTGGCCAGCATCGCTGTGTGTGACAGCGGGAGACGAACGATCAGCGAGCTCCCAGTGACGCACAGCAACGCTGGGAGCTGGTACCAAGGTAAACTGCAGGTAACTAAGCACCGTGCGGCGCTTAGTTACCCACTGTTTATCTTGGATACCAGCGTGCTCGCTGGTCCGGTTCGCTGGTGAGTCTGCCTGTGTGACAGCTCACCAGCGATCAGCCTTCAATGTCCCAGAGATCCCGATCATTGGTGGCATCGCTGGGACATTGAAGCGTGTAACGGGTGCTTAAGGCCGGCTTCACAGCACAGTTTTGTGCATCCAGTTCAAACCAGACAGAACCTAATCCAGTTTTGCCTCCCATGTATCCCTATGGTGCCCCATTGGTCCTATTTGGCCATCTGGTTTTGTGTATTTTGTGCCTGATCTGATTTTGGCCAGATCGGAGGGCATATTTGGCCACACTTTGTGCTCATTCTGTGCTGTCAGATTGTGTCCGGTGGATCCTGCAAAAAACAGGATCCACCTTGACAGACAAAAACCGTGGCGTGAAGCCAGCCTTAGAAGATAAAAAAAGAAGGCTTGTGTGTGCCAGAACGGAACCCGCTGGTATAGAGCAGCTGGCAGTTCGGACTCGGTACATGCCCACGATCAGGAGACGCTGTGTTCTGGGCACAGCTGATTTTTGCTATGTTCTCCCAGTGAGAACAATCATGTCTCCGCAAGAATAAACTGACATTCCGCAGCTCGGGAAGCCGCACCGCATATCGGTTAACGCTGCAAAGAAATGAAGCCCAGTGGGCATGGGATTTCTATAAATCCATAAACTGTGCTTGTACTGTGCAATGCAGCGTTTTGGACGAAGCGAAAACGCACTATGCCCAAAACACTGCTAATCCTGATTGTGGACACTTACCCTTAGAGGGGTCCTGAGCAGAGAGACCCTTGTCTATAAATTCCATATACACTAATAGGGCAGGTCATATAGACCGGGTCCTGCCATCTGATTGATGGTGCTCAAACCGCCAGCGGAATGAATCAGAGACCGGCTACATCATTACCGCTAGGTAGATTCTACTCTGAAACTCTCCTGGATTTCAGAAAAGATACATTGTGTTTCCCCAAAAACATGACAGGGTCTTATATCATTTTTTTGGGTTAGGGCTTATTTTTAAGGATATGTCTCTCCAAAACCCTGAACGTTTTCATGAATGTTTTGAGATCCTAATTCTTTTTTCCATGTACAACAATCTACTTTAACCAGTATTCATGAACAAAAATCAAAATGTGTCTAGGTGACTACCAGAAAAGATGTGAAATAGGTAAGAAAAATAAATAAATAAAAAGACCTATTCACACCATAAGCAAAGAAATGAGCTGGAACACATGATGGTGTAAGAGCAATACGTACGTGCACATTTACCTAATGAAGGGTATTTGCTCATTTTGCTTTTATCCCAGGTTAAGTGTTACCGTTATGTACATTTTTATATCATACATTAATAGTACCGGTGAAAATAACGAACTTTCTAATATATCTTATCAAAGAAATGCTCTTCTTTGTTCTCCTGGACTCATCATTCATTATCAAAACTCTCAAGTCAAGAGTAAAGTCTGTGTTCAGTGAACACAAATAATCCCATTACAGAGATAAGACAATGCAATTGGTGACTATAAAGTTCTATGGAGAATTGTAACGCATTTGGGGCCAGGGTCTGATGGCTGTAACACACTGACGCCAATCACATTGCAGTGCACAGCCTGGCCGGCGGTGTCTATGACCAGAGCATGACAGCTTTGTGTATTACTAGGCAGCTGTCATGCTTGGGTCATGGGAGCTGCCAGCCAAGTCCGGGCATTTTGATGTCCTCATCATCTGTCTGAGACCCCGGTCCTAAGGAGAACTTGCAGCAGAAGAATAAGTGAGAACTTGCAGCAGAATGTCTGTGTCGCCTCCACCTCCTCCATAGAATTTTATAAGCACTGACTGTCTTCCATCTCAGTAATGGAAAATCTGTTTGATAATGATAATGAAAGATCAGTCCAGGAGGAGAAAGAAGCAGATTTCTCTGATAAGATATTTTACAAAGTTTCTTATTTTCATGTGTACTATTGATTGATGAAATAGAAATTAAACGACGGTTACATGTTAGGTGTCCTGCATAGACGATCCCCTCTAGCAATTCGCAGAAGAGCTTCTAACTATATTTTCTCTGAAATGCCCGTGCGTTTCAGAGTAAAGTATCCTTTGTTTCACCAGGCACTTATTCCTGCGGTTTGGGCACCGTGAATCAGATGACAGGTTCTTTAACTATTTGAGGCTCGTTAATTATAAGTGATTATATCGGAGCATATCACTGCTCCCTTTGTTCGGCTGACTATTGATTTTATTACGCCATGAGGACGGTTTGTTCCCTTTGTGATGCAATCCTGTGCAGAGTGTAAGCCGGGACACAAGATACCACACATCGGACATGTGACGGGCGCTCCGGCCACACACTTTGGAAACAGCTGAGTCATCTGCACCTTCCCTTAGTATCACAGATCAGCGCTGAGTGTGCATCTTGTGACATATGAGCGGGCAAAAAGCAACAAAGACACCAATCCGGCAGATGTAACAAGATAAAGATCTGCAGACCTGCTGCATTACCGATGGGTATATATTACATTCTGTTACTGTATATTCCCCATTGTTGTGCTGGGTGTAGAGTTGCCCTGAGCCCAGCTGAGGACATTTTACCACCTTTCGAGGTCATCATGACACCTTCTCTGTGTAAAGCGCAGCTTCCACTTTAACAACCTATCCAAGGTCATTACTCTGGCTCTTGAAGGTGTTCACCTACTACCTCTTTGTGTTCATTTGGGAAATAAGATTACAATGGAAGAAACTCTTAATATATAATGGTACCTTTACATGCCGCTACCGAAGGTTAGAAACCACCGGGTGTCGCACGTGCATGCGCGCGTTCCAACGGTTCCTAACGGTACCTGATACCGCAATTACAGCCGCTACAAGGTGCTCCACAGTAGGTTTTTTCGATCCCCGGAAGTACCGACGGGTGCCGCAGGTTACCTTCTGTGGAATACCTTCCCTCATTTACACGCCGCTACCACAAGGGAATATGGGAGGACCTGGGGCAGCAGGGACAACACATAGGCGTGCCAGAGTTGTGGATTACGAGACGCTCGTACGGTGATTGGACAAATCAATAACATCATGATTGGCCAGCCAGCGCAGGGAGGCTGGCTAATACATGACGCGAAAGCAAATGTGTAGTGATTGGTCATCTCGTTAAATATGCTGCCCTGTACAGGGACAGCCAATGGGTACACAGTACTCCCCACCAATGATAGCTGATGGGGCGTGGTATACATGACGCTCAAGCACGCCGCAGGTAACTCAAATACCGTACCTGTGCCCCGATTACACGCCGCTACCATGGGGTTTCTACCTGCTTGTTTTTGAGCAAGGCTGAAAGACAGGTTTCCAAAGAGACCGGTGGCAACAACCTGAATTACATGCCGCTACCTCGCGGTGTTTTGAAGGTACAAGGTACAATTCTCTCCGACACCGGTGGTTTCAACCTTCGGTAGCGGCATGTAAAGGTACCATAATGGATATTCATGAGTTTTCGGTATTAAAAATCCCATAAATTATTTTGTTATTTTCCTAGAGAATACCCCACATAAAAAAGCTATTCTTTATGATGATAGGTCCTTCTCGAAGTGTCTATCCTCCATGCCGCACACCAGCCCAACATCCTCATCATGGGCACAATCATGTTCCCCAATTTTGGATCTTCGGCACTCCAACAGGGTTTTTTCCCACCCGTGACATTTTACTTCATCGAGTAGGATTCGCAGCCCCTTGCCCTCCCCGAATTCAGCTTTTCTGGCCACCTTCAGTACATAGGGGTAGCCCAACTGTCTGCACACCACAGAGCCCGCCTTGCTGTCAAATCTGTCATTGCAGACTGTCCCCCATTCTCCATTGATATGGATCTCCACCCTTCCCCTATCGGGTTGCTTATCTTCACTGATCAGGCGGACAGTCCCATGTTTGATTTTCTTTATGATCTTTACTTTTTGCTTCTTCAGGACTTTCTTCTTCATTCTCTTTACCCCCGAGCCTTTCTTGCCTCCAGTCTTACTTCTTGTAGGAGGTGGTGACGTGGTCTTGATCGGGTATCTTGAGTATGACGATCCCCGATTGGTCGTGAAGGTTGAGGTTGATCGTCCTTTAGTGACGGAGAAAACATCTTTTAATTCGCTCTGCCAACCTTTGGTGGGAATCCACTGATTCCCAGGCCGAGAGGTCACGGTAACCTTTACTCCTTTCTGAGCCTTGGAGACAACTTTCTCCATCTTTGGGGCTGACGTTACGGCTTTTCTTGGCGTTGTCGGCTTAGGGACAGGCGCAGCTGTAACATATCCCGGAGTTGTTGTTTTCTTGTATGTTGTGCCTGCAGGAGGTGCAGTAGTGAAGTGAGGCTCCAGTGTTGTGCTGAATCTGGTGATTGTGTCTTGCAATCTGCTCGAGATTGAGGTTGGAGCGGATTCAGTTGTCATCACTTTAGATTTTAGAATGAGTTCTGTAGAGAATGAAGAGTTAGCATGTATGAAACCCTGAAATCACACATTTTTCATCAGTATATGGATACTTTCTTTATATATTGTACTCACTTTGCTTTGGATAGAAATCTACAAGTTTTCCCTTTACGGGGACAGATCGAGCATTAAGTCCACATTTTCCTGGAGGGGCTCGTCTACGAAGACACGTGAGAAGAAGAAATATGCAAGACTCATGTTACTGATGAGAAAACCCAATAACAAGTTCTCAGGACTGATAAATATAAGTCATGGATTGAGTATTTTATGTAATAATCCCCATATGGTAGCCATGCACATTGGATAAATGGCCCAACCCAAAACTATTGGTAGAAGACCAACCATCTGAAGTTGTGTATGGACATCCCGATTCCCCAATGACAGCAGATGTTAGAGGATAAGTCAAATTGGACATGTTGAATACAATATGCCTGATCATTTTTTTCTTAAAGGAATTAAGCCACCACCAGCAGTATTTGTCAATGGTGTTCTATTGGGAAAAAACGGCTTAGATGCATAGAATATTACTTGGATGGGTCCACTATTTTGTACATGGCTCCTCCTGCCACCGCTGCACTGGGCGTTCCCGTAGACAAGAAGTACAATTCACCTTCAAAGAGAAAAGAAAGAATTACATATTATGACATTTTCTAACACTTGTTGTCATGCTATTAGATAGAAAAAAGCAGCTATGTAAAGTGTCTCCCTCTTTAGTTAACTCATCTTATCCTTTGTACATTAAATGGTCTATTGATATCAGTGGTTACCATGTAATGCTTTAGTTCACCTGCGGGGTGCTGCAGGGAAGCTAAACACTTGCTGAGAGGTTCCTCCATAGATTACAGCTGATTGCTGACCATTTTCTACAACCACATCCCTCTTATTATCTACTGCTCTTTCTTTCCTGGCATGCTGTGCTTCTTGTGCAATGCAGAACCTCCCTACAGCCCTTATCCAGCATTCTGTATAGAAATCGTTTCCATATACATTATATCACTCTTTGCCACTCTAATAAGGCTCTTTGCTTAACGAGAATATGTTATGAGAAAATGACTTATTGTGTCAATCAGGTCCTAAACATTTCATTGATATATGTATGTATGTATATATATATATGCACATTACCAGTAATAGCCCGGCTTAGACCGAACCTATTATATAGAAGCCTTATAAACTTTGATGAGAGCATACGCTGTATGTGACACGTCAATGTGAAGGAAGGATTAGCAGGTGAGCTGTGATATCACCTATTGTGAATGGTGGATGCTGTGTTATCTACTGTCTATAGACGTGTTATCAGTCATTGTACAGAGGAGGAGGTGAGCTGTGATATCACCTATTGTGAATGGTGGATCCTGTGTTATCTACTGTATATAGAGGTGTTATCAGTCACTGTACAGGAGAAGGAGGTGAGCTGTGATATCACCTATTGTGAATGGTCGATCCTGTGTTCTCTACTGTATATAGAGGTGTTATCAGTCATTGTACAGGGGGAGGAGGTGAGCTGTGATATCACCTATTGTGAATGGTGGATCCTGTGTTATCTACTGTATATAGAGGTGTTATCAGTCACTGTACAGGAGGAGCAGGTGAGCTGTGATATCACCTATTGTGAATGGTGGATCTTGTGTTATCTACTGTATATAGAGATGTTATCAGTCATTGTACAGGAGGAGGAGGTGAGCTGTGATATCACCTATTGTGAATAGTGGATCCTGTGTTATCTACTGTATATAGAGGTGTTATCAGTCATTGTGCAGGAGGAGGAGGTGAGCTGTGATACCACCTATTGTGAATGGTGGATCTTGTGTTATCTAGTGTATATAGAGGTGTTATCAGCCATTGTACAGGAGGAGGAGGTGAGCTGTGACACCACCTATTGTGAATGGTGGATCCTATGTTATCTACTGTATATAGAGGTGTTATCAGTCATTGTACAGGAGGAGGAGGTGAGCTGTGATATCACCTATTGTGAATGGTGGATCCTGTGTTATCTACTGTATATAGAGGTGTTATCAGTCATTGTACAGGAGGAGGAGGTGAGCTGTGATATCACCTATTGTGAATGGTGGATCCTGTGTTATCTACTGTATATAGAGGTGTTATCAGTCATTGTACAGGAGGAGGTGAGCTGTGATGTCATCTATTGTGAATGGTGGATCTTGTGTTATCTAGTGTATATAGTGGTGTTATCAGTCATTGTACAGGAGGAGGAGGTGAGCTGTGATATCACCTGTTGTGAATGGTGGATCCTGTCTTATGTACTATAAAGATATAACCTTTTCATTGTAATCCTGTCTGTTATGATAATGAACTGCTGAAAAGTCTTTTGAAAAGATTAGGAAATATGAGACGTCAGTATAGTGGCCAGTCTTAAAACTGCAAGATTTCCGATAGTTTTTTTTATAAGGAGAGTGATATGGAAACTTACACAGTATGCAAATTGCACAGATTAATTTTTACTTTTTTGTCTCATAATTTAAAGCTGCATTGTGTCAATTCACAGTATATAACATGGCCGCTGTGTGTCATGTATGTGGTAGGAGTATTTTGATGCAACATAGATATCCCTGAACGCCCTCAGATAAGGTCTGGATAAGTCGGCTACCTCTGCCCCCATCCACCCCATAGCTTCTGTCACTTATACCACTCCCCTTTATTCCATACGCCTTCTTGTATACCATAGGAATAAACATATATAAATGTGTTACCTGCCTCATCCTCTCCAAATGATATAATATAAGGATGGTAGGCATTAATGAGCTTGGGGAAGTTGCAGGTCTGTCCGGCCCCCATACAGATCTCTGTGTAGTGCCATTGTTTTCCATCCTTGTCCTCTTTAAGAGACATGAGGCGTCTGGAACAAAGTAGTAAAATATATTGTTTTGATAATGGAGGATAAGCAGAGAACAACCCCACCCTACAGATACTGATGTACAGATCACCGGGGCACCAACGTATCAATATGGCATTAGGTGACTTCTCCCACAGATGTCCACTACAAGGTCCAAACAGCAATCCTGTTGCAGATTTTATCATGTAAATGTTAAGAGTTGGCTGGAATTGATCCATCTCTGGAATCAATTTTATTCCTCCTACGCGTTTCGGAGCCAGTCCGACTCCTCCATCAGGGAGTCAGAACACACTGACCTATATCATATCAAGATATTTGGCAAAATTATGCCAATGGCAAGTAAAGAAAAAAAAAAATAATAACCTAATTAAAATGGTTATTGAAAATATAAAAAATAAGTAAAATGTGGACATTCTCTATATTATTAGTAGATAAATGGTGGGGACACAAAATTAGACAGCACCAAAGAGAGCATGAAATTATAAGTGTGTGGGCAGCAATATGAAAAAAAAATACATATGGTCAAACGTGATGATAGCACAAATACATGTAGGTAGTAATATATTATGGTCATGAGCTGGACACCATGTACAAATCACCAACTTTGTGTGATAGTTACACGTTTCGCATAGGCTTCCTCGGGGGGGTCCAAGTAAAACCTACAACTCCTGAAGAAGCCAACGCGAAACGCGTGTCGGGGCGTCCAGATGCACGCAGGGAGACAGCAATACGTGGGTATTACTTTTCTTGTTACACATGGTTCTTCTTTTTGGCTTTTACATTTTATTTCACTTATCTGGCTTCATATACTAAAGCCACTTTACGCTGGGCTATCTTGGCTTAGTAACTATCACATGAATTTGGTGCTTTGTACATGGAGTCCAACTCATGGCCATAGCCTATTACTGCCTACATGTGTGGTTTGTGATATCATTACATTATGGTTCAACCATATACATTTTTTACATATTGCTGCCCATACACTTGTCTAAACATACAGAGCTTTCCTGTTGTCCTTGGTGCTGTCTAACTTTGTCTCCTCACCATTTGCCTACTAAGATATTGTCCACATTTTATCTATTGTTTTAATATTTTCAATAAAAGTGAATATACACTTTTTATTATGTTCTTTCTTTACCTTTCTTTACTTGGCCTTGGCATATTCATTAAAAAAATTACGTAGTCATGTTCTACCATCATTCTTTACAATGTTATGAACCTTTATAATGCCAGTATCTTTTGTCTTCTTTTCTGTCAAAACCTATGCTGAAAGTCCTGTTTAAACTGCCTTGTTCATGCACTTAAAGGGACTCTGTCAGGTCATTTGTCAGTATGATGCTAATATTACCCTTGAATAGTGCCTGGGCAGACCTTTTAAAAACATGTAAAATTATTATTGTACCATACTATAAGCATTGTCAGACCCTGCAGGGAGCTGTTCCATTGGTCCTCTCCATTACTTTAAGGGTGCTTTCACATAACGATTTTTGTAAATCCGATGCTGTCCGATGAAAATCGGACAGCATCGGATCCGAATTTGGACCCCATGCATCCCTATGGGCATCGGACCGAATCGGATGTGCACTAAATGGCATCCGATTTGGTCCGATACGATTCTGTCCGATTTTATTATCGGTGCAAAAATCGGAGCTTGCTCCGATTTTTGCACCGAAAATAAAATCTGACAGATTCGGATCGGACCAGATCGGATGGCATTTAGTGCACATCCGATCCGACCCGATCAATTTGACATGGGGCCCTATGGAGAAGGGTCCGAGGAAACATCTGATGTCTCCTCGGACCCCGTTTTACTGTACTGAGCATGCTCAGTACAGTAAAACTGCTCCTAACTAGGAGCATAAGGGTTAAAAAAAAAAAGTTTATTCTCACCTACCCCCGAGCCCCCGCCGTCTTCCGCCATCTTCTTTGAGGCTCCCGGTGGCTTCCGCAGGCTGCCGGTGTCAGCAGAGGGCTCCCTCTGCTGTATAGGACCTGCGGTGATGTCACAGTCATGTGACCGCGGGTTACCATGGTGAACCCGCGGTCACGTGACTGTGACATCACCGCAGGTCCTGAACAGCAGAGGAAGCGCTCTGCTGACACCGGCAGCCTGCGGGAGCCACCGGGAGCCTCCAAGAAGATGGCGGAAGACGGCGGGGGCTCGTAGGGAGGTGAGGATAAACTTTTTTTTTTTTCTTTTTTACACCCCGGAGGCACCGATTTTATGCCGGAATCGGGTGCCTATTTGGCACCCGATTCCAGGCATCAGAAGGGAGCCGATGCTGTCCGATTTATATCGGACAGCATCGGCTCCCTAAAAATCGGTATGTGAAAGTAGCCTTACAGAGGATTAGTCCTGCTGCTGTATAAGTATTATTTAAATATCCACACCCACCTAAGCTGGTGTTCTGTCCCTCCTCTCTGTACTCTGTGCTGGGAGCAGGGAGGTGTTTTGTGCTGCACTGTGCTATCTGTAGGATTTCTATTATATGAAGGTTGGTTTTCCTGCATACATGTAAAATAAGTGTATCTGCTGAGCAAATGATCAAATGTTCTTATAATCACATAGAAATATCTCAGACTGCACACACTACACAAACTCATACACACAGTGACATGAAGAGCTACAGGTAAGATCATACACCTCCTCCCCCTCCTTTCTGCTCTGCAATGAGGCACACAGAATACAGATCAGAGGAGGGCAGGACAGTGTAATGATGCATGAATATTCATTTGTTGGGTAGTGGGCAGCAGAGAGAACTGTGGTTGCCACATAAAATTAATCTTTTATTTTCAAGCTTACAGAGGATAGGAGGGAAGTATAAATGACAGACATACATGAATAGAGAAAGCTTAGAGAAAGGAATTAGAAAATGATATCAGTTACATATGGATTTTTGACCTGACAGATTCCCTTTCAAGCAGCTGTTTTACACTGTACTTTTAGCAAATATCCCATCTCCAATACTCAGACTAGGAGCATGTTTATAACAGTGTGTGTGTATGGAGAAGGAAGCAGAAAAGCTAATAAAGGAGTTTAGGTATTTGCTTAACTGTAGTTCAAATCAGCTACTCTAAGTGCATAAACAAGGCAGATAAAACAGCCCTTTCAGCATGCAACTTAAGGCCCTGTCACACACAACGACGCTCCAGCGATCCTGACAGCGATAACGACCTGCCGGGATTGCTGGAGCGTAGTTACCTGGTCGCTGGGGAGCTGTCAAACAGACAGATCTCCCCAGCGATCAGGGCCATGGGAGCCCCTTCCCACATCGCTGAAGGCGATGTCAGAGTCCTCCCTGCTTAAGGCAGCGCTAAGCAGGGAGAATGCTGGTAACTATGATAAACACCGGGTATCTAGGCAGCGCGTGCTGCCTAGATACCCAGTGTTTACCATGGTTACCAGCCAGTGAGGTCACTGATCGCTGGTTTCTCGCAGTCACACGCAGCGATGCGTGCTGACCAGCGCTAAACCACTGATCAAAAAATGACCTACAGCACTTTGCAGCGATCAGCGACCTCACAGCAGGGGCCTGATCACTGCTAAGTGTCACACATAACTACATCGCTGGAGAGATCTTTGTAACGTCACAGTTACAACGATCTCGCTAACGAGATCGTTATGTGTGACTGGGCCTTTAAGCAAAAAGGAGGCAAGATAAGGTAAGAAAGGACATTGATTTATCAACTGGTAAATAATTGATAAAAAGTTTAGTGACTCTTCATTGTGTAACAGTGTTCTTATAGAGGTCAGCAAGGGTCTCTCACTGGTCATAATGTATGGCTCACTGATCTTTCCATCTGTCACCTTGTCGTAGATATTTCTCGTTCTGTGTGTTGCTTAAGCCCCATTATGAGGAGAAGTGTCTTTCTATCATGAATTCGGAGATAACATTACACACTGAGTCCTACACAATGTCCTACTAACTCAAGAGTTCTCACCCACTCATGAAATCTCCAAAAATGTAACGTCCTAAAAGATTGGGCATTTGACATCCACGATAGACATAGCCTCCAGTAACCGACTTCCCAAGAGAGTGGGGATAGGCGAATATTGGTAGGATATCATCTGAAAAAGGGAGTAAAGAAATAACAAGACTCATTAAAATATAAGAAACAACATGTTATAATGTATAGAGATAGATCAGACTCCACGATTTCTTGCTAATGAATTGCCAGACCGGATTTCCCATACGTCAGGCAGATGTGATGACTCTCGGTGATGTGGCTCCGTGTCCCGGGACGCAGTGTACAGTGAGATACTACTGGATAGATTGTGTAATCGCCCCCAGATTTAGGAAACGATTTTTCATGACTCTGTATGACAGATGACTTTGCTGGATCCATTCAGATACTATATGCAGTGGATCGTGTGCAAGTCTGGAAGTTATCAGCTCCCTTTACTGGGCATACCTTCAATCATTCAATGCACTTCAAAGCCAAAACCAATTGTGATATTCTGTTTTTAGGCTCTGATAAACCCTCAATTTAAAGGAAGACTCCATCTGAAAAAGGAAGTCATGTACATGGACCGTATCAGCCCACTCATCTATACAAAGCTTTGCCTATGAGTCTTATTTTTGCCAACGTAGCAGACTATATCTTAGGAAACCATTGTAAGTGAAGCCGGCTAGGGGCAGGGGCCTAAAGGGGTTTTCTGGTTTCGTTAACTCCTGTTCCATTGATCCTATTTGTTTTAATATAAAAACAAACTGTGCCTTTATCACCCTCCAAGGGACCAGCTCTGAGTCTCCATTATTGTTTCTTTATTGACCAGGGGAGGGTGAGTAAACCACAGGTTGTATTTTTTTTTAACAAATAGTGTTTTTCCAAAACCAGAAAACCCCTTTAACTATGGAATTCCTCAAATCATGCATTATACAGTATATGTAATGAGGAAAATATACATAAACATATAAGTTACTAGATCAATCTTGTTTTAATTCTCAGTCTTCTGTTAACTAGAGATCTTCACCAAAGATTAGTGAGACATAAGGATTTACAGTGTCCTGGAGTAGAATTACAAAGGATGAAGAAATTGTCTGCTTCCAATGTATGCTGATTTTGACTGTCTCACCAGAGAAAAAAACAGGGCCACAATAGCAAGAAAAGGGATGGTGAAATCCAACAAAGGTGATAATTGTGTCCCATGATACCCACTGTTGACTCCACAATAAACATTAGGTATTTATCAAAGTTTGGCAAACTTTCCTTGGGTACCTTAATGGGTACCTCAAGCACTCCAGGCTTTGCTTGTATCCATTGTAGATTAGTATCCACTTTGAAGTCACTTACCTAGTGAAGCATTATTACATAGCTTCTTGTCGTAACAGGAGAACCCTTCCTTTGCTCTCCAACCATAATTTCCCCCCTTCTGGATGAGATCCACCTCTTCAAATTTGTTCTGGCCCACATCACCACAAATAATGCGTCCACGACCCTTCCTGGTGATTGGATCTCCCCTGTCCACTGAAACCTCCACATGTTCCTGGCACCGTAGGCAAAGACCTCGGGTCTTGCTGTCCGTTCTCGCAAGAATGGATTGTCAACTGGTATTCGATATGGTGGACCCCTGTCATTTCCTGTTACGTTAATACGCAGAACTTTGCCCAGGAGAGAGGACCTGTTCATAGATACAAAGAAGAACAGACAATCTACAATGTGTGGATAACTTTATAGCCTTGGAAAATATCCTTATTTAAAAAAAAAAAATATCTTGAAATAGGGCTTTCAAAATCGTAAAGGCATCTCCCAGACATTATTTAATAATGCGTTCCTTTTGTGTTGTAATTTAGCCCCCGAGACATCAAGGTCTCAATGTGCAAATGAAGCCTCTCTGTCCTTACAGTAACACCCTCATGTATAGTAACACCCTCCTGGCTCAGAGGGATGGGTAATGGTTTTGGGGACCCTTCTCCTGATGGAGGTGGTTTCAAGTAGAGCTTCATCTTAGTGCACTGTTTTTGTGGCACTTTTTGACACTTTTTGTGAGCGACTCGGGAATCGAGCACAATTTTCGAACATTAAAACAAAATGTCTCTTTATCTTTTGTTACGTACACCTAAAAGGTTTTATCCAAGTATTAAGCATTAATAAGAGAAAACAATTTTGCTCACTTATTTTGGGCATTCCCAAATTCTCCAAATGGGTCTCCAGCTCGTCCACCATCCCTGTAAATATGTACAAATATCCGTCCACTCCAAATAAGATCTGGCCGCCATTGTGGTTAGACGCGGGCTCCGTGACCTCTAAGATAATTCTGCGGAGAAGACATATGAGGTTAGGGCAGTAAAAATGATTTTCACAAATGTCGCGGTCAGTAGCCACAGCCTGTGGCTAAAGTTGGTCGTACACATGAGATAACTGTTGGCTGAATGTTGGTTCGAGTTCCCATAAAACAATCTCTCAACGTTGGGTGAACATAAATGTATTTCGAACTGAAAAGAAGAGTAAATCCCCCATACACATCAGACTAACGTCAGCTGAACCCGCCTATATCGATGGGTTCGACCAACCATCTATTTTGTATGGGGGACCCTGACAGATGAGTCAAGGTAGATAAAGTTCAGCAATTTCCCATTTCTGACTACAGTTGTTTTATTCTCCCTGAGACAAGCTACCGCCAAAAATGTCTGGCAGCGACTCTCTCATACAGAACAGAGTCAATAAAAGACAAAGGGAGGGGAACAAGAGGCGCAATAGTGCCCTATCACTATGACACTTGATGTTAAGGTGGTGTATAAGGAATCCACTCACCTAAATCAGTTGTGAGACCCACAACTGGTTTGAAGGCGTAAGATGATAATTTCCAGATGGCTGCTGCTGGACTTCCACCGTCACTCACACGTGGAGACACAACAGGTTGCAGGGAAGAAAAGGTGTATTACAGTCCGCGCTGCCAAATCCACTCATTCCAAAGGAACACACGGGTAGGTGATGCTCAAAAAACTCCTTTATTACCTCCGACGCGTTTCGGTGCCCTCCTGGCACCTTCCTCGGGGATCCCTGAGGAAGGTGCCAGGAGGGCACCGAAACGCCTTGAAAGCCATCTAATGTGTATGGTGGGCTTAAGCCGCAGTCAGACATATCTGCCTTCAGCTTATATCCCTTGAAGAAAAAAAGATCGGCATTGATTAGGATGTCCTAAGCATATCAGATACTTGGCTGGAACATCTGAAATCAGCGTGTTCGATGACTTTCATCTTTTCTGTATGGGGCCCTACGTTTCGTTATATGAGCCCAGAGTGGATGAATTGTAATGTTTTTAAATAAAGGAGTTGTTTGGTTTAGAAAACTAATTTTCTAATAGTCCATTAGGGAATTCTGGGTTAAGCAAGGCCAGGATCTTCTTTTATTAATCAAAAGATGAGCAGCTGCGGAGCTCTCCAACAATTCAGAGCGGAACGCTAAGTGTCCTAGGAGTTAGTTTTAATGGAAGCCATCAAAGCGGAAAAAAAGGTTTGCCTAAAGTGAACAAATCCCTTTATTTTGTGCAGTTTTATTTGCCACTGACGGGAGATGATTGCCATTGGGACAATACAGATGGTACTGTTATCAGGTCATACGCAATTATGGAGTCAACACTCTATGACTGCTATCCACTAGTGATGAGCGAGCACTAAGACTCTCGGAGTGCTCGGAACTCAAACTACGGTAGCAGATCGGACATTCAGACAAGCACAACTCAATTACCAATGAGTCTTCTAGAAAAAAATCTCAAGTTTCCCATTGACTTCCATTACACTTGGTAATCAAGACAAGCCCGGCAGAGTGTCCAACTTGCTCATTTCGAGTACTGAACACTCGAGCATCCTAGTGCTCGCTCATCCATACTATCCACCAGTATCTGCACATGAACTACAATAAAATAACTTTGTGGGGCAATCATGGGCAAATCTGGTTCCCATCATGGTGCCCTTAACAAAATTGCAAAGGATACCTTAATATTCTATGAACTGAATATCCAGCAAAGGCTTGAAAATCTGAATGATAATCATATTATTTCTTTTTATGTGCCTACAAATATTTTTAATAGGATGTAGATTGCCGGACGACGTGGCCCGGATGACGTTTATGGTGACTCTGACTAAAGACACAACGGGGGGAGAAATACAATAAGTAATGGGGTCTGCCACAATTAAAAAAAAACCTTTTAAAAATCTTTTAAACTATTGCAACAACCAACCAAGGACAGTGTAAGGGAGAAGCCTCCATGTGTAAGGTCTCAGCGCCCCTCGTGGTGTGCGGAGCTTCCTCTGACTACGTGCTCTCCGAGCTGTCCCCACATCCTCCCTTCCTGCCTAGTATATCCAGACTCCTCACCACAAAGTATATATTACATCCAGCCAGACAATTAAGATGGAAACAGTCCCGTCACATTCCTCCTTTCGGATTACCGTTAGATATAAATCAGGCCGTACTCTGCAATTCTCAAAAATACCAGATGAAATAAACACAGGGTGCGATGGCTGATGCAGTGGCTAACGGGCTGGTGACATCTCACATCTGTGGTCATTCTCATACTCGTAGAAACCAAATTCCTTGTGAATATGGTAATATGTAGAAGACCTGGACCAAGAACGCACAGTGCTAATCTTATGTAATCTTCCCAACTATCCATGCGACCTTTGCATTCATAAATTTATATCAATTGAATTATAACTTTTTCCTCTGAATTGTGCCTTACGCTGATGGATTCGCCTCCATTCGTGATTGCATTGGTTAAGAAAAACAACATTGTCCTTGGGCTGTGTATGGTATTGCAATTGAGCTCCATTCACTTGAGCTGCAATACCAGACTTGGCCTGTGAACAGGAGACGAGCTGTTTTTGGAAGAATAAAACAAAACACACAGCAGCCCATTTCACACATCCATTATAAGCAGAGTTGAGTAAAAAGATTTGCAGGTCCGTGGTGCAGCGGCCGTCAGTGCTGTTGGAACAGAGCACCGCAGACTTTCACTTACCGGATGGCATCCCCACCACCTTCTCTGATTCGCAGACCTGGTGTGACATCATGTGTGCGTTATGCTGCAATGATGATGTCATCCACTAATCAGAAGAGGGCTAGAGATGTCGGTAGGTTTGCCCGTTTCGTGTCCAATGACCAGAGATTACCAACGTGGCCACTGGACCAGGTGCAAATATTTATTTTCAATTGTAGTCAATGTTCATGTATTACAGGAGCTAACATGTGCACACACTTCTCCCACCCTGTCCCACCACTAATACCTTTCAGATTTGTGATCCGCCATGTTCACGTCTTCAGTAGACACCTGGAACTCAGATATTCGTACCTTCTCATCCTTCTTTGCATAAATCGAGTAATAAACATAAAACTTTCCATTATGTCGAAAATTAGGATGCATGGCAATACCCAGAAAACCCCTTTCATCGCCTGCCCAGGGGGAGGTGAGTACGGCTTTGGAGACATTAAGGAAGGGTTTGTCCACTCTTGAACCATTTGGGAGGTAGACCCATACATAGCCCATCTGCTCTGCAATGAAGAAGCGATGGGTTCCATCACTGGCATGTACCATAGCTACTGGATTGCGTAGGCCATTGGCTATTTCTTGTAAGCACAACTGGAGACATCCCTCTTCATCCTCCTTCATGTTCCGAGCCCAGTGTTCAGTTCTGCATCGGTCAAGACATTGGGGTAACAGTAATTGACATCATCTATGGTCAGCAGACGACAGAATTTACCAGCATCACTTTCTATATTGGAGAGGTCCTGGCCCTCAATGATGAGGCTGAGTGTAGACCGGCACCGATACCAGAATTCTGTACAGTAGTTACCACATAGACCAGGGAGGTCGCGGAGTGGGGTGTTGGCATCTTCTGCATCATATAAGTGGCGGCATAGGGTGAACATTCCTAGCAAAAAAATAATATAACTACTTATACTGGTGATTGTAAGAATGCAAAGTCTAAAAACAGGCAGGAATATCCACAAATGCAAAACAAAGGGGGCTGTTGGTTCTGGCGCTAGCCCCTTATCCCCTGTTTCTCTTGATTAAAAAAAACTCCTGGTGCTTGGTCGCAGTTTCCTATTCCCATCCAATATAACAGAAAGATACAAAGTGACCCCCTGGCATGGTCCCATCTCCTTTACCTGTTAAAGGTAGAACCCCTCTACAAAGTGAAGATTTAGCTACTTAAAAGGGAATCTGTTATCAGGTTTTTTCTCCCCTGTCTGGGTGCAGCATGATGTAGGAGCCAGGGGCGTAACTACAATAGGTGCAGGGGTTGCGATCGCACCGGGCCCTGCAGCCTAGGGGGGTCCCAAAAGTCCATTTGGCCTATAGAAAAAGACTAATACTCTAAAAGATGTTCAGCAATTGGGGGCCCCGTTAGACCTTTCGCATCGGGGCCTGGGCCTGAAGTTACGCATGGTAGGAGCAGAATGTCATGCGCAGCAAGGAAATGCTCCGCGTGCGGTGCAACAGGAGGGGAACACCAGGGAAAAGGAAAAGAGAGACCCTGGCGATAGGGAGAGAGAAGAGGGCTCCCCCCTTTATTGGGACTTTTAGACCAGGTATAGCATTCTGGAAAAGGGTATGCAAATTAGCTCTTTTCCAGGAGGACAAGGCGGGCCCTCTAGTGCCATCCATTAGTTGTATTGTGATGGGTGATGATAATTTGGCTAAATATCCAAATCATGTGGCAAAGCTCGGTCAGAAAATTAAATTTTTTTATGTTTTTTGCCAGAGGTGCAGAAAATTTCTGCACCAAATACTCAGCCTAAAACAGCTCCCTCCAACAGGTGGCGCTAGAAAACCATTTCACTTCCTCTGGAGGAGAGCTCATTTGCATATGTGGATTTTTAATATGTCAGGTGTAGGTTAATGTTATATGTGCCAATATTTATTTTCTGCAAGTGCAGGGATTAGTCTGAACGCACGGTGTTTCCTGGAGGTGCAGGCAAACATGGAGCAGATGAAAGCGACCAAGGGACCTGCCTTCAAAAGGAAACACAAGGAAACAACAACACTTGTTGTTGGTGCGGTGCCTGCAGGGGTCCCTATCCATGTGCCATCGGCCCCTTTCTCTGGTCCCTGGCCTCTACGTATATGTATATTTGGCCTCCAGACATAGCTTTCCTCTCATCCTCTCACAAGGGGTTTCCGTGAAGACCACAATGGAGCCTTGTACGGCTTCCTCTCCTACATGCAGAATATTCCCTGTCCGGACGCCAGCTGTAATATTAACCTTACGATCTGCTCTGCCTGCCTGGGAGCTGCAGGAAAACGGAGTGGAAATTTGGGGAATCTCATTAATTATCCCCTGTGTCTGAATGAGACCATCAACAAATGACCGCATGACATGGGGCATCATATGCAAAGTCTTACAAAGGTCCCACAGTCTTTAGTCCAATGTCAAGAGTTAAAAAGTAGAAATAAAATCAAATGCGGGATGTGTGAAGACTGGGACAGAACGAAGAGGGAAGAGGAGCAGGACCAGGGGCGTATCTACAATAGGTGAGGGGTTGCAATCGCACCTGGGCCCTACAGCCTAGGGGGATCCCAAAAGTCCCTTTGGCCTATAGAAAAAGACTTAGGCCACGCGCACCCGTTCAGTATTTGATGAGTTTTTTACCTCAGGATTTGTAGACAAAACCAGGAGTGGAACAATCAGAGGAAAAGTCTTATAGAAACACCTGCACCACTTCTGTATTTAATCATCCACTCCTGGTTTTGACTACAAATCCTGAGGTAAAAAACTCATCAAATACTCAGTGTGTGCACGTGGCCTAATGCTATTAAAGATTTGCAATAATTGAGGGCCACGTTGGAGCTTTCATATCGGGGACCCATGAGCTTCAAGTTACCCACTGATCAGGACCTATGGGAGGCAGGAGGGAGCTGCTTGCTCTCAGATGTGGGAAAGGAAACAGAGGGAAGGGGTTAGATTTAAAGGAATCAGAGGAGGAGGGGAGAGAAGGAGAAAAAGCTGGAAGAGGAGGATGGTGAATGTCTAAGAAAAAGCAATCACGGAGAATGGACGTTTATGACTCCTTACGGGCAGAGATGAGTTCAAACAGGACATTCAACGTACTATAAATGGTTCATCTCCGAGAAGCTCTGAACTTTTTACGATCTTTCCAAAAATCTAAGCTTTGCCCTATTTTTGACTAGCAAGACCGTACCCCATTATTTATAGGAACCCTGGACTGATCCCTCTTGTTTTATATCAGTGGTAAGGCAAAACTTTGTATGGGGAACTTATGTCTATATAATTAGTTCAAGAGGAGTTAAGGCGGTGTCACACGCAGCAACCAAGGCTGCGATGTCGGAAGCGATGTGCGGGTGCGCGGTCGCTTCCGACATCGCAGCCTTGGTGTCACACGGCAAGATGTTGCCGTGACGCTGCTGCGTATGCGGGCAGATTAACCCAGCGAACGATCCGCAGCAATGCTGCGGAATAGGCTGGATCGCCACCAACATCGCTATTGCGGTGTCAGACGGCGCGATCCAGCCTAATCACTGGCTGCAGATCGCCAGGTTTAGATTCATCTTTGTAAACCTGTCAGCCTGCGACCAGCAATATATTGCAGTTGCGTCGTGCTGTCACATAGCACGACGCACTTGCGATATCGCTGAACACGTATCATTTTCTGCGATGTCGCTAGCGATATTGACACATGTGACGGCCCCTTCAGATTTTATTCAGGAGGTTGAGAGATACCAGAGAGTAGTACAATGGGGAAGGAGGTGGTCTTCAGATGATTAAATTTATATTCACAAGGTAAGAGTCATAAAACAGACAGCACATGAGTCACAATAGTCATGAAGTTCAGATAGAGAGAATACCAAAGGGTGTAAGGGAAGGAAGCACATGGAGGGTGAAGAGACAATGGAAATGGGAGTGAGGAGGGTGGAACGTAGAAGAAGGCGGCGTCCAGAGAGGACTGAGGAGGTACCAAAGCAATAGTTTATAGACTGAACCCTCGCAACCAGGGTCCTCTTTCCTCACCTACTGTATCCTCACCCATCCCTTGTAGACTTTTGGCCTCGTGGGCAGGATCCTCTCTCCTACCTACTGTATCCTCACCCTTCCTTCTAGACTGTGAGCCCCCCAGGAAAGGGTCCTCTCTCCTCACCTACTGTATCCTCAACGCATCCTTGTAGACTGTGAGCCCTCATGGCTAGGGTCCTCTCTCCTCGCCTACTGTATCCTCAACCCTTCACTTGTAGACTGTTAGTCCTTTGTGGGCAGGTCCTCTTTCCTCACCTACTGTATCTTCACCAACTCCTTGTAGACTGTGAGCCCTCACAGGCAGGTCCTCTCTCTTCACCTACTGTATCCTCAACCAACTCCTTGTAGACTGTGAGCCCTCGCAGGAGGATCCTCTCTCCTCACCTACTTATCCTCACCCTCCTTTAGACTGTGAGCCTCGCAGGCAGGGTCTCTCTCCTCACCTACTGTATCCTCACCCATCCCTTGTAGCTGTGAGCCCTCATGGTCAGGGTCCTCTCTCCTCACCTACTGTATCCTCACCCTTCCCTTGTAGACTGTTAGCCTCGTGGGCAGGATCCTCTCTCCTCACCACTATATCCTTCACCAACTCCTTGTAGACTGTGAGCCTTCGGCAGAGGTCCTCTCTCCTCACCTACTGTATCCTCACCAATCCTTGTAGACTGTGAGCCTCGCAGGCAGGGTCCCCTCTCTACCTCTGTATCCTCACCCATCCCTTGTAGACTGTGAGCCATTGCGGGAGGGTCCTTCTCTCCTCACTACTGTATCCTCAACGCATCCTTGTAGACTGTGAGACCTCATGGGCAGGGTCCCCCCCATCCTACCCTTCTAGTGACTCTCAACACCTCCGATTGTAATTGTGATACGACTAAGTGGAGGAGTATTCTATGATCAATAATGTAGAACCTCAACAAGATGCCTTGTGAGACTGGGCCTCAAAGGGCTAGGTTACCTTCCTCACTACGTGTATTCACCAAGATCATGATCAGATTGAGCCCTCAGGAAAGGGTACCACCTACTGTATCCTCACCCATCCCTTGTAGACTGTGAGCCTTGTGGGCAGGGTCCTCTCTCCTCTCCTATTGTATCCTCTCACCCATCCCTTGTAGACTGTGAGCCCTCGCGGGCAGGGTCCTCTCTCCTCACCTACTGTATCCTCACCCATCCCTTGTAGACTGTGAGCCCTCGCGGGCAGGGTCCTCTCTCCTCACCTACTGTATGCTGTAATTGGTGATACGAGCAAAAAAAAGAAGACTTTGAAAGAGAGAAAAAATGTGCATAAGAATAAAGGGCTGCGCATAAGGGGGCTAAAAAGTAACCCTTGTGGGCAGGTGGGAATCACAAGAGGGGGTTCAATAGTTCGGATTAAGAGGGCATTGTTGGCAAAATAAAAATAAGAGGAAAAATTAGATTAAGTGAAGATAGGTAAGAGCAACATAGGGGCAGGTAGATGAGAGGGGATAGGTAGACAGGAGAAAGGTGGGAGGAGGACACAGGGCATTTTTATATTTGAGGGGAAGGTAATAAAGACAACATTGAAACTCATAGAAGTATTATTGCAGCTGGAGAGAGGGTTAAAGGGTCCAGTACCTGGCACAGGATGTTCCGGATGTAGTCTCCGCAGACGCTGATCCCGGTCTGGTCCAGGAATTCAGTGATGTAGAGGAACCTGTCAGCGATGGCTTTGTCCTGATCGAAATCACAGCATCCAAAAGAGGAATAGACTGTGCAAAAAGCCAGGGGTTTTGAGGGCTGAAATGGGGGTTTATAATCCAAACACTGCGGGTGACCTCTCACCACCCAAGTGGTGGTGACCAGCACTAGCCAAAGATAAGAGCCGGATGGATGGTCATGGTGCCAGTTGAGGGATCTAGACAGTTTTTGTCTCCAGATGTCTATACGTCTGCTTGGATTTATCTTGAACTCAGCTGCACTTTTCTTTGTTCCTCCCTAAAATTACTCATTCTCTTCCCCCTGCCTTCTCTATAACTGTGGGAACGGCTCCTTCCATCCCGTCTACCCTGGTGGTTAGAGAACCCAAGAAGACACTGTGCCACCTTCTCTCACATCTGTCATTCACAGTCGTCTTCTCGCTCAGGGAGATTTCTCCTCAGTTCTCCCATTTATTCCACACAAGGATGATCCCCTATATGTCTCTCATTCCCGTCAGTCTCTCCCACACCTATTTCCCTCCTGCACTGACTTTTTATGCTCCTTCTTTCGTCCTCCCCATCTGTACATGGGGCTGCAGAATATGATCCAGTCCCCTCCTTCTCCTCCTCTTTAATCCAGCCCCAATTGTCTCTCATCACCTTCCAAACTTACATCTCATCACAGACCGGGGTCTTCTGGGAAAAGCGCTGCCCTAGAAATCCCTACATTGTGGTATATTGCATAGGATGTCACCTCATTAACTATAAAAGGAAAGATACAGAAGGAAAAATGCAGGGAACAAGGTATGCTCCTGATTTGCAATTCCTTCATTTTTTTTATTGTAAGGATATTTTTTTACAGGGCGATAACTTTCAGGTGAAATAATTATTGAACACGTCGCCAATTTTTTAAGTAAATATATTTCGAAAGGTGCTAATGACATGAATTTCTCACCAGATGTCGGTAACAACCCATCCAATCCACAGAAGCTAAGAACGCAAACCATGAATTAAGTTGTGTATTAATGAGAAATGAAACAGGGGAAAAGTATTCAGCACACTTTCTGAAATTGAATCAATGTTAGTACTAATAGTACAAAAGCCTTTGTTGGCTCCAGACGCCTCCTGTATGGAGTCACTAGTCCCTGCATTGCTCAGGTGGATTTTGGCCATTCTTCCACACAAACACTCTTCACATCCTGCAGATCCTTCTATGATCTCTGAGCGTTAGTCCTGAAAATCACATTGTGTGATTTGGAAAGATGTTATTTTTAAAAAAAATGCTCACTGGAACCTTCACGTAGTTTAGAAATTCTGTAACCAATGCCATCAATATGTCTTACATCAATAAGATTGCGAAGGTCTTGAGTCAGCTCACTGGTTTTACCCATCATGAGCAGTTTCTTGTGTGGCACCTTGGTAATGAGACATCTTTTTATAGACATTAGCTATTATCTTTTTACCAAGTGGCAGGATTTCAGCTGATGTTATGACTTTCTATGACTTTTGCATCTCTCTTTCTTTATGTGTTCAATAATTTTTCTTTGTGTCATATCTCATTATTGCACACAAGCTAATTCATAGACATCTATGCTTTGATCTCTTTGCCCGTGTGGGTTGTATGGTTTATTACTGACATCTGGTGAGAAATTCATGTCAATAGCACCTTTAAATATATATTGTTGATCCAGTTATTATCTTTTCACCAAGTGGTAGGATTGCTTACTAATTACTGATAGATCTCAGCTGGTGTCATGGACTTTCCATGGCATTTTGCACCTCTCTTTCTTCATGTGTTCAATACTTTCTCCCTTTGACATTTCTCATTATTACACATTACTGAATGTATGCACACCTATGGTTTGATTTATATTTTATTTTATTTGTCTGTGTGAATCAGATGGGTTGTTACCTACATCTGGTGAGAATTTCATGCCAATAGCACCTTTAGAAATATATTTAATTATAAAATTGGTAACATGTTCAAAACGTACTTCATGTTTCTATGAATTATTCTGTATTGCTTTTATAGTATATTTCACCTGTAAGAGGTAACGTATTACAGAATATAGGATGCCTATGGATCTTTTAGCACAGATTTAGAGAGACTCAAGAGCCCAAATCTACAAACTGATGTCAATATGAATGCAGCCTGAAGTCTTGTGGGCCAGTTTGCTGCATTGTTGCTATACAATAGGCAGTTTATACTGTTGTAGAGTCAGGACTATCCATCGTGCCGCAGCTGCAGTGCACCATTGACAGATGCAGAGCACCATTGACAGATGCAGAGCACCACTGACAGATGCAGAGCACCATTGACAGATGCAGAGCTCCACTGACAGATGCAGAGCACCATTGACAGATGCAGAGCATCACTGACAGATGCAGAGCACCAGTTAGGTATCATTGAGCTTTAAATCCCTCCACTTGAAATTTAAAATTGACTCTGTACTTGATTCCTGTGTAGCTCTTTTCTTATTAACACAATTCTTCATCCTATTTCTCCTACTATTACGGTAGTTATAGGACAGTAAGATAGGCTGTTTGGCATCTACCATTGTCAGCCATATTAGCTCGCATGTGGCTGCTTTTCCTGCCATTCGGTCACACACATGGAGATAAAGTATCTAACTTTTTTTGCCTTTCTTATCAGGTTGTTTGTTCCAGATTCCCAGATATATTTATTTCTATTTACCCCAAATCAGATGATAAATCAGTCACTTTCATCTTCTCCTCCCAACAATGGTGGTCAAATGCAAAGGATTAAACCAGTGGATTTTTCCCTGGATTTGAGAACTGCAAGCTATTACACACCTCTCCCATATCTGTGCTTGCTTCCCTCATCCCAGTCCAATAAATTCTGTTGTGCTCTATGTCAAGCTTTGCAGATGGTCTGGAATGATTCCATGTGATTATCTGCTTGGGCCTATGTAATTCTCACCAAGACACACACCTGTGTCTTGGTATTAAGACTTTAGTGTTCATAATACCTCTCTGCCTGTGGCTTCCATACCTCAGCTACCTATCTACCTGCGGCTCCCAGTACCTCAGCTGTCTGCCTATGGCTTCCACTCCCTCAGCTACCTGTCTGCCTGCAGCCGTCATACTATAGCGGTCTGCCTGCGGCTCCCAGTACCTCAGTCACATGTCTGCCTGTGGCTCCTGTTACCTCGGCTTCCAAAACCTCAGTTACCGGTCTATCTGCAGAATCGAGGACCTCAGCAGCCTGTTCTCCTGCAGCTCCCAGTGTCTCAGCTGTCTGCAACTTCCGGTACCTCAGTCACGTGTCTGCCTGCGGCTTCCAGTACCTCAGCTACCTGTCTGCCTATGGCTTCCAGTACCTCAGCTATCCATCTGCCTGTGGCTTCCAGAACCTCAGCTACCTGTGTCTGTGTCTTCCAGTACTTAAGGTACCTGTCAGCCTGTGGCTGTCAGTACCTCAGCTTCCTGTCTGGCAAGGCTTCCAGTACCTAAGCTGTCTCCTGTTGGCCTGTGGTTTCCAGTGCTTCAGCTGTCTCTCACATGTCTCACCCGTCTACTCTACTGATGACCCGTGGGCCCAACCAGACCTTAATGAACTTATGAATAGGTGCAGATCATGTATCATCCCTGATCCACAAACTGAAATCTACTGTTACAAATTACATTGATTTCGGATGTACATTACAGTAAATGCACTAGAACTAGGACGCATTACCCCTGTCCCTTCCGGTGACCGAAAAAGTTGCTAATTTTTGTGAAAAAATGAATTGAAAAGGGCACAACATTCAAAGCACATCGCAAATAAAGGCAGCTGTATTTACCAACACCAGGTCGTATTATTGCACTGCGGGATGCAACGGCCGCCATGATAAAGGAGAACACCACATGTGCAACATACTGATAAGGAAGAAAGGTTGGGATGAAGCCAGCTCATAATGAAGGCTGAACATATGGAGGGGCAGGGAACTCCATTCTGACTGGACGTTTATAATCCAAACAAGTAAAAAAAAAAAAAATGTTTCAGCTCCTAGTACAACTAATGTACAGTAAAAAAAAAAAAGTGCAAGCTACCAACGAGTGAATAACGCAAATTAGTCAGGAATTATTTTTCAGACAGTTACTGCTAAAAATGATGAACACGTGCATCGTCTTTATTATCCTTCCACTGGAAAAATAATATGAAGCTTGTTGCAAATCATCTTGAAAATGTGTAAAGGCCGGTTTACATGCTACGATGTCCCAACAACCCGAACAACGATCAGGATCGCTGGGACATCGCTATCTGATCGCTGGTGAGCTGTCACACAGGCAGACTCACCAGTGAACAGCCACCTGTTTAACGGACCTTTGACATCATGGAAAATAATATTTTATATTCTTTTCCACGATAGCGAGGTCCCGCTATGCTTGGGTAAGCGGGAGAAAGCTGGTAACCAGGATAAACATCGGGTTACTAAGCAGAGCGCTGCACTTAGTAACCCGATGTTAATCCTGGTTACCAGCATTCTCCCGCTTAGTAACCAATGTGTACCCTGGTTACCAGCATTCTCCCGCTTAGTAACCCGGTGTTTATCCTGGTTACCAATGTTCTCCCGCTTAGTAACCCATGTGTACCCTGGTTGCCAGCATTCTCCCGCTTAGTAACCGATGTTTATCCTGGTTACCAGCGTTACTCCCGCTTAGTAACCCGATGTGTACCCTGGTTACAGGGAACACATCGGGTTAGCTAGTCGTTGCCCCTGACACACATGCGTGACAGCGGTAGACCAGCGACCAAAAAACGGCCCTGGCCATCCCGCAACGATCAGCGAGATGAGTGCTGATCGTTGCGGGATGTCACACACAGCGACATCGCTACGAGGTCGCTGCAATGTCACAAGTTGCAGTGACATCGTTAGCGATCGTTAAGAAGCTCATATGTAGATTTATTTGTCTCCATATATACAAACAAACCCTTTCTGCAGTCTTATTCTAGCGTTGATCTTTAAGACTCTGTGCACACGTTGCATTTTTTATCTAGTTTTTTGGTTCAGTTATCACAAAACTGCAAACAAATCCTTATGCCAACAAAGTCAATGAGGATCCTAAAGTTTTGTGCATGTTGCTTTTTTTCCCTTGCAGAGATAAATCTATAATGTGTCAATTCTTTTAGCGTTTACCACCATTAAAAAAATGTGTCCAATGCATCAAGAACACGTTGATTTTTCCTGCCAGGAGATGCAGATTTGGTGCAGACATTTCTGCAACCAAATACTTAATGTGCAACCATAGACTAGAAGGTTTCTGGCCTCACAAAATAAATGACCCATGTTAATATGATATTGTTGGTGGCCGGTACCGGACACCCCACTGATTGGCTGTTATCAGGATAGAAGCTGAGCTACGGTTCTCTGACATGAGTGGTGCCGAGCTGTTCTGTCTCCTTTCACAGTTACATCCAGACACCGCCAGAGCTGATAATAGCCGATCCGCTGGGGGGGTGCAGAGTCCCCAAAAATCTAATATTGGTGGACAGGTCATCAATATCGTACATTTACAATCATTCCAAATACCCGAATATAACTGCTATATGTGTATGAGTAAAACAATTGTGCAGGAACAGAGCGGGCTGATGATGTGGCCTGGACTCCTTCCAGGTGCCACAAAAACCGTAATTGTGCTCTGTGAGCTGAGCCGCCCCCTTCACTGTCTGTTCATCTACTCCCCGGATGAGTCAGTACCCGGGGGGGGGAGGTCATGTCTTATGTATTTCTTCTGGTCATGCATGAAAAATGTTCTAATGGGCTTTAAAAAAAAATAGAAGGTTTCCGCCTCTACATGTATCGTATCAATGAGGTCACGCTGATTGCAGACATTTTTGGCATTTTTTTTTTCATAGACTAAACCTAATCATCGTGCCCTTATTTTGACTTTTTAAAGTTTGTATGAAAAAGGGGAAAACTCGCCCCCATCCAGATTTTCTAGAGTGGTCTGTGCTGAAAGAATGTCAAAGTTGCTTCACCGCTATGTGATAACACATCCACTTAATAATTCTACTATGGGGCAAGACTCAAATACTCCTTTAAGGTGGGGGATGTAAGGAAACCTATTGCAAGCAGTAGTTAGTGCAAATAACTGAGAGATTTAAAGGGAAGCTGCTGTTAGAAAAATGACCTATTGTTTAAATAAGGGTTTTGGTCATGTACAAGGATTTGTTATATCATGATCTGTATCAAGAAAAAGAAAAAAAAAAAAGATTATTCTTGCAATTCTCACACTGATCCACTGGGTTTATTTGGCTGAAACTCCCTGTCCTTTCAGGAAGAGTTTTCAGCAGGCTCTTTATCACCAGAGGCAGGATTATGACACCAACGATGTCCACCCTCCCTTATCTATGCCCATTGCACACACTCATTAGATGCTGTAATAAAAAAATATAGTTTCTGAATCTATTGCTACTAATGTACATTTGAGTTCCCTGAAACATGAGGAACTTAGTCTAAAATAGCCGCAGGGGCCAGTGTGAATATTGTGTTTTCCCCAACATAGACCTAGCATGATTTTTCTCCCTTATATTTGGAGCATGCTTAAAATATAATCCTTACACCAAAATAAGTACTAGTTGCACTTCATCATATTAATAGCATCCTGAAATAGGGCTTGTGCAGCCCTTTCAGGATATTTAACTTTTATTGCTGAACATTGCCCCATTGTGTTACTGTAAGCTCCGCTCCAAATACAAAATGAATATTCACCCCTTTCCCCTCCCACCTCTGTGCCGGCATCAGTGATTGGGTGCAGTCAGATTGCTGTAGTCCTCATCCGACCATTGCATCAAAATCCTCGGACTGGCCTTGCGGCTCTCCTGACCTGAGCCTGCCTGCTGCAAAGAAATGCACATTGTCACACTCAGGTCAGGAGAGCAGACGGCCAGTCCGAGGATTTCGATGCAATAGTTGGGCGAGGAATACGGCATTCTGACTGAATTACTGACACCGGCACATAGGGATGGGCGGGGAAATGGGTGAATACATTTCGTATTACCAGCAGGCGAGTACAGCGATCTGACGTCACCCAATCACTGATGCTGCTACAGAGGTGGGAGGGGAAAGGGGGGATACAGCATTCTGACTGAATTACTGACACCGGCACAGAGGTGTGGGCGAGAAAAGGGGTGAATATTCATTTTGTAATAACAGCAGGTGAGTACAGCAGACTGACTGCCAACAACACAATGGGGCAACGTACAGCAAAAAAAAAATATATGGCATCCCCTGAAAATAAGCCCTAGCGCATCTTATGGTGCCAAGAATAATTTAAAACTGTCTTATTTTTGGGGAAAACTATAAGATTTCTAAGGCTGCTTTCCCATCTGCGATTATTGTAATTCCCGGGAGATGTCACTGCATCTGCCATGACTTGCGACACGGATCCGGCAAGCCTCATTCATTCTCTATGGGGCTTGTGGTCAGGTGCGGTATTGCAGAATCAGGCACTTGCGGCCGTGCAAAAAAAACGCTGCTAGCGGCTGATCCACACCTGATCGCAAGCCCCATAGAGAATGAATGGGGCTTGCCGGATCCGTGTCGCAAGTCATGGCAGATGCAGAAAAAGAAAAGTTGCGCCAAACTGTGTAATTAAAAATAAAGGGTGGGTGACTAGGTCCCCTGCTCACCTGGTCCTGTTGTGCCGACCGCACAACAGGTTGAAGAGCCGTAGACGAAGCCCCTGGTGCTCACGCTGACAGGGAGCTCGATATAGTGCACGTGAGCCGCCGGTGTCCGGTGCACGTGACTGCTATGGGAGGGTGTCAGTGTGCGTCTGCGAGGTCCTGGGAGCCGAGCTGCAGCGTATCACGCTTCCCGATGGGAAGAAGTGTGTAGCAGAAAACAAGAAGTGATATTGAATCAGCGCTCAGGCAGGGACCAGGACACTGCTGTGGCAAAGTTTTACCTTTAGGATTTATTAGGTCTAAATGGGAATCCAGCATCCACAACGCGTTTCAACGCAACAGGCGTCTTTATCAAGTGATACAAGTGATGCAGTGACATCTCCCAGGAATTACAATAATCGCAGATGGGAAAGGGACCTAATTTTTCATGTTAGTACAAATCATAATTTTGCAAAAAAATAAATAACTAAAAAAAATGCGTGTAATTTTCTGATGACTGAATCCCCTTATGATTTTGGAGAGATTTCCAGTTTTGGTACATGATGCCTAGGGTTCGCTGCTCATGATCTATAATGACAAGCTGTTTATATGAGATGTTCAATGCAGAGGAACATCTGGTGCAGCCTGACCGCATGAAACAAGAGAAAAGAAATGTCTAAGGGTACCGTTACACGTCGCAACATTGCATGCAATTTCACTTGCAACTTACTGGTTGCAGTGAAATCATGGACACATTGTTCTATTTTTTGCCGTGCACAAATGTAACAATGTGTCCATGATTTCACTGCAACCAGTAAGTTGCAAGTGAAATTGCATGCAATGTTGCGACGTGTAACGGTACCCTAACAAAGTAAGGGTACCGTCACACACAGAGATATATTGCTTGCAACTCACTGGTTGCAGTGAAATCATGGACACATTGTTACATTTATGCATGGCAACAAAATAGAACAATGTGTCCATGATTTCACTGCAACCAGTGAGTTGCATGCAATATATCTCTGTGTGTGACGGTACCCTTAGAGCAGAGGTCCCCAACTCCAGGCCTCAAGGCCCACCAACAGTGCAGGTTTTCAGGATCTCCTTAGTATTGCACAGGGCTTGGAATCATTACCTGTGCAGATGATCACATTAGCACCTGTGCAATACTAAGGGAATCCTGAAAACCTGCACTGTTGGCGGGCCTTGAGGCCTGGAGTTGGGGACCTCTGCCTTAGAGGGTGCCAGTCTACAAAAAATTAGGAAACATCAAAGCATAATTAATACAAACAATACCTTGTGCATCTATGACAATACCGAACATAAAAGACATGTCTTACTGCATCACTAGTCTTAGGAATATGTCTGTTAACAAACTTTGCTGACTGTGTCCAATGCAGCTAGCAGAGCTGCAACTACACATCTGCTGTATAATACAGGTGGGGAGTCAGGATCTATGGATCTTCCAAGTTACTCATCTTTTTATATATTATTAAACACTTAGGTTTAAAAGTAACAACGATGATATCTTGCACCTATATCTCACCAATGAGTTATATTCTGGATTAGTCAATGTTACAATAATACACCATGTAAAGCACTCATTTATCAGACACTTCTTTGCAATTGATAAAAAATCCATTTTCTCTAAAATTGTCTGTATTTCCTTTCTGCTATGAAGGGGATGAGCTGACATTGAATTTCTACAAGTGTGAGTATGCCAGGCCCCCCAGATGAAAAGTACTCGTCACAGGTATATTTCTTCCTTTGTCACAGAGCAGTATAGCAGGGGTACAATAGAGATTTCCAAATTATAACTATGATCCCCGAGGTCCGATCAGATCATCAAGCTGTTCATAGGATATGTTGAACGCAGAGGAACATCTGCTGCAGCCCGACCGCACGCAACACCGAGAGAAGAGAAACGCTCAGTGTCTAAGAAAGGGAGAAGGTGCCAGACAACTGGAAGAAATTTATTCTAAAACCAAAAAAAAAGATAGAAAATATCACAGCAGAAAGAATATAAGGAATGTTTCACTATCTGGCATGTGCATCTATGACATTAGACACAAAGGAAATAATGAAATGATTCACTATTATATTTAGTAAATATTCCGGAACCTTGCAAAATATTGTGTGATCTTCTTTAGCTCATTCTGGTCAAATCACATTAAAGCTCCCTTGATAGATTGGTGACAAGGGATTAAAGGGGTTTTCCAGGCACAAATAATATAACAGATGTGTATGAGTCCCACCAATCCCACCCTCCCACCCTCAGTGAACGCCCACTATATCTTCAAAGCACCACCTTGAGACTTCTATACAGTCTCAAGATGGATACATTATACTCCCACTAACATTCATAACATGAACTGTCTTGAGACTTTCTTGCAGGCGATAATGTTGTAAAAACTGACACCGGCACACACAGAGCAATGTGCGCACAGGCCACTTAAACAATGCACTCATTTCTGGACCCTTGAGAACATTTTTTTCAGCAATCAAAGATACAATCTGGCAATTGAAGGAATGATTAGATCCACCATCCTAGTGCTTGTATGGTACAGCCTCTACTCTATATGGGAAAATCCTGCTGGTTGGTTCCCTTTAACAGCAAATAAATGACGACATGTCTTCATTTCACATACGGTTTACAATGTTGTTAATAATCTCTTTGCCTGGAAAAGCCCTTTAAGTAAAATTCACACGCTTGATCCACCTTAACCAGCAATATCTACAGTTCAGGAGACCCCCACATCATTTAGATTTCAGTTATCCCACCACAATCATCTAGTTTTGTCCTCAGGTTTAGGGTTCAGCTTTACAAATGACAAAAAAAAAATTCTGCATATTCGGAACTTATTCCAATCTCTCGCTGCTGGTATTTGTACAGTGGTCGATGGTCAACCACAGTGCTAATATTCATAATATACAAGGTCTATCTGGGGTAAGTAGATGGATCTCTGTTGTCAAGCAATAACCCATTTTCTGATAACTATCTTATCTCAAACTATTGAGCAGATCCCACTTGGCGTCATGCAGAGGTCGGAGCCCTTCTAACTTTCCATTAAAAACAAAAACTTGCAAAAAAATATGTATGGCCACCTCTACATACCATTTTGCAGTTGCTTTATAGAATTATTTATCATTTGCTCATCCGGAGTTACAGCCGGTATGATAATCTACGCCTGCATTTACCATTCTGCAGACCTCAGAGCTGAAATCTCCTAATTCAATACAGCGGAAACATATTCAGTCTGAAGTCAAATCTAACTGCCCCACTGCAATATGTGACAAACTTGCTGAATGTTGCCAACCAGCAGAATGTTTTGCATTGAAGTTTTATTTAAAAGGTAATAAGTCTGAGATCTCCTGCACCTATATAGTAAAACATGCTACATTCTATGTTGGAATAATCTGTTTTACAATATAATTTCATTTCAAATACTTCATTCCGAGCGCAGAAAAACATTTTCTCTCTAAATATTTGCATTTCCCGACGAATGTGAAGAAGACGAGACAAAACGAAGTTTTTATGAATGAGAACCTGAGCTGCGATTATTAAAAAATGATTGTCAGAGGAGTGAAATAATGCAAATCAAGGACTCCAGGATGAGTATAATTAGAGATGGGTCCCTGTCGGCCATGCATAGACATCTCAGTCCCAGATGAGTATAATTAGTGATGGGTCCTGGTTGGCCATGCATAGACATCTCAGTCCCAGATGAGTATAATTAGTGATGGGTCATGGTCGGCCATGTATAGACATCTGCCAGTCCTTGGACCCCAGGAGGTGCTGCACTTTATCCCTCCATTTTCCTCCCACCTTGGTAATTGGTATGCAGGATCCCATTATGGAGATGGGTTTCACCACGTAGGACTGAAGGATCTGGTGTCCGCTTCCCCTTCCATGATCCTTGAGTCTATTTCCCACCCTCTCTTTTGCCTAAAACTTGAAACCTTTATAGGTTCTTGCCATCCATTGCCAAAGCATATAGCCCCGACCAGTGCTGGGACTCTCTATCCGATGACCTGCTTTGTGGGGTAGTCGTACAATCCATGCTTACGTCTACCTGTACCCCACCATTGCATAGGTGGCCAGTGCTTATATTTAAAGGTTACTATCAGCTGGATAAAGATGGTAGACTGAAGAGGTTCAGGTTAATTGTCATTTCAATGAAGAAGTGGATGTACTCTAGCGCCACCTTTAGGTTCAAGTTAGGGAAGGTATTTAAGAAAATCTGTTTTCCAGTCCTAAATATCATATTATTAACCCTGACAAAATTAAGACAAAAACAGACCCACTTTGTTTAGTGGTAATAAGTTGTAGTGCCAGAGCGAGAGATCACTGAGGATATCCACTATGATTAGTTCAGGTCTGAAGTATTAGTAGATAATCTAGTAGCCATCAGCCACCTTAAATCTAAGACATAGATGGCCCGCTTCACAATTCACCCTTTTTAACATTACAACTCTGGCAAACTCGGACAGGATGATACCACCCACGAGAGGGAACCGGCCGCTGGAAATCCGAGCAATCGTGGCAGAAACCCTGACCGCAAGCCCGGCAGTGATGTCTTGACATATTAGGCGTGAACAGTTTTTTGCACCCATGGCAGTGGGTGATCTCTTGGTCCGATACCCAGTAGGTGGGGCGGGCGGCTTCCTTCACAAAATCTGCAAATAGAGAAAATGTAATCAGCTGAATTTAAGATAATCAAACACCAGTAAGTAAAAGGCAGACGTGTTATTGCAATCCTGGAAAACATCTCTGAAATCAGGGTTCTTAGGCTGAGTTCACATGTCCAGTAATCATCCATTAGAACGGATCCTGCAGAGATCCATTGTGCAATCACAACTTTTTTCATCCTGCTTGAAAAAATTGTTTTCTCCAGGATTATTTATTTTTTTAACATGGAAGTCTATGGAAAGCGGATCCGATAACTGATTGATATTTAGCCTAATTTTTTTTGTTTACTGGATCAGTTTCAAACTGAGGATAAATAGTGATCAGATAACTGATCCGCTCTCCTTAGGCTCCAATGTTAGAAACGGATCCGGCAAAAATAATTAGTTTTTTTAAAAACGGACAAAAAAAAGTTGTGTTTGCACAATGGAACAATGGATTATGCTGGATCCGTTCTGATTGATGATTACTGCACATGTGAACTCACTAATCAACCTATGACTACAGATATTCACATTTTGGAACTCATTATTACTTACCTATTCAGGGCTACTAAGAAGAGCTCATTGGCTCCTAAATTTTATAGTCTGGTTGATAATTCCTGCAACATCTTGGCCCTGTGTAAATGAGTATTTATACCCAAAACTTACCAAATGTAAAAATACAGCATATACAGCTGGACTCTAAGGGCCCCTTTACACACGGCTACATTTCTAGGGTGGCTACAGGTAACTTAGTGGTTGCAGTGAAATCATGGAGAGATGATTCCATTTGTACACAGCAACAAGATAGAACCATGTATCCATGATTTCACTGCAACCAGTAAGTTACCTGTAGCCACCTTAGAAATGTAGCCGTGTGTAAAGGGGCCCTCAGGCTGTGTGCTGACGATCAGTAAAAGCAGCAGTGTACAGAAGCAGCATAGTGGATGTGATTTGTAGAAATCCCATCCTCACTGTTCTCCTCTCCTCTGCAGCGTTATTCAGTTGTGGTGCAGGTTTCCGGACTTCTGCATCATGTTCATTTAATGCTGCAGAGTCGGAAGCGGTCACCATCAGGAGAATGCAAGGAGAAGCCGCCCTGCACCGAACACGGATGGTGAGTACACAGCGGCTGCAGTCTCCCTACATGCACCCACGGGCTCCCGTAGGTCTGGAGGGACTGCGTCCAAGACACAGCACCTATGGATTGTGAGCACATACCCTAAAAAAGGCTCAGCAGCCCTCCCCCCGCTACTCTATGCACTGTCTTGGGTTTGTTATAGTCTTGTTCGCACTCTACATTTTTGCAGCGTTTTTATCCTCTGTTTTTCCCAAATTGTCATCCACAAGCTATTTTTCTTTGTTTGTGTTTTTAAAGGGAACCTGTCACCCCAAATCACCTTTCTAACCTATTAACACCTGTACCTGCAGCCTTACAATACATTCTAACACATCCCTGTCTCACCTTTTTTTACTAATCTACGAGTACAATAATGTAGTTTGCAAACTTACGAAATTCTTGTCAGAGGGGCGTTCCTCCAAGCCATTTTGACCGGTAGGTGGGTCCCCCGTGCCGCGCTACCCCTGCCTCGTTGCTCTAATACGCCCTGATGGTTGTCATTGTACAAACGCAGAGCTCGGGCCTGGATTTCAATATTGCGCCCGCAACGTCATCGCTGTGACGTGGTAATGTGACACCGGGATCGCCGCGTCACTTCCGGTCGCACACAGGCAGACTTCAGCATGCAATCTGCGCATGCGCAAAGTCTGCCTGTTAGACCTGCGACCGGAAGTGACGCGGCGATCCAGGCGTCACGTGACCACATCGCAGCGGTGACATTGAAATCGTGCCCGAGCTCTGTATTTGTATAATGATGCCCATTAGGGCATATTAGAGCAACGAGGCAGGGGTAGCGTGGCACGGGGGACCCACCTACCCGTCAAAATGGCTTGGAGGAACGCCCCTCTGACAAGAATTTTGTAAGTTTGCTAACTACATTATTGTACTCGTAGATTAATAAAAAAGGTGAGACATGGATGTGTTAGAATGTATTGTAAGGCTGCAGGGACAGGTATTAATAGGTTAGAAAGGTGATTTGGGGTGACAGGTTCCCTTTAAACCATCAATGCATTAAATTTGTGTTTTGTATGTAACACGTTTGCATGTACAGCACCATGGAATTAATGGTGCTACATAAATAAATAATAATAAATAATTCTCCAAATCTGCCGAATGTCAATTCTTTCAGCTTTCAAATAATTGCCTAAATAATGCTGTTCCAACAAGCAGCGGCAGTGGTGTATTAACCCCTTCCCATCAAAAACACATGCACACTCAGACAAAAGGAGTGTGCATGGACGAGAATAAGCAGTAGACGGGTGGGGAACTCCAGGCCCCGAGGACCGCCAAGAGTGCAGGTTTTCAGGATTTCTGTATTGCCCAGATGTTGGAATCATCACCAGGACAGATAATATATTATTCCCTGTGCAATACCAAGGAAATCCTGTAAACACGACTTGCTGGCAGCCCTCGAGGCCTGGAGTTCCTCACCCCTGTAATTAAGAGACCTTTAGGTTTTAATGCATTTATTTTTTGCTAAAAATAATTTTGCAGTCGGGTTTGATAATGATTGTGCTACATTGTCTATTGTTGGCTGCAGAATGGGTTCACTGAGAGTCGGTCAGTGAGCTCATTCACACGTGAATAACTGCTGTCACCCGATTTATGACCACAGGAAAGTTGAGTAGAACTTTGTGATAATAAATTAACTGAGAAGAGATCAGAAGAAGGATAAACAAGAGTTACCGACTCTCTAGGCGAGGAGAGCTCACTTACACATTCTCAGTTCACTAATGCCACAGCCATGAATAGGCAGTGCAACACTGAGATCACAGGAGGCAAATAGGGAAACACTTTTAATGAAATACCATAGTATGATTTTAAAATGCAGTTAGACTGAATATTAAAAAAGGTTAAAAGAAAATTACACAGAGGATATTCTATGACCGACGACACCGCGTTCAGTGAGCTTTGAGCCATCTCCGTCACTTTGCGAGGTAAGAGATCACCCCCATCATCCTCCGTTGCCTGCTGACCTGTGGGGACCAACACAAATATTACATGGATTTTACATTTTATTTTATCACAAAAAGCACAATTAGGAGCTACAATGGGGGAAGATGTCATATAAATTATGGATGGGGAACTTTGCCGCTTTCCATATCTCACATTCACTTTATTGGCCACTTTACACACGGCAACATTTCTAGCTTTTCACCAGGTAACTTACTGGCTGCAGTGAAATCATGGAGACATGGTTCTATCTTGTTGCTGTGTACAAATGGAACTATGTCTCCATGATTTCATTGCAACCAGTAAGTTACCTGGTGAAAAGCTAGAAATGTTGCCGTGTGTAAAGTGGCCATAACCCTTTAAAAGAACTTTTTTGATACCTATACATTTTTTTATATTTCCACTGCTGGCGTTGGGTGCGGTTTTGGGGTTTATTTTGCTTGCTGATCACATTTTGGGGTTTACTTGATTTCTTGAAAATCTTGCTTTTTTTTGGCTAATTATGGGCTAATTAAGACAAGTGCATCATACAGACCTGTGTTGTCCATATGCACTGCAGACGGCAAACGGACAGCACACATACCCTTGTAGCTAGTGAAAATTGGATGATTTATTTCAGGCAGATCCAACGCTCTGCATAGGTAAAAATAAAAAAATTGCAGTGCGCATTACTTTGGTCCGATTTACAGACCAGACTAGTGCATGTAAATGGCAAGTAGCGCTGCCTGCACTTGTCTGTTATGCGGATAAGAACATGGAGCCGGTCACGTCTGTTATTTGTGGGTGTTATTGGCCTGAGGTTTAGGACGGCCATATGAACATTTCCTTATTGCATTTATTTGGGGGAACACAGCGACCCAGAAATGTGTACTCTGGGGTTCAATTGTTTTTTAATAGAGATCAGCCGCTGAGGTGTGAGCCGGACTCTCATTCTCGGTGGAGATCGCAGTGTTGGATTACTTTGTTACTCCCAGCCAGAAAGACCTAAAAGAGAGCGGTTGCCGTTTTGCTCTAGGTCTGCAAACCAAGGTGGCAGGAAACAGTAATTACAGGGCAAGCTCAGGGAGCCTTTCCACAAGGTGCCCGGGGGCTTCTTCAGCTTGTAGAACAGGGTCCACACACCTGTTCTCCAGGTGCATTAACTCCAGATCGTTGACCTCCTTCTACCTTCGACCTCTTACCTTTCCCGGGCCCTTTACTCTGACACTTTTTACAGACTCTCACGGGTGTTGGCCCCAGCCTCGCTCAGGGACAGGCATCTTGTGATTGGAGCAGGTATGACAGAAGCCTTCTCCGCACGCTCGGCAGTGGTGCTTCCGCTCGGCTGTTTGGAAGACTGTCTTGCATCCGTGACATTCCTTTCAATGGTCGACGAGTGCCATGGAGGAGGAGAGGATTTTCATTAGCAGATAAACAGCTCCCATTACAAAAGAATATTAAGCAAAGGGTGGACTACAGACAAGACCACTAAGACAATGTCTTGTGCATGTCTCACAGCCGCTAGTGTGGTTGGGACATTTTCCCTCCAGCTTACCATGATCTCCGCATTGGGGCGCCAATAAGAAGGAGCCACGCGGTCAGTTACCCAGGAGGTGACGGCACGGGTGGGCCCAGCACTGTACTCGTTCACAGACTGTATGACCAGGGTCACCCCGTCCAGCACCCGCTGAGCCGCATTGTGTTGATCCAGGGAGCAGGAGTCGCTCTGCGGGGAAATATTCACATATTGAAGTGAAGCAGATTCTCATGGCCTAAATAAGTGACAAGTATGACATGGCAAACAGCACTGGTTACATTAAAAAAGGTTGTCCTACCTGGTTCTTGGGAATTTTATGATAAAAACAAATGGTGCTTTATCCCCCTCCCCAAGTCCTATGCCAAATCTCTGCCACTGCTCCTGGGGTCCGTCTTGGGGACAGCCCATCACTGAGTGCTAGGTTACATCTTTACAGATAGGGTTGCTGAGCTCAGTGATTGTCTGCAGTGCTGTCAACATAAGATCAGCGCTGCAAACAATAAATCAACAGGAGCAGCAGCAGAGCTCAATATTGGACCAGGGAAGGGGTAAGTAATGCAGTTTGTTTCTTCATACAAACTGTGCCCGGGAACCTATATCGTTATAAGAAGACATCCCCTTTAAGAACCATTTGAATGCTGCTGTCAATCTCTGATCTAAATGGTTAAACATCAGTGATCGGAGCTTTGTACAAATACAGCCTACGTCAGGAAGGGGTTAAATAAAACATTTTTCTGGTAGAAGAGTAAAAATAACCAATGTATTGCAAGCACCTCGGACCAGACGTGGCGAACCTCCTGGCGAACAACCGACCCATCCGGCTCTCGATTTCCATACCAATACTGTCGACTGCGATAAATGATCCCACACACTCGGCATTCAAGAACATACCTGAGAAGGAGAATTAGTGTAAAAAAAAAAAATAAAAAAAAATAAAACAACTATCTGTATTTAGAAATATGCTCAAAATGAATCATTTACAGTGTTTGTGCCAAATATTATGGTGGTAAATGAACAGAATAGTGAGTGGATGGATGTAGGGCATGACAAACTGCGCACTTCATAGAGCTCCACTCCTACCTGCCAAGGACATGATAACATTTCCCAGTATACTTGTTATTACTTTGATTGTGATAGATTGGAATGGTCATAGACAATTCTTGTCTGACCCTTGGGTACCTTTACACGTTGCAACATTGCATGCAATTTCACTTGCAACTTACTGGTTGCAGTGAAATTATGGACACATTGTTCTATTTTGTTGCTGTGTACAAATGGAACAATGTGTCCATGATTTCACTGCAACCAGTAAGTTGCAAGGGAAATTGCATGCAATGTTGTGACGTGTAAAGGTACCCTAAGACAAATGGTCATATTTCTGTTGATTCTTTATTGACGAGTTCATTGTTCAATGGTGATATGTCTCCCCTTTTTGTTATGTGTATATGTATTGATACTGTATTTAAAAGAGATTTCAGAAGAATAATTGAAAGAATAAGTCTACGTACCCAGACCAGGCGTACTTAGCCAAACCCAACCAGGGGCTGTCTGTGGACGCCACAGTCCTCGGGATGACCAGCATCTCCCGTCCACTCTCATAACATCGCTGTGAGGAAGAAATCAGAGTGTATGAGACACCCATTCTCGCTCTATAGATCCGTCCTATACTGGTCTTTTGCTATGTTACTTTACAGCTCGATCCCATAAAGCCGAGATCAGAATACCGTGACCTGGTAAGTCCTACTGAGCAGACGTCTCCATCCTCTGTGCCTCCCACACTTTTCTGTATCTCGCTCTCTGCTCTGTTCCCACTTCTCACCTATTACACTCACCTTGCATATTAAGACTTTGTTGTTATACTCATGGGTGTAATGACACAGGCCATCTGCTTGGTGGAGAACGCCGTCCTTCAGATGGTTCATCCTGTTCTTGCATCGAGACCTGGGGGTTATAAATAATATATTGGCGATGAATGGAGGAGGCAGCGATGATACCCAAGATATTTAATCGTTTTGTCTCGTTAATTAGAGGCAGCAGCTTCCGTGTCTGCAGGTGGGATGGAATGCAATGTGGAACAATGTTTTTTTTAAATAAGTAATTTAACAAGAAACATTACTTGTCAATTAAAGGATTTTTTCCACATAAAAAAGTTACCACCTATCCATCCACCAGACAGATGTTAATCGGCAGATCAGCGGGGGTCCCATGATCCTGAGAACTGAGCTATGAAATCGTAATGTAATGCACGTGTGCCGCCACTCCATTAATTCTATATGGGACGACTGGTTCAGTGCTCAGGTTTTTTCTTGCAGTCCCGTAGAGAATGAATGAATTAATGGATAAGCGGCGCACCTGAACTCCAGTAGCATGAGGCATTTCAGAGCCCCAGATAGATAATTAAATCACCTGTTGTGATTTAGTTTTGATGGGGAGGGGCTCAAAACCAGCTGAACGTTACCCGCTTGTGATTTCCTTGGACGGCTCATTTTTTGATCTCATGTTAATTGGCAGGGTAATTATCACCGGTGTTCTACGTTGCTTAAAATCACCTATTACGGGGGGCGTGACCTGGCCATGGAGGGAACAGCACACTAGGGCTTGAGCTCCGTCTCCCTGGCCATCTTTATGAGCTAATATCTGACTCATCCCCGGTCCTCTTGGCACCATATGCCGGCGAAACGCAAGAGCAAGCACCCAGCCGTCATCCCGGACACTCCCGGTCCTGCTCCGGGCTCTATAACCCGTTTCTTGAGGAGTTCCAGCCGGCCCCAGGGCCCCGATATCAACTACAAGATGGCGGCGCCTGCTAATGCAGCCCCCCTCGCAATGCACGGAGGAGATGACGGCGCGCGCTCCGGATTGCCTCCACGGCCGCCTTCAGCTGCTGGCGCGGCACCCAGTGCTCCTGGTCGGGAGGATCCTAAGAGCAAGCCGCTCGGTGAGTCTGTTGAACACAGGCACCGGGAGGGTGGTGGTTACTATGCAAGATCATTGCAGTCTCCCCTGTGCAGATCAGAGGCTGCAGCTCCGGGAGCAGAGTCTCAAAGGAACAACTCTGATTGTAACAAGGGCTCACTCTCCAGGGGCAATAATGAGAGTAGAGACAATCATACACTGGGGGACATGAACTTCCAGGACCCTAGGGATCTTAGAGATCCTTTACTCTCAAACAGTAGCCCAAATACCAGAATGCAATCCCAGGGTCGGCCACAACAAGAAGGAGCGCTACACCAGGGTCACACACTATATGTAGACGCAGGTTTTGGGACCCTGAACACAAGACCTGAACCTTCAATTTACAGGATATCCCCCCCTATGTCTAAAGGAGATGCTGTATTCCCTGACACCCTGTTACCCCATGCTGACCCGAAGGAGGCTGATGGAGACACTCCAACCCTTGAGAAGGATATGTGGGAGTCCTTTAAGGCACGAATATCGAACATCCCAACGAGAGAAGAATTGTCTGACTTCATTATTAAAGTGGAGTCCTCCCTCAAGTCTACAACAGCGTCACTCCGAGGTGAGGTCCAGGTGATCTCTGATAAGATAGCCCAGACTGATACCACTGTTGAGGACTTAACTAAACGAGTCCAAGTACTTGAAGAGGTGGTCATGTTCCAGAGGTCTCAACAAGAAGCCTTCCTTGATTCTATGGAGGACCTGGAAAATAGGGAGCGGAGGCAGAACATTCGGATCAGGGGTCTCCCGGAAGATGTAACCCCGTCTGCATTGAGGTCCACCTTACGGGACTTATTTAATTCTATCCGGAGTGTCCCAGCGGAATCGGTTATTGAATTTGACAGAGCCCACCGTTCTCTTGGCCCTGCTCCCCCTGAAGGAGCGTTGCCACGCGACGTCATCTGCAGGTTCCATAGATACCAAATCAAGGAGGAAGTCCTTTTCAAAGCAAGACGATGTGAGGACATACAATTCCAGGGCTCCCAGTTACAACTATTAGCCGACCTGTCCAGACGGACCCTCCAGAAGAGGCGTGCATTGAGGCCTCTTTTGGAGCTCCTGCGTCAGAACGAGATGGTGTACTCTTGGGGGTTTCCGTTCCGCTTACAGGTTCGACGCGATAACCAACTTATATCCCTATCTCATCCTTCGGAAGTCCATGGTTTTCTCCAAGCCCTGGACATTCCGGATCCAGGCCTCGTGTTCCCAGATTGGCCGTCTTCTTCCTTCGATGGCTTATCCCAACCGAAACCACGCCCGTCATGGAGCAACCGCAGGAGAAGGAATGGGAGAGGCAGAAACCGTAGACGTCGCAGACCCAGTGAAGAGAGCCGACACGAAGATGGGTGACTTTTTGGTAGACTAATGTACTAATGTTTACTAGGATATTTCTCTTTGTCGCCATAATCGTCATGATTGGCTTTCATTATACCTCCGAAATGCATTGAGATGTTTTATATTGTTTGCTCTCTTTGATTTAGAGTGGTACTCCTTTCCCCTGTCTTCCTGATCTTCCCCCAAACTGTTCCCTTTTCCCACCCCTCCCCCCCTTCTGTGACTCTTCATACACCTATTCTTACTTTACCGCTTAATAGTTTCGCCGAAGATACTAAACATAGGAGGTGAGGAGAGCCCCTTCCTATATTTTTGTGGGGGGTGTCTCTCTCCTTCCTTCTTATTTGCAACGTGCCAATCATTTCCAGGCAACAATGTTGTCTAATCACCGGAATATTGATGCTATGCAATATTAATGTAATGATATCAAGTTTTGTAATGTGTTTGGAATCAGGCCAGGGAGATGGTTTCTCTTGGCTACCTGAAGTTTGTATATTTTCTTTAATTCTAAAGCATTTGCATTCCTTGGATATTGTTTTCTGGGTTTGCAAATTTCCAAGGTTTCCTTCCATTTGGAAAGGTCACTTCCCGCGGGGACGTCACATAACTCTCAAAGTGTGACGCTTTTATAAAAACTACAAAAAAAAAATTTTTCCCCACGTGGTTAAAATTCGGGGACCTTATTAGTCCAACAGGTTTCCTCTATCACTTCTCCCTCTCTATTCCCGTCCTTTACCCCCCTCTTTTTCCTTTACTTTTTTTTTCTTTTTTTTTTCTTTCTCTCTTTCTTGCAAGGGGTTGTTAAAGACAGCCTACTTTAGTTACTAGAGTAAGTGCTTGGTAGGACAGACATGGCGGGTGGGTCCCTGAAAATAGGGTCCCTAAATGTCAGAGGTTTTAATACCCCCCAAAAACGACAACATATCATTTCTGATATGCAAAAACGAGGGTGCAGGTGTTGCTCCTCCAAGAAACACATTTTAAAGAGGGCCATGTTCCATCCTTTGGAGGGGGGCAGTTTTCCGAATGGATACATTGCGTGAATCCTGAGTCCAGAACCAAAGGGGTCTCTATAGCCCTTCATAAGAACCTGCCATACAAAATTCTGGACTCAATGATTGACAAAGGAGGTCGTTATATCTTTCTCAAACTGTCGGTTTCTGGAACACTATTGACTGTAGTCAATTGGTATCTCCCTAACAGGGAGCAGACGAGGGTGTGTAAGCACCTCCTGACGAGGTTATCTGATTTTGCGGAGGGGCGGGTCATCATCGGGGGGGATTTCAACTTTGCTTTTGACCCTCCCATTGACACCACGTCTGGTCGGGGGGCGATTCCACGTAGACGTGTCGTGGCACTCCAAAGACTTTTGTGTAGACTCCAGTTAGTCGATGTCTGGAGAGTCCTTAATCCTTCTGTTAAGGATTACACTTTTTACTCAAATGTACACGACTCTTATAGTCGTATCGATCTATTCCTGGTCAGCCATGGGATCCTCTCTTGGGCACCGAAGGCCTCTATAGGCAATGTTCTACATTCGGATCATAGTCCCATTTTCTTATCCATGGAGGTCCCTGGTCTGAGTAGGAAAGAATGGTCCTGGAGGCTAAATGGCCATCTTTTATCCGATGTGGTCTGTTTGGAGAATTTAAAATCTGACATCAAGACATTCTCGCAGACTCATGAATCAGATACGTCCTCTCCTACCATTAAGTGGGAAGCGCTTAAATGTATTCTTAGAGGAACGCTTATTAAACACGGGGCGAGGATAAAGAAGCTCCAAGCTGAACGGGTGAGTGAACTGCTTTCCCAAATAGGCCGATTAGAAACGGCACATAAGTCCTCGAGGAGTCATGGGGTTCTGGTCGAACTCACATCTAAGCGTTTAGAATTAAAAAATCTATTAGATAACAAATACGATAGATTTAAGGAGAGATCAAGGGCGTTTTTTTACAAGAAAGCCAATAGTTGTGGACGACCCCTTGCTAGGCTATTACACCCCCGATGTGGACCTGCGTACATCCCCCATATTAAAACCCCCACGGGTAAGATGGTTCATACCACAGAGGACATAGCAGGGGTATTTCAAAATTTCTATGCAGATCTGTACTCCTTGTAGGGGAAGTTTTCTGACATGCACCCCGACACCCTTCGAACTAAAATTCGGACGTATATTTCTGGGGTTAATATTCCATCATTATCCGAAGACGATATTCTCTCTCTGGAAGGGGACATCACAGAAGAGGAGGTAACTAACGTTATTAGGTCATCCCCAACATCTAGGAGTTCTGGCCCAGACGGCTACACTCCCATTTTCTATAAGACCCTAATCGACGACTTGCTGCCTCACTTGCTCTCAGCATTTAAAGCACTCTCAGACGGTGGAACTTTTCCGCCGCAGGCTTTGGAGGCACACATTTGTGTGATCCCCAAGCCAAACAAGGATCATACGGAGGCAGCAAGTTATCGACCGATATCTTTACTAAATATAGATGTCAAATTATTCGCCAAGATTCTAGCCGACAGACTATCTTCGAGGCTTCCCTCGATTATCCATCTTGACCAAGTGGGCTTTGTTAAGGGCCGAGAGGCGCGGGACAACATCATTAGATCCCTTCTTCTTATTGACAGGGCTAAGATGTGGAAGTCCCCTCTATGTCTGCTATCCATTGATGCAGAAAAGGCCTTTGATAGGGTCCACTGGAGTTTCTTGTGGGAGGCGTTGAAACACATTGGTCTGGGCAGTAAATTCATGAGTGGCATTTCTTCACTGTACTCCTGCCCCTCTGCCAAGGTGCGCATCAACGGTCGCCTGTCTGGATCATTCCTCGTTAAGAATGGGACAAGACAAGGTTGCCCACTTTCCCCATTGCTCTATGTCATTGTCATGGAGCATCTGGCGAAAGCCATTAGAGACAATGGAGACATTCACGGGTTATCAGTTGGTGATTCCCATCATAAAACGGCTTTATTTGCCGATGACGTCCTCTTGTACGTCACTCGCCCCTCGGAGACCTTCCCCGCCTTGTTACGAGAATTTGATAGGTTTGGTGACCTTAGCAATTTTAAAGTGAATTATTCTAAATCCGAGGCGCTGAATATCTCCTTGTCCACCTCAGAAGTGTCCTCCCTCTCTAAGAGGTTCTCCTTTCGTTGGAGAAGGGGCCACATTTCGTACCTTGGTATTAACTTGCCAGCCGATCTGCACAACGCCTTCCACTTGAACCACAAAGCTCTATTGGACCGAGTAGGTGCCATGCTGGAGTCCTACAGACCCTTGAGGATATCTTGGCTAGGGAGAATTCATGTGATAACTATGGATATTCTTCCGAGATTCCTATATGTTTTTCAGGCGGTGCCTATTTGGCCCCACGGGACGTTCTTCCACACCATTCGCAAATTAATTTCCAGATTTATATGGAACGGAATGAAGCCGCGAGTAAGTTACGGGGTTTTGTCATCTTTGAAGGAAACGGGAGGTATGGGGCTACCGGATCTACGGCGTTATTGCTTAGCCGCCATACTTGTAAGATTGCTAGATTGGCATTTCAAAGTAGATTCGAAACAATGGATACAGATTGAGCAATCCATTAGCGCAATCCCCCTGCGTCATCTACAGTGGATTCCAAAAGATGCCCTGACCCCCTCCCATCAATTAGCTTACTTGACTGTCGAGCTACTGAACGCATGGCGAGTGGCATGGGGAGACTCAATCGGGAAAACTTTGACTAGCATCATGACCCCAATTTTCCAAAACCCAGCATTTCCCCCGGGTTTGGACCAAAAATCGCTCCTTGTATGGCGAGCTGCGGATGATACACGTGTGGGACAGATTCTCATCAATGGTGAGCTCCCTTTGTTTACTGAATTACAGACGTCTTCACCAGCCACAAAGCTGAGATGGTGGGAGTACCTACAACTTCGTTCTTTTGTGCGCTCTCTATCCCTCCGACGAGTCCCGGAAAACACACTATCCCCCCTTGAGAAGATATTCGCTTCCAACCAGGGCCCTGTCAGAGGAATCTCGGCCTTATATTCCATCTTATCTAGAGCAGCTGTGACTGAAGCCCACGGCTTTCAACGAGCCTGGGAGACTGAACTGGGAAGGACGATAGATTCTCAGGATTGGGAGAAGTGTTTTGTGATGTCTCATAAAACCTCAGGCTCTTGTGAAGCGCTTGAAAAGTGCTACAAGATACGCCTTCGATGGTATCTCACCCCAGACAAACTACATCGGTTTTCCCCTTCCACCTCCCCCCTCTGTTGGAGATGCGGTCTTGAAGTTGGCACGATGATACATATCTGGTGGAGTTGCTCCCTGATCAAAGATTTCTGGACGAAGGTAATCCGTAACTATAACCTAGTCACGGGCGGGCATGTTGAGGGTTCCCCCGAGATGGCCCTGCTCTCTTTGCTCCCTGGCTCCTGGAAAAGACAGAGGAAGGATATCCTCCGATTCTGCCTTTGCGCAGCACGCAATGTAATCCCCCGACATTGGAGGGAACAGTCACCCCCTTCCATTCTGGAGTGGTTCACCGAGATGGAGATCCTCCGACGATTTGAAGAGATTTCTGCCGATCTTTTTCAAACCCAAACAGAATATATTTATACCTGGACAGATTGGCTCTTGTTTAAAGAAGCCCCTAATTTTAGCGCCCTCTTTACTTGAATGGTGGAACGCCTGCACTACTCTCTTTCTATTACCACCACCCACCTGACACTTTACAACACCTTGCACATCTTTGTCTTCTACTCTTCTTATATCATTATCTATGTCTTATTCCTTCGCCTTCCTTCTCCTTTACCTCATCCCTCCCCTCACACTTTATCACCCCCCCTTTTTTTTTTTTTTTTTTTTTTTTTTTTCTTTCTCTCTTCTCTTCTTTTTGGTTTCCCTCCCTAGTTCTCTCTTTCTGGTCATTATGACATTCCCCTCCACTATCCCCCTGTTGGACTGACTAAGGTCAATGAATACATGTTTACGACTTTGTAAATAAATTCTTGTTATTCTACTTTTTTATTACTGAGAGATAGAGACCTCTATTCTATCTTCTTTGTTTTGAGGAGATATTTCTTAGTCAGGAGCTCAGGAGAGTTTTTTTTCTTTCTTTTAAACCGCAATGATTCCGTTCTGTAATTGCGATTTGTTTTTATCCGACATTATATGTTTTAATCTCTCCTGAAAAAATAATGTTTTATATTCTACTGTTATACAATGATTTTCTGTAATTGAAAAACTTTAATAAAGAAATATTAAAAAAAAAAAATCACCTATTACATTTGGATTGTGCCCTCCAAAAAATGCACTGTTGGAACTAGTTTTTTTTTTTTTGCAAAATCGGAGTGTGTTTTTTGGACGACTGCCGCACCAGCTGCATTCTCACGTTTTTTTTCAAAATTTGATGCAGTAATAGTTTCCATGTGATAATGGCTAGAAAGTGCACCCTGTATGCAACGTATGAACACAGCCTTACGCCCCCGTTACACAGGACGACATCGCCGCCTATTACATAGGTGACGTAGGGGCGTGGCCTATCGGCAGTGTCATCGCCCCTACATCGCCCCATGTAAAGGGGCGATGTCGGCGCCGCCGGGAGGTCACCTGGTTTCACAGCAACTCTGTGAAACCAGGCGGCCGATCTGGGGCGATGTGCATACATCGCCCCATGTAACTGGCCAGCGGCGACCTGTCAGGCGATGGGAGCCATAGGCTCCCATTGTCCTGCATCGCTGCTGGGGTTTTCAGACACCCTGGCAGCGATGCCACCTGACAGCTCGCCGGGGCGGGGCTGGAGATGTCGCCCCGTGTAAATGGGGGACGGCGACGCTGGCGGGACGCCAAAAAAGTGCGCGCTCCCGCCAGTCGCCGACGACATCCCCAGCCCCGTCCCCAGGTGTGACGGGGCCCTTAGGGTACCTTTACATGTCTCAACATTGCATGCAATTTCACTTGAAACTTACTGGTTGCAGTGAAATCATGGACACATTGTTACATTTGTACACAGCAACAAAATAGAACAATGTGTCCATGATTTCACTGCAACCAGTAAGTTGCAAGTGAAATTGCATGCAATGTTGCGACGTGTAAAGGTACCCTTAATATAATAGACAAAATAATTATAATTAATAAACTAAAAACCAGAATGTAACGGGAACCTGTCACGTGAAATAATTTGATATTATTATTATCCTTTCAGATGTGGGGTTAATAGCATTTGGAACCTGCCCAGCGCCAGCACCGAGAGCCACACAGCCGGGAGGAAACGACGCGGCTGTCAATACATACTCAACCTGTGTCAACGCCACCCCGTGCCAAAAACCAAACACTACTGGAAAGGTTAAAGTTCTAGTACCGTCACCAGGCAGGTTTCCAATGCCATTAACCCCATATCTGCAGGTTAATAGCATTTTATCACGTGTCAGATTCCCTTTAATGATTACATCAGTGGCTTAGCTTCACACATAGCAGGATCATCAATAGCTAATCTATCTTCTAATAAACATATACTAATTCCTAGCTGATGCATAGAATTACCGGCAGCTCAGACAACGCAAAGAACATGTGAAGTATTCATCTGGGAAGAAAGATGTGATATGAACCTGCTCTTCAGGAATATCCCCCGAGAAACGCACGCTCAGACTCTGCAGGAAAAACACACAGGTGTTACCATCCCAGACATACACATATAACGTGCTGTTAATGGCTGATATATAAGGATCCCATCGCCAAGTGTCCCGACCCTCGCCCTGCCTAATGAGGGGCCAACAGCCGCTGCGTAGAAACAGGCAGATAGATTTGTGGGACTTCGGTCCATCAGTCAGTAGTCTCCGGCTGCTGGACAGGAGGCTCGCAAAGCTCTTACTTTCCAAGATCCCATGGCTTTTGATTAGCCGGCCTGGTGCGTGGTCATTACTGCGGCACGACATAAGTGTCGCTAATCAAAAGCCGCACAGACAGATCCATAAAGATACAAGATTCACAAGCCCCTGAGACATATGACCTGACCAATGGATCATGGCGTCTTGAGTATCAATCCACTTATCCAGTTGAAGAATGAAAGAAGAGATTGCCCAGCAGGTGAACGGCTCTCTCTCCATTCACTTCTATGAGAGTTGTGAACAGTTTGGCACATTTGCTCTGCTCAGCTAACTCCCATAGAAGTGAATGAAGCAAGCACACAAGGTCCTCTCTAGCACTCACCTCTCCATTCACCGTCCATCTGGATGTCACAACCAGTTAGGGAACCCTTGGTGGAGATGGGAGCGGGTGCCTGGAGTGCAACCACCATTTTTGTTACTCACAGATCAATATAAAACATAACCACAACATTACCACTATTGGAAACTATGATGCCCAAAAATGTGTTAATAAGAATCATAGGATAAATGGATAGGATTGTATGATCAGACTGTACATGGGTTGTATGTAGTCTGACATCTGCAGCCATGAAGCCCATAGCTCTGCAGAGAAGCTATAAACACAGAAGATAGATTTTCAATTGAGACTGTATATACTATACTGTATTTTTTTTCCCCCGAATGTTTAGGAAATAGAGTTGGAATAGGCCGTGACTACATCCAACTAAGATTGACATGCATCATACCTGCAAGGCCGTGAACACGTGGGCCAGGGGCCTGGATGAACGGGTCGATGTATCCATCACCTGCTTCTTGATGGTTTCTTTTAACTGGGAGAAGTCAGTAGGAGGAACCACAGTCTTCAATCCCACATAGTGGATTGAGCTGAAGGCATCAGGGGGGGTCCCCAGATCATGGAATCTCTTGAGAAGGTCGCTCTCCGCCTGTCCATGGACTTTGCTTCCTGTAGAAAACAAAATCGATGTTACGATTCCTCCGTGCAGTGCGTATCGGATACATAAAAAGATATTGCTGTACTTAGTATCTGTGCTGTCAGCAGCTGATTAACAGTACAGGCTTCCATTCCGGTTTCTGGAGATGCTGGGTTGCTCAGATGTTCCATCGTCCCTGTAATTGCTCTGCTGCTTTACTGAGGAACCTCACCCAGAATCCTGCTAGTTGTACAGTCTATGTGAAGTGTTGTGTGGCCTGAATTTCTGCATCTGTCTTGGTCTGATCTCAGTTACCTGACCCCGAACTGTAGCTTGATTTCCCTTTTGTCTGCTCCCTGTAATTGTTGTGACCTGCTGGTATTTTGTCCCCTGTACTGTGACCTGAATATGCCTCTGTTGAGTTCCTGAATTTTCTTCATGCAATCCTGGAGACCTGACCCTGGACCATTGCATAACTATGTGTTTGTCTACTCCCGAAATACTACAAGCTCTCCTTGAAACCTAACCGTGGACCGTTAGATAACTACCTCTGTCTACACCCTGAATACTACAAGCTCTCCTGGAAACCTGACCCTGGACCGTTGTAGGACTATGTCTCTGTCTACTCCCTGAATACTACAAGCTCTCCTGGAACCTTACTTTGGATTACCTGACTTCCCTGCTGTTTATACTCCTGAAAGTAGTGACTGTGTGACAAATCACTGTAGGACATAAAACTTCAAAAAAACTCACTAAAATTTAGCCATGTCAAATATCCACTGCACCTAGCAGGAGTCTGCCAGCTCCACTGGAAGGCAACACAGGTGTCTGAATACTGGTGCTCAATCCCCTGAACCCAAGCATGGGGGCGGTTGTGCACCTGCATCCAGCCATGCTGACAAGGAGGAGACTGGTGGTATTTATACACACAAAGCTACCAACAGGGCGTCAGTCACACAGGCCTATGTGAGGCACAATGTCAGAGCTCAGCCTATTGGTCACGCCCAGTTATTAGACATGGCCGGCCACTACGCACCCGATGCATGCATCACAAGTGACAGACGCCCCCCAGAGGGCTCAACCTCAACTGCAAAGAGATAAAAAGGTGCAACAAAACACTATGGATGAAGATGTGAGGTGTTAATAGATACTTTGGCCAAAATAACTTAAGCTCTTAACCCACCGTCAAGGGCCCTCACACTTACGAGTCCTAACCATATGTCTCCTGACCATATGTTTGTTTGGTGGGCAAACCACCAAACATTTAGAAAAATCACTGAGGTAGGACATAAAACTTCAAAAAAACTCACAAAAATTTAGCCATGCAAATATTGGGTTGCAGGGGATTGAGCACCAGTATTCAGACACCTGTGTTGCCTTCCAGTGGAGCTGGCAGCCTCCTGCTGGCTGCAATAGATATTTGACCTGGCTAAATGTTGGTCAGTGACTGTGTGACACCCTAGCTATTAGTGGTGACTAGCATGACAAAAGATATATGAAGTCACTGTTATAAACTACAGATAGAATATCTACAATATAAAGTACTTCAAACGCTTCTCACCGTGACCCAGCACATTTGTCCGTGACGTCTCATGGAAAATAAGAAGAGCTGGTCCAAGACTGGACAAAGTGACTTCCAGGCCGCAGCGACTCGACAAGGCTTTCAGCTCCGGGGTGAAGAACTTCAGGTAAGCCTTAGAAGCATTCCCAAGAAACTGGAACATATCATTGTGTAGCCTCTCAGCCCGCGTTCTGTATATCACCAGATCGGACACCGCCAGGACCTTCAGGAGCAGACGCAGACGCTGGTTCTGTTTGTCAGTTGCCCCAAGAAGACCCTCCGTGTCCAGCAGGACCAGAGACAAGGCCGGGTAATATGCGCCCACACGCCGATGGTGCACGAGTCCTGAGAAGGGGACGTTCTGAAGACCTCCAGACCCCCAAAAAACATATGGTTGAGTGTGTGGGATTTCCCATCTCCAGTGTTGCCAAAAATACTGAGAACTTTTACAGGCTCTTCTGGGCTACACCCAAGTCTGGTGATCAGGTCCGACACATCTCTTACCTAAGAGCAGAAAAAAATAAAACAATCCAATTATATGACGGGAGATAACAGCAGACGTTCTGATGACGGATACAATTATGTATCATATCAATCAGTGCCAGGGGCTGAAATACAACAGAGCCCCCCACCAGCTATGTGCCCTTTATAACAGTAGGGCGTTACGATGTTACAGAGGGGTCTTTACACCCCTAAAATCATCTGGCGGTGGCTTTTAGAGAGACAATAAAGCTCAACAATGCCTGATCCCTCTCTAGAACAGGGTGACCTCTCCGTTAGATAATCTGTCCGTCTGTCCTCTAGGGGTGTGGGCCCTTTACAATCTAGTTTTCTGTGTCGGTCAGAAGTAAATCTCTGGGTATGAGAATTAATCATTGGCTCTGGGACGCCGCTAACTCCGGACGGTTTTCCCCCAGGTTCAGGCAAAATGAGTCACAAGAATAAAAATAACCAATATCCTAATTGTGAGCTATAATAAGACGGGAACAAAAAAAATTTAAAAAATAACTTGTCCTATTTTCTCACGGACGCACTGACAGGTGTCTCCTCTTTATGACTCCAGGATTCTGCACGGATCCATCTTCTCCATATAACATTACAGGGGGCCGATTTTCACTCCAAATCCTCTACAGGCTGGTAAATGATAAAATCCTGTCTGCCTGCAGCCACCACTAGAGGGAGCAGTTTGCTGCCCATGAGGTTATAATGCAATTTAAAGCGAACCTGTCACCCCCCCGGGCATCAAAAGCTCTAATAGCCACCTTCTGCAGCACTAAGGCTGCATTCAGGAAGGTGACTATAGCCTTTTGATGCCCTTTGTAGTCTGAAATATGAAGTTAGGTAAATGCTTACTCTTAGAAAGAGCAAGACCGGGAGGCGGGGTTTTCACTGTATCGGCCCGCCCCCTCTTGTCAGTCATGGTGCTCGGCTGCTGCTGCCTCCCATGACTGTGTAAAATGAACGCGCGTCTCCGTTCTCATGCACGGAGCCGCGCATGCGCTGTGCGCCCGGTGTCCAGGAAGTCATCGACACCGGGCACACAGCGCATGCGCGGCTCCGTGCATGAGAACGGAGACGCGCGTTCATTTTACACAGTCATGGGAGGCAGCAGCAGCCGAGCACCATGACTGACAAGAGGGGGCGGGCCGGAGCAGCGTGAAACCCCGCCTCCCGGTCTCTGCTCTTTCTAAGAGTAAGCATTTACCTAACTTCATATTTCAGACTACAAAGGGCATCAAAAGGCTATAGTCACCTTCCCTGAATGCAGCCTTAGTGCTGCAGAAGGTGGCTATTAGAGCTTTTGATGCCCGGGGGGGGGTGACAGGTTCGCTTTAACCCCTTCAGGGCACAGATCATTTTGTTCTTGCTGTTCTGCCTGTGTACACTGCGCTCAGCTGATCGGTGGGAGCGATGGGGTCAAACCGCCACTGGTAACAGGATAGGTCATCAATATCTAAGATTTGGACAACCTCCTTTAATCTAATGGAAACCCTTATTAATCACATTAATGGTGTAATTAAAAAAAACATACCTTTAGCAAAGGTCTAGTTGTTTTGAGATTTATTTTTGGGGGTTGCACTATGGGGGAGTAAAGAGTGGTGCAAAGAAGGAACCGGGTATTGCTTAAACAGGACGGGGTGCTGTGGTTTGTACAGGCGACACTATGATGAGTTGTGATGTTATTTGTCAGACAGTGGATGAACTTTGCTGGGAGCAGAGGGCAATGCAACAGTACGGGGGTGGGGGTTTGGGGTAAAGGGAGGGGCCCTGAAGAAGGAACAGGGGGCGCTGTGGCAGGTACGATGGGCTCTGTAGTGTGTACAGGGAGCCCCTCTGACGTCTACAGGGGAATCTGGTGTTTGTACAGGGGGCTCTGTAGTGTGTACGGGGGGGCTCTGTGATGCATAAGGGGCTCTGTACAGTATAGGGGGTGGTGTTGCAGGTTCAGGGGGCTCTGCAGTGTGTACAGGGGGCTCTGTGGTGTGTACAGGGGGGCTCTGTGGTGTGTACGGGGGGGCTCTGTGGTGTTGCAGGTACCGGGGGCTCTGTGGTGTGTACAGGGGGCTCTGTGGTGTGTACAGGGGGCTCTGTGGTGTGTACAGGGGGCTCTGTGGTGTGTACAGGGGGGCTCTGTGGTGTGTACAGGGGGGCTCTGTGTGTGTACGGGGGGGCTCTGTGGTGTTGCAGGTACCGGGGGCTCTGCAGTGTGTACAGGGGGCTCTGTGGTGTGTACAGGGGGCTCTGTGGTGTGTACAGGGGGGCTCTGTGGTGTGTACAGGGGCTCTGTGGTGTGTACAGGGGGCTCTATGGTGTGTACAGGGGGGCTCTGTGGTGTGTACAGGGGGGCTCTGTGGTGTGTACAGGGGGTCTCTGTGGTGTTGCAGGTACAGGGGGCTCTGCAGTGTGTACAGGGGGCTCTGTGGTGTGTACAGGGGGCTCTGTGGTGTGTACAGGGGGGCTCTGTGGTGTGTACAGGGGGGCTCTGTGGTGTGTACAGGGGGTCTCTGTGGTGTTGCAGGTACAGGGGGCTCTGCAGTGTGTACAGGGGGCTCTGTGGTGTGTACAGGGGGCTCTGTGGTGTGTACAGGGGGGCTCTGTGGTGTGTACAGGGGGGCTCTGTGGTGTGTACGGGGGGGCTCTGTGGTGTTGCAGGTACAGGGGGCTCTGCAGTGTGTACAGGGGCTCTGTGGTGTGTACAGGGGGCTCTGTGGTGTGTACAGGGGGGCTCTGTGGTGTGTACAGGGGGGCTCTGTGGTGTGTACAGGGGGGCTCTGTGGTGTGTACAGGGGGGCTCTGTGGTGTTGCAGGTACCGGGGGCTATATAGTGTGTACAGATCTGTGGTGTTGCAGGTACAGGGGGCTGTATAGTGTGTACTGGGGGCTCTGTGATGCATAGAGGGGCTCTGTAGTGTGTACGGGGGACTCTGTAGTGTGTACAGGGGGCTCTGTGATGCATAGAGGGACTCTGTAATGTATAGTGGGTGGTGTTGCAGGTACAGGGGGGCTCAGTGGTGTGTATCTGTACTATATATAGGAGGCGCTGTTGCAGGTACAGGGGGCTCTGTAGTGTGTATCTGTACTGTATATAGGGGGCTCTGTAGTGTGTATCTGTACTGTATATAGGAGGCGCTGTTGCAGGTATAGGGGCTCTGTAGTGTGTATTTGTACTGTATATAGGGGGCTCTGTAGTGTGTATCTGTACTGTATATAGGGGTTCTGTAGTGTGTGTCTGTACTGTATATAGGGGGCTCTGTAGTGTGTATCTGTACTGTATATAGGGGCGCTGTAGTGTGTATCTGTACTGTATATAGGGGGCTTAGTGGTGTGCATCTGTACTGTATATAGGGGGTGCTGTTGCAGGTATAGGGGCTGTGTAGTGAGTACCTGTACTGTATATAGGGGGCTTAGTGGTGTGTATCTGTACTGTATATAGGGGGCGCTGTTGCAGGTACAGGGGGCTCTGTAGTGTGTACCTGTACTGTATATAGGGGGCTCTGTAGTGTGTATCTGTACTGTATATAGGGGGCACTGTTGCAGGTACAGGGGGCTCTGTAGTGTGTACCTGTACTATATATAGGGGGCTCTGTAGTGAGTACCTGTACTGTATATAGGGGGCTCTGTAGTGTGTATCTGTGCTGTATATAGGGGGCGCTGTAGTGTGTGTCTGTACTGTATATAGAGGGCTCTGTAGTGTGTATCTGTACTGTATATAGGGGGCGCTGTTGCAGGTATAGGGGCTGTGTAGTGAGTACCTGTACTGTATATAGGGGGCACTGTGGTGTGTATCTGTACTGTATATAGGGGGCTCTGTTGCAGGTACAGGGGGCTCTGTAGAGTGTACCTGTACTGTATATAGGGGGCTCTGTAGTGTGTATCTGTACTGTATATAGGGGGCGCTGTTGCAGGTATAGGGGCTGTGTAGTGAGTACCTGTACTGTATATAGGGGGCACTGTGGTGTGTATCTGTACTGTATATAGGGGGCTCTGTAGTGTGTATCTGTGCTGTATATAGAGGGCTCTGTAGTGTGTACCTTTACTGTATATAGAGGGCTCTGTAGTGTGTATCTGTACTGTATATAGGGGGTGCTGTTGCAGGTACAGGGGGCTCTGTAGTGTGTGTCTGTACTGTATATAGGGGGCTCTGTAGTGTACCTGTACTGTATATAGGGAGCGCTGTAGTGTATCTGTACTGTATATAGGGGGCTCTGTAGTGTATCTGTACTGTATATAGGGGGCGCTGTAGTGTATCTGTACTGTATATAGGGGGCGCTGTAGTGTATCTGTACTGTATATAGGGAGCGCTGTAGTGTATCTGTACTGTATATAGGGGGCTCTGTAGTGTATCTGTACTGTATATAGGGGGCTCAGTGGTGTATCTGTACTGTATATAGGGGGCTCTGTCGTGTATCTGTACTGTATATAGGGGGCTCTGTAGTGTATCTGTACTGTATATAGGGAGCGCTGTAGTGTATCTGTACTGTATATAGGGGGCGCTGTAGTGTGTATCTGTACTGTATATAGGGGGCTCAGTGGTGTATCTGTACTGTATATAGGGGCTCTGTAGTGTATCTGTACTGTATATAGGGGGTTCTGTAGTGTATCTGTACTGTATATAGGGAGCGCTGTAGTGTATCTGTACTGTATATAGGGGGCGCTGTAGTGTGTATCTGTACTGTATATAGGGGGCTCAGTGGTGTATCTGTACTGTATATAGGGGGCTCTGTAGTGTATCTGTACTGTATATAGGGGGCGCTGTAGTGTATCTGTACTGTATATAGGGAGCGCTGTAGTGTATCTGTACTGTATATAGGGGGCTCTGTAGTGTGTATCTGTACTGTATATAGGGGGCTCTGTAGTGTATCTGTACTGTATATAGGGGGCGCTGTAGTGTATCTGTACTGTATATAGGGAGCGCTGTAGTGTATCTGTACTGTATATAGGGGGCGCTGTAGTGTATCTGTACTGTATATAGGGAGCGCTGTAGTGTATCTGTACTGTATATAGGGGGCTCTGTAGTGTGTATCTGTACTGTATATAGGGGGCGCTGTAGTGTATATGTACTGTATATAGGGAGCGCTGTAGTGTATCTGTACTGTATATAGGGGGCTCTGTAGTGTGTATCTGTACTGTATATAGGGGGCTCTGTAGTGTATCTGTACTGTATATAGGGGGCTCTGTAGTGTATCTGTACTGTATATAGGGGCCTCTGTAGTGTATCTGTACTGGATATAGGGGGCGCTGTAGTGTACCTGTACTGGATATAGGGGGCTCTGTAGTGAGTACCTGTACTGTATATAGGGGGCACTGTGGTGTGTATCTGTACTGTATATAGGGGCCTCTGTAGTGTACCTGTACTGTATATAGGGGCCTCTGTAGTGTACCTGTACTGTATATAGGGGGCGCTGTAGTGTATCTGTGCTGTATATAGGGGGCTCTGTAGTGTATCTGTACTGTATATAGGGGGCTCTGTAGTGTATCTGTACTGTATAAGGGGGCACTGTGGTGTGTATCTGTGCTGTATATAGGGGGCTCTGTAGTGTATCTGTACTGTATATAGGGGGCTCTGTAGTGTACCTGTACTGTATATAGGGGGCACTGTGGTGTGTATCTGTACTGTATATAGGGGGCGCTGTAGTGTATCTGTGCTGTATATAGGGGGCTCTGTAGTGTATCTGTACTGTATATAGGGGGCTCTGTAGTGTACCTGTACTGTATATAGGGGGCTCTGTGGTGTACCTGTACTGTATATAGGGGGCACTGTGGTGTGTATATGTACTGTATATAGGGGCCTCTGTAGTGTACCTGTACTGTATATAGGGGCCTCTGTAGTGTACCTGTACTGTATATAGGGGGCGCTGTAGTGTATCTGTGCTGTATATAGGGGGCACTGTGGTGTGTATCTGTACTGTATATAGGGGCCTCTGTAGTGTACCTGTACTGTATATAGGGGCCTCTGTAGTGTACCTGTACTGTATATAGGGGGCGCTGTGGTGTGTATCTGTACTGTATATAGGGGCCTCTGTAGTGTACCTGTACTGTATATAGGGGCCTCTGTAGTGTACCTGTACTGTATATAGGGGGCGCTGTAGTGTATCTGTGCTGTATATAGGGGGCGCTGTAGTGTATCTGTACTGTATATAGGGGCCTCTGTAGTGTACCTGTACTGTATATAGGGGGCACTGTGGTGTGTATCTGTACTGTATATAGGGGCCTCTGTAGTGTACCTGTACTGTATATAGGGGCCTCTGTAGTGTACCTGTACTGTATATAGGGGGCGCTGTAGTGTATCTGTGCTGTATATAGGGGGCGCTGTAGTGTATCTGTACTGTATATAGGGGCCTCTGTAGTGTACCTGTACTGTATATAGGGGCCTCTGTAGTGTACCTGTACTGTATATAGGGGGCGCTGTAGTGTATCTGTACTGTATATAGGGGGCGCTGTAGTGTATCTGTGCTGTATATAGGGGGCGCTGTAGTGTATCTGTACTGTATATAGGGGCCTCTGTAGTGTACCTGTACTGTATATAGGGGCCTCTGTAGTGTACCTGTACTGTATATAGGGGCCTCTGTAGTGTACCTGTACTGTATATAGGGGGCGCTGTAGTGTATCTGTGCTGTATATAGGGGGCGCTGTAGTGTATCTGTACTGTATATAGGGGCCTCTGTAGTGTACCTGTACTGTATATAGGGGCCTCTGTAGTGTACCTGTACTGTATATAGGGGCCTCTGTAGTGTACCTGTACTGTATATAGGGGCACTGTAGTGTATCTGTACTGTATATAGGGGGCGCTGTAGTGTATCTGTACTGTATATAGGGGCCTCTGTAGTGTACCTGTACTGTATATAGGGGCCTCTGTAGTGTACCTGTACTGTATATAGGGGCCTCTGTAGTGTACCTGTACTGTATATAGGGGGCGCTGTAGTGTATCTGTGCTGTATATAGGGGGCGCTGTTGCAGCTGTCCCTGGTGCTGTGGCCGCCGTTGGTTCTCCCTGTGGCCTCTATGTTCGGTCTTTACACCATGTTCACACTGAAGTCTCCTCCTACCTGCAAGTTCTCGTTGTCGTCCACCAGTAAGACGCTGCCGTCCTCCTCCTTCTCGGCCTGGTCACTGATTCTGGTGAGGGGATCCTTCAGGAGGACGGCGGACATGGCCCAGGCCGGACAGACGCCTCCACCACCGGCGCCGCCCGCGGACTCCGCACCGGGGACTTTCACTTTCAGTGTTTACAAAACATAGCAGAGCGCTGCAGTGCCACCCAGCGGCCACAACGGGTACTGCAGAGCGCTGTTAGTGCCACCAAGCGGCGACAACGGGTACTGCAGAGCGCTGTTAGTGCCACCAAGCGGCGACAACGGGTACTGCAGAGCGCTGTAGTGCCACCCAGCAACCACAACAGGTACTGCAGAGCGCTGTAGTGCCACCAAGCGGCAACAACGGGTACTGCAGAGCGCTGTAGTGCCACCCAGCGACCACACCGAATACAGCAGAGAATTGCAGTGCCACCCAGCGGCCACAACGGGTACTGCATACTGCTGTAGTGCAACCTAGCAATCACAACAGGTAGTGCAGAGCGCTGCAGTGCTACTCAGCGGCCACAACAGGTACTGCGGGACAGGCGCTCACTGGTGCAGGAAGCCGCAGCAGCTGCTGTTTATGATTATTAGTTATTAATATTTTAAATCTCCCAAATACTGAATATTTGTCCTCATAATAATGACTGAGCCTGAGCCATCCCCTGTGATCGCTTTATTTGTAAATAATTGGCTTTGTATAAAGTAAATAGTAGAGATTGTCTTCAGCACCAGGGGGCGCTAGAGAGACAGATTTTTGTTTCTAGAGGAATTTGGCAGATGTCAGACATTTCAGAGAATTGTTTTTATTGGTAATTACTAATTAATTATTTTTTATTCTTTAAATCTTTATTCTAGTTGCCATACCTTTTTATTTATTTTTGTTTACTGACATGACTGAGGATCTGCCTCCTTTCTTAACTATATATACATATATATATATATATATATATATATATTTTTTTTTTTTAATTTATTGGAATAAATATATATATATATATATATACACACACATGACATATGTATGTAATACACTGTGTTTTATAAAAAATTTTCCCACTTATTTATTTATTTTTGAGGGAGTATATGAATTATTATATATACTAATAATAATAATAATTATTATTATTATTATTATTATTATTACTACACACCAGTGGGTGGTTGGCTTATTGAGATCCAATAATTACAATTTATCTTATATCCTGTGGATCTGATCATTGGGGGTCTGACTGCTGAGATCTCCACCAATCAGAGGATCGCAGGCACATGTCACTCCATTCATTGTCTATGGGACTGATGGAAATCAGCAGACTGCACTGCAGCACATTGGATACTTTCTTATCACATATCCTATGGAAAGGTAGTGACCACGTGTGTCTTTGGTTTATGTATTTTGCAACAGAAGTCGATATGAAGAACTACATTAAAAAACATGAATGTATAAACATGCTCCATATTGTTGGGTATGGGCAAATGGAAACAAACATAAACTCTAAGCAGCTCCAACATATGTCACCACACGGCCATACGTATGTCATGTAAAAGGCCAATGACCGCCAATGCCAAGAAACTTAACCAGCAGTCTATTTCTTTATGGTTGTGCCCCTTTTTATAAGAAAGGTATATGTTGACTGTCTGAGGGTTATTCCCCCCAAAATCAAGTTACTGTCTACTCATGAGGGTGAGGGTCTGGCTGCTGAGACCTCCACCAATTTGCCTAAGTAGAAATTTCTATTCCTAATAGGACACTTTTACCCCTGTATAGAGCAGCGCTTAGGACTTTGATAGTGACTCCATTCATTCTTTATGGGGCTGATGGATAAAAGTTGTGCTCAGTAGCCCATAGGGAATGAATGAAGGTGCGGCGGTCCAGCATTCACATTGCCATTTTATACTAACAGGGATACAAGTGCCCTATTCTGACGACCCCAATGATCAATAAATTATCATGTATCCTATGGATAGGTAATCAAGGTTCAATCCCTTTAACCCTCTCACACCCTTTATTTCATATAATCACCTCACCAGATAATTCACTCTCCATCTCCTCCATTGCCGGCCTCAGGGTATATTGCACTGCAGTCAGGTGATATTCCAGTGCAGTGAGATATTAAACACTCGCACCCATAGACTTGTGTGGGTGTGAGTGATGCAGGAATAGTTGACGATCGCAGCATGCTGCAATTTTTTCCTGAGTCCAATTGGGGCTGAGAAAAAACTTGCAGATCTGAGCCGAATCAAAACCTAACATTGGGCCAAGCACAATGTGAGATTTTCTCGCATTGCACTTGCACGTGTCATATGCTAGTGTGACACTGCCCTACATGTAAGTCCCTTCCCCCGTCTTACACTTACCTGCCACCTTCTTCATGTTTTTCCAGTTTTGCTCTGTTCAATCTCTTGCACTCAGTGAAGCTATAGAGTTTCATCGAGCGCGCCGGAAATCACAAGTACAAGTCTATGAGAGCCTCGTTCGTTCTGGCTCGTATAGACTTATATTGAGCTTGTGATGTAACTTCTGACTTCCGGCTACTCAGAAATTACAAGCACAACATGGTGCTGCGGGACTGGGATGAAAATGCCCCTCTGTCTCTTCAAAAAAGACAAAAATGCAAATACTTAGTATAAAATACATTTATTTATATGTATTTCATTAAAACAAAAATTAGTTATTAGTTATGACCTAAAGTAAAATTCTAAACAAAAAAAATAGTTATTTTCTGTATTTGTGTTGCAAAATAAAAATATGGTGTATAAATTACCCCAAAAAAGCTCCAAAAATGAGACTAAAAAAAATAAGTCAGTTAACAATAACAAAAAGGACCCAAAAAACTAAAACCAAGGAAAGCCTTGAAAAAAAGAACTAAGACAAAAATAGGGGGGAGGGGGCGGCGTGTCCTTAAGGGGTTAAATGAATGAATATGTGATATTATGAGATATCATGTGTTAGGATCATGTTTGTGCTCTGGATTCCCGAATCGTGGCTGATCGTTTTTTCCTTTACATATATTCACATTGATGTATACATTAAAGGAAAACAGCGCAGTGCAGCAGCCGGTCACTGATGGGTCCTGCAGATTTATGACACTGACAGGTCTCAGCTGGAGCAGAGCAGGGAGGACCAGGGATATGTATTAATACTTTACAGGTAGCTGAGAACAAAAGTGTCGTCCTCCCCGGCCACCAATCAGATTCATGACTTCTGAGAACAAGAAATATGATGGGATCTGATTGGCTGCTGCCGCCGTTATCTGAGAATCCATTGATCTGTTATGATATGTGCAGCCATAGGCGCACCGAAGGGGGGGGCCTACGTGTCTGACCCCCCCCCTTTGGACGGCCCTGAGAAGTGGTGCAGTACACAAGGAGCTGGCCCCTATGTCAGGAGACAGGAACAATTACACAGCACCAAGGCCACAAAGAGGCTGCTTTTAGGGGGCTTCACTCCCCCAAACCCCCCCACTGGGGCTTTGTCCCTCAGACCCCGCTGGGGGTGACACCCCCTTTCAGGCCGGTGTGTGTTCTTGGACCCTACCTTGGGAAATTTCTGGTGCGCCACTGTGTGCAGCGCTATATGAAATAGACATGACGGGATTCACTAAACGTTCTACATCTGTCGGTATTAGGTCCTACTCTGATGAATTTGGTCCGGATGTAGTGTTTGATGGGAACAGTGGAGTAACCTGAAGCTTGTTGGCCCCAACGCAAAATCTCCAACTATCATGGGTTCGGAATTGTGTGGGTCCTCTAATAGTACCTGGAAAGGACTGTGTGGGCCCCTCAGGCTCCAGGGCCCGGGTGTGACCCCAACCCCTGCACCCTGTATTTACGCCCTTGATCGGGAACATTTGTTGTCAAATACCCCCACCTCTAACACTACATTCTCACTTATGGTACTATGGGTATATATGCAGTATATATACATATTGCATCCTCTGTTGTCTTTAGGGTCCTGCTGTATATAAAATAATCTTTATATATATTGTTTGGTAAAGCAGCCCAGTCTGATGCACTTTAATTGCAGTGGGTCACTTGGGTGACGGCGCTTTGATACGGCAGCTGGAAGGTTTCTTTTTATTTTTTCTTATAATCATCACAAAAGATAGTACACGCATGATGTACAAAGTCACAATACATGTCAATATTAAAGTAAACAAAAATATGTAAAAAAATGTAAATGACGAAGAGAACCAGCTAATGTGAACTAGCGCAACCTTGTGACAATTAAAGAGGACCTGTCACTCCCCCGATGCATGGCAATCTAAATGCACCACTAAATGCAGCATGCCTGCCATGTCCCCCATGGCTCTAGCCCCACTATGTGCTGAGAAATAGACTTTATAAATCTTGCATATATTGAGTCCGGTGGGCCTTCCTTATTCTGGAGTCAGCGCTGGCACAGAGGTTTGTCCCTGCCTCCGGCCGCTCTCCGCCGCCTCCTGCTGCTCTGTTCCTCCTCCTTATTGTGTCCGCCCCCATCCTCACCTGCGCCGACATCTAAGCTTCTGTTCTCACGCAGGCGCACAGCGAGGACAGGAGCCGGCGGCTGACGTCACGGCCTCTCTATGCACCTGCATGACATCTGAAGCTTAGATGTCAGCACAGGTGAGGAGGGGGTGGAGACAATAAGGAGGAGGAACAGAGCAGCAGGAGGCGGCGCAGAGCAGCTGGAGGCAGGGAAAACCACCGTGCCAGCGCTGACTCTGTGGCGCCCCACTGGTCGGGACACCACGAAGGGGTACTGCACCCAAATAAGAGTGTGTAGTAGTCTTGTGACCAAGGGAATTGGGATGGTGCAAAAGGATCCTCACAAAACCAAATCATACACACCCTAGCATAGAGGACCGTAGGTGAACCCGCTGTAGGGGAGACCCAGTTCTGTCTGAGGAGTCAGGTGGGGTAGAAAAGTGTATGGGTGGAAGGAGAGTGAGTTCAGTGAGAGTGACAGTGAGTGAAACGGTGACCCTAGGGGCACCAGGCGTTGCGGTACGCCCGAATCCGGACCCGGTACTATTACCGACCGGAGGCGTCTGGTCCCGTGCAGAGGACCGGCTCTGGACACAGTGCGGGTGTTCATCCCTGAGCCGTGAAACTGGAGGCCCCAAGATTCTGTAGGAAGTCGCGGCCAAATACCCGGCGCATCCCTTTAAAAGGCAAACCGAACTAGGGTCAGGGGGACCTAAAGGGGAGTCCCCCACCAAAGACGCGTGGGAGCTGGCTCGAGGCTCTGCGCGCGGAGACGCTGCATGGTAGAATGAGAAGACAGCGCAGTGAGGGACCAGCAGAGAACGGCAGGCATACCACCGAGGATCCTGAGTGAATCATCCCGGTTCCCTGGTGACTACCCAGGCCAGAGAAAAACCAGAGTGACTGTAACATCTGTTAACTTGCCTGAAGTACTGCAAGTAAACCCGTTCAGAGTTAAAGACTGTGTGACATACTTTATTTCCCTCGCCTGATGAGCCGCACACTTGCTGCAGTGAAAAGGACAAGTGACTGTGCCGTGTGGTAAGCTGCCTCCCTGTGTAAAAACTACAACTGCCCCGGGGATTCCGCTCCACCTACGGGGAGCGTAACCATCTGGCTGCCCTATCATCACCCCGGAGGTCTAACCCGCAGCCTCGGTAACAATACCGGAACCGTAGGTGGCGTCACCAACTATTTTTATTATTATTATTGACTCTTTTCTTCGACCACCAGGGCCACAGGCCCCCGTGACATCCCTCGTGAATCAACTCCTGGAACAGGGTACACCACGGCCCTGGGACGGGTCAACTCCATAAGCAGGAATGCCCTCCGGACTCACTATATGTAAGATTTGTAAAGTATATTTCTCAGCGCACAGGGGAGCTAGAGCCATGGGAGACCCCTTCCCTGAATGCAGCAGGCATGCTGCATTCAGTGCTGCATTTAGACTGCCATACACCAGGGGGGGTGACAGGTCCTCTTTAAGTTTGTAAAGAAAGTAAAATGGGGGGAAAATTATACGAAGAGTTAGAAGAAAGTGAAAAGGGAAAAAGAATAGCAATTCATGGGAGAGACAATGAACAGTTTTGGGACACAAAATGAGACAAAGAACAGAGAACCGCAGGGGCAAGGGTGTGGGGTAGAGGGGAAGAATGTGTCCAGGTGGACTCCCTCACCAGGGCAAGTCCTCCACTGTCTCAAAATTAAGCAGATTTCTGTATCCAGAGGTATACTTAAACTCAATCCAGGTGAATCAAGTGGTATAGAATTCATCATACTTGTCTCTGGGACACGCCGTTAGGTTTTCCATATGCATCAACTCATTGATCTTACTAATCCACATGGGTATACCAGAAGAGGAGGTAGTTCTCCAGCAAAGAGGGATGCACACCCTCACCGCCATCACTATAAACCGCAACAGGGAGTGCTTATATGTCACAATCGGGAGACTCGAGAGCTGAAACAAAAGTAACTCCTGCCCAAGATCTTGTAGAGTTCCCGTAACCCTTCAGACAATGCTCCTCACATCCTCCAAGAATTGACGAAGACTATGACCACTCCAAAAACTGCGCAAGAAATCTCCCTCATCCAGCCCTCCAACACGCTGGATCAGCCTGAGAATGGAGCTTCGTCGGGAACCTATACCACCTGGTTAAGACCTTGAAATTCGCCTCCTGCAGACAAGACCAGAGTTAACTGAGGACTTATGGGATAGTGCCATTATCTTATCTTATCCCTCTGTCCAGGGGAAAGCACCAGACCTTGGTCTCTCTACCAATTCAGTAGATAACGTGAGAGGCAGCAGGTCAGTTAACTGGGAATTGATAGACTTCACCACCGACAGAGTGTCTCAAGTGGCCCTTCTCGATACAAAGCCTCTCAAAGCTGGTAATGCGACCTAAAAAATACTAAGCAGACGGGAGAGATCTCAAAAAAATGTCTCAGCAGAAGGGCCCTTCAAATATCCAGCGGAGCGGGGTCCACATAACTCCCAATCTTCTCCAGTGATGCCCTGATGAAGTGGGATGCACAGAACCTACCCCTCTCTAGCCAAAACCTAAAAGTCAGATCTGTCAGACTAGGACCAAAGTCTGGGGTACCTAGGATTGGCGTCAAAGGAGAAGGATAGTCCAAAAGACCATTGCGTATCTCTGTTCTATTACAACACCCCAGGGTTGCACCAATTGTGGGGTAGAGTTTCAAATGTGAATCCGAGATGTTTTGAACCCAGGGGATAGCCGACAGCGGATGTTTCAAAAAGCTATGCTCTATGCAAACCCAGGGTTTATCGGATCCGTGCCTACACTAGTCATTATATGGTTGAAGGACAGAGCAGAGTCGAGGGTTACCCTGAGGCAGTGAGCATGCGAGACTGGGTAGAGTAAGCAGCCATTGAATTTGATGGATAGGTCTGGTGGAGGAATAGAGTGAGATGGGGGAAAGATGATGAATTCTGCTTTGTCCATGTCAGTGTTAGAAATCGAGTAGAAAAGAAGCTTGAAATAGCAGACAGATGAGAAGAAAAGGAGAGCCAGGCTGAAGTTTGCCAAAGACCATAAGGATTGGACCATAGAGGACTGGAGTAAGGTAATCTTTGATGAGTCTAATTTTCAGCCTTGCCCAACACCTGGTCGTCTAATGGTTAGACGGAGACCTGGAGACTAAGGGGCATACAAGCCACCGTGTCTTGCACCCACTATGAAGTTTGGTGGAGTATCGGTGATGATCTGGGGATGCTTTAGTAAGGCTGGAATTGGGCAGGTTAATCTGTGCAAAGGACATATGAATTAAGCCACATTCAAGGTTATCCTTGAAAAACACTTGCTTCCTTCTGCTCAGACAATGTTCCCCAACTCTGAGGACTGTTTTTTTCCATCACATCAATGCCCATGCCACACAGCTAGGTCAATCAATGTGTGGATGAAGGAGCACCACATCAAGACCCTGTCATGGCCAGGCCAATCTCCAGACCTGAAACCCATTGAAAACCTCTGGAATGTTGGAGGAAGAAGGATAGCCACAAGACATCAAACAATGAAGAACTGCTTACATTTTTGTGCCAGGAGTGGCCTAAGGTCACCCACAAGCAGTGTGAAAGACTGGTGGAAAGCAGCCAAGACACATGAAAGCTGTGATTAAAAATCATGGTTATTCCACCAAATATTGATTTCTGAACTCTTCCTGAGATAAAACATTAATATTGTTGTTTCTAAATGAATATGAACCTGTTTTTTTTGCATTATTTGAGGTGTGAAATCACTGTTTCTTTTTTTATTACAACACTGGTAAAAATGATGGAATCACCTGGCTCGGAGGATGTTCGTTCGTTTAATGTTGTAAAAAAAAAGCAGATCACAGACATGGCACAAAACTAAAGTCGTTTCAAATGGCAACTTTATGGCTTTAAGAAACACTAAAAGAAATCAAGAAAAAAAATGTGGTAGTCAGTAAAGGTAACTTTTTTAAGACCGAGCAGAGGGAAAAAATTATGGAATCACTCAATTCTGAGGAAAAAATTATGGAATCACCCTGTAAATTTTCATTCCCAAAACTAACACCTGCATCAAATAAGATCTGATCATTAGTCTGCATCTAAAAAGGAGTGATCACACCTCGGAGAGCTGTTGCACCAAGTGGACTGGCATGAACCATGGCTCCAGCATGTGAGATGTCAATTGAAACAAAAGGAGAGGATTATCAAACTCTTAAAAGAGGGTAAAGGTACCGTTACACACAGCAACATTGCTGCGATGTTGGCGGCAACTTTTTTTTTGCACTTTTCCAAGATTGCCTTGTAGATGTCAAACAGGGAGATATCGTAGGCAACTCAACTACGATGTTGAAAGCAACTTTCGTTCGCTGGGTATGAGCAACCCAGCGAACGATCCTTATCAATGTAATGAATAGGGGAAGTTTCTTTCAACATCGCTATTGCAGTGTCACACAGAGCGATACTAGCCGATCGCCTGAGCAACATCGCCAAGTTTCAGAACATGTTCATAAACCTGGCAAGTTCGCTCAAGCAATTTATCGCCGTTGAATCGCCTTGTCACAAGTTGCAACACACTAACAATGTCAATGGCAACAGCGATGCCTACGTCACTTTTCGGCGATGTTGCCGGCAACATTGCCTCGTGTAACGGTACCTTTAATCATCACGCAATGTCGCAAAAGATGTTGGTTGTTCACAGTCAACTGTGTCTAAAATCTGGACCAAATACAAACAACATGGGAAGGTTGTTAAAGGGAAACATACTGGTAGACCAAGGAAGACATCAAAGCATCAAGACTGGAAACTTACAGCAATATGTCTCCAAAACAGGAAATGCACAACAAAACAAATGAGGAACGAATGGGAGGAAACTGGAGTCAATGTCTGTGACCGAACTGTAAGAAAACCGCCTAAAGGAAATGGGATTTACATACAGAAAAGCTAAACATAAGCCACCATTAACACCTAAAGAAAAAAACAAGGTTACAATAGGCTAAGGAAAAGCAATCGTGGACTGAGGATGACTGGATGAAAGTCATATTCAGTGATGAATCGCAAATCTGCATTGGGCAAGGTGATGATGCTGGAACTTTTGATTGATGCTGTTCCAATGAGTTTTATAAAAATGACTGCCTGAAGAGAACATGCAAATTTCCACAGTAATTGATGATATGGTGCTGCATGTCAGGAAAAGGCACTGGGGAGATGGCTGTCATTACATCTTCAATAAATGCCCAAGTTTACATTGATATTTTGGACACTTTTCTTATCCCATCAATTGAAAGGATGTTTGGGGATGATTAAATCATTTTTCAAGATGATAATGCATCCTGCCATAGAGCAAAAACTGTGAAAACATTCCTTGAAAGAAGACACATAAGGTCAATGTCATGGCCTGCAAATAGTCCAGATCTCAATCAAATTGAAAATCTTTGGTGAAAGTTGAAGAAAATGGTCCATGACAAGGCTCCAACCTGCAAAGCTGATCTGGCAACAGCATTCAGAGAAAGTTGGAGCCAAATTGATGAAAAGTACTGTTTGTCACTCATTAAGTCCATGCCTCAGAGATTGCAAGCTATTATAAAAGCCAGAGGTGGTGCCACAAAATACTAGTGATGTATTGGAGTTTTCTTTTGTGTGTTTGTTTTTCATGATTCCATAATTCTTTCCTCAGAATTGAGTGATTCCATAATTTTTTCCCTCTTCTCGGTCTGAAAAAATTACCCTTACTGACTACCACATTTCTTATCTTGATTTCTTGTGTTTCTTAAAGGGATCCTGTCACCCCCAAAACACCTCTAAACCTATTAAAAGCTGTCCCTAGAGCATATTAACACTTTCCCTACACTCCTTTTAGCTCCTAAATGCCCTTAGTCAAAGTGAAGAAAAACGTTATAATAGTACCTGATTAGTGATGATAATGAGTGACTATCTATTCATAGTCACTCATCAAGGCAGCCCCTCTTCTTCATATCACGCCTATTCAGGCGTGATCGTCATCCTAGATTCAAAATCGCGCCTCCCTGCGCGCCTCCCCACTCTCCCATAGCGTCCGTGCTTCATTGTGGGGCTGTATGACGCGATCCGCGTCATTCCCGGCGCCGGGTGACGTATTTGCAGCCGCGCCACGCTGTCAGCTTCAAGTCCCGCACTGCGCATACCCATGCGCATGCGCAGTGCGTATTTTGAAGCTGAAATGGCGTGATATGAAGAAGAGGGGCTGCCTTGATGAGTGACTATGAATAGATAGTCACTCATTATCATCACTAATCAGGTACTATTATAACGTTTTTCTTCACTTTGACTAAGGGCATTTAGGAGCTAAAAGGAGTGTAGGGAAAGTGTTAATATGCTCTAGGGACAGCTTTTAATAGGTTTAGAGGTGTTTTGGGGGTGACAGGATCCCTTTAAAGCCATAAAGTTGCCATGTGAAATGACTTTAGTTTTGTGCCATGTCTGTGATCTGCTTTTTTCTACAACATTAAACAACTGAATGAACATCCTCCGAGCCCGGTGATTCCATCATTTTTGCCAGGGGTTGTGTTTTGATGATTTCTCATTTCCTGCAAATAAATACAACATTTTTAGCTTTGAATTTCGGAGCCATATTGTCAGTGATTTATAGAATAAAACAACAAAGTACATTTTACTCAAAAATATATCTATAAAGAGAAACATCCGAGAAACTGAAAATTTTGCAGTGGTCTCTTAATTTTTTCCGGAGCTGCATATACCAGGATTGGGACATATATACCAACATTAGGACGATATATACCAGGATAAAGATATATATAGCAGGGTGGAGATCCTATGTACCATAAATACCAAGATAGGGACATATATACCAGGATGAGTAGAGATATTTTAGGATGGGGATATATATAACAGGATCGTGGACATTAATACATAACAAAGGGGGAAGGGGAGCAATTCAAGTCTTTACAGGATTTAGAATGCTACAGGGGCACTTACATCAGACCTATATGCAGGGGTGGGAAAGTTGAGTCCAAATCTTGCATCAGGGCGCATCAGACTCTAGTTACGTTACCTACTGATTCCAAGAATGCCATATGCATACTACCAGCCATATAACATCTAGACCTGCGCGGCCTACCTCAATTCACTTGCATTAAGCGAGGCTGCATGTGCTGCTTGTGCTGTGAGGATTCACATGTCTGCGGTTAAACAATGTAACTGCAAACGTTCGTGATAAACCTGGACAACCCCTTTTGGATTCAAACAGCTGCAATGAAAATGGAGCCAGTTCCTAAGGTGCTATTTTTTTCCTCTCACTTAGCATCTGTATGACATCCATATGCCTTGCATTGTTTTTCTCAGCAGCTATTACTCTACAACCATTTACAGTGTTCTATGCTACGGAATGGTAATGTGTCCACAAAAAAAACGGACAGCATATGGATTGGTCCATGAGCTTTCTTTTTTGCTTTTCATCCTTGTGCCGTTAGTTTTTTTTTCTCGCACCCATAGAATTGCATTAGCGAGTCTGGGCTGTTTTATACGACCAATAACAGCATGCTGCCATTTTCTCCTCATGCCGATTTGCAGATCAGCACTTCCACATTGAATAACACTGGTCCAAGTGCAATCTGATTTTTTTTTGTCTCGAATTGCATTCATCCATTGTATACACGAATGTGAGTGAGGTCTAACAAAACTAAAGCAGCAGATGAGGTAAGAGCAAAAGCAACAGGACACGGTTGTCACATATGCACCCACTGGGGTATGTTCACATGAGACGTTTCTCACTGCATCAGAAACATTCACAGTGGAAAAATCTGCACCAAATCACATAGATGTTGGCACAGATTTCTTTGTAAAACTATTGTGGATGTGCAGATTTCACCCTTTGCATTGCATTTTATATTTATAGCGCCTGTTGATTCAAATGGCGGATTTTATCTGCAGATTTTGTAAATCTCATCCACAGTGGTAATACCTGTACTGTAAAGTGTAACTCTACATTTACTGGAAAATCTGTTGCATGTGTGAACCTATCCTAAGTATAGTTACATTAGATATTTAATATGTGAAATCTTAACCATAAGGCCGGGTCAGATGGCCGCATAACTCAGACAAGGACCGCATCACAATCCTCGGACTGACCAGTGGATCTCCTGACCTGAGCGTGACAGCTACAAAGAAATGCATGAAGCCGCCATACTTGGGTCTGGGGAGCCGTGGCCAGTGCATACCCTGCCATGTGATCATTATCACGTCATATGGTTGTTTGGCCCAGGCCTAACACTGCTCCTTATGACATAATTTTCACAACAGACTAGAATTATTACAGAATTTAAAGGAAAACTGTTAGGTCAAAAATCCAAATGTAACTGCTATCATTTTCTTATTCCTCACTCTACACTCTCTCTATTGATGTAATTTAGTTTATTTATATTTCTCTCCTATCTTCTGTAAACTTCAAATAAAGAAATTCATTTCTTCCATCACTCACAGTGAGTGATCCACTTAGTTCTCTGCTGTCCACTCCCCATAACATGAATATGCATCTCACATATTCACATTACTGCACAGGACATCAGTGGGGGGGCACTGTATTCTGTGTTTGCAGCCTCACAAGAGGTCAAATACAACACAGAAACTGTCACAGCAGGGATTCCTGCTTAGATGAACAAATGGAGTCTAGATAAGGCAGATTTGCAATAGCTGTCTCCCTCTGTGTCCTCATCAGAACAGAAACTCCTATGGGAACTGAAAGTACACTGTACTGAGAGCAAAGGGAGGAGGAAGGAAAGAGCTGCTGAGAGGAAGTGCATAATTACATGACAGTTTATACAGCAGCCAGACTATTCCTGTTTGGTTATAATCGAGAGGACTAATCCTGGAGCTCCCTGCAGGGTCTGACAATGCTGATAACATGGAAACTACAAATGACACAATAATGATTTTACATGTTTTTAAAAGGTCTGCCCAGGCACTATACAAGGGTAATATTAGTATCATACTGAAATATGACCTGACAGCATCATGAAAATAGTCACATGTAGTTCCTATTTTTAGCCAGTAGATGTCACTGTGGCTCCAGGCTTGTCCTGCATTGCCATTTGGGTCAGTTGTAAGAGGATCAAATCACAGGGCTAGCCGTTAACTCTTTAGCTCCTGGACGATTTATAAAATCTTATTTCAGGATGAATATATCAACCTACTTAAGTGGGGAGAACCATTGCCATACTTACTGATGTAATAGGGAGGGAAAATACACTTGGAAGAACCAGAACAATACAGGAAGTAGGTAAACCCATACAGTGGTGTAACTTGAAGCTCATGGGCCCAGATGCAAGAGCTCCACCGGGACCCCAAATTATTGCAAATCTTTAATAGCAGTAGTCTTTTACCATGGACCTAAGGGACTTTTGGGGCCCCCTAGGCTCTTGGGCCCGGGGGCGATTGCAACCCTGCACCTATTGTAGTAACGCCCCTGCACCCATATCAACAGCTCAATCCACAGTGAATCTGCTATTCCAATCCAAATAGGGATTACCAGTTCTTTTCCCTGATGTGCACACCTGGATAGCATACTCCCAGGCTAAAACATTTCCATGTGTAACACACTTATGCCTTCAGGCAACCAGGACTACGACTTCTGGCCTATTGCCAAAATCATTCCTCACTCACTATATTCTTATGCCGGGGGCTATGTGCACATGGGAGCCCCCCTTTTGGAGCGTGTCCGCTTAAAAAACAGCCTGCAAAATCACTTGGAAGACTCATCCTATTCAAAAGCTATGTGCACAAGAGCAGAAACTGAGCGGAAATTCTCCAAATCCTTCTTCAAATTTCCAAACATTTCATAAACGTTAAGTATCTGCTCAGTTTCTGCTCTGAAAAGTCAGTAAAAGGCTCCGTGAGCAGATACGCTACATCCACTTTGCTCGATGTTGTGTTTTGGGCGTTTTGTCTGTTTGCAAGTTTTGAAAAACTTTTTGGTGGGAGGAAAGAAAGCAGATTCTGAAGGAAAGTGCTCCAAACTATACACCAACCAATCAGAAGGTTGGAAAGAAAAAAAACAACAACATTCTGGTGGAAAAAAAGTCTTCTAAAACTCTTGAAAAACAGCTTCAGGAAAAGAAAAACTCCAAACACTGTCCCATTTATAATCACGTTTTTTTTTACCTCCCCTGGAAACACTCAGTGAGATATAACCAAAATGTTGGCGTCACGGGCTGATTGTGGCCCCCTTTCTATAGGGATAGTTTCCCCCCTTTCTATAGGGATAGTGCCCCCTTTCTATAGAGATAGTGGCCCCCTTTCTGTAGAGATAGTGGCCCCCCTTTCTGTAGGGATAGTGGCCCCCTTTCTATAGGGATAGTGGCCCCCTTTCTATAGGGATAGTAGCCCCTTTCTATAGAGATAGTGGCCCCCCTTTCTGTAGGGATAGTGGCCCCCTTTCTATAGGCATAGTTTCCCCCTTTCTATAGGGATAGTGGCCCCTTTCTATAGGATAGTGGCCCCCTTTCTATAGGGATAGTGGCCCCCTTTCTATAGGCATAGTTTCCCCCTTTCTATAAAGATAGTGGCCCCCTTTCTATAGGGATAGTGGCCCCCTTTCTATAGGGATAGTGGCCCCCTTTCTATAGGCATAGTTTCCCCCTTTCTATAGGGATAGTGGCCCCCTTTCTATAGGGATAGTGGCCCCCCTTTCTGTAGGGATAGTGGCCCCCTTTCTATAGGCATAGTTTCCCCCCTTTCTATAGGGATAGTGGCCCCCTTTCTATAGGGATAGTGGCCCCCTTTCTATAGGGATAGTGGCCCCCTTTCTATAGGCATAGTTTCCCCCCTTTCTATAGGGATAGTGGCCCCCTTTCTATAGGGATAGTGGCCCCCCTTTCTATAGGGATAGTGGCCCCCTTTCTATAGGCATAGTTTCCCCCCTTTCTATAGGGATAGTGGCCCCCTTTCTATAGGGATAGTGGCCCCCTTTCTATAGGGATAGTGGCCCCCCTTTCTGTAGGGATAGTGGCCCCCTTTCTATAGGGATAGTGGCCCCCTTTCTATAGGGATAGTGGCCCCCTTTCTATAGGGATAGTGGCCCCCTTTCTATAGGGATAAGGCAGCATTTACCCAGCTTGTGCATTTGGTGGAACGTTACGTGCGGATTTCTGATATGAAAGTGTTTCTACATCTTATTATTTGCTGCACTTATTCATGTGGTTTCCTTTTTAGTTGTAGAAATTGATCAATGGTAGGCAGCGGCGTATCTTGAAGTTTGTAGGCCCCAAAAGCTCCAACGGGGCCCCCATTAATAGACAATCTTTAAAAGCATTACTCTTTTTCTACAGGACAAATGGACTTTTGGGGCCCCTTGTGCTACAGGGCCCGGGTGCGACTGCAACCCCTGCACCTGTTGAAGTTACGCCCCTGATGGTAGGCCATTCTCCGGATCCCTCTTGAAATGAAAAGGTAAAATCCGCACCCAAAAGGAATCTTTCTGCAACTTTAAAATAAACTCCCCAGGTTTCAGGGCTATGTAAAATGTGGAGGTTTTTAAGTGTGTAAAATCCACGTGTAAAGTTTGGACTGATTCAACATGTGATCACAGCCAGGGAAGCTTAGGAGCAATCGTTCCGATATCACATACAATTTCACAGGAGCGCGCACGTTTTTGGCACTTGTCCAAGATCGCATAGGAGATGTCACTCAGGGAGATATCGGCAGGCAACGCAACTAGGATGTTGTACGCAACTTTTGGGCGCTGGGTATGAGCAACCCAGGGAACGAGCATTTAACATTGGAGTGAATAGGGGAAGTTTCGTTCAACATCGTAGTTGAGCCGTCACACAGCACGATCATGGCAGATCGAATATGCGACATCGTACGGTTGAAGGGCTTGCACAATCTTCTTGCAATATCGTACCTATGATTTTTTCGAGTCACATTGCCCATTTACACGAAACAATGCATGAACGATATCAACTGCAACGGCCGTACCACGTGACTTTTTGTCGATGTTGCATTCCAATATCTCGACGTGTAAAGGTACCCTTAAAGCCAAGATAAACACACAGATATCTGTGCAGAGATTGTTCGCTGATCTCTGGTTGCAGTGAAATCATGGACACATTGTTCCATTTTGTGGCTGTGTACAAATGTAACAATGTGTCCATGATTTCACTGCAACCAGAGATCTGCCAACAACCTCTGCACAATTATCTGTGTGTGTAAGGCTGCCTTCACATTAGCGTTTGTGTCTGCATGCTGATGGCATGCAGACACAAACGCTGTCAAAAGCAGGGTCCAAATGATGTGTCCGCAGCGGATAATGTCCGCCTGCGGACACATCACCATGGAGCCCGGCAGCCAATCGGCGCTGTCCGGGGGCGGGCCGGGGTGGAGATCAGCGCCGGAGATCCCCGCCCCCCGGCCGCCGGTAAGCACCGGGACATGTCGGCGGGGAGAACAGCTGATCTGAAAGCTGTTTGAATCTTCCCGCGCCGACACTGAGAGGAGATGTCGGCGCGGGAAGATTCAAACAGCTTTCAGATCAGCTGTTCTCCCCGCCGACACCGCTATGAAATTACAGGCGGCGGGGAGAAGGAGGACAGTAGAGCGTCAGCTGATCTCCCGGTGGCCGTCGGTGAGCTCCTGTGACATCACCGGCGGCCACCGGAGATTTTTCAATGGGTCCGCAGCGTTCTCCTGCGCTGTCAAGCGCTGAACACTGCGGACCCATTGAAGACAATGCATGTTTTGTACGCTTGGGGACGCTTGCCGATTTTCCAAGCTCCCTGAGCGCACAAAAAATGCAACATGCTGCGTCCCGGGTGCGGATGCTGGACACCGGAAGGAGCAGATATCGTCCGCATCCGCACCCGAACGCAGCAAACGCAGGCACCATGCGTTCCTATGTTAAACATAGGAACGCAGTGCGCATGCGTTTGAATGCGTATGGCAACGCAGCATACGCTGCGGCGCCAAACGCTAATGTGAAGGCACCCTAAGGCCGGCTTCACACTGTGGCGTGATCCAGTCCGGTTCTGTCCGGGAGGCCCCTGACAGCCACGGACCGGATCAGCACACAGGACTGGGGGGCTATTATGCCCTCCGGACCGGTGTGCAGCGCACGCAGTTCCTGCTGCTGATAAGTCAGGACCGAGGGCGCCGCGGTCCTGACCTGTCAGCGGCCGCAGCTGCGTGTGCTGCACACCGGACCGGAGGGCATAATAGCCCCCCAGTCCTGTGTGCTGATCCGGTCTGCGGCTGTCAGGGTCCTCCCGGACAGAACCGGACTGGATCACGCCGCAGTGTGAAGTCGGCCTAACTGGGCCTTTATTGATATATCATCAACCAAGACTATGCAAGAGAATGAGGATTTGCTGCAATACCAAATATAGCCATGGGTAGGGGTGGCACTCTTTCTGACAACAATAAGCATCTTCCTGTTGTGCACTTTAAAGGGTTATTACAGTAGAAAGAAGTCTGACATTAACTGATTAGGTGATATAGTCTAGCTCGGTGGGGTCTCCCCATTGATTGTCAGAACAGGGCACCCTCGACCCCAGCTCCATTCATTCTCTATGACCCTGCTGTAGAGAACTAATAGCGATGAACTGTTCTACCAATCAGCGCAGGTCACCTGTCCTGTGGGTAAGTCATCATTTCCTCCATGTAGAATACCCCTTTAGGGTTGGCATGCACGACCATGGATCAGTCCATGCACTGAATCTTTGCTTTTGTGTCACTCACTGATGGTTTCCAGCATTTCTATAATCTTTTTATCTTGGACTAATTCCTCTTGTCAGAAATAGAAAGACAGGACAGGATGTCTGCGGCTGATCACACAGGCCGAGGCCTCATCAGTGGTTTTGGTATATTCACAATCAGAATGTACTATTATTTTCTTATATGGTGGGTGAAGGCTTTTTTGCTGTTCTGTCATTACATGTCACCATAGGTTCTGTATGATGCCCTGTACCCGTCATACCACTGCATCCACAGCAACACGGGTGTAACTACAGTTGGTGCAGGGGTTGCAATTGCAACTGGGCCCTGGAGCCTAGGGAGCCCCAAAAGTCCACTTGGCCTATATAAACAGGGCAATACTATTAATTGCAATATTTGGGGTCCTACACCACTGCAAGACAGTCATATAGTTCACCAACTCTCTGTCTATATGTGTGTGTGTAATGTATGAGAATATCCCACACACTACACTGATGAGGGGCAGGTACCCCGAAATGCAGCGTCTGTAGTTTGGGGTTCTGATCTGGCACAAATCCCTTAGTCATATTAAAAAGCTTGTAGGAAAGCGATTATGACTTTGAGGAAGCTGCTTAAATGTGGCACGGGAGTTTCTCTACTTCCTTAGTGAAGTGCAAATTTGCATATTTGCATATATCTGAGAGGAGGGAAGTGGCTTACAATCTCCTCACCTACTTCGCTGTCTCCATAAGGTTGATAGCAAGCTCCCAGGCCTTATATAAAAAAAGGAATTCATGCACCACCAGCTTCAAAGATAAGTTTAGGTGTCTGCAGCCTTAAAAAACAGGAGACACACTACAACCTGATTTTTCTATTTGTATGTATATATATATATATACAGTGCTTTTTTTGATGGCGTGCGTGGTGGTATAGCGTACCGGAAAATATGCAGAGGGGAACCGAGCTATATGGAGACTGCCATCCACTGCGTTCTGCCCACAGGATCTCCCGACAGCACCCCCCCCCCCGTTTCTTAATCACGTCCGCAGGCGCCTACAACCCCCCCGCTCCTCAAGCCGCCGGCGCCTGACAGCACCCCCAATTCTCCCCTGCTCCTTCGCCTCAGTACTAGCAAGTATACTTTAAAAAAAAAAAGCACTGTATATATATACTAGGAAAAATGACAGCAGCACTCCCACGTCTGGTACTTTAGAAGCCTTTATTCAGGCCTTCAGGGCGACCATGTGCGACATTTCAGTCACCAAGTGACATATATAAATATGTGTGTGTATGTAGATGTATTTTTAATGTGTGTATATATGTGCATGTTAAGATGTTATGTATAAGGAAAGTATGTATAATTATTTTTATTATTTATTTATATAGCACCATTAGTTTCCAATGCCGCTTTACATGATAATAGGGTAGACGAGGACAAGTACAATATATACGTGGAGTACCAACAAACAGGGATAGTATGTACTGTATATTGTGTGCACACGTGTATCTTATATCTACTGTATTTATATGTACAGATGTCTATATATATATATATATATATATAGTATGTACAGTATATTTTATATCTACTATATCTATATACATGTGTGTACAGATGTTTATGTATATATTATGTAAAGTATAATATGCATATGTGTATATATGTATGTGTATGTATGTATATATATATATATGTATATATGCACAGTATATTATACACATATGTATTTTATATATGTATATCTATAGCATGCACAGTATATTATACACATATGTATTTTATATCTATATATGTATATATATGATGCACAGTATATTATGCACATATGTATTTTATATATGTATATCTATAGCATGCACAGTATATTATGCACATATGTATTTTATATATATATATCTATAGCATGCACAGTATATTATGCACATATGTATTTTATATCTATGTATATCTATAGCATGCACAGTATATTATGCACATATGTATTTTATATCTATGTATATCTATAGCATGCACAGTATATTATGCACATATGTATTTTATATCTATGTATATCTATAGCATGCACAGTATATTATGCACATATGTATTTTATATATGTATATATATATGATGCACAGTATATTATGCACATATGTATTTTATATATGTATATCTATAGCATGCACAGTATATTATGCACATATGTATTTTATATCTGTATATAGCATGCACAGTATATTATGCACATATGTATTTTATATCTATGTATATAGCATGCACAGTATATTATGCACATATGTATTTTATATCTGTATATAGCATGCACAGTATATTATACACATATGTATTTTATATCTGTATATAGCATGCACAGTATATTATACACATATGTATTTTATATCTGTATATAGCATGCACAGTATATTATGCACATATGTATTTTATATCTATGTATATAGCATGCACAGTGTATTATGCTCACATGTGTATATACATACAATATGTGTATGTTTGTGGGTGTATGTACTGCAGGCAGTGTGTCTGTCTCCCTCCTTCCACCTGTCTGTCTCATTCCCTCACATGCCATGTCTGCCTCTACCTGTGCCCAGACACCCCTCCTCCCCCAGTCTGTCTCCCCTCACACCTCCTGCCTGCTGTGCTCACTCCCCTCGCTCGTGCCCCCTCCATTCCTGCCTCCTCTCCCTCCTGTACCCCTTCTCGTCCCCCCACCCCTCCTTCCTGTCTTTCCCCTCTCTTTGTCACCCACCTCCCCCCTCTTACAGTACCCTAACCCTCTCCACCAATCAGCGCCCTCCTCGGCCTCCCAGACCTGTCTCTCGCACGGCACTCTGGGACGTGTAGTTCCCTCCTGTTCCCCTGACAGTCCACGGCTCGCTGCTTCTGAACTACAACTCCCGACGCCCCCCGCGGCCGGCTTCCCTGAGCTTGGCCTGTGATTGGCTGCTGTGTGCAGAATGAATGAAATTGTACAGTATTGTGATATTAGAGGGGCTGCAGTGTTCCTGCTTAATACCCAGCAGCACCATGAACACAGCCCTGCACAATCCCCTCAAATCGTGAGTACACTGTGTGTGGCATGGCTGCAGCCCTGTCCTGCATGTGAGTGAGTGCAGGCATGCAGGCAGGCATGGCTAATGTGTGTATGTGCAAGGCAAGCTCTCGTCATGTAGAAGGTGTAGGGAATGTGCAGCCTGTGTGTACATCTATATGTATATCCTGCATGTATGGGGCTGATCTGTGCTGTGTGTCATACATGTGCATGTCATCCATAGGCTCCCTCTGCACATGCATGTAACAGGCACCTGGCTGCCATTAGTCAGCACTTCTCTGCCTGTCTGCACTGGGGAAAGGGGGGGGGGACTCTGCAGGAAGGTCACATGGATTGCACAGATGTGGCCCCCATGTACAGGCTGTGACCACAGTGCACATCTGGAGGGACTGAGCCCCATGTGACTGTCCGCTGCACCCCTTCACTGCTGGAGAGTGTGCTGTGCACTCATTCATCCCAGTGACATCTCCCCACATTCAGCCTCACCTCCTCTTCTCACTAATGCATGGATGATATAAGATGGGCTTACACCCCCCACCCCCTGTACAGCTGCACCCTCACTATATGTTGCCTTATTATCCTACCTTTCCTATAGTGGGATTACTTTTTGTGCAATTTAGTTTTATTATATAGGATATATTTTACATTTTTTATTGTATTTTATTATTGTTTTTTTTTGGGGGGGGGGAGTTGGTAAAAAGTCAGACGGTTAAAATTGTGTTGATGTTTGGCGATATTGTTCTTGCATTTATTATCATATGTCTTTTGAGTTGTGCGCGCTGATTTGCTGTGCTGCAATATTGGGATCCATGTATCTAACAGCAGCACTGTCTGTGACCTGTCTGCGACTGCTGGGGGATGTGAGCATTGGCTCTCTATATATGTACAGGGATATGCGGGTGCATATATATATATATACCCCACACACACACGCACATATATGCATTGGCATCATCCATATGATTTATTTATTCACGGTTGTTGCTTCCGGCTATATATTAATTTATGTCACTTTATGGCTCACAACAGTTCACTGTTCTTCATGTATGCAGCTGTTCGTTATTATATTATATATCTTATTAATAATATATATATATTCTTTTTATTATTACTTATATATATGTGTATATATATATATATATATATTAATTTTTGCCTCTTATTTATTATATTTCAAGTGAAATCATAAAGCTCTTATTGTTACCTGCATATCCTCACCAGAATGCTTTTGACGGGTCCCTTTATATTATTCTGGTCATCCGCTGTTAATTTAATTTTCCTAATTTTAATGCACATATTTTTGGCTAAAAAAAATCAAAAATTATTTTTCTATTTGCGTTCTATTAGTAATGTTGCACTGTTTGCCTTCCATAGTCTCTGTCTACAGCTGCCAGTAGAAAGAGACAACTGAGAGTCAGCCAGTGAGCTTGTCCTGACAGTTTTTGACTCGCTCATCTATCTTATTTAGCTCTTCTCAGCTGATTTATGTCCATAGATCACCGTAAAGTTGTATGCTCATGGACTCTAAAAATCTAACCATACAACATTTTTAATGAAACCCAATTGCATCAAATGATTTTTAGCCCCAAATTCATATATTTAACAAAAGAGAGTTGTCTCGAGAGGTGGACGAGCACATAAGTGTCCATAGTATCCATAGACATTCAATATATTATTTTCAGTCCTATCTGCTCAGTTACATGGTGGAAATTACTGTCACACAATCTTGCAATTGTTCAGATCTGAATGATAATTGCTTTTAACACCTCTTTGAGGATAAACACATCCATACACAAGTGTTAGATACCGGTATGTATAATTGAACTTTATGGAGTCTTATGGAATATTATACTGAGAAATGTAAGGGTACCTTTACACGGCTACATTGTACTTGCCACCAGCAACTTACAGGTTGCAGTGAAATCATGGATACATGGTTCTATCTGTTGCTGTGTACCAATGGATCATGTATCCATGATTTCACTGCAACTGTAAGTTGCCTGTGCAAGCTACAATGTAGCCGTGTGTAAAGGTACCTAAGGGGAGTACACTGCTTGCTGATGGTTTCAAAGATTTTTCTGAAGGATAAAGATTCCAATGATCCACATTTCTGCCCCCCCCCCCATTCAGTGCCCATCCATGCATCATAGTAATGATGGCCTCCCCCATAACCTTCCTCCCCACTCATTGAAGAAAAAGATACTCATCTTCTCTCTGATTCGCACTTCACCACTTGTGCACTTCACCCCATCCCACCTCCTCTCCAACCTCACCACAACCCTTGTCCCAGCCCTAACCCATCTCTTTAATTGATCATCAGCTTCTGGTACCTTCCCTCTGCTTTTAAACATGCAACAATCACACTTATGTTGCAAAATCCATCCCTCGACCCGACCTCTACGTCCAGCTATCGTCCCGTATCGCTGCTCCCGTTCAGGCTCTGACTTGAGACATAATAGAGGAATAGTCCGTCTTCACAAGGGATTCTTCTTTAATCAATAGAAATCCATGTACAGGACATTAAATATCATGATGACAGGTGGTCTAGTGTGACTGTTACACTTGCAGTTGATGTAACACTAGACCACCTGTCATCATGATGTTTCACGTTCTGTATATGGATTTCATTTGAGTAAAGGAGAATCTACAAGTGAAGCTATATATATATGTATTGTGGACTATTCCTTTATTGTGTAGTAGGACATGGCAGACACATAGTCCAAGCTCCAAATGGATGGGGCTAACCTCAATATTGAGCTGAAGACTACATTATTGCATCTGCCATAGGACCCCTACTCTTCTCCATCTATACCCTCTGCCTGTTAAAACTTTAAAAGTCCCATGGCTTCCAGTATCACCTGTAGGCTCATAACCCTCACATCAACCTCTCTGGCCCAGATGACACCTCTCTGCTGTCCAGAATCCCGGAGTGTCTATCAGCCATATCCTCCTTCTTCTCTCGCTTCCTAAAGCTCAATGTGGACAAAACCTAACTCATCATTTTTCTCTATCACAATAAATAGCACCATGCTCTCCCCGGTACCCGAAATCCGCTGCCTCGGAGTAACCCTCAACTCTACCATGTCTTTCTATCTGCAAATCCAAGCTCTTGTCACCTCTTGCTGCCTCAAACTGAAAAATATTTCCAGAACCCATCCTTCCCTTTCCTCAACCCTAAATTGTTAGTGCATGCCCTCATGATCTCCTGCCTCAACTACTGCCACATCCTCCTCTGTGGCCTCCCTGCTAACACTCTCACACCTCTCCAATCTGTCCTTACTCTGCTGCCTGACTAATCCACCTTTCTCCTCTCTACTATTCTGCTTCTCCCCTCTGCATATACCTCCATTGGCTTCCAGTTCCCCAACATATCCAGCTCAAACTATTTGCATTGACCTACAAAGCCGTACATAATTTCTCTCTTCCGTATATCTCTAAATCCATCTCCTGATATCTTCCCACATATAATCTCCAGTCCTTCCAAGACCTCCTCCACCCTTACCAAATCACTTGCAAGTCTTCTCCCAAGAATTAATATTATTTATTATTATAGCGCCATTTATTCCATGGTGCTTTACATGTGAAAAGGGGCATACATGGACAAGTACAATAAACATGAGCAATACAAGACACAGACAGGTACAGGAGGAGAGAGGACCCTGCCCGTGAGGTCTCGCAGTCTACAAGGGATGGGTGAGGATACAGTAGCTGAGGAGAGAGGACCCTGCCCGCGAAGGCTGACAGTCTACATGGGATGGGTGTGGATACAGTAGGTGAGGAGAGAGTACCCTGCCCGCGAGGGCTCACAGTCTACAAGGGATGAGTGAGGATAAAGTATGTGAGAAGAGAGGACTCTGCCTGCGAGGGCTCACAGTCTACAAGGGATGGGTGAGGATACAGTAGGTGAGGAGAGAGGACCCTGCCCGCGAGGGCTCACAGTCTACACGGGATGGGTGAGGGTACAGTAGGTGAGGAGAGAGGACCCTACCCACAAGGGCTCATAGTCTACAAGGGATGGGTGAGGATAAAGTTTGTGAGAACAGAGACCCTGCCCAAAAGAGCTCACAGTCAACAAGGGATGGGTGAGGACACAGTAAGTGTGGAGAGAAGACCCTGCCCATGAGGGTTCACAATCTACAAGGGATGGGTGAGGATACAGTAAGTGGGGAGAGAAGACCCTGCCCACAAGGGCTCACAGTCTACAAGGAATGGGTGAGGATACAGTAGGTGAGAGAGAGGACCCTACCCATGAGGGCTCACAGTCTACAAGGGATAGGTGAGGATACAGTACGTGACGAGAGAGGACCCCGCACGAGGGCTCAGTCTACAAGGGATGGATGAGGATACAGTAGGTAAGGAGAGAGGACCCTACCCATGAGGGCTCACAGTCGACAAGGAATGGGTGAGGATACAGTAGGTGAGGAGAGAGGACCCTACCCATGAGGGCTCACAGTCTACAAGGGATGGGTGAGGATACAGTAGGTGAGGAGAGAGGACCCTGCCCGCGAGGGCTCAGTCTACATGGGATGGGTGAGGATACAGTAGGAGAGGGTAGAGCTGGTCGTGAGGCGGTTCAGTAGACTGAGGATCACTGCAGGTTGTAGGCTTGTCAGAAGAGGTGGGTCTTCAGGTTCCTTTTGAAGGTTTCCACGGTAGGCGAGTGTCTGAAGTGTTGGGGCAGAGAGTTCCAGAGTATGGGGGAAGCACAGGAGAAATCTTGTATGCGGTTGTGGGAAGAGGAGAAAGAGGGAGGAGAGAAGGAGATCTTGAGAGGATCTCAGGTTGTGTGTAGGTAATCGGGGACCATGTCACAGATGTACGGAGCAGACAGATTGTGGATGGCTTTGTATCCCCCATCCTTCGGAATTCTGTACTCCAACACCTCCAATTATCTGCCACATTTGGAACTTTCAGATGGAACTTGATAACCCATCTCTAACCATAATATTATATACACACACATTTACATGCACACACAAAACAGGATAAATATTCCCAAATCATACTTTTAATTAAACTTTTTGTGCTTATGAATGTCAGATGCCAATGCGCCTATAATGTTTCTATTAAAATTAATTGGTTGTGTTGTGAACTTAATGAGTATATGATACCGGTATATTATGGTAATAATGAAAAATGAAACATGGAAAAAGTATTGAACACATCAAGAAAGAGATGTGCAAAAAGCCTTGGAAAGTCAAGACACCAGCTGAAATCTATAAGTAATTGAAAGCAATCTTGACACAGTAAAAAATATCTGCTGGTTCAACTGATAAAAAAGATGTCTCATTACTATGGTGCCACACAAGAAACATCTAATGTGGGTAAAACCAGTGAGCTGTCTCAACACTTTCACAACCCTATTGTTGCAAAATATACTATGCATTGGTTAAAGAGGAATTTCTAAACTCCTTAAGGTTTTAGTGGGCACTGCTGGAGCCATAATCTAGAAGTATAAAAAACAAAATTTCACCATAATAAGTAATGCACTCCCCCTCTATGACCTGTATGCACGCTCCTGTATGCACACCATGCAAGACTCCATTGTGAACAAAAAGCATGTTCAAGTGCCTTTAAGGTTTGCTCAACAACATTTAGACAAGTCTGTGAAATACTGGGAGAATACAGTCTGGTCAGATGAGACCAACATTTAACTCTTTGGATGCCATAATACTCACCATGCTTGGAGACCAAAAGGCAAATCACGCCAAAAACACCATACCACCAGTGAAGTGTGGAGGTGGGAACATCATGGTGTGGGGCTATTTTTCAGACTTCATCACAGGCAATTTTCATATAATTAAAAGGGGGATAAATAGACAAATGTACCGAGACATTCTTAATAAAAATCTGTCGCCATCTACCAGGATGATGAAGATGAATTGAGGGTAGACATTTCACAAGATCCCAAACACACAGGAAACTCTCAACTGGCTTCAGAGAAGAAAATAAATCTGCTAGAATGGCCGAGCCGATCACCGGAGCTGAATCCAATAGAAAGTGTCTGGAAGGAACTAAAGCTCAGAGATCATAGAAGGATCCACAGGACCTGCAGGATGGGAAGAGTGTTTGTGTGGAAGAGTGGCCAAAATCCACCTGAGCAATGCAGGAACTAGTGACTCCATAGAGATAGCGTCTGGAGCTTCATGACCAACAAAGGCTTTTTACTAGGTATTGAATAAATATCAGTATGGTGTTCAATACTTTTTCTCTGTGTCATTTTTCGTTATTACATGTCACAAAATTTATGGACATCTATGGTTTGATTTCTTTGCCTGTGTGGATTGGATGGGTTGTTACTGATATGTGGTGAGATATTATGTCAATAGCACCTATAGAAATATATTTACTTAGAAAATTGGTGACGTGTTCAATACTTATTTCACCCGCTGTATACACACTGTACAGGCTCGAAACTCCTCCACACCACACTGTAAAATACGGGAACTGATCTCCCCCACACTGTACAATACGGGATCTGATGTCCCCCACAATGTACAATACAGGATCTGATCTCCTCCACACTGTACAATTTGGAATCTGATCTCCTCCACACTGTACAATACGGATCTGATCTCTTCCACATTGTTCAATACAGGATCTGATCTCCCCACACTGTACAATATGGGATCTGATCTCCCCCACTACTGTACAATAAAGATCTGATCTCCCCACACTGTACAATACGGGATCTGATCTCCTCCACACTGTACAATACGGGATCTGATCTCCTCCACACTGTACAATACGGGATCTGATCTCCTCCCACACTGTACAATACGGGATCTGATCTCTTCCACACTGTACAATACGGATCTGATCTCCACCACACTGTACAATACGGGATCTGATTCCCACACTATACAATACAGGATCTGATCTCCACACACTGTACAATACGGGATCTGATCTCCCACACTATACAATACAGGATCTGATCTCCTCCACACTGTACAATACGGGATCTGATCTCCCCACACTGTACAATACGGGATCTGATTCCTCAAACACTATGTGACAATACAAGGATCTGATCTCCCACACTGTACAATACGGGATCTGATTCCTCAACACTATACAATACGGGATCTGATCTCCTCAACACTGTACAATACGGGATCTGATCTCCCCCACACTGTACAATACGGGATCTGATCTCCTCCACATGTACAATACGGATCTGATCTCCTCCACACTGTACAATACGGGATCTGATCTTCCTCCACACTGTACAATACAGGATCTGATCTCCCCACACTGTACAATACGGGATCTGATCTCCTCCACACTATACAATACAGGATCTGATCTCCTCCATGTAAACGACTGTCACTAATACAGGATCTGATCTCCTCACACTGTACAATACGGGATCTGATCTCCTCCACACTGTACAATACGGGATCTGATCTCCTCCACACTGTACAATACGGGATCTGATCTCCCCACACTGTACAATACGGGATCTGATCTCCTCCACACTGTACAATACGGGATCTGATCTCCCCACACTGTACAATACGGATCTGATCTCCACACTGTACAATACGGGATCTGATCTCCTCACACTAGTACAATACGGATCTGATCTCTCCACACTGTACAATACGGATCTGATCTCCCCCACACTGTACAATACGGATCTGATCTCTCCACACTTACAATACGGGATCTGATCTCCTCCACACTGTACAATACAGGATCTGATCTCCCCACACTGTACAATACGGGATCTGATCTCCTCCACACTGTACAATACAGGATCTGATCTCCCCACACTGTACAATACAGGATCTGATCTCCTCCACACTGTACAATACGGATCTGATCTCCCCACACTGTACAATACAGGATCTGATCTCCTCACACTGTACAATACGGGATCTGATCTCCTCACACTGTACAATACGGGATCTGATCTCCTCCACACTGTACAATACAGGATCTGATCTCCTCCACACTGTACAATACGGGATCTGATCTCCCCCACACTGCTACAATACAGGATCTGAATCTCCTCCACACAGTACAATACGGGATCTGATCTCCCTCCACACTGTACAATACAGGATCTGATCTCCCCACACTAAAACGGATCTGACCCCCACACTACATACGGATCTGATCTCCGCCACACTTACAATACGGATCTGACTCTTCCACACTGTACAATACAGGATCTGATCCTGCCCTACACTGTACAATACGGGATCTGATCTCCCCACACTGTACAATACAGGATCTGATCTCCTCACACTGTACAATACGGGATCTGATCTCCCCACACTGTACAATACGGGATCTGATCTCCTCCACACTGTACAATACAGGATCTGATCTCCCCCACACTGTACAATACAGGATCTGATCTGCCCACACTGTACAATACGGGATCTGATCTCCACACTGTACAATACAGGATCTGATCTCCACTCACTCCACACTGTACAATACGGGATCTGATTACTTAACTGTAATATACCATAACTGATTTCCCCCACATTATGTTTTTTATCATTACTATGTATTACTGGTTTTGATGTAATTCCCATTTTACAATGACAAGTGTTGAGATTGCAGATCCATTGGTGGATCCATTAATCATAATGTTTACAGAGATATAGCTCACATTTTTAATGAATATTTTATAAAGAATATACATTTTAGTGGGGGGGTTATATTTTTTTTAAATATATTTTTGGTGAATTATATTTGATTCCCCTTTTTTTCCAATAAATATAGAACATGATCCACCAGCTTTATTTCTAACACCGATCCGTATCATTGGTGGCAAAGCGTGGCCAGTGCTGCTCAGTTACTGACATACATGCATATGGCTCGTCCTATGTAATGCATGGCCTTAATCTCTATAAGCTGATGTTCCCATGCACAGGTTTTATAGTGGTAGATCTGCTTACCCTTATACACTATGCAATACCAGATTTAACCCCCTGTTGTCTTTGCAAGTATTACAGAGCACAAAAAGCGTAATACAAATGAACAGCATCCCTTGTTATATATGACTGGTGTACGTCATCTTGATTTATATGTAATATCCAAAATTACTGTGAATTTGGGATTTCCCATTCTGAAATGCCCTAAAATAGTTGTTCCCTCCATGACCCTTATTATTGATTTTCTACTGGTAAACGGTGGATGCGCCCATTGATTTCAATGTAAAACATAAACCCGATTTGTCCATCTCTTTTCAGCAGTTGACTAAAAGAGCAGAGGAAAAATATATTATTAAAGGGGAACAATGGAGAGATAGGTGAAGCAGAGCTGAGAACTACAGTGTTAGGATCTATAGATCGCTTATAAATCAATAAAATCATATCTGCTCCTCAGCTCTCACCCATCCCTTTGGGGACAGAGAAATTCGGTCATGAGTGGTGCCAGGGGAGACCAGGCAGTGCTGAATTAATCAATGCAGTGCTTTGCCTGATACATGTCAGTCAGGGCCGGAACTACCACAGTGCAGCTGGTGCAGCTGCACCAGGGCCCGACCGGCTAGGGGGCCCCGCAAGCTGCCGTCAAAGGAGAGGAGGGTCAGGAAAGGGAAGCAGAGAGCTTCCTGCTTCCCTTGCCTGATCCCGCCCCCCCTCCTCTGCCCCTCCGGCTACTACAAGCGTCCGGCGCGGCTCACCAGGTAGGAGAGCACCGCGCGCGCGGCTCCCAGCAGCACCCCCCCCCCATCCCGGGCCGCGCCGACGGCCAGAAGCACCCCCTCCTTCCCCCGCCGGTCCTCTCCGGCACCAGGGCCCCCGGGGGTGACGGTCCGCCCCTGGTGTCAGTACACATTATGCACCATTATATCATTATACACATGGTCAAAATTGTTGATACCCCTCGTTTAGTGAAAGAAAACCCTACAATGGTCACAGAAATCACTTGAATCCGACAAGAGTAATAATAAATAAAAATTCTATGAAAATGAACAATTTAAGTCAGACATTGGTTTTCAGCCCTGCTGCCACAGAATTATAAAAAAAAAATTAAGCTCATGAAATCTGCCTGGTTCAGAAATGATGGTCCCGTAACTTAATATTTTGTTGCACAACCTTTTAAGGCGATCACTGCAATCTAACGATTCCTGTACCTGTCAATGAGACTTCTGCACCTCTCGACCGGGATTGTGGCGACTCCTCAAGAGCAAACTGCCCCCGTTGTCTGCTGTTTGAAGGTTGGCTTCTCTATGTTTTAGCTCTTTCCAAAGATGCTCAATAGGATTTAAGTCAGGACTCATAGAAGGCCACTTCAGAATAGTCCAATATTTTCCTCTTGGGTGTTTTTAGCTGTGTGTTTTGGGTCATTATCCTGTTCACCTGCGACTGAGACAAAGCTTTCTGACACTGGGCAGCACATTTCTCTCTAGAATTCCTTGATATTCTTGAGATTTCATTGTACCCTGCACAGATTCAAGACACCTTGTGCCAGATGCAGCAAAGCAGCCCCAGAACTTAACAGAACCTCCTCCATGTTTCACAGTAGGGGCAGTGTTCTTTTCTTGATGTGCTTCATTTTACCGTCTGTGAAATACAGCTGATCTGCTTTGCCAAAAAGTTCAGTTTTTGTCGCATCTGTCCATAGGACATTCTCCCAGAAGCTTTGTGATTTGTCAACATGTAGTTTGGCAAGTTCCAGTCTGGCCTTTTTATGATTTTTTTTCAACAATGGTGTCCTGCTTGGTCATCTCCCATAAAGTCCACTTTGGCTCAAACAATGATGGATGGTCCGATCTGACACTGATGTTCCTTGGGCTTGAAGTTCACCTTTAATCTCCTTAGAGGTTTTTCTGGGCTTTTTTGTTACCATTCGTATTAACCGTCTCTTTGATTTGTCATCAGTATTCAGGGGCGGAACTACACTGGTGCAGCTGGTGCAGCTGCACCAGGGCCCCGACCGGTTTAGGGGGCCCCTTCAAGCCTGGAGGGGGCCCCCAGCCGACCCCCACAAGCCGCCGTCAAAGGAGAGGAGGGCCAGGCAAGGGTAGCAGAGAGCTTCCTGCTTCCCTTGCCTAATCCCGCCCCTCCTCTCCGGCTCCTACGACCATCCGGCGCAGCTCTCCCAGCAGCACCAGGCGGGAGAGCGCGGCTCTCCCGGCAGCACCAGGCGTGAGAGCGCGGCTCTCCCAGCAGCAGCACGGCTCTCCCAGCAGGACCAGGCAGGATAGCGCGGCTCTCTCAGCAGAAGCGCAGCTCTCCCGGCAGCAACTGGCGGGAGAGCGCGGCTCTCCCAGAAGCAGCACGGCTCTCCCAGCAGCAGCAGGTAAGAGATGGTCTTATAACCTTTACCTTTAGCATGTTTGTTCATAATATTCTATGTAATCTCCTGAGATAACTCTTTCCTTCGCTTCCTCTGGTCCATGTTGAGTGTGGTACACACCATGTCACCAAACAGCACATTTAGTATGTAGTAGTGGAGACTCAGCCCTGGCCTCGGGGAGGGGGAGTAAAGAACTTTTTTTTTTATAAAGCAAACTTTTCAGAATCCAAAAAATCCCCTGTTATTATTATTTTTTAATATAGCCATTCATTCCATGGCACTTTACATGTGAAAAGGGGTATACATAATAGAAAGAAGTACAATATCCATGAACAATAAAAGGCAAAGACAGGTATAGGAAGATAGAGGACCCTGCCAACAAGGGCTCACAGTCTATAAGGCATGGGGGAGGATACAGTAGATGAGGAGAGAGGAACCTGCCCACGAGGGCGCACAGTCTTCAAGGGATGGGTGAGGATACAGTAGGTGAGGAGAGAGGACCCTACCCATGAAGGTACACAGTCTACAAGGGATGGGTGAGGATACAGTAGGTGAGAAGAAAGTGAGGCGGTCGACAATGTATGGGGTAACGGGGCTGATGGCGGCTTCGTTGGGGGGATCACAGCTGGTCGATCCCCGGTCCCGTGCCCTGGACCCTCAATGGTGGGGAAATGGTGGGGGGATAAGGGGATTGTTAATGTGACGCCACCTATGGTACCTGGTAACGGGTATACCAGCGCTGCTGCCGGCCGCTGAGGTGATGGTGGGTGCAGTAGAGTGTGGTACAGCTCTCCACAGGTGGAGCTTTACCTCAGGGCAGCGGGGATGGATGAGGGGAGTAGTAGTTGCGTCTTTGCAGACAAGGCGGTGAATTGTGGTGGTTAGACAGGCACACAGACACACAGGGATTATTGTTTCGGTACCACTTACTGGTGACAGGGTAACAGGTACAGTCCAGAGTAATAACCATGTCCCCGGTGCAACTTGGGACTTCCACCTTAGAAAGTTATGAGGCCTCCTCTGTGTCTGTGCTCAGTGGTTTGGGATGAGTCCTGCCTGATCAGCCTGAACCCACTGCGTCTTCTTTTCCCTCTCGGGGCTTTGCTGCAAACTGACAATGAGGTCCTTCTGCGGGGTCCCTGTTTATCCTAAGGTCCCTGGTCCTATGCTTGGTCAGTTTCAGCGTCTCTTGTTCTCCTCAGGGGGTAAAATTCTCCTGAGTCCTCCGGGCTTTTGCTGTAGCAATAAATGATTACAGCGTCGGACTCCGGTGTCCAGATGTACTAAAGGGCCGTAGTAACCGGTTCCCTTTCTTAGTTCCCTGCTTTCTCCACTTGCCTCCAACCCTTTTCCCTAGGGTGCGACACAGCGGTCAGTGGTCCCTGGTCCTGGGCCTGGATCTCTCCCAGCGACCAGCTCCGCTGTCTCCTCTCTCTTCTCTCCTCACTGCAGACTAACTCCTGGGACTGACTAACTCCTCCCCTCAGGCCTGGATGTTCTTAAAGGGGAACTGACTTAAGGCAGCCAGTAGAGCTCCCCCTTCATGTCTGGGGTGGAAAGGTGTGGTGTGCTGTGCGAACCAAGGTGTAATTCCCTCCTTGCACCGGTGGATCCTGTGGCAATCCCCCACAGGGGTGCCACAAAAGGACCCTGCCCGCGAAGGCTCACAGTCTACAAGGGAAGGGTGATGATACAGTAGGTGAGGAGAGAGGACCCTGCCCGCGAGGGCTCACTGTCTACAAGGGATGGGTGATGATACAGTAGGTGAGGAGAGAGGACCCTGCCCGCAAAGGCGCACAGTCTACAAGGGATGGTTGATGATACAGTAAGGGAAGAGAGAAAACCCTGCCTGCGAGGGCTCACTGTCTACAAGGGATGGGTGATGATACAGTAAGTGAGGAGAGAGGACCCTGCCCATGAGGGCTCACAGTCTACAAGCGATGGGCGAGGATACAGGAGGAGAGGGTAGAGCTGGTTGTGCGGTGGTTTAATGGGCTGAGGGTTACTGTAGGTTGTAGGTTTGTCAGAAGACAAGGGTCTTCAGGTTCCTTTTGAAGGTTTCCACTGTAGGGGAGAGTCTGAAGTGTCTCAGCGTGAGCTAATTAAAAATATTAGATATTTCAACTTCACTTTATCCCAAAAATTCTTTAAAAAATATAAATAGCTCTTCATTAGAAAACATGGCTCCCAGAGCGATGTTGGGGCAGAGAGTTCCAGAGTATGGGGGAAGCACAGGAGAAGTCTTGTATGCGATTGTGTGAAGAGGAGGTAAGAGGAGAGGAGAGAAGGAGATCTTGTGAGGATTGGAGTTCTCTGGCATCCATGTAGCCCCCTCTATAGTTGGGTTGTAGTTGCATGTTATTGAAGGTTTCCGGTCTTTTAGATATAATGATCCAATATTGCTACCTTTTCATATAATCAATTTTGGAACCTTATATTATTAATGTTTTTACATTTTTTTTCTTTTCTCTGATGTCCACCCTATAAACAGTTTGTGAGAAATGTACAAACATTGGTGCTTTATCTATAAAAATACAGTTTTTTTTGTAGTATACCTTACTTTGTGGTTGTGATGGTCTTCAGTCTAATACCCTATTCATTATATCTTAATTTAATTAGGAATTTTTAGACTATTTCTTTTCTGGATCAATACTTGCTATAGGGTGGATTTTTCCATGTTCAAGAAAAATCAGTGAGCCAATGATTAGAAATTTGGTGTAGCGATGAAGCCTGTTCGGACCTGCTGTGCGGGGCTGAAATCAGTGATGTTCACACCAAAAAATGCAGAGCAAGACAAAACAATCACAGATCGCCTATTCAACTTTTGTTAGAAACTTCATATATAACTGCAAAAATGTTGGCATACATTTATGAAAATGTTGAAATTATCATCTTTCATTATTGTTAAATGGATAACTTGCAATTTGGGGAAAACACCTTTATCTCCTATCCCTAGGATAGAGAGTAACTTGTTGATCTCTTGGGAATCGGTCACTGTTGAGCACTTCGTTGAATGAAACGATGGTGATTTCTTGAGAACTTCCATTTCCCAATCCCTTTATTTCCTATAATAATAATAATAATAATTTATTCATTTATATAGCGCTATTAATTCCATAGCACCTTACATACATGAGTAATGCTGTCTCTCTTGGAGCTCACAATCTAAACATCCTATCAATATGTCTTTACAATGTGGGAGGAAACCGGAGTGCCCGGAGGAAACCCACGCAAACACGGGGAGAACATACAAACTCCTTGCAGATGTTGTCCTTAGTGGGAGTTGAACCCAGGACTTCAAGACCCCAGTGCTGCAAAGGCTACAATGCTAACCACTTGAGCCACCGTGCTTGCCTATCAATGAGATTGGGGATCATTTGCTGATCTTTGAGGGGCCACTGTTGTGACTCACAAAGATCCTGAGAACGGAGCTCCATAACCCTGGAAATTGGCTTCTGTTGAGTCATTTGTTGTATGGGATGATGTTGGCTTTCATCAGCATCTTCTCTCCAGTGAAAACAGGGCTCTGCAAAACCTCTTTCTGAGGGCTCTGGGACCCTCTATTTGGAATTGTTGGGGTCCCAGCAGTCAGAACCCCAATGTCCTACACTTTTCCCCAAATAGTTTAAGATTTTGGGACAATCCCTTTATCTCTTATCCATAAGGTAGGAGATAACTTGCTGACTTATGGGGGTCCAACCACTAGAACCTGCAGATATCCTAATAACAGGGCTCCGGTAACCTGAGAATCAGGCTCTATTGACCCTTTGTTGAATGGATGGCCCCCAAAATGAATAGCGTGGGGACTACACGGGAACATGGCCCCCTTTGTCCTCTTCAGTTTTTTATGGGACAGTTAATAGTTGTTAGTTATCAAGATTAATGGTGGAATCTGTGGTTATTAACCCCCTTCTTTACAGTAATTGATGGCAGTCTGAAGGTAACCTCAGTCTGCAGGTGGTACTGGGGTAGGTCCCAGTCAGCTAGGTAATAGGGTCCAGAATGGCTGTGTTTGGCCACCTGGACTGTTGAGTTTTTATGGACAACCTGATTGGTTGGTGTATGAGCGGGAAAAGGGGGTATATAAGACCCCTACTGAGGTGAAAGGCTTCATTGCAGAGCCTGGAGAGCAGAAGAAGACATTGTGAGAGGACAGTTTGATGGATCCGGATAAGTCAAGAGGCTTTGCCCAATGAAATTGAGCGTATTCTGGAATTCCTTTATGGTATTTATTATGGATGGATGTTTTCCCATCCAGTATTTTAATGGATTATTTTATACTTTGGTTATATTCGGATTGTACGGTTTGTAACCCTAAGAAAAGCCTCATGACCATCTTTATGCCAAAGATTCTGTCTTGCGTATTCATTTATAGTTTAAGTTTGTGATGGGGCAGGTGGGGGGTCTATGTTCCCATGGAGTGAAGGCGGCTTTCCTCCGCACTCTAATGGAACGGATGCCCAACATGTCCACCTTCTCGCTAGTCAGAACCCCGTTCTCGCAGTTCCGGGGTCTAGTTCTTGGAACCATTAGGAGCTCAGCAATCAGAAACCCGTGATGATGAAGTTTGGGATTTTAGGAGAGCCCCTTTGATACATCTAACTCCTTATATTCATTTTCTCATTTCATTCCTTATAACCCCATTTTGGCATCTTTCCATTTTATTCATTTCTACGGCTAGATAACAGCATCTGGTGTTATTTCACATATCTTTCTTTTTTTCGCCCTAATTATGGGGCTTCCGCATTAACTTTTTCTTCTATTATATCTAACCCTGATCACCCTTCCATATTCTATTAATCCTTGAAATCCATAGAAGTCTCTACCTGCCGGCACTATTATTCCGCGCTCCCCTCCCTATAATTTATAAGCTCTTCGCTCTGCGACCTCTCCTTGTAATTTCTCTTATTGTCTTACCATATTCCTTAGAGGTGCACTTCTCACCAGCCCCTTTATTATACACCTGTCCCCACATTTATCTCTGCTGCAAATAATTGTATTTTTGGTTAGGTGTCAATCTGCGGCTTCTCTTCCCCGATGCCGGGGCCTTTGAAATGTTAATGCACTTGTACTGCTGAATATATACATATATATTGGGATTTGATGCAGCAGGGTGTGCAAGTATTAATATGTCAGCGCCCTGCCTCCCCCCGTACACCCACACAACGATACGCTAGAGTCTTCTGTCTGTTCTGCAGGTTGGCTGTCTGGGGGAATATGTGGGTGGGGGAGCAGAAAGAAAGGGGAGTAAGAACGTGTGTGAAGAAAATGGAAGAGTAGACGAGGCTTCCATCACATAAATACTTCATGGAGTATGGAAATTAACTAGTTATTTAGAGATATTCTTAGCTATTCTTGTTAGTAATGCATAGACTGCGGAGATCAGACCCCCAATTCATTTGATTTATTAATTTTTACTGTTTAGTTTTGCTACTTTTGTTAACAACTATAGTAATGTCATAGGGTGGCTATAACGGACGAAGGGGTAAATTAGCAGGAGGCAGTAATGGGCAAAGGCAATCAAGGGTACTAGTCTGACCCTTAGGCTAAGTTCACACAGTGTGTTTTTGTTAATCCGTTTTTAGTGCAATTTCTGCACCAATAACAGATCTATTTTGCAAAAAAGCATCACAAACGCATCATCAGTGTGTGTAGCTTTTTTGCTTACTCTTCTGAGGACACAGACGGACACACAGACCGAGACATACTCACACTTTTTTAACGTCCCCGCGATCCCACGAAGAGTCCCAGTGATGTCTTCTGTGAGTAGTATGAGTACTTACAAGACCTAGGTCTTGTGATTCAGCCTGAGTCACATGGTGGTAGGTCCTGAAAGTACCGTACTACTCACAGACAGGTCCTGGTGATGCCCTGGAGGAAGACATCACCGGGACTCACTGTGGGATTGCGGGGAGGGTAAGTAATTGGATGTTAGCGATACAGAAAGCACATCAGAAAAACAGAGCACAAATTGACGCTCATTATTTTCTGCTTGCGCTTTCTGAATCATTAACGCAGCAGTTAAAAAACGCAGACATCTGCTCAGCAAATTGAAAATGACATTCAGTTTGTTGGCACACATTTTGACCGGTCCGTTTTTGGTGCAGTTTTTAAAAAAAAACAGCATAAAAAATGGAACAGAAACATCCAGTTTGAACTTAGCCTTAGAAAGTGGTCCTTACCTGACCCTATTCCCAGAAGTCCCTTTGAAGGTGAGGATGTCTGGGCTGCCACTCTTGCCCTGCTCCTGACCAGCTCTAGTCTAACACCCCCTCACCTCCACCCAGGGACCAGAATAAAGCACAGCAACTCTGACACAAGATGGCAATCTCCAGGAAAGCTACAGGACAGCTTCAGCAGGAACTGCACTCAGAATCCTTACAGCTCACGGTCATTCAGAAAATGAATTCAATCAGCGACATCAGGTTCCATGATGGGACTATTTAAAGGCTGGGGGAGTGGTCAAACCATATCACCTGATGCACAAGGCAACACTAACACTGCAGAGCCACAAAAGTGGTCATTAACCCTAAAGGTACAATAGGAGATTAACTCCTTTTAAACTCCTACAGAGACTGCACGTGACAAGAGACCTTTGTCATTTTGGACTAATGCACGCCATAGACATCAAGTAAAAGTTAGCCAAAATGGGCGACTTCGACCAATACTAACGATCATCGGCTGAATAAATTAAAAAAGTATTCATTTCCAAACAATAAATGTTCATTATTGTTCCAAAACTAGGTATGTTGGATTATTATTTTGGATGCACCAAACCCAACAAGGCTGAGACGGTCTTTGTCCCATAACAAACGACCATTCGTCCAACGATCCAACAACGAATATTGCTAATTTTTTCTGTAAAATTGTATTGTCAATTTGTCCCACGTTTATCATCATCACTTGTCCTTAGTGATGATAATGTGATCTGGCGTTTATACATTCAGACAGATACAGTAAACGTGAACCATTTCCAACAACTAGTACCTAGAGATCTTTTCGGTGCCTGCTTTTTGAGATGGATCCTATATGGATCTATGACAGTCTACTATTGTCAGGCCATTAAAAAAGATACATGAAATCAATGGGCACAACCAACTTTTGGAGGAATATTTTGGAGTTTAATATTTTCGAGCTCGTCCCAAAGGAGTTTTTTCTATAAGTCTTGGATCCCTGAAAATTCTCTGAAAAAAACACTTGACCTGTCCTATTTCTTACTATTGTAAAATGACTTGCTGTTCATTTATTCAATTGTTTGAAAGTTATTTTCTCTTCTTAAATAAAGTTTGGTGGGAAAAAAATAAAGTGCATGTCTCCTTATGGAAAATGGCTCACATTAAATAATGTGCAATCAAAATGCAGCAAAAAAAACTCTTCCAAAACGTCTTGAAAACCTTTCCAAAAATCCACAAATAAGGAGCATTTACTGAAACTATTTCCATTGGAAAACCTGTGTTTTTTAACCACCTCAAACCCCCCCTACCCCACCGTGTGGACATGGCCTAACTGCTGGTGGTGTCGTACTACTTCTTGAACACCCATGAAAACTTTAAATACATCAGAATTTCCACTAGGGTTCACTTTGTTAGGGGTAAATTACATTCAGTAGGCTACACAATCATGGGGAAGACTGCTAACTTCACAGATGTCCAGAGGCAGTCATTGACACACTCCACAAGGAGGGTAAGCCACAAAATATCATTAGAAATCAATGAGTCTGGAGGAAGAGCGGAGAGGCCACAATCCAAGCTGCTGGAGGTCTAGTGTGAAGTTTCCACAATTTGTGATGGTTTGGGGAGCCATGTCATCTGCTGGTGTTTTATCAAGACCAATGTCAGTGCTGCCACCTTCCAGGACATTTTACAGCACTTCATGCTTCCCTCAGCCGACAAGCTTTTTGAAGATGGAGATTTCATTTTCCAGCAGGACTTGGCACCTGTCCACACTGCCAACAGTACCAAGACCTGGTTTACTAACCGCAGTATCACTGTGCTTGATTGGCCAGCAAACTCGCCTGACCTGGGAGAGGTCAAGAGGAAGATGAGAGACACCAGACCCAACAATGAAGACGAGCTGAAAGTTGCTATCAAAGCAACCTGGGCTTCCATAACACCTCAGCAGCCACAGGCTGATCACCTCCATGCCACGCCACATTGATGCAGTAATTCATGCAAAAGGACCCGACCGAGTACTCAGTGCATTTACTGTACAGATATTCATTAGGCAAACATATATGAGTTAAAAATAACTTTGTCTCATATAATATTTTAATTTTCTGAGACAATGACCTTGGGGTGTTCATTGGCTGTAAGCCATAATCATCAACATTAACATAAATAAACACATGAAATAGATCACTCTGTGTGTAATGACTGTATATAAAATATATGTTTCACTTTATATATTGAATTAAATGATATTTTGATGATATTCTAGTTTATTGAGATGCGCCTGTAGTAGTCCTATACTAGGAGCTTCTCGTTCCAGTAGATCAGGAGCACTAGAACTCCAACGGCTTCACATAACTTTACAATCAAGGAACTCCGTGCATGTTTGTAGTATTGGTGGGTATGCAAAAAAAAGACTTTCGTCAGTGTTCTGGATTAGATTTTCCAACAGTGTTTGGTCAGTTTGTGGTGACGTATTACAACATCTATCTCTTCCAATTCTATAAGAACAAGCTCTATTGAAGCCTGGATGGTGAATGGGGGGAGGACAAACTTATCTCTTCAGAATTCCCCATTGGTATTGGGTTGGTCAGATCAGGAGACACTTGGCCTCTGAATCATTTTCACCCTGTTCTTCAGAAATGCAACAGATGTGGGTTTTGGATCGGGTCATGTTGGAAAACTGCACGTCTACCAAGGGCATGCAGTGATAGTAACATCATCTCTTTCAATATAGAGCAGGACATACTGTATGTGACTTCATGATACCATCAGAGAAATGAAGCTCCCCGACACCAGTAGCATTCATGCAGTCCTACCTAAGGACGGTGCCTCCACCATGCCTCATTGTAGGCACCAGGTACCTTTATGATGCCACACAGTATTGAATCCATCAATTCCAAAGACTTTTATCTTAGTCTCATCACTTCAGGGTTTAGAGTCCCAGTTGTCTTCATATTTTTCAGCACTCTGTAGGTGGCATTTTTTTTTGCATGGTCTTTAGGAGAGGCTTCCTTTATGGACAAATTCCATGCACCCCCAATCCTTTGCAGTGAGTGCCACACTGTGTCACGGGAAACACTCACCTCTGATGGCCACTTTACACGTCCCAACGTCGGACCGATATTGGATCCGACGTCGCGGGAGCACGCTTTTTCTGCCCAGATTTTCAAGACCGCATCGGAGATTTACACAGCGCAATATCGGCAGGCAACGCTCCAACGATGTCTACGCCCCCCTTGTACGGCCGACCCAGGAACGACCATTTAACATGGGAGAGAATAGAGGACGTTGTACTTCACATTGTAGTTGGGCTTTTACACAGCACGATCCGGCTCCAACCTCCAACCAATATCGGGCCGTTGGAGAGCACGCTCATTCGATCCCCGATATCGTTTTGGCGTCGTCCGTGCATCGTATTGGACATTTACACCATACAACGCACGAACGATATCGGGGACAACGCACGAACCACGTGACTTTTGGTCGGAGTTGGACGCCGATATCGGGACGTGTAAAGTGGCCATCATTGTCATTCTACGTCTCCAGCCAACCGCAGTAAGTTTGACCGTCAACTTGACTCAAACGTTCTCATCAGAAGGCGCTCCTGTTTAGGTGGTATCTTCCGTGATCGATCTGTACGTCTCTGTGAGATGTTTGCAGTTTAATCTTGGTTACATTTTTGTATCACTTTAGCTACGGTATTTTTACTGATAAGCAAAGCTTTGCTGATCTTCTTGTAACTTTCACTTTTCTTGTATAAAGAAATTATTTTCTTTCTCAGGTCTTGTGACATTTCTCTTCTATGTGGTGCTATTGCTGACTACATGAAGTGGGAAGGAGTTTTCTTTGTTAGAGGGAATCTGCCAGCAAGTTTTTGCTATGTTATCTGAGGACAGCATGCTGTAAGGCTGCCTTCACACTGCATAGTTTTCACAACCATGTGGTCCCTTGAATTTCAAGGATCACACGGACAGGCACTGATCTATTTCAACGGATGCCAACCGATGCCTACAGACCATTTTTTTTTAACGGATCCGTCATCAGTTAGCAGATATAGGGGTGGGAGGAGCTGTACCTTGCTTCTGAGCATGCTCAGTACAGTAAAATGGATCCAATGTTCCATAGAACCCCATGTTATTTGACACGGGCAGATACGGATCGACGTCTGTGCGTTGGTGTCAGTGTTTTTCAAGGCAGCCCAAAATCGGAACAGTCTCCGATTCTGGGTGCATGAAAAACACTGACACACACGGATGACCACTTAGGACCAATCAGTGCCCATAGAGATACATGGGAGGCCAAAACTGATCCGTGGCTATCCGTTATAAAACGGATAGGCACGGATCACAAAAAAAGCAGTGTGAAGGCAGCCTAAGAGTTAAAAAAACAAACAAAATGCAAGTGTTTCTATTATCAGGGTCTGCGCAATTGCTTACTTAAACTAAAGGGTTTATTACTCTGTGATTACCATTACAGGACTAGAAACTCACCTGCATGGTAGTCCGACAAACCCCTGCTGTGATTGACTTCTTAAAGTCAATGCATAGTCTCTATTCAGAGCCAGGTGTGGGCATGGGCAGCTCTCCCAGCTCAGCTTGCTTTAATTGTGACAGAATGGCTGAACCCATTAATCTATGTGATGTATCGTGGATTTTGAATCTCCTTACCTACATTATGTTTGTGTCAGATCTGATAGCAAAAACTTGCTGACAAATTTCCTTTAAATAAACTGTCTGCTGTACACCTGTTTAGTAATCAGTTAGACTTACCTGTGAGTGTATTCTTGTTAATCAGAGTTTTGGAGTCGAAATTTTAGCTTTGTTCCTAAGGGTATGTGCTCATGGTCCGGAGGAGCTGTATGTTGGACACGGCTCCTCCGGACCTGAGGGAAGCCGCGGGTGGCCGCAGGGAGGCAGCCGCCCTGTACTCACCATGTGCAGCGGATGCAGGGCGGCTTCTCCCTCCGTGCACCCGATGACAGCCACTTCCGAGTCCGCAACATGAAATAAACATGCTGCAGAGGAGCGGAATGCCGGAAACCCGCACTGCAGCTCCAAAGACGCTGCGGGTGGGTTAAGCATAGTGAGGATGGGATTTCTTGAAATCCCTTCCACTATGCCACTACTGTACTACGCAGCGTTTTGGACGCAGAGGCAAGATGCTGCATCCAAAACGCTGCGTATACTGATAGTGTGCACGCACCCTAAGACTTTCATTGGGGTGTACACATTTTTGCAACATGGTTTTGAATATGTTTATAAGGAAAATGACTGTTTTTGGTTTTGCAAAGTAACAAATCTTGTTTGCAATCAATGGTCCACACTTGTTTGCAATAAATGGTCTACATTTGCGGGAGTATTTGATAGTATGGTATCTCAAAAAATAAGACTGAGTGGAGACTTAATAGCTGTCTACAAATATCTCAAGGGCTGTCACACTGTAGACGGGATCAGCTTTATTCTCATTTGCACAAGAAAAGACTAGAAGCAATGGATGACACTGAATGGGAGGAGACACAGATTAGATATTAGAACAGACGTTTTGACAGTGATGGTGATCAGCGAGTGGAACAGGCGGCCATGAGAGGTGGTTAGTTCTCCTTCAGTGGAAGTCTTCACACAGAGGCTGGACAGACGTCTGTCTGGGATGATTTAATGAATCCTGCTTTGAGCAGGGGGTGGGACCAGATGACCCAGGAGCTCCCTTCTACCTTTATCAATGCAATGCGACCCAATTCATCTGCATTACACTGTAATTTAGCAACGGCACAGAGTGATTTTTAGCTGCATGGTCTATGTGACAGCCAAAATCGTTGTGTAGCTGCAGACTAAAAGTTTATCTTTTGCAATATTTTGCCAACACACTGAGGATGCATTGGTCAGAAAGTCACGAAACGCTGATCTCGGCTATCATACCAGTTACCAACTGCCTTCGATAGACACTGCTTTCCCTATGGTTGGGTACACATCATGTTTTATCCATTTGTGCTTCTCACTATTACCCAAACATTAATGGTGGAATCATTGTTTCTTTCATTATTTTGTATCCTCCAACAAAAATGGAATAAAAAAAAAATCATTAAATGATATATGGACCCCAAAGTAGTATCAATAAAATCGGCAACGTTGACCAAACAATAAAGGGGTTATGGCTCTCAGAGTACAGGTGACTGGAGCAAAAACAATTTTGCAATTTTTCTTCTATTTTTAGTAGAAAAACTATGTATGGTAAATGTGGGATTACCATAACTGTGCTGACCTTAGGCTATATTGACTTATCTGTTTCCATTTTTACATCCCTCAAAAACTGAAAGAGGTGCTTGACCTTTTTTATCTACTGACTCCTCCGAGTCTTAGCGATGCGTCAGTAGAAGAAACGTGGATGGAAAACTGAAGTAAAAAAAGATATAATCCGTATTTAATTGATACCCATAGACTTTAATGTTTGAGTCTGATCACAAAACGGTTGAGTGTAGGACCTACTTTGAGTCTCACTGACCCAACACTAGCCTATGTGGTACATACTGTATGGTACATAAGTACCATTGCAAAAAGGATTGTTACTCCCAGCACAGGCTCAAGTGTGTGCAGCAGACACTAGGACACAGGCCTTTACACAAGGAGAGGACCAATTATGGCAGTAGAAGGTCATCAGCCGAGCATCAAGACCGGTGTCTGTAGGATGCTCGGCTGAGTAGGAGTACTGCCAGAGACCTACAAAATGGACCTCTGGCATCTGTTGGTGTGCATGATTCTGACCAAATTGTTGGAGACAGAATCCATGAGAGTCTGACGTGGGGTCCGTGGAGGTCATTGAAATTTCCACAGATAGGAGCAGGTTCATGGACATGGACGAGACTGCAAACGCCTTGGCACACCTTTTGTTGTTTTCCACATTATACAGCATGGCGGTTTGGTGGCGGATCAGTAATTGTCTGGAGAGGCATATCCTTGGAGGGTGATAGTCAGCAGTGCCCTGTCTGTTGTGGCCAGAGTATGCATAGGTAGTCCCTGGATGACAAAAACCATTAATTCGATTGACGATTCCTCACATTTCCTTAGACTTGAATACAGTCAAGAACCTCTGAGACATTAAAAGTCACACAGTTTTTGAAGGAGCTCAGCAGTGAGGTTGTTCCAAACATCATGGAGAGCAAACCACAGATCTTCTGTGCATGAGGCTTGTGTGGATCCTTCTGTCTCTTCTATCCCAGATAGACTTGATTATGTTGATCATACTCTGTGGGGGCCAGGGGCGGACCTACCGTGGTGCAGCTGGTTCAGCTGCACCAGGGCCTTGACTGGCTAGGGGGCCCCTCAACCCTGCAGGGGGCCCCCAGCCGACCCCCATGACCCTGTGTCAGAGGAGAGGGGGTTAACGGAGGGAAGCTTCCTGCTTCCCTCGGCTGATCCCGCCCCTCCTCTCCTCTGGTCCGGCTCCCAGGACTGCGCGGCCCGGCGCAGGTAGGAGCCGCAGCATCTGTATCAACCCCCCACTCTCCTCGCCGTCATCAAGTAGCACCCCCCCCCGCTCCTCACCATCAGCTGCACCAGGGCCCTCATGGATCAAGGTCCGCCACTGGTGGGAGCCATATCATCACTTCCAGGCCTCCTTGTTCTTCCTTAGGCTTTGTTCACACGTTGTGTTTTTGATATAAAAACGCACCAGTTTTCCATTTCGGTCAGGAATAAAGCCAATCGTGTGCAGGAGATTTCTGACATCTCATAGCTGTTGCTGGTGGTGTAAAAAGCTGCTTTAAAATTTGCATAAAACGTATAGAAAAATGCAGCAAGAACGCCGTGTTGCCATGTAGAGCCTAAGCGTCTCGGTAAAGACTAAGTGGTAGGTTGCCCATGTGACGAGTACATGGCGTGCATGGCATTGGGGCTTACCGCCCTTTTGGGTAAGTGGTGGCAGGATTCCACGCATGCCTAAAACTTTTGCATTGTACCCTGTACACCATGTCAATACACAGAGATCTGTTGTAAATGAAGAGTGATCTTCTAAAATAAAGTTAGCGTTTCGGAGAGGTTTATTTTTATTATTATTATTATTAATTTTTTTAAAGCGATATATATGTGGTTTTAGTCCTTTTACCTCCACCTTTTCCACCTGCGCCCCCACCTTCCCTGAGTACATGGGTGCTGGAGCTGCCCCCTTGCCTTGTTTTTGGTAGCCTTAGGAATTACTTTCATGTAGGGGTTCTTGTCTTGGGAATAATAAGATCCGCCGCTCTACGAGACCATATTTTTTTTTACAGCAATATTAATTAGTACTTTTAAAAGGGTTCATGTGCATAATAGTCTCGGGGCAGTTTTGTATATTATGAGTCCATTTTTTCAATACATTCTTAACGTTGAATTTAGAACAGCTGGTTTTATTATATATATAAAAATCATGTCAACTAATTTATTAGGGCTGTGCGATCCGCTGTATATTTTTGCATTATGGAGGCAGTAAACTGTAGTGTGATATCTGAGTATGAGAGATGAGGCCTAGTAGAGGGGATGCTGGACGCTAGGCCGGATAATGCAGGTCAAGAACACAGGGAGGATGTGAAGAAAGAGATATACGTGAGGAGAACGTGCAGGCCTCAGAAGGAAGGGTGAGATGGGGTGAGGGGGAGGAGTGTGCTGTAATACTGTAGAAATCCTGACACATACCACCCCCACCGCTCTCCCCCATACACCTAGTATTATACGGTATTATTTGGATATTACAACTGTTCTCCATGGTGACAGATCACTGGATGGTAGCAGATTGGGGAATTGCAGCCACCCCTCGCTTCAGGCCTGGCTGCTCCAGAGCGCGCTGGTAGGGGGGCTATAAGGGATGTTGGGGGGGAAATCCAGGTCCTGATTGATAGAGGAGGGGGGGAATGGGGAGAGGTGAAGAGTGCTGACTAAGAAAGACCTAGAGAACATGAAACCAAGACATTTTATGTATGGAAAAGAGAAAAATCTGAGATTGTAAGTGAACAAAATTTATTAATATTCGAAAGTAACATATTTTACCAGGCAAAGAAGAGGTATACTCCTGCATAGCAAAAAAAGAAGATAGGAGGTCATATTAATTCGGTATTCGAGATGAATTAATTTCCCAAAATTCATTCCGGCAGGAAGATTCAATCCAGGCAAATAAAACTGATCGATCTGAATGAAAACTGCCATGAAAAGACATTTGTTCAAAGGAATCTGTCAGCAGGTTTTTGCTATGTAAGCAGAGGACAGTATTGCTATAAGGGTTAAAAAAACAAAAAGCAATTGTGCTTCTCTTATCTGTGTGTGTGCTATTGTTTATGTCAGGGATCTCCACTTCCAGACCTTGAGGGCCGCAACCATGTCATGTTTTCAGGATTTCCTTAGTATTGGAATTGTGACCAGACCAGTGCAGGTGATTCAATTATCACCTGTGCAATAGTAAGGAAATACTGAAAATCTGACCCGTTTGCGGCCCTCGAGGCCGGGAGTTAGAGATCCCTGGTTTACGTAAGCTAAAAGGTTTATTACCCTGTGATTAGCATTACAGGACTTCCAGATCATGAGCAAGACAGTCCAACACGCCCCCTGCTGTAATTAACACCTCACTCCCAATGCACAATCTCTATAGAGAGCCTGGTGGGGACTGGGACAGCTCTTTGTCTATATACATTGTACATACAGAGCCTGGTGTGGTCGGGGGCAGCTCTCTGTCTATAGACATTGTACATACAGAGCCTGGTGTGGGCGGGGGCAGCTCTCTGTCTATAGACATTGTACATATAGAACCTGGTGTGGTCGGGGGCAGCTCTCTGTCTATAGGCATTATACATACAGAACCTGGTGTGGGCGGGGGCAGCTCTTTGTGTATAGACATTGTACATACAGAGCCTGGTGTGGGCGGGGGCAGCTCTCTGACTATGGACATTGTACATATAGAACCTGGTGTGGTCGGGGGCAGCTCTCTGTCTATAGACATTATACATACAGAACCTGGTGTGGGCGGGGGCAGCTCTTTGTGTATAGACATTGTACATACAGAGCCTGGTGTGGGCGGGGGCAGCTCTGTCTATAGACATTGTACATACAGAGCCTGGTGTGGGAGGGGCAGCCCTCTGTCTATAGACATTGTACATACAGAGCTTGGGGTGGGCGGGGGCAGCTTTCCCAGCTCTGCTACATGGCTGAATCTAAATGCTTTGAGTGTTTCGGAATGGCTTCAGCCAGTAATTTCTGTGAACTTCTTAGTATTTACAATCTCTTTGCCTACATTATGTTGCTCTCAGATGAGGTAGCAAAAACCTGCTGACAGATACCCTTTTAGGCTGCTTTCACATAACGATTTTTTCAGTTCCGATGCTGTCCGATCAAAATCGGACAGCATCGGACTGATTTTCGGACCCCATGCAGGCCTATGGGCATCGGACCGAATCGGATGTGCACTATATGCCATCCGATTTGGTCCGATCCGAATCTGCCCGATTTTTTTATCGGTGCAAAAATCGGAGCTTGCTCCGATTTTTGCACCGAAAATAAAATCTGACAGACTCGGATCGGACCAAATCGGATGGCATATAGTGCACATCCGATCTGACCCGATCAATTTAGCATGGGGCCCTATGGAGAAGGGTCCAAGGAAACATGTGATATCTCCTCGGACCGATTTTAGTGTACTGAGTATGCTCAGTACACTAAAATAGCTCCTAAAAGTAAATTAAGGGGTTAATAAAAAAAAAACAAAACTATGCTCACCTGTCCACGAGGCCCCCGGCGTCTCCCGGCGTCTCCGGTGTCTCCAGGTATCTTGCCGTCTGTGCTGAAAGACCTGCCGTGATGTCACAATCACATGACTGCCAGGAACCAATAGCCGGCAGTCATGTGATTGTGACATCACGAGAGGTCCTGGCAGCACAGAACAGCAAGATACCGGGAGACGCGCGACCGTGCAGGAGTCGTGGACAGGTGAGAGGAGGAGAGGAGAGGACAAGAGGAGAGGAGGAGAGGAAGAGAGGAAGAGAGGAGGGGAACACATGGGGGGATCGGAGGACACATGGGGGCAGCACATTGAAGGACTGGGGGAGGACACATAGGAGGACCGGGGGCCAAGAGGGGAGGACCGGGGGCCAAGAGGGGAGACACAGGGGATGAGAGGACCGGGGGCCAAGAGGGGAGACACAGGGGATGAGAGGACCGGGGGCCAAGAGGGGAGACACAGGACCGGGTGCCAAGAGGGGAAAACCGGGGGCCAAGAGAGGAGACACAGGGGATGAGAGGACCGGGGGCCAAGAGGGGAGACACAGGGGATGAGAGGACCGGGGGCCAAGAGGGGAGACACAGGGGATGAGAGGACCGGGGGCCAAGAGGGGAGACACAGGACCGGGGGCCAAGAGGGGAGACACAGGACCGGGGGCCAAGAGGGGAGGACCGGGAGAGAGACAGTGACAGCTCTCAGGGAGCGATCTGACAGGAGGGCGGGCATCCTATTTTCTGTCGGAATCGGACGCCTATTTGGCACCCGATTCCAGGCATTAGAAGAATCCGATGCTGTCCGATTTATATCGGACAGCATCGGATTTTACAAAATCGTTATGTGAAAGTAGCCTAAGCTGTGAGATCTCTTCAGACCCCGAAGACTAATAAATGGAGGGTCAAGAATGGATTATAAATGGAAAGCTTATATCACACCTGTGTTCGGCTCGCCATATACTCCATAAACTTTCTATTTTTTTTTTTATCACATTCCTGATTCTACACAGAATCCAGAAAAATAATACAACTTTAAGATTCTAGGTATAAAGAAATGCTCTCATTTAGGCAATCCCTTCCCCAAAGACAGCCGTCCTCAAAATCTACTTTATTAGAACCCCATTGTCCTATATGCTCCAGTATAAGGACCCATAGTATAGGACTTCTTTAAAGGGAACCAACCACCCCAAATGACACCCCGGACTGTTAATATGTGTCCATACACCCAGCAGACACATTTGGGGCAATCGTTTTTTCTAAAAAAACTGATTAGTAGAAGCTAAGTTATAGCTTTATAAACTTTAAAAAATCTTGCCGACTGGGTGTTACCTAGCTGCCGGGAGGTGGGGGTGTGGAGCGCTGCGCAATATGTACTACCTGGTCCGGTGTTGTCCCTGCAGTCCTGTCCGGTGCTGTCCCCGCTGCTCTGTCCGGTGCTGTGCCCGCTGCTCTGTCCGGTGCTGTGCCAGTGTACATGCTGTGCCCCAGGCCGGTAACATGATTATCGGTGCGGGCTCCGGGCTATGGGGATGCTTCCTGCTTCCTCCTGCCAATCCCCGCCCAGGGCAGCCCTGCACCAATGAGAACGCAGGGCCAGTGATGTCATGTAACCTCCCCTGCGCTGTGATTGGCTCAGGACCCGTGAGTCACGGGTCACAGCGGTGATCACATGACACAATGGCCCTGCGTTCTCATTGGTGCAGGGCTGCCCTGGGCGGGGATTGGCAGGAGGAAGCAGGAAGCGTCCCCATAGCCCGGAGCACGCACCGATAATCATGTTACCGGCCTGGGGCACAACATGTACACTGGCACAGCACCGGACAGAGCAGCGGGCACAGCACCGGACAGGACTGCAGGGACGACACCGGACCAGGTAGTACATGTTGTGCAGCGCTCCACCCCCCGGCAGCTAGGTAACGCCCAGTCGACAAGATTTTTTAAAGTTTATAAAGCTATATCTTAGCTTCTACTAATCAGTTTTTTTTAGCAAAAACGATTGACCCAAATGTGTCTGCTGGGTGTATGGACACATATTAACAGTCCGGGGGGGTCATTTGGGGTGGTTGGTTCCCTTTGAAGCATTTTTATTTCAGCAATGGAGGGCTGCTTTACATCCCTTGCCTCCAGTCTTATATTCACCTGATGCCATCTTCCTCTTTTTGCAGCGTTGCTCCAGTTGGTCTCCGGCCCTTTGTGACCTTCTGGCAGCTCCAGTCTTTTATGAAGCACGCCGAAGGTCACAACTTAATGCATCTCTATAAGAGCCTCTTTCTGGACTCGGTTTGACTCTCATAGACTTCTGGCCAGTGAGGAGTTACGGATACAAGATGGCACCACGGGACCAGAGCGACTCTGAAAAAGGATGAAACCGAGGATAATGATAAGAACAGGGACAGGGTACTTAGATTTAAAGCGACACACCAGCGCTGATAATAAACAGCAAAAAAAAACCGCTGGCTTGGTGCTTTAAGAGTACATATAAAATATATACCAAGCAAAGTTGTACCATGCTGCATGCAGGGTATCTAAACACTCTTTGCAAAATTCAAGGCCATGTTAACCTTTAATTCCACCCAGGGCAATGTATTTGACTGTCTGGCTTTAACTCGCCTGTATCCTGGGTGCGTTTGCTCCCCGGATAAGGATGGGAGCAGTTAATGGGGATTTTTCAGACTTTATCCAATGAATAATTCATTTCATACCTGAATCTCTTTATGCAGCAAATGCAATTTTATGTTCCCTCAAAGCTCCAATCAGTCCTCCCAGAGGAATTCATTGAGAATGCAAAGCGCAAGCTTATATAACAGAGCTGGAATCTGCATACATATTTGTGTATACTTATGAATGCATAGGTCTGTGTACAGTACTTTGCATTCACTTCATGGCATGTCAAAAGTGACATTTAAATGGTCTCAGGTTCACCCTTGATGGATCCTGATTTTGTGGATTTGTCCTTGAAACCTTTGTGACAATGAAAGATTAAGAAGTTACAATTGTTGTGCATTATGACAGATGAAAATATGACAGCAGTGCACTAGGAGGGATGGAGATAGGATGGCAGTGCACTAGGAGGGATGGGGATAGGATGGCAGTGCACTAGGAGGGATGGGGATAGGATGGCAGTGCACTAGGAGGGATGGGGATAGGATGGCAGTGCACTAGGAGAGATGAAGATATGACAGCAGTGCACTAGGAGAGATGAAGATATGACAGCAGTGCACTAGGAGGGATGGAGATAGGATGGCAGTGCACTAGGAGGGATGAAGATAGGATGGCAGTGCACTAGGAGGGATGAAGATAGGATGGCAGTGCACTAGGAGGGATGAAGATAGGATGGCAGTGCACTAGGAGAGATGAGGATAGGATGACGGTGCACTAGGAGAGATGAAGATAGGATGGCAGTGCACTAGGAGAGATGAAGATAGGATGGCAGTGCACTAGGAGGGATGAAGATAGGATGGCAGTGCACTAGGAGGGATGAAGATAGGATGGCAGTGCACTAGGAGAGATGAAGATATGACAGCAGTGCACTAGGAGGGATGAAGATAGGATGGTAGTGCATAAGGAGAGATGATGATAGGATGGCAGTGCACTAGGAGAGATGAAGATAGGATGGCAGTGCACTAGGAGAGATGAAGATAGGATGGCAGTGCACTAGGAGAGATGAAGATAGGATGGCAGTGCACTAGGAGAGATGAAGATAGGATGGCAGTGCACTAGGAGAGATGAGGATAGGATGGCAATGCACTAGGAGAGATGAAGATAGGATGGCAGTGCACTAGGAGAGATGAAGATAGGATGGCAGTGCACTAGGAGAGATGAAGATAGGATGGCAGTGCACTAGGAGAGATGAAGATAGGATGGCAGTGCACTAGGAGGGATGGAAATAGGATGGCAGTGCACTAGGAGGGATGGAGATAGAACGGCAGTGCACTAGGAGGGATGGAGAAATGACAGCAGTGCACTAGGAGAGATGAAGATAGGATGGCAGTGCACTAGGAGAGATGAAGATAGGATGGCAGTGCACTAGGAGAGATGGAGATAGGATGGCAGTGCACTAAGAGAGATGAAGATATGACAGCTGTGCACTAGGAGAGATGGAGATAGAACGGCAGTGCACTAGGAGAGATGAAGATAGGATGGCAGTGCACTAGGAGGGATGAAGATAGGATGGCAGTGCACTAGGAGAGATGAAGATAGGATGGCAGTGCACTAGGAGAGATGAAGATAGGATGGCAGTGCACTAGGAGGGATGGGGATAGGATGGCAGTGCATTAGGAGAGATGAAGATAGGATGGCAGTGCACTAGGAGAGATGAAGATAGGATGGTAGTGCATTAGGAGAGATGAAGATAGGATGGCAGTGCACTAGGAGGGATGAAGATAGGATGGCAGTGCACTAGGAGGGATGAAGATAGGATGGCAGTGCACTAGGAGAGATGAAGATAGGATGGCAGTGCACTAGGAGAGATGAAGATAGGATGGCAGTGCACTAGGAGAGATGAAGATAGGATGGCAGTGCACTAGGAGAGATGAAGATAGGATGGCAGTGCACTAGGAGAGATGAAGATAGGATGGCAGTGCACTAGGAGGGATGGGGATAGGATGGCAGTGCATTAGGAGAGATGAAGATAGGATGGCAGTGCACTAGGAGAGATGAAGATAGGATGGTAGTGCATTAGGAGAGATGAAGATAGGATGGCAGTGCACTAGGAGGGATGAAGATAGGATGGCAGTGCACTAGGAGGGATGAAGATAGGATGGCAGTGCACTAGGAGGGATGAAGATAGGATGGCAGTGCACTAGGAGGGATGAAGATAGGATGGCAGTGCACTAGGAGGGATGGAGATAGGATGGCAGTGCACTAGGAGAGATGAAGATATGACAGCAGTGCACTAGGAGAGATGAAGATAGGATGGCAGTGCACTAGGAGAGATGAAGATATGACAGCAGTGCACTAGGAGGGATGGAGATAGGATGGCAGTGCACTAGGAGGGATGAAGATAGGATGGCAGTGCACTAGGAGGGATGAAGATAGGATGGCAGTGCACTAGGAGGGATGAAGATAGGATGGCAGTGCACTAGGAGGGATGAAGATAGGATGGCAGTGCACTAGGAGAGATGAGGATAGGATGACGGTGCACTAGGAGAGATGAAGATAGGATGGCAGTGCACTAGGAGAGATGAAGATAGGATGGCAGTGCACTAGGAGGGATGAAGATAGGATGGCAGTGCACTAGGAGAGATGAAGATATGACAGCAGTGCACTAGGAGGGATGAAGATAGGATGGTAGTGCATAAGGAGAGATGATGATAGGATGGCAGTGCTCTAGGAGAGATGAAGAAATGATAGCAGTGCACTAGGAGAGATGACTGCATATTAGTGACCTAATACACTAGGGCAATTAAAGAGGATCAGTTACTAGATCAAAAGTGCAATTTGTGCTCTTATTTTATTTCCACTGCTCTCCTGAGTGTCCTGTTTTTTTTTTATTTTTTTTTTTTTTTTTAGTTTTCCATACAGATCCATAGATATAGGTCTTTTTATTCAGTGAAATTTGTATGGGCCTTACCAAGGGGGTGTTGCTCACATGGTAATTTTGCAGAGTAGCCAAAAGACATGCCTTACGTGAATCCTGTGAACGAGCCCCCTTGCTAAAGGCCATACAAATTTTAATCCCGTTCTATGGAACTAGATTTAAAAACATGAAGTACATGGAGAGCAACAGGAATAAAAGAAGAGCAAAAAATGGCCACTTTTGACTTAGTGATAGCTCCTTTATTAATAAAGAATCAGAAGAGATACATAGAGAGGTGACACTACTGTACTTGGAGTGGCATGGCTGACCTTAGTGGATAAGATGTAGGAGTGACACTACTGCAGTGCAAGCAACAAAATGAAATGGTGACACCTGTAGAATAGAGACATGAAGAAGTGACAAAGGCGCTAGATGAGACAACGAGCAGATACTGGTAGAACAGTAATGCACTAATATAGTTAATTATAGGCCATGATAATATTTCATTAAAGAAATACTAAAGTTTGACACTTGTACATTATAGGAAAGTATTGTAATATTGAATTTAAAGCAAAACTGAGCCAGCTGTAGAGACCAAGAGATGATCCAGCTGGTCAGTGATTTATTGGTGAAAACAATAGTCCACAAATGATGACGAGGTGACATCACTGTGTCCTGCCCAGAAACCATGAGCTGGAGTAGTGATTCCAATGCTCTAGGAGAAATGAAGAAATGCAATAGGAGATGGACATGAGATCCGAATTTATTGGTTTTGATAAACATGTGTTACCAATTGTTTAGGTGAGATGAAATGATGGAAATAATGTACAGGGAGTGGTTCTGGTGGTTTTGGAGAGATGATGGGGTGACAAAGTTAATCTAGAAAAGATAAAGAAGTAATAGCTGTAGTCTAGGAGAGATGAAGGGATGATACCTGTAGTCTAGGACAGATGAAGGGATGATACCTGTAGTCTAGGACAGATGAAGACATGATACCTGTAGTCCAGGAGAGATGAAGACATGATACCTGTAGTCTAGGAGAGATGAAGGAATGATACCTGTAGTCCAGGAGAGATGAAGGGATGATACCTGTAGTCTAGGACAGATGAAGGGATGATACCTGTAGTCTAGGACAGATGAAGGGATGATACCTGTAGTCCAGGAGAGATGAAGACATGATACCTGTAGTCCAGGAGAGATGAAGAGATGATGTCTGTAGTCTAGGAGAGATGAAGGAATGATACCTGTAGTCTAGGAGAGATGAAGAGATGATACCTGTAGTCTAGGAGAGATGAAGAGATGATACCTGTAGTCCAGGAGAGATGAAGACATGATACCTGTAGTCTAGGAGAGATGAAGGAATGATACCTGTAGTCCAGGAGAGATGAAGGGATGATACCTGTAGTCTAGGAGAGATGAAGGGATGATACCTGTAGTCTAGGAGAGATGAAGGGATGATACCTGTAGTCCAGGAGAGATGAAGACATGATACCTGTAGTCCAGGAGAGATGAAGAGATGATGTCTGTAGTCTAGGAGAGATGAAGAGACGATACCTGTAGTCTAGGAGAGATGAAGAGATGATACCTGTAGTCTAGGAGAGATGAAAGGATGATACCTGTAGTCCAGGAGAGATGGAGGGATGATGCCTGTAGTCTAGGACAGATGAAGATATGATACCTGTAGTCCAGGAGAGATGAAGAGATGATGCCTGTAGTCTAGGAGAGATGAAGAGACGATACCTGTAGTCCAGAAGAGATGAAGAGATGATGCCTGTAGTCTAGGAGAGATGAAGAGATGATGCCTGTAGTGTAGGAGAGATGAAGAGATGATACCTGTAGTCTAGGAAAGATGGAGGGATGATGCCTGTAGTCTAGGAGAGATGAAGAGATGATGCCTGTAGTCTAGGAGAGATGAAGAGATGATACCTGTAGTCTAGGAGAGATGAAGAGATGATGCCTGTAGTCTAGGAGAGATGAAGAGATGATGCCTGTAGTCTAGGAGAGATGAAGAGATGATACCTGTAGTCTAGGAGAGATGAAGAGATGATGCCTGTAGTCTAGGAGAGATGAAGGGATGATACCTGTAGTCCAGGAGAGATGTAGAGATGATACCTGTAGTCCAGGAGAGATGAAGAGATGATGCCTGTAGTCTAGGAGAGATGAAGGGATGATACCTGTAGTCCAGGAGAGATGGAGGGATGATACCTGTAGTCCAGGAGAGATGAAGAGATGATATCTGTAGTGTAGGAGAGATGGAGGGATGATACCTGTAGTCTAGGAGAGATGAAGGGATGATACCTGTAGTCTAGGAGAGATGAAGAGATGATACCTGTAGTGTAGGAGAGATGGAGGGATGATACCTGTAGTCTAGGAGAGATGAAGGGATGATACCTGTAGTCTAGGAGAGATGAAGAGATGATACCTGTAGTCCAGGAGAGATGAAGAGATGATGCCTGTAGTGTACGACAGATGAAGAGATGATGCCTGTAGTCTAGGAGAGATGAAGGATGATACCTGTAGTCTAGGAGAGATGAAAGGATGATACCTGTAGTCCAGGAGAGATGAAGAGATGATACCTGTAGTCCAGGAGAGATGAAGGGATGATACCTGTAGTCTAGGAGAGATGAAGGGATGATACCTGTAGTCTAGGAGAGATGAAGAGATCGATACCTGTAGTCCAGGAGAGATGAAGGATGATACCTGTAGTCTAGGAGAGATGAAAGGATGATACCTGTAGTCCAGGAGAGATGAAGAGGATGATACCTGTAGTCTAGGAGAGATGAAAGGATGATACCTGTAGTCCAGGAGAGATGGAAGGATGATGCCTGTAGTCAGGACAGATGAAGAGATGATGCCTGTAGTTAGGAGAGATGAAGGGGATGATACCTGTAGTCTAGGAGAGATGGAGAGATGATGCCTGTAGTCTAGGAGAGATGAAGGAATGATACCTGTAGTCTAGGATAGATGAAGACATGATACCTGTAGTCTAGGAGAGATGGAGGATGATGCCTGTAGTCTAGGAGAGATGAAGAGATGATGCCTGTAGTCCAGGAGAGATGAGAGATGATGCCTGTAGTCCAGGAGAGATGTAGAGATGATGCCTGTAGTCTAGGAGAGATGAAGAGATGATGCCTGTAGTCTAGGAGAGATGAAGGATGATACCTGTAGTCCAGGAGAGATGTAGAGATGATACCTGTAGTCTAGGAGAGATGAAGAGATGATGCCTGTAGTCTAGGAGAGATGAAGAGATGATCCTGTAGTCTAGGAGAGATGAAGAGATGATGCCTGTAGTCTAGGAGAGATGAAGAGATGATACCTGTAGTCTAGGAGAGATGAAGAGATGATGCCTGTAGTCTAGGAGAGATGAAGGGATGATACCTGTAGTCCAGGAGAGATGTAGAGATGATGCCTGTAGTCTAGGAGAGATGAAGAGATGATACCTGTAGTCCTAGGAGAGATGAAGAGATGATGCCTGTAGTCTAGGAGAGATGAAGGGATGATACCTGTAGTCCAGGAGAGATGAGGGATGATACCTGTAGTCTCAGGAGAGATGAAGAGATGATACCTGTAGTGTAGGAGAGATGGAGGGATGATACCTGTAGTCTAGGAGAGATGAAGGGATGATACCTGTAGTCTAGGAGAGATGAAGAGATGATACCTGTAGTGTAGGAGAGATGAGGGATGATACCTGTAGTCTAGGAGAGATGAAGGGATGATACCTGTAGTCTAGGAGAGATGAAGAGATGATACCTGTAGTCCAGGAGAGATGAAGAGATGATAGCCTGTAGTGTACGACAGATGAAGAGGTGATACCTGTAGTCTAGGAGAGATGAAGGGATGATACCTGTAGTCTAGGAGAGATGAAGAGATGATACCTGTAGTCCTAGGAGAGATGAAGAGATGATGCCTGTAGTCTAGGAGAGATGGAGGGATGATACCTGTAGTCTAGGAGAGATGAAGGGATGATACCTGTAGTCTAGGAGAGATGAAGAGATGATACCTGTAGTCAGGAGAGATGAAGAGATGATGCCTGTAGTGTACGGACAGATGAAGAGATGATACCTGTAGTCTAGGAGAGATGAAGAGATGATACCTGTAGTCCAGGAGAGATGAAGAGATGATACCTGTAGTCCAGGAGAGATGAAGAGATGATGCCTGTAGTCTAGAGAAGAGATTGAGAGAGAGAAGATACCTGTAGTCTAGGAGAGATGAAGGGATGATACCTGTAGTCCAAGGAAGAGTGAGTAGGAGATGAATACCTGTAGTGTAGGAGAGATGAAGGGATGATGCCTGTAGTCTAGGAGAGATTGAAGGGATGATACCTGTAGTCTAGGAGAGATGAGAGATGATACCTGTAGTCTAGAGGATGAGAATGAAGAGATGAAATGATCTGTAGTCTAGGAGAGATGAAGAGATGATGCCTGTAGTCCAGGAAAGATGAAGAGATGATACATGTAGTCCAGGAAAGATGAAGGGATGATGCCTGTAGTCTAGGAGAGATGAAGAGATGATGCCTGTAGTCCAGAAGAGATGAAGAGATGATACCTGTAGTCCAGGAGAGATGAAGAGATGATACCTGTAGTCCAGGAGAGATGAAGAGATGATACCTGTAGTCCAGGAGAGATGGAGGGATGATACCTGTAGTCCAGGAGAGATGAAGAGATGATACCTGTAGTCTAGGAGAGATGGAGGGATGATACCTGTAGTCTAGGAGAGATGAAGAGATGATACTTTTCGTTTAGGAGAGATATAGATGAGATAACAGCTCTTTTTATCTCTTCTAGACCATCAGTATACCACTACTGGTTTATGAGAGTTATACAATACTGACAAACATTTTAGACAGTAGTGAAAAAAATGCTGCAAAAGTATGAATGCTTTAAAAATAGAAGAATTCATGTTTTACTATTCCTGTAGATGCTGCACCAATGGTCTAGGAGAGATACCAAGGTGACAACATTGGTCTAGAAAAGGTAAAGAGCTGATATCAATCACAAGTGGTTTAGGAGCTTGCACTAGTGGACTAGGAAAGATGAAGAGTTTACACCAGTAGTCTTATATTGATGAAGTGTTGATGTAAGTGGTTTAGGAGATACAAGTTACACCAGCTGTCCAGGAATGGTGACGAGGTGACACAATTGGTCGAGGATACATGAAGAGATGACACTAGTTTGTCTGGAAAGGTTGAAGGTGGTGATACCGTGGTCAAGTAAGATGAGGTGTTGACAAAAATGAGTTATGGTTGTTTTGGGTTGGATATAGACTTCCATTAGTGTGGGTCAGTAATATCGATCTGAGAGGTTGATTTGATAACCTGTTTGCTATGTCGACCCATAACTTGTTACCTGAGTTCCGTATGATGTCAACTGTGCGGGGTAGAACTGCTGAGTAATAATAAGTTTTGATATTCCGTGCGCCCATTCCCCCATTAGCTCTTGGGAGCGTCAGGGTGCGGGGATTTATACGATGTTTTGCGTTTTTCCATATGTAAGTGAAGAATAAAGAATTGACCTTTGCCAGATAGGTATTCGGGACATGGATAGGGACCATGGAGAAAAGGTATGTGAGTTTAGGTAAGATCAGGCTTTTAAGTAGGTTTTTTCGTCCTGTCCATGATAGGAAAGGATCGCGCCAAGTTTTCATGGTAGCTATTACTTTGTCTTATAGGGAATATAATTAAGGGGTAATAGGTCTTTGTGGGATCTACTTATTTTGATGCCTAGGTAGGTGATGTGGCGTTTAGACCAGGAAAAGGCATATAGTGTTTTTATTTGGATAAGGATTGTGGTGGTACATTCAGGTCTAGAGCTTCTGATTTTGACTCATTTATTTTGATATTGGTGAGTGCACTATATTCATCAAAGATCTGCATCAAGGCAGGAAACTTTTGAGAGGGTTAGACATCAGTACCAGTAGATCATCGGCGAAGACAGCTGTTTTGTGGTGTGTGTCTCCTATTTTGATGCCCGTTACTTCTTTATCGAGTTGTTTGTTGGCCAGTAGGGGTTCCATTGCTAATATGAACAAAATTGGGGACAATGGGCATCCCTGTCTTGTGCCATTGTGGATGACGAATCCAAATACCCACCCTCCAACTAATCCTGGATAAAACCAGTCAACTACCGTATATAATATGGCGGAAATAATAGCCTAAGGCTATCTTCACATTTGCGTTTGTGTCTGCATGCTGATGGCATGCAGACACAAACGCAGTGCAAAGCAGGGTCATTTGATGTGACCGCAGCGGAGAATGTCCGCCTGCGGACACATCACTGTGCAGCCCGGGCAGCCAATCGGTGGTGTCCGGGGGCGGGCCGGAGGCGGAGATCAGCGGCGGAGATCTCCTCCTCCCCGCCGCCGGTAAGCTCCGGGACATGTCAGCGGGGTTAACCCCGCTGACATGTCCCGGAGCTTACTGGCGGCGGGGAGGAGGAGATCATCAGTGGCTCAGCTGATCTCCCGGTGGTCGTCGGTGATCTCCTGTGACATCACCAGCGGCCACCGGGAGATTTTTCAATGGGTCTGCAGCGTTCTCCTGCGCTGTCAAGCGCAGAACACTGCGGACCCATTGACTCCAATGCATTCTTTGTGCGCTTGGGGACGCTTGCTGATTTTCCAAGGTCCCCGGGCGCACAAAAAATGCAACATGCTACGTCCCGGGTGCGGACGGGGGACCCTGGAGGGAGCAGATATCTTCCGCATCTGCACCCGAACGCAGCAAACGCAGGCACTATGCGTTCCTATGTTAAACATAGGAACGCAGTGCGCATGCGTTTGACTGCATATGGGAACGCAGCATACGCTGCCTTCCCATACGCAAATGAGAATGCAGCCTTTTAGAGACCATTAGCAAGCCTAGTTACTTTTTAGAAACAGCTACTACTCAAAGCCACCATAACCTAGTATCGACCTTACCTTGCATCCTGTATGGTCACATACATCTCCCCCACCCTAACCTACCCTATCCCCCCCACCCCCTTATCTGTGTTTTTCAGTCTCTTTCCTTGTCTTTTCTAATCATTTATTCTATATCATTAATCAACTGTCTGTAATGATTTTTGCAAAGCAATAAAAGGAATTTTTGAAATTAAATGAAACAGGATTATAGGGGCATTAAAATCTTAAATGGAAGATGCTGGATTTGACTTCTGTAGGAGAGCTCTTAGTATCTGGGGATATGTTTTGCAGATTCAATGCTCATTGAAAGTCATTTTTTCCTTTCTTAGAAGCTGCTAAGAAGCACGATAATTATTCAAGAAATATTTCACACCCGAATATTTTATCACTCCATAATCTGCACCTGGGCTGAGTAACCCGAAACGTTCACACCAGCAGATGTGACAAGAGCTCTGTAGTAGAAGCTTCACAATTGTACTCCAGATCCAGTCTGCAGAAGGGAACATCATCTGCTCTTGTTTGTAGATGTATAAATCACTACTGGAGCTAGGAGAAATCTGAAAATATTGAGGTCGTAATGAGGGGAACAATACCTGTTATATTTAGGCAGATCTGCTACATACATTATTAAAGAAATCTCTTAAGCCCCATCACACATAGCGATCTCGCTATGTTTGACACGCAGCAGTGACCGGGCCCCGCTGTGACATCGCCGATCGTGTCGGAATAGCCTGGACCATTTTTTGATCGTCGGGTTCCCACTGGCCAGCATGCATCGGTGTGTGTGACGCCTTAACAACGACCTCGTTGGCAACTCAGAACTCAGCCACGTAGGTCAGAGTCGTCAGACTAGCTGCTGTGTGACAGGGTCCCAACGACCGCCGAGGTCGTTATATGAGTCGCTGTAACGTTGCTGCATCGTTGAGTAGATCTGACTGAGTGACATCTCACCAGCGACCACGTAGCGACGCTCCAGCGATCCTTACCAGGTCGTATCGTTGTCTGGGGTCGCCAAGTGTGATGGGACCCTTACACCTGATGAGGCTGGTGTATTGGCCTTGATAATCTAGAATGGCTTTATAATCCTTTCCTCATTTTGCGAGTCCAGCTACAGCTCATTTTAACAGAGATTCTGACACAGATTGCCAAAGTACCGTAAGTACACCGGCTTCATTGGGTCTAAGAATGATTTATTAATGTGTATGGTTTGTATTCTGATACACACTCCTAGAAAATGTGAATTCTCTTTAGCAGAGAAGATTTTGACTATGAGCCTTATGCAGGTTCATGTGGTCCATGGTGATTTATTGGAGGTCTACCCTAACCTGAGTCCATGCATCTCATGGGGGTTATAGTACTGTAGCAAAAGCACAATCTGCCACTTTGGTCTATGTATTTGTCTGTCTGTCTGCCTGTCTGTCTATACATACAAAGGTACTTTTATATGCAGGTTGTACTGATATTTTAAAGTATACATGGACCCACATGGAAGAATATTTTTCTGTATACATACAGTTAGGGCCAGAAATATTTGGACAGTGACACAAGTTTTGTTATTTTAGCTGTTTACAAAAACATGTTCAGAAATACAATTATATAATAATATGGGCTGAAAGTGCACACTCCCAGCTGCAATATGAGAGTTTCCACATCCAAATCGGAGAAAGGGTTTAGGAATTATAGCTCTGTAATGCATAGCCTCCTCTTTTTCAAGGGACCAAAAGTAATTGGACAATGGACTCTAAGGGCTGCAATTAACTCTGAAGGCATCTCCCTCGTTAACCTGTAATCAATGAAGTAGTTAAAAGGTCAGGGGTGGATTCCAGGTGTGTGGTTTTGCATTTGGAATATGTTGCTGTGACCAGACAACATGCGGTCAAATGAACTCTCAATTGAGGTGAAGCAGAACATCCTGAAGCTGAAAAAAAAGAAAAAATCCATCAGAGAGATAGCAGACATGCTTGGAGTAGCAAAATCAACAGTTGGGTACATTCTGAGAAAAAAGGAATTGACTGGTGAGCTTGGGAACTCTAAAAGGCCTGGGCGTCCACGGATGACAACAGTGGTGGATGATCGCCGCATACTTTATTTGGTGAAGAAGAACCCGTTCACAACATCAACTGAAGTCCAGAACACTCTCAGTGAAGTAGGTGTATCTGTCTCTAAGTCAACAGTAAAGAGAAGACTCCATGACAGTAAATACAAAGGGTTCACATCTAGATGCAAACCATTCATCAATTCCAAAAATAGACAGGCCAGAGTTAAATTTGCTGAAAAACACCTCAAGAAGCCAGCTCAGTTCTGGAAAAGTATTCTATGGACAGATGAGACAAAGATCAACCTGTACCAGAATGATGGGAAGAAAAAAGTTTGGAGAAGAAAGGGAACGGCACATGATCCAAGGCACACCACATCCTCTGTAAAACATGGTGGAGGCAACGTGATGGCATGGGCATGCATGGCTTTCAATGGCACTGGGTCACTTGTGTTTATTGATGACATAACAGCAGACAAGAGTAGCCGGATGAATTCTGAAGTGTACCGGGATATACTTTCAGCCCAGATTTAGCCAAATGCTGCAAAGTTGATTGGACGGCGCTTCATAGTACAGATGGACAATGACCCCAAGCATACAGCCAAAGCTACCCAGGAGTTCATGAGTGCAAAAAAGTGGAACATTCTGCAATGGTCAAGTCAATCACCAGATCTTAACCCAATTGAGCATGCATTTCACTTGCTCAAATCCAGACTTAAGACGGAAAGACCCACAAACAAGCAAGACCTGAAGGCTGCGGCTGTAAAGGCCTGGCAAAGCATTAAGAAGGAGGAAACCCAGCGTTTGGTGATGTCCATGGGTTCCAGACTTAAGGCAGTGATTGCCTCCAAAGGATTCGCAACAAAATATTGAAAATAGAAATATTTTGTTTGGGTTATGTTTATTTGTCCAATTACTTTTGACCTCCTAAAATGTGGAGTGTTTGTAAAGAAATGTGTACAATTCCTACATTTTCTAACAGATATTTTTGTTCAACCCTTCAAATTAACGTTATAATCTGCACTTGAATTCTGTTGTAGAGGTTTCATTTCAAATCCAATGTGGTGGCATGCAGAGCCCAACTCGCAAAAATTGTGTCACTGTCCAAATATTTCTGGCCATAACTGTATAGACCTACAAAAAGTCTCCACTAGATTAAGGCAGCCCCTATAATGACATTACATACCAAAAGGATTAAATTTTTCAAAAAAATAGTAGTGACAACATTGCATCATATAGGGAAAAATATGAGGGATAATAATGGTAATAAAATATAAAGTTTATTAGTATGAATAAATAACCATAAATTAAGCAAAAAATTGGAGAGAATAAGATTAAAAGCATGGATAAGGAGCGTGTGAAGAGAGAAACATATAGGGATCCCAAATTCTCTATCACAAAAGGGCGTGAAAAAGGTCCCTCTAACTATGCACCCACTAGGAGAGAATGATATGGCATAAAATGCAAAAATAGATAAATAGTAACTGAGGACAAAGAATTATATAAGCAAAAGATATATATATATATTATATATATATATATATATATATATTACATGAAAAGCCCAAACATTGACTATAAATTAAGATTAAAGCTTTATACGTTGAATAAAGATCATAAGCCCATAAACATGTAATAATAAAGATATGCATTAAATAAATATGCTAATGGAGTGAACAGGCAAAATAATAAATTCAACAATACCATGGTACTCTAAATAGAGTGATATTCACATGACAAAAAAAGCGGGGACCAATGACCAGTAAGGGTTGGTGTGATCACCAATACAAAATTACCTTGAGACATGATGACATAATAGGATAAAGCCAAGGGGGCACAGAGAGAGGCGCAAAAGCTCCTCGCCACATGTTTCGCCGCAATGGGCTTCGTCAGGAGTTTTCTATATACAATAGTTTGTTTTGTGGTTACAGTTCTATGAGCTATTCTAGGTTATTGACATATACTTTATGTTAGAGCAATATGGGTTAGTGGTAGATTGAAAGGTTTCGAGTGAACACTAGTGATGAGCGAGCACTAAAATTCTCGGGTGCTCGGTGCTCTGGCCGAGCATCTCAAGATACTCTTGTACTCGGCCAGAGCACCGAGCCCAATGTAAGTCAATGAGTGACAGGCTCTGCCCACAGACTTCCGGTTATAAAAAGAGTAATTCCGGAAAAGGGCGGGAGGGGGGGCTTTTTCAAATCGCCGCAGCATATAACACCTTGCTGTGGCCCCCAGAGGGATCCTATCAATTAATCTGCTCCCTGTATGGTGCCAGCTCACGGTGTGCACTGAAGGGAGCTGTGTACATGTATCAGATCGCTACTTATTACCGAGCGGTCCGAGCATCTCGGCAGTACTCGGTGCTCGCCGAGTACCGAGATACTCGTGCGAGTACCGAGTAGCGCCGAGCATACTCGCTCATGACTAGTGAACACATCTCTGTGTGAGAAACTCTATAGTAAGAATATTGAAACAGTAAGGTTTAGAGTGGGCATAGTGGGGGTTAGAATGCAAATGTTGTATTGAAGATGGTATCTATGCTTTCTCAACTGAGGCTTCTGAATTGTACCTACCTATTGTGTAATATTATATAATAAATAATATCAAGCAGTGGTCTGTAATTGAGTAACGTTTTGATCCGGTATACATAGTATCTTAGTCAGGGGCTGGCTGGCAAATTTCAGCCGGGGGGACAAGCACACTGCAGTGGCCGATGAACAGTGATCTTCAGGGGCAGAGTGGCCTCCCAGACCAACATGACAGATGACTGGGTGGCCCAAAAACTGCTGCTTGACCCCTGGCCTGGGGGGCATCTGCACCCCTGCCCCCTGGGCCTGCCAGCCCCTGATCTTAACAGACATGCAACTCTTGAGCTGTTCAATCCTTGACAAGTGTCCAGGATTGAGTGTAACATCCAAAATGCCAGACACATGTACTAATAAGACTGGATGTACAAGGTGACTTGCAACATCAACTCTCAGATAAGTCACCAAGTAGCGTAAAAACTTGCTGTAAAAAAATCCAGCAGGTTGCAATCACTTTATGTCGTGTGCTCCAATTTGACCCTATTGACTGTCATTATATGCAATGTGTCGTGCACCCCTCCCCTAATAGAGATTGATTGCTTCTTCCCAACAGACTGTCTACTCAAGTGCTGAAAAGTACAAGTACCTTCTTATAATGGACTAGAAAGAATACGATTGTGGTAGAGGAAAATGCATTGTGTTATAGATGCACTCACCGTACTTTTGGCTACAAAATATTTTTTTGCAATTGGGTTTCATTCAAAATTTTGCACCATTTGATTTTACTTTATCTTTATTTCTGTATCTTCAACTTTGGTGTAATCTAAAGTCATAAATCAGCTGAGAGGAGCTCGGAAAGAGACAGATAATAGAGTTTCCACTTCAGAACATAACAACCAGCTCACTGACAGTTTCTTAGTTAACTCATTTTGCAGTCAGCAGTAGACAGTGTAACGCAGAGGCTACAGGAGGCAAATGGTGCAAAATGTTTCAATGAAACCCAACTGGGAAAATAATGTTTAGCCCCAAATTCATGTATTATAATAAAAAAAATTGTCCCCAATATCGGTCAACCCCTTTAAACCACTGTTTGGATCTAGCAGAGGATAGGTGATAACTTGATGATCAATGGGTCACTAGGGGGATCCCACCACTAGCACCATAGTCCATCTCCACCATAGACATGGAATGGAGCAGAAGCCAGGGATGTTCACCTCCGCCCCTTTAAGAAGAACTTGGGATGAGTTAACTGGGAATCCATCAGTGAGCTCGTTCTGGCAGGAGAGTTTGTACCTCTTTGTCTTCTATTTTAGCTTCTACACATTGATCGATGATTACAAAACACATTGCATTGAATGTGAAAAGACAGAACATCCAAAAATTGTAATTAAATCCAATTGAAACAATTATTTTTAGTTAAAAAAAAACATTAATTAAAAAAGGAACTCCTTTAATACTTGCTGAAGTATGAGTAACAGGGCAATCCAGCATGAAAACCCCAAAGTGGACACATTCTAGATATAAGATAGTGAGTTCAAACTGACATGGAGGGTGTTTTGTCCCCGCAGGCTGGGAGAGGATTTCTACCGGGAGGCCATAGAACATTGCCGCAGTTATAACGCCCGTCTGTGTGCAGAGAGAAGTATGAGGCTGCCGTTCCTGGACTCCCAGACTGGCGTGGCCCAGAACAACTGCTATATCTGGATGGAGAAGACACACAGAGGACCAGGTACGGAAGAAAACGCATCATCAAATAACAATAGGGCTTCTCAGTGTTTCTTAAAGGGAATCTGTCTGCAGTTTTTTGCTGAGAACAGCATGATGCATAAGTTAAAAAAAACAAAACAAAAAGCAATTGTGCTTCTGTTATCAATTACTTAAACTAATGGCTTTATCACCTTGTGACTAACATTGCAAAACTAAAAAGTGGGCAGGGCAGTCCGGCACGCCTCCTGCTGTGATTGACACCTCGCTGTCAATGCACAGTATTATTTATTTAGAGGCTGGTGTGGACAGTAGGTAGCAGCTATCTCAGCTAAGCTACATGCCTGAAACGAAATGCATTGATTGTGTCAAACTGCTCCACCCAGTAAACATAGTTAATAATTGTTGGATTCACAGTGATTCTATGCCTAATCATGTTGCTCTTAGATGGATAGCCTAAAACCTCTGGCGATTCTCTGAAATAATACCATCCTCATTAAATATTTTTTAAATGTTCCTTCCTCACATGTCTTGAAGGTCCGTAGGGTCTAAGTCCTGAGCACCCCAACGTGACCTCAACAAACTGGCCTCGGGACATGCTAATTAGTGTATAGGGTTACAAGCTTTCTACGAGCCTCACACCCAGTAATGAGCTGACCACACAGGTATCCTGCTGTTTGGCCCCCAGTGATCAGCAGTAAACAAACTGTACATATCCAGAGGATGAATAGAAGAAGTTTGCCCCGGAAAATCAATTAGCTGTACATGTAAAATGCAGATATGTTGGGTCTAATCTAAGCAAAAAACACCCCTTGTCGTCAATTTAAGCCATAAATATCAGTTTTTATTTGTGCTCAAGTTGATGTACAACTAATAATTGATATCACATCAGTTGTCATCCGGCGTTTTCATTGATAGCTACTGCAAAACTGGTGGACCAGATTGAAAAGTGCAGCTTGTAGCATTTCTGTTCTGGCTCTTCGAAGGGTCCAAAAGAAGAACTAATGCACCAGATGAGCGTGCACAATCCCATAGGAATCTATGGGACTGCCCTCGCATCAGTTTTCCCTCCCCTCTGGCTAGATAGTGTTAGGTCCCCTGGCACCGCTCCTCAGCTCACCTTCCCTGGCTCTGCATCCTCTGCTGCTCTGCCGGTTGGGCTTCCGGCGTCCAGGTGTGCTGTATCTCGGAGCCATCGCCGGGTCTCCTTCCTGTCTGCCGGTCAGCGGGTTCACACACCAGCACACTACAATGAATGGTGTAATGAGCGGCGCACTGGGCGCGGCCGCGCTCCTTCCCTGTGAGTCTAGGGGCCGGCATGGCTCATCCTGAAACTCTCCTTGGCCAATAGCTGTCCATCCTCTGGTATATCAGGCCGCCTCCACTGTTGGGAGGTGATAATAATTGTGTTAGTAAGCTTCTGCTTCTCTGGCTGTTAGTCAGGCCCTCCTTGTGCTCTCCTCCGGTGGAACCCGTTCCAGCTCTTCTAGCCCAGGGCTCTGGTGCCTCAGATCCTTCTTAGCCTTACCTTAGTATAGGCTAACCCTACGAGCCCCCCCCCTTGGTACTAGCAGCTGTAGTATTTAGACCCCCTGGGCTTGCCCCTGACAATCCCTCGTATAGCGTTGGATAAACTACTGTAGGACCAACTTACCCAGGGAAGTTCGGTACCATAGCCCAGTGGGTCCACTCTAGGGCGCCTCCCCCTGGAAGCGTGACAGTAAATCGAAAGGCCAAGGACTAAGACACCTTCGGTATTTTTTTTTACTTAAAAGCACGCATTTTGAGCTAAAATATTATTGCGTTTGTTGCACATTGCTGGCATGCAGAATGAACTAACAGAGAATCTGTCAGTGAGCTCGTTTTTGGGGAGGTTGTAGTTATTTTATGGTTTTTTTCTGAATTCCTCTTTGCTGAATTATCATCATCTCAGAGCACTTGAAAGTTTAGCTGAACTTTGATGTGGTCATAAATCAGATGACAAAAGTGCAGAAAAAGACTTAAAAGTGTAGGGGCTCACAGATGGATTGTCAGTAAAGTCAGTGAGCAACATTCAGGAAAATAAAGTCTCTAGGTGCAAATCAATGCAACATTTGTGATGTTCTTTAGCCATTGGCTCATCCAGTTATAGATGTTCGTTCCCTGTGCTGAGATGACAAACCGCTATTATATTAACACCCTGAATTTCTTCTGTCTCTTGTAGGGTTGTCGCCGGGTCAGATCTATACATATCCTGCTCGATGCTGGAGGAAGAAAAGGCGGCTGGACATATTAGAGGATCCTCGTCTGAGGCCCTGTGAGTTTAAGCTTGGTAAGAAGTTAGTTTGGGGGGCCCAGGTGTTATCATGTTCTGCCATCGTGGGACCTGCAACACATTGGCCATCAGGTATGAGAGACTACGAAGAGCGAGTATGAACATTACTTCTCATTTTAGAGTTCCCATATAGGAGCCACAAATGTCCATGTCATGGTTCAGCTGGGCAAAATAAGATTAAAACTATTGTCCACGGCAGCGGTAGGTGAAGTCCAGCAAATATATATTTACTACAAGACTCTAGTTTATAAAAAGAGTAAGGAAAAAATTACACAAGTCATGATGAAAGACAGTAAAATAAGGGGATGGAGGTCATTGAAAGGGTTGTACCAGGTTTAGAAGTTATCCCTTTTCTACAGTATGCTGGTACCCCCAACAATCTTGAAGACCCTTGCTCTGGAGAGCCCCATGTGAATTGAGCGGTGGTTGATCATGTGCACCTTTACGCCAATCATTCTTAAGGAGATCACCGGAGTTAGCGAAGTGCAGTCTTTGACCAGTCTTAAGCTACCGTCACACACAACAACGCAACAGCGATCCCGACAACGATAACGGTGCGTCATTACCTGGTCGCTGGGGAGCTGTCAAACAGACAGATCTCCCCAGGGACCAGGGAGCCACCTCCACATCGCTGGAAGCAGGAGGACATTGGTAACTATGATAAACAGCGAGTATCTAGGCAGCGCGCGCTGCCTAGATACCCTCTGTTTATCATAGTTACCAGCGCCCTCCTTGCTTAGCGCTGGTAACTATGATAAACACCGGGTATCTAGGCAGCGCGCACTGCCTAGATACCTGGTGTTTACCATGTTTACCAGCCTGTGAGGACACTGATCGCTGGTCTCTCGCTGTCACACACAGCGATGCATGCTGACCAGCGGGAGCGCAACAACCACAAAATGACCCAGAGCACTTTGTAACAATCAGCGACCTCACAGGGACCTGATCGCTGCTAAGTGTCACACATAACGAGATCATTAGCAAGATCGCTGTTACGTCACAAAACCTGTGACGTTACAACGATCTCGCTAACTATCTCGTTATGTGTGACGGGGGCTTTAAGCACTGATTTTAAGAATGAATGGAGAGGAGGTGCGAGTGATCAACCACCATTCCATTAACAAGGTTCCCGGTATTGGTGGAGGTCCAAATGATCAAACCCCTTGATTGACAAGTTATCCCCTTGATAAAGGAACATTGTGAATTGAGTTGTGGTTGATCATGTGCATCTCCACTCCATTCATTCTTGAGGAGACCACAGGAGTGTCTTAAGTAATCCTTTTAAGAGTGAATGGAGAGGAGGTATGAATGATCAACCACCACTTCATTATCAAGGATCTCAGGACTGGTGGGGGTCAAAATGATCGAACTCCAATAATTGAGAAGTTATCTCATTTAAAGAAGATCATTTCTAAGTATTTGAACTGAGCGGTGGTTGATCAAGCACACCTCCACTCCATTAATTGTTAATGTACCGCAGGTGATAACCTACCGCTTTTTGGTAGTCCTTTTAAGAATGAATAAAGTGGAGGTGCTCATGATCAACCACCTCTTGATTTTTGGAATCCAGAAGGAGACACCTTGAAGGCCGATAATGAGCATAGACATTCCGAGGGTGCAGTTGGTGGTAGATATGGAGGACGTTTCATGGTAGTTTGGCAAAGTGAAGGCTACTATGGAGGATTGAAGATTGGCCAATATAATTGGAAACTGGTATGGTCATTTGGGACCAGTAAGGTTGAGTTTATGCTTGCTGTATGGTCATTGTCAGTATTAGCCTGGAGATTTGCCAATGACGTTGCATGCTTGGAGGGTGGTCAGTGTAGACGGAGGCCGGCCAGGGACAGTGCCAGCTGGGAAGCCGCCAATTTTAGAGTCAATGGGAGGACGGGTAATAAAGGCTGGGATGGTTTGCCAGCAACGTGTAGGGCACAGCTGTTGTCTATAAGGAATCAAGAGCTCGGAAAAATGTACAGATTACATTTCATGCAGATTTTAGTCTCGTGTTTCTTTGTCTTATTAATACATTACTGCACTTATAACCTTTAACAGCATTGTCTGCTGAAGAAAACCCCCTTTTAAAAGCAGCCTTATGGGTTTTGAAGTTAATAGAGGAGAGTCCTCATTTCTGTCCCTTTATCCATTGAAGGATGCCATGTCTATGTATTAGAAAGACTCCTTTTAATTTAATGGTCAGTTTGTAATGCCTCACATGCCCTGCGGGGCACTGTTGGGAAACTGAACACTTATTATTATTTTTGTTATTATAGCGCCATTAATTCCATGGCGCTTTACATGTTGAAGGGTATACATAGACAAGCACAAGGTACATGGACAACATATGGCATACAGGGACAGAAGGAGAGAGGACGCTGTCCGCGAGGGCTCACAACCTATGAATATTCATTTATTTTTTATTACAGTTGTACTTATTCTAAAGTCTTTAACCAGTGTATTGGTGCCTGTGTATAAGCCTTAATAATAGAGTAGTACAATGCCTTGCAGGTCTCTCTGAGTGCAAATCCTTTTAACACCAAGGGCAGATATCAGGTGAACATTGTGGTAGGATGTATGTTTTTTGGGAATGAGATTTGTTTTTCAGTAACTGACCCCTTCTCTTTTATTCGAGTCCTATTTTCACAAACAGCCACAAGATTGAATCCTTTTGTATTAATGGGAGATGGTCTGACATATTATGGTACTTCATTATTATTTGGTATTTATATGATGGCATATGGTGCTGTAGCTCAGCACACAGCATCAATGCTCTTACATTAGTCCAAACTTTAACTTAAAAGGGTTTTCCCACGAGCAAAGTTGATTTTAATCAATAGATCTTGGAATAATAATAATTTCCACAACTGGATGTGTTTAAGAAAATCATTTCTGTGCCGAGATAATGTTATATATGTTTCCCTGCTATGTACTGTGTAATCGATGTGTCTGATTATACCACATAGCAAGGACACCTATATAAGATTGTGTCAACACAGGAGATGTTGATCAGACCATGTCCCTGTACGGTCAGACACATCCATTACACAGTACATAGCAGAGACACATATACAAGATTATCTCAGCACAGGAGATGTGGTATGATCACACCATGTCCCTGTACAATCAGACACATCCATTGCACAGTACATAACAGGGACACATATATAATATTATCTCCACACAGGAGATGTGGTATGATTAGACCATATCCCTGTACAGTCAGACACTTCTATTACACAGTACATAGCAGGGACACATATATAACATTATCTCAGCACAGGAGATGTGGTATGATCAGACCATGTCCCTGTACGGTCAGACACATCCATTACACAGTAAATAACAGGGACACATATGTAAGATTATATCAGCACAGGAGATGTGGTATGATCAGACCATGTCTCTGCACAGTCAGACACATCCATTACACAGTACATAGCAGGGACACATATATAGGATTATCTCAGCACAGGAGATGTGGTATGATCAGACCATGTCCCTGTACGGTCAGACACATCCATTTCACAGTACATAGCATGACACATATATAGGATTATCTCAGCACAGGAGATGTGGTATGATCAGACCATGTCCCTGTACGGTCAGACACATCCATTACACAGTACATAGCAGGGACACATATATAAGATTATCTCAGCACAGGAGATGTGGTATCATCACCCCGTATCCCTGTACGGTCAGACACATCCATTACACAGTACATAGCAGGGACACATATATAATATTATCTCCACACAGGAGATGTGATATGATCACACAATATCCCTGTACAGCCAGACACTTCTATTACACAGTACATAGCAGGTACACATACAGTGCCTACAAGTAGTATTCAACCCCCTGCAGATTTAGGTGGTTTGATAAGATGCCAATAAGTTAGAGCCTTCAAACTGCAAACGAGAGTAGGATTTATTCACAGAAGCATAAATCTTACAAACCAAAAAGTTATGTTGCTCAGTTGAATTTTAATAAATTTTAAACATAAAAGTGTGGGTCAATTATTATTCAACCCCTAGGTTTAATATTTTGTGGAATAACCCTTGTTTGCAATTACAGCTAATAATCGTCTTTTATAAGACCTGATCAGGCCGGCACAGGTCTCTGGAGTTATCTTGGCCCACTCCTCCATGCAGATCTTCTCCAAGTTATCTAGGTTCTTTGGGTGTCTCATGTGGACTTTAATCTTGAGCTCCTTCCACAAGTTTTCAATTGGGTTAAGGTCAGGAGACTGACTAGGCCACTCCATCACCTTGATTTTTTCCCTCTTGAACCAGGCCTTGGTTTTCTTGGCTGTGTGCTTTGGGTCGTTGTCTTGTTGGAAGATGAAATTACGTCCCATCTTAAGATCCTTGATGGAGGAGCGGAGGTTCTTGGCCAAAATCTCCAGGTAGGCCGTGCTATCCATCTTCCCATGGATGCGGACCAGATGGCCAGGCCCCTTGGCTGAGAAACAGCCCCACAGCATGATGCTGCCACCACCATGCTTGACTGTAGGGATGGTATTCTTGGGGTCGTATGCAGTGCCATCCAGGCTCCAAACGTCACGTGTGTGGTTGGCACCAAAGATCTCGATCTTGGTCTCATCAGACCATAGAACCTTGAACCAGTCTGTCTCAGAGTCCTCCAAGTGATCATGAGCAAACTGTAGACGAGCCTTGACATGACGCTTTGAAAGTAAAGGAACCTTACGGGCTCGTCTGGAACGGAGACCATTGCGGTGGAGTACGTTACTTATGGTATTGACTGAAACCATTGTCCCCACTGCCATGAGATCTTCCCGGAGCTCCTTCCTTGTTGTCCTTGGGTTAGCCTTGACTCTTCGGACAAGCCTGGCCTCGGCACGGGAGGAAACTTTCAAAGGCTGTCCAGGCTGTGGAAGGCTAACAGTAGTTCCATAAGCCTTCCACTTCCGGATGATGCTCCCAACAGTGGAGACAGGTAGGCCCAACTCCTTAGAAAGGGTTTTGTACCCCTTGCCAGCCTTGTGACCCTCCACGATCTTGTCTCTGATGGCCTTGGAATGCTCCTTTGTCTTTCCCATGTTGACCATGTATGAGTGCTGTTCACAAGTTTGGGGAGGGTCTTAAATAGTCAGAAAAGGCTGGCAAAAGAGATAATTAATCCACACATGTGAAGCTCATTGTTATTTGTGCCTGAACTACTTCTTAATACTTTAGGGGGACCAAACAGAATTCTGGTGGTTTGAGGGGTTGAATAATAAATGATCCTCTGAATTAACTTTTAACGCTTTAAAAAAAAAAAAAAAAAAAAAAAAATTTTTGTGGCACTGCATTTCCCACTTCCATAATGTATTTATACAAAATCACTATACACCTTATAAAAATTCTCATGATTGAAAGTACATCATTCCCTTAAGGTGTATATATAGCTGGAAGTAAGTAACACTCCTCTCAATTATTAATTAAGTGGACACCACTATGGAGTTGGAGTTACGTAAAATATATTTTACGTAACTCCAACTCCATAGTGGTGTCCACTTAATTAATAATTTCCCACTTCCAGGCTGATCTACAGTCCAAATGTCACAATGCCAAGTTAATTCCGCATGTGTCAACCAGCTAAATCTGCAGGGGGTTGAATACTACTAGTAGGCACTGTATATAACATTATCTCAGCACAGGAGCTGTGGTATGATCAGACCATGTCCCTGTACGGTCAGACACATCCATTACACAGTAAATAACAGGGACACATGTAAGATTATCTCAGCACAGGAGATGTGGTATGATCAGACCATGTCCCTGTACGGTCAGACACATCCATTACACAGTACATAGCATGACACATATATAGGATTATCTCAGCACAGGAGATGTGGTATGATCAGACTATGACCCTGTACGGACAGACACATCCGTTACACAGTACATAGCAGCGACACATACTATATTTCTCAGCACAGGAACATTATTATTAATCACATGCAATTGTGGAAATTATTATTATTCCAAGATCTATTGATTAAAATCAACTTTATAATGAACTTTGCTTGTAGGAAAACCCCTTTAAGGTTTAATTCCCAACCTTCTAATAACCTGTTCCAAAATATAGGATGAATTGGTTTATGAAGAAGAAGTCCTGAAAACATTGCAAATATATTCCTGCAAATGCGTCCAAATTCTTTTGAGGCTTGTGAGTTTTAAGCTATATTTGACAATTCATGACCATCTTTAGGGCTTGTTCACACAAACATCAAAAGACCCTGTGCTGTGAAATGAAAGGTTTTTATGTGCTCGTGTCATCCCGGCTTACTTACATTTCCATAAAGGGCTCCATGAGTATATTCCCCCAAAATAGTAAGGGTACAGAACATTAGTTAATTTTAATTCAGTTTCTAATTTTGGTTATTTTCTTAGTTTTTCTCATTTGCAATTTGGATCTGTAAGAACTAATTACAACCATTGCTGGAATCCTGCGTGTGGATGCAAATGATTTTTTGCCGCACTGCTTACTTTATTATGCAAATCTACCCTAATACCCTCGGTCCCATTATCGTACATTGACAGTGTGGATGCAGAAAATAACATGCGGCTCGGGTCAGATTCCTTTTGCAGGCTCTACACGTGAAATACATGATCTCTGATCCATCATGTAAATCATTACTATTACTATTTTTGTTATTGATTTGATTGGTTCGGGTATATATCATTTTTATGCATTGCTCCTTACTCCATTAGCATAGATCTAGATGATGGAAAGGTACCAGTCACATACCCAGGCCAAACGGTTCAGAGATTCCAGGACAGTCCACAAACATAGGGCACTTTCTTGCCCTGTCTGTAACAATAATGTAAGGCGACTGCGACTTTTTTGAAATTAAAAAAACATCAATTATTTTGACTCTAAGGCCAAGTTCACACTGGACGTTTCTGATCTGTTTTTGGTGCTGCGTTTATATTCTGGACTTGCCGGGTACAAGAGGTTTAAAAGCCGCGCGGCTATCACAATAGCAAGGACATCAGCGTGGCGGTGTTCAATCTGTGATTTATTTGATGTATTCCGGAGCTGGACTCCTTCATCAGGAGGATCACATGTGTGATATGCCTGAATGAGTCCAACTCGAGATGTGTCAAATAAACAAATCGAAGACCACCACGTTGATGTCTGGCTGTTATAATAGCCGCACGGCTTTTACCCTCTCTTTCCCGGCAGTATCGTTAATACTGGGGCTGCAGCAGCTATCTATGATATATGGGTGTTTTACAGTGGTTGTGCCTCACACAACCATGCCAGATAAGGCTGGTTTACACTTGAGTCCAGTGTGATCAGGCTGAAAACACGGCTGTCCACTTCCGGTTTGTTTGTGCAACTGTATGTAACCGCAGCGGTATTATGCCTGATCCGAGTGTCTGATAAGGCAAAAAAAATAACGCTATGGTTGCAAACGGTTGCATCCTTTTTTGCCTGATCCATCAAGACGTTGAAACTTTACATAGGACACACCTAATGGGAGGGTGTTAGGAGGGCTCTGGGCATGCTCAGTGTGAAAGCCGGATCCAGCCTGTCCAGATCCGGCTCCATTGAAGTCAATTCTATTTTGGCTAAGGTGCGCCGCAACTTTGTGCTTCTGGGAGGAGGTCAAAAGGACGCATTGTAAGGATCCGGCGAGAAATCTTATCCCACCGCGTGTGCCTGCGGAGCCTCAGGGAGATCAGGTTTTGGCCGGATTAGGGTGGCTTCACACCACGGCAGTGTCTGATCCGAGGCTGCCCGGTGTAAACCAGACAGGGCCCGGACCGGATTTTGGAGATCAAAAAGTCATATGGATCCCTAGAACTACAGCGCGTCTTGCAAAATAACAACTGCTACAAATAAAAAAAAGTAATGAATATGGCGGCTGAAGCCCAATGTTTTTTTGCTACTTTTTTTTTTAACCAATAAATAAAAAGCTATTTAGCTTTGGTATCACCATAACTGTATTGATCCATCATTTTGGCTGGTAGAATGAAGGGACTACAGCTCGTTAACAGAAAATTAAAAAAAAAAAATACTATGGAGAAAGGGGAAGAAAAAGAGAAAGTGAAATTAAATAAAACAAACTGAAAGGGGTTCATTGGGGTATTCTTTTTATTAAATAATATTTGGTGTACCAATTCTTCACGGTTTTCAGGATCTCGGTTTACTGTCATTTAATGGGAATCTAATTCAGTAACTAAAAATCTGTTCATGTGATTGATACACACTGTAGGTTCACCGCCATCATAGGAATGGGTAGGTCTATAAAAATGGGGACAACCATTGGTCCTTGTCATGACAGATGTACGGCTCACTAAAGGTATATAGTTATCAGGGAGGATGTATGAAAACTGTCAACCAGTCATTATCACCCAGAGCAACCAATCACAGCGCAGCTTTCATTTTTTCAGAGCAGAATCCAGAATATAAGCTGCGCTGTGATTGGTTGCTTTAGGTGTCAGTGACTGGTTGACAGTTTACATACATCTTCCCTGATAACTATATAACTTTAGTGAGCCGTACATCTGTCATGACAAGGACCAAGTATTATCCCCTCGAGTAAAAAATAGATGCTCTTGAGGAATTTACACAGAAATATCAGAAATATATATAACTTTGAAGCCCTTCCCCGGACGTAATAAGACTTCCTATGTTGGGCTTGGGTGCATGGAGCTGGATCAAGAATTAAAGGGGCTGTGCCATGAACAGCTGTACATTTTAATTAATAAATCTTACAAATGAAGATACAATGCGTTGTGAAAGTATTCGGCCCCCTTGAACTTTTCCACCTTTTGCCACATTTCAGGCTTCAAACATAAAGATATAAATTCTAATTTTTTTTAAAAGAATCAACAACAAGTGGGACACAATCGTGAGTGGAACAAAATTTATTTGATATTTTAAACTTTTTTAACAAATAAAAAACTGAAAAGTGGGCGTGCAATATTATTTGGCCCCTTTACTTTCAGTGCAGCAAACTCCTCCAGAAGTTCAGTGAGGATCTCTGAATGATCCAATGTGGTTCTAAATGACTGGTAATGATAAATAGAATCCACCTGTGTGTTATCAAGTCTCTGTATAAATGCACCTGCTCTGTGATAGTCTCAGGGTTCTGATTCAAGTGCAGAGACATCATGAAGACCAAGGAACACACCAGGCAGGTCCGAGATACTGTTGTGGTGAAGTTTAAAGCTGAATTTGGATACAAAAAGATTTCCCAAGTTTTAAACATCTCAAGCAGCACTGTGCAAGGATCATATTGAAATGGAAGGAGTATCAGACCACTGCAAATCTACCAAGACCCGGCCTTCCCTCTAAACGTTCATCTCGAACAAGAGATGCAGCCAAAGGCCTATGATCCTCTGGATGAACTGCAGAGATCTACAGCTGAGGTGGGAGAGTCTGTCCATAGGACAACAATCGGTCGTACACTGCACAAATCTGGCCTTTATGGAAGAGTGGCAAGAAGAAGCCATTTCTCAAATATATCCATAAAAAGTCTGGTGTGAAGTTTCCCACAAGCCACCTGGGAGACACCAAACATGTGGAATAAGGGGCTCTGGTCAGATGAAACCAAAATTGAACTTTTTTGTCCACAATGCAAAACGATATGTTTGGTGTAAAAGCAACACAGCTCATCACCCTCAAAACACCATCCCCACTGTCACACATGGTGGTGGCAGCATCATGGTTTGGGCCTGCTCTTCTTCAGCAGGGACAGGGAAGATGCTTAAAAGTGATGGGAAGATGGACGGAGTCAAATACAGGACCATTCTGGAAGAAAACCTGCTGGAGTCTGCAAAAGACCTGAGACTGGGACGGAGATTTATCTTCCAACAAGACAATGATCCCAAACATAAAGCAAAATCTACAATGGAATGGTTCAAAAATAAACCTATCCAGGTGTTAGAATGGCCGAGTCACATCCAGACCTGAATCCAATGGAGAATCTGTGGAAAGAGCTGAAAACTGCTGATCACAAACGCCTCAATCCAACCTCACTGAGCTCCAGCTGTTCTGCAAGGAAGAATGGGCAAGAATTTCACTCTCTCCATGTGCAAAACTGATAGAGACAAACCCCAAGAGACTGCAGCTGTAATCACAGCAAAGGTGGCGCTACAAAGTATTAACTTAAGGGGCCAATAATATTGCACGCCCCACTTTTCAGTTTTTATTTTTCAAAAGTTTAAAACATGCAATAAATTTGTTCCACTTCACGATTGTGTCCCACTTGATGTTGATTCTTCACAAAAAAATTAGAATTTATATCTTATGTTTGAAGCCTGAAATGTGGCAAAAGGTTGAAAAGTTCAAGGGGCCGAATACTTTCACAAGGCACTGTATGTTCCAAAAACATTCAGACACATCCATTACACAGGGGCCCATTTATAAGAATATCTCAGGACAAGAATGATTTTTTTTTTTAACTCATTCAATTGTGGAATTTATTTTTATTCTAAGATCTATATAATTAAAAGGTACAATTGTCCCTGGCACAGCCCCTTTAAGCCCGCAATTTACACCGCAGATGCCGCCTATATCATACAGCCTTCACATGCCATAAGTGGAAGTGACCAGAGCGAGCTGTCAGTCACTGCTGTTTAACCATTTAAATGCTGTGAATCATGAAATGGTGATTCTGCCGATGGGTTTCCATGGCAGCTGCGGCCTACTGAAAGCCCTGGCACTGCCAAGTTTGTACTCTTATGAAGCCCAGACTGTTTTTGTGCTTGATAGGAAAATGCCAATTTCATTATATACCGCAGTATATAGAACGAAGTGATCAAAAAGTCACAGGTGCTAAAGAATGAAAGTAACAAATATAAACTGTATATATATATGTATATAATATGAGAAAAAGATGTAAAAATCTTAATCACTCCCCTGTTTCCAGTTAAATAATATAATATACTAGATGTGGGCATGATGCTTTCACATCGGGTGGGTGGTGATGTCACAATGGGGGCGGGCTCTGTGGTGCTGGGGGCGGTGGAGTCTCTCCCCCCGCGCTCTTCCCTCTATTCGCTTCCCCCCTGTGTGCTGACTTCTCCCCTATGTCTCTTTCCTTTGACCTGTCTCCCCCTGTGCACTGTGTCTCTCCTCTATGTACTCTCCCCCGTGTATGCTGTCTTCTCCCCTCGTGTGCTCTCTCCTTTGAGCTGTCTTCCCCTTGTGAGCTCTCCCCTGTATGTGTGGTCTATATCCCCCTGTGCTGTCTTCTCCCATCTGTGCTTTCTCCTGGAGCTGTCTCCCCAGTGCGCTCTCCCCCCAGTGTGCTGTCTTTCTCTGCCCCCATGCTGTTTTCTTCCCTCGTGTGTTCTCTCATTTGAGCTGTATTCCCACTGTGTGCACTCTCTTCCCCTTGTGCGCTGTCTGCTCTCTTCCCCCTGTGCGCCTCTGCTCTCTGCCCCCATGTGCTCTCTCCCCTCTGTGGTGTCCAAAGATTGCGGCAGTAAAATCGCATGCCGTGTGCGGTCGCACCGCCACCATCCACTATCCAGGTGTCCAAAGTTGGCAGCCGTGTAAGTGTGAATGCGTGCGCCAGGTCACGCTGCCGCCATCTTTGTATACCCAGATTTCCAAAAATGGCGGCCATCAGAGTAAGTATCCATGCGCCCCCCGGGTATAAGCATGCACACTTATTGAGGCGCGTGATAGGATGACATCCAGACACAAGGCAATTATGTAAGGGTACCTTTACACGCCGCAACTTTTGGCGGCGATAGGAGGCAATCTAACGTGCGCGTGCACATTTTCCATGGTTGCCTCCGAATGCCGAAGGCTCTTTTACACGCCGCAATTTCGCCCTCAACCTAAGGCGATGTATTGCCTCGGAAGTTGCCACACCAACAGCGGAACCAATCCGGTGGAGTTTCCTTGCCGCTTCACACGCCGCAGTCCCCAAAGGAATGTGGGCGTACATGGTTAGTGCCGCAAGAACATAGGCGTGACAGACTGGTGTATTCCGCGCCCCAAAGCTGTGAAATTGGAACCAGGCGCAACCTTTTTTATCGCCGCCAAATTCCCCAATTACACACCGCAATTGCGAGGCAAATTCACAGCGATGGTGACGGGGCAACATATTGCCTGTCAGATTTCTCACCGCGGTTGCAGCGTGTAAAGGTACCCTAATAGATTTGGTATTCTTGTATTCCTTGATAACTATTATTTATAACTGTTTGTATATGAACCTCTGAAATGTAAAGCGCTGTGGAATATGTTGGTGCTATATAAATAAAGATTATTATTATTATTATTGTATCAAAATCAATTGGATCAAAATCTAAAATGATGTTAATGGTGGAAATAAAAAAGGGATTAAAACTCCAGAATTGTAGCCTGTTAGGCACCGCCGCAGTGATCAATTCATATCGGGTTTTTTTATTATTATTGTTTTACAGCATTCTGTTTTTTTTTTTATATCTCTAATTACAGGGCTGGACAACCTCCTTAACCCTTTACTGCCTACCGTTGTGTATTCGCACCATACCAGTTCAATTAATTTGTATGCATACTTGTGTGTTTTGACTCAGGCGGCATCACTAGAGTATATGCATACATTAAGAATAGTTATAGTTTATAGATTTTTGGGGATTTGTAGTATCAGAGTCGATCACCTGCGTTACTCCGAGAGTCTCGCTGCAGTCTTAATACAGTCGATACTGGAGTTTTAAGTCTTAGGGTTGACACAAGGGCAATGTCAGAGATTCTCTGCTAGAATATAACTAGAAATTCCCTGCAGGCTATTACTAGAGCGGCTGCCAGACATCGTCCACGGACTCACTGCCTTTGGAGGATTTCCTTTGTGCACCACTGGGAATACTGTACGATTATTTTTGTAGTTTTTTGACAAATCATTACTATTTTTATTGGTATTTACTATTATTAAATTAGGACGTTAATTGCATTAGAACTAATGTAGATGTTACTGGCACCGTTCCTGGTGATGAGAACAGTCTGACAATTCAATCAGGTAAGAGCACAAGGTGTAATAGGACATTACACCCCATATATTTGGTAATGAACCCGCCATGCAGTACGATCCCCGCTCTGGCCTTAAAATATTCTCAGACATTACTTTGCTTAATTTATTTCCCCCCTTCCTTCCCCCCCTCCATCCATACTCCTAAATACCTCCACCCCCTCATTCCAGTTCTTCTCTCGCACTCCACTGCTCATTATCAATTTCCTCCCTTATAATCCCCTTTATTTATTTTTTTATTTTTATTGTTTTTTTTTTACATTTTATATCCCCTACATATCGCCCTTTCTATTGCTCCCTTTATTTCTTCCCTTCCTCACTCTCCTTCTTCCCTCCTCCCTTTCTCTTCCTCCCTTCCCCCGTTTTTTTTCCTCTCACATTTTTCTTCAGTTTTTTTTTTTTTTAATTCAGCTATTCGGTAAATGAAAAAAGCAGTTGCCATGGAAACTATCAAACCACATGACCAGACGTATTAATGCTCTTTTTTTTGTATACTTGTCTGGAAAGAAAATGCAATTTCACTTCTCATAAAAAAAGCAGTTCTACTGATCACAGGAAAAAATGATCTAACTATGGAAAATAAAATAAATCTACATCTAAATACATTAAATTCCATCACCGCGCCATATATATTTATATATATATATATATATATAGAGATCTGTGTTACAACACCAAAATTATTCACGCCTCCAGTGCAATATGCCATATTCTTGGATCTGTGTACTATAGTGTACGAACTAACAAGAACTGTTATTTGCAAATTTCCCAGATTATAATCCAGGCCAGGCTGTGATCAATGACCCATCTGATTAAACCTCTTATTTTTGGCCAAGGATGGAATCAAGGTCATATATTAAAGGAGTATTCCCATCTCCAAGATCCTATCTCAGTATGTAGTAGGTGTAATAATAATAATAATAATATTAGCAAATCCCTCCTATTAGAAATGTAGTATAGTTCTTCTGATTAACTGTCACTCACCTCATGTGCAGGACATTACAGCTTAGGTGTCCATGGATACGACCACTAGCAACTAACTTACTGTCGTAACCATGGATACCTAAACTATAACGTCCTGCACATGAGGTGAGTGACAGCTAATCAGGAGGACTATACTACATTTCTAATATTATTATTATTATTACACCTTCTGCTTATTGGGATAGGATCTTGGAGATGGGAATACCATTTTAATTTAAGAAATCTGATACTTGGTCTAAATTTGTGTAACTAGTTCATAAGGATTCATTTCCACATCCTACAGAGAAATCAGGAACTCATTACACTACTATGATCTAGGGCTGGGCGATTTTGAAAAAAATCAAAATCTCGATTTTATTTAAACCTATGGACGATTTTCGATTTAAATCTCGATTTTTTTTTTTTTCTTTGATTTTTTTGCTTTTCTTTGATGAATAAAGAGAAAAACTAAGAGGTACCGTATATACTCTTGTATAAGCCGACCCGTGTATAAGCCGACCCCCCTACTTTTGCCCCCAAAACCTGGGAAAACCTATTGACTCGTGTATAAGCCGAGGGTGGACCCCAGCACAGGTATACAGCCCCCAGCAGTGTGGTATATAGGCCCCAGCAGTGTTACAGAAGCAGCCCCAGCGGTGTATAGAGCAGCAGCCCCAGCGGTGTATACAGTAGCAGCCCCAGTGGTGTATACAGCAGCAGCCCCAGTGGTAGTATACAGCAGCAGCCCCAGTGGTGTATATAGCAGCAGCCCCAGTGGTGTATATAGCAGCAGCCCCAGTGGTGTATATAGCAGCAGCCCCAGTGGTGTATATAGCAGTAGCCCCAGTGGTGTATATAGCAGCAGCCCCAGTGGTGTACACAGTAGCAGCCCCAGTGGTGTATATAGCAGCAGCCCCAGTGGTGTATATAGCAGCAGCCCCAGTGGTGTATATAGCAGCAGCCCCAGTGGTGTATATAGCAGCAGCCCCAGTGGTGTACACAGTAGCAGCCCCAGTGGTGTATATAGCAGCAGCCCCAGTGGTGTACACAGTAGCAGCCCCAGTGGTAGTATACAGCAGCAGCCCAAGTGGTGTATACAGCAGCAGCCCCAGTGGTAGTATACAGCAGCAGCCCCAGTGGTGTACACAGTAGCAGCCCCAGTGGTGTACACAGTAGCAGCCCCAGTGGTGTACACAGTAGCAGCCCCAGTGGTAGTATACAGCAGCAGCCCCAGTGGTGTACACAGTAGCAGCCCCAGTGGTGTACACAGTAGCAGCCCCAGTGGTGTACACAGTAGCAGCCCCAGTGGTGTACACAGTAGCAGCCCCAGTGGTGTACACAGTAGCAGCCCCAGTGGTGTATGGAGGACACTGGTGAGTGCACCAGCCCCAGACTGCAGTGATTGCTCCCTGCACTGTCTATGGAGCCTCAGCGGTGCACACACTGACCTGGAGCCGGGGATGGTGCCGATCACTCCCGCACAGTGCTGCAGGCTGCTCCGGTCTCCCCCATCTCTGGACTGAGCAGCCATGCTCATGTGGAAACACCAACATTGCAGTCCCATCCGCCGGCCGTGCACCGGATTACGGCTGCTGCCCTGCGAGCCCCCGATCCAGGGAGACGCTCCCCATGTCTGCCGCAGGTCACACGGCTCCCGGCTGCAGCGCCACAAGTCCCCCGCCTCCCGTCAAAGCCACATTGTTTGCGGCATCTACAAGGCGGAAGTGTGGAGGCGCACTGTCATTATACTTATCCCCGCCGCCGCCGCCCTGTATACCCATGGGGGGGCGCCATTTTAAATCGAATTACACGATTTTGAAAAAATCAGAATCGTGGCCACATCAGGGGCGAATTAATCGAATTAATTCGATTAATCGCCCAGCCCTACTATGATCTAAGAGATCCACCGTCTCCCACATTTGAATCCCCATGTATGGGGCCATTTGAATCACACCTTTGGGTTTCCAGGGACGTCCAAATATCCTCACAAAAACTCCCATTTTGGAGCATTTTTGCATAAACTCTTTGTTATTATGGTCCATTCCACAGGACAGTTCTATGAAAGGCTTAAAAGCTGGAAATTAAGTATAGGTGATATGTGAATGGATGGAAGATTAGTAACAGACATGGTCATGGAGACAGTGCTTACAGAAAACCTTTTACCGGATCAAAAGTAGCAAATTTGTGCTCCTATTATATTCCTGCTGCTTCCCTCAGTATTCCATTCTTTTATTTAAATCTGACATACAGTTCCAGAGATATGGGAAATTTATTCGATGCAAATTTCTAAGGTTTTTATCAAGTGGGTGTGGCTCACAAGGTAATAAGGCAGAACCTAAAGACACGCCCTAGAGGATCCTGTGAGCTACACCCATTTGTAAACAAATTAAAAAAGGTCAATATCTCTTAAACTGTATGGCAGATTTAGAAAGAAATAAAAAACCCTTAATATTCAGGGGCGCAAGGAGCAAAAACTGGACTTTTTGACCTGGTGACTGCTCCTCTTGAACTAAGCCATGACTAGTTGTAATGATCTAAGCATGAAGGAGTTGCAACCCTACCAAGCTCTAACTGTATTTACAAACAGAAATATGAGCCAGGAGTACAGACGCACTAATTTCTCAAATTACGTTTCATTAATCCACAAATTGTTTTTTTCCTTTGCCGGCCATTAAAATAAATCAAGAAATTGAGATTTGCATTTGTCAATTAGAAAGGTGAATCTGCCAAAAAACTGCAAACATTGATCTTTCTTCTATGTACTGTAACTTACTTGTCACTCAGGGTGGTATAACGGTAGGGGTATAAGAAAGCAGGATGGTAAGATGGGCTAAAGCCTATCAGGGGAACTTGTCTGACCCTTAAGACTGAGGTTCCCTTGCTTTCCCTGTTCCCGGAATTACATCTGAAGGTGAGAAGGTCTGATCCGCCACCCTTGCCCTCTGCTCCTGATCAGCCCTAGGCTAGGATCCCCTTCACTTCCACCCACGGACCAGGAAGCACAGCAACTCCCACAAAAGTAAAACTCAAAGAAGGCTTCAGCACAAGATATACACGTCTTCTCAGCTCAGGTCTTACAGAGACTAACTATCAGCGACACCTGCTGGTGGAAGAGAGAACCATTTAAAGTCCAGGGGGAGTGGACTACTGCATCTTCTAACACACCCATCAGCAGCAGCAGCTCACCTGCGCCTGGAGAGCCGTAATACCTTAGACAACAGCAGCTTCTGACATTAAGACTGTGTGTGCCAAAGGAAATTTACTCCTATTTAACTAAAACAGAACACTGTATTTGGACTGCAGATCAGTCAACACGTGACACTACTAATGTGTATTATTAAGATGTAGGTGGCAGATGAGAGTATGACTGCGCCATCAGACTACACGAGATGTGATTGTAGTCTGTTACCACGGAAACTCATAGGTTAATATAGGAATTGTGGACACAAAACAATACATTTAATAATATTTTTAATCAGGACTACACGGAGTTGTCGAATAATTTAAAAAAATTAATAATTAGGTTCCTAACAAGATGGGTCACTGTTTATGTTATTCTGAACACTATTAGTAGGAAGCAATAGAACCTCACCGGCAAAGGAAGGATTTCTCCCGCCTGGGCCGTCAAGGTCATGTTTAGGATTTTCCGAATAGAGAAATTAGCATAGTGGAAGAAAAACATCCCAAGGTCAAACCGAGAACCCCGAATAACATCACTGAAGAAAAGCTAAAGGGTTTTTACAAATGTCTTCTGCCGTGTCTTGGGTCAGCTGCTGTTACTAAAAACTGCAAGATTCCATGCCATTCTCAGAAGGAGCCCCGCACTCCCTCCTCCTACACTGATTATTTGCCGCCTACACCCTGATTGGCTTTTTATGGCTAATTGCAGTGGAGAAGTGTCTTTTTATGGCTTTAACTGTGCTAATGACAGTTAATGGATCTCCAAGCTTATTGTGTATAATACTAAGGGAGGGAGACCTTCCTGTATTGTACCAAGACACGCACAAGAGGTATATTCTAGTGCATCTCAATGAATTAGAATGTCATCAAAAAGTTCATTTATTTCATTCAATACAAAAAGTGACACACATATATTATATCATTACACACAGAGGGATCTAATTTATGTGTTTATTTCTGTTAATGTTGATGATTACGGCTTACAGCCAATGAAAACCCAAAAGCCGTGATCTCAGAAAATTAAAGTAGGGAGGATGAAGGGTAACAAAACGCGCTGCTGTATTCCACGAGACATCAAAGGGTGAATATAATATTGATTTATCGGTCAAACGCGTTTCAAGGCAATATGATATTGATTTTTGATGATATTCTGATTCATTGAGATGCACTAGTATGTACAGTACCTCTCCCATTGGATGGACATCTAATTTTTGGTTGCCTGATCTTTTTTTTTATATGTACATGAAGTTATTGAAAATAAAAATAAGAACATTAAATTCTTGTAATCATTATGCAAGATGAAGTTTGAAAATAATTATAAAAAAAAGTGAAAATATTAAAATAGTTTACAGTCATGGCCAAAAAGTGTTTGGCATCTTGAAATTGTTCTCCCTGAAAGTTATTGCAATTATATAATTATGCAGATATATGTTTCGTCATACACATGTTTACTTCATTTGTGTCTATTGGAACGACACTAAAAAAAGCAAAAAAGACAATTTGGACATAATTTTACACTATACCCCAAAAATAGGCTGGACAAAATTGTTGGCACCTTTTTACAATTGTGGGTAACAACTTTGTTTCAGCTGTGTGATGCTCGTTCACACTCATCTGTGGCTAGTAACAGGTGTGGGCAATATGAAAATCACACCTGAAACCAGATAAAAAAGGGGAGAAGTTGACTCAATCTTTGCATTGTGTGTCTGTGTGTGCCAGAAAGAGAAGAAGAGAACTGACTGAGGACTTGAGAACCAAAATTGTTGAAAAATATCAACATTCTCAAGGTTACAAGTCCAGCTCCAGAGATCTTGATGTTCCTTTGTCCAAGGTGTGCAACATAATCAAGAAGTTTACAACCCATGGCACTGTAGCTAAACTCCCTGGACGTGAACGGCAGAGAAAAATTGAAGAAAGGTTGCAACTCAGGATAGACCAGGTGGTGGATAATCTGCCTCAATTAAGTTCAAAAGAAATTCAAGCTGTCCTGCAGACTCATGACTGTTCACCATGTGCGATGCCGCTCCATTCTAATGCAGGTTCTAGTGGTCGGGACCCAACCAATCAACAAGTTAGCACCTATCCTTTAGATCCTTTGGATAGGTGATAACATGTATTCACCGGATAACCCCTTTCAATATATAAAGTTTGAGTTTATTAACATATTGGCCTCATGCTCACAGTTTTGGGGCCTTAGTGGCTAACTAAATACTGTACTTTCTTATGGAAAATACAGCATGTAGGTGTTTTGGAGCTGTAACTTGAATGATAAATTAAAAAATTAATCAGCACAGATTTTTGGACCCCAAAATGGTTTTTGGACTTTTTCTTTGAAAAAATCACCGACTTGGTACATAAACTACTAAGTAGAAATACTAAGGCTGGCAGTATCCTGCTAAATGCAATGATATTTGTAAGCGGCCAAATTCGGTGAGTTTTTTCGACTTTTTCTTTGAACCCTTCATAATGAAGTGCCTCACACATACATACAACTTATCAATATTTCAGTAGACAAAATCGACATGTAATACAAGTCCCCGAGAATGTCTCCAAATTGCTCAAGAACAAGCGCTCACTTTTGGACATTATTTGCCTAAACCTTCGAGCTCCAGTTTCGAGGACTGTCCGGACAAATTTGGGATCGATGCCAAGTATGCCTTCCTGTGGCTGTTACCGTAATAAATCACCTGTCCCTGGGGAAACTTTTTAGGTAACCGTTACTAATTTGACTTTTTAAAACAATTTAGTTCCCTACTTGGCTGTGCAATTATTTCAGATTCATACCAGTCTATAATATATTAATTAATATGGCATCACTATACACCATAATTTAGTATTCAAACAGATCAACACTCTTGGATTTTGGACGTTCTCCCTAAGCTTGCTTGGGTTTTCTCCGTATCCCCCAACAACCCAATAGCAATGAAATTTCCCCCAGGTATATGTTATATAAACTAGATTAAGGTTCTTACTTACGGGGTACACAGTTGTCTACGCGTCACAGCTCAAGTTTACCGTGAGTATACGTTTCTTTTCAGGTATGCTTCTAAGCAGACACAAACCTACTCACTTTGGTGCTTAATCACTTTTTATTTTTCTCTTAGACTATGAGGTTCCTATGAAAAAGGAAACCAGTTTACCCGAGGGACCCGTGTTAGAAGCCTTACTGTGTGCAGAGACAGTGGACAAAAAGTTGGAACTCAAAGAGGAGGAGATAATTAGTGACTGTCAGGTGAGGTCATCATGCCGGATATTCATTGTCTGGGTCAGGGATATCAAACTCCAGGCCGCGAGAGCCGCCAACAGTGCAGGTTTTCAGGATTTTCTTAGGGTCCCGTCACATTTGGGGACGTTCCAGTGATCCCGACAATGATACGACCTGGTAAGGATCGCTGGAACGTCGCTACGTGGTCGCTGGTGCTATGTCGAACAGTCAGATCTACTGAACGACACAGCAACGATATGGCGACCCGTATAACGACCTCGGCGGTCGTTGGGCCCCTGTCACACAGCAGCTGGTCTGACGACTCTGACCTATGTGGCTAAGTTTTGAGTCGCCAACGAGGTCCTTGTTAAGGTGTCAAACACACTGATGCATGCTGGCCAGCGGGGACCCGACGATCAAAAAATGGTCCAGGCCTTGCAACGCAATCGACGATGTCACAGCGGGGGCCCGGTCGCTACTACGTGTCAAACATAGCGAGACACTGGCGAGGTCGCTGTTGCGTCACAAAACCTGTGACGCAACATCGATCTCTCTAGCGATCTCGCTATGTGTGATGGCAGCTTTAGTATTGCACAGGTGATAATTAAGTCACCTGCAGAGCAATGCTAAAGAAATCCTGAAAACCTGCATTGTTGGCAGCATGAAGTTTGAGATCCCTGGTTTAGGTCTTCGGTCATCATAGTTATTGAACCATCTTATATTTTGCCATCTTTCATTTAATGTCCATTTAGTCGTTCATTCTACATAACTATTGACACATCGTCTTCTTTCTTTCTTCCATCATATGAAATAACGACCTGTTGAAATATGGAAGTTCTAAGTTCATACAGAAGTATGGTTTTCTTCTAGTGTTTGTCATCTACACTGTCCTCAATTTCGGTTCTTTTTTCATCCACTTGTCCAACACCACTCTTTCTCCATCTATGGACATGTACAGTGAATTTTAGGGAGGGAAATTTTAAGTTTGGTTCCCATGTTTCCAGAAGACACAGGTGGGAGATGTCCCACACGAACTGGAGGGTGAAGACCTAGAAGATGACACTCCAAAACGCAAGATCAGAGCAAAAGGAAAGGTAAGAAAACTTTCAGAGAAATACATAAAACAAAATGTTTAATTTGAAGGTAGAAAAAGTATCATGGATAATCTTGGGAGGCAAGGGTGGTGGAACCGCACATAAGGAAGGGAAAAGACACCTGGAAGAGTCTTTACTTGGACTTATCTATTGGGAATCTGTAAGGCACATGTACGAATAGTCCTGGAATTGATTTAATACATTAAGTTATTCCATCCTTAATTATCTTCTTATTCTATTTGGTCTTTAAATTTTACTCAGGACTTGTAGCAAATGGAACTAGAAGCCTTGAAACAAACTGTGGCCATAGGTGATTTTTCTACAGTATGACCAATAGGAACTCTTTGTGTGCTTTATGGCAGCAGCAGTAAATTGAAGTTAATTTACATAAAATGTCATAGACCAATACAATCTACAGATTGAGATGGAATAGTATTCTTTTGAAAGTAAGAGAGTGTCGTTGGCTCACCCACACGAAAAAAATGATGAGATGACTCTGCTGATTCTGTCCATGTCTATAAGGCAAAGCTGAGGAAAAGACAATATGTATTATAAAACTGAAGTGATTGTTTTTTCCGGTACATAAAGACACAAAAAGACATTGATCGTAAAAGTGATGTGTTTGTGTATTTATCTATCAAGTTGAGAACAGTTGTGATTGTGAGCTCGACCTCTCCCCAACATCTTCTGACGTCACAAATGCTCTTCTGGATGAAGGGGCAAAAGTCCCACAGACTTGTCCAAAATCTTCCCAGGAGAGTAGAAGCTGGTATAGCTGCAAAGAAGGAGAAACTACATATAATTGTATAAGAATGTATAATGGGAGGTCAGAAACCCTCCTCATAGGAGCCAGGTGTCTACAGTTATGGCCAAAAGTTTTGAGAATGATACAAATATAAATTTTTACAAAGTCTACTGCTTCAGTTTTTCTAATGGCAATTTGCATACACTCCAGAATGTCATAAAGAGTGATCAGCTTAACAGCAATTACTTGCAAAGTCAATATTTGCCTAGAAAATGAACTTTAACCCCCCAAACACATTTCAACATCATTGCAGTCCTGCCTTAAAAGGAGCAGCTAACATCGTTTTAGTGATTGTTCCATTAACACAGGTGTGGGTGTTGATGAGGACAGGGCTGGCGAACAATCAGTCATGATTAAGTAAGAATGACACCACTGGATACTTTAAAAGGAGGCTGGTGCTTGGTATCATTGTTTCTCTTCAGTTAACCACGGTTATCTCTAAAGAAACACGTGCAGCCATCATTGCACTGCACATAAATGGCCTAACAGGGAAGAGTATCGCAGCTAGAAAGATTGCACCTCAGTCAACAATCTATCGCATCATCAAGAACTTCAAGGAGAGAGCTTCCATTGTTGTCAAAAAGGCTCCAGGGCGCCCAAGAAAGACAAGCAAGCGCCAGGACCATATCTTAAAACTGTTTCAGCTGCGGGATCGGACTACCAGCAGTGCCGAGCTTGCTCAGGAATGGCAGCAGGCTGGTGTGAGTGCTTCTGCACGCACTGTGAGGCGGAGACTCTTTGAGCAAGACCTGGTTTCAAGGAGGGCAGCAAAGAAGCCACTTCTCTCCAGAAAAAACATCAGGGACTGACTGATATTCTGCAAAAGGTACAGGGAGTGGACTGCTGAGGACTGGGGTAAAGGTACAGGGAGTGGACTGCTGAGGACTGGGGGAAAGGTACAGGGAGTGGACTGCTGAGGACTGGGGTAAAGGTACAGGGAGTGGACTGCTGAGGACTGGGGAAAAGGTACAGGGACTGGACTGCTGAGGACTGGGGGAAAGTCATTTTCTCTGATGAATCCCCTTTTTGATTGTTTGGGACATCTGGAAAACAACTTATTCGGAGAAGAAGAGGTGAGTGCTACCACCAGTCTTGTCTCATGCCAACTGTAAAGCATCCTGAAACCATTCATGTGTGGGGTTGCTTCTCAGCCAAGGGAATTGGCTCACTCACAGTCTTGCCTAAAAACACAGCCATGAATAAAGAATGGCCCCAGAATGTCCTCCAAGAGCAACTTCTCCCAACCGTCCAAGAGCAGTTTGGCGCCCAACAATGCCTTTTCCAGCATGATGGAGCACCTTGCCATAAAGCAAAGGTGATAACTAAATGGCTCAGGGAACAAAACATAGAGATTTTGGGTCCATGGCCTGGAAACTCCCCAGATCTTAATCCCATTGAGAACTTGTGGTCAATCATCAAGAGACCGGTGGACAAACAAAAACCAACAAATTCTGTCAAAATGCAAGCATTGATTATGCAAGAATGGACGCTATCAGTCAGGATTTGGTCCAGAAGTTGATTGAGAGCAGCCAGGGAGAATTGCAGAGGTCCTGAAGAAGAAGGGGCAACACTGCAAATATTGACTTGCTGCATTAACTCATTCTAACTGTCAATATAACCTTTTGGTATCATAATATGATTGCAATTATATTTCTGTATGTGATAGAAACATCAGACAAACACAAATAAAAACCAGAGGGCAGCAGATCATGGGAAAATATCATTTTGGTGTCATTCTCAAAACTTTTGGCCATGACTGTACATAGTGTAGGTATGATGTCTCAATTTCAGAGCTGTATTGGGCCAGTGATCACTGGTTCATCGTGATAAGATAGCAAGTGGACTTTCTGTAATAGCCATTTCTTGGTGTTCCTAGGCCTGTGGAATTGGGGGCATGAAAAAGAGACAGGATCCTTCAACATTAGAAGATCGAGACAAACCCTATGTGTGTGACAGTAAGTGGCAGCCCACTATTTCATATTACAGCTTCATGAGAATGACAGCTGTCAGGATGGTATCATAGAAAACGCTTTACACCGGAATTCCTGTGAACCGGCCGTGATCCCCACATTTAGAGGGTGCTTCGAGCCTCACGCACCGTGTGTCGGTTCATGCTAAAAGAGCTGTGGCTTAAGATTGGACACTTTACACTGAGTCCAGTAACCGGCATCATCACTGATCAGCTGTGTTCAGCGTGTGAAGTGGCCTGACATTAAAGGGAACCAACCAGCAGGATTTAGGGCTATAAAGTGAAGCCGGTGCCTTATAGGCTCTGGGATGCTGAAAGCAATCATACCTTTACTTGAATGATTCCATGTTTGATTGCAGAGAAAAGTGTCATAAAACTCCTGGAAAACAGGGCAGCAGATGACTGATGTGTGCAGCACTGCATCACTATTTGGGGTTGTTTTGTTTTTCCTCCTCTGTGGGCATGCCTTTTTGCTGTAAGCCAAACCCTCCTCCCTCCCTTTCTTCTCTATTGTCATTTTTGTCAAGCACCCTGTGACTGGAGTATAGTGACAATGCACAAGAGCCAGAAACTGAAGACAGAGATAACAGGGAGGGAGGGGGGAGGTTTTAGCTTACAGCTGAAAGGCATGCCCACAGTAGAATGAAAAAAAAAACACAACCCCAAATAGTTCTGCTCTGCTGCCCTGTTTTCTAGGAGTTTTATGACACTTTTCTCTGCAATCAAACATGGAATCATTGAAGTAAAGATACGATTGCATTCATCATCTCCTTACCTGTAAGGCACTGGCTTCACTTTATAGCCCAAAATCTTTCACGTTGGTTCTCTTTAATAGTCTATGGGAATGAAACAGCACAGCTCGCTACACCGTGTAGTGGCCATTCTTGGGTACTGCATCTCAGATTCCTTTCCTTTCAATAGGAGCTGAGCTGCAGCACCCAAGAAAGGTAATGTGCACATATAAAAATGTTTTAGTATGATTAGGATGCAAAGGTTGTACACATTTGTTTGCTATTGCTTAATTTGGCCCTAATAATACCATAATTCCCATTTTTTTTTCCTCTTCAGTATGTGGAAAGAGATACAAAAATCGTCCCGGTCTTAGCTACCACTACACCCACACTCACCTGGCTGAGGAAGAGGGAGAGGAGAATGCTGAGCGATATCTAATCCCTTTTCATAGGAAAAATAACCACAAACGTGAGTGCCGTGGATTTCATGGGTTTTCTATGGGGGCCACAATCTCAGGGTCACATTTCAGGATGCGGTGCTGCATGTTAGCCCATGCCACTTTTATACCGGCCAAGATATTCATGCTAAAAACTTGGGACACCTAGGCCCTTGACCGCCCATGAGCATCCTCAAAATGCCACTTATGCAGCTTCACCCCTTTGGGAGTGGATCCACAGGATTTAGAATTTTAGGGCATTAAGCTTTGTAAATCTTCCTTGGGGTGTACTAGAGCATTTTGTTGGGAATGTAGTTCACTTTCTAAAATGCACATTTAACGAGATTTGTGCACTTGTTATGTCCTACTTCTGGGAAAAGAAATGTGATCAACCCGCACTTCATTCTTCATAACTGGCCGGGGTTCACATGGCCTGGGATCAAATGAGTAACAAAAAAAATAAATAAATGCTGTTTTGTTGTAGATCATGTGTTTTATAGAGGCATAAAATTCTCATTTTTTGGCAGCACATCTCCTCTTGTAACATAGGAATGTGCCGTAATGTTAAATGTATCATAGGAAGGGAAAAGAAAATAGGTATGGACCCCTATCCCAATCATCGCTACGTGAAGATTAAAGCAAAAAAGAGTTGATGGATGCTTCTGACAAGCAGTTTATGTGTGTGGTAAAGGATCATGTGAGAGCTGTCCAACAGATATAAAATAGAACGCAAACGAGTTAAAAAAAAAAGAAAAGTGAGAGTCATCGTCTCCAATCCCTCCACTCCATTCCTACACTTTCCCATTTTTATCCCTTTGTGGTACTTTTATTCCTGTAACAAAATGGAGTGGTAAGTTGGTTGTCCAATTTATTCTCTATGAGATTGTCAGAAAAAGCAAAGCCTAGTTCTCAGCAGCTCCATGGAAAATGAATGGAGTAGATTTCAAGTATGTGCACTGCTACTCCATGCTGTCGAGTATGTGCACTGCTGCTCCAAGCTGTCAAGTATGTGCACTGCTGCTCCAAGCTGTCGAGTATGGGCACTGCTGCTCCAAGCTGTCGATTATGTGCACTGCTGCTCCAAGCTGTCCAGTATGTGCACTGCTGCTTCAAGTTGTCGAGCAAGTGCATTGCTGCTCCAAGCTGTCGAGTATGTGCACTGCTGTTCCAAGCTGTCGAGTATGTGCACTGCTGCTCCAAGCTGTCGAGTATGTGCACTGCTGCTTCAAGCTGTCGAGCAAGTGCATTGCTGCTCCAAGCTGTCGAGTATGTGCACAGCTGCTCCAAGCACTCGAGCATGTGCACTGCTGCTCCAAGCACTCGAGCATGTGCACTGCTGCTCCAAGCTGTTGAGTATGTGCACTGCTGCTCCAAGCTCTCGAGCATGTGCACTGCTGCTCCAAGCTGTCAAGTATGTGCACTGCTGCTTCAAGCAGTCGAGTATGTGCACTGATACTCCAAGCAGTTGAGCATGTGCACTGCTGCTCCAAGCACTCGAGCATGTGCATTGCTGCTACAAGCAGTCGAGTATGTGTACTGATGCTCCAAACAGTCGATTCGAGCATGTGCACTGCTGTTCCAAGCGGTTGAGCATGTGCACTGCTGCTCCAAGCGGACGAGTATGTGCACTGCTGCTCCAAGCGGACGAGTATGTGCACTTTTGCTCCAAGCGGACGAGTATGTGCACTTTTGCTCCAAGCGGACGAGCATGTGCACTGTTGCTCCAAGCGGACGAGTATGTGCACTTTTGCTCCAAGCGGATGAGTATGTACACTGCTGCTCCAAGCGGACGAGTATGTGCACTGCTGCTCCAAGCGGACGAGTATGTGCACTTTTGCTCCAAGCGGACGAGTATGTGCACTTTTGCTCCAAGCGGACAAGCATGTGCACTGTTGCTCCAAGCGGACGAGTATGTGCACTTTTGCTCCAAGCGGATGAGTATGTACACTGCTGCTCCAAGCGGACGAGTACGTGCACTGCTGCTCCAAGCGGACGAGTATGTGCACTGTTGCTCCAAGCGGATGAGTATGTGCACTGCTGCTCCAAGTGGTCGAGCATGTGCACTGCTGCTCCAAGCGATCGAGTATGTGCACTGCTGATCCAAGCGAACGAATATGTGCACTGCTGCTCCAAGCGGTCGAGCATGTGCACTGCTGCTCCAAGCGGACGAGTATGTGCACTGCTACTCCAAGCGGACAAGTATGTGCACTTTTGCTCCAAGCGGATGAGTATGTGCACTGCTGCTCCAAGCGTACGAGTATATGCACTTTTGCTCCAAGCGGATGAGTATGTGCACTGCTGCTCCAAGCGTACGAGTATATGCACTTTTGCTCCAAGCGGATGAGTATGTGCACTGCTGCTCCAAGCAATTGAGTGTGTGCACTGCTTCTCCAAGCGGACGAATATGTGCACTGCTGCTCCATTCTAACAGGGGTAAAAGTTGCCCATTCTGCCAATTGCTGCTGGTCCTAGCTGTCAGACCTTCAGTAATCTTACGGACAGATGATCATTTGTTTTTATTGGATAAGCCCTTTAAATAGTTTCAGTCCTCCATAAACTACCATAGCCACACTAAATGCCATTTGATTCCAAACCTAAACTCTTCTGTTATCTCCACCATTGTGACCCTGAAAACCAGACTTTTCAGTAAGTATTTAAGTTGTCACTCAGACGTCTGTTTTCTACACACGTGTTCTATCCATATTTTATTTGATAGAAAACGTACCCATTATAGTCAATAGGCATATTCACATTCCCCGTTCAAGTGAATGGGTCCATAAAAAACATACGCTGCGGTGTGTCCATATTGTACCGGTTAGTTAGTGAGTGATGCCTTGTATAGAGTCAGATCCTATCAGCATGCTGGATGTTGTAGTTCCCCAATATTCACAGACCTTTATGTTGTTTTTTGTACAGCTTTATAGATATTGTACCCACAAGGGTAGTGTTATTTAGGCTGCCAGATGCACCAATGTACATTTTTACTTCCTGAACTCCATTTTAAAATATAAATATATAATATACTGTATTTTTAGATAATATTAATCATTCACAAAGAAATTGAGTGATTTTATAACTGAATCCATTATAGTCTAGAACTGCATTCACAATTCAGTGAATTGTTATTGGAGGCAGTCAGCAGGCATGTCTCTTGCTGTCTAGATGAACTTGTCTTAGGTCTGAGTCAGACATATGTAATTGTTCATGTAAGCAATAAAAAATGCTACTAGTGTCATCAGTGTATTGGATCCAAGTTGCATCAGTGTTTGGTCAATGCACAATGGTGTAACTAGAATCCAATGGGCCCCAGTGTAAGATTTGGATCTGGTCCCCCCTTTGCCTCCTTCCTGCATATTGGTCACATGTATGGGTCCTTGTAGCTTTCTAAACCCTATAAAGACATATGTGTTTCCCTCCCCATTATATAGTAATATCCTCCCCTTCCAGGAATATATGTCCCAAATTCTGGTATATATGTCCACCATCCTAGGATCATCCTGATATATATAGCTCCCAAACTGGTATATATGTGAGTCAGTCGACAGGGTAGGGGGGTACTCGGATACCAGGACTGATGGTCACTTTGATGGGGGGGATGTCATGGCTCATCATTTCCCGGTTCCGTGCCCTGGACCCTCAATGGCGGGGATGGTGGGGGGCATGATGATGGAGGGAGAAGGGATGGTATCGTGACGCCACCTGTGGTACCTGGTAATAGGGGTACCAGCGCTGCAGCCGGCCGCTGAGGTGATGGAGGTGCAGCTCAGAGAAGTACAGCTCCACACATGTGGAGCTTTACCTCAGGGCAGCGGGGATGGATGAGGGGAGTCGTAGTTCTTACCCCTCTGATGATGCTGAGGCCCTCTGGGCGCCGCAGGGAAGGATCACAGACACCGATTCAACTCAAATGTCACTTTACTGGTACCGGGAAGATGATACAGTACACAGGCACAGTCTGATTAAATGGAGGCGTAGTCAGAGATTGTAAGGTGATCCTGTAGAGTCTGTTGATGGTCCCTTTTAATGGCTTTCGGGGTCTGTGTTCCTCTTTACCCTCTTTAACCACTCTGTAAAGCTCCTACGCCAGCCCACGGGTCTGTTACAGTTAAGTACGTTCGGTTCCTTACCGGTACGGACGGGAACGGCAACAAACTAATCCTCCCGCCACTGGAATTCGGTCCTTAAAGTGTCCTGGACCCAATTTAGGACTGAGGTTGAGGTACAGTCTGTGGTGCTATGGCTCCCTTCTGTCGGTCCCACAGCTTGTCGGTTTGCAACCAGGGATAGACCACTGGTTGCCTCGGCTCCGGTATGCCGGTGTCGACCCCAGACTTCCCCAGCAGGCTCCAACCAGACCTGGTTCGTCCCCTCCGGTTCCCGGGTCACCCCTCTCTAAGAGGCGCCCTCCTGTCAGGACCTCTGTCAGGCACGTCCTCTCTGGCTGCCTTCCCAGCACTGTCTGACTAAAATTAGCTCAACTGTCACTCAAGTCTCCCGCTCTACTCTAAGCCCCACCCCCTGGGATTACTGAATATACGGTCCCTATACTAAGGGGGAGGCTAGTGTATGGGTGCTAGGACAGACTCTTTAAGGAAACCTCAAATCCATAGCTACGGAGGCACTTATTCTTCTGTTTGGGGTGCAGTACCTCCCTGTGGCGCCTAGGCATAGGGGCGCTACACATGTTCCCCATCCTGGGCTCCTTCCTGATATATATATCCCCAATATTAGGCCCATCGTGGTGTAGATGTCCCCTATCCTGGTGTATATGTCCCCTCATCCTGGTATGTACTGTCCCCCCCCCCCCATCATGCACCCATCCTGGTGTATATGTCCCCTCCATCCTGGTATATATGTTCCCCATCCTGGTATGTACTGTCCCCCCATCTTTCACCCATTCTGGTGAAAATGTCCCCCCATCCTGGTATATATGTCCCCACCCCGGTATGTACTGTCCCCCCATCCTGGGCCCATCCTGGTATGTATGCCCCCATTTTGAGCCCCTTATTGGTATATCTGTCCCCCATCCTGGTATATATGTCCCCCACTCTCATACACATGTTTTCCGTCCTGTCTCTGCATGAAAAAACCCAAAACATTATACTTACCTCTCTCCACTCACCCTCCACCCAGTGTCCTTTTTTACAGCTGGTACAGGAGCCAGCAGCTGACATGATGTGCGCGTTACGATGCATGACTCCGCTGCCATGTGACAACAACCTCAAACATGCCGACGTCAGTTGCCTGCCACTGATTGGCTGGCAGCATGTATAGCGATGCACGGATCCGATGGGTCTCTGCACCGCTATACATTTCAGCTAGATGTGCATCCATCTGAAGTAGGCGCTGGGGTTGGTGGGCCCGCTTGAAGATTGGGCCCGGTTTCGTTCTCTGCGACCGTCATTGTTACGCCCCTGTCCGTGTGTCAGTCTTTACCATCTGTTTCATCAGTAATTTTTACATATGAATAAAAAATTATATTGCCAAGGTTCTCCTATCCTTTTCAATGGTAATCATAGACAGCTTTCTGTCTGTACACTGATGCCGTACATGCGCTGGCCATGATATGCATAGACCCACAAGCTGTTGGTAAAAATCTGGACCTGTCCCCATTATTTTTGCACAGATACATGATCTGCAAAAACATGTGAACAGCCCCATAGACTACAATGGGTACATGTACCAGTGAAAATCACAGAACGCGTATGTCCGCCATGGACGTCTGGATAAGGGCTTAAGCAGTGAGACACACAGGCTCTGGTTCTTCATTTGCATTTTTCAAGTCATTTTTCTTTTTCTTGGAGTAAAATTTCATTTTTTTTTATTTTTGTGCTCAGGAATTTTGCAACCAAGTCATGAAAATAAAACAAATTGGTGCAAAATCAAAAATGCTTCTGTCTTTTTTGCACTTTTTAAGAGTAAAAAGTTGCACATTTTTTTTCAATAGTCTTTTAACTATGCAAAACAAAGGGAAACAAGTAAAGGTAAGATTAGGAAGGGGCAAGATAAGTAATGTATAACAAAACTGGAGAGAATCCGACACCAAAAAAGATAAAAAAAAATGTATTTATTAGAAATCTATTAAAAGATCATGTAATAACTAAGGGGGCAAAATGAGGAAAGAAGGGGGGGACAAATTACCTTACACATTTCAGATAGACATGTCCTTATTTATAGGAACCTATGAGGGAAAGGAGGGGGACAAATAACCTTACACATTTCAGATAGACATGTCCTTATTTATAGGAACCTATGAGGAAAAGGAGGGGGACAGATAACCTTATGCATTTCAGATAGACATGTCCTTATTTATAGGAACCTATGAGGGAAAGGAGGGAGACAAATAACCTTATGCATTTCAGATAGACATGTCCTTATTCATAGGTACCTATGAGGGAAAGGAGGGGAACAAATAACCTTACGCATTTCAGATAGACATGTCCTTATTTATAGGAACCTATGAGGAAAAGGAGGGAGACAAATAACCTTACGCATTTCAGATAGACATGTCCTTATTTATAGGAACCTATGAGGAAAAAAGGGGGGACAAATAACCTTATGCATTTTGGACAGACATGTCCTTATTCTAGGTACCTGTGAACAAGGACATGTCTATCCGAAATTTGTAAGGTTATTTGTCCCCCCTTCTTTCCTTGTTTTGGCCTCCCTTTTTGTTATTTATTGCATGATTTTTTTAATGAATATGTAATAAATACAGTTTTTAAAATATTGTTTGTTTTTGCCGGATTCCTTCAGTTTTGTATATTACTGCTGGGGTATACTGGCCCTGTCTTTTCAGGTATATTCACATGGATTTATATTGCCTCGACCTAGGCTGCTGAGCTGATTTTTTTCTTTTTTTCTTTCTCATATAAGTAATGAATAAGCCAAATCAAAAAAGGCACAATCAGAAGCATTTTGTACTCTAGAAAAAAGGTGAAAAAGCAATGAGGAATCAGCCCCTTTGTTCTTAATGGATCAGAAGATTGTATAGATTATGGTGATCAACCGTTCAGAACCCCAGAAGAATTATGAGGCTATGGCGCTTATGTCGACACAGCTCCATCCATACGAGTGTGGCTGTGCCTGGTACTGCAGCCTACCTAGTAAACAGGAGTGAGCGGAGACACAAGGCATAGCTTTAGTTGTATGTATTGGATTGTGTCAGGATAAACAGCGTTGGATTCTTGGGATTGGGTACCCTTTTGTACAGCATTCAGTGAAATAATAAAAATGTTTAAATAGTGTTATCTACTACTGGGGACAATTCATTTCAGGCTAAAATCATTTTAGTATATGGGTTTCATTAAAAATATCATCTTCTACAGCCTCTGTGTTTCAACATCTATGGCTGGCTTCAGAATGAGTTACCTGAGAACCTGTCAGTGAGCTCACACAGATTGGAAAGTCTGCAACTCTTTTATCTGTCTTTTTCAGAGCTGCTCTCAGCTCATCAAAATACATGTGTTAAAGGGAATCTGTCAGCAGAATTTCACCATCCAAACTATTTACATGTACATATAGGTATTTTAAAGACAACTCCAGTAATACCTTTACATCGTTCCTCTGTTTCTGAGATATCAGCTTTTGAATTAATCTGCAAAGAAGGCTGTAGAGCTATGGTAGATCTGAAGCCTCTGTCTCTCCAGCTCTATTCCCCATTCAGCGCCACTTACTCCTACTTAACTGACAGTCTTTATACTGTGTGACGTCAGGCAAAGAAGCAGGTCAGTCAAGCAAGAGGAGGCGGCGCTGAGTGTGGAATAGAGCTGGAGTGACGGAGGCGTAGCTCTACCATAGCTCTTCAGCCTCATTTGCATATCAATTTAAATGCCAATTTATCCGTAAACAAAGGAACGTGCTGTCTGTGAAAAGTTATTGTTTGACTTGACCTTGAAAGAGTTATATGTGCATATTAATAGCTTGAGAAGTGAAATACTGTTGACATATTCCCTTTAAAAAAAATAATTATAATTGTCCTTTAAAGGTTGTTAAACCTCTTTACTGATTCTCAATTGCATCAATTGTGATTGGATTTTTTTGATCATCCCTTATGGTTTATGGACGGATTTAAGGGTATGTTCACATTGCATCTTTTCACGTCATTTTTTGAGCAGGCCGTTCTTAAAAACATTGAAAAAAAATCTCTCGGAAAATAAATTGTCCCATTTTTTAATTTGGGAAAACGACTTGCTGTTCATACGTTCAGTCTTTTGAGTATCTTAAATGCTTCAGGCTTTCAAAGATGCCGTGCGGTCAAAAGAAATAACATGTCCATTGCCCAACTGTTTTCCAATAGAAAGATCGTCAATATACCTTACATTACAATACATCTCAATGGGAAAGTTAAACTATAATTGGTTTTAATTTTTATTTTATAAATCAATGGTGCATATGAAAATAAGCAACTTTATAATAGACTGTGAGCCCTCGTGGACAGGGTCCTCTCTCTACCCTCCTGTAGCTGTACGACCTGATTGTCCATATATATTGTTCTTGTCTTCGTCTACCCTTTCCATATGTAAAGCGCCATTAAACCTAATGGCGCTATATAAATAAACAATAATAATATAATATATCTTATCAGACAAATCTGCTTCTTTCTCTGTCAGAATTGATCAGTCATTCTCAAAATTCTGAATTCTAAGGTCAAATCTGTATTCATTGAAGACTTTCCCATTATTGAGATACATGGCAGCTGTTACTGATGAGATTCTCTATGTAGATAGTAGGGGCGGAGCTCTGTCTCTAGCTCCTCCCTCCACATGTAGCTCCTCCCCAACACCTCATCATAGAATCTAATCAGCACCAACTGTTATCTCCTATCTCAGTAATGGGAAATACGAATTTGATCTCAGAATTTTGCACTTTGATAATGACTGATGAATTCTGGCAGAAAAAGAAGCAGATTTCTCTGATCAGATATATTACAAAGATGCTTATTTTCATATGTACTATTGACTTATGAAATCAAAATTAAAACAATGGTTATGCTTTAAGAATGTGCCTGCGCATTTTTTTGAGTGTTTTATAGACTTTTTTGCCTGGGAAAAAAAACCTCTTTATTAATTTATGTATTCTGGAAAACGCCGGTAAAAAGATGTGGAATGAAAAAAACAAACGATGTAGAAAAAATGTCTAAAGAGGACCTGTCACCCCCCTGGTGCTATGCTAACTGAATGCAGCGTGTCTGCTGCATTCAGGGAAAGGGTCCCCCATTTTTCTAGCCCCCCCTGTAAGTTGTTAAAAAGACTTTATAAAGTATATAGATAAGGAGTCCGGAGGGACTTGCTCAGTAATGAGTCATCACTGTTGCTGCTGTCCTCCCCACCTCCAGCCCTCTCTGTGCCACCTCCAGCCGTCAACGATGACACATACAGGAGGCTGAACAAGAGAGGGCTGGAGGCAGGGAGGGCACGAGCAACAGTGATGACACATACAGGAGGCTGAACAAGAGAGGGCTGGAGGCGGGGAGGACACCAGCAACAGTGATGACACATACAGGAGGCTGAACAAGAGAGGACTGGAGGCGGGGAGGACACCAGCAACAGTGATGACACATACAGGAGGCTGAACAAGAGAGGGCTGGAGGTGGGGAGGACACCAGCAACCGTGATGAGACATACAGAAGGCTGAACAAGAGGGGGCTGGAGGCGGGGAGGACACCAGCAACAGTGACGAGACATACAGGAGGCTGAACAAGAGAGGGCTGGAGGCGGGGAGGAGACACCAGCAACAGTGATGACTCATTACTGAGTAAGTCCCTCCGGACTCCTTATCTGTACACATTATAAAATCTTTTTAACAGCTTACAGAGGGTCTAGAGACATGGAGGACCCCTTCTCTGAATGCAGTAGACACACTGCATGCATTCAGTGCTGCATTCAGTTAGCACAGCACCAGGGGGGTGACAGGTCCTCTTTAAAAAAAACAAAAAACGCTTAGTGAAGGATAATATGAAAACAAAAATAATTTTCTGCTTGAAAAACTGATTTTTATTTTGACCCGATGTGAACATACCCTAACAGACTGATTATATGTCCAATGATATGTTGTATGGATGTGCGGAATATTCCGTGTGAGGGACAGATACATTTCTCTAGACGTATGTAGAATGGAGGCTGATACGGAGCCGCTCCAGACGTCTGTACCACATTATGCGGCTCTGATTCCTTTGCTGTGGAAGTTTCTGCAGTATTGCAGGGACGGTTGCTGGTTTCTATAAGCTCAGTTTCCTTCCATCCCCCATTTCTACGTCTGTTTCTCTAATTGAAACAATAAATCAGGGAGAGATATATTAAATCCATGCTGCATGGGTTTTTTTTGGCGGTCCCACCGATGCAGACAGTTGCTATGGAAACAAAGGAGTGACAGGGGTAGGTTATCAGTTTGGGTGATGGCAATGCCCCCCCCCTCCTCCCTGTTTTCCTAAAATAATCATACCACCCACTTAACCCCTTCGGTGCCTGTCTCTGTATCAGCTGTGGCATTTTCCCCTGCACAGTTCTGATTTCCACCGTTTTTCCCTCTCAGACTTCTACAGAGAGCTGAACTGGGTGCCCGAGATGCAACCGCGACATACAGGTGAGAACGTGGCTCCTCTGCGGGGCCAAAAAATAAAAAATAAAAACTTCTTTTTGTATTCTTCTTATTTTTACAGTTCTGGCAAAGAAAAAGGGTTTTCATTGCATGCGAAAAAGTTCTACAATTTTCTAATATATTTTCTGTATCGATTCTGAACAGTCTTCAAGATCTCTGCTTGCTGTCATACAATGGAGTCCTTACTGTCTAAATATCTGTCCTGGTCCTATGGGGGGCACACTAGTACTGTCAGGAGCTGTGCACCTGAGCGTCCATTATAGGACTGGGACAGATGAAGGAACATTCCTATATACTGACAGCAAGGAGAGATTCTGAATAGTTTGAGGATTTGATTCAGAGTAGGGCTTGTTCCAGCTTTTCTGCTGCCTGTGGATAAAATCAAAATAATGCGCCCACCCAAAAAAAAATCAAAACTAAGAGATCCACACAAAAAATAAAATATAAAATTGTGCTTCTCTAGCTTAAAGGGAATCTGTCAGCAGGTTTTTGCTATGTAAACTGAGGATAGCATGCTGCAGGGGTTGAAAAACAAAAATCAACTGTGCTTCTCTTACCAATGTGTGGGCTATTGTTTACTTAAACCAGAGTTTTTATATTCTAGTGATTACCATTACTGGACTGCTTTGTCACAAGCCCTCCACCTGCTGTGATTGACACCTCACTGTCAATGCACAATTTCTATTGAGAGCTTGGTGTGGTCGGGGGCAGCTCTCTGACTATGGACATAGTACATACAAAGCCTGGTGTGGGCGGGGGTAGATCTCTATCTATAGACATTGTACATACAGAGCCTGGTGTGGGCGGGGGCAGCTCTCTGTCTATAGACATTGTACATACAGAGCCTGGTGTGGGCGAGGGCAGCCCTTTATCTATAGACATTGTACATACAGAGCCTGGTGTGGACGGGGGCATCTCTCTGTCTATAGACATTGTACACACAGAGCCTGGTGTGGGCGGGAGCAGCTCTCTGTCTATAGACATTGTACATACAGAGCCTGGTGTGGGCGAGGGCAGCTCTTTATCTATAGACATTGTACATACAGAGCCTGGTGTGGACGGGGGCATCTCTCTGTCTATAGACATTGTACATACAGAGCCTGGTGTGGGCGAGGGCAGCTCTTTATCTATAGACATTGTACATACAGAGCCTGGTGTGGACGGGGGCATCTCTCGGTCTATAGACATTGTACATACAGAGCCTGGTGTGGGCGGGGGCAGCTCTCTGTCTATAGACATTGTACATACAGAGCCTGGTGTGGGCGGGGGCAGCTCTCTGTCTATAGATATTATACACACAGAGCCTTGTGTGGGCGAGGGCAGCTCTTTATCTATAGACATTGCACATACAGAGCCTGATGTGGGCAGGGGCAGCTCTCTGTCTATAGATATTATACACACAGAGCCTTGTGTGGGCAAGGGCAGCTCTTTATCTATAGACATTGTACATACAGAGCCTTATGTGGGTGGGGGTAGATCTCTGACTATAAACATTATACATACAGAGCCTGGTGTGGGCGGGGGCAGCTCAATCTTTATTTCTCGACGCGTTTCGTGTGCATCAGCACACTTCATCAGGAGTTAAAATTCACGTTCGTTAATAAGTTGGCAGAGCTGGCAGGGACCGCTGCAAAAAGACAGAAGTCGTTAAATGTTTTTGCATGACTTCGGGATGCGACATTTCAAGACGTTTCTATCAAGGTGTAAACTGCTTGTTGTTTGTATCTGTTGCACAGAGGTGCACTCACCCCATAATCCAATATTAAATAGCAATTGGGAGACTTATACACTCCATATGCCTCAGATATAATTTGAACTTTCTGTGCATCTCTCCATGGGATAGCTCACGCTCCTACTGAGTGCAGTAACTTATTGCCAATGACATTAACTCAATTGGCCCCAACGCTGCTTTCCATTTTTCTTTAATGGTCATTAGTGTTTATTCATTTACTTTTTATCCCTAATGTATTTATTTTAATTACTGATATGGCGCCATTATGTTCTGCAGCGCCTTATAGACAGACATTATCATCCCTTTCCCCATTGGGGCTCACAACCTAAATCCCCTATCAGTTTGTCTTTGGAATGTGGGAGGAAACCGGAGAACCCGGAGGAAACTCACAAAAACAAGGGGAGAACATACAAACTGCTTACAGATGATCGTGGATTGTGTACACCCCTCAGTGCCCCAAACTACTGATTTTTTAATATCATACCTAATAAATCATAAATAATGGAAGTATTCTCTTAAACTTGGGTATGAACCTGTGTGGCTCAAGTGCTTCAAATACAGTCTCTTCCTAATCAGCCATCACAAATCATAATAAACAATCCAAAATCCCATTGACAAGGAGAATAAAGTGACCATTAACTAATTAAAAAAAATGTTATTCAATAAACAAATATATGTATATTACACGATCAAAATAAGTTCCTTAATAGCAGTGCGGTAGCTGAGACAGGTTAATATACACCGGATTTTATAGAATCTAGTCCAATAAAGTGCGCTAATGCCAAATAGCTTTATAATATAGAGATCACATAACCTCATTTAACCCCATAATAATGTAATAATTATGGACCAATAGATGGAAGTCTCTACTGGGCTCACTTAACCTACAATGTAGGAAAGCAGGTCAGTAAGCTACCATGCAGACACTCCCCTTGTGACGTACATGACGTATGAAACGCGCATCGGGGCTGGAGTAACGCTGAGCAAACACACGGACCCCAATGGTAGGTCTTATGTTACTCTGAATATCAAAGTGTGCCTGTATCTTCTGATCTTCTGGAAGTAGTCTTATACTTCCTGTTGTTTTAGGAAACAACACACGTACAATGACAGCAATGAAAAGACTCTGTCCCTGTCTTTTGTATTGAAGCATCTAATGTTCAAAGGTGAGGATTTGCTGGTACACCACTTGGTGTGACTGGTGAATCCGGTGTTAGGCTGCTTCCACACTGCAGTTTTTTCACTGATCAGTGTCCATCAGATTTGTGTGCCAAAACCCGGAGAGAAACCAGGAGAGGAACTTGCAGAGAAAAACTATAATTGAAAGATTGACACCTGTTCTGAGTTTTGGAGACACTCCTGGTTTTGGCACACAAACACTGATGGACACTGATCAGTGAAAAAACTGCAGTGTGGAAGCAGCCTTACCTACCTTTATAATCCTGCCTCTGATGATAGTGAGACTTCTGAAAAGTCTTCTATAAAGTACAGGTGGAATGAATATAAAATATCCCTTGTAGCCAGTTTGAAAATAAACAAATATTCTAGTTTTGAAAACAAATTAAAAAAAAATCCATTTTTTTTTCTGATGATACATACCCTTTAAACTAAGCTCAGGGCCTTGAAACATAAGTTCTTAAATATTTTACATGCTAGTAGTAGAGGTGAGAGGATCGATTTGAGGGACTTCAGTCCAGCGTACAGGCCAGTGGTATCTGGTGGCTAGACGGGAGGCCGTGAACGTCTTATCGTCCGGTGGCTCCCGACGGCATATGACTTGCCAGGGCTGGTGCAACATCATCTGTGCAACCTGGATGGTGAGCTAGAGTGCTGTGAATCAATCTGCTCATCTCTAACTGGTTGTAATTTGGTACAGTAGTAAAATTTGCAGAATGGAATGTTGCAAATTTTCACCCCTAGAGACTCCGCAGGAGATATGTCCAATCCCATAGACTTACACATCTACCTAGTATATGCAAACTGATACAATGATTGAAAGTATTTGGATAGAGGAAGAAATATAGTGAAATGGATACGTTGTATACATGCAGAGGTTCCCTACCGATATACACATTACAGTAACTGATCTTCACATCTTATTTTACATCCTCATTTACACTTTTGCGGTGAACTCCAAAGTCTGGGTGAGAAATGAATGAGTAAATCCAGTGGCTACGGCTGTCACAGGTATCAATAATGACAGCTGAGGCCAAAGTAGGAAATCCAGGAAGCCAGCCAGAATAAAACCAAACAGACATAATACAAGCCATGGGGGATCTCCCGGCTGCCAGAAGCTGCCAAAGCACACCGGGGGGCATCGGAAAACAACACTCAGGTTTAAAACAAGACACTTGCACTCAGAAACAAGTCAGTGAGGCCTCCGGGTGCAATTGATACCATCGTGTTGTGTGACTATACATACGTGTGATAGATATACTGTCTGTGCAGAAAAAACAATAATAGAATGAAATATAGACATACTAAAGTTATAGACAATAAAAATGAAAATATCTTAATAACCCTATGAAGTCAAGAATGACGTGTTAAACCCGTTTTCTAGGTCATTAAACTCATCCTCTATTTACTGTATTGCAGTAAAGAAAGCTCCTGACGGCTCTGTCATTGCCAATGGTTATTGTGACTTCTGTCTAGGAGGGGCCAAAAAGACCGGGTGTCCAGAAGACCTGATCTCCTGTGCTGACTGTGGTCGTTCTGGTAAGATGAAGGCAGGAAAGTCCTGTGTCCGTCACAGTATGACTGATCTTTATATTAACTTTGTGTTAAAGAAGTATGCTAAAGTCCAAAAGTCGTCCGCTATCCATTTGGACCCCCCACTGAAGAGCCCCATATGAATGGAGCAGCGGTTGGTTATGTTCACATCTACTTCACTCATTCTTTAATAGGACCTCCGTAGAGAGCTGCATTGACCTGGTATTCGGCACTGCGATCAAGAATGATTGGAGTGGATGTTTGCATGATTGACCACCGCTCCATTTATCTGGGGTTCTTCAGCATCCCAGCTTTTAGAATCGGTGGGACTTCAGCAGTCAGACCTAGTGATGAGCGAGCACTACTATACTCGGCTGCTCGATACTAGTAAAGAGGAGTCAGATGCTCGGACGGGCTCGACTCCAATACTGAATATAATGATAGCCAGTTGGGAACTCATGCTTTTTTGGCGGAAAATATTCCGGAAAAAATGCTCAAGTTCCCTATTGACTTCCATCAGTACTCGAGTCGCACGCATCCTAGCATTGAACTGCTCCTTACCAGTACTGAGCTCCCTAGCATGATAGTGCTTGCTCATCACTAGTCCAATGCTCAGCAATCGATAAGTTATTCCTTGTTTATTGAATAGAGAATAACTTCCAAACTTAAGACAACCCCTTTAATGGTTTGGGTGAATTCCTTGAAGCATGGATTCAACAGGGTGCTGGATACTTTTGTGGAGAGTTTAGACAACATGGCAGAAACCCTGCAGACCTCAATACACTCATTGGTTTCCGTCAGGCGCCGTTTTTTGCCAGGAAACATGTGATAGATATTTTTTTTATTTTCCAGTGCTCTTATGAACATATCTGTAATACACTTAATTAAAGAGATCTTAGAATTGTAGAAACTTGACTCAAGCTTACCCAGTTGCTCTTTGCTCATCCACCTGGGCTCGGACACCGGCCTCACTCTGGTCTCACATCAAAGATAATAGAAAAAATTACAATCCGGCTCAACAGGACTGGATTTTCTTTTTGTTTTTCTTTTTCAAAAGAAAACATAGTGCATACAGTCATGGCCAAAAGTTTTGAGAATGATACAAATATTAATTTTAACAAAGTCTACTGCTTCAGTTTTTCTAATGGCAATTTGCATATACTCCAGAATGTCATAAAGAGTGATCAGCTTAACAGCAATTACTTGCTAAGTCAATATTTGCCTAGAAAATGAACTTTAACCCCCAAAACACATTTCAACATCATTGCAGTCCTGCCTTAAAAGGAGCAGCTAACATCGTTTTAGTGATTGTTCCATTAACACAGGTGTGGGTGTTGATGAGGACAGGGCTGGCGAACAATCAGTCATGATTAAGTAAGAATGACACCACTGGACACTTTAAAAGGAGGCTGGTGCTTGGTATCATTGTTTCTCTTCAGTTAACCATGGTTATCTCTAAAGAAACACGTGCAGCCATCATTGCACTGCACAAAAATAGCCTAACAGGGAAAGATTGCACCTCAGTCAACAATCTATCGCATCATCAAGAACTTTAAGGAGAGAGCTTCCATTGTTGTCAAAAAGGCTCCAGGGCGCCCAAGAAAGACCAGCAAGCGCCAGGACTATATCTTAAAACTGTTTCAGCTGCGGGATCGGACTACCAGCAGTGCCGAGCTTACTCAGGAACGGCAGCAGGTTGGTGTGAGTGCTTCTGCACACACTGTGAGGCGGAGACTCTTTGAGCAAGGCCTGGTTTCAAGGAGGACAGCAAAGAAGCCACTTCTCTCCAGAAAAAACATCAGGGACCGACTGATATTCTGCAAAAGGTACAGGGAGTGGACTGCTGAGGACTGGGGGAAAGGTACAGGGAGTGGACTGCTGAGGACTGGGGGAAAGGTACAGGGAGTGGACTGCTGAGGACTGGGGGAAAGGTACAGGGAGTGGACTGCTGAGGACTGGGGTAAAGTCATTTTCTCTGATGAATCCCCTTTTCGATTGTTTGGGACATCTGGAAAACAACTTATTCGGAGAAGAAGAGGTGAGCGCCACCACCAGTCTTGTCTCATGCCAACTGTAAAGCATCCTGAAACCATTCATGTGTGGGGTTGCTTCTCAGCCAAGGGAATCGGCTCACTCACAGTCTTGCCTAAAAACACAGCCATGAATAAAGAATGGTACCAGAATGTCCTCCAAGAGCAACTTCTCCCAACCGTCCAAGAGCAGTTTGGCGCCCAACAATGCCTTTTCCAGCATGATGGAGCACCTTGCCATAAAGCAAAGGTGATAACTAAATGGCTCAGGGAACAAAACATAGAGATTTTGGGTCCATGGCCAACTTCCCAAATCTTAATCCCATGGAGAACTTGTGGTCAATCATCAAGAGACGGGTGGACAAACAAAAACCAACAAATTCTGCCAAACTGTAAGCATTGATTATGCAAGAATGGACGGCTATCAGTCAGGATTTGGTCCAGAAGTTGATTGAGAGCAGCCAGGGAGAATTGCAGAGGTCCTGAAGAAGAAGGGGCAACACTGCAAATATTCACTTGCTGCATTAACTCATTCTAACTGTCAATAGAACCTTTTGGTATCATAATGTGATTGCAGTTATATTTCTGTATGTGATATAAACATCAGACAAACACAAATAAAAACCAGAGGGCAGCAGATCATGTGAAAATATAATTTTGGTGTCATTCTCAAAACTTTTGGCCGTGACTGTACAAAAGAAAAATTTACATGGTCAACATGACTCAGTCGACACGATTCGACTGCACTAAGCAGTCTTACTCATGACTCGTGAGTCATGAGTAAGACTGCTTAGTGCTGGTGAAACGCATCTACTGGGTCATGTCGACCATGTAAATTTTTCTTCTGTATGCACTATATTTTCTTTTGAAAAAGAAAAGGAATATCCAGTCCCATTGAGCTGGATTCCAATTTTTCCTATTATCCTAAAGAGATCTTAGCCCTTTCCAGTTGTAGTTTGTGTACTTCTCCACATAGCTGGCTGTGTTGCTATACCTGCTGTAGACCTGACAACACGTTATCATCTCTTTCTGCCCTCTCCTTGACTCCTCTCACTGTTGGAGATAGCAGAAGATCAAAGTGAGAAAGAGGAAAGCATACAAGTCTTTAGTGAGGGAGTATCACATGGGCGCTACTATATCAAAGTGTACAATAGATAGAGTGGAAAGCACAAGCAGCATTTTGCAGGGGGAGCGAGTACATCACACTAGCAGTATATCAATATACAGAGTAACAGTCACAGCAGATACTGCCGGATAATGAAGGACGAATCACATGCTACTCAGCATTAATGTCATCTCAAGGTGGATGAGAACTTTCATGGGCTGTAGAAGGGGAAATCAGTACAGTAATGAAGCTGTGCTGACTCATGAGAGCTAGTGAATGCACACAGACCTCAAATCCAGCTTGCAATACTGGAAACAACACATTCACATGAAGAAAGTCAACAAGAAGCAGGTTGCAAATGGAGATCTGAAGATGATTGGAAGAGGGTGCTGGATGCTAGGAGGTGTGCCAGCAAGTCGGTCTGCCAGGGATACCTAATTGAACAGAGCCTTTGCCGCATAAAGGGTGTCGACTTCCTAATTTCCGGTTATTGTACGATTGCTATAATTCTCTTCTCTTATAGGTCATCCCTCCTGTCTACAGTTCACAGTCAATATGACCGCAGCTGTTAGGACTTACCGCTGGCAGTGCATCGAGTGCAAGTCGTGTATTCTTTGTGGAACTTCGGAAAATGATGTGAGTGTATAGAATATTCTGTGATGCTGGTGCAGCATTTATATCTGCATAGAATAGATGGCAGTGCTCTGTTCTCGGATTGTATTGCTGCTTTTATATTTTTTAATATGTAATATATTGTAAATATATTTTTAAGATGCTAATGAATGTATGGAACCACTGACTCTTCTCTCTCCACAGGACCAGCTGCTGTTTTGTGATGATTGTGACCGAGGTTATCATATGTACTGTCTGAGCCCACCAATGTCGGAGCCCCCTGAAGGTGAGTATAATTTCTTACAAAAGAGAAGCACTGGAATTGTTAGTCTATTCTAGAACCTACTGGATGAATAACGGATAAAGATCCCTATGATCATTTCACCTATTTGAAGTTTCCTTTAAATCCTAAGTATAACTTATGCTCGAGTCCACACAATGTGGAAGAGCTAACGACTGCGTCCCTTATGAATAAATTACATCTCAATATCAACTGGCATGTTCTCAAATGCTTCAAGCTCCACATCAAAATTATAGACATTTTATATTTTGTGTCCTGGACCCTATTGTGACGCTAGTCACTGATAAAAGTTAGGGTGGGACACAGTCACTGCCTACAGGAATATAGGCCAAACGGAAGTCTGGTAATCTAGTCAGGTTCCAGGAGAGCTGGTAGTATTCAGGGAGTAGATAGACACATAGTTGTAGAACGGTACAGGGTCAGGTTTCCAGTGGATCATGAAGAGAATTCAGGGGGTAAACAGAGGCATATTCAGATCACGGTCCAGGGGTCAAAATACCAGGAGAATAATAACAAGTACAGGGAGCAGACAGAAGTGTAATCAAGCAACAGTCTGAGTTAGATAATAGAGATGAGAACAGACAGGAATGCAGGCCACATAGCACGTCTGACAGATTGCTCGAATGGCAGAGTTCTGGGAGAGGTTCCTCAGTAAAGTAGCAAAGAAATCACAGGGAGCATGGAACACCTGAGCAAGCCAGCACCTCCCAGAACCAGAATGGAAGCCTGCGCTGTCAATCAACTGCTGACAGCTCAGCACACATTGTACAATACACAGCAATAACTCTTATTGCGTCTGACACACACACTGCATGGAGGAATCGTGACACCTATGTATTAAAGAGGTTTTCCGTTTTGGAAAACCCCTGTTCCCTAGCTGGAGTTTGTTTAAAAATAAAATTCAAACGATGTGCCATACTCACCCTTCCCGGATCCCGAGCTCCTGTCGCGTTGATGCAGCCAATAAATGAGCTTAGCGGTTCAGCCCAAGTTGACAACTTATTGATTGGCTGTGGCACTATTCATATAATGTTAGCACTGCAGACAATAATAGACAACAGGAGTAGGGAGGAGGCTGGGGAGGGTGAGTGAGGCTCAGCTTTTTTTTTTTTTTTTACAAATTGCAGCACGGTAATAGGGATTTTGCAAGACCAGAAAATAATTTTACTCCCAGTTTTCAGCAGTTTTTTTTACAGCAAAGATTATAAAAATGAATAAAATATCGGTAAAAAAATAAAAACCCCAAGCTTTTCCTTTTGCAGGTAGCTGGAGTTGTCACTTGTGCCTGAGACAACTGAAGGAGAAAGCATCGGCCTATATCACATTGACCTAGACCCATCGGACTGGTCTTGCTTATTCTTTGCTTCTCTCAATTTAAGCACTATGGTCCTTCCCCTGCTCTGCATCCTGAGCAGTCTATAGTAGTTTTATTGGTTCGGCTGTGAATTAATACTATGAAGTACTTATGTTCTGCTCCTATTTATTTCTCTTCTACTTCTAAATCTTTTATAATCGTCTATTCCCTTCTAACCTGAGTCCCCACCAAGATGCGGCTCTAAAAATTCAACCACTGACTTTTCCTGACACATTCGCTCTCAGATACGATGAGATCTTTAAATATTTTTTTTTCTTCTTGCTCCATTTTAATGAGATTATTCTATGGCAACCAGCAAATCAATGGTAGACTTCCTTTAATCTGGCATAGAAAAGAATTCCGACTATGAAATATTCCATATTATTGTTGTTCTTTGAGAAAACTTGTTGCTTTTGTAGCACCAAGATATTCTGTAGCGCTGTACAGAGATTTAAATGACTTACTATCCGTTATAAAATCTTACTATGCGTGACAACACAGCCTTTTTCAATGCATATCGTGGGTTAATTCTTAAATTGGCCAGATGTGTTGTTCTTTTGTTTGTTAACTCATATTTGTTAAGTCATTGTTTCTTGCCAGTCTGCTCGGAGCCCCATTGTCCTAGTTTGTGGATTGCTAACGAAATGTACAGTAATTTACCTCAGCTCCCTTCTGTCTATATCATAGACATAGATGAAAATTATGCAGTTGGATTGAAATGCCAACCAATAAAAGGACAGCCTTATCCCACCAATTCTGTAAGAATACAATATACAATGATGTGGAGGCTCAGGCTATAAAAAGGACGTGCTTCAGTCACCAGTGGTTCATATGCTATGTGGCCTCAGTCTAGGAGCTTTGCTTCCGACTAGAGGAGCAAAATTGTATTATATTCTGCAGGAGTTAATCCTAGGATCCGGCTGTAAAAACCTCAGGTTGGGACAGTTCGGTCACCTGGCTACAGACTTTGCTGTGCGGAATTAGCTTCCTAAGCTTGTCACTATACTATGTTCTAATGTTTCTCAGTTTTCTGCTTCCAGACTTGTGAGGTTCCAGGTCATCTTGCAGTTTAAAGCCAGATATAATTGTCTGGATTATGAGAATTTAAAATGCCAGATTAAAGGAATTGTACTATGTGTATTAAAGGGGTTGTGCCACGAACAATTATACAATTTAATTAATAGATCTTAGAATAAAAATATATTCCATAATTGAATGTGCTAAAAAAAATGTTCTTGTCCCGAGATATTCTACAAATGTGTCCCTGTGTAACGTATGTGTCCGACCATGGAGGAGCAAGTTGGATATACCACAGTTCCTGGGCAGGAGAGGAAGTAAAAGAGTTTACAGACATTGCAGCCAGGGATCACAGAGTATAAGAGTATACAGTCATTACAGCCGGGGATCACAGAATATGAGTATACAGACATTACAGCCGGGGATCACAGAATATAAGTGTATACAGACATTACAGCCGGGGATCACAGAATATAAGAGTATACAGACATTACAGCCGGGGATCACAGAATATAAGAGTATACAGACATTACAGCCGGGGATCACAGAATATAAGAGTATACAGACATTACAGCCTGGGATCACAGAATATAAGAGTATACAGTCATTACAGCCGGGGATCACAGAATATGAGTATACAGACATTACAGCCGGGGATCACAGAATATAAGAGTATACAGACATTACAGCCGGGGATCACAGAATATACAGGTATGCAGACATTACAGCCGGGGATCACAGAATATAAGAGTATACAGACATTACAGCCGGGGATCACAGAATATAAGAGTATACAGACATTACAGCCTGGGATCACAGAATATAAAAGTATACAGACATTACAGCCGGGGATCACAGAATATAAGAGTATACAGACATTACAGCCTGGGATCACAGAATATAAAAGTATACAGACATTACAGCCGGGGATCACAGAATATAAGAGTATACAGACACTACAGCCGGGGATCACAGAATATAAGAGTATACAGACATTACAACTGGGGATCACAGAATATAAGAGTATACAGACATTACAGCCGGGGATCACAGAATATACGAGTATACAGACATTACAGCCGGGGATCACAGAATATACAGGTATGCAGACATTACAGCCAGGGATCACAGAATATAAGAGTATACAGACATTACAGCCGGGGATCACAGAATATAAGAGTATACAGACATTACAGCCTGGGATCACAGAATATAAAAGTATACAGACATTACAGCTGGGGATCACAGAATATAAGAGTATACAGACATTACAGCTAGGGATCACAGAATATAAGAGTATACAGACATTACAGCTGGGGATCACAGAATATAAGAGTATACAGACATTACAACTGGGGATCACAGAATATAAGAGTATACAGACATTACAGCCAGGAATCACAGAGTATAAGAGTATACAGACATTACAGCCGGGGATCACAGAATATAAGAGTATACAGACATTACAGCCGGGGATCACAGCTGATTCTTTCTGTGATGAAGGACATTTCATTGCCTGTTAAAAAACTTGTTTTATATCATAGAAAGAATCATCTATGATCCCTGGCTGTAATGTCTGTATACTCTTATATTCTGTGATCCCGGCTGTAATGTCTGTATACGCTTATATTCTGTGATCCCCGGCTGTAATGTCTGTATACTCTTATATTCTGTGATCCCCGGCTGTAATGTCTGTATACTCTTATATTCTGTGATTCCCAGCTGTAATGTCTGTATAATCTTATATTCTGTGATCCCCGGCTGTAATGTCTGTATACACTTATATTCTGTGATCCCTGGCTGTAATGTCTGTATACTCTTATATTCTGTGATCCCTGGCTGTAATGTCTGTATACTCTTATATTCTGTGATCCCTGGCTGTAATGTCTGTATACTCTTATATTCTGTGATTCCCAGCTGTAATGTCTGTATAATCTTATATTCTGTGATCCCTGGCTGTAATGTCTGTATACTCTTATATTCTGTGATTCCCGGCTGTAATGCATGGTCGGACACATCCATTACACAGGGGCAGATATATAAGAATATCTCGAGACAGGAATATTTTTTTTTAACACATCTAATTGTGGAACTTATTTTTATTCTAAGATCTATTCATTAAATGTATACCGGTAGTTGTTTTTGGCCCAACCCCGTTAAATTTCAGAGAGTTCACCTCTATCCTTCCTATTATATACATTGGTCCTTTTATATCTTGGGCAGTGCTGGTGTCACAGCTGGGGCACATGTACCAATATATCAGCAGTTTAGGTGTCATGTTGGCCTTATTGTGGGCTGTTGGAGGGTTGGCATCAAATTTACAGGTTTTTTAAATCTTTTTAGATCTGCGATCGATTCAAGCTGGTATGGCAGCATGGTACATGATGTTACCCAGGCTGTGTCTACTTCTAAACTCGTCACACATTTTCCTTATGTAATAGCAGTGGTGATAGATGCCAGTTTATGATGCCATTTTGCTGGGAGATGACATTGGCCTGTATTGATACATGAGCCCTCTTGTCTTTGAACCATTAGGGGTCAGAGATGTAGAGTAAAGTGTTTTTCCCAACATATAAAGTCATCACCCATCTAAAGAAGTCTGGCCGCAGGGGCCCCCGACAGAAACTGAAAACAGACTTTGTAAAGCCCCCTCGGTGTAGATATTGGATATCGCTCCGTTCATTATTTAAATGAAAAGTCAAATGTTGCACTTAGTAATTCCATAGAGAGTGAATGACATGGCGACATGTTTTATTTCGATGGTTGAATTCAAAGCCCCCTTGCTCAGGTTCAGAAGGGACCCCGGTACGGGTTTCGATAGTTTTGACTCACTTGAGATAGTAGGATTTGGGTGTATCTGCTATTTCTGCCCCCTATATAGTTACTACCTTTCCCACTGGAGTATTAATATTCGGGGCCAGACAGGATGCTTACATTTGATGGTAATTTGCTCCCCACCCACCCAGCACAAGTTGCGGCATCAGTCAGTGCCATAATGGACTGCAGACCTTATAATAATCGTTTTTTTTAAGAGCAGTGCTTGTAAATATCAACATTCCTCCAATGCTTGTCAGATATATCAGTCCGGTATCCGTTTTCTATGAAATAACCGTATACATTTTATTCTGCAGACAACCCCAGACCCGTATGTATATGTGCATCATAGAAGTCACCCCCTGTAAATACACTCTCCTTGTCAGTAGCTTCCCCCTTTATATAAGTCTCCCTTCCTCCGTCTCAATGACATATTGTCATACAGTACCGGGGAAAGGGAGATGCAGCCTGGAATATAGGACATTAGTCGTCCTTGAATATCAGAGGCACAATTTTTCTTTTTCATTGTTTCTTTTGAAGAAGAGGCTATGTTGTCTCCAAAGCTTGCAACGCAAATATATTCCATTAGCCGGTGAAAGGTATCACTTGAATTCAGTCTCTTATCGCTTTCTACAATGGCTGCTTGTAATTTAATGATCATGCATTCATGCCATGAGCATCCCTCCATTGTGATTCCTGAATACCCGATAACAGAAGCATTGTGCGTTGTATAACCAGGTTAACAGTGGACCCCAGATTTGCGCATGACTATAAACTGTACCTGGGGTAAAGGAATTCTAAACTCACCGGGGATCATGGCGTCCGAGTGACGGCGCTTAGTCTTGGAGTGAATGCTGAGCATGTGTGTCGCTATATACTAATGAAAACACAAAGCACTTAGCTTACTGAGAGCCTGATTGAGGAACATGGTTGTCTGCCCAGAGAAAGTGTGTGCCCTCCTATTGCCGTCCTGTGCACTGGGTAAAGTCCCAGTGACTGAAAGCCTTGCAATTTGTAGGGCATATCATGCTTTTTTTTTTAACCATGTCCTTGCATTTTTGTAGTGGTAGGGAATAGAGACTACCCCTTCTATAAGCCATGATTACATCTCTTACATGTAGACCCAATATTGTGGAATTCCCATTTAAGCAATATATTAAGAAACCTTCTTAGAAGGAAACTTCCCATTGTCTTACATCATATTTACAGCCTCACACATTTTATATTATGGCATATTAATAAGTTCATCACAAATCCTGCAAAGTCTTGTGCAGAAGATAAGTAAGTGAATAGGGCTATGTTGAAATTACTTGCAAGTCTGTAGATCCTTGTTACTTGCAAGTCTGTAGTTCCTTGGGGTCTTGATGATGTATGTGATTTGCCATCTCTTTTAGTAATTGAAAAACTCCTTTAAAGCGAACCTGTTACTTGCTAAAAACATACCGTAATTTGTTTTAACCAGGTCTAAATGCCGCTGTTCTCCTGAATCTAACATAGTTTCTTTTTTCTCCCTACGCCCTTCCATTCCTGAGATAGGGCCTCCTCACCACTGTATGTACGGTAAATCTAGTCCTGGTAGCCAAATGGGCATAGTCCTCAAGAAGACTCCCAAAGAGATGAGTTCAGGACCACACCCCTTTGGATATCAAGACAAGATTTATACAGGGAAGGGGGGCTTAATCTCAGGAAGGGAGACGTGCAGGAACAAAAGAAGAAAAATCGCCGGATTCAGGAGAAAAGCGCCATTTAAGACTAAGTTAAATGATTGCATATTAATGGCGGGTGACAGGTCTTCTTTAAGGCTTTATGGAATGGTAAACAGCTTTGAAAAAGCTAAAGTCTACTGGATTCCTATTACCAAAGACTAATGCATTGTGGGAAATCTATTAGGTGTCAAATGAGTCACATATGGATTCCAAGATGGAACCTGAAAAACCCTTACTAATATTTTAAAGAAAATATCTTTAGTTCAAAATCAGTACAAGATATGGAAAGTATTTACACAGTTAGGCCTGTTCCTGTAGCACTTTTACTATCATAGGAAATCTCAGCCCAACTGCAGGTCTTATGACCTGAATTTGCCGCTCAATAGACTCAACGTTTTGGATTCAAAGTATAAAAAGTTGTTAATACATGGAGCTTTCATTTTAAGGGTTTATCCTTCTAACACAGGATAAGTGGTTAATGTATATGATCAGTGGGGATCTGTCCTCGGTGCCCCTCACCAGGAAGATATATGATTGGTGTAACCTGTTCGACCACACAGGGGCACAAGAGATAAGGGGGCCCATTTCTACCTCTTATACAGGTGGAATTGGGCATTATGATGAGATGATGACCTGCAAAGGACACTTATAATGTTCTTGCTTAGGGGCCCTATTTTGTCTGTGTCCACCAGTGACCCCCACTGATCATAAGAACTGGGATCCTGTGACATCGGTAGTGTAAATGCTTGACCAACGCTCCATTCATTGTCTCTTATAGTGGTTTTCACCCATGTGCCCATTCATTCCAATGGACCCATAGAAGTGAATAGAGCAGTGGTAATACACGAACATTACTGTTCCATTCACACTTTGCGACCCCAATTCTCGGCATCACTAGATGTTCCAGTACGTGACCCTCCTGCTTTTTAATTTATCACCTATCCTGTATCCATAAAATCATGACAAATTCAAAAATATGATTTATTAACTTGGAAACACGTGTCCAGTTATTAATATTGTTAATCAATTTTTTTGTTATATCTAGTGTTAATACCATTGTATATACTTTATAATTCTCTGATCGTGGTTACTTATTGATACTGTTTAGCACTGTATTATTGAAATCACAGTAACCAATCACGTACTTGCTTTTATTCTGTAAACTGCACTAACCAGATAAAAGCTAATTACTGATTGGTTGCAGTTAAAAAATGAGAGTTTCCCCCTTTAAGATATCAGTAAATATTCTGTAGTCATCTTGCATGCACTTAACCTTTTTTATTTTTTCTATTTGCTTCATATTTTTGCCCAACCCTTGTTGATGGATATTAGATAGGGGATGGATGTGTGTGACCTGTTCCTCTGAAGAGCTCTCTGCGGATCACCACCATGAAGGGCATTAGTGTTATATATGAATTTAACCAAATACAAAGTGTCATGGGCAGGGTTTTCATTTTTGGGGTCATACCATGTAAGAAAGAAAAAAAAAAGTCTGAATCTAATGCCCCGACCCTGAGGAGCTGAGTAATTGTACATTAATTACTCATGTTAAAAGTTTTATTTCAGTGATCTATAACTGCACAGTTTTTATGCATGGAGCGACCAATCATATTCTACATTTTCATAAGAATTAGGCTATGTGCGCACTATACTTATGATCAAATCTGCATCTTCTGGCAGAAAAACGCATGCAAAACGCTTTATTGGTGCAGGTTTTTTTCTATGCATTTTTTCATAATGAAGTCAATGGGTGGAAGGGCTGAAAAATGTAGGAAAAACTGCACTTAGGCTACTTTCACATCAGCGATTTAGTCCGTTCGCGGGAGATTCGGTAGCCGTGTAACGGCTCACTTGCAGCAAGCCTGCGGCAATCCCCATTCATTCCCTATGGGACTTGCGGTCAGGTGCGGTTGTGCTTGATCTGGCACTTGCGGCACAGGGAAAAAATGCTGTGATCTGCTGGATCTGGTAAAACCACCCTTGCCGCACCTGACCGCAAGTCCCATAGAGAATGAATGGGTCTTGCCGAAAGTGAGAAAACTGCACCAGAAAACGCATAAAAAAACTCGTAAAAATAAAACCGCACTGTGTGCACATAGCCTTCCTGGTTGTCCCACCATAGTTCTGTGCAAAAGTGATGGAGACCTTTAATAAATCTATTGCACTTAGTAACATTTAGAAGCCACATCCCCGCAAACACACAAACAAAATGGTCCAAAAAAAAAAAGGTTAGGGGTGTGATTTTATTGCAATAAATGGACTAAATATCCTTAAAAATAGAGGCCAGGCCTCTTAAAATGTCAGTATTTGAGCACTTAGTTAAATAGCACCTTGCGCAATGGTTCAGAAGTATTACATTCTCTATAAGGGGCCTACTGAAGACCCCATTATCTGTATACGGCCCGCGGTAATAGACCTGAGCGAAGTCAGTTCTTTGGTCATTCGGATACATTGGGTAAATTGATTTTCTAGGTTCTTTTTTGGTGAAGACAATAGAATAACAAACAAATCTATTATCCCAATATTAGCCGAAGGACAAAACAATTCCCTCATCTCTACTTAGCATTGTCCATTTCATCCACTAATAGAACACAAATTATTGACGCTGAAGTGAAATATCAAATTTATCTAATTGAATGCTAGAAAAAGTGATGACCTTTTAGGCCTCATTTATTAACACCGTCTTTGTTGCCCATAGCAACCAGAGTTCAGCTTTCATTTTTAAAAGGGCTCTGGGAAAACGAAAGCTGCTGTGTGATTGGTTGCTGTGGGCAACTAAGAAATATATATATTTTTAATTTCAGACAGTTTTGATAAATCTGCCCCATTTGCTTGCTAAAATATAATCTCTCTGTGTGGCACCCCCCATTGTAACAGGTCTTGTACTTTTACTGTAAATCATTACAGTATTACCTATCTGTACTACACAGATACAGCTGAGGCCTAAAGCAAGGTTCCCAACAAGTTGTTGTGAGGAGAATTTTGAAGCGGATCCATGCTAATGCCCTCATAAATCTCTCCAAATACACTACCTATTCACTTCAATAAAAATTCTACTTTTTCTAGTCATACGACGAGTTATTTTTTTTACAGAGCCTTCAAAACCTCGCCGTGGGTAATAGAAGTGAGGTATCAAGTCTTTGAGATGGATTCCTCATGGAATTAGGGCCCTTTCACATCAGCGGTTTACGCTGAGGTGCGGTAGATCCTGCAAGCGGCAGGTTTTCTTTTTCTCGGCCGCAAGTGCCGGATCTGCCGCATCCGGCAGAACCGCACTTGCCGCACCGGACCGCAAGCCCCATAGACAATAAATGGGGCTTGTCAGATCCGGGCCGCAAGCCCCATAGACAATAAATGGGGCTTGTCAGATCCGGGCCGCAAGTCGGCCGTTAGGCGGCAGATGCGGCGCCACCTGATGGATCGGCCACACATCAGCGAAAACCGCTGATGTGAAAGGAGCCTTAGCTCCAAATCTGACACTGTCAAGTCAGAAAGCTACAAAACGCTTCAGCAGAGATGAGCAAAAAAACTTTTTAGGACAGCTGATCCGGCATCCATATTGGTCCTCCTTGTCAGTCAGACACGGGTCATGCAAACTCCCCTTCCTTCTGTCTTGTAAGTATAGCTGGCATTCCAGTGACGGATGGAGAAGCTCACGGTACCCCGGTCCGGCTGTGACAGAGAACCAACATGGAAGGCGCACACGGGTTCTGTACACTTTTTTGCTCCTGTTAACGTTTCAGAAAAAAATTAAAAATTCCTCTTTAATAATGTAAAATTTTTCCTTTACATTTTTCCTAGCTTCGGTATTAAAGGGAATGACCTTTTTTATTTTACTTGCTTTGTTGTAAATTTATATTTGTGCTGCCATGTTGAGTGCATGGTAAGCAGGGCTGTGGAGTCGGTAAGCCAAACATCCGACTCCTCAATTTCCCTGAATCAGTCTCCACCAAAATGGACTCCTACTCCACAACTATGGCTGTGAAGTCAGTAAGCCAAACATCCGACTCCGACATTTCCCTGAATCAGTCTCCACCAAAATGGACTCTGACTTCACAGCCCTGATGGTAAGAGGTAACCAAAACCCACACAGCACTCAGTTACTTAACCTTAAAATTGATTTTCATCAAGTCTTTTTGTCAGTGATGAAAGCCGTGTGACCTGGAGCTCTGCTGCTTTGACGCAAAATACTGTAATGTCTATGGCCATCTTCATGACTTCTGCTGCAAATTATAATTTTCTCCTGTTTTGGAGTCAAATTCTAGGGGCCATATTGTATGACAACCAAAGGAGGAAGAGTGTGGTCGGCACTTTAATGAGACAAATGGAAATATCCATTTTAAATCAGGTCCTCCAATTAGTAAAATGACTTCCAAGACACGTAAAAAAAATTTACTTATTGCCAAATTTGTATATTTTTCCTGCATAAAGCGCTTTCTTTATTAAGCCAGAGGAGATCAAATCCTATTTTCGCTTTAATGCGCTGCCTCTAACAACCGTCACTCGTGTTTGTGTTTCTGTAAAGAAAAAAAGAAAGATGGCGGACGAGAACTTTGCACAGATGTATGTGTTACTTCAAAGGTGCTGCAAAACCTGATGTAAAAAAAAAACAAACTTTAAAAAAAAAAAATTACAAAAAAATGTAATAAAAAAAAAACGAAGAAGAACGTATGTGGCGGGGTTTGAACTGCCAAGCATTTGATATTTTGCCGCTGTCCGGCTGTTTGTAATGTTGTTGTGGTTTTCTTTCTGTCGCTTGCATTAGTAACAGTTGTTATTGTGTGTTAATAAAACATTGGATTGAAATTTGGTACTGGGAGTCTTTATTTCTATGAAATTCAAAGGGAAGGCACCTGGGTAATCAGTGGCGGACCTTGTGCCGAGAGGGCCCTGGTGCAGCAGCAGCTGATGGCGAGGAGCGGGGGGGGGTGCTAATAGTGGATGGTGCGGGGTGGGGATTGAGGTGCTGCGGCTTCTACCTGCGATAGGCCGCGCAGTCCTGGGAGCTGGGGCGGAAGAGGAGAGGAGGGGCGGGATCAGCAGGAAGCTTCCCTCGTTTAACCCCCTCTCCTCTGACACAGGGTCATGGGGATCGGCTGGGGGCCCCCCTGAAGGCTTGAGGGGCCCCCTAGCCGGTCGGGGCCCTGGTGCAGCTGAACCAGCTGCACCACTGTAGGTCCGCACCTGTGGGTAATGCACCAGGGCCCATAGAATCACAGTTGACCCTCAATCTGTTGTAAGTATTGAAATAACTTGCAAACTTTCTAAGATGTTTTATATTTAAATTTCCTCAATATTTTTCAAGATCTGTCCTTGCTGTTAATACATGAAAATAATTTAAAGGGAATTCCAGTGAGAGAAAACTTTTTAGTACAGTCCCTGCCCTCCTACATGATCAAGGAGAGCCGTACACTGCAGTTCTATGATCTATAGATCACTTATAATTCAATAAAATCATACCTGCTCCTCTGCTCTGACCTCCACCTCATGGAACCTAGGATGTTCAGCCTGGCAGCTTCATGTAAGAGCAAAAAACAGGAGGTGTGTTAGGGGTGTGGATGCTGGGAGCTGCAGGATCATCCTACATTCACGCCCCCTCACACTTCTGTATAATGAGCGGGCGTGCAGAGATTTAGGTTCCCTGAGGTGGGGGCCAGAGCAAAGGAGCAGCTATGATTTTATCGATTTGTAAGAGAGCTATAGATCCCAGAACTGCAGTGTACGGCGCTGTGTCATCATCTAGCAGTGCCGGAACTGTACTTAAAAGTTTTCTCTCACTGGAGTTCCCCTTTAAGGGCTGGACATCCATCCTGATCATAACCAGCTGCAGACACTTACAAGACAGGTAAGAAAACTTTTTCACTTTAAATAAACAGGAAATTGCTTCAGAAAATGCTTTGTTTTGGAGATTTTCTTGAAGCATTTTTTAATTTGACTATTTTGGAGTGGATTCAATCAGCATCTGCTTTGAAAATTATTGTGCACTTTTTTTCCCCAAATCAGGTGATTTTGAAAACGTCATAAGAAGTAAAAATGCTCATAAATTCCTTAGACAAGGGATCTCCAAAACCAGGCCTCGAGGGCCGCCAACAGTGCATGTTTTCAGGATCTCCTTAGTATTGCACAGGGATTGGAATCATTACCTGTGCATTTGATCACATTAACACCTGCGCAATACTAAGGAAATCCTGCACTGTTGGCGGCCATCGAGGCCTGAAGTTGGGGACCTCTGCCTTAGATGAACAGCTAAGTGGATTAGAAATAGGAATAATTTTTTAGTAAGAATTTGGAACAGATCTGATAAAAAAAACTCTGTAATAACACATTGCCCTTTAGCCTGAATCTGTCAAAGGGAACTAACCACCAGGATTTAGTGTTGCACAGTAGAAGATTGACATGAGCAGCATCACATCACTATTTTTTTTTTTTTCTTTAATCCTCCCCTGTGGGCTTGCCTTTCTGCTGTAAGCCGAACACCCATCCCCCGGATGAGTCTGGATGAGAGGGAAGGGGTTCGGCTTACAGAAGTAAGACAAGCCTACAGGGGAGGAAAAGGAAAAATGCCCAAATAGTGTTGTCATGTTGCACATGTCAATCACCTGCCGCAATGATTTACAGGTGGTTAAATCCTGGTGGTTGGTTCCCTTTAAAATTGTTTTCAGGCTTCAAAACCCCTTCCACTTTCTGATGAGAAGTCCGTTGAAAGGGTAATTTCCCATGATCTTGAAAATGAAAGATGTCTCAGTACTCTATGCCTCAAAGGTCCTGTGAACCTTTATCACCTATCCATAGTATTGGTGATAAATGAGTGATCGTGGTTGTGTAGCCTCTTTGACACCCCACCAAACTTGATAATGGTGACCCCCCATGTGACCATTCACTTCTATGGGTTTATTGGTGTGGTGGTCAAACATGGGAATGATTGCTTTTTTCATTCAAAGGGACACAAGGCCTAGTTCTTCGATTTTGTGGAAGGAGGAGGCAGCAGTCAGACTCTCATGATCTACAGTAATCACCAATTTTATAAATAGGTGACAAATACTGTTGGTTGGTAAATTGTAGATAATGATCCATTCATAGGATTTTGACTTGGATATTTTGAGAATATAACCCAGAATATTTGTAGATTTTGCGCTGATAGACTTGCATCTTGGGTTCTCAGATCTGGAAACTCATCATTTTCTGAAGACTGGTTCTTTCATTAATTCGGCAAAAAGTAGAGTTGCCTCTTGGCAGCAGGCTTCTTTAGATTATCACGATGAAAAGGAGGGTTGGAAGGGAAGCATCTACAAATCTTCATCTTGCAGCATGAAAATTTTGTGACCTATCATGGAGACTATGAGCAATTCACCATTGTAGCCTTAGGGATTAGTAAGGAAAGGCGGAGTTGTGGCAACAACTATTGTAGTATGACTGGATGTCTTCTCCTACAGGCCATGACCTTTTATAATACCCTACAATCAGAATTTAGGGATTTTATAATTCATCGTTTCTTATTTTCAGGCGTCTCTATTAAAATGGCTTCTGCAGGCCGCAAACCTCCGGCCTTATTTGCACAATGCCAGCTCCCTCCCTGTCTGCCCAGCAACATGGCCTCAAATTGCAAATTTCAGGAACCCAGTGAAGGGAGGGAATTTAGATTTGATGGATAAAAAATCCCATTAAATATTCATTGGTATTTTTGCTGATATTTGTTGAAATTCAGTGTTGGTCTGAAGCGCGAGTTACACTTAATGAGCAGAAAGTGTCAGAGGGAGATGGGTGAATGGAGAGAGGGGTGTGGGGGGAGGTGAGGGAATTGATTCTACATTTAACCGTCTAGGAGCCGGAAGGAAAAAAAAAAAAAATAAAGCAGCTTTATATTAAACCTAAATCCCTTCGGATTACAGATAATGCTAATAAAATGAATATGGATAAAAGGTGAAATTCATGAAATTTTTGCGGACATGCAGAATTAATATTTTTATAGTTTTCAAGACAACGAGCAGGCAGTACATGTTCTCGAAGGTTTCTCTCCCAATGACTTTCTTCATGACAAACCTGCTAGAAGGAATGGTTCGTTCCAGCACTACCAACATTTTTTTTGATGTGACAAAAAATGATTGGTTTTCATAGATTTTTCGCAGTATTCCCTTTACCACAAATGGCTCATGGCCGACAGATTCCCATATCCTTGTGAAATGAAATGTCGGTCTGTCTTCCTCTGCAATTCTATGGAGTATGATAAAGAATATTCTCCTTACAGATGACACCTTCTGCAGTGGAATAAACATGACTAGGACAGCGTGACGGCGATATTGTCTATACATGTAAGGGTTAGTGATGAGCGAATAGTAAAATATTCAGGATCAGATTAGTCTAACCAAATACTTTGAATTGTTCCAGTATTCATCACGAATAATCAACCTAATACAAGGCAATCGGGAACTCGGAATAGTTTTCAGGGAAATCTTCCAGAAAACTATTCGAGTTCACCATTGACTTACATTAGGTTTGTTATTCGTGACAAATACCTTTAATAGTGATGAGCGAAGTATGTGCACAAGGAGGTTGTTTGTTTTGTTATTATGGGTCCGCTTTAAAATCCATATAAAAAAGAAAACGACTGTATGCCAAATACTCAACGTGTACACCTGGCCTAGGTCTTTTGGGTAAACGTTTTACCTCAGTATTTGTAAGCTAAAACCATCAGTGAATAAAAAATACAGAAGTGGTGACGTGTTTCTATTATACTTTTCCTCTGATTGTTCCACTCCTGGATTTGGCTACAAATCCTGAGGTAAAAAATTTCTCCAAGCAGAGTAAAATAATAATAGAAACATGTCACCACTGTAGTTTTTATCCACTCTTGGTTTTGGCTACAAATATTGAGGTAAAAATCTCACCAAATACTCAACGTGCGCACATGGCCTAAGGGGTCAGGTCACGTCCTATTAGGCCTGGCGCCCACTTTGAGTATTTGGTCAGTATTTTACCTCAGTTTTAAAAGCCAAAACCTGGAGTGGAACAATCAGAGGAAAAGTATAATGGCCTGGCATCTGAGGCTCTTTTTTAGCCAATCTGGGCATTACGTAATGGTCGCACCAAAAAGGGAGTCGGGAATGCCATCAGGTAGGGGGGTGGGTCTCTTGTCTGACGGTCATGAGATAACTTACTATCTTAGGAATAACCCTCTTAAAGGTTTTTCTGCCACATAAAGAAGACACCTATGGTATATAAGGTACCTGATAGGTGATAATATGATAGATTTGCCAATCATCACGCATTTCTACATAGGAAGGGAAACAGTGGTGATGATGTGTCTACACCTATGTGAGACACGGTTCACAACACATTGCTCATAGTCATTAAAGTCTCTGATCACTTGTAGACTGTTGCATGTTTTCATTTACAAGCTTCTGTATTTATTGGTCCACCAGGGTCAACCACCACACAACACCAAAAAAAGAACTCTGCAGAAGGCCCTGCAAAGAGCATATATGTTGTACATGCAATACATACACCCCTTTCTCGCTCATTAATTTGGATAGTCAGTGATGAATTAGTGGTCTTGTCATGGGGACAGATATTTAGGCAGCTATTTTCATGCATTAAATATACTGACTTACAGATTTGTATTCAGTATTTTTATGTTCATTTTTATTGTTACACCCATTCAGGGCTAATGCACACGTCTACTTGCAAGGTAGAAGGAGTGACCCCAGTATCAGTCAAAATTGAGACCATTATTTTTACCACTGGGGCCTCCATTGAAAGTTTTGGATGAAGGTCAGATCAGTATTTTTGGATTGACAGTAATCAGGAAAATAAAGACAACCCAATTAATATTCTTTTAGAGAATGGAACAGCTTAAAGTTAGAAAAAAGGCCTGTTATATGTTCTGCTGTCACCAACTGTATCCCACATCCAACATTTCTACACCTAGGAATGGTACATCTCAATATTCTAATTTATTTTGGAGCCTGGGAAAAGCTAGGTCACAACATGTAGGTAAACTGTGATGGTGGCAGTGTGGTTTGTCATATGCAACAAATATAGAAGACTACTTTTGAGTAAATTGATCACATAGGGCTACCATTGCTCTAAAGCGTAACCACTGTTTAAATTTTTATTTAATAATATAGAGCAAGTGATTTTATTAAACTTTCAAATTTTTTTTATTAGAGAATTCTGGTTGAAAACCATTCATAAACCTTCCACAATGTGTCCCCCACTACACTGTGTGTGAAGCAGACATATGTTCATTCTCAGTCAGATTCATCTTCACACTGAATACGGCAGTGGGGAGACAGACAGTAGGTTGGGTCTGCGCTGGTGGTGGTGGAGCGCCAGGTCCAGTGGTGGTGGGGTGGCACTGTGGTCATTGCAGGCTGTAGGCTAGAGGTCTCCAACTCCAGGCCGCGAGGGCCGCCAACAGTGCAGGATTTCCTTAGTATTGCACATGTGTTAATGTGATCAAATGCAGAGGTAATGAATTCAACCCCTGTGCAATACTAAGGAGTTCCTGAAAACATGCACTGTTGGTGGCCCTCGAGGCCTGGAGTTGGGTACCCCTGCTGTTGGCTGTTCTGAAGAGATGGGTTTTCAGGTTCCGCTTGAAGGTTAGGAGTGTTGGGGACAGTCGGATGTTTTGAGGTGCAGAATTCCAGAGAATAGGAGATGCTCATGCAATGTCTTGCAGGCGGTTAGATGAGGAATGTACAAGTGTGGCGGAAAGAAGGAGGTCTTGGGAGGATCGAAGATTACGAGTTGGATGGTATCGGGAGATTAGTTCAGAGATATATGGGGCGGACGGATTGTGGACGGCTTTGTAAGTCACGGTTAGTAGTTTGAATGGATACACTGGGAAATTGGGAGCCCGTGGAGGGATTTGCAGAGGGGAGAAGTGGGGGAGCAGCGAGGAGGTGGATTATGTGGGTAGCAGAGTTAAGGACAGATTGGAAAGGTGCAAGAGTATAAGCAGGGAGTAAAGCAGCAGGGAAGGGAATAGTGCTTCAATCCAGCGTGTTGCTCCTAGAATGTGTGCCTGGACCAGGCAGCCGGCACCACCTGAACGAAATCAGCAAATAGGAAGATCCGCAGTGACGCTCGAAACACGTCAGGCAGAGGGTCTGCGTACCCATATTCATATGTGAGCTTATGAAGAAAAAAATAAAAATTTAAATGCACGGAGAAGCCTGTGGTGCCGGATCTTCCTATTTGCTGATAAGCAGGGAGGGCACAGAGGAGGAGGTTGCAGTAGTCAAGATGAGAGATGATGAGGGCATGCACTAGTAGTTTAGTAGATTGATGGTTGAGGAAGGGATGGATTCTGGAAATATTTTTGATTTGGAGGCAGCAGAAGGTGGCGAGAGCTAGGATGTGCGGTTTGAAGGATAAGGCAGAGTAAAGAGTTATTCCAAGGCAGTGGACTTGAGGTACAGGGCAAAGTGTGATATCATTTATTGTGATTGATAGATCAGGTAAGGAAGGTGTGTGAGATGGGGTAAAGATGATTTTATGCAAAAAGGATCACTAAAAAACATTTACTCCAGTCCTTCCTGGAGAGATTATATACGACTGAAATCTATGCTTAACGTTTGTGATATTTTATCAAAATATGCAAGTGTTAAAAATAAAAAAAATTATAAAAACCTTAAAAGATTTTTTTTTTATTTTGCACAAACACCAAAGAGACAAAATCAAACCCAAAATTGACTGAATTGGACCCTCTCTGATGTACACAGATGTTCTGTGAGAACACAGATGGAGTGAGAAATGCTCTGTCAAATAGATGAGGATCCTTAACTATAGACCATTTAAGGGGTTGTCCTGACTTTTTGTAAAATCTCTTGTGTATAGCTAGGCTGCAAAATGCTGACAGTTTGTAATTTACACCCTGTCAGCATTTTGCAGGGATACCTAGATATCACGCTGATGTGATCTGAAGCGTGCTAATACGAACCTCAAAGCCGCCCCACCCCTCTGTGAGGCAAAATCAATGAACTGCTCACTGCACAGATGGGATGGGGGCGGCTGTGAAGGTACCGTTACACGTCAAAACATTGCATGCAATTTCACTTGCAATTTGCTGGTTGCAGTGAAATCATGGACACATTGTTCCATTTGAACACAGCAACAAAATAGAACAGTGTGTCCATGATTTCACTGCAACCAGCAAATTGCAAGTGAAATTGCATGCAATGTTGTGACGTGTAACAGTATCCTGAGGTTCGAATTAGGGAGGAGGTGAGCACACACACACACCGCAGCACTGTCAGCGGTCATCTTCTTATGCTACGTTCACACAAAGCGTATTTTGTTGCGCATTTTGCTGCAATTTTCGGCAGCACAATAAAATAGGCAGGGGCTTTCACACACTGCGCTTTCTTTACTCCAAAAAGCGCAGGTGACGTCACAGAGGGGAGGAAGAATCCTGCTTCCTCCACCCCCCCCTCTGTGACATCTGTGATATGTATCACATGACCGCGAGCGTCCAATCAGAGTCGGGAACGCCCCTCTGACATCACGGCAGGCTCTTGCAGGATACACATTGCCTGGCCTCACCAGGCTTGGCCTCACCACCAGACATCGGGAAAAGGCGTCGGACAGGTAAGTATTTAATTCTTTTTTTATTTTGCATACATTTGTCTTTATTTAACTTTGATTTTGCAGTGTATATTAATACACTGCAAAATCAAATGGGGCGGTCACAGGTGTCACAGAGGGGAGGAGGAAGCAGGATTCTTCCTCCCCTCTGTGACGTCAGATGCAGCAGCGCCCGCCATTATAGGAAAAAGCGCCGGCGCTGCTGTGTAAAGAATTGAAAAGTCAATTTTTTTTTATGCTGGTGCTTTCTCCCAGAAAGGCGCAGCGCGAAAATACGCGCTGTCTGAACGAATTTTACATTTACTTTGCTGTCAGAGAATACGCACCTGCACATTTTTGAAAAGTGCTCGTAAAAAAAGCACTCAAAAATGCACAGTGTGTGAATGCAGCCTTAGAGCTGCGGCTTCACCACAGTGTTTCAAAGGAGGAGCTGACCGCTCAGTGCAATGCGGTTCTATCACAGTTTACATAGGGGAATGGAGTCTGGAGTCGAAGAGCATGCTAGAGGCTGGGTGAGGGGAGGGGGGTGGACATGCTGCAGATTGGGGAGGGCTTGTGGGTGTCCGGGGTGTGCTTGTAGGAGTCTGGGTGTAAATGACCAGCCGTGACATTTACACCCAAGGTCCAAAACAAACACGTACCTCGTCGGTGGCCTCCGCACAGGCAGAAAGCCGATATCTAGGTAACCCTGCAAATTGAACACAGGGTGTAAATTACAAACAGTCAGCATTTTGCAGATTTAATAAAAAGCCTGGACAACCCCTTTAACCTTAATTCCAATTGTAATATTTGAATTTTTTTTCCCTTTTCTAAACCCATTTTAAGAAAGGAATAAGCAGCGTCAGAATTGCTGCACTCAGGATGATTGGGTCAGATCACATATGCAGCTGAGCACAGTATTGTCGGACCAGAATTCACTGCAAACCGAACCAGAGTGATGAAATCCATCATCAAAGCCAACAGAAAGTGTCAGAAACGGATTGATCAGGACTAAAGGGAGCAGACTTCTGTGCAGCCCCAGAGCCGGGGCAAGCGGGAGGAACCAGAAGCTAATTATGAATGTGCTTCTAGAAATAGATGAGAAGCAGCGATTGCTGGGAACAATGGAAATAGCATTCATTATTCTCCTCCAAGATGTTGGCTTTTTTTTCCCTTAGGGAAATCTGCTCGCAGTGGACAGTCAGCGAAGGGGGGAGACACTCAGGCCTCTGTCCAGTCCAATTATAGAACCTGAGAGACCCCCAGAACGCGGGTACTTGTCAGGATTATCCACACCCATCGACAGGAGGAGGGGGTTACGTATTATCCGGGGGTTGTACATTTCAATAAGGGACACAGCTGAGACTATAAGAAGTGTGTGCCATTCATCATAAGAACAGAGAAATACATTATGTATGTGGATAATAATGACCGCTTCCCCTCCCGCCATTACACAGCAAAAATAAATGGAGTCAGCGGCTTTTTTTTTTTTTTTGGCATTGTTAAATTGTGAAAAAGGAGATGATGCCTGTGGTTAATCCGCACCTTATCCACATTACAGTACTGGATATAAGTACATTACGCCCAGGAGACGGGCGGTCAAGAATATTATTTCGCCAAGTCGCGGTTAGACGGTAACGTTTATTTCTTCTATAATCCCTATTTGTGTATAGATTGCAGGCTGGGGACGTCCTATAGATAGAGATCTGAATATTAGTGCAGGCCAGGGTCACAAATAGCAAGGAATTTAAAGCTTCTACTCCACAACAATGGCCTCACTCCTAGCAGCCCAGGAGTTAAGGTCCTGCTGTTCTGATAAGACACAGATCCCTATAGGCAGTGAATGAATTGCTGGAGTCATTTAAGGTGAGGGTTCCTAATGGAACGCCTGCAAAGTGTGCCACCCTGTGGCCAACAGTGTGAACTGCAGGGATTTAAATATTGATGGAAGGTGGTGGCATTTTTAGGTTTGCATAGATAAAAAGAAAAAAAAAAGTCAACAAAAATGTTAATTGTCATGTATTATAATATTCATAATTAAATTTATTTATATAAAAAGTATAATGCCATCTTACTAGGGATTGTTTTTTTGGGGGGGTGGTGGACAGTTGTACCCATGTCCTGGATATGTCTGTATGTGGTGGCTACTGAAGCACTGACTCCAGCAGCCTCCACTCCTTGTTAATCTACCCCAAGTTTGTGAATGACCTTTTCTTAATCTTTCAAGGCTGTGGTTATCCCGGTTGCTTGTGCACCTTTTTCTACCGCACATTTTCCTTCCACTCAACTTTCCATTACAATGGTTGGATACAGCACTCTGAACAGCCAGCTTCTTTAGCAATGAATTTTTGTGGCTTACCCTCCTTGTGGAGTGTGTCAATGACTGCCTTCTGGACATCTGTCAAAGTAGCAGTCTTTCCCATGATTGTGTAGGCTACTGAACCAGACTAAGGGATCATTTTAAACGCTTGGTAAGCCTTTGCAAGTGTATTGTGTTAATTATTCTGATTTTCTGAGCTAATGACTTTTGGGTTTCCATTGGCTGTAAGCTATAATCATCAACATGAACAGAAAAACACTTGAAATAGATCACTCTAACGACTATATATGTATTTCACTTTATGTATTGAATTACTTAACTAAATTAACGTTTTAAGGTGGAGGGATGGCATGGTCCGCAAAGATACGTAAATAGTCACAAAGATAATAATGTGTAATAAAGGATACGTTACATATCTGTACAAAGCATTAGAAGACTACAATGTCTCGTGCATGGCAGTCTGACACCCCCTGCTGATTGACACCTCACAGTGAATGCACAATCTCTATTGATAGCCTGGTGTGGGTGGGTTTGACTCAGAATCTCTCCCACATGATGTTGCTGTCAGATGATGTAGCAAAAACCTGCTGACAGATTCCCTTTAAGATGTATCCAGATAGTATAGAGCTTCATTGAAACAAACATTTTCGGGTGAGTGAGCTGCATGCACATTGCTCTATGGTTCACCGAATAACGAGTTCAGAGTTATCCAATGTATGGCTAATTAGTAACTTCAGGATTAAACTTTTTCTTTTTAGATACATTTTATTTGTACAATTAAAAATCCAGCGTGGATTGGTGATCACAGTGAAAAGTGATGACTCACAATGAAAACCCACCCCCAAGCACAAAGACGACCAACCATGTGTTCGCTAAATCAAGGGACATTGGGGATCCGGATAGGTTAAATAGCACATACAAGTGGTGCTGTTGTGTTGTGGTTAGACAGAGATATGTCTGGACACAATCAGTCTCCATATCAAATCTCCATGGCTAAACCATCAGATGATATGGGTTTGTGTAAGGTTGTTGTGTACATTTATGTTGCTCCTAAGTCAAAAGGTCCCAACCAGACCCTCAGTCCAGTGTCCTAAGAATAGGCAAACAAGATAATCTCATCAATTTTAACCACAGATACGGTGTCAAATAAACCCCGCCCGACGCGTTTCGCCTCTTATATTTGTTAAGAGGCTCATCAGAGGCTTCAGAGATGTCTCAGCTGGTATACGGGTAGCACTGGTTGTATGACACCCGTGTATTGTTAGTCTAGATCCCAGATCCACGTATTCCAGAACGGAGGGAGTTCAGAAAGAGTGTAGCGGTATCATTGGGTACTTGTTTTTCTTTAGTGTTCCCTCAAGGGAATCAGTTGTTATTGGCTCATCTATGATTCAAAGGGCATCTCCAATAACATCTCGGTTGGTCTAACCTCATTATATACTCTGTGTCCTCATGGAACTCCCAAGTATTCCTTTGGCAAAGATCCCTCTTTATTCCTTCTCAAACTTTCAGTTAGATGATTAGGTATATTGGGTTCCTATGGAACGGATATGGTGTCTCTCAATAAGAAGCAGAATTATTCCTGGGCTCTGTCCATCTCATCTCAATAAGAATTGGTGAGAAGGAATCACTATCTGAGGGGTACTCCCGTCCTTGCTGGTTACTTTGAGAACAATGTAGTCCTTATAGTCAGCTCCTGATCAGCATTAGTCCTCTCTAGGTGAATAAGCGCTGTCCGCTGCTGCTTCTCTCAATAAGAGCGAGTGAGTGAGGACATACAGTATATAATGAGGTTAGACTAACCGAGATGTTATTGGAGATGCCATTCGAATCTTAGATGGGCCAATAACGACTGATTCTCTTGAGGGAACATGGAAGAAAAACCAGTACCCAATGATACCGCTACACTCCTTCTGAACTCCCTCATTTCTGGAATACGTGGATCTGGGATCTAGACTAACAATACACGAGCGTCATATAACCAGTGCTACCCGTATACCAGCTGACACATCAACAAATTGAAGAGGCGAAACGCGTCGGGCAGGATTTGACACCACATCTGTAGTTAAAATTGATGAGATTATCTTGTTTGCCTATTCTTAGGACACTGGACTGAGGGTCGGGTTGGGACCTTTTGACATAGGAGCAACATAAAGGTACACAAACTTGGGGCAACAACCCATATTACCTGATGGTTTAGCCATGAAGATTTGATATGGAGACAGATTGTGTCCAGACATCTGTCTAACCACAACACAACAGTACCACTTGTATGTGCTATTCGACCTATCAGGATCCCCAATGTCCTTTGATTGAGCGAACACATTGTTTGTCATCTTTGTGCTTGGGGGTGGGCTTTCATTGTGAGTCATCACTTTTCACTGTAATCACCAATCCACACCGGATTTTTAATTGTACAAATAAAAAGAAAATGTTAATCCTGAAGTTACTGTCATGCACATTGCTCTAACAAGACTCACGTGTATGAGAGTTTTGCCATTCAGACCATCAGTGAAGCATCCGATTCTTACAGATACATCAATTCTGTAAGGAAGGGGGTACTGTAGATGGTCTTGTAAAAGATTAATGGCTGCTGAGGAAAATAAAGCAAACTATGGCCAGCGCATAGATGACAAGTGAGAAAGAAAAATTGTCCTACTATTATGGATGAGAATGGGACCAATTTGTTTTTTTTTTTTTAATTATATACGCTCTTGTGATTCCAGCCTCACCTTGTAGATAGTTCCATACAAATGAATTGGGCTTCATAACACGATCCACAGCAGAGTGCGCCAAGGGCACCGGGAACCTGAAATAAATATCTGACAAATCCCACAGAACCAGAGTGAAGCTATAAGTCGTTATAAGCAATCGTCAGTGAGGGTAAAGGGTTTGATAATCCTTATTGAGAGGGTAGGATCACTGGAAAGCAAGACACAAGGTATTTTTAAACTCAGCTTCTTGAAGAGTCTCTTGTCCGATATACGAAAAAAATGAAGTGTCTAAGAGTTCCACACTCTTGAAGTAGACACCCTATAACTACTAACTACTCTTCTATTTATAGGGTGTCTAGGAAAAAATAGTGCAACAGGAAAGAGTGGGGGGTGGACCCAGGGCCTAAATATTACCAGGATAGTCCACATGTGGGGAATGCTAAGGAAAAAAAAGATACTGCTGTCTTGTAGTCCAATCTTCAGCTTATTAATCATCTTCACTTGATGCTATGCGCCACACTCTGGCGAACAGGAGAAAAGGGCAAGAAACAGCCGCCAGTGGAGCAGACAGCCTTGAAGGCAACTATCCTGATTCTACCAGTAGGGAGAGAGGGAGGCCAGAGGGACTGGTTCAGAGTGGCCACATATTAAATACATAAAAGTTAAGAAACCGTGTGACGTAGGTGGCAGACAGGTCTGGGTTTTCCAGATCTACAGTGCCTTGCGAAAGTATTCACCCCCTTGGAGTTTTACCTATTTTGTTACTTTACAGCATGTTTAAATATTTTTGTAATCCGATTTGTGTGTGATACATCAGCACTAAATGGTCTAAGTTGAGGAAGTGAAGTGAAAAATATGCAAAAAAATTAAATTTATAAGGTAAAATAAATAAAAAATTGCCATATGCATATGTATTCACCCTTTTGCTAGAAAGCCCCCTTAAAGTTTCTGATGCAAGCAATTACCTTCTTAAGTCTCATGCTTAAGTCCAGCTGTGTGCAATCTAAGTTTCCACTGGTCTGTCAGTATATACATCCACACACCTTTTCTGAAAGGCCACAGAAGCTGTAACACCACCATAAAGAGCAAGGAGATCTCCAAACTATACCATGAAGAGCAAGGAGATCTCCAAACTATACCATGAAGAGCAAGGAGATCTCCAAACTATACCATGAAGAGCAAGGAGATGATCCCCAAACAATACCATGAAGACCAAGGAGATCCCCAAACAAGATCATGAAGACCAAGGAGATCTCCAAATACCATCATGAAGAGCAAGGAGATCCCCAAACTACACAATGAAGAGCAAGGAGATATCCAAACTACACCATGAAGATCGCCAAACTATACCATGTAGACGAGAGAGATCCCCAAACAAGACCATGAAGAGCAGGGAGGTCTCCAAACAAGACCATGAAGACCAAGGAGATCTCCAAACTACACAATGAAGAGCAAGGAGATCTCCAAACTACACCATAAAGACCAAGGAGATCTCCAAACTACACCATGAGGAACAAGGAAATCTCCAAACAAGTCAGAGACAAAGTTGTATGGTTCTAAAAAAGTATCCAAACCTCTCATCATCAAATCAATTATCATCAAAGGGAAAGAACGTGGTACCACAATAAACCTGCCTGAAGAGGGCCGCCCATAAAAACTCTCAGCCCAGGCAAAGGTAGCATTAATCAGAGGCAGCACAGAAACTAAATGTGACCCTGAAGGAGCTGCAGAGTTCCCAAGAGGAGACTGGAGTATGTGTCCATACAACCCAATAAGCCGTACACTCCATAGAGCTGGGCTTTATGGAAGAGTGGCCAGAAAAAAGCCTTTACTTACAGCCAAAAATTCTAAATCTGGTTTTGATTGTCAAAAGACATGATGTAGACTCTCCAAATGTAGAGGAAGATGATGTGGTTAAACAAGATCAAAATGGAACTTTTTGGCTACCAAGGTAAACACTATTTCTGGCGCCAAACCAACACAACTCATCACCTCAAAAACACCATCCACACAGTGAAACATGGTGGTGGCAGAATCATGCTGTGGAGATGATTTTCGGGAAACAAGAAATATGGCCTGAGTCGAGGGGAGAATGGATAGTGCAAAACACAGGGGTATTCTTAAGCAAAACCTGTTTCAGTCTGTCAGTGATTTGGGTGATTGAGGGCGACCTCCATAGTGGTGGACACCGCTAATTCACGCCATCTTCAGTCTCAATGTTCATACTCCAGCATTTGTAAGTGAGGAGGTTTAATTTGGTGACCGAAACATCTTATATACACTCTGCTGGTGTTAATAAAATTCACATAAAAAAAAGCAACTTGGGAGTGCCTGGTTATATTGACTACACGTCAGTGATTTGAGGCTGAGACGAAGGTTCACCTTCCAAAATCACAATGACCCAAAGCCACTGATAAAGCAGCACTTGAGGGGTTTAAGGGGAAACGTGTAAATGTATTGAAGTTGCCGAGTCAAAGCTTAGACCTTAATAGAATGGAGAATCTGTGGTCAGAATTGAAGATAGATGGTTTTCTCTGGTGAACAGCAAAGTTGAAGAAACTGGAGCAGTCTGAGGAATGGAGAAAAATAACAGAAAATGTGGAAAGCTCGTTCAGACTTATGGAAAGTGACTTGCAGCTGTAATTGCTGAAAAACGAGGTTGAACAAAGTACTGACTTTAGGGGGTGAAGAAAGAAAAAGAAAACCCAAGTGTTCACAGTTATAGGCTTATTCTTTACATGAACTGATGCAAACCATGAAAAAAAAATAAAATGAAATTCTAGTGTGAGATAGCAAAATATGAAACATGCCAAGGGGTTGATTACTTACGTAAGGCACTTTAAGTTTAACTAATATAGTCCAGTGCCAGTAGGGTGATGTAGCCTGCATGTGAGGAACAGACATTCTTTGTTCTCTATCAGCCTCCTAGTAGCAGCAGACAACACCCATGGTTCCTGTGTTCCCTAATTTAGCAACAAAAAAAAAAAAACCATGGTAGCCTAACCTGACCGGCACGAAGATGCCCCTTCCGCTTTCTGTTGTCAGAAGTGTCAAACCGGCAGCTCGTCTGTTTTAAAAGGGTTATCATCTTCCAGTAATTTATGTCCTTGGCTGCAGGTGCTGTAAACTGTGCTGTGCGTACTTTTCCTGGATTCACAAGTGCGTTTCCCATGGGGACATTCATTTACTGAAAGGGAATGACCCTTAATGGCTGGGGTCTTCAGCTAAACCAGACATAACAAGAAGATCAACACTGGAATGTGGGCTTCTAGGATATCCTGCAGCCATCCATGCATTTACCATAGTTGAACCCCATTTTTATTTTACTGCATTCATGGTCGTTTATTATCACACACCTTTAGTGGAGCCATCGTCAGCATCCGGGCAAGTGCCAGGACCTTGGACTGGTGTGGGGGCCCACTCATCTGTTAGCAGAGGCAAAGACTGAAACCCGCTCACAGACATCTGCCCTCTTGCCTGCTCTGCACTGATCTATATGATCAGTACAGAGGAGAGGAAGCACTTACCGGGAGCTGAACGGAGGCTGCAGAAGCCCTGTACGTGAAGGACCTTCCAGTCGTGTGACCGATGAAATGACTTACGTAATCAAACTAGAAGATTCTGCAGCTGCTGAACTACTCCAACCTCAGTGCAGCTCCCAGTGGCTCCTCTTTCCTGTTCTGCCCCGAACAAAAACAGCTAGATGTAATAATGTACAAAGTGTCTGTGCATGAATTGTGCATGTAGCAGAACTGTATGTGCATGTAGCAAAGCTGTGCGCTTTTATGTGCACATATTATGCATGTAGCAGAGCTGTGTGTATGTGCAAAAATAGTGCATGTAGTAGAGCTGTATGTTTGTATGTGCATGTTGCAAGCTGTGTATCTGTATGTAGCGTCCATGTATTGTACATATAGCAGAGCTGTGTGCATGTAGCAGATCTGTATGTGTCTACATGTTCATGTGGCAGATCAATGTATATCTATGTGCATACAGCAGAGCTGTGTGTGTATAATATATCATTTGCAGAAAGACTCAGGTGTATTGACTCTCGTATTATACCCTAGTACATTAAAATTAGCTCTAATAACCCCTCCCTTTTACACCACCAGGGAAGCTTTAATTAATAGGAAGAATGTTTTCCCCATTTCCCTGTCTGAACCTGAGGTGCGGCTTAAGATGCAGATGTGCAGCAGCCGGAAAGGATGGGGACAGAGTATTAAAGGTGCCCACTGAGACTTTCGCCCAGGGCCCACTGACACTATGTCCCAATGATGGAGTCTAATGCGACAATATTGCAACTCAACGTTAGTTTTCAGAAATGTTCCCTCACCCGCCGTACAGAAGTCAATGAAGACACCATAGGAAGTGTAGATCAGTTTATACAAATAAAACTGTATACAACTCTGTCTGGCAGCCCTCGTTTAGAAAATTGAGTCCGTTATTTCCACACCATCATGCGTTTTACATGACATTACAGCATATCGTACAGTGTGCATGGCAAGAAGGCATGAAGGTCGGTGAGGTCCAGTAGCGAATGTCGTCCATCTCTTCAGGATGTGTAGACAGTTAAGGTTCAAAGTGGCAGCTTCAAAAAGGTTAAAAAAATGGCTGCTCGAGCTTGATGAAGAGTTCTTGCAAGACCTGATTGTTGGAGAATGGCTGGTGAGTGAAGACTATCTACAGAGTTTGGGTCTGGTAATTTGTAACACTAAGGGAAGTGCAAGAAACTGGAAGGAGAAAGTGCATCGTACTCCAGGCGGATAGCTCAGGTGTGTGCGTACACGTATTATACTGTGTGTGTCTGTATGTGTACACACACATGTATGCACACATATTACACACACAGACATAAGTGTAATATGTGTATATACATATGGTGTGAGTGTGTATAGGGACACGAGTGTGTACATGTATGTATTAGATGTACACACTTATATGTACATTTACAAACACTTTCATATATACAGCAGGTGAAGTATTGAACACGTCACCAATTTTTAAAGTTAACTATATTTCTAAAGGTTCAAGTGAAATTAATTTCTCACCAGATGTCGGTAATAACCCATCCAATTCACACAGGCAAACAAAATCAAACCATAGATTTCCATAAATTAAGTTATGCGCAACAATAATGGCGCAGAGAAAAAATATTGAACACATTAAGGCTGGAAACACACTGTCCGAGTGACATGCAAGTTACTCGCACGAGTCTCAGATCATTAACCCGGCATGGCCTCCCCCCTCTCTCGACGGGAGCAGTGGAGCTACATAAAAAACCAGACCAATGATAGTATCCCGTCCAAAGAGGCAGAGACTGTGCCGCGTGAATGATTCGAGACTCCTGCAAGTAAAGGCCCGTTATGCCTAGCGACACTCCAGCGATCCCGACAACGATACGACCTGGCAGGGATCGCAGGAGCTTCGCTACATAGTCGGCTGGTGAGATGCCACACAGGCAGTTCTACTCACCGATGTGGCGACCCCCGACGGTCGTTGGGATCTGTCACGGGCATAACATGGAGATGTTGGTCATTTCTCCTGTCACACACACATCGATGCAGCATGACCAGCGGGAGACCGACAATGAAAAAATGGTCCAGGCCAAGTAATGCATTCCCCCCTCCATGGCCTGTATGTATGTATGCTCCTAAATGCACGCTCACCACACAAGACTACACTACTGAACAAAAAGCAGGTTCAAGTGTGTTTGTAGTTTGCTAAACAACAAGCCTGTGAAATACTGGGAGATTGTAGTCTGGTCAGATGATGCCAAAATCTAACTTTTTGGAAGCCATGAAACACTATATTTGAAGGCTAAAAGCCACTAAATTTTACTGCAAAAACACCATACCAACAGTGAAGTACAGAGGTGGGAACATCAAGATGTTGGGCTGTTTTTTTAGCATATAGCACTGGTTAAAAATTATATAATTGAAGGAGGGATAAATGGACAAATGTACTGAGACATTGCCGATAAAAATCTGCTGCCATCTGCAAGGATGTTGAAGGTGAAACAAGGGTGAACATTTCAGCAAGACAATGATCCCGAACACACATCCAAGGAAACGCTCACTTGGTATACGAGAAAGAAAATACAGCTGCTCCAATGGCCGAACCGATCACAAGAGCTGAATCCAATAGAAAATGTATGGAAAGAACCAAAGCTCAGAGATCATAGAAGGAGCCACGGGATCTTCAGTATTTTTGAGGACGAATGGGCCAAAATCCCACCATTGCAATGTATGTTCACTAGTGTCTCCATACAGGAGGCGTCTGGAACGTCATCACCAACAAAGGCTTTAGTACGAAGTCTTGAATAAATTTCAGTAAGCGTGTTCAATACATTTTCCCGATGTAATTTCTCATTATTACACTTCACTTAAATTTATGGACATCTATAATTTGATTTATTTGCCTGTATGGATTAGATGGGTTGTTACAGATATCTGATGAGAAATTCACGTCAATAGCATCTTTACGTAGAAAATTAGTGATGTATTGAATACTTATTACACCTGCTGTATATGTAGATATATATACATGTGTATGTGTGTGTATATGTATATGTGTACATATATGGTCACTGCATAAAAACAGTTTAGGCTTCCTGTGATGTTGCACATAAAAAATAATCAATGGCTAAAGAAATCCTAAAAGTTCAAGTATAAATACTCTCCTTTCCTCTTACTGTGTACATCATGTAGAAGGTATCTGTATGTAAACTTGCAAATCTGCAGATTTTTGCAATTCGGGTGTACCAGTCATAAGCCAGGAGCATTGTCAATGTGGGGCATATATATCACGCCCATAGAGAGCACCCACTACATAGGCACCTTCTAGTATTTAGGATTCAGTCTGCTATACATTACCTTGCCAGTAGGGCGGCGCTGTGGTAGAACAGCCCAGATGTCCAACAAAGTGTATAGCATCCTTAATATCTTGAATAGTATAGAGGCCCATATATAAAGTGCACCTCCACCATGCCAGGCTCACCTTAAGATATTACTAGTAAATTATAATGATGTAACTCCAAATAGTCACTTGTTCCCGTTAACAAAAGAGATGATTTATATATACATCATATTAACAAAATATACATGGAAATATCCTGTTTCCAGTCGGACTGGCGTCATATTAAAATAAATTTGTATGAAACTTTAACATTACTTAAGGGTTCATCCAAAGACCTTATTCCCCATATAGAACTTTTTTTGCCTATACAATTTAAATATATTTATATATATATAACATTACTTTCCAGAAGGTTTGCGATACAGTATTTTGCACTACACTTGCCTGCGACTGTCCGTTTTGCATAATTCCTGAAGGAAACTTGTGCAGACAATGTGGCCAAAAATACGTGTTCCTCCTCAATTTTTTTGTTTTTAATTTATACAAATCTACAAAAGGAGGGAAAATTGTTTCTGTACATGAAGAAAAATGAATGCAGAAATAATCATAATTAAAGCAACAAAAAATAAAACAAAACAAAATTCCAGTCCTGTAGTGCAGGGCACTGAGGAGAGACCACCATGTGTGGTGAGATGTACCATATTGTGAGCTCTGTGTATCCCCCCCCCCCCCTACGGAAGGGGGTCAGACACCATTTTTTTGGATCTCAATGATCCTTTTTTTCCGCAGTGTGAATAATCTCTGCAAATTTCCTCAGCTGCTCGCTGGCCGAGTGCGATTCTGCCTGCAGTCGCTGGTTGTTCTGTCGGAGACTCGCCACTTCTACCTGCAGCGCCTCTTTGTCCAGTTTTTCCTGCAACAACACAAGATGGAAGGAGATGTCATAAAACATAAAATGTAAGTTGTGTGTAAAGGTATGACACAAGGGGTTACTTAAAGGGGTCGAGTGAGCACTACCCTACTTGGGTGCTCGGTACTCGTAACGAGCATTTGGAACAGTGGCGGACCTCGTGCCCCGAGGGCCCTGGTGCAGCCATGTTGAGGAGCGGAGGGGCCGGTCGGGGGTGCTGGCAGCCATTAGCAAGGAGCGGGGGGGGGCCTATTGGGTGATGCGGCTCTCCTACCTGCGCTGAGCCGCCACATGCAGTCCTGGGAGCCGGGGCGGCAGAGGAGAGGAGGTGCAGGATCAGCCAAGGGAAGCAAGAAGCTTCCCTCAGTTACCCTCCTCTCCTCTGACATCGGGTTACGGGGGTCGGCTGGGGGCCCCCCTGCAGGCTTGAGGGGCCCCCTAGCCGGTTGGGGCCCTGGTGCAGCTAAACCAGCTGCACCACGGTACGTCCGCCCCCGATTTGGAAGCTTTGATGGGCTTGACTCGAGTACCCGAGTATAATGGAAGTCAATCGGGAACTCAAACATTTGAAAAAATTATTGAGTTTGCTGTAGACTTCCATTATACTCGGGTAAACATGTCGAGCCAGTCCGAGCGTCCGAATGCTCGTTACGAGTACCTGAGTATGGTAGTGCTCGGTCAACACTAGTTATCAATTATTAAGGGTAGGTGATAATTTGCTGATCAACAGGGTCTTATCATTGGGATCTGTATCGATTTGCAGACTGGGGATTATTTTGTCCCTGGAGGGGAACTTATTATCCCGGTTACAAAATGGCCAGATTGCTGCTACCGTCATCCTCCACGGTTCTGTTGGAAAAAGAAGAGCACATCTCTGGAAAGGAGCAGTGGACAAACATGAGCACTGCCACTCCATGCCAAAAGGAATAGAAGTTCTCTGTTTTGCTTATTGGTGCAGGTCCCATTGGTTGGACCCCTGTGAGATAAAGAAATGATCACTTATTTTTTGGTAAACCTGATGGGCCGCAAGATGCATCTCTCTCTAACCAATTGGTCAGGGAAGAGGAAAGAGCAAAAATTTACAACATTCGGGACAAGTCGACATCATCAAAAAAAGGAGAATGGTGTACTCACCGTAAATTCCTTTTCTCCTAGCCTCTAATTGGGGGACACAGGACGATGGGCTATGCCATTCTGCTACTAGGACGCGACACTAAGCAATTGAAAGAAGAAGCGCCATGGCTCCTCCCAGCAGTATATAACCCCCTGACTGGCACAGTACAGCCAGTTTTGTGCTAAAGCAGTAGGAGGAAAAAAACAACATAGGCCGATAAGGCAACCAGGAACTTAAACAAGAGAACACCAACCACAACAAGGCCAACGGGCCACAGGGAGGGTGCTGTGTCCCCCCCATTTAGAGGCTAAGAGAAAAGGAATTTACGGTGAGTACACAAAATTCTCCTTTTCTCCTTCGCCTCATTGGGGGACACAGGACGATGGACGTCCTAAACCAGTCCCTGGGTGGGAATAAACATCCACAACTGAAATACACAGTCTACAGGCTAGCAGCCGCTGCCTGCAGGATGCATCTACCCAGACTCGTATCTGCCGAGGCCTGAGTATGAACACAATAGTGTTTCACAAAAGTGTGTATGCTGGACCAGGTGGCAGCTTTGCACACCTGCTCAGCCATAACCTGGTGCCGAACAGCCCAGGAGGCACCCACAGCGCGAGTGGAGTGAGCATGCAACCCCGACAGAATGGGCAAATTGCGGAGGGTATAAGCTTCTTGAATGGTAAACTTAATCCACCTGGCAAGAGTGGCCTTGGACGCAGCCATCCCTTTCCAGTGACCCTCTGGAAGTACGAAAAGTGAGTGACTTCCTGAAAGCACACAAGACACAAAGTCGTAGAGCCCGAACCAGATCCAAGTTGTGCAGAGCCTTTTCAATGCGGTGTACCGGGGCCGGACAGAAAGATGGAAGGACAATGTCCTCATTCAAATGGAAAGGGGAAACCACCTTGGGAAGAAAAGACTGCATCGGCCTCAGCACCACCTTATCCTGATGAAATGTAAGGAAAGGTGCCTTAAAGGAAAGCCCCGCCAGCTCAGATATCCTCCGAATGGAGGTGATCGCCACAAGAAAAAAAAAAACACCTTCTGAGAGAGAAGTCACAACGAGACTTCCCGAAGAGGTTTGAAGGGGGGTTTCTGAAGCACTTCAAGGACCAGATTTAAGTCCCATGCCTCGAAAGGCCTCTTATACTGTGGAACGATACGTGAAACACCCTGCAAAAAAGTGCAAAGCTGGGGCTTCGTGGCCAATCGGTGTTGAAAAAGCACAGACAGGGCCGAGACGTGACCCTTAAGAGAACTTAGGGAAAGCCCTTTGTCCAGCCCAGACTGAAGGAATCCCAGAACTGCTGGAAGTGAAAAGCACAAAGGCAGGATATTTCCCGAGCCACACCAGGCAAAAAAAGCCTTCCAAGTCCTGTGGTAAATACGGGCAGAAACGGATTTTCTCGCGCAAGTCATAGTGCGCGCAACCTCCTCCGAAAACCCTGCCCAAGTCAAAATTCGGAACTCGAGGGCCACGCCATCAAATGAAGGATCCCTGAGATCTGGTAATGAAATGGGCCTTGGGAGAGAAGATCCGGATGGTCCGGCAGCCGTCATGGAACGTCTGCGGCGAGTTGTACGAGATCGGTGTACCACGATCTCCTGGGCCAGTCCGGGGCGACTAGAATCACCGGGACGTGTTCCGTTCTTATTTTCTGTACCACTCTGGGAATGAGGGCCAGAGGAGGAAAGACGTATGGGAGACGAAACTACGTCCAGTTCTGGACCAGAGCATCTGATCTCTGAGCACGGGGATCTTGAGAGCGGGCAAAGAAGGTGGGAACCTGCACATTCATCCGCGACGCCATGAGATCCACATCCGGGGTCCCGAACCGATCGCAGATCTGATTGAAGACATCCGGATTGAGAGCCCATTCTCATGAGGCAAGTCCCTGACAACTGAGAAAATCCGCCGCCCAATAATCGATCCCCGAAATGTGAACCACCGATAGAACAGCCCCTGAAGATTCGGCCCAAGAATCGGTTCCACTTCCCTGATGGTTGACATATGCCACCGCCGTGGCATTGTCCGACTGGATGCGGATGTGACGGCCCTTCAGGAGATTATGAAAACTCCTCCGTGCCAAATAAATGGCTCGAATCTCCAGGAGATTTATGGGTAGAGAGGACTCCGCCGGAGACCACCGACCCTGGGCCATGTGAAGACGAAACACTGCTCCCCATCCGAGGAGACTGGCATCGGCAGTTAGTATGTCCCACAGAACCGGCATAAAGGATCATCCCTGAGAGAGAGATGACGGAATCAGCCACCAACGGAGAGAATTTCTCGATGCCGCCGATGGTCGGAAAATCAAATGAAGAGTGAACGGGCTGCGATTCCAGGCCGATAGTAGGGCCAGCAGTAATGGACGGAGATGCAACTGGGCAAAAGGGACTGCCCCCATTGCCGCCACCATCTTCACCAAGACTCGCATCGCGAAACGAAGGGAATGCGGAACATGACACAGAAGCATCCGAACCGCACAGCGCAGAGAACGAGCCTTGTCCTGAGGGAGAAGCACAAGTACCCGAGAAGTGTCCAGGACCATTCCTAGGCATGTGATCTTTCGGCTCGGAACTGGAGAGGATTTTGGTAGATTGAGAATCCACCCTAAACACGAGAGAGTGTCCATCGTGACGCGGACACTGTCCTCGCAGTCCCTGAAAGACCGACCCTTGATTAACAGGTCATCCAGATACGGGAGAACCGACACTCCCCGAACGTGCAGAACGGTCATGACCGCCGCCATGACCTTGGTGAAAACTCGTGGGGCAGTTGCCAACCCGAAGGTAAGAGCAACGAATTGGTAATGATCCTCGTTCACAGTGAAGCGCAAGAATCTTTGATGGTTATTGGATATCGGGATAAGTAAGTAAGCGTCCCTGATATCGATGTAAGCGAGGGACTCCCTCTGCTGCATGGATGCGATGATAGATCGAAGAGATTCCATCCGAAAGCGGCAAACTCGGACAAACTTGTTGAGTTGTTTCAAGTCCAGAATAGGACGAGAGGACCCGTCCTTCTTGGGCATGATAAACAGATTCAAATAGAATCCGTGAAACCGCTCGCTTCGAGGTACCGGAACGACGACTCCCGGCCGCTGTAGGTAGTCGATGGCCTGAAAGAAGGCATGTGCCTTTGCCGGCATTCCCGGAGGGTTGGAAGGAAGGAATCTTCTGGGAGGGCGAGTGTATCCGAAAGACACCAATTCCCGGACCCACTGATCGTCTGTAACAGCGAGCCTGGCATGCCGAAAGCGGTAAAGTCGGCGCCCACTCGGGAAGTGTCTTCTGGAGGAGCCGTGTCAGGAAGAGGAGAACCTTTGCGACCCGGACTCCTTTGACTTATGGTGGGTTTACACACACCAATTTATCTGTTCAATCTCTGAACCAATCTCTGGTTGCAGTGAAATCATGGATACATTGCTCCATTTTGTGGCTGTGTACAACATGGAGCAATGTATCCATGATTTCACTGCAACCAGAGATTGGTTCAGAGATTGAACAGATAAATTGGTGTGTGTAAACCCACCATTAGTCTGTCTGTTGTGGGGCTGCCAGCTTGAACTCGATTTATTGGGAGCCAGGGAACCCCTGTCTGCGCGCGGCGCACGAAACAGGAAACAGACCACCCGGACGAGTTCCGAAAGGACCGGAACCTCGCCTGTTCACCCTTGGTGAACTTACGCTTAGGTTTCTGATGAGGAAGCGAGGTACTTTTACCTCCCGTAGAGTCTGAGATTAGCTTGTGAAACTTTTCTCCAAATAGACACCCACGTAAATAAGGCATGCCGGTGAGAGTCTTTTTCGAAGCCGAATCCGCCTTCCACTCTTGAAGCCAGAGAGTTTGGCGAATCGCAATGGCGTTCGAAGCTGCCACCGCAGTGCAATTAGCCTCATCAATAGAGGAGTGCAGCAAGAATTCCCCAGCTACAGAGATCTGAGCAGCCAGATCCAACAACTCTGGATCCGCATACCTGTGACGTAAAGCGGAGTGTAAATCACCAGCCCAGGTCACAATGGCCTTAGCCACCCACATAGAGGCAAAAGAGGGAGACAGCGATGATCCTGAAGCTTCAAACACTGATTTAGACAAGTGTTCCAGCTGACGGTCAGTGGAGTCTTTGATAGACGCGCCATCAGGAAGAGAAAGAAGAGTCTTAGATGCCAAATGGGACACCGGAGGGTCCACCTGCGGGGAATCTGACCAAGCTTGTGCCACCGCTGGTAAAAAAGGGTAACAGGCCTCAATCGCCTTGCGATTACCAAACCGTTTATCCAGCTGGGACCATTGTTTCTGTAGAACCTCCTGAATCTCAGGATGATCAGAGAATAACTTTTGAGGCCTTTTGAAGGAGACCACGTGGTCCGAGGGGGCGACCGGAGCTGGGTCAGCCACTGACACAGCCTGATTAACGGCCGACACCAGGTCGTCCACCATGGAAAGGGTATCAGAAGAAGCTGACTCAAGCAGATCACCCAGATCATTCAGAATCACGGAGCTCAACAGACGAGCGTGACTCATGGGACCGAGCCGTGGAAGAGCTCCTGCGAAGTCTCTTCTGACCAGAACTATGGAACAGAGGAGGAGTACCAGAACGTGTCCCCTCGTGACCAGAGCAGTCGTTCGGGAAACCGGGTCGGTTCGAAGTGCTGGGCGAAGGACGGGCCTGCACAACCCAACCTTGCATGCAGTGCAAAAGGCATAGTACACATTAAAGGTCTTTGGTGCTCTCTTGTCCTTATTGCCAGACATCATAGCAAAATTCCCCCTGCTATACACAGAGGTATACACTGCTGAATGTGAGACACAAGCAGACAGTTAATGCTGCAGCAGACCGAAAATATTCACTGCTGAGCACACAATAGACAGCTGAGGGCTATAGCAAGATATAGACCGCTGCTGAGGCCTGTCACCTGAAAGTAGGCTGGAAGCGCAGCGCTGACCCAGAAGCCTGTGTCCCCCTGCAGAGGTCCGACTGTGCCTTCCCTCTGCTGCTGAAGATGGCGCCCAGAAGCAAAAGAAGAACCAGAAACGACGTGGGAGCGGGAAACGCTAGGCCACGCCCCCCCGTGACCAGGCGAGCGATTGATCGATGGGCCGGCCGGTGGCGTCCCCGGCCAGGCCGCATCATCACCAGGGGCGGGAAGAGGCTGGAACACAATGTGCAGGCCCGAAGCCGGTGCCTAAGTTAATACAGCAGGCCGCCGGCCGAGAAGGGGCCAGCGTGGAGCGCAGCACAGGAGATGGGGTGAGCACAGGGAATACAAGGGGGCACCGGAAGGCAGCGCAGCTTCTTACCTCATGACGGCTCCCATCCCTGGACCCTACAAGGGGCAGGGAGGCGGATCATCCATCCCAGTGCAGCCTGACATCCATCTTCTGTGCTGCAGCGGCTAGAGGCCCAAGGGATACCTCCTGCAACACAGATTCCCAACTGTGGGGTCTGGGGACGATGCTGCAGGAGCCGGCCATCACCTACCACTCAGAATCCCATCTAAGGTGGGGTCTGAGGAGGGACGGTGTAGCGGTCCGAAGGAATCACCAGCTACAACCCAGAGCCCCAACTGTGGGGTCTGGAGAGCAGTAATAAATTATTAATTGATGAGAGAAAATAACAACAGTGTCTTGCCTCCTAAAACACTAAGCAAAAGACTGGCTGTACTGTGACGGTCAGGGGGTTATATACTGCTGGGAGGAGCCACAGCGCTTCTTCTTTCAATTGCTTAGTGTCGCCTCCTAGTGGCAGAATGGCATAACCCATCGTCCTGTGTCCCTCAATGAGACGAAGGAGAGATCTGAAACTTTTTAAACACCAGAACACTGGAGTAGAACCCATGATAGACAGTGTGGGGTTCCCCATCATTGTCTTTGGTCTGTTCTGGTAATGCATCCTCTGCTGGTTCTTGTGTTACTTTAATGGCCCAAGCTTGGGCTTTAGAAGAGAACTTGTAACCACAGGTATCAACACTAGTTAAGGCGTTAACCACAAAATCATAAAGGCCAAAGTCAAAGAAATTTCTAATGTAAAGTGTGACATGATCCCGCCCATGAGGAGCTGAATGTCAGCCTGATGCTGCAATGTGGACTTTACAAATTAAAAACCATGGCCGATAATAAACAATTGACATTAGTGCATACTATCATTGGGGAAAGTTGCATCCTGGCTCGCCATTACCTTCTGAAGATCTGTGTGCAGCTGTTTCAACATGACCTCGAGCTGCATAACCTTCCCGGTGAGGTCAGGAGTCATCTCATCACTGGAAAAAAACATCACATAATGTGGAATTAACACAAAGCCATGAAGGAAAAACTGAACTGATCAGTGACCTTCATATAGTGTATTGCAGGTCTTCGTTCTGTCCAGCTCACTGTATTGCTGTTTCTCTTTTCCTGACAGAAGTGTCGCCATACCTTGAGGTTGGGGTGGTGCGCGGCGTGTGCTGTCGCTCCAGGCTGAGGTGTGCTGTGCCACCACTTTGCACAGGCGTCAGAGAGACTTCATTCAGAGAGAAGAGTGAGGCGGCTCTTTGCACTGTATAAAAAAAAAAAAAAAAAATAGATAATGTTTATTTTAAAAGTGGACAGAAATGTACATATATTTCAAATCCCCCAAAACTAGCAATAGGTAAAAAGCGCAGCTATGACCCCTTATATGGCTAAGTCAAAGAAAAATCTAACACAAAAGTTTTCTTAGGGTGCCTTAACAGCAGCTGTAACTGCGTGCGGCAGCACACCGGACCAGAGGGCATATTAGCCCTCCGGTTCTGTGTGCTGATCCAGTCCGCGGCTGTCAGGGTCATCCCGGACAGCCCCGGACCGGATCACGCCGCAGTGTGAAGCCGCCCTAAGTTTATGACTAATCATAGTTGCCTTCCATGTAGCTCGTTGCACACATTACCTTCATAGGCTTTGGCGGCACTGACCAGACTGGACCACTCTAGGCCTGACGCTGTATCTGGTAGCGGCATCATCCCTGGGTCTACATGTCTGGAACTGGAATCCCGGATCTCCGTAAGAGACAGTTCAGATGACGAGATGGCAGCTGCAGAGAGAAGAGTAATAATTACAGGGGATGGTTTGTACAGGGTGGGCCATTTATATCGATGCACCTAAATAAAATGGGAATGGTTGGCGATATCAACTTCATGTTTGTGGCACATTATTGTATGGAAGGGGGAAAACCTTTCCAGATGGGTGGTGACCATGGCGGCCATTTTGATGTCGGCCAATTAGGATCCAACTTTATTTTTTTTTAATGGAAAGAGGGTCATGTGACGCATCAAACTTATTGAGAATTTCATAAAAAAACAATGGTGTGCTTGGTTTTAACGTACCTTTATGCTTTACCCCAAGAAACTAGGACCATTCACAACATGCATAGCTTCAGACGCTCCCTAAAAACACATCTCTTCAAGGCGGCCTATCATTCTCCCTAACAGTAGTCATTTAAACATAAGATATTCATTGTTATAAGCCCTTGTACTTTGTGTTCCCATCCTGTCTTAGATTGTAAGCTCCTTCGACAAGGGTCACCTTTATTTTTTGCCTTTTTATTGTATTTCCTACATTGATTCTATGTTTATTGTATGTAACTACTGTTCTGTATTACCTATCATTCTGTATTGTATATTTTTCTTATACGTACCATTGTACTGTAAAGCACTGCGGAATATGTTGGTGCTATACAAAAAGAGAATTTTGTTTACGTACCGTAAATTCTTTTTTCTTTAGTCATCAATGGGAGACCCAGACAATGGGGTTTAGGGCTCTGCCCTCCGGAGGTCACACTAGGTACTACAAGTTTGTAGACACCGCCTCCTCCGCTTATAAACCCCCACCGTAGGAGACATCCTCAGTTTAGTCCATAAGCTGCGAGGAGAAATTAAACCACACCCGAAACATCGGGAAGAATGCCGTGCACAGACGGTTCAACAACCCGGCAAACACTGTCTCAACAGAGAACAGAACAAGTGCAAAATATGCAACGGAACAACTGGGTGGGTGCTGGGTCTCCCATTGATGACTAAAGAAAAAAGAATTTACGGTACGTAAACAAAATTCTCTTTTTTCTGGTCGTCATAATGGGAGACCCAGACAATGGGGATGTCCTAAAGCAATACCCCAGGGCGGGAAGAGTTCCTCAACAAGACGGATAACACATGGTTCCCTTTAAAGGTGGGCAACCGCCGCCTGGAGAACCCGCCTGCCCAAACTCGCATCCGCAGAGGCATGGGCGTGCACCATATAGTGCTTAGAGAAAGTGTGCAGGCTGGACCAAGTGGCCGCCTGACACACCTGTAGAGCAGAAGCTCGATGTCGCAAGGCCCAGGAGGCACCTACAGCTCTCGTAGAGTGTGCCTTCAAACCCACCGGGAGAGGTAAACCAGAAGACCGGTACGCCTCCTGAATGGGAGCCTTGATCCATCTGGCCAAGGTCGACTTCGAAGCCGCGGCCCCCTTACAGCGACCCATCGTGAGGACAAATAAGGAATCCGAACTCCTAAAGGAGGCGGTCCTGGACACATAAATGCGTACAGCTCTCACGAGATCCAGAGTATGGAGGTCGCGCTCAACCTGATGAACGGGAGCGGGGCAAAATGATGGAAGAACAATCTCCTGGTTTAGGTGAAACGTTGAAACCACCTTCGGCAGAAATTCAGGCCGTGGGCGCAACACCACCTTGTCTTGGTGAACCACCAGAAAGGGAGACTTGCACGAAAGTGCAGCCAATTCTGAGACCCGTCTCAGAGACGTAATCGCCACCAGAAAGACCACCTTCTGGGACAGACGAGAGAGAGAGACGTCTCTCAGTGGCTCAAACGGCGGTTTCTGCAGTGCCGCCAGGACCATGTTTAGGTCCCAAGGGTCCAGAGGTCGTCTATAGGGCGGGACCACCCGAGACACCCCCTGCAGAAATTGACGTACCTTCGGGAGGAGCGCCAAGCGCCTGTCAAACAACACTGAAAGTGCTGATACTTGACCTTTCAGAGAGCCAAGGGATAATCCCAACTCCAACCCCGACTGTAGGAAGGCCAACAATGTCGGGATAGACAAAGGCCACGGAGAGCGGCCACCAGAGGCACACCAGGTAAAAAAGATTTTCCACGTTCTGTGGTATATCTTCCTGGAAACCGGTTTCCTTGCCCGATTCATAGTGGCAACCACTGTAGGAGAGAAACCTCTGGATGTCAGCAGCCAGGCCTCAAGAGCCATGCAGTCAATCTGAGGGCCCTGGAATTGAGGTGGAAGAATGGGCCTTGCGCGAGTAGATCTGCGCGTTCTGGAAGAGCCCACCTGTGTCCGCCTGACAGTTGCCACAGGTCCGGGTACCAAGACCTCCTGGGCCAATCTGGAGCCACTAGAATGGCCACTCTGCATTCTGTCCTGATCTTCCACAGGACCCTGGGAATCAGAGCCAGAGGCGGAAACACATATGGCAGCTGAAAGCTGGTCCAGCTCAGGATCAGGGCGTCCGCCCCCAGAGCCTGGGGATCCCAAGATCTCGCCATGTATTGGGGCACCTGATGGTTCAGCCGTGAGGCCATCAGATCCACGTCCGGAGTGCCCCACCTGCCGCAGATGTCCCGGAAGACGTCTGGATGTAGGGACCACTCTCCGGCGTCCATCCCCTGTCGGCTCAGATAGTCGGCCTCCCAGTTCTCGACCCCTGGGATGTGAACTGCGGAGATCAGGCAGCCGTTTTCCTCCACCCAGAGTAGAATGCGGTGGACTTCGGCGAGGGCCTGAGCACTTCTGGTCCCTCCCTGATGATTTATATAGGCGACGGCCGTCGCATTGTCGGACTGTACCCGAATGGGCTGTCCTGACAGGAATTTCTGAAACGCCAGTAGCGCCAGATAGACCGCCTTGATCTCCAGCACGTTGATCTGCAACGCCGACTCCGACTGAGTCCAGAGGCCTTGAGCCCTGTGGTGCAAGAACACCGCCCCCCAGCCCTTCAGACTGGCGTCGGTGGTCACCACTAACCATGACGGTTTTAGGAAGGACCGGCCCCGTGACAGGTGATGTGGCTGGAGCCACCACTGTAGAGAGTCCCTGGTTGGTTGTGACAGTGTCACCAGCCGATTCAGAGAGATCGTCCTCTTGTCCCATCTGCGAAGAATCTCCAGCTGGAGAGGACGGAGGCGAAACTGTGCGAACGGCACCGCCTCTATCGCCGCTACCATGCGACCCACCAGTCTCATCAATACCCGTAGGGATGACTGTGGAGACAGGAGGACATTCTGCACTCCTGATTGGATCGCAAGCTGCTTGGCTTGAGGTAGGGACACCAGGGCCGAGTCCGTGTGGAAGTCCATGCCCAGATATGTCAATGACTGGGTCGGAACCAGGGTCGACTTTTGAATGTTGATAAGCCACCCGAACCGTTCCAGGGACTTCATGGTCACCTCCAGGCTCACCCGACAAAGGTCTTCCGATGGCGCCCTGACCAACAGGTCGTCCAAATAGGGTATGACGGCGTGTCCCTGCGCATGCAGGAGAGCCATCATGGAGGCCATCACCTTTGTGAACACCCGTGGTGCTGAGGCTAGCCCGAATGGCAGTGCCACAAATTGGAAGTGCTCTTCCCCCACTGCGAATCTCAACCAGCGCTGATGAGCTGGTGCAATGGGGACGTGAAGGTAAGCGTCCCTGATATCGATGGACGCTAGGAAGTCTCCCTGTGACACAGCCGCGATCACTGAGCGCAGGGATTCCATGCGGAACTTCCGAACCAACACGTGACGGTTGAACAACTTGAGGTCCAACACCGGGCGAAAAGAGCCGTCCTTCTTTGGGACAATAAAGAGGTTGGAGTAAAAACCCCTGAACCTCTCTTCCGTGGGCACAGGGACCACCACTCCGTCTCTGCGGAGTCCCTCCAACACCAGGTGAAAAGCCTGAGCCTTTTCTGGAGATGGAACCGACCGATGGAATCGGGGTATTGGTTGTGACGTCAGCTCTATCCTGTAACCTCTTGAGACTACGTCTCGAACCCACTGATCTTGAATGTGAAGAAGCCACTTGTCCTGAAAGCGGGACAGGCGGCCCCCCACCTGTGGGGAGGCAGGATGAGAGAGCGAGTCATGTCGAGGCGGGCTTGGGGGTGGCAGCCGCTGCCCCCGCCGGCTTCTTCTGACGACTCTTGGAACGCCACTGAGTAGCAGGCTTGCCCCCTCGGTCTGAGCGAGTGGACGCCGTTGATGACTGTGAACCGGAGCGAAAGGACCACTGCTTAGGGTTCCTTTTCACGGTGTACCGTGGCTTAGGCTTATTCTGCGGGATCTTAGACTCAGCAGAATCCTTTATCAATTTGTCCAGTTCGGTGCCAAAAAGCCTGTCACCAGCGAACGGAAGATTTTGTAAAATCTTCTTAGATGTGGCATCTGAGTCCCAAAGACGCAGCCACAACAGCCTGCGGATCGCAATTGCATTGGCCGAGGCCACAGCAGAGCGAGTGGCAGTTTCCAAAGATGCCGTCCTGGCATAGTCCGCATAGGCCCTTGCTCTCTCAGTGAGAGCCAGGACCTCTGGACTGGACCTAGCTAGATCAGTGATACCATCCAAACAGATAGTAATCGCTTGTAGGGTCCAGACCGCGGCAAAATTAGGGCAAACGAAGACCCCACAGCCTCATAGGAAGACTTGGCGAGTTGCTCGACCTGTCTATCAGTAGCATCCTTCAACGAGGAGCTATCAGAGGCAGAAAACAAGGAGCGCGCAGCAATCCTAGTCATGGAAGCATCCCCCTTGGGAGACTGCGACCATTCCTGGAGCGCCTCCTGGGGAAAGGGAAAGCGATTGTCCTTAGTTTTACGGACATAACGCCGCCCAGGATGCAACCTGGGAGCTTTAATCACCCTTCCGAAATTAGTGTGGTCCATGAAGGAGCCACTTGGTCTAGCCTCTGGCCGCAGCCATTGGTATATCTCCTTGGGGTGTACAGTCACCTCCTCAGGAGGAGTGACAAGACGCAATGTCTCATTGATGGAGGACACCAGATCCTCCACCCCATCTGGAGGTTCAGACATAGACCCAAGAGTAGAACCCCCATCATCTTCCTCACCATCAGAGGAACGCTCCTCCTCAGAGAGAGTCTGGAGCTCAGGAGAAGCCTCACGGGCTCGCTTAGGGGGTCTTACAGCAGAAGTAAGAGACACCCGGGGGTAACTAGGAGGAGTAGCTGGGTTCTCCAGTCTCCTATGCAGTGCCTCCAGGGTTTGCGACATGGAGGACATCTGGGACAGCAGAGATTCATTGATCTTATTCTGCGTTTCCCATGGCCCTGGGATCACCTGAACCTCAGGGTATAATCCCGGATTTGCAGACTCAGTAGTAGCAGACCGGGCCTCTGGGCGTCCGCAGTTATTGCAGGACCCCTCCACCAGTGTCCCGTTGCATGTAACACAGGCAATGGAGACCACCGCCGCCTTAGCAGCATGCTTCCCAACTGAGGACATCTCCACAGTGAGGGGAATATAAGCCAAAGTTCACAAACAAACCGGGAATCCCGGTGGCTTACCGACCGCAGTAAAGCGGTAGGAGGAAGCGGTGTGTGTGTGTGACCTCCGCGAGTTCCGGTCTCCCTTGCAAGTGCAGACACGCGCTGCAGCCAGATCCCAGCCGGGAAGTGAGGGAGAAGATGGCCGCCGACAGTGAAGATGTGGGCGGAGCCAGGAACACGCGGGAAGAACACACAACACGCCCAGCGGTGATGTCACCATAAGGGCTGCCTCCTCCTCCTCCAGACTGCCTCAGCAATGGAGGTGCCGGAGCCCGCAGCGCGGGAAAAGAGTGTGAATATCACCACACACACTCTCAGACTGCATGTACACACAAAACACCCGCAGTCTACAGCCTCAGCCCCTGTGATACACAGGGCGGTCAGCCAGGGAGACCCCAGCACAGGGTCACCGCCAGAACCGCGGACCCGAGGGTAACCGCGCGGTCTGAGTGTCATGACACCACAGTGACAGACACTACCCCCAGGCACACAGGAGACACACCAGGTGCCTCAGTGCCGGTCCGGTCTGTAAGCACCTTTAGGGAGGCCTCGGACGGGGGTACAGCACCAGTCCGGAGTGTAAGCACCATTTAGGGAGGCCTCGGACTGGGCTGGCTCCGTCCGGTCTGTAAGCACCATTTAGGGAGGCCTCGGACGGAGCGGAGCTGTGCAAGGCTCCAGGCTCCCCCTTACCAGAGCCTCCATGGAGGGATGGAAAGGGAAGGAGCGCGACAGCGTACCGGGAGAACACTGAAGTGTCCAGGCTAAAAGCCCTCCGGTACCTCCACCAGCGTGTTCCGCAGAGGGTGAGCGGGGAGGCTGTCGGGGGTCCCGAGCGGGACCATTTTACCTTGTCTTCATACGCCATCACGTAAGCTGTGAGAATGCAGTGAAGTGCAAGCAAAGCGTGATCCTCCGAGCACACTAAGTTTAAAACTGGGGATGTCTCCTACGGTGGGGGTTTATAAGCGGAGGAGGCGGTGTCTACAAACTTGTAGTACCTAGTGTGACCTCCGGAGGGCAGAGCCCTAAACCCCATTGTCTGGGTCTCCCATTATGACGACCAGAAAATAGAGTTTTATTATTATTATTATTATTTCTTTCATGAGTTATTTACAAGTTTATGACTACTTATAAAATGTGTTCAAAGTGCTGCCCATTGTGTTGGATTGTCAATGCAACCCTCTTCTCCCATTCTTGACACACTGATAGTAATACCGCAGAAGAAATGCAGCACAGGCTTCCAGGATCCGATGTTTCAGATGCTGCACATCTCGTATCTTCACAGCATAGACAATTGCCTTCAGATGAGGCAAACTTTGTTGTGAATGGTGAAGTTAACAAACAAAACCAGCGCTATTGGTCTGACACTAACCCACAGTGGATAGATCCCTCCAAGACTGCTGGAACACAAACATTGATGGTATGGTGTGGTATATGGGGTACAAAGATAGTGGGGCTCATTTTTCATTAATGGAATATCTGAATCATGTAGCAATTTCAGATATCCAGTGGCATTGAGGTTTCCATTGATGAAGAATGAGCCCCAAAGAGTTTACTGACCAGTCTGCACAGATAAGACCTATGCTACCTGTGACGACTGCATGCGGTGGAAGAGAGATGTTCTATCAACGACTCCAAAAAGTAAATTATCAGTGTATATATGTTTACCCATTGTGCTTCTTACCGGATTTCTCTGGCATTCCCGGCTGGTGCTGGCGGCGAACAGGTAGAGTGCTGGAAGGGTAGGGGTTGGTGTAGAAGACATCGGTGCCCCGGGATGAGTCTATGGAAGGGGAGCAGGCGAATCCAGCGTCTCGGCGTCCGCTGCACAGACTCTCATCGGAAAGTGTTCTTTGTAAGGTTTTCTGAGGTGACTGAGTGAGCAATTTAAGAATATTAGAACATGGTTAAATTATTTGCGTATTCTGAACAGAGCTCCCTTCCTAGTATCCTCCGCTCACTCCATGCATCTATACTTTGCCGACGGCCATTCCCCTTACATCGACAATGACTGACAGATGTTGCCATAATTTTCGGACCATCACATTTTAGGTCCCTCTCTAATGTCTCCTCATTCATATATTTGCACTTTTGCTTCCTCCACACTTATGTTTAATACTAGTCAAACAAACCCTCTTAGTTTGAGAATTGGGTCCTGCAAGCGGCTAATTTTTCAGTTATTACAAGGTAAGGTAGCATTTAATCCAGGAATGGAAATGAACACCGTCCATGGAGGGATCTGACTTATCAAATCATGGGCTCGGTAACAGCTTTGCTTAGTAAGGAGGTCCCAAGCAGGAACCCAATATACTTGAAAAGTATTGTGAAAATGAGACAACCCCTGAAATGACTGACCAGATACACGAAGATAGGACCTGGTAACTACTGAATGTGCTCAGTAAACATATAGGGTCCATAGCTGGTGCATATCAGTGGATGAGTGATCTGTGGCACTCTGGCTCTTGTAAAACTACTACTCCCTGCATGCCTTGCCAGCTTAAGTATTTGCTGGGAGTTGTGGTTTCAGCATAGCTGGATGGTCGCAAGTTAAAGACTGTGTCCCTATATAGAGGGCTATTAGGATGATACAATTATGTCTTAGTTTTGACTGGAGCGCAAAAAAAAAAATGCAATTAATAAAATGTGTGACACCAAAGAGTAAGAAATGGTGAGGGAGGAGAAGTGAACAGAGAAGAAAAGGAGTAACGAAGGGTCTAGTAAAACGCAAAACCACAAAGGATCCAACAAGAAGAACAGCACAGGGGTCAGAGCGGGCGATGTCAGGGCCCCGGTGTGTAGGATAACAACATCTGCCTTCTCACCATGCAGTCCTGCTCCTGCTCCGGCCCCAGATTGTCCATAATAATCAGCCTCTTCAGATCATCCTCGATGGTGGACTTGTAGTTCTTGCGGGGTGATCGGAGATCTCGCAGGGAGGCCCGCAGCCGGGGCTGTCCAAAGACGTTCTTTGTGTTCAGATCTACTTGTCTAAAGAAAGAAAGGATATGAGTTATAATCCGCAGACGCCGGGTCACATACACAGCGCAGGCCCTTATATACCATATACTCCGGCCGCCCTGCCTCTGCATACACACAACAGATGTTCACATAATCCTCTGTCTCCTGCAATTTTGTCTCTTACCGCTGACCTAAATACTTCAGACAATAGGGAGAACCCCGGGCTCCGAAGTGTCTCCTCACGTGACGGTACAAGTGCTGCTGCACCAGCGCCAGGCAAATTAAAGTGACGACACACTTTAGGGGTGAGCTTTGTTCAGCCATTGTGGTAGCACTAATTAAGACACTAATGTATTTCTGTGATTCACTTTTTCATTACTGGATCTGAATTGTAATGCAATAATACAGTAATGTAACGATAACTTCTATATGCCCAGAGACTGATCACAAAGTAGATAGAGTCAGAATGACCAATGGCAAAATTTACCCTAGAGAGTAGATTGACCATTGACAGCGTTTGCCAGAATCTGTGGACTGACCGGCAGCAATATTTAGCCCTAGACCGCAGCTTGACTGGCCGCAGCGTTCACTACAGAGGCGTGACCGGCGGCAGCGTTCACTCTAGACAGAGGCGTGACCGGTGGCAGCGTTCACTCTAGACAGAGGCTGTAGTGTTTACCCTAGACTGTGGATTGACCGGCAGTAGCATTTACATTAAAACATTAAAAGTGGACTGACCAACAGTTATTGACTGACAAGTGGCAGCATTTACCCTAAACCGCCGATTAACTGATGGCAGCGTTTACACTCGACTACTCTTTTTAAGGGGTCTTCTCATCTTTCCCTTTGCAGCGCAGGACACTACCGCTCCAGTAATGTGGCAGCTTCTGGAAAGCAGTTACGGGCTGTACACTAAACCTCGGCAGTGAGCTGTAGACTATAGAATTAAATGTTCCCCAAGTTCTTGAGGATGGGGAGGATTAATAAGGAGTAAATTACAAGTTGCTCACTTTTACAAGCCCGTTGTAATTTCATCCATTTATGACCATGGGAACCCCTGCAGCGCTATTCTTCCTACCAAAAACAAAATCTGGAGGAGACCTGCTCTGATCAATGATACAAATGGAAGTGGATGATTGCAGGGGGAAAAGAGGAGATTGGGAGGGTTGTATGAAGTTTTTTTGGGGGGAGCAAGGGGTGCATGACTGTGGGGGTAACAAGTAAGATTGCGGGGGCAACGAGGAGTAAAACTGCAGGAGGTGTGTGGGGCAAGTGGCTGGGGCCAGGAGTACGATAGCAGGGTGTCTAGTAAGACTGCGGGGGGGAGGGGGACGAGACGAGGGGGACAGGACAGATGGACTGGGGACGACACGCAAGATTGGGGCGGGGGGGAGGGACAAGGAGTAAGACACTGGGTGGGTGGACGAGGAGTAAGATTGCAAGAAAGGGGGGGGGGGGGTGGGTGTATGATTGAGGTGGGGAGGTGCATGATTGGGGGGGGGGGGTGAGGTGCTTGATTATAGGGGAGGAGGTGCATGATTATGGGGGTGGGGGGGTGCATAATTATGGGGGAAGAGGTGTATGATTGTGGGGGCGGGAATTAGGAATGGAAGAAAGTGAAGGATATGATGAATGTTTGAAAACGGGAAGCCCCAAACGCAGCATACGTTGAGGTGCACTTACTTTTTGGGGTCTGTGAATGTGGTTGGCCTTTGTGGCGTTTCCTCTGGCTTTTTCCAGCCAGCTGGGATCTTATTCCTCACGTTCTGACGAGAGAAAAAAGATTTGGGCACGGAGCTGGACAGCTGGAAGGAGCTGGACTGTGACATCTGCTGGCTCCTGGAACCGTCAGGGTTTTTATATGCGTTGGATCTGCTTGCGCAAACAATACATAGAATATATTATTATTAAAGTGGAGTCAATTTCTTACATTCTGTGCTATGATTTGTGTCACTTAAATTTTTGCTTCTTGATCAACAAAAGCCAAATCGTCGCCCTGGAAGTACAGAGTGTGAAAGATTGGGCAGACAATAAAGAAGGGACATGAGCACATGTATGATCGCTTCCTCTCACAGTGGTCCTATCTGCGGTAAATGTAGCATAAATCATGGGATCAATCAGCGCACCGAGTAATTTACATGTAATAATGGCCCAACATTAACCCTTCCTCCTCAAGGCACGGTGAAAAATGGCATTCAACCTCAGACACACACAAGAGGTTATGACGTACTGCCATAACGTACAACACAGGATCCAATCTCTTCCATAATGGACAATAACAGAATCTGATCACCCCCCACACTATACAATACAGGATCTGATCTCCTCCACACTGTACAATACAGGATCTGATCTCCTCCACACTGTACAATACAGGATCTGATCTCCTCCACACTGTACAATACAGGATCTGATCTCCTCCACACTGTACAATACAGGATCTGATCTCCTCCACACTGTACAATACAGGATCTGATCTCCCCCACACTGTACAATACAGGATCTGATCTCCCCCACACTGTACAATACAGGATCTGATCTCGACACTGTACAATACGGGATCTGATCTCGACACTGTACAATACGGGATCTGATCTCCCCCACACTGTACAATACGGGATCTGATCTCCTCCACACTGTACAATAGAGGATCTGATCTCCCCCACACTGTACAATAGAAGATCTGATCTCCTCCACACTGTACAATACAGGATCTGATCTCCTCCACACTGTACAATACGGGATCTGATCTCGACACTGTACAATACGGGATCTGATCTCGACACTGTACAATACGGGATCTGATCTCCCCCACACTGTACAATGCAGGATCTGATCTCCTCCACACTGTACAACACGGGATCTCATCCCCTCCACACTGTACAATACGAGATCTGATCTCCTTCACACTGTATTATATTCCCCACATTGTATAGGGAGTAACTCATAAATCTATTTTAGTTATATACCCCCAGCTCTAACAGTAAAGAGTTACCTATGGTGTCATGGTCCGTATATTTGTACCTGGAGTCATTGAAGGCTTCCGCTGATCCGTTGCCCGGTGGGTACACTTTGGGTCTGTAGCCTTTTCCAGAGGACATCTGCTCTTTCCTCTTGTCCCGGGATCCGCTGTCATGCATGCCAGGGTAGGTGGAACACGCCATGGGTTTCTGCACTTTCTCACGACGAGGAGTTGGCCTGGCAGGCTTCGAGAGTGCAAAATTGGGTAAGGAGGTGTCAATGCCACTGTCGTTCGAGGTGCCCTTAGACATGGGATCCAGGTCTATATCTGGCTGTTCTTGGGGATCAAACCAGCGCTCGTCACTCTGGTTACTGGAAGCCGTACTGGACAGGGTGTTACTACTGGAGTGACTGGAGTACTGCGCCTCTCCCTGGGAACACAAGGATAAGGTCACTTTCCCAGCGACGTCTGTGTGAGAGCGGCGATCACGCAGCCGGACACTTACCCGTGAATGGCGGTGAGGAGAACTCTTGCCGGCCAGCTCCTGTCGGTTCGGTCTCTTAGTCACATTGACTCCTCCTCGGGGCTGTGATGGGATGTGCCACAAAGGTTCTGCAAAAGACAAATCGCGTCGTCACATGCACTTTGCAGCATTAACGTCAGCGAATAATTAGGAGCAGAGTGTTAATTAAAGAGGATGGTGAAGGGGGCTGGGTGCGTTATCACAGACTGAGTTATACGTAGGTTCTGCACTCCAGCAGCTTAGACATTCGCCTTTGCTGTGGTAGAGTACAAGAGTTGTAGTGCACGGCAGCCATGACGAGTGTCAGGACAGCACTACAGGTCAAAGGTCCAGCCACCGGTATTCTTGTGAACGGTGGGGGGGCCATGCGGTTAGGCCCCACTCAGCAGTTTCGGGCACATCCTAGTGATATGCTAGCACCTGATGAGAGGGGAATATCTCTTTAAAGAAGAATCAGTCATCAGTTTTCACAATACAAACTGCATACATTAAAAATAATCTGTCAGCAGGTTGTCTCTATGAACTCTGAAGACAGCAGGAGATAGAGGATGACACACAGAGTTCAACAATGTGTAATTAATTACCCTACTGTGCTGGTGTTTACTTATAGTGCAGGTTTTATCACCTGGGATTATCACTGCCAGGACTACACTAGTTAGACCGCATCCCCTCCCCCTCCTATTAGCAACTCACTGTTCATAGACTTTGTACACACAGAGCCCGCTGTAGCCAGGAGCAGCTTCCTGAGCTCTGCTGTATTGCTAAATCTAAAAAAGCAGTTTACTGGATGCAGCAGTTGTGACAAAGTGATACATCACTGGATTCAGGGTCTCTTTGCCTACATCATGCTTGTCTCAGATGAGTGAGCAAAAATCTGCTGACAGGTAGGACGGTGGGTTAGGCTATTCTGCCATTAGGAGGCGACACTAGGCAAATAAAAAAGAAGCACAGTGGCTCCTCCCAGCAGTATATAACCCCCTGACTGGCACAGTTCAGCCAGTTTTGTGCTAAAGCAGTAGGAGGTAAAATAATATATAAGCCAATCAGGCAAAAAAAAAAAAACAATAGAACACCAACACAACAAGGCCAACCGGCCACAGGGAGGGTGCTGTATCCCCCAATTAAAGGCTAAGAGAAAAGGAATTTACGGTGAGTTCACAAAATTCTTCTTTTCTCTTTCGCCTCATTGGGGGACACAGGACGATGGGACGTCCTAAAGCAGTCCCTGGGTGGGAATAAACATCCACAACTGAAAAACGCAGTCTACAGACTAGCAGCCCCTGCCTGCAGGATGCGCCTACCCAGACTCGCATCTGCCGAAGCCTGAGTATGAACACGATAGTGTTTCGCAAAAGTGTGTAGGCCACACCAGGTAGCAGCTTTGAACACCTGCTCAGCCGAAGCCGGGTGCCGAATGGCTCAGGAGGCACCCACCGCGCAAGTAGAGTGAGCCCGCAACCCCGTTGGAACGAGCAAATTGCGGAAAGAATAAGCTTCCTGAAAGTAAGCTTAATCCACCGGGCAAGAGAGGTCTTGGAAGCGGCCATCCCTTTCCGGTGAACCTCTGGAAGGACAAACAGAGAATCCGTCTGCCTGAAAGGCGCTGTTCTAGACACAAAGTCGCAGAGGCCGGACCAGATCCAGGGTGTGCAGCGCCTTTCAATGCGGTGCACCGGGGCCGGACAGAAGATGGCAGGACAATGTCCTCATTCAAATGGAAAAAAAGACACCACCTTGGGAAGAAAAGACGGCACTAGCCGCAGCACCACCTTATCCTGATGAAATGTAAGGAAAGGTGTCTTACAGGAAAGTGCTGCCAATTCAGAAACCCTCCGAATGGAGGTGATTGCCACGAGAAATACCACCTTCTGAGAGAGAAGACGTAACAAGACTTCCCGGAGAGGCTCGAACGGCGGCTTCTGAAGCACGTCCAGGACCAGATTCAAGTCCCAGGCTTCCAAAGGCCTCCTATACTGTGGAACAATATGTGAAACACCCTGCAAAAAAGTACGAACCTGGGGCTTCGTGGCCAATCTGCGTTGAAAAAGCACAGTTAGGGCCGAAACCTGACCCTTAAGAGAACCAAGGGAAAGCCCCTTGTCCAGCCCAGCCTGAAGGAAACCCAGAACCGCAGGAAGGGAAAAAAGCAAGGGCGGGAGACCTCACGAATCGCACCTGGCGAAGAAAGCTTTCCAAGTCCGGTGGTCAATACGAGCAGAAACGCGTTTTCTCGCGCAAGTCATAGTGTGTGCAACCTCCTCCTAAAAACCCACCTGAGTCAAAAGTCGAGTCTCAAGGGCCAGACCATCCAACGAAGAGCCCCTGAGTTCTGGTGATGAAATGGGCCCTGGGAGAGAAGATCCGGACGTCTGCGGCGAGTTGCACGAGATCGGCGTACCACGATCTCGGGCCAGTCAGGGCCCACCAGAAGCACCAGAACGCATTCCGTTCTGATTTTCTGAACCACCGTGGGAATGAGGGCCAGAGGAGGAAAGACACATGGGAGACAACAGTGTGTCCAGTCCTGGACCAGAGCTTCTGACCCCAGAGCACGGGGATCTTGAGAGTGGGCAAAGAAGGCGGGCACCTGCGCGTTCTTCCGTGACGCCATGAGATCCACATCCGGGATCCCGAAACGATCGCAGATCTGATCGAATACATCCGGATGGAGAGCCCATTCTCCTGACGCAAGTCCCTGACGACTGAGAAAGTCCGCCGCCCAATTCTCGATCCTCGGAATGCGAACCACCGACAGAACCGCCCCCGACGATTCGGCCCAACGAAGAATTGGCTCCACTTACCGCATTGCTGACTTGCTACTCGTTCCGCCCTGATGGTTGACATAAGCCACAGCTGTGGCATTGTCCGACTGAATGCGAATATAGCGGCCCTTCAGGAGATGATGAAAACTTTTCAGCGCCAAGTAAATGGCTCAAATCTCCAGGAGATTTATGGGTAGAGAGGACTCCTCCGGGGTCCACCAACCCTGGTTCGTGTAACGACAAAACACTGCTCCCCAATCAAGGAGACTGGCATCGGTGGTCAGCATGTCACACCGGCCCGGCAGAAAGGATCTCTCCGAGAGAGAGATGACGGAATCAGCCACCAGCGGAGAGAAAGCCTCGTCGCCGCCGATGGCCGGAAAATCCAATGAAGAGTGAACGGACTGCGATTCCAGGCCGACAGGAGAGCCAACTGCAATGGACGGAGATGCCACTGAGCAAAGGGCACTGCCTCCATTGTCGCTACCATCTTCCCCAAGACTCGCATTGCGAACCGAAGGGAATGTGGGACAGGACGTAGGAGCATCCGAATCGCACAGCGCAGAGACTGAGCCTTGTCCTGAGGAAGAAGCACAAGTCCCCGAGACGTGTCCAGGATCATTCCCAGGAATGAGATCCTGCTGCTCGGGACCGGAGAAGACTTTGGTAGATTGAGAATCCACCCTAGACACGAGAGAGTGTCCACCAGAAGTATGGAAGGAAGGAGGAGTACAAGAGCACGTCTCCTCCTGACTGGAACAGTCGTCTGGAAAACCCGGCTGGTCCGACATGCTAGACTAAGAAGGACGGGCCTGCACCACCCAGATCAGCTTTTCAGATAGCTACTGGATGGATTGGCTTACAGACTGCGACAATGCAACCGCCCATTCTGGAGGAGCAGGGACGCTAGCGGGCACCACCTCACCAGCAGATGCCTGCTCAGAGACAGGGGCACCGGGCTGAAAGGAATTAGAGGCACAGGCCTGGCAGAGCGGAGTAGAACAACAGCAGGGCAGCGCAGCCTTGCATGCAGTGCAAAAGGCATAGTACACAGTAAAGGCCTTTGGTGCTCTCTTGCCCTTCTTGTCCGATATCCTCCCTGCTATACACAGAGGAATATACTGCTGAGTGCCAGCAGACAGACAAAGCTGCAGCAGAACGACACTAATCACTGCTGAGCTACAATACACAGCCTAGAGCTACAGCAGGATATAAACCACTTCTGAGCCCCGTCACCTGGAAGCACAGTGCTTTCCCAAATCCTGTGTCCCCCCGCAGAGCTCCGACCGCGCTGCAGTGAAGTCCCATGCTGAAGATGGCGCCAGAGACTGGCTGGGAGCGGGAAACGTGAGGCCACGCCCCCAGTGATGCACAGAGCAGACCCGCGCGATTGGTTGATGGGCCGGCTGGGGGCGTTCCCGGCCGCGCCGCATCATCACTATGGGCAGGGATACACCTACAGACCTGAAGCTGGGGCCTAATATATCAGGCCGCTGGCCGAGGGGGGGCCATCGCGGAGCGCAGCGCCGGAGACAGAGCGCGGACAGGAGCACCCAGGGGGACACTGGAGGACAGCGCAGCTCCTACCTGATGACGGCTCCCTACCCTGGAGCCCACAAGGGACAGGGGCACAGACCTCCATCTCAGCGCAGCTCCATCTTCTGTGCTGCTGCGGCCAGAGGGCCAGGGGACACCTCCTGCAACCCAGAGTCCCAACTGTGGGGTCTGGGGAGGGATGCGGCAGGAGACGGCCATCACCTACTACTCAGAGACCCAACTGTGGGGACTGAGGAGGGACGGTGCAGCGGTCTGAAGGAACTCAAAGATGAGAAAATAACAAACAGCGTCTACCTCCTAATACACTAAGCAAAAAACTGTCTGAACTGTGCCAGTCAGGGGGTTATATACTGCTGGGAGGAGCCACTGTCCTTTTTCATTTGCCTAGTGTCGCTTCCTAGAGGCAGAATAGCATAACCCATCGTCCTGTGACCCCCAATGAGGCGAAAGAGAAACTTTATTTGTCAAAGTTGTGTGAAACGTCAAACACACACAGATCTACAGGTATTCCCATAAATACTCCCAAAACACAGCAAAGACTACTGCTTTGTGAAAGTATTCACCCATTTGGCGTTTTACCTATTTTGTTACATTACAGCCTGTGTTTAAATATTTTTGTAATCAGATTTGTGTATAATGCATCAGCACTAAATAGTCTCAGTTGGGGAAGTGAAGTGATAAATATATAGGCAAAAATTAAATGTATAGGCTAAAATGAATAAAAATTGCCATTTGCATATGTACTCGCCCCTTTTGTTATGAAATCATTAAACATATCTGGTGCAAGCATTTACCTCCCTAACTCCACATGCTTAGTCAGAGGACACCCACCTGTATGCAATCTAAAGTGTCTATGGACTGAAATTTCCAAACAATACCATAAAGACCGAGGAGATCTCCAAACAACACCATGAAGACAAAAGAGATCTCCAAACAACATCATGAAGATTAAGGAGATCTTCAAACACCACCATGAAGACCAAGGAGATCTCCTTGGTCTTCGTGTTGTCTGGAGATCTCCTTGGTCTTCATCGTGTTGTCTGGAGATCTCCTTGGTCTTCATCGTGTTGTCTGGAGATCTCCTTGGTCTTCATCGTGTTGTCTGGAGATCTCCTTGGTCTTCATCGTGTTGTCTGGAGATCTCCTTGGTCTTCATCGTGTTGTCTGGAGATCTCCTTGGTCTTCATCGTGTTGTCTGGAGATGTCCAGACGACACCATGAAGACCAAGGAGATCTCCAGACGACACGATGAAGACCAAGGAGATCTCCAGACGACACCATGAAGACCAAGGAGATCTCCAGACGACACCATGAAGACCAAGGAGATCTCCAGACAACACCGTGAAGACCAAGGAGATCTCCAGACGACACCATGAAGACCAAGGAGATCTCCAGACAACACCATGAACACCAAAGATCTTCAGACAACACCATGAAGACCAAGGAGATCTCCAGACAACACCATGAAGACCAAGGAGATCTCCAGACAACACCATGAACACCAAAGATCTTCAGACAACACCATGAAGACCAAAGATCTCCAGACTTCTCTATGAAGACTAAGGAGATCTTCACACAACACCATGAACACCAATCATCTAAAAAAAATATCCAAATCTCTAATGATCCCCCTAAGCGCCATCAAATTCATTATCATCAAATGGAAAGAATGTGGTACCACAACAAACCTGCCAAGAGAGGGCCTCCCATCAAAACTCTCAGCCTGGGCAAGGGTGGCATTATTCAGAGAGGCAGCACAGAAACCAAAGATGACACTGAAGGAGCTGCAGATTTCCCAAGCAGAGACTGAGTCCATACAACCCAATAAGCCATACATGACATAGAGCTGACTTTTAAGGAAGAGTGGCCAGAAAAAATGCTTTTACTTACAGCCAAAAATTAGAAGGCTTGTTTGGATTTTGCCAAAAGACATGATGGAGACTCCCCAAATGTATAGAGTAAGGTGCTGTGGTCAAATGAAACCAAAATACAGGGTGGGCCATATATATGGATATACCTAAATAAAATGGGACCGGATGGTAATATCAACTTCCTGTTTGTGGCACATTAGTATATGGGAAGGGGTACTAATGTGCCACAAACAGGAAGTTGATCTCACCAACCGTTCCCATTTTATTAGGTGTATCCATAGAAATGGCCCGCACTGTACAGTAGAACCTTACGGCCACCAGGGTAAATGCTATGTCTGGCGCCAAACCAATACAGCTCATCGACCCAAGAACACCATCCCTAGGGATGTGGAATATGGTCCAAATCGAGGGGGAGATAGATGGTGTGAAATACAGGGATATTCTCGAGCAAAACCTGTTTCAGTCCGTCAGGGATTTGAATGGGAATGGAGGTTCACCTTCCAACAAGACAATGACCCAAAGCTAAGCTACTGCTAAAGCAACACTCGAGTGGTTTATGGAAAAAGGTGTAAATTTATTGAAGTGGGCAAGTCAAAGTCCGAGCCTTAATCCAATGGAGAATCTGTGGTCAGAATTAAAGATTGCTGTTCACCAGAGAAAACCATCTAACTTGAAGGAGGTGGAAAGCTCAGAGACACTTATCCAGACATTCGGCTGTAATTGCTGCAAAAGGAGGCTCTACAAATTATTGACTTTAAGAAGTAGGAAAACAAAAAATTTCAAGGAGAGTGAATACTTCCACAACGCACCGTGTATGACAGGTGTATTTACAGGACATGTGCAGAATATGCCGCTTATGTCAATAACTAAGGATTATCCACAGAGTAATAATACAATTCATCCTTCTAGACGTAATGGGTCATAAGCTCAGATGTCTGCTATACTGTCATGAACCCAGTGTTAACCCACCACTCTTCACATGAGCCCATGAATGTTTCTGCTATCCATGTGCTTTACATGGCAAGCTGAGAAGTTTAGCGAGTCAAGAAATCTTGTGACAGTCAATATCTAACCTCACCTACTGCTTCCGATGTTGCAAGATCTTATGCGACTTCTGAGGACTATTCAGCCAAGACTATGCCACAAATTATAGCATAAATGACTGTTTTCCCAATCCTATTTTACCCAAATAAACTTCAACCCAGATTTCTTACCTCTAGATTGTTCACCCTCCGCATAAGTCAATGCTTCCTTTACTAGTCTGGAAGAGTACGTAGCAAAAAAGCACTGCATCCGGTCCTCACATGATCCAGAGGGGATGCCTCACATGACCCCCCCATGACATTCCTTGAATTATACACCCATGCCCTTAAAGAATCCCTTTCTCCATTTAGTGATGATCAGCAGAATGAATAGTCGACAGTTTCCCTAATGTTTTCTTTAGTTAGCACAAGTTTTGGACACAGATCTGGAAATAGGGAATTAGTGCCCCTTAACAAAACTAAAGTATGATATCTACTATTGTAAAAGAAAGCTATAAACCATTAGACTGGTCGGTCAAATGAAGAGGTGTAATTTACAGGAATCAAAGTAGCAGCAGAAATATAGAAAAGAAGCAGCTTTCATCAATGTGTCACTAGATGGCGCTGCAGATACAGAATTCTGCATATCTGTAAAATAAACCTCCAGGACATGGACAGGTGCAGCCGCACTGATCAAACGTGGGACACAATGATAAGGTGTGACTACAGTGACCCTCAGCATGATTTTATTAGGAACCTCCAAAATGCTTGACCCCAAAGATGTCTTATACATAAGACGGCACACAGAGGCGGATTTTACATCTCTGACCTAATACACAAGAGGGCAGAGGATATTCCACTCACCTGGTTTATGTCTATCTGCAGTTATCTCCTGACTGGACATCCCATCCTGAGCCCCATAGGATTCAGATTGTAGAACGGTGCGTTGGGGGGTGCCAAATCTGAAACATAGACATCATATCACTGGTATAAAGGCAGTACTATTTTACTCCAAAAGTGTCCAGATCATAATGTAGAGGTCACTGCACCCCTAAAATTCACTTTGCATTTTGCAACTATTGTCACTTTCCTTGTCCTCTTTATCGTCTGCATTGGGAGCACAGAGGTCAATCCAAACCAATGTCTCTCCTGCTTGGTGTGGGCTGAGGAATGGACACCCGCCATGCCCACCCCCTGCCATTCCAACCAAGACAGTGCCACAGAGGACACTATGGTGCAGAGACCAAAGCTGCAGGGGTGCATACTTCAGGGATGGACAGTTCCCCAACATACCGTAATCAGTGTATGTGTCCCTTCACACTGGAAAGGCTGGTCTACACTCAAAACACATCTATAAACCACTTCAATGTGAACAGCGGGCGATAGCATCCGCCTAAAAGATGGATCTCAAATCCAAAATTAATAAAAGCGGAATAGTATGCATAAATAATATGCATAAAAGTGTAATAAGACATATTAGTGTATAAAAAATTACACAACAGGGTATTGTCAAACTAACCTCGGATAATTGTTCTATGCTTCAGCTGGGCGGGTACCAGAACTTCAAAGTGAGATTTTCTCTCTTATTTTCCTTTTCCAAGATCCTACCCAAACATGTAATAATATTAGTAAATCCCTCCAATTAGAAATGTAGTATAGTTCTCCTGATTAGCTGTGACTTATCTCATGTGCAGGACATTACAGCAGCTTAGGTATCATCCATGGTTAGGACTATGTATATAGTGAGTTAGTTGCTTGTGGTCATAACCATGGATTTCCAATGTACTACAATGTCATGCACAGGAGGTAAGAGGCAGCTAATCAGGAGAACTCTACTACATTTCTAATTGGAGGGATTTACTTATATTATTATTATTATTATTATTATTACACCTTCTGTATATTGGGATAGGATCCAGTGAGGACTTCAATGTACTGGACACGTCTAATACTGGAGAAGAGATTATGACACCCTTGGAGATGCAAAATATACGAATAGGGTGGGGGGTTGCATTAATGAGCTTCCCATCCAATACAATTATAGATTAGATGGTCAGTTCATTGTGTATCAGCAGCTTATTTCCTTCTCCTTATTGAGACACGTATGCTCTGATCAGCTGAGCATGCATGCAACACAAAATGAGAGCGTCCAGCCGACAGCTCTCAATTGTCTGGTCACCTTTAATATATTTTATGAGCTTTTCATAGTTGCAGTTAAACGTATTAAAAAGCCCTAAGGGTGGATTCACATTGCGTTCTGCTGCACGTTCTGTCGTCCCGTCGGGGCTACGCCAGCAAAACAGGCTTCAGGTGTCTACGCCAATGGGGCCCTTGACTTTAATGGTGCAGATGGAGTCAATGTATACTTTATTGTGCACCATTTTCAGGATTATACATTTCCTGTAGGCAGACACCCAGACGCAGTCTACTGCCCCGACAGGACCACTGAATGGGTGCTACAATGCTATGTGAAAGTAGCCTAATGCAACAAAGACAATCCTAACTCTGCTGCATCTGCGGTGCAATCACAGAAACCTTGTAGGTTCACCTTCAGCTCGGAGTTCATACAAACTAAACCTGCAGAGTGAAAAACAGTGCCGGCACATTAATGACCTGACAGGAGGAGGCCACAAGCCATTGTGTCTGGTGACACCGGTCTCACCTGTCCGGGGTGGGTTTATAGCGGTTGTATCCGGCCCCAGTAGACGTCGGTGTAGAGAAGCTCCCGGAGGGGTGTCGGTATGGCTGCACTTTGTCGATGGCTGTGGGGGACGTGGCGCCATATGGCGTCTCTGGGTAACTCACTGGCCTGTGTACAGGAAATGACCAAAATATGAGAAACTGGTGCCACGGGTGAAAGTCTCTCTGGGGCCCCGGGGGCGTCTCCACCCTCATCACGCCTGCCTCATCTCACTGCCTGCCACACGCTGTGCCAGTTTTTCAAGACTAAGTCATCAAGTGTAATTAACGTCTCCCTGCATATTGTAATGTGATGAGAGAGTGCGGCTTACAAAGAGGCGACCTGCGCCGGAGAAAGAGTGATCTAATGTTTACCTGCTGGAAGGATCGGCGCCATCATCTCACTACCATGTATAACGGCAGAGTCACGTGGAAACAACGGACGGCAGCTGCTCTCCTGCAAAGGGAGGCTCTGCTTTTGAACAACCTTTGTCAGGGTTGGGGACCACGCGCAAAAGCAATGTATCAAGATACCATTAAAAAATACAATTCTTGTCATTCAGAAACATACATAAATGTCAAATATATAGGCACCTTTTACAAAAATACCACCTTTCAATACTGCAGTTTTTCTATTCAGTGTTGTAATAACACCGCCAGGTAGTGCCAAAACAATCCCTGCAAATAATAAGTACGGTATTTCTATTTTCAGTGCTCCAATACCACCACTACCAGTGTCTACATTGCCCCGCCATACAACACCAAATATTTCAATTCAGTTCTCCAACACCAGTGTCTAAATCATACCGCCATACAATAGTTAATATTGTAATTCAGTGCTCAGGTTAGCACTGCCACATAGTGTCTAAATACCTCCATATAACAATAAATATTATCATTCATTGCCCCAATAACTCTGCCACATAGTGCTTAAATAATACCTCCATAAAATATATTAAATACTTCCACTCAGTGCTCTAAAAAAAAAAAAGTCACAAAATGATGACTGAATAATACTTCCAGATAAAATAGCAAATAATACTAATATATAGTGATTGCATAACACTGTCATATATCCTTGCACAATAGTGTAAATTCAATGATCAAATGACGGAGTGTCCATATACCACAGCCTTACAATGTCTAATCAGGACAGTAAAGGACTACACGCTCCAATTAGAGACCGGTCCTATGTGTGGCACCTCAATCATCATCACTAATCTGTAGGATTAGAAAAGCAAGGCCAAAAACAGTGCCACACCTGCCCACAGGTTGTATATAGTATTGCATGTTTGCTCGATAGAACTAAAGAGGCTGAGCTGCAATACCGGACACAACCTAGAGAGATATGGAGCAGTTTCTGTGTTGTGGCTAGTAAACAAAAAAAAAGGGGTCTGAGGTTGTGATAAAAACAGACAGCTTGTATGTATGTGATGGTGGAAGGGGAGTGATCACTGACTGATTCTGCTCTCTATACCCTAGGCAGAATGGTTATTGTAGTGCACTTCACCCAATAAACACTTGCTAATGTGTGTGGAAATATGGCACAGCCTGGTTATTTCATGGATGACTTATGCACATATCACATCCACCTAATACACATTTCCAACTGTATGCCACAAATAAAATTTTAAAATAATGTAGAATAAAGACAGTCATACATGCAATGCCCTAATATACAAGCTGCAGTCCTACGTCCAGCCACAAGGGGCTCACTCACCTTCTGCTGTTGTGCTGCGCCTGGGGCTCCCGGACAGGCACTGCAGGCCCTGGTTTTGTTGGCCGGTTTAGGGAGAGTGCAAAGCTGGGGGTGACCCATTTCTGAGAAGGGCTGGCCCCGTGATGGGTGGCAGAGCCGCTCCACTGCCAGGCTGTGTTGCTGCGGTATGGAGGCCGGACACTAGATGTTGAGTTCTCCGAGTCCTTGTGGTCCATAGAGCAGAGTTCATAGGACTCAGACCATCCTCTATGGAGAAAACACAAAGAATGTTAAATGCGGAGAGGTCTTTCCACATGTACAGGCAGAATGAAAGCACAACCCCCACGGCAGATCGGGAACGTTACAGGGACTGCTGCTGACTGTGTGTCAGGACTTGTCCTGCAAGACTAGAAACGGGTGCGGTTTACTCAAGAGAATCTGTAATATCCTCCTGCCCCAAGAAACAAAAAGTGCAAAGAGCTGACAATCTACCAACAAATATCAGCAAGAGGCCTCCTAAACAACATATGTAATAATATATAACATAGGCAGCAACAACAGCCATATGCAAAATCTGCAAAAACAAGAAAAACATGTATAGACGTGCTCATGTAACACACAGTGCATATATGTATGGAAAGTCAAATGAATGCACCCTGCACCTCTCTGGTGTGTCAGCACTATTTCTGCTTATGTAAATGGATTTTCCAGTTTTGGAAAACCTCTCTCCTTCAGCTATGAATTTTTTCCTGTTGTTTTCATCACCCTCCCTGGGTCCAGCTTGTATTCTTCACCTCTCAATGTCTGATATTGGCAGCAGCACTGCAGCAAATCACTAAGTTGGTTGGCTGCACTGGAGTTGACAGCAAGGGCCACTCTGAGCCACTCAGATGACTTATTGGCTGCAGTGCTGCCGACATTGGGAGCAGTGCTGGAGAATAAGAGCTGGACCTGTGATGGGTAAGAATATATATTTTTTTCCTTAACAGAATGCAACCAAGGAATAAGATTTTTTTTTAACAACCTTTAGTGAATCAACAACAAATCCCGAAAGAGGGCAGATTAACAAATGTTCTGGATTATCAGATGGGATTTAAATGGTATAGATTAACCATAAACACAGCCTCCTGCTAATGGAAGAGAAGCTACTGTCACAGGTTTGGACTTTTGTTGAGCAGGGTCACACATTGTATAGTTGTCTAGGGCTGAAAATTCTGGATTACAGGGATTTTACAAAACTTTATGAAAACAGCTGCTATAGGATAACATACCAATGGAGTATTTCTAGCACGAAAATACTATAGGGTGGGCAATTTATATGGATACACCTAAAGAAAATGGGAACAGTTGGTGATCTCAACTGCACATTGGTATTTGGGAGGGGGAAAGGATGCGAGGACGTAAGGAAAGGGCGCGAGGAGGAGAAGGGAGAAAGGGAGGCGAGGACGCGAGGAAAGAGCGCAAGGACGCGAGGAAAGAGCGCGAAGACGCGAGGAAAGAGCGCGAAGACGCGAGGAAAGAGCGCGAAGACGCGAGGAAAGAGCGCGAAGACGCGAGGAAAGAGCGCGAAGACGCGAGGAAAGAGCGCGAAGACGCGAGGAAAGAGCGCGAAGACGCGAGGAAAGAGCGCGAAGACGCAGGAAAGAGCGCGAGAAGACGCGAGGACGCGAGGAAGAGAGCGCGAGGACGCGAGGAAAGAGCGCGAGGACGCGAGGAAAGGGCGCGAGGACGCGAGGAAAGGGCGCGAGGACGCGAGGAAAGGGCGCGAGGACGCGAGGAGAAGGGCGCGAGGACGCGAGGAAAGGGCGCGAGGACGCGAGGAAGGGAGAGGGCGCGAGGAAGGGCGCGAGGAGGAGAAGGGCGCGAGGACGCGAGGAAAGGGCGCGAGGAAAGGGCGCGAGGAAAGGGCGCGAGGAAAGGGCGCGAGGAAAGGGCGCGAGGAAAGGGCGCGAGGAAAGGGCGCGAGGAAAGGGCGCGAGGAAAGGGCGCGAGGACGCGAGGAAAGGGCGCTAGGACGCGAGGAAAGGGCGCGAGGACGCGAGGAAAGGGCGCGAGGACGCGAGGAAAGGGCGCGAGGACGCGAGGAAAGGGCGCGAGGACGCGAGGAAAGGGCGCGAGGACGCGAGGAAAGGGCGCGAGGACGCGAGGAAAGGGCGCGAGGACGCGAGGAAAGGGCGCGAGGACGTAAGGAAAGGGCGCGAGGACGTAAGGAAAGGGCGCAAGGACAGGGCGCGAGGACGTAAGGACAGGGCGCGAGGACGTAAGGAAAGGGCGCAAGGACAGGGCGCGAGGACGTAAGGAAAGGGCACGAGGACGTAAGGACAGGGCGCGAGGACGTAAGGACAGGGCGCGAGGACGTAAGGACAGGGCGCGAGGACGTAAGGAAAGGGCGCGAGGAAGTAAGGAAAGGGCGCGAGGACGTAAGGAAAGGGCGCGAGGACGTAAGGAAAGGGCGCGAGGACGTAAGGAAAGGGCGCGAGGACGTAAGGAAAAGGCGCGAGGACGTAAGGAAAGGGCGCGAGGACGTAAGGAAAGGGCACGAGGACCTAAGGAAAGGGCGCGAGGACGTAAGGAAAGGGCGCGAGGACGTAAGGAAAGGGCGCGAGGACAGGACGGAAGGTACAGTAAGCAAAATTAAAACTTATGCTTTTTTTTTTTAATTGTTTTTAGCATATATGAACCTGAATTGATTTCCTATGAAGTCCATCCACATGTCAGAGAGGGTTTAAGAGATTGGACAGCTCCGTCCTAGGTCCAACTGAATTCCGAATAAAAAATCAACTCTGGGGTGTCCTCCATTGTATAACTCTATATGGTAATGTTCCATTTATTTGTTCCGAAAACATATGAATAAACTGAAAATCATATGTTACCTCTTCCCTGTCCCATCAGTGGCAACTGTGTTAAAACTGTATACTGATCAGGACCCCTTTGAAAAACAAGAATGGTAAGGCCACGTGCACATGTTGAGTATTTGGTGAGTTTTTTACCTCACGATTTGTATTCAGAAACAGGTGTGGGTGATAAATACAGAAGTGGTGACGTGTTTCTATTATCTTTTCCTCTGATTGCTCCACTCATGGTTTTGGCTACAAATCCTGAGGTAAAAAACTCACCGAAAATTCAACGTGGGGTCAAGTCTGGTCTTATAAGGCCACGTGCACACTGAGTATTGGTTGAGTTTTTTACCTCAGGATTTGTAGACAAAACCAGGAGTGGAACAATCAGAGGAAAAGTATAATAGAAACACGTCACCACTTCTGTATTTATCACCCACTCCTGGTTTTGGCTACAAATACTTAAGACTTAAGGTCTTGATTTTAGGTTTAAGGCTACATTCCCACATTGAGTATTTGGTGAGTTTTTTTACCTCAGTATTTGTAGCCAAAGCCAGGAGTGGGTGATAAACACAGAAGTGGTGACGTGTTTCTATTATACTTTTCCTCTGATTGTTCCACTCCTGGTTTGATTTACAAATCCTGAGGTAAAAACTCACCAAAAGCTCAATGTGTGACCGTGGTCTAAGGGTGCCTTCACATTAGCGTTTGCAGCCGCAGCGTATGATGCGCATGCGTACCCGCAAGGCAATATGCATGCATACGCAGTCAAACGCACTTTTTTTTTTTATATGCAAGTGCATCCAAAATCCTAATAAAAAACGCAGCGTTTCCTTGCGTATGCATGCGTTTATGCATCCGCATGCGTTTATACTCATGGGTGGAGAGTGGGCGTCTACCTTTAAACCTTTTCTGGGCATGCGCACTATGCTGTCCGCATGCATCCCAAAACAAGTAATTCGCAATGTGTTGCTTAGCCTTGCGTATCCATAGACAGCAATGCTAATAATATCCGCACGTGTCCGCATGCGGATGGTTGCGGATTTTTCATACTCAAAAAATGCAACATGTTGCGTCCCGGGTGCGGACGCAGGACCCTGGAGGGAGCAGATATCGTCTGCACCCGCACCCGTTCACTATGTGTTATGTTAAACATAGGAAAGCAGTGCACATGCGTTTGACTGCGTAGGGAACGCAGCATACGCTCCCTTCCCTTACGCAAATGTGAAGGCACCCTAAGGCCTAGTTGTCAGTTTCTACACTCATTTCAATGAGGGATAGCACAGTAACAGCATATTGCAGATTTACCAATGATGCTCCAGAACTGTTAATTTATGAGAAAAGCAAATATTCAGAAAATTAGACGTCAGGAGAGGCAACAGCTGCTCCTTAAACCCTTATGAATTTAATTTTCCAAGCTAATATCAGGGAACAATAAACTACAATAAATTACATACTGTGTTCTCTCCAATTGGCCCTGATGCTTTTGGAAATTTTTGGCAGAAAACTCATCAAGTGACATTTTCAGTATACCGGAGCCTCTTACCTTCGGGGTACGCCATCCTCGTGTGGGGGTATGATCACCACCTTCACCGTGACGGACGTACGGAGCAGGTCGATCATCTGGTCGTGGCTCAGGGTCACCACAGCTACCTTGCATATCTCTACAAGTCGGCTGCCTTGCCGCAGACCAGCCTGCCACGCAAATCCATAGTCCTCCACTTCAGCTACTGTACCATCGTACTTTACATGGAAACCGAGCTGCCCAGTCCGTTCCGGCGTAAGGTCATGTCCACCGTCTCGCATCCTGTGGTCGTAATCTGATAAGGAGATAAGAGGAGTTATTCTCCCAGCCATGATGTACACAAAAACCCGACTGATCCTTCAGGTGCTCAAAATAAACTCCACTATATACCCAAATTTGGCAAAATATACCTGTTCACTAAAATGTATAAAAGCTTGTTCATCTCTGGATCCGATTTCATGGTTCTAATTAGAAATTCTGAGCAACTGCACATTGATGTCTATTTACAGCCCTGTATTATGCTCCAGAGCTCCGTTCACAATTCTGAACTCCTCATTGCGGAAATCTGCCACCACATCTTCCTCACGAATGAACTTCATTTCTATGATTTGCATTCAAATACTAAATCCTCCCCTGTATTATAGGACAAGCAGCAGAATTGTGATTACAGCTCTGGGGTATAATATAAAAATCTCTAAATCATCCTGATATATTGAGGAAATCTATTTACAACCCTCTTTTGTAGCATATAGTACAGTCAGCTGATTTTTTTTTTGTACCATAAGGCCCTCGTCAGTAATAAAAGATAAAAAATAAATATCTGCAATCGCACTGAGCCAACAGAACACACCAGGTATAGAAAAGCATTTATCTTTATTCATCTTTTATTTATCTTTATTATCCGTTACTTTGAAAATATAATATGCAATATATAATAATGCAATAAAAGTCACAAGAATAAAATTCTCCAGAAATTAAAGTCATCATGCACAAACGGAAAACTAAAAAAAAATGTGAATATAAAAAAAAGGGTAACGACAGGCCGTTGTAAGTAGACACATAAGCAAAAAATAAAAATCCAAAATACTCTATTTTAGCGATACAGTAGACATAGATAATCATCCACGAGAACTAAAAGACATAGCAGAACAAAGAGAACTACACATAATACACAATATTAGTAAAGATTGAGGAGGAAAGACAGTAGCTGGTGTACAGAGACTGGGCACGCACATCACCCCGTATGGCGGAACTCCACAAAGAAGCGTCTGAACGTGTATGGACACAAGACGAGGTGGTTTCCATTTGTGCATTTTTAGAATTTTATTATTGCGGCTTATATCACATGTTTTATTTAAGTAATGGACTGATATTTATTATTTGAAGGGGTATAACGGGTTCAGCAAATAACAAGTGGAATGAACAGTGATCTAACTGGATGCAAGATGCACGGTTCGTTCAAGCACAGTTTTGAGGCTCATAAGGTCCCGTACACATGTTCCTTTTTTATTGTGTTTTTCGGTGCAGTTTTGTCACAAAACTGCATGCAAATCCTTATGGTAGCAATGTCAATGAGAATTCTAAAGTTTTGTGCACATGTTGCTTTTTCCCCCTTGCATTTGGTGCAGAGATCTCTGGTTGCAGTGAAATCATGGACACATTGTTACATTTGTACACAGCCACAAAATGGAACTATGTGTCCATGATTTCACTGCAACCAGAGATCTGTGACAATATCTGAACAGATATCTGTGTGTGTAACGTGGCCTTAACACCTGTATATGCAGGATCCACCAATCACAATAGGTGAAGTCACAGCTGATCTGTTCCCTTCACAATGATCTTTGTACACACTCATTAGATGCTTCAGTAAAAGATTGGGTCGTGGTAGGCTGCTTTCACACTGCAGTTTTTTCCCTGATCAGGTTCCATCAGGTTTGTCCGCCAAAACCAGGAGAGAAACTTGCAGAGAAAAACTATAGTTGAATGACTGATACCTGTTCTGAGTTTTGGAGACACTCCTGGTTTTGGCACACAAACTGGATGGAACCTGATCAGGAAAAAACTGCAGTGTGAAACCAGCCTTAGGCCCCATTCACACACTGCTTTTTTTGCTGCGTATTTTTGCGCACAAGCTCAAAAAAAAAAGCCAGGAGTGGAACAATCAAAACCGGCAGTGGCACACTCAGAGGAAAGGTCTAATAGAAACAAGTGCTCCATTTATATGTTTAATCACCCACTCCTGGTTTGTGATGAGCTTGTGCTTAAAAATATGCAGCAAAAAAAAGCAGTGTGTGAATGGGGCCTTAGGCCGGCTTCACACCACAGTTTTGGTATATCAGGTTCTGTCTGGTGTTTTGCTGGAAGCACTGGACAGAACATGACAGACCCAGATAGAACAGAACCGAAGGGCAAATATGTCCTCCGGTCCTGTTTTCTGTCGGAATCAGCAGATCGCAGCTTTCAGGAGCTGTCCCTACTGAAATTTCAACAGCTAGCCGCAGTCCTGAAATCTCAGCGAGGAGCTTTCCATGGTACTGAAGTTCAGCACCCGCCGGTACTGAGCCTCAGCACCCGGCGTCCGAGAGCCAGATCGATTTTATTTCAGATCCGGTGCCATAGACTCCCATGTTAGGGGGCGCCGGATCTGGGAGGATCTGATTTGTTCAGATTTTTGCCCCGGACAGAAAATAGCAGCAAGCTGCGATTGTGTGTCCAGGAGAAAAACCCGAATTCTTCCGGATCCTCCCGGACAGATGGAAACCGGATGGCAAATAGCTGCCATCCAGCCCCATAGGAATACTATGGGGCCGAAATCTGATCCCGGGCTGTCAGGTTCACACCAGACAGCCCCGGATCAGCAAAACCGTGGTGTGAAGCTGCCCTTAGTGGTTGTAATCGGAGCCAGATCCAAATGTGGCTGTAACACTCAAATCCTGTTGCATTTACTAAACATGCACACTCAACATAACTGTATGGTGACGTCACCAAGGGGTTAAGAGATTATTCTCAATTGGGGACAAGTTGCAATAACAGAATACCAGGCACTGTCCATAGATAAAAGTGGCTTCATACAGAATGCGACAGAATGGCATATGGTAAGGATAAGCTATGACTATGATTATTGGGGGCCAATCACATTATATGTTCCTGTGCGTTGCAGTGCCTGAACACCCAAGTATGCAGGAAACTGTAACATGTGAGGTGGCACTGAACAAGCACAGCAGATCCTTCATATGGTTAGGATATGCCATCACTACTTGAGCTCAATCTTCCTCAAAATTAAGCAGATTCACCGATGCAGCCACTTCGTGTTTCTGTGCATTGCGGGGCCTGTAAACAAACTGCGCAGGGAACTGCAACATGTGATATGGCACTGAACCAGCACTGCAGACCCTTCATTAGTATCGTTAAGGGCCCCTGAGGCATGACGCCGAATCAATGACAAAGTGGTAACATATTCTAGAAACATGCCGTCACTTAAAATGGAAAAATTCAATTTTTATCCATCTCTGCATAAAATGTGATTTCTCCAAACATAGGAGAAATGTGGATTTGCACCGTATGAGCAAGCTCTGTAGCTTCGTGGCTGTGTTGCTGCAATATTGCGGTGCTAAACACTATTATGCATGAAACTCTATTTCATACTCAGATTATGGATTTCTTTATTGATGCAAGTTACAGCCCTCAAACACCACTGATGGAGTTTGATTTACTGTACGCTAAAGCAGCATTTACGTGATTAACTCAGCAATCGGTCAAATAAAGCAAACCCAGCATTTACACAACACCGTTGCTTTATTGAAGGCTTACTGACCTTAAGTCTCTGCACAATTTCCCGGATATCTTCAGCATTCCCATCAATCGCACGTATTAATATATGATCACCTCGGCCATAAAAGATCTTCAGGGACAATGGCTCTGGAGTCCACCCAATGACATCAGCACAGTAACAGTTAAAGACCACCTCTTTAGTGGCGGTCTCAATCAGGACCATGAACTCATTTGAGATGCCCAACGCACACTCTGTCTCGGCTGCCTGCGAAAAGTCTTGCGCCATCACCCTCCAACACAAGGCGCCCAAACTCTGCAGCTCGGCCCCGGCTCGCGCCCTTGTCCTTTCCTTTTTCTTTGAAGTCAAGGAGATCAGGTTAAATTTACCCGAGGTGTCAATAGGAGTATTGGTTACATAGTTCTCGGCCAGGTCCTTTAAGTATTCCTGTCGTGTACGTGTAGCCATAGTGTGAAACTTATCTGACTTGTGAGCTGCGTTCTCAGCATTGATCACTTTAGCCAGAAGAAAGTCACGAAACACGTCGGATTTACGGAACGTGACACCGTTTGGAATCGGAGGCCCGAAGGGAGGGACGTCTTTGGATCTTGTCACTGCCACTCTGCGAGGAATAGGTCAATTGGCATTAGTATGAGGAGGACAATATAATAAAAAAATAAAGAAAATCAGATATATGTATACCTGTAGCAGACATTCTCAGTGCAAGGCTCGTGTGCCCGGACTATTATAAAGACGTGCTGGAAGTGGGAGCGAATGTTCTGAGGAGTAAAAGGCAAAGCTCCAGGCTCCTGGAAGATGACGGTCACTATATCATTCCCAATGTGTCTCTTTCGAAGAAGCTGAAAAGGATGAAGAACAGAAATCATTCACTTTATCTGTTGCAGACTGAATTGTTTGTAACAACGTAGTACAAGTGCACACATGCTGCAGAGCCGTTTCTAGACTATGGATCCAGAGGTGACAGCGTGTGCGTTATAAAGATATATTTGTCCCCTTAATTAAGGGCCTTTTTACACCACATTGACCTTGTCTAGGCATGGACTGTCATGCTTTCTATAAAAATAAATAAAAATTTCTATGTAATATACATTTAACATGATGACTTTGGGGAAAAAAGTGCTTTACTCTACAGTAAACAGTGCTGCACCACCATAAACCGGTCCAAACATGGTCAAGAAGGAGCCCTCTTTTGACCTCCACCTTTCTAAATGGTCAAAGGGTTTTCTCCCACAAAGTTGATTTTAATCAATAGATCTTGGAATAATAGTAATTTCCACAATTGGATGTGTTTAAAAAAAAAAAAATGTTGCTGTGCCGAGATAATTTTATACATGTGTGCCTGCTATGTACTGTGTAATGGATGTGTCTGACCGTACAGGGACATGGTCTGATCATACCACATCTCCTGTGCTGAGATAATCTTATATATGTGTCCCTGCTATGTACTGTGTATTGGATGTGTCTGACCGTACAGGGACATGGTCTGATCATACCACATCTCCTGGCCATGGTGGATGCAAAAGACTATATAGCCATTACAGTACAGGATCTCTGCCTATTGCCCAGGATGTCCCTGCCTAATTCTAAAAATGTGTTACCTCAAAAGAAAGAATCATTTGTGATCCTGTGCTATAATGTCTGTACACTGTATCCTGCGCTGTAATATTTGTATACTGTTTTTCTTTTTTACATGCCCAGGAGATGTGTTATGATCAGACCCTGTCCCTGTACGGTCAGACACATCCATTACACAGTACACAGCAGAGACACATAATATTCTAATTCATGAAAATGCACTAGTATAAAAAAAATCAATATCATATTGCCGTTTCAGGGCGTTTCTGGGAGACCTAAAACACATTGACTAATAAATCAATATTATATTCACCCTTTGATGTCTCGTGGAATACAGCAGCGCGGTTTTTAACCCTTCATCCTCCCTACTTTAATTTTCTGAGATAATGACCTTTTGGGTTTTCATTGGCTGTAAGCCATAATCATCAACATTAATAAAAATAAACACATGAAATAGATCCCTCTGTGTGTAATGACTCTATATAATGTGTTTCACTTTATGTATTGAATTACTGCAATAAATTAACTTTTTGATGATATTCTAACTCATGTAGATGCACCTGTATACAAGATCTCAGCACAGGAATATTATTTTTTATTATTATTATTCCAAGATCCATTGATTAAAACAAACTTTATGCTAACACCCCTTTAAATAAAATGTATATATATTGAGCCTATTCAAGCCTAAAAGGCAAATATATGGCATTAATCCTAAGGAATAAACCAGATCTGATAAAGCATACTACATCCTCGGTGTGTGTATAAAGTTGGCAGAGGTACAATAGAGCCGCCATACAAGTCTCTGAGGTTGTATAATGAGATTTATTTCATAATGTCATACATTAAGTAGAAGTATTATTTCGGAATAACAAGCTTCCCCCCAAGGCGATAACTCCACATGAATCATCAGTTGATTCACCCTGTAAATAGCAGAGGTCGCTGGGAAATAGGATTCTTTATATGCGCCATTCTTTCACATGTGCAAAAGAATAAAGCCCCCCAGACACATCAGATGGATGAAATGATCGTTCAGCCGACGGCTCTCACACCCAACTGGTGAAAGAGCCGCTATCAGACTTTACTGACAGCAGATTACCGCCCATAAAGATGCTGAAATTCAACTGTCTGGACCCCGACGTCTCTTGGGAGGCCCCCCCCAATACACAATAGATATAATAAAACCCATAAAGAAAGACTATAGCCAAGATATATGAATAAAACACAATTTTATTAACGAATAGATAAAATACATCAAAAGTAAATGGTACCAATAGGACAACTAGGAAAAAAAGGGGGCACACAAAACCAGCGGGAGGAGAGACCATAATCTGTCCAAAGTGGTCAGGTTCCAGGAGCCCCTGACAAATGCATCTGTGCCGAAACACGCGTCGTGATCTGGCGCCATTCCAAAGGTGGGAGCTGATAACAGGTCAATTATTCTAACCTTGGACTTTATAACATTGTACACTAGCCTTAGTTTATTCATTCATTCTGTGATTTGACCACTTTGGGCAGATTATGATCTCTCTTACTGCTGGTTTTCCTTTTTTTACCAAGTTAAGGCCCAGTCACACATGACGACGCACCAGCGATCCCGATAATGTGCAGAAAACGCTGGTGCGTCGTTTTTCACATCGCTGGTGAGATGTCAAACAGGTATCTCACCAGTGATGTGAAAAACGCCGCACCAGCGATCCAGAATTATACCGAGGTCGTTGGGAATAGTCACTCCATAGCGTAGCATTGAGATCGTTGGTCATTGTCCCTGTCAAACACAACATTGTAGCGTTCCCAGCAGGAGACCAACGACATAGAAATGATCCAGAGCAGTGTGTAACGATCAACGATCTCACAGCAGGGGCCAGATCATTGGTGCGTGTCAGACATAACGAGATCACTAACGGGATCGCTGTTGCGTCACAAAATCTGTGACGCAACAGCGATCTCGTTATGTGTGACAGGGCCTTTACCCTATTGTTTCTGTTTACTTTTTACGAATTTTATCTATTAGTTAATACAATTGTGTTTTATTAATTTATATATTTTGGTTATAGTTTTTTTTCTCCTGGGTTTTGTTTGTCTAACTATAAGCCTCACACACCTTATTTTTTTTCATTATTGGGGATCAATCTATATTATTAGTATATATAATCATCAACCCATATCTTTCTATATCAATAGATATATCTATGCTGGTGGGGGATTATTTCCCACATCTGCATTGTCATTACCTGTTGCCGGTTGTTGGGGGTGTACGGCAGCATGGTTGATACGTGAAACATGATCTCGTAGTCCTGGTAGTTGGTGTACAGAGAGTGTGTCCCGGTGGAGTCCGCTAAAAGAATGCAAGAGATCGGTCACTTTCCACACTATACTGCCACAGAAATAACATTACAGGCCACCTAATAGACACCCCCACATTTCAGGATTGTAGTGGCTACACGTTACATCCCATGTGGGCCGGGCAGACTACTCACTCTTGGTGTCCAGCTGGGCCGCGTAGTTGCTGAAGCCTCGGAGGCAGACCTTTTCCCCAAGTAAGGACAAGAATTCCTCGAAGGCCGGTCCTGCGCTCTCATTGTTGTACATCTCCTCCTCCGAGCTCTGACCCGCTTTGCAGTACAGGATCCCCACCTTGTGTTTTCTGCAGAGCTGAAATAAAATGGTCATTGTAGTTATCGCTGCACAATCTGATCCTCTACAATCTGTCTTTTCACCTAGACCCTAGTGCAGCTCGGTCCTTGGCGACGTTTAACGTATTTTTTATTTCCTCTTTTCACAGTCGAACATGTATGGCAGAAACATGTAGCCAATAATTGTAATATGCGCAAATACACCATCCCAAGGCTACCAATGTACTTCACTTATATGTGCGTTGCTTCAGATCAAGCACCACACAGCACTTAGTGACTCACAGGAGTCTCTTACCCCACCCAGATATCCATAGCCAAAGGTTTGAAGTTAGTTCCTCCAAAGGAATGACCTGCAGGTAGGATGGGGGTCTATCCCCCTCCACCAAGGGTGCAGCTGCCCGCTCCCATGCCGGCCGGTTTCGGAGCTAACTTGGGCTTCGTTGTCAGGGTTATGCCCCTCTCACCAAGCCCGACCTTTTATTGAGATCCAATGATTAATGTCCATCCCTATACCAAGTTATTCTAATGCAAAGCAGCACATCCTCGGCGCTCATATCCCACCAAAATTATACACAAAATTCTAATACCATTGGCACTGGCCCTGATTAGGTTTAAAACCTATAGGGATCCTGTCACCCCCAAAACGCCTCCTAAGCTATTAAAACGTCCCTACAGCATATTAACACTATTCCCACACTCCTTTTTGCTCAGAAATGCATGAAGTAAAAATGTAGAAAAAGGTTATTGAACTTACTCATTAGCCATGTTAATGAGCGGTGGCTATATTCGTTAGTTACCAAGGCGGGCTCTCTGCCTCATAATATCACGCCTTAATAGGCGCGATCTTGAATACAGATTCTAATCAGCGCCTCCCCGCTCTCCTCTGTGCTAGCGGGGCTGCAATGCGGCTGTAATGACGCGAATCGCGTCATTTCCAGCATCGGGTGAAGTGTGTACACCCGCGCCGCTCTGTTAGCTTCAAGCACCGCATTGCGCATGTGTGCTGGAGGCATAACAGAGCCCGAGTGCTAACCTGTGTAGGTTTTAAATGCATACATCAGCTAGGGACTGCCTCGGTCAGGGCAACCGTGACGGAGGTGAGGCAGCTCGCGTACATTTTTTGCAAAAAACGTACAGACCAATAGCCCTGTTTTTGATACTTTTTTGATAGCACTTGCTAAAAACTGGAAAAAACTACTTATTATAAACAGAGAGCTTTTTGTGTGATTCCTGTGCGGATTTTTTGCACTGATTTTTTGCAGTTTTTCTGGTGGTGGATGAATGCGGTTACTAAATCGCATTCATCAGTGTGCACTACTCATTATGTCTGGTGACTATCTGATAATTGTTGCCCATGGATCAGTCAGCACATAGCAGTTGTCAGATTCCCTTTACAGGGTAACAGTCATTTAATTATTTATATTTCATAAATCGATAGTATACATGAAAATAAGAGACTTTGTAATATATTTTTATCAGACACATCTGCTTTATGCTCTTACTGGACTGATCCTTCTTTACCAATTTAAGAGTGAAATCTGTCTTCAGAGTACCAAGGCTTTCCCATTACTCAGATAGGAGATAGCAGTTGGTGCTTATAAAGTTCTATGTAGAATTTTAACAGGTTTGCAGCACAATGTCAATGTGTCTCTAGCTCCTTACTCTCCACAGAATTTAAAAGCACCAACCACCCTTTATCTCCATAATGGGGTAATCTGGCATCATTGGATACAGAATTATATACATTTTACCCATGAATTTATAGGGAATCATCAGCACAGGAGGAGAAAGAAGCAGATGTCTCCAATATATACCGAAAAGTTGCTAATTTACATGTATACTATTGATTTATGAAAAAAATTAAGACAGTTACTCTTTATGGTGTATTGTGCAGACACCTGGAACCAATGATTTACTCATGAGGATCCCCACATGCCAGATAACCAATTAAACTGGATTTCACTTTCCGTTTTTTGGTATCCGTGTGAATCCAGGTGAAACTTTATGCACCCGCATCTGTTTCCGTCCCACTGACTTTCAATGGGGCCGCCGGCAATTGTGGGTGCATCCAGTTCTTTAAGGTTCCCCCTGATCCGGGTGCTCACGTTTTTTTCAACGACACCATAAATACATTTGGGGTCCATTAGAATGTGGCTCTATGGAACCCAAATATGATGGAATGCAGATCCCACTGGATCCAGGTTTTGGACTGGGCATGCCCAGAACCTAGTCGTAAATGACACACCCGCTAGGGGGCATGTCATTTACAACTGGATGCAGGTAAAAACGGTAATCAACCAGATGCATCGTGATGTTCACGCCCCAGTATTATCACTGATCCATTAGATGAATCAGTAATACCAGTGCGGGTGCATTCAGTTGCATCACATTTTACAATTGCTGAGGAATCGGGGGGGGGGGGTGCAGGTTTTACATGCATTACAAAAAAACAGCGTGATGAAACCAGCCTTAGGAAAGATGGATGTCATAGAGAAGGGTTCACTCTTATAAAGAGCGAAGAACCACTTCCAAGCCCCGTCTGCCATATTATACAACATTTCTCCCATATTTGTTGAGGCGATAGCCAAAGCAGCTCCCCAATAAGACGAAGTCTGCCATAAGACAATTCCTTTAAGTGTCCGTTGATGGAACGGTTGTTTATTACTCATCTCATTGCTATTCATTAATAGACCCTCAACCTTACATGAGCCGCCCTAGTCTGATGTTTTGTTTTTTTACAGTAGATCCTTTGTGCCATCACATTTTGGCTGTGGTTTGGATCTCTGTGGCCTAATTTAGTGAAATTGCTCCATTATTCTAATTCGGTCACACCACAGACCCCCAGTCACAAGGCTCAGCGATGGACGTAGAGTCTCATCATTCTTTTCACTGCCTGTCACCATTCCTGGTACAATGTGTGCACATCCCCCAATAGAACGGATCAATAAGCTTTCCAAATCTTTCACGTATCATATCTAATGGCAAAGACTAAAAAGCGCTCACCCCTTGCTCATCCAGCTTGAGGAGCTGCTCGGTGACTTTTGAGGAGTTCATGGCCAGCCCGCAGACAGTGGATATTAATCTCGGGGATCACGGCCTCCAGGACGTCTTTGAGTGGCAGTCCCCGCACCGTGCCATGCTTTGCTGTGGATGGCACGCTGTCCTCGTGGATCATACCTCTCAGGGTTACGAGCTGGTATCAAATGCAGAAGAGAGATTTGGTGACACATTCTTGGAATCAGGCTCTCTGCCTCAGATTATATTGCAAAAACCTGCTGACAGATTCCCCTTTGAAGGGAATCCCTCAATAGATTTTGCAACACAAACTGTATTAATAAAGAGATCTCAGACCTGATGAAGCCGGTGTGTTTACTTTGAAAGATCCATGTCAGTATGGCAGTTGATTTGAAGGTCTTTCCTTAAAAGAATCCAGCTGTACCTTCTTACATTCTGACCTGGATTTCCAAAATATGCACACCAGTCTCATCAGGATTGTAATAACGTGTGCAGTATTTTTTTTTTTTATTGTGAAATATGGCTTTCAATCATTCATGGCACAAGTAAACAGCAGAATAACTATAGAAACTCTTAATTTTCATCTCACCTCGCTGGTTCGGAGGATGATCCTGTACTGATACTGTGGTCCATAGTCTTTGCTTTCATCCAGTTTGTCTCTTTTCAGACTCACGGCAACCGGTCCCAACCTCTCATCTATTCCGAAATAGTTACAGTGTTCTAGAAAAGAAAGCACCAGACAAGAAATTATCAATTTCTAAATGAGTAAAGACACCGGCCCCTCCGAACACCAGGAGATGCATCCCTACAGCATTGATCAGCTAATGCAACGTAAAACCACCCAGACTGTCACAAATCCCAGACAAATATAGGGGTAGCCTCCTGACGAAGCGAGAGCGAAACGCGTCGAGTGCTGGGCTTGTGGTCAGTATAGGTTGCTAGTCTCACTGGTGAGCACATGCTAAGGAGTATCTATATGATAGTGCAGGGCTTAAACAGCCATAACATAATTAATGTCGCTACTTGTATAGGCTCCTATATAACCCAGTGAGCTATGTCTTTGTACTGCAGCTGCACTTTAATGTTTGCCACATGGTAATTTCAGTGGTTTGTGATTTAAAAACCTTTTATGTACAATTTGGTTGTGACAAGCATTATTCACTGTATTTCTGTGCATCTCAGGTACTGGTACTTGTACAGGTCTACTATATATTTCTGTTATTGACCACAAGCTCTTTATATGCTTTTATGGTTGTTTATGGTTTTTGTTATCACTTGATTCTTCATTAAAATTTATTGCATCATAAACGTCCTATAGTGGTGTATGTTCATGAGATTGAGAAAATTCCTAATATAGGTTACACAAATATAGGGGTGGCAGCGACATCTACGACTAGACTTACCGCCAATCCGTGGCAGTGACCGCTCCAATAAAGGGGCAGCCAGGATGACATAGTCAAGAAATCTGCCATCTGCAATTCCTAAATTAATTTTTGAAGCTCTCACAACAAGTCATTGTTTGGTAAATACCGGTACTTGCATTAGCTAGAGAACTCCAATTCTAATCGCTATTTAATGTGACGCCGCCCTCTGCTGTTCATCTTGGAAATGTATGAATAAATTAGAATCTGGGCGTATGATTGGTTGTGCATAGGCCAATACTATCATTGATTGGACGGAGTCATCACACTTTGTGGAGACACTCCACTTTAAAAAGGGGATAAAAAAAATAATTGATTCATACATTTCCAGGAGGAACAACAGAGCCGGTGTAACAGCAAATAAGATTAATTGGGGGAATGCATGTATTTAATAAACGAAGTATACAGGGTAGCGAAAACCTGGACCCCTCCCCATCCTCAGGTATGTTCAACTAGCGGTCCGCTGCGGGAAGGCTTGCCTGCGGGATAGATGTGGAGGCCAGCCAGCGGGGTGGATGTGGAGGCCAGCCAGCGGGGTGGATGTGGAGGCCAGCCAGCGGGGTGGATGTGGAGGCCAGCCAGCGGGGTGGATGTGGAGGCCAGCCAGCGGGGTGGATGTGGAGGCCAGCCAGCGGGGTGGATGTGGAGGACCATCAGCGGGGTGGATTTTGGAGGCCAGCCAGCGGGGTGGATGTGTGAGGCCAGCCAGGGGGTGGATGTGGAGGCCAGCCAGCGGGTGGATGTGGAGGCCAGCCAGCGGGTGGATGTGGAAGCCAGCCAGCGGGGTGTTGATGTGTGAGGCCAGCACCAGGGGGGTGGATGTGGAGGCAGCCAGCGGGGTGGATGTGGAGGCCAGCCAGCGGGGTGGATGTGGAGGCCAGCCAGCGGGTGGATGTGGAGGCCAGCCAGCGGGGTGGATGTGGAGGCCAGCCAGCGGGGTGGATGTGGAGGCCAGCCAGCGGGGTGGATGTGGAGGCCAGCCAGCGGGGTGGATGTGGAGGCCAGCCAGCGGGGTGATGTGGAGGCCAGCCAGCGGGGTGGATGTGGAGGCCAGCCAGCGGGTGGATGTGGAGGCCAGCCAGCGGGGAGATGTGGAGGCCAGCCAGCAGGGAAGATATGGAGGATTTGGCTATCAACAATACATTAGACAGCTGATGAGCCAATAACTCAGAGAATAGACTTGGTTCAGTGATTACTTAATCTAATAAAACCACTCCACAGGTAAGTGGTAGACGTGCTGCAGCTCTTACAAGATGTTTTGTATTCGGTGTCTAATAGCTGAATCCAGAATTGCCCGGAGAGTAGTTCTCACAATTGCCTGGGAGGCATCTCTGGAGAGAAGTCGCTTAGAGGCGGCTATATGACTGCGGCCGGCAGCTACCTGGAGGGTATATAGAGAAGGCAGCTGTCGCTGAAGCAGGAATATGTCCCATTCGGCTCTCGTGTCTCACTACAGCGGTAGATTTCGGATGTTATTAGTTTCTTTTCTAGATCCCTGCAAATCAATTGATTAATGCTGCCCCAAGACATAGTATTGATCCAAAAGCTTCTCAGTCCGCAGCAGTAACTGGACCCCACACATCAGACTACGGGGGTACGATCTCCACCAGATTCACTGGGTGAATGGACTCCCATCAGGCCATAAGAGCTGCAATCCATCAGGGAATAATGGGAGTAGTAGAAGGTTGGGGAACACTAGTCCTATGTGCTCATTAAGGCCCAGTTACACACAGATAATTGTGCAGAGATTGTTGGCAGATCTCTGGTCACAGTGAAATCATGGACACATTGTTAAATTTGTACACAGCCACAAAATGAAACAATGTGTCCATGATTTCACTGCAACCAGAGATCTGTGAACAATCTCTGCACAGTTTATCTGTGTGTGTAACTGGGCCTTTAGAAGTAAATGGAAAGGTCACTCCTGTTGAGCAGATTCACAGGACACTGTAGCCTCTGACACCTTCATCAATGACCACAGTGATGTCATTATATCATGACCGCTTACTTATCAGAAAAGGAGCTAGGCAGAGCTGGGTGTAGGAGGTTTGCAGGGCTTTGGTCCAGCAGTCTTTGTGGAGTTTGGGCAAGGGTGCTGCAATCTTTTTGCCCATCTCCTTAGTGGTCACACATGGAAGGGGGAGCATATCATACTAGATCGATAGGGAAATAGCGCCACTTTAGTGCATAGGCTCGGTATGGTATTGCAACTCACCCAGATTCCCAGAACCCTAGAGAAGGCAGCGTGAGACCAACAGACTGTTCATTTGGCATTCGGGCATTCACAACAGAGGTATATTTTAGGCTATCTTCAAACATATTCCTCTGATTGGAACATGTAATGACGTACAGTGCTATCTGTCACATCACTGACCCCATTGTGTACAATGTATGGAAGAGAGTGGATATCTACACTACTCTACATACAGGAAGGTCAGAGCAAACCAAAGTGACCGTCATGGAAGACCCCGACCCAATGAAGTGTGCAAACGTAATGTGAACACACCCCGAGAAGAGCATGACCCCAATATTATTAACTCTTTGTTGTGCTATTTCTGGTGTCTGACAGGTAGCATTGTCCCCCAAGAGCCACCACATATATAAATGGAAACAATCCCCCCTGGGGGGTCTCTTCCGCTAATGTGAAGCAGGTTTGGTAATAAGATGACATTATCCTAATTAGGCCGCACAGACACATCGCGTATCTTCGTGTTGCATTAATCTGATGAGTCCGTGCAGCCCCCGCCGTGGTAAAGTAAAGAATTAGCTGCGAGGTACAGAGAGACACTTTGTAATTAGATCTCAAGACCTCTGGGGTGGAAGGGAATCATTTCATGGAGAAACCTGCAAATCTGTCATATCAAAGACGTTTTGCAGTTTCAGCAGCGGCGAGTATTGGTGAGTCTCCACCCCAGCAAAAATAAATGCAAGAACTTATGGCCCCATATTGTGATGCTGAAGTCTAGTCGACCTATAGACTGAGCCCTTGTGGACAGGATCTCTGCCCTAATGTACCTGTGTGATTTATTCGGCGTTATTTATGTTCTCGTCCTTGTTCTGCCCTTACACATGTAAGCGCCATGGAACCAATGGCGCTATATAAATAAATAATAATAATACCGGTACTTTGAAAAGTAATAGAAATGCGACGTTTCAATCTCAAATAGCAAAACTTCATCAGATTTACAGAAAGCAAGTGAGAAATGGAACAAGAAAAGACTCCTGACGTCACCACTGTATATGTAAAGAGAATCTGTCAGCAGGTTTTTACTATATAATCTGAGAGTGGCATGATGTAGAGGCTGAGAACCTGATTCCAGCGATTTATCACTTGCTTTCTTTTAATACAATCCCTGTTTTATCTGTTGCAGACCTCAGAATGCTGAGCCTTGTATATACACCCCCCAACATTACTGATGACAGCTTCCTGTGTACACTGTACATAGGCAGAAAGCTGCCACTCCATGCGGAGGGGGCGGGCTTTTACCAGGAGGCATGAGACACCTAATCCTGTAGTGATAATCTCCTGCTGATAAAACACTGGATTTTATTGAAACAGCAAAACACAGCCTTGTAAGTGACACATTGCTGGAGTCAGAGTCTCAGCCCCTACATTATTGCTGCTCTTAGATTACAGAGCAAAAAACCTGCTGACAGATACCCTTTCATAAAGACAGACCAATGGTGCAGCAGGGGGTAAAGTTATGATGTATTTGTTATTTTTGACGGGGTCAAGCTTAGAGAAAATGTCCCAAGAAAACGACTCATTGTTTAAATGTTTTTGTGCAACATGTATTTTATTTTTTATCACTTTGTAATAAAACAAGATTTGCATTATTGCAATTCTCACACAAGCCCCTGGGACTTGTTTTTCAATTTATGAAGACTAACTACCTGTTTCAGGAAATTCACAAGTGCCTTAGCCACAATGGTCAGACCCCAACCCTATCCTTTGTATTGAAGCACCTAATGAGCGTGTGCAAATGTCAAGGTGAATAAAGGAAGCAGAGCAGGATCAATTGTGACATTAACGATTGTGATCGGTGGATCCTGTGTTATCAGCAGTATGTAGATGTGTTGTTTGACATTAGCATCCTGGCTCTGATGATAATGAGCGAGCTGAAAACTCTCCTTGAAAGGAAGAAGGAGGTACATACATTAAGACTGGTGTTTTGCAAGCCAGTTTTAATGAACAGGTTTGCTATAGCATGATGGGCCAAACTTATAAAGATGCACAAACCATCGGCCTGCGCTGCCGCCAGAAATGTACTCCAGTAGTGAAGTACATTACGCCACTAAAGTGTTTCATGAATTTAACAGACATACACCCATCAACGCTTCCTATATTGGAGTAGCTGGGCCTGGCATGTAAACACTAAAAGCGGCAATATTTTCACAAAAATTGTGGGTGGCACAAAAATATTAAGACTTATTAGGGCATTTTGAGCAAGAATTCTGGCTTACACACCTTAATTTTAAAAAAAGTCCCAAAAGCCAGTATGAGAAATGCAAGATTCCTAAATTACAGTATTTTTCACTTTATAAGACGCACCAGATTATAAGATGCACCCCCCAAATTTGGTGAAGGAAAAGAGAAAAAAAATCATTATTAATGATAAACGGGGTCCGACTTATAATGACAGTGTCCGTCTTGTAATCAGTAGATATACCCCCCACCCTGGTATGGGTATATTATATATATACACACACACACCCCATTCTGGTATATATGTCCCCCCCCCCATCCTTTATATATAGTCCCCCATCCTGGTATATGTGTCAACCCATCCTGGTGTATATATATATATCTCCACGGCCATTTTGTAGAAGTCACAACTTTTAACAACCAGCTGCACCTTGTTAATGAAAGCAGCCAGGCACATAGAACATGGCAGCGCCTACTGATGCTTTGCACCCACGCTCCATTGCCGCAGCCACCCTTACCTCGGTAAGATTTTTTTTATTCCAATTTTAAGACGCACCCCCATCCCCCCCCCCCCAATTTGGGGGAAACAAAAGTGCGTCTTAAAATCCGAAAAATACAGTAGTTTGTTTTTTTAATAAAAACCGTGATATTAAAAAAAGAGAATACACAGAGCACAAAAACACAGTTTGAACTGTAGGTCGTTTTCTGATGATGGCTTCCTTGTAATACTTTTCCCACATAGATGCACTTCTGCATCCTTTCACCTTGTAGCCAATGATTCTCGAGGCACAAACCCTAAACCACTTCCTTGTGATGGACGACTTATTTAAACTGTACAATCTTTTTTCCTAGTGCATGTGGCCATGTTGCAACACCAGACAAAGCTCATGGTCATAAGTGGAGCTATAACAAAAAAAAAATAAATAAAATAAAAAAATATAATACCCCATTAACCATTAATAGAAAAGAAATGAATATAACAGACCTGTACCTTTCCCATGAAAGTAGTCTTGGAAATAGCGAGCTCCCGAGTCCACATGTTCTATACTGTAGTGTTTTAATCTCCCTTGTGTCTTCTGCATTTCCTTGGAAATTTCCAAAACAGAAATACTGGCATTGGTACAATATATAGAAAGACAAGGCTCCAAAACGCCCCCTTCAGTCCCATTCGGAGAACCAGAAGAAGCCTTAGAAAAGCTGACATTACGCTCAGACATCCCTCCAGTCTCATTTCGGAAATGTGGACAACTGAGAAGAAGGTCGTTGCTATTGTTGTCTCCCATATCATGCTCCAGGTTCTCCTTAAAGTTCAGATCTTCAGTGCTGGTGAAGCTGGGGTCCATGTTGCCAAGGCTAAAGGCTTTAGAAACGGCTAAGGACACAGCGGAGGCAGCAGAGGCTCCTGTCGTAGTGTTGCGCCTTTGGGCAACATAATTTCGGTTGGCGGCAACTTCGTTCAGGTCAAAGAGCATGCTCTGCACGTCATAATGGGCAAAGGATTTGGGGCAAATCCAAGGTTTATGACTTTCATCCTGATCCCCATAGGATTTACCCATTTCGTTCTCACTTTTGTTGCTCCTCAACTTGCGAAAAATGGAGGAGTCATTAGACTCTCCCTTGGGGGCTCGCTTTCGTTGCTTGTCCTTTGTCGTACCGTCATCTCTCTGGTATTGTCCATTACGGAGATCCGTCCTGGAGCTCGCTGCCAAGTGGAGATTAGAAGCAATACTTGAATCCTCATGAAGATGACCGCTTCCCCTAATGGGCGACTCACCTCCTTTGTCCTGTTTCTCATTTCTTAAGTCTTTCAGCATATCATATAAGCTCTGTTCGGAAACTCCCTGCACGTTAATGGAAGACGTGCTCCCATACTCTCTGAATAGAGGCATCCCATTGCTAAATTTGGATCCCCTGGGCTCCAAGGATACATCTACATCACATTCACTTAGTGTGGTCTCGCTGTTGCTTCTATTACGAAGAGTGATAAATGTCCGTCCCGGAGACCTCGGCCAACCATCTAAAAACTCCACGTCCTTGGACCTTTTCCTCGACAATCTATGAAAGCCTCGAAACCCCGGAGAGCCCCCATTGCTCTGGAAATGTTGCCCATTTGGGAAGCTCCTTTGTGGGTAGAAATCTTTCGTCCCTTCCATCTCCCTCGATGGGCTAGGGGTTATGGTTTCTTTTTGAGTCTCTTTCTTTGGAGGCCAGTCAGCAATCCTGGCCCGCACTCCCATTTTCGGCATTGCTGGAGTGATAGAGCTAAACTTTGATGCTTCCGTAGAGTGTTGCATCCCATTGCTGTTCTGTCCCCACAGGCCCTGTGGATAATAATCCACCCCACGGACGACATCGTTCGCTCTCATGGATGTCCCGCTTGCCTCCACTCCATCGTTTTGGTAGGGTCTGTAGCTTGTCATGCTCCAACACAGATATAAATATCCGTATCGAGCAAAATCGTATTAAAGTTCTTGGTTGAGCCAAAGTGCAGAACCATTATTGGGACCGTGTCTGTGCAAAGTTGCATAAAGTAAGGAGGCTCAGTGCATGTCCGTAGAGCGGCCAGATTACTTCAGATGAATCTGAAAGAAAGAAAAGATAGTACAGTACTAGGGCAGTGATCAAGCAAATCAAATCTAACAAAGTGCAAGTGGCACACCAACATTAGGTTAGGATTTACTGAGCTTATATTAAGCAGCCAAAGAATAAACAAAATGGACTTAAATTAGTGTAGTATATACTAATATAGTGATATGGCTTGAGATGAGCAATTTGATTTATGCTGCCTTTATCCGGTCGAGACCTCCATAGCAGCCAGCCTTTACTCCTATGCTGAACATCCTGGGGTCCTCTGATGCTTAGGTTGCTTGTACTCTATTGATTAGTAAGTGGCCGAGGGTGCCCGGGGGCCAGGCCGAGGGTGCCCGGGGCGCCATGCCACCCCTCCCTAACCCCTCCTGCTTGTGAGGGGTCGGTGCGCTCCTGCAGATTAACAGCTCAAGCCTGATGGATGGTTGCGCTGACAGTCTGAACAGTTTGCAATTTTAAACGTTAATGATGCGGAGATTAACCTTTTAATACACCATTATTTATGAGATTTAGAATTTGGATGTCTTTCTTCTTCGTCTTTAGCATGCTCGTCACATATATTGAACTCCCATACGCACGGACGTTATAGTAAGGATTTAGCTCTGGGTTTACAGCATTGGTTTTATGTAGGAATTACTTCTATAACTACAGCTCTCAATGGGAGGGCAAATAGAGCAGTTATGATGGCTCAGCAGTCGGGTGTAGACAGGAGTCTATTACTGAAAAATGCTATATTATCAGACTACCCGTTTGAAACCATAAATTAGGCTGGGACGGCACTGTAATTTCACCTGGGATGGGACTCTTTACAACGATAAATGGCGCTGGGATGAGCCGCCATGAATCATGAAGAAGCAGCAGCGGACCGGGTGATGTAAAGTTTAGCTCCCTTTGGACATACAAACTAAACTATGGATTTTTAGAGTTTGAAGATCTCTTCGTCAGCACTTACCACCAGTTTTGACAAGATTCTGATACGTCATAGATGTTTGTCTGCTATGAAGGGGCCCTCTTTATTGTTTTAGGTTTCATAACGCTGAAGAGAATATTCCTGGGCATCAATGCAAACTTCCTAAACTGACCCTCCACCTCTAAATACAAGTACAGTTGAGGTAACAAATCAGATTCATTGTAAGCAATCAAGTCCTGCTTTTACTAGGCACAAAAATGGGTTGTGGCTACCAACCGGGAAAAGATTTAAAGAGGATTTCTGACAAAGCTAACTTATCAAATTCTGCAACAAAAACGCATCAAAATCCGCAGCATGGGCACAGGGCCTTAAAGGTTATCTGTCAGGTCAAAAATCCATATGTAACTGCTATTATTTTCTAATTCCTTTCTCGAAGCTCTCTCTATTCATGTATTACCTTTAGTTATGCTTCACTCCTATCCTCTGTAAAACTTCACAATATAAGATCTGTCACAGTGAGGTCTCTGCTGTCCACTTCCCGAGGAATGAATATTCATATATCACTACACAGCCCTGCATTTCTGTGATCTGTTACGCTGTGTGTGACTCAATGAAAAGCAAAAAGGAGGGTGGGGGGTGTGTGTATTCTTAGGTACCTTTAACCAACGCCACTAGCTGGCAATCTGTTGCCCCGGCACCATCGCCGTGAAATTGCCTCGCAATTGCGGCGTGTAATCGGGGAATTTGGCAGCGATAAAGGTTGCCCCTGGTTCCGGTTTCACAGCACATGCTCCAAAATCAGAGGCAATCATAAGGCGACTCTCCCGGCTTTTGGCGTGTGAACGGGCGATAGGGATGGAATCTGCGTCGCCTATTGATTTCCCGGAGGCGTGCCCACCGTGCTGGAGTCCGCCCCACTTCAGCGATGATTGGTGGTGGCTACTGTGTTACCATTGGCTGCCCCTTCACAGGGCGCCATATTTAAAGAGCTGTCCATTCACCACCACACAATGGCAATGGCGTCATGTATTAGCCAGCCTTCCTGCGCAGGCTGGCCAATGATAATGCTATTGCGTTGTCTAATCAGCGTGTTTGGGGCGCGGAATACACCAGTCTGTCACGCCTATGTTCTTGCGGCGCTAACCATGTACGCCCACATTCCTTTGGGGATTGCGGCGTTTGAAGCGGCGAGGGAACTCCACCGGATTGGTTCCGCTGTGTGTGTGGCAACTTCCGGGGCAACACATCGCCTTAGGTGGAGGGCGAAATTGCGGCGTGTAAAAGCGCCTTCGGCAATCTGAGGCGACCATGAAAATGTGCACACGCACGTTAGATCGCCTCCTATCGCCGCCAAAAGTTGCGGCGTGTAAAGGTACCCTTAGAGATCTTCATTGTGTGTATCTGACGCATGTGTGTAGTGTGAGCAGTCTGAGATATTTCTGATTATAAGAACATTTGATCATTTGCTCAGCATATACACACATTACATGTCTGCAGGAAAACCAACCTTCATATAACAGAAATCTTACAGATAGCACAGTGAAGCACAAAACACCTCCCCCCTCCCAGCACAGAGAGGAGGGACAGAACACCAGCTTGGTTGGGTGTGGATATTTAAATGTCACTTATACAGCATGGGATTAATGTACCAGCTTCCTGCAGGGTCTGAAAATGCTTATAGTAAGGAAACTACAAACGGTACAACAATCATTTTACATGTTTTTAAATAGTCTACCCAGGCCCTTTTAAAGGGTACTATTAGTATACTGAAAAATGAGCTGACAGAGTCCCTTTAATGTTTGAAAAACCCTTGTTCTAACCAGAATGGTTAGAAAGCAAACAGTGCTTTACTTATCCTCCCTGGGTCCTCTGAATCTCATGTCATTGGTCCTAGTGTCTACCAGTGGGTTTAGAGATGTGTGCCATCAATTGGGGCATAGCTGCTGAAACTCTGTTGTTAGCAGAATTACTGTTGAAGTGACGTCAGTGCAGGAGACTATAAAAGGCACCAGGAACAATGGTGGAGGCTAAATGCTGGACCTGGGGAGGGTGAGTAAAGACAATTTGTTTCTTCATACATAATGGGTCATTGGAAAAGGATTTCCAAAATCTCAGGGATTATATATTTATCCCCACCCATGCAAATGCAAAATCTGCACCTGAGCCCCGTACACATGTGCCATAAATAATAAGACTCCTAACCGAGGCTCCACAGACTTATTTGCATATTCATAATTCCCAGGAGGCAATGCGCCTAGGAATTCACTGTGTTGAGCGCTTTAGCCAGCTGCCCGCAGTATTTTCTTGGACTGGTCTCCCTGAGATCAGTGAATACTTTGTGATGTTGGTCTACTAGGCCTTGCTTCCACCTAGCCAGAATCCTACTCCACACTGATGAGGGGCAACACCCGAAACAGCTGTCTGTGGATGGATACCTGGTCTTGGTATTCCCTTGTCATATCTCTAAGCTTGTAAAAGAGCTGGATATTGACTAAAAGGGCCACTTAACATGGTGGTTATGGTGTCCTCCGCAAGGAGCCACCCCTTGACTGGGTCCTTCACTGGAAGGATATCTGGCTAGTCCTGTGTTTGAGACTCCTAACCGAGGCTCCACAGACTTATTTGCATATTCATAATTCCCAGGAGGCAATGCGCCTAGGAATTCACTGTGTTGAGCGCTTTAGCCAGCTGCCCGCAGTGTTTTCTTGGACTGGTCTCCCTGAGATCAGTGAATACTTTGTGATAAATAATAAGCTGTCTTTATATGGCACCCGGGCCCAGCTTCGTCCGCTACATTCCTACCCTTTTAGAAAAGGCAGCAACGGATCCACCATATAGATATTGATTCCCTCCTGAGCAGATGGGATTATATGGCAATAAGGATATGTGTATGGCCAGTTAGGGGAATTAGAAAAGTAGTTACAGAACTATAATAAGTGGTGCCCTGTGTATGAGCCGCCTACCTGCACGTCACCATCTTGCTCCTCTTCATTAGTGGCACGTACAATAGGCAGATGTGTCACAGGATCTCCGAGATGAAGAAAGCACTTGTATCCTATAAACAACAAATAATGGTTAGAAGAATGATGGATATAAGCTGTAAAAAGAAGAAGCTATGACATCCACATAAAGTGCAAACACTATCATTATTTAATTCCTACACTAAAACAAAAAACAAAACATATTTCAACCAAGATTTACTGGTAGGTACAATCCTACAATCTGGATGATAACAGGAGTTACAGTATATAACTGGGGTCACCACAGGGAAGCATTGTGCGCTTCTATAGTGTCCTCCTCTACAGGATGTGAGAAAAATATACAACCACCTATGGGAGGAGCATTGGTAGAAAAACGCAGGAGAGTCACAGTCATATCAGTAACAGTGCCTGGTGTACTACACCTGTGAATTACGTATTGTTATTTACTTGCATTACACAGGTTCAGTATTTAGCTGGACCCCATTACCATCCTTTATTCTTGTCACCCTGTTGTGGTTATACTGTGCCCTATATTTACCACCTGATCATATTATTTCATCATTACTTATATTTGTTTGGTCTATGATTTACTCTGTGGTCTATTGTACGTCTGTTATTTTGTTGCATTTGTGCCAGTCTTTGGAATTATTGACTATTGATATATTGGTGTAACACACCCTTGCTGCAGTTTAGTCCCATGTACACCTGGGCTTTAAGTATTTTTAAACATCTCCTTGTATTCTTGCACTCAATAAATTGTTGTGTCACTTTTTGCATACTATATAGTGGTGTTGCTCCATTTGTGCCATGTCTTCTTTTTCTTGCTATACACCTGGCACGGTGAGCACCCTTCCCGCTACTGGTGTGAATATTATGTGGAGCGCCTATTTCTGTTTTCTATGGATCTAAATCCCATTGATCACCTGTGGAGAGATCTGAAAATTGCTGTTGGGAGAAGACGCCTCAAATATGAGAGACCGAGAGCAGATTATGAAGAAGGGTCCAAAATCCCCGGTGAGAAGAAGCTTGTGGATGGTTATAGGGAGCGATTGATTGCAGTTATTTATTCCAAAGGCGAGCAACCAAATATTAGGTTGAAGATTCCAAACTATTTTGTCCGACTCATTTCTGAAGATTTGTGTGAAAATAAGTCCAATTTGCTTTATTTTCCCTGTGTTTCGGACTCATTGAGCATCTAGAGGCCTCCAATTCTCAGTCTGACCAACACCATTCAGAGTTTGACAGGAAAGCTGAGGGCCATTCACTGACTAATTGACCTAAAAAGATTATTATGGACTGTAGAGAGAGGGGATAATGGCATGATGGAATATTGAAAGGCACTGCGCCCTTGTGCAGCCAGGATCATAAGCAAAATGGGCATAGAGGAGAGCATAGCATGAAGGACAGCATACATGGCAGAGCGGCACCAACCCTCGTCTTATGTTCCCCCATTCATAAGTGAAAAGCTTCAATTAGAAGCAATGAGATTTGGTATGGTAGGTGAGGAGCACTAATGTCATACTAAATATTGGAGCAAATTCCCAGCAGAGCCCCATTCACCCCCCTCCCAGTCATCAGTATATTATATCCTTGAGACAATAGATTAAGGAGAACATACAATTTTAGGAATAGTTAGAGGTATAAAACAGCCAAACTGTCCACAGCCCGGCGTTACTTTCAGCAAAGGTGGATCGATGTGTTGGATGAACTTTTTTGCAAACCTTCTCTACTGTATTTGATTGCAAGCTCTTCAGAACACAGCAGTAAATCACAACTGCACCTAATGTTACAGTTATGCAAGTTATGTAATGGACGCCCCATATCGCACCCTCCCTTCACTGTGTTTGAAAGCTTAAAAGATCGATATCCACACAAGCATGAAAGCTGTGAAGTCAATAACCAGGATACATACAAAACGTTTCCTACTTTATTAAGTCAGGAGGTGTGAAAAGATAGAATAGTGATCGGCACCGCACCCTTCACAACTGATAAAGTAAAAAACAAAAATACTCTTATATGAGATTATGCTTCATTATTCCGGTTGGCCACAGAAAACTACCGATACTGACTACATATACTGGTCGTGGACCCCAGGTAGGGTGCAAGGACGGCAAAAGAGTGCATGATTTATTTACTTTTTCTTATTGTCTGGACGCTCACGACCTGTAAATATAAATACGTAAATACCTTTATTCATTCTTAAAGGGGATCTGTCAGCAGGATCAGTCCTGCTAGCTGTCTATATGGGCAAGAGGTCATGGGGAGCTGAATAAAATGTTATCTTGATATCTGGAATCCGATGCCGTATTCCAGAGAAATCCACGTTTTTCTCAATATGTAAATGAGCGGAATGACATCGATTTGCATGAGAAACGGCCTCCTGAAATTATTGTAAATGAAAGGGGTGTTACCAGGTGAGACATGTGATTGCTGACAGTCTGCTCCTATAATCACACGGCGCGGCAGAGGTGGCACGGCGCGGCAGAGGCGGCACTTTGACACTGCAAGTGCCTCAGATTCCATCTCACAGGTGGCTAGTGTGGGGAAGGGGTTGTACCACAGATCTGACATCACTGGAAATATGTTTGTAATGAGACAAGGTTTGACTCTGCTGTACTGTGCTGTTTATAATCAGGGACGGCTCTGCAGCAGACTTGCTGGCTCCACAAGAAAATAAATACTGCTGCAAGTGTGTGTAATGAGACAAAGTTCACTGCTGCTGTACTGTCAGCAGTGATCAGACTGTCGGTCATTACATGTCTCACACTGGTAACACCCCTTACATTTATAATACTCTCTGGGGGCAGATTCTCAGGGAGATCTATGACCAGCCTGTAGATCTTATCAGCTCATTTACATATTCAGAAAAACGTGAAATAACACATTGGATCGCAGGTGTGAAGGAGGCATTTTATTCAGCATCCTATGATTAAAGTCCATATAGATGATTTAGTCTGATCTTACTGACAGATTCCCTTTAAATAACAATTCTGGATTATGTGCATTGTGCCATTGCTGATTATCCTACTGGAAATGTATAAAAGCAAAAAACATCACAAAGTTTTACCATTTCCTTTTTAAAAGGGGTGTGTACGATACAGACACCGGCAGTACTGACTGGACAGTGACAACACTTAAAGCCTCACACCCAGTTATTAGAGGGAATCCGTCACCAGGTTTTTGCATAATATAGACAGAAACCCCGATACCAGTTGTGTGGCAATTACTGGGCTGCTTGCTGTACTTTTGATGAAATCACTGTTTTATCAACAGGAGATTATCACTAGAAAACTAATAAATCTACTGCCAGGTATTCCTCCATATTCACGAGCTTTGAATAACCTCACCCCCACCACTGATTGGCAGCTTTCTGCCTATGCACTGTGTACACACAAAGCGGTCAATCAGTGATGAGGGCGGGTTATACACAGCTCAACATTTTGAGAACTGCTTGATCTGGAGCAATTTAATAAAATGACAGCAAGCAGCCCAGTAAGTGACACATTGCAGGAATCAGGGTCTGAGGCACTACATTATGCTGTTTTCAGATAGGGTACCAAAAACCTGGTGAAAGATTCCCTTTAATGTATAAAACGTAATGGTACAACGCAGAGACCCAAGGAAAAAGGTTCACACAAGTTTGAGCTACTTTTTGCGTAATCTCCCCTTCTTATGATTGCCCTTTGCACCCAACAATCCTATAAACGTGTCAGTTGGACAGATTTTCATGGGAATCTCAACGGTTGTTAAACATCCAATAGTGGCATTAACAACCAGCAGCTGAAAAGAAAAAAATTGGCATGCCTCACCACTGTAATGACCGATTTTTGCTCCCTTTGCTCTCCTGGCACATTAAAAGAAAGATTGCAGTGACCCAATTTTCGGTGCTTTTTCCCACATGGTTCCTCTAATGGAGTAATGATGGCGTATTACACAGAAAAATGTGAAGAGCGCAGCAATCTGGTGTTGGCATAAAAGCAGCAAAGAGCAGGTGGAGCGCGGCGGAGCAATCGTGGCTGCAAAGAGCATGAAATCCAACGGGTGCTGATAGCACAGGATGCAACATGAGTGTTATCATAAGAAAGGAGGAAAATCAGTGATGTCACCGATGCGTTAAGGTCATTATGACACGAGACGTAAGTGTGATTTTAGCAAAAAATGATATCACCGGTGTTATGTCACCATGGCAGATCACAACATTAATATGTAAACAAGGAATGTCATGACGTGATACGTTACAGCACGTGACATAAACAAGCAGTGACTATCAAAACACACAAAAACATACGTGATGTAAGCGTGCAGTGATGACATCATAAATAAACAGTGTGGTGTATAATTACAACGTATACCGATACATTCAGCATTTGGGCTGTAAGGTGGGGTATATTTATTTTATTTACCCTACTATAGTGTAAAGCTGGTTTTACACTAGCGTTTGTGTCTGCATGCGTCTCCGTATGGTACTCCGTATGCGTTCACATAGTATGTTATTGTAAACATGCCCGGCCACCCAATCAGCGGTCTCGGCGGCCGCCAGAATCAGCGGCGGCCGCACATTTACAATGGATGGACTGGCACATTTCTATGGAGAATTCAGCGTCTGCCTGCACGGTCATGCGGAGGACACTCCGAATCCATTGAGCTCCATGCATTCTTTGTATGCTTGCTGATGAAACAAGCGTCCGCACAAAAAAATGCAAAAAAAAATGCATCATGTTGTGTTCGGGGGGCTTTTTAAAAACGCATCTGAACGCAACCGCAATCAAACGCAGATACTATGCATTCTCATGTTAAACACAGGAACGCAATGCGCATGCTGTTGGCTGCGTTCAGTTATGCAGCGTTCAAAACCGCTAATGTGAACATAGCCCCAATGCATCGCCGTGCCATACGCATGACAGCACAGGTAGACGCTGTGATCACATCGAAATCTCCATAGAAATGCACTGTAAATGTGCCCGGCACCCATTGTAAATGGGCGGCCACCGAGACCACTGATTGGGTAGCCGGACACATTTACAATAACATACAGTCATGGCCAAATGTTTTGAGAATGATACAAAGTCTACTGCTTCAGTTTTTCTAATGGCAATTTGCATATACTCCAGAATGTCATAAAGAGTGATCAGCTTAACAGCAATTACTTGCAAAGTCAAAATTTGCCTAGAAAATGAACTTTAACCCCCAAAACACATTTCAACATCATTGCAGTCCTGCCTTAAAAGGAGCAGCTAACATCGTTTTAGTGATTGTTCCATTAACACAGGTGTGGGTGTGGATGAGGACAGGGCTGGTGATCAATCAGTCATGATTAAGTAAGAATGACACCACTGGACACTTTAAAAGAAGGCTGGTGCTTGGTATCATTGTTTCTCTTCAGTTAACCATGATTATCTATAAAGAAACACGTGCAGCCATCATTGCACTGCACAAAAATGGCCTAACAGGGAAGAGTATCGCAGCTAGAAAGATTGCACCTCAGTCAATAATCTATCGAATCATCAAGAACTTCAAGGAGAGAGCTTCCATTGTTGTCAAAAAGGCTCCAGGGCGCCCAAGAAAGACCAGCAAGCGACAGGACCGTATTTTAAAACTGTTTCAGCTGCGGGATGGGACTACCAGCAGTGCGAGCTTGCACAGGAATGGCAGCAGGCTGGTGTGAGTGCTTCTGCACGCACTGTGAGACTGCGGAGACTCTTTGAGCAAGGCCTGGTTTCAAGGAGGGCAGCAAAGAAGCCACTTCTCTCCAGAAAAAACATCATGGACCGACTGATATTCTGCAAATGGTACAGGGAGTGGACTGCTGAGGACTGGGGGAAAGGTACAGGGAGTGGACTGCTGAGGACTGGGGGAAAGGTACAGGGAGTGGACTGCTGAGGACTGGGGGAAAGGTACAGGGAGTGGACTGCTGAGGACTGGGGGAAAGGTACAGGGAGTGGACTGCTGAGGACTGGGGGAAAGTACAGGGAGTGACTGCTGAGGACTGGGGAAAGGTACAGGGAGTGGACTGCTGAGGACTGGGGAAAGGTACAGGGAGTGGACTGCTGGACTGGGGAAAGGTACAGGAGTGGACTGCTGAGACTGGGGAAAGGTACAGGGAGTGGACTGCTGAGGACTGGGAAAGGTACAGGGAGTGGACTGCTGAGGATGGGGAGAAGGTACAGGGAGTGGACTGCTGAGGACTGGGGGAAAGGTACAGGGAGTGGACTGCTGAGGACTGGGGGAAAGTCATTTTCTCTGATGAATCCCCTTTTCGATTGTTTGGGACATCTGGAAAACAACTTATTCGGAGAAGAAGAGGTGAGCGCCACCACCAGTCTTATCTCATGCCAACTGTAAAGCATCCTGAAACCATTCATGTGTGGAGTTGCTCCTGAGCCAAGGGAATCGGCTCACTCACAGTCTTGCCTAAAAACACAGCCATGAATAAAGAATGGTACCAGAATGTCCTCCAAGAGCAACTTCTCCCAACCATCCAAGAGCAGTTTAGCGCCCAACAATGCCTTTTCCAGCATGATGGAGCACCTTGCCATAAAGCAAAGGTGATAACTAAATGGCTCAGGGAACAAAACATAGAGATTTTGGGTCCATGGCCTGGAAACTCCCCAGATCTTAATCCCATTGAGAACTTGTGGTCAATCATCAAGAGACGGGTGGACAAACAAAAACCAACAAATTCTGGCAAAATGCAAGCATTGATTATGCAAGAATGGAGAATGGAAGAATGGACGGCTATCAGTCAGGATTTGGTCCAGAAGTTGATTGAGAGCAGCCAGGGAGAATTGCAGAGGTCCTGAAGAAGAAGGGTCAACACTGCAAATATTCACTTGCTGCATTAACTCATTCTAACTGTCAATATAACCTTTTGGTATCATAATATGATTGCAATTATATTTCTGTATGTGATATAAACATCAGACAAACACAAATAAAAACCAGAGGGCAGCAAATCATGGGAAAATATCATTTTGGTGTAATTCTCAAAACTTTTGGCCATGACTGTAGTATGTGAACACATGCGGAGAATCTCCGCTGCGTTCACATCAGTGTAACTGCGTTTGCGCCTCTATGTCAGACGCATGCAGACACAAACGCTAGTGTGAAACCAGCCTTATGGAAAAAGGCCAATGTACAAAAGGGCACCCTGCAGTGACGTCTATCTGTGACTAAGTCTCATGCCAGGAAGGTGCGACGGTGCCCTCTGGACTCCATAACAAACAAAAAAAAAAAAAACACGCAGTATAGATTTACCTTAACTTCTTGACTCATTCTCTTATGAATTGTTGAAAAATAAAAAAAATTTAAAAAAATTGTTTGTCTTCCTTGGAAAACTGCGTAATTGCCATAACAAGCATCATAAAGGTAGAGTCACTCCGTCACCTGAAAACTAAACCTGTCTAGTTAGATTTATATTTATTCAGTTCATGAAATAAAAACGAGACAGATTTAGAAATTGGGTGGAAAGTTCCCGTAAGGGCCCTTTCACATCAGCGTTTTTTTTCAAATCGCGGCAGATGCGGTGAAAAAACCGCATCTGCCGCAATTACCGCATACCGGCTGCACTTGCGGCACGGTTGCGGTAAACGCTATACAAGGTATAGGCGGACTTGCGGCAGGTGCGGCCGCGAAAAAAAATGCTGTCAGCCGCGGTTTTTTTCGCGGCCGCACCTGCCGCAAGTGACAAAACCGCACTTGCCGCATCTGCCGCAAGTCCGCCTATACCTTGTATGGCGTTTACCGCAACCGCGCCGCTAGTGCAGCCGGTCAACGCTGATGTGAAAGGGCCCTTAAGAGGGGTTTTCCATAAACAAGGTTGATTTTAATCAATAGATCTTGGAATAATAATTTCCACAATTGGATGTGTTTAATAATAATGTTCCTGTGCTGAGATATAATATAATATTATATATATATATATATATATATATATATATATATATATATATCTCTGTGATGTACTATGCAATGTATGTGTTGCGGAGATAATGTTATATATGGTCCCTGCTATGTACTGTGTAATGGATGTGTCTGACCGTACAGGGACATGGTCTGATCATACCCCATCTCCTGTGCTGAGATAATCTTATATATGTGTCCCTGCTATGTACTGTGGAATGGATGTGTCTGACCATACAGGGACATGGTCTGATCATACCACATCTCCTGTGCTGAGATAATCTTATATATGTGTCCCTGCTATGTACTGTGTAATGGATGTGTCTGACCATACAAGGACATGGACTGATCATACATCATTCTCCTGGGCCGGGGAGGATGTAAATGAGTATACAGACATTACAGCACAGGAGAGAGTATATAACCATTACAGCATGGGAAAGAGAATCTATCTTCTGGTGCTGTAATGTCCGTTTACTTTTTTCTGTGAAGTAAAACATTTCCCTGTTTGTTTTTAAAAATGGTTTATCTCAAATCATCTGTGATCCCGTGCTGTAATGTCTGTATACTCTTTTGCATCCTCCCCGGCCCAGGAGATGTGGTGTGATCAGACCATGCCCCTGTACGGTCAGACACATCCATTACACAGTACACAGCAGGGACACTTATATAAGATTATCTCAGCACAGGAGATGGGGTATGATCACACCATGTCCCTGTATGGTCAGACACATCCATTACACAGTACATAGCAGGGACACATATACAAGATTATCTCAGCACAGGAGATGGGGTATGATCACACCATGTCCCTGTACGGTCAGACACATCCATTAGACAGTACATACAAGGTACACATATACAAGATTATCTCAGCACAGGAGATGTGGTATGATCAGACCATGTCCCTGTACAGTCATACACATCCATTGCACAGTACATAGCAGGGGCACATATATAAGATTATCTCAGCACAGGAACATTTTATTAAACGCATCCAATTGTGGAAATTATTATTCTTCCAAGATCTATTGATTAAAAATCAACTTTGATTGCATGAAAACCCCTTTAACTTTTGTTAAAACCTCCTCCCCGCTCTGATCATAATGCAGGAAGAAATCGAGCCACACACGTGACCTCACAGGACGAGTACAGTCCTGTTTGGGATTTTAATACTGGAACACCCTGATTCATTGATTAATGAAGCTATTACTATAGAAACCAAGGATAACACATCCAAAATGAAGACAGAGCTTCACAGCCATCACAAAGGGGTCAGAGAATCAGGGACAATCCCTCAGGGACAGTTTTCATTGTCATCTCAAGGACACTTTAATACACTGTTACAATATGTAAAGTTGGATTTTACATGCAGATTGGCAGCAGTTTTTCAAGAGTGATTTTAAGACTACATTCACATGCAGGTTTTCTTCTGCAGCCAAAACCTGCAGTAAATGCTGCATTCAAAACCCCCCATTTTTTTGGTATTTTTGTCCACAGAATATGTGTAATAGAGGTTTGTTTTATTCACAAAAAACGTTCCATTTTTCTTTTTGCAGCGTTTTTTTACTTTCTCATTGCTTTCTTTGGGAAAGACAAGGCAGATACATATGTTTTGAGGGGAGATCAGTCACAGATGGATTGAGTCATAAAGAACACATGGACGCTCAGTTGAACCGAGTGAGGACGTGGTCCGACATACAACTAATGTATATTGTAATGCTTGGATGTACGGCTTGTATAACAATGTTTGCTTTAAGGCCGGGTCCACACCATACATTCCAAATACGGATTTTGCAGTGATGCCCACAAAACTCTGAAAACTTTTAATGTTTTTAACATGTTTTTGGAAAATCACAGTGGAAAAAAAAATGCTTCGTGTGAACACGGCCGATAGCTTCCACAGTCTGGATGGCATCTTGCTGAAAAGGACACTGGGAGGAAAGCCTAATCTGTCAGCCAATTGGCATCACATAGCTAAAGGTGGACTGAAAAATATTTGTCTAGTTCTCCTCTTGTTTGTCTTAAAGGGGTAGTATCAATTTCTTCAGTGATTAAAAATTGCAACATGCCTGTAAAAGTGAGCAACTTTGCAATTTACCTCATTATAAGTCTTCTGCGTTCTCAAGAACAGAAGGCTTATGAATTCTATTGTGTACGGCTCATTTAGATTGCCGGTCACCCTGCTGTTCTCAGAGTGGCCGCACACCTATGCTATGAGCACACGCCATATGCACGCTCTCCGCTTTAGAGCATGCAAGTGCTGCTTTGAAGCTGTCTGATTCCCCTCTACTATGAGTGCACCAGTGGCACGTTTGCTGGTCCGACCTATCAATTGTCAGGAACACCTAGCCCCAATTGGCATTTTTTCCAATCTTGTATAATCCCTTTAGTAGATTACGGGTGATACAAAATTTGAGATTATGGTCCAACAGTAAAGAAAAATAAATTACGTCTGTGGCTTTATATGACCCGCCACCTAGTCTTGCAATATGCAGTAACGCAATAGTTTCTAAAAGACAAAGTACTGTAAATCAGTGCATGCACCCCATCACGCTCGGACCCCCATCCGCACTCCTGGTCCCCTCATACTATAGAGCTCTAACTCCACCCTCTTCCCAGCTGGCCGCCAGCCCATACTACCAGCTGCTCCCATTACATCAAAAGAGAAATTTTATAAGCAGCTGTAATAAGGGAGGGGGCTGTGTAATCCTAGACTTCTCTCTATGAGGGATTCTTAAAGAGCCAGCTGTGCAGATCCCCCTCCCCTCGCTGATGAATAAGATGTAGAGAAGACCTGGCTAGACATGTTTATGGCGGCGCTGTGGGATGGGCTGGGTGCAATGAGCTAATAACCTCCATCCAGGAAATAAGCGTGGGGATGGTTGGACTCTTCCACTTTAAGATGATTATCTGCGGTTCAAAGAGAAAACATCCCATCCCGCAGAATTTCTGGATCCTGCATCCACCTTCCCAGGATCATACGTGTCGTGTCACCTTACAGTGCAGCTGCCAGACTCTAGAAGACTGGGTCCTTTGTTGCATGGCTCATTTACTTGCAGTTTGGTTCTATTAGCGCCTCTGTTAGAGGGATCATGGCTGTCACCATAGTCATTGTATCTGACCCTAGTCTCCTTCACCAGGAGCTCGACTTCTGCTCCAGCTACCGGAGAAGCTGGCCTCTATGACTACCACCACATTTGGTTATACCGGGATCCATGGTTTCTACCTGACCGGGGTAACATCTACATGCTTTCTTTGTGGACTTTTCAGCCATACAACCTATGGCCCTCCATCTACAGAAAAAAACCCTAATCTGTGCAGTCAGGGAATATTGGGGGTCGCATCATTTTAATAGATAATTATAATCTATGGATTGAACGCAGATCTGAAGGAAAAAAAATTGTGAGTTTCCCTGCACAGACAGATGTGATTGCACTCATTGTACAACACATCTAAACATTTCGCCATTCCCAAAATCCAGAATGCCACAGGATAAAACTGCACCGATTTAGACTATATGTATCTGTACACAGAGCGTATTAGATGCAGATTTTTCTAGGGAGAGAATAATGATGGAAAAGTAGACGAGATTTTCTCTAATTTCACAAAGGCGACTTGTCTAAGCAAAAATTGACATGGGGTGCAAACTTGGAATCCCTGACCTGGCAATTCTGTGCACAGATTTGTGCCATGGATTAGAGCAGAACAAAAAACATTCTTAGAATTCAGGTCCAGCGACCACATTGGTAGTCCGAGTCCACTGAACTGGAGCACTGCAGGCCTCCTAATACCTACAATTCCCCCCCCCCCTCCACACACACCTCTTGTTTGATTACTATGCCCTGCAAAGTAACACACGTACTGCAACGTAATGACGTTGCGAAACATGCCAATCAGAAGTGGCACCAGGCGTGGCTGTGGAGTCAGTCGTGTAGTTGGACTTGGTGCCTGTTTTGGGTGGAGTGGCAGTCAAGATTCAGGGAAATACAAGAGTTGTAGTGTGAGTCGGATATGTGGCTAAGGCAGCCGTCACACGCACAGATATCTTGCCCGATATCGTTTAAGCGATCTCCTTTTTGATCGCTTAAGCGATATCGGGCTTAAAATCGATGCATGTAATCAAGCGATTTACGATGTTAAATCGCTTGATCGTGACATCGCTGATCTGAGGTCCGGTTCTCAGATCTAGCGATGAACGATTTCACGATCTCCTTCATCGTGGTGTAGAACACCACGATGAACGATCTCCCAGCGCAGAGCCTATGCTGGGAGATGGTAACTATGGCACACGTCGGGTAACTAAGCGACGCGCGGCCCTAGTAACCCGATGTGTACCATAGTAACGAGCGAGATCGCGGCTCCGCATCGCTGGTGAGTCTGTCTGTGTGACAGCTCACCAGCGATGTGAGCGATATTGTAAGCGATTGCCCGTGCACGTGATCGCTTACAATATCGCTAAAGATATCTGTGCGTGTGACGGCCGCCTTACTGACTTCAGAGCCATGGTTATAGAGTCGAAATCGTGGAGTCGGTGTCCATTTTGGGTGGAGTTGGATTCAGGGAAATTTAAGAGTCGGAGGTTTGGCTTACTGACTCCACTGCACTGGCACCAGGGAAGCCAGTTGGTAGGAGGATCGCAGGGCCCTGGTTCGGCAGCCACTCACTATTGACGTGGCTTCTGGACCAAAGTCTCACATATATTTTTGCTCACCTCTGGACATTACGGACTTCAAAGCAGGGTGGTAGTATTCACAACTGAATCTGTTGTGAATTTGCAGCAGATTTTCTGTGAAAAGAAATCCATCCCGTTACAGTTTCCTGGAACAGCTGGGAAATGACTTTTGTGGATTCTGCAATGCGAGCTATGGGTTTTACTTTTCAAAGAACACAATTAAAAAATAGACTAACAAATTTGTAGGGTGCAAAGCATGTTATAAGGCTACAGAGCCACATTCAGGGGGGCCGCATACACAGGCGCTGCAATCTGCGCCACTGCATCGTGGCCCGACTGCCACCATTGACATTTTGATTGGATTTATGAGTTTTAAATCTTTTTTTAATTGTTCAAGACATGGTGAGCTGTATCTACTGGAGAAAAAGGGGTGCAGTTAATTTTCCTGCACAGCAGCCCCCACTCTCCGTGTCCCCTTGGGGCATTACGCACCACATATTGTCACATATACACCTCTGCTGTGTACGCAACATGCCCCCCGGCATGATTATTATCTTATGGAAAACTCCTGTCAACACATATTAATATTAAAAAAGCTGGAAAGCAAATGAGGTGTAATGTGCATGATCCAAATCCCGGATGTGCACGGCCTTATTGAAAGATTCTCCTTGGAGAGTAAAACACAGATATGAATTATTTAACCGTCTACCCAATCACATAGAGTGTTTACCTCCCCCGGGGGCCCGACTTTAATCTACTTTTATCTAATGAAAGGGGCCCGACTCTGTGACTGTGGCATCTTGTAATGACAGCCGCACAGAGCAGGGGGGCTTTTCATTCACACCCATTTGCAATGACCCCATTTAGCAGCAGGATGACATTCATTCATGCAATGCTCCTGAAGGAGCCCCATGAATTATTTTGTGCCTCCGTGGAAATGCTGCAGTTCAGAGGCGGTGCGGATCGCCCTGTCCATCAGGGTTAGCAAAGAAGGGGGTGGACGAGGCCCTCGTAGAGGTAATTAGTTATGACATACTTCCAGCCACATCAGCTCACGCAGCTATGACCTATTTGTAAAGTCCGAGGCTTCTAAGTGGCCGTGTCAGCTCCAATTTGGGGTTGTCGATCAGAGGGTTAAAGACAAGACTGTATCATCTCCCATTCCTCTCCTCGATACTGGCGAAGAAAAAATCTTTAGTCACATATCCAGTGCTGGGCGTGAAGAGATGGCAGGCGTCCAATGAGAGGTCCATATTCTTAAAGATCAGCCCCAACCTCGCTATGGACGTCTATTGAGGGCAACTAGTCTAAATGAAAAATATCAGCCTTGAAGCATTGCAAGTAGAGCTCCATAATTACATGGTCTCTTCAATGAGAGCCAGGTCCACCCAAAACGTACTCAGGCCAGTTCTGTACCAATAGGCCACGTGCACACGCTGCGTATTTGGCGAGTCTTTTACCTCAGTATTTGTAAGCCCACGTGCACATGTTGCGTATTTGGTGAGATTTTTACCTCAGTATTTGTAAGCCCATGTGCACATGTTGCGTATTTGGCGAGTCTTTTACCTCAGTATTTGTAAGCCCACGTGCACATGTTGCGTATTTGGTGAGATTTTTACCTCAGTATTTGTAAGCCCATGTGCACATGTTGCGTATTTGGTGAGATTTTTACCTCAGTATTTGTAAGCCCATGTGCACATGTTGCGTATTTGGTGAGATTTTTACCTCAGTATTTGTAAGCCCATGTGCACATGTTGCGTATTTGGTGAGATTCTTACCTCAGTATTTGTAAGCCCACGTGCACATGTTGCGTATTTGGTGAGATTTTCACCTCAGTATTTGTAAGCCTAATGGTCCTGTTACACGCATCAATCTGGCCTGCGATGTCGGAAGCGATGCGCGGGTGCGCGCTCGCTTCAGACATCGCAGGCCAGCTGTCACACGGCAGGATGTTGCCGGTGACGCGGCGGCGATGCGGGCGGAGCCATCGCTTGCTGGGCTAGGCTCAGCCCAGTGAGCGATCCTCAGCAACGCTGTGGTATAGGCTGGATCGCCGCCAACATCGCTATTGCGGTGTCAGACGGCGCGATCCAGCCTAATCGCTGGTTGCAGATTGACAGGTTTACGTCCATGCTCGTAAACCTGTCAACCTGCGACCAGTGACAGATCGCAGTTGCGTCGCGCTGTCACACAGCACGACGCACGTGCGATATCGCTAGCGACATCGCTGATGCGTCACTTTTCAGCGATGTCGCTAGCGACATTGACACGTGTGACAGTACCTTAAGTGCACACGTTGTGTATTTGGTGAGATTTTCACCTCAGTATTTGTAAGGTCACATGTACACGTATTTGGTGAATTTTTTTTACCTCAGTATTATTAAGGCTATGTGGACATGTTGCGTATTTGGTAAATTTTGTACCTCATTTTTACCTTAGTATTTTGTAAAGCCAAATCCAGGAGAAAAACAATCAGAGGAAAAGTATAATAGAAACACTGGCACCACAACTGGACTTTTCACCCACTCCTGGTTTTGTTTTACAAATTCTGAGGTAAAAAAAAAACACCTCACCAAATAGTCAATTAAGGGGTGAGTACATCAAAACAGCAGTCTACAGATGGTGTATGCCATGGGCCAATATCACTAATTGTGCATCAAGGCTCGTTAAAAGGGTCCAATGTGGAGTTAGAAGGTAGTCACTGCCTAAAAAAACACTGCACTGGTAGAAAGCGAATATCCCAATAAATCTTCATACACAAATGGTCTCCAAGTAAGGCCATCCCCTAGGAAATCCATGCAACACGTGTGATTCAATGGAAAGTGTGAAACGAGGGGCCCTTCAGTAAAATGGAACATGACACTTTATACATCCGAGATGCAGAATTTGGCCGCTTTAATGTGTCACCGTCACGGATGTGCAGAACAACACTGACTGTAAGGGACATGATGCGTTCCAGCCTAAGGACCCCGTCATATGTCATAAAGCCATGTGCGCCTCCGTGCCGGGGACGAGATGACAAGGCAGCTGAAGGTGACAGTGCACAGAACATTTTCGGAATGATTTTCCTTCTGTCCTACAAAGAGAAAATTTATGTCCTCCATGCTAAGGAACGAAGCCGCAAGGGACTACAGCTGATAATTTTCTCTCTTTGTCAAAACTGGTTATTTGGAAGAAATTCTACCAATTACAAAACAGATACACAACCTAACCAATTGTTCTCCACTGCCATTTTCAGTTTGTAAATGGAGATTGAGACAGATCTGATTCGAGAAATGAAAATCGGCTGTTCAAAATAAAAAAGCATTGGTGGATTGTCAAAGTGATTGCTGCATAAGGATACATTGATGTTTTTGGAAATATGGGAGGGTAGGAAGATGTCGGACCACCTTCCTTTAGCTAGAACACAAAAGCACCGAGAAGAGAGTGGCACGTCCATGTACTGGAGAGAAACATGGAGCCACCTGGAACTTCCACTAGTTATATAAGCTGATCCTTGTGGTTTTATTTTTAGCTGCCGAACCTTTTGCAATAAGCTAAGACCCAGAGGTCATCATATGGATAAACCTTAAAGGGTGGATTCATACATGGTTTATTTCTCCATCAACGGCAACTGTGAACAGTAGGCACCTAGGGTATGTTCGCATGGGTCAGACATGTCGTGAATTTGAGGGATGGAAATGCGTATGTATAACAGCACAATTGTTGTGGAGAGGAAAATGAATGACACCAGATAGATTTGTGAACCACATTTTGACAGTTTATGTTATGGATAATCACCACACTGAATTTCTGTAATACATATAATGAATCCAGCAGGAACTCACAGCGGGAATCCAACATTTAGTGTAGATTTCCAATCTGTATCAAATGTGCCCCTAATGGGCTGGTAGGTACATGGAAAACCAATGTTGGAATGGCTGCATTGTATGAAACTAATCTGTTCACAGGTTCTCTCCTCCGCTGGTTTCTCGTATGAGGATCAATCCAAAAATCAATTGTGAATTAGCTTGTAAAAATCACCCATTAATAGTCATCAGCTGATATCCAGGGGGTATGGGTGAGGGTCAGAAACCTGAAAGATGAAATATGTGACCATATAATGACCTGATGCCAAGGAGAACAGGAATCCTGGCAACTAGATAGAAGGGTTTTCATTTTCCTACTGTTCAGTAGACAGGTGGATGAGGTTTTCATGAAAGAACGTGAGGATGGGTGACCAGAATGTCTAGCCTGTCTATATGCACAATGTATGGGGCTCGCTAGTGATGTCAAAATACCTTTCACTAGTTTTGCATTACTTTGAATGAACCCAAACTTTCCAGCTGTGATGCCTTCATTTGCACAGTGACGCTGTTGCAAATTATCCAGGAGGAGTAAATATTCTTGAGAAATAAAAAGGTTATGATACTAGCCATTGAAAAGAAAAACGTTCCAGGGCACTAAGCGGTATCAACAATCATGTTCCGAGAAATCATCCCTGGTGGGTACCCCTCCGGCGGTGCACATCCAAAGCACCAGAACGTAATACAGTGGTTTAAAGAACGAGGCAGCACTCACCGGTATGTGCAGGGTGGTCTTTTAATCCAGATTGTCAAGGAAAGATAGGGTGCAGGGAGGTGACCACGGAGGGCCGGTGGACAACGACGTCGTTTCGCAAACGATGTTGCTTCTACGGGTCCAGGTAGAAGGACCTGTAGAAGCAACATCGTTTGCGAAACGGCGTCGTTGTCCACCGGCCCTCCGTGGTCACCTCCCTGCACCCTGTCTTTCCTTGACAATCTGGATTAAAAGACCACCCTGCACATACCGGTGAGTGCTGCCTCGTTCTTTAGAATCAATGGCTAGTATAGCATGTTTATCATTGGAGTTACTGACAATTCTATATTATTCAAAGAGCGTGTATATAACCCATGGAAGATATCGGAGAACCACGATCACAAGCACACGATCATCTGATAACTAGAGCACTAACTGACTGACCGGCCCATGAGGAACAAGCCTGGAGAAAAGTGATGGATCACAAAACAGAAGCCGAAACCTATCATTCCCCCTCAGCTATCCCACTTGTCACACGTTCCTGATTTTTGAAGTCTACAAAAAATGTACTGAATGTGTTCTTTAATCATTTTATTGCCCTGGTGTCATCCAGAGAAAAAATAAATAGTGGAAATTTCCCAAGCTTTTGTCAGTCCCTGAAAAATGGATATTAGTATTCAAAATGATCTGTGAGAGTTCCCTTTTGTTTGTTTTTTGCTGATCCATTCACTTGAATGGGCAAATTGTTCCTCAAATCAGACCAAAGTAGGACGTCTAGGTTTTTTAATGCAAACCATCAGTAGACATGCGCACTAGTCCCATAGACCGTGTGCCATGAGGGAAGAACCACTGACAACTGCACACGTACCACAATAATCAACATGTGAATGAGGCCTTAGTGAGGAAACATTGGCACTTTACCCACCAGCCAGCTGACATTACCAAGGTGCAAAGCAATGCAGGACGCAATGCAGGACGCCTATTGAAATCAATAGAGGTCTAGTATGTTCTGTGCATAAAAGTGATTGCATTTGGCAGAGAATCTTACTTCTGCAGGGAGTCCTGGGCACGCGCCTCCTCTGTCACATCAGTCGCCGACCGTCCATTTCCAAAAATCGTCAGAATTACTTCAAATGTCTCCGATTACTTTCTGCAGGATTCAGGCTTACTGCTTCCGCAACGTATAATTTCCAAAATGGTTAAATTATAAGCTTAGAACAGGCGTTCTCTCCTGAACCTGTGATATAAGTGAATAATTCTGCAGTGGGAGATCAGCGATTCCTACTGTTGTAACAACTTTCTCTTCCCTTGGGTCCGCAGGAAATGAGGAGACCCTCATAGTGTGGAGCAAAGCGTTACTCACTGCTGAGCAGCGACGTGACCGGACTTCAACGGGAATCAGATGAGAGGAATGAATGATCACATCCTGCTGCTCCGAGCAAAGCAGCCAACAAGGAAGGAAAGCAACAGTGATCATCATATCATAGGAGAAAAAAAATTACTGTGTGGCTCCTTTATGCTCTTTTGGAAAGTAGACATTGGATTTTGGAAAGATGTGAACGTTTCAAAATTAAATTTTTGCCCCAACAGACTCCCTCCCTTTAAAGTAAATCAAAGATTCCAGATTATCAGATAACCCTTGAAGTCAGTATAAATCGGGAACCATCAGGAAGGAAGCTACGGAGAATAAATGTTCTAAGGGAGCAATACATATTACACCAGGGATAGCAACCTCTAGCGGGTGAAGTACAACTCCCAACATGCACAGACAGTCGACTAATAGTGGGGAATTGTAGTTTTAATGGCGATACTGAATGTTGCTGATCCCTGTATTAGGCAGATGTATGGTATCCCAGCTGACCATCAATTGGTGTGATCTGACTATTCCCTGATGGCAGATGTTGGGGAAAGAAGGACCATGCATAGAGAAGAGCAAAAAGTTGGATCCTGGTCTACATACCACATGGTAGCCCATCAGAGCCCTACCAACCTCCATCTCCCTGCCACCTTTGAAGGCCCAGTCTCACACAACGATATTGCTAACGAGATCCTTACAAGTCACTGTTTTTGTGACGTTGCAGCGATGTCGAAACAACATCGTAGTGTGTGACATGTATCAACGTTAAGTCATTGATCGCAGATTTACGAACCAGTTCATAAATCTGTCGTTGGTCGCCTGCTGGACGCGCAGTATCGCTGCGTGTGACAGTGGGAGAGCAACGATCAGCGAGCTCTCAGCGTCACACAGCAAGCGCTGGGAGCTGGTATCCAAGGTAAACAGCTGGTAACTTAGCAGAGCGCAGCGCTTAGTTACTCGCTGTTTACCTTGGATACCAGCATGTTCGCTGGTGAGTCTGCCTGTGTGACAGCTAACCACCAGCGATCAGCCTTCAATGTCCCAGAGATCGCGATCGTTGGTGGGATTGCTGGACATTGAAGAGTTTAAACACAGCCTTTATGAATAGGTGCAGTGCAACATCATTGGGGCAAGACGCATACTTGATGCTGTGCCGGGTCCAGAGAAGGCACCGGCGATGCCTAGAGGTAGGCAAAGGTTTGCAGGTTTCTGGTTCGGGGGTCACCAACCACTTACATGGACAATGGACCACGGCAGTGTGAATCTTTTTGTTACAATCTGGCATATTAAATTTCAACATGCCCCATCTTCTGCCATCATTTTTTCCCCTTGTGAGCAGAGCTCTGTGGGAGAAGCTTACTCCCCTCTCCCCATTCATGCTCGGCTATGCTCAGCATGCTCGTGTATCGTGGTCAGATAAAAATACCAAATCGTATGGCCATTTTAACAGTAAAGTTTCTGAATCTGTTACGGATTCTCAGTCTTAACTTTTATTGCGGTTCTGAACAGTGGATTAAAATGGATTATTAAATGCCAGATTACCAACATTTCCCCGCAATATTTCCTAGTGAGCCAGACTGATATGCCCACAGTCCGATATATAAATGATCCACGAACCGAAATAAAATCTGCGCTGCTGTGATGTGATGAAAAAGTTCCAAAACACACATGGTAGATTATTAAAGGTGATTTATTCATCTCGTTTCAAAGTGAACCTTGCTTCATCAGGAGATGCCACCAAACCCTTGCTTCGAAACGCGTCGAGTGAACCAACTTTATAAATCTACCAGATGTGTTTTGGACCTTTTCATCACAGCAGCGCAGATTTAATCCACATTTTATTCTGGTTCTTGGACCATTTCATCATAGCCTTTGAGCACGTGGTTTTCTGCAGCAATGGTTTCACGCTCTTTCAACTGGTTGTGCCGTCATAACGTGAGCATACAACTCTGGATATTTTTGTATGTTTATTTCGGTATTGCACTTTTTATTCAATTTTTGTATCACACTCGGATATGTGACAATCGTGATTGTGGATCATCTCGGCGATTGTAATGGACAGGATTTGCTTGGGGGGGTAGATTCTGCCTGGTAAATTATGACGCTGACCGACTAGAGAAATTATTATAGCCAAGGATAAAAAGAAAGGACCTTCTCATTGCCCTGCTTGGCGGATGGAGAATGATAAATTCCCTGCCGATGATTCCCATCTCTAGAATCAGGCTGGGATTGTAGTCATTATGGCCGGGCAGCCGCAGATGGCGGTGGGAGCTATTTAGGATGCAGGTAGCTTCTCTGCAGTCTAATAACACAGGAGCTGTACAACAAAACGTCCATTAAATGAAGAGCGAGAGCAGATGATGAATGATCTGTGTGGAGCTCTGTGTCTGAACGCCGAGTGTTGTCAGGGCAGAAAATAAACTGCGTGCGTAACCAGATATGAAAGGAAATTGAGAGGCATATTCCCGAGCGGAGCGCAGCACTGCTGCAGAGACTACTTAGGAGAATAAAAATCTACAGGTCCTTATGATTAGATCCACTGTGCCACTTTATTACCTCTTCCTCTCCGTGCTCCAAATTGCCTCGTGCAATAATTCCAGATTTGGTGTCGCATGCCGACATCCTCATAATGACTACTATTAGGCTCCACGATCAGGACCGCGACATGGAACCAGCAATATTGGATTTCAATCTTGTAACTGGGGATGACGGCTGCATTTATTAAGATAGAAGAGCACAGCTCTCACCTCCACAATGACAAACTCAACAGTAGCTGCTGCTGACCCTCAGGGTTACATGTATGACATACATCAGACATCTTACATATACTGGGTAGCACAGATATGCAATTATATTAAAAAAAAAAAGAAAAATGAACAGCCCCTAACAAATAGTTTCCACGCTCCAAAACACAAAATGACAGCAATTAAGGAAAAAAGGGCTGATTTTTACTATGTAAACTGATGTAGGGACAGAGACCCAGATTCCAGGGATATATCACTTAGTCTAATGGGTGAGTAGTTGTGATTCAGTTTTCTCTGCTGCGGGTCTAGCAGAGCTCAGAATGATGAGCCCTGTATAATCCTGATTAGCAGCTCCCAGTGTACACTGTATATTGACAAGAAGCTGCTAATCAGTGCTAGGGGAGTGCTGGACACCTAGACCTGTAGTGATCAGCTCCTGCTAATAAAACACTGATTGTATTGAAAAAGGAAAACAGACTAGTAAGTGACATGGCTGGAATCAGGGTCTCAGCCCCTACATCATGCTGCTCTCAAGGCTTCATAGCTAAAACCTGCTGACAGATGTTCGAGTTTTCATTAAAAATGAAAAAAAAATAATGTCGAGGGAAAGTTAAAGGTTTACGTATTTTTTCCTTTTGAAAAGTTAATAGAGGGTACAGATCACCAAAAACATCTCACCAATATCATGTAAGGAAGTTGGAGGACAGCAATCCTTAGAGCTTGTTCAGACTGCACTAGTTCACGTTTTTCAATGGTAAAAATAAAAGCTGCACATTACAAGACCAAAATCAATTAGCCATTTTTTCCTTGAGCATTTGAACCAAAGCGTTTGTTCAAACCTGCAGTTTATCAATTCCTTCAGCATGAATAATGAATGAATGAATGAATGAATGAGGAGCATACACATATAAAAACGAATCAAAAAGGACTTTGTTACACAGCGGTGGTCCTGCCAATGCTCTAGTGTTTGGAGCAGAAAAATCTGCTGGAAATACTCAACATGTGCATGTGGCTTTAAGAATCCTCGTAAGATAAAGCAGCAATACTTGCCTTTTTGAAAAGCACAGAAAACATCTATTCCCATTTGATAATGCAATAGGATTTGACTGCACTTCATGATCAGTGGGGGTCGACTTATATGACCCCCACCAACCCCAAGAATGAAGGGGTCCTGATTGAGGGCAGTATGCTCTGTAAGGATGTCCCCCCACCCCATTCCCGGTCATACAGAATTATCCAAATAAAAGGGGCAAGCTGAAGTTTTCTGTACAGCCAGGGAACGAGCCAAATATATCCCTTTAACATCCAGTAAAACCAAAGCAATAATTATTACACTCTCCTTGTTTCCAAAAAATATAATTACTTGTTCAGAGGATTGAAAAAACTATCCCATGTAAACAGTATGTTGTGACAACATTTCCCAGAATGCCAATTAGCAGAATAAGCTCTGGAGAGTTCAGCTCTGAAGGTATCAGAATTGTTAATGAAGTCCTGGACTTGGAATCAGTGCAAGGCTGCTGTATATATAGTGAGATCGAGCTGAAAAGTGGACTTGCTTAAGGGTGCGTGCTCACGGTCCGGAGGCAGTGCGTGTTGGACACAGTTCCTCTGGACCTGAGTGAAGCCGCGGGTGGCCGCAGGGAGACCGCAGCTGCCCTGTACTCACAATGTGTGGCGGGTGCAGGGCGGCTTTTCCCTGCAGTCACCCGATGGCAGCCGCTTCCGACTCCGCAGTATGAAAAAAACATGCTGCGGAAAAGTGGACTCCCGGCAACCCGCACCGCAGCTCTAAACACGCTGTGGGCGGGTTAAGCATAGTGAGGATGGGATTTCTTGAAATCCTATCCACTATGCTAGCACTGTACTACGCAGCGTTTTGGACGCAGCGGGAAGACGCTGCGTCCAAAACGCTGTGTACACTGATCATGTGCACGCACCCTAAAGGGGGCAAATTCCTGCACCTCACTGAGGGTGCCTCAATTCTGAGGGGGCACGCTTCTTTTGTCAGGCAGGCTGCCATTACATTCAATAAGCCCAGCAGAATTGTATTATCCAGGAGGAACAGGAACAATCATAATCATTTCATCTCCATTTGATGTGAATAATTACTCAGTATGAGTGGGCGACAAATGACTTAACCAGAAGTCCTCACTTGTGCGCAGTTCAAGAGTAGGAAACACAATCATTTCATTATTCTACAGGAAGTGAAGCCGGGACGGGCTCTCGGGGAGGTCAAGAGGACAGGGAGTGGGAATCCGGCAGATCCCAATGGGTACATTACTAAACAATGACGCTGTGGTGACCCCATCCTCCAGAAGGAATGTAATGTTCTCTGGGTACCCGACGCGCTCCACACCTTGTTACTGACCACCGGAACAATACACAGGACTGCGGATCTTACCGCAGCTTCTAATCAAATTTTCTATCTTAAAAGAATCTGGTTTAGAAACAGAGTTAACAAAGCAGCACTGAAGACAAGAGGAAAAATCAGTTATCCATGCAAAGCTTCTATAGCAGGGGTGCAAAGATGGCCGAATAAATGGGCTGCACATAAAAAAATAATAATAATTTGATAGGTAGCACAGTGGCTCAGCGGCCGGCACTGTGCTGCGCCTCAGCGGCCGGCACTGTAAGGCGGCTCAGCGGCCGGCACTAGTACGGTGGCTCAGCGGCCGGCACTGTACGGTGGCTCAGCGGCTGGCACTGTACGGTGGCTCAGCGGCTGGCACTGTACGTGCTCAGCGGCTGGCACTGCAGCCTTGCAGCGCTGGGGTCCTGGATTCAAATCCCACCAAGGACAACATCTGCAAGGAGTTTGTATGTTTTTCCCGTGTTTGCGTGGGTTTCCTCCCACACTCCAAAGACTGATAGGGAATGAAGATTGTGAGTGATGATCACGTCTGTAGAACACTGTGGAATTAATAGCGCTATATAAGTGAATAAAAAGAGATTACATTTTCAGTAATACCATATATTTTTCTATACAACGTCTTGAACCCTCTACATTCCATTTTTTGTGTCAATATCATGAAAAGCTGAATTTTGGCTGTATGATTTTGTTTCTTATTTTCTTTTTCTCTATATTATTCATGCTTCTTTATTTTGAGAATTATTTATTTTTTTAATTTTTTTTAATTCAGACTGTACCATTTACTTGCTTGCTCACGTACCCAATATCCTGCAGTAGTACTTCACTCCAGAGTTTTGGATCTGCCAGTTTTCCGGACCACCGGCGCAGGCTGCCACAAAGACAGTTCCTTGGTTTTGGATGGTCATGAAAACTACGGGCCACATGTGAATGCAGGGTGCAAAGAGGCTTAAAGAAGGAGCTGCTCCTCCCTCAATAACCATCTAGATACAGCTGTCACCAATGTCAGGGGTCGCTAAGGGGTTAAGAGGCTGTGACTGGTGTGAATGCCACCATGGTCATTTCAGTATGGTGTGAGCTGTGACATACAGCTGACATCCGCTGATGATGGTGCAAGCTATGATTGTGAGCGGATGCCATAAATCGCACCGTACTTACCATATGGCAGATTGCGGAAAGTCAAGGCAGATGTCAAGAAGGGGGTGAAAACGTACGACCCCTCTGCTTCAACAAGGGTTGTGCCAGGCTGTGGACACCAGACCCTGTATACCGCCTGTTACCAGCCAGAGCCTTTTCCGATTATTAGGCCTGGTGGGACTTCATGCTGCAACAATGACGTGGCAATGGGCTTGCTAATCAGTAGAGGAAGCCATGATGCCGACAGCTAAAAATCTCCCGCCAATGCTATGTCTCCATCGCCAATGCAAAGGAGGACCTATCCTTTGACATGTAGCAAAGCAAAAGCTACCAAAATCAACAACAGACAATAGTAGAGAACATTGGACAGTAGGATGCAGCTGCATTCACGATTACAGCTCTGAAGCATCGTATACTTGCTGCAATCTAATTACATTACTGCAGCCTTCAGAGATGCTGGAGATCTTCGCTGGGCTCCGCACATACATGTGGATTAAGCGGGATCACATGTGCCCTGTCATTGCATCCTAAACTCAGCAATAGCAGTAATGGTTTCAGGGGAATTTACAGACTAACTACCAAGTCCCAGCAGGGAAGAGACGAGGGATCTATTAATGAAACCTCTGCCTATTTTAAGAGCTCCATCACGCCATGATAAATGGTCTCAGCGGGCTATGGCTTCCTCGAATCTGGGAAGGAGCAGACAGTAATGTAACAGGACAGACTATTGAGTAAGTAAAGTGAGGCTTGTAATTAAACACACAACCCAAAAATGTGTCCAATATTTTATATATCTGGGGTGAGTGCCCGGGCAGAGTGCCCGCCTCACAGTGCCCATCACCAGCTGGCAGCGGGCACAGCCTCGGCTCCATATTAATGCTTCCATTATAGTTAGAATTCAGATTCCTCTAATGTAAAAGCTAAAATAAAAATAAAGAATGTGCCACTTCTCACACTTTCCCACGACTGGAGACTAAGTTTTATTACATCATACTCTGATATAAAAAGCATTTGTCCAAAGATCGTGTTGCTCCTTTTTACTAGGGAGCATTATATGGCTCATAAGTCTCCCTATGTCAGCATGGCAGTCTCCTAAAGAGAAACTATCATCCCAAAGTCATGTTATTGTGATATTTTTTTGCAACATTTTTTTCCCCACATGGAAATCTGTACGAAAGCCAAATAGAAATCTTGAATTTTTCACACTATTATACATTTTTTTTGTTTTACACTATCATCCTGTTTCAAGAAACAATACATTCCATCAGCCACAATGAACTGACTTTGACCCTATCGTTTGTATTGAAGCATCTAATGAGATCGTGCAAATGTCATTGTGAAGGGAGGTGGAGCAGGGGAGCTGTGAAATCCCCTATTGAGATTGGTGGATCCTGAGTAATCTACTCTGTATAGAGGTGTTAAGGCCCAGTCACACATAACGACGCACCAGCGATCACGATAATGTGCGTCGTTTTTCACATCGCTGGTGAGATGTCAAACAGGTATCTCACCAGTGATGTGAAAAACGACACACCAGCGATCCAGAATTATACTGAGGTCATTGGGAATTGTCACTCCATAGCGTAGCATTGAGATCGTTGGTCATTGTGCCTGTCAAACACAACGATGTAGCGCACCCAGCGGGAGACCAACGACGTAGAAATGATCCAGAGCGGTGTGTAATGATCAACGATCTCACAGCAGGGGCCAGATCGTTGGTGTGTGTCACACATAACGAGATCGCTGTTGCGTCACCAAATCTGTGACGCAACAGCGATCTCGTTGTGTGTGACAGGGCCTTTACTGGTCATTATAGCCCTGTCTCTGCTGATAAAGAGGTTACTAAAAACTCCCTAAAATGAGAAGTATGAGTCTTAAAAAGCCCTAGTGACCACTGTTAAAATTGCAAGACTACTTATTTTGTTTTAATAAAAATCATAAGGAAAAATAAAAAAAAAAACTATTGGGATCTATTGCAGGCGCACATTTGCCTTAGGCTGCCTTCACATTTGCGTCTTCTGCCGCAGCGTACGATGCGCATGCGTATCCGCAAGGCAAAACGCATGCAAGCGCACACAAACGTCGCGTTTTTTAAGCTCAATTACATACGCATTCCTTTGAAAAAACGTTGCGTTCACATGCGGATTTACCATACGCATGCGTTTATTGTCCGCATGCGTAACATTTTATTTAGCTATTTTCGTCCTTCCAGCACCCAAGGAACTCCCATTAGGAGTGGCAGTGGTGTGTCCGCATGCGTACCGAAAGCTGCTATGCGCAATGTCTTGCTGAAGCTTGCGTACCCGTAGGCTCCAATACGTTTATTATGCGCACGTGTGCACATGCGGATGCTTGCATATTTTTTATCCACCAAAAAAAGCAACATGTTGCGTCCCAAGGAGGCGGAATTTTTGAAAAATCGTGCGCATACGCGACCAAGCGCATACATAAGCAACGTAATTTGATGTTTGCAGATGAATGCGCATGCCATGTTAGAGATAGGTACGCAATACGCTTGCGTTTAGCAGACTTTTGATATGCAACATGCGCTGCTGAGCAAGACGCAAATGTGAAGGCAGCCTTGATCTAGATAAGATATCTACACCATTTGTTTCTCAGGTATGCCTGCTGTCCTGTGATAGATTCTGTGTTTTATTTGACCTCTTGTTTTGCAGCAAACAAAGAACAGAGAGGAGGATACAGCCCCCCACCCCAATGTGAGTGATTTCTGCTGTTCTCCTGAGCAGTGATGTGAATATGTGACATGAATATGGGGAGTGGACAGCAGAGAACTAAGTGGATCATTCACTGTGATTGACAGATGGAATGAATCTCGTTATTTTCAGTTAACTGAGGATAGGAGGGAAATACAAATAAAAGAAATACATCAATAGAGCGAGCTTAGAGAAAGGAATTAGAAAAAGATAGTTACATATGGATTTTTAGACCTGACAGATTCCCTTTAAGGAGAAACATTATCCCTAACACCCTCCTTGATAGGTTTTCCATTAGTCTCCTATTTCAAGGAAATGGAGGTTTTTTGTTTTTTAGGAGAAAACTCTGTTTTGGCTTTTAATTCAGCCAATCAGCGGCCACTGATCGGCCGCAGTCTTTCAGTGTTCTGCTAGGCCGCAACTCTATACAGGGGCAAATTTTAAAGGCTGCAGCGAGTCAGAGGCCGCTTCTCATGTCATGTGATTGTTGCTCCAACATTGGAAAAAGTGATTTGTTCTGGGAGGTAAAAACACGGGGGATTTATTAAGTAATGTGGTTGTCCTAAAAATGGATTGCCCCTTTAAGGTTGTGATAATAATGTGGGTTGTGTGTGTGGTTTTGATAGTTTGGAGTTATTTTTTTAAGCCATTCTTGCAAAAATCCATTACAAAACTTCAAAAGAGTAGCAATAAATCACAAAAAAAAAAATCTGATACAGTACTCAACGCACTGGGCCAATCATAAATGGCTAATGAAATTGGTTGTGACCTATATCAAAGCAGATATAGGCTGCCCCTTTCCTAATCTTGCAGACTTTCAATCGTCACCTGTAGAAAAAGGTGGAGTTTAGCAAACATGATTGTGTTTATTGTTCTTCTGTAGTTGACAAACCATGGGGGAGGGGGGAGGCTCCTGCTGCAGCCAGTTGTCTCACAGCCCAAAACACGCTTAAAAAGAGGAAAATAGTTACTCGGATACAGTCATAGAGAATAATTCTTTCTACATTCCTCACTTTTTTCTAAGTGTAATGTAAACAGAATAAGATCAAGAGGAGATCGAGGGAGGGGAATGTTACTATTTTTTACTATGGGTATTTTGCATCTTGAGTTTACAATTACTACTTAAAAGTTACTTCAGAAAGAATGCCGAATTTAAAGGGAAACGGTCACCTGGTTTTTGCCATTCAATCTGACATCAGCATAATGTTGAGATAGAGACCCTGATTTCACTGATGTGTCAGTTACTGAGGTGATTGCTGTCATTTTGATAAAATTACTGTTTTCACTGCTTCAGATTGAGCAGTAAATGAATGTGCTGGGCTACATGAGTATTCCTCTAATGATAATCTCCAGCTGATTAAACTGTGATTTGATCAAAACTACACTGAGCAGCCCTGTAAGTGATACATCGCTGGAATCAGGGTCTTGGTCTCTACATTATGCTGATGTCAAAAACCTGGCAACAGAGTCCTTTAAGAATCCACAGCAGAGGCAGGATGCATACCTTAAGGCCCCGTCACACAGGGCAACATCGCCACCAATTACATAGGCGACGTAGGGGCTGGCCTATCAGCGGCGACATCGCCCTTACGTCACCTCATCTAAAGGGGCGATGTCGGCGCCGCCGGGAGATTGCCTGGTTTCAGAGCAGTGCTCTGAATACAGGTGAACGACCTGGGGCGATCTGCACACATCGCCCCATGTAACCGGCTGCCGGCGACCTGTCAGGCGATGGGAGCTCCTGCATCGCCGCGCTGGGGTTTTCAGACACCCCGGCGCGATGCCTGCCTGACAGCTCGCCTGTGCGGTGCTGGAGATGTCGCCCCGTGTAAATGGGGACGGCGATGCTGGCGGGGCGCCAAAAACGTGCGCGCCCCCGCCAGTCGCCGCCAACATCCCCAGCCCCGTCCCAGGTGTGATGGGGCCTTTATTAAGCCCTCCCTTATTACAAATGATAAACTAGCAATTCCCCAATGTACATTTATTGTCAGATTAAGTAGCAGGGCTGTGGAATCTGAGTCCTTTTTGGTGGAGTCGGATTCAGGGAAATTGAGGAGTCGGAGTCTAAGTCGGATGTTTGGCTTACCGACCTCACAGCTCTGTAAAGCAGACTGTGATCCTGCCCCATTCATCCTATTCTCACCGGCTGACCCTCTGATTTCAGATTGTAGGCCCCATAGGACCTGCCAGACAGATGCTCAGCGCCTGGCATCAGGGCAAACAAGGATCCAGTAGGATTTTTTTTTTACATTAAATCCTGTTCTTTCTTTTGAATGAAGCCGTTCATTTATATAAGTGCAAGTTCAGCAAAAGAATCCAAAAAAAAAAAAAATATGACACTATATGAGCTGCCATAAGCCGTAAACCTTATGTAACGTTTCTTTTGCCAACAATATACATTGGAAACTTTGCTCAGTTCGTGTTCGGAAAGTATTTCTTAAGTAAACCGAAACGTGAAAGGTCCTCTTCAAATATCCTGCTGGCACCGAGACTCGACTCCTGCGTCCTTTATTATTACGTCCAATGAGACGGCTGGCCGCAGTATGGAAAAACGGGGCTGGGCGAAACTATCCGCCATTTAACCCCACCTGTGTAAGCCATCAGTCCTCTAATATGAGGAGTACACAAAGGTCGCCGGCTACAAAACTTTCCTGCCTTTTCTTCTCACACCTCCCACTACTAATACACAGTCATCTGGCAATAACATTACAGCCGAAAGAGCCGAACTCAGAGGCTTGCTACTTTTATTGAGAATACGATGGGTTAAGCCATATGATACCCTATAAAAGGGAGACAATACAACCCTGTAATACAAGAAGCCCGAGACTAAGATTCAGAGAAAAGCTAATACTAATGCAATACACACAGTGAGTGGCACAGACATCTGCACTGTCTGCAGATCAGGCCCACATTAAAGGGATTGTCCACCCTTCGGAACAATTATATATTTTTATTTAACTGCATGTATTTGAGACTAAAAATTATTTTTGCAATTGGGTTTTATTAAAAATACTGCACCAGTTGACTTCCACAGGCTCTTTTGTTCCCAGAACATTCAACTTTGATGTGGTCAGTGGTCGTAACTCCGCCTAGAGGAGGTCAAAAAAACACAACTGTACCACCAGACTAAGAATGAGCTCACTGAAGGATTCTCCATTAACTAATTCAGCAATTATAAGTGTAACATAAGACAGCAGCATTTTGCACAAACCCAATAAGTAAAATTATTTTATGCCTCAAACTCATGCATCATGAATGTCCAAAATATGGACAGTCCCTTTAATCAGGCTCTTTAAAGTTGGATGATAAATAATAACAAAATACTAATAAATAACTTAAAATAAAAAATGCAATACAAAAATTATTTGAAGCGGTCATTTGAAACAAAAAAGCAAAAAAGCCCCTCGATGCAGCGGTCGTGTTAATGTGGCGAAATAGGGGACTTTATTCCGGGTGCCAGTGGTCAGCCCCTCACATAGCTATATTACCACCTATGCCGTAGGTCGTAAAGGAGTTGCAAAAAAGTGGATGTTTTCTTACAAAAACAGCGCCACACCAGACTACAGGTTGTGAGCGTATTGCAGTCTAGTCCTATTGACTACAACAGAGCTGAGCTGCATGGATACAATCACTGTACAGGAGTGACGCTATTTAAGAAAAAGAACAACGCAACTTTTTTTGGACAATTATTTTAATGACCAGACTAGCCCTATAGGAAAAAATAACTAAACTAGGCAGGCTTGTTATATCAGAAAGTCTAGGAAATCAACCATGTAGACAACCATGGTACAGTGCACATACACTGTGTATACTGACTGCTCTTACACATTAACACACCTTTGAGCCAACATGTGATTTCAGGTCTCTGCGATACCCAAATTCAGTTAATACGTGGCATGAAATAGGTGTTGCTGGAAGGGTTAATACCCTATAACCAATAGCTTTGATGCAACGCTGGACTTGCTGGTACAAGAAGGGTTAAAGCCGCCACCATCCCTGGGATTGCAAGGCTGTGCTTACATATTAAAGGGAGGAAAGAAGAGGAAAAACCAGCTGAACTTGCAGCGGACTGGGCGGCACTCACTAAAATATCAGATTTTAAGTCGGGCTCATGGAGTGTAAACAGTCACCAGTGGGAGGAAAGCAGAGGTGAGGGGAAGGTTACAAAAATACATATACACATAGCGCTCCTGACTCCTCCTAGCACCTGAGAGAAGACGGCCTCCTGTCCCAAGGTCACCTCGCTAAATCTGTTGAACCTGCCCCATCACACTAGGGGGAACAGAATTTACACAATCCCATAATAGAAATGGCCAACTTTACCAGGTCAAAGTGGCAATGGTGCCCAGTTGCTTGAGTATTGCTGCAGTTTTCAATGACAACCACTATTGATTTTCTGTTTTTTTTTTTTCTTCCAGAAACAGTGCCACCCTCATCTACAGGCCATGTCTGGTACTGCAGCTCAGCTCACAAAAATTGCTTGCATAGCCAGCAGAAGGGGACACATCACTGTGATAGCACTACTACCCCCCTTTACGTTGATACCAACTAACCCAGTGTTGCCAACATTTCTGACCATGACAACCACATTCAGCTCAGAAAGGGTCAAAAAGCACATCCAAATCACCCTGTGTAATGAAATAGTATAACATTTATAGCCCTTCACACAGGCAGTATATTTACATCCAGGGGTTCTCACCTTATCCCCGTTTAATATTCTGCCATCAGTATCAAGCACTCCCACCACACAGGCACATCCAGCTCCAAGTACCTCTGGCAGCTAGTATCTCTCCCTCCATGTCCAACTTACCATACTTAACGGGTTGTCCAGGCTCAAGTCTGCAGTCACTATACGATTGCAGACTTGTAAATCCTCACTGAATGCACAGTGTGCACTGTCAGGATCCTCCAGTGCCTGTTATGTGAGGGGCAGGTGCATGACTGCAGTCACATGCAGACTAGACGTGTGCAGGTTCTCTCAATACAAATGAATTAAGGGATGCTGAACACGTCTAGTCGGAATGTGGCCAGAAGAATATGCAAACTAGTGGTCACATGACCGCCCATTTTTGGCATCTGAGAATCCTGACAGTGCGCACTGTACATGCTTTGAGTATTTATAAGTCTGCAGACACATAGAATGACTGCAGACTTGAACCCCAAGCCTGGAGATCCCTTTAATTTAACTCTAAACCCCTAACACCAGTTTATTGCTTTCAGCCAGCTTTTAAAACCTTTTCCTAATGTACCAAGCTCACAGGTAGCTGTGACATTACGGGTAGTAAGTGTGTAAAATGCCAAATCAAAAGGTACTAGGCTCAAGTGGCAGAGCCCTTCCCTCCCGATTGAGATTATGACCATGTTCACACTTACTACAATGAGTGCAATGGCAGCTGTGCAAGTTTAGCATCTTAGTTGTAATGACCTGGAATGGATAAATCATGGTCACCCCATTCTGTGGAGGTTCATCGTCAGCCCGTTACATGTGTGTCCATATAAAGGTGTCGCATTGTTTACACGGTCTCCTATTCCCGTACTGATATCTACTAAACTCTCGGGGGGACGGAGTTTTTGCAATTTGTCCCTAAAGGCAGAGATTTAATAAAAACACTCAAATACCTTAGATAGATATTCTGGGTGTTGCAGACATTCCACGCGCTCATTTCCATGCAGGTGGAAAGTTTGCAGATTGTCCTCTACTGGGAAATGTCTTTTGGTCGAGGAAAGGAGTGAAACTGACTGTATTATAGAGGAGAGGAGATCTAGGGAGGAATCTGAAGTGTGTTGTGACAGGGATCTGTCCGATATCATCTGTTTACCGTACAGCAACGTCCTGGAGAAAACCGGCGGCGAGAACGTCCACCGGCAGCGGTACGCCACCGGCAGCGGTACGTCCACCAGAGTCACAGGCAACATGTCAAAGGCTTGTAATGGAAAAAAATAAATAAAAATCTGCCCAGATGCAAAAAATTGTAATGACCCAGCTGGCACAGTCTAAGGATATCACCCAGCTTTCCCAAACTCCTGCAGAAGCTAGTAAGGCTCGGATTTGCAAAGCTCCTAATCTCTGCAGCCATCGTCCTCATATCCGGAGCTTTAACATGGCTCTCATGAGATGATCCCTGGTCTTGGCAGGAGGTTCCCGCATCAGCTTTGTGCACCCTGGATATATGTTAGCAGCCCGGTTCAGAAGCAAACTGGCAGTGAAAGGGTGGCCAAACAGCAGGAGGTGGAGGCACCTACACACCCAAAATTACATCCTGCAGGAACCAAGGGAGAATGAGCACAGTGCGGTCATGTGGAGTCAGGAGGCCAACAACCTACATGCTCCAAAACACGCTGCAGTATAAAGCAAGGGCCAAAGTGATGCACATAAATACACTGACCCATTTAATGTAGCATATCTGTTTTTTTTACTTAAATGCACGTAATGGAGATTAAATTTATTTAGACAACTTGGTTCCATTAAAGTAGTTACACTATTTGGCTTTTACAGGCTCTTTGTCTCCTGCAAATTTCCACGTCATTAATCAACTGAGAGGAGCTCAGAAAAAGACAGACGAGAGCTAAAGGGGTGGTCCACTACGTGGACATCCCCTTCTCATTCACCATGTTTGCCCTCATTAAGATAAAAACACATACTCACCTCTGGTGGTGGCACAGATGCAGCAGGGTCAACACTCGCCATCCGGGACTCACGTGACATTATGTCACATGAGGTCTGTGCCCCAACCCGCCACCCCTGAACAAATCAAACATCAAGAGGAAGTCATCGATGCAGCTGCCGCTCATTTCCTCTTAGCACTTAACATATCTGAAGGTGGCAAGGGCGAAGCGGATTCTGGTTGGCATAGGGCTCACATGCTACATGCTATGTGACATGCTATGTGAGCCCTATGCGAGTGCCAACACCGCTGGAACAGTGGCAACACCAGAGGTGAGTATAGTTGCTATTTTAACATGAGAAACCATGCTGCTTCAGAGGGTGTTGTCCGACAAGTGGATGACCCCTTTGAGAACGCCCCATTGGACTGTTCTAGTGGGCTAACTTGTACATAATTGACTGATTCTGCAACCACTAATAAACAGTGCAACACAGAGGCTACAGAAGTTTGATCCATATGCTTGCATTTTTTGTTAAAGTCTATATACGAATTTCTATGGCCTAGACTGGCATACGTCAGGTGTGTACGTGGAGCAAATACCCCAGACATCTGATGGAAAGTTAAAGGGAACCTGTCACCAGAATTTTGCAACCTAATCTGAGAGTAGCATAATATAGGACCCAAGATCATGATTTAGGTGATGAGTCACTTACAGGGCTGCTGAGTGTAGCTTTGATAAAATCACTGTTTAATCAGCTGGAGATTATCATTTGAGGACTACTTAGCTGCCAGGTAGTCCAGCATATCACAAACTGCTAAATCTGCAGCAGAGAAAACACTAATTTTATCAAAATGACAGCAAGCAGCTCAGTAAGTGACACATCGCTGGATTCAGGGTCTCTATCTCTACATTATGCTTCTCTAAGATGGGATGGCAAAAACATGGTGACAGGTTCCCTGTAAGAAATGATATGAACAGATCTTTACGGCCCCCGTACACATTAGGTTGGCCGACACCACCGATTTCAGAGGATCATCTAATGCGTATGGGGCTCGGACGTCTGATCCCGGACAGGTTCCCACATATGGGTAAGGTGGCTGTAATGCTCTTGCCTGACCCTTTTGCTCGGCAGGGAGATAAACCAATGATTCCGGCCACGGTTCTCACTGAGGACACTGAGAAGAGAGTTCATGTGTATTGGGGCGTCGGAAAAGGCGGCCATTTGGCCAACAGCCATGTGATGTGTGTGGTCAATTGGAGCTGCATAGTCCACTAAGAATTGACAAAATTACCTAAATTAGCTATATGGTCCCCAACTGGGACTTCTTTTTGGGTTGGGACGACTACCCTATAATATAGCATCAGTCATGCCAGGTGATTTTGGAGTGTCCAAATTTTGAGTCCCCCTTTCTTGACCCCATCCATCGCAGCCTGCCTTATTAATCTGATGTTTGTAGGACTAGACAATCCCACAACTCGGCAGCCATCGCAACGCTCTGCGGTTCTTTTATAGTCTCCCCCATCAGGATACAAATATAATCTCAATTATAGGTCCCCGCCACCCAGCGAGAAGCCTTTCTGGACAGCCTGTAATGTTGTATATAATGAACAGAGCGGAGCACTATATAAGTCAGTTCATGCGCAGCTGCCAGAGGGAGGAGCGCAGCGCGGCTCGGTGCAATAAAAACAAGCGCTTTGAAATACTGTCTTGAAAGAGAGACACAGGGATTAGGGGACAAAGAGCTATTAATGTAGCATATGAAACCCTGTCACCGTGATCGGAGGGGGGGGGCGACTAGTGCGGATCATAAAAAAGTGCGAGTCCTTTCAAACCCATCCATGTTATTTGAGGCCCTTCTTGGAAAGCGCAGAGTCGGGACCGTCAAGACAAAGCTTCATTGTGAGGGGCTTGTGGGGGAAGGAAGTAGATCGGTGTCAAATAATTGACTGTTTGACAAACCCTTTTCTTGCAGTGGAAATGACTGTAGTCCCAAAGCAAACAGAAAATAAGAACGCCGGGACGAACGTTGCGGATTGGGCAAGTGTAAACTTTTTTTTGTCCCTTTTGCAAGCAAAAAAATAGTTTCTCGTTCAGGAGATTTTCCATCTTCGCCTCAAGGAAGTTTTACTATAAATGGTGCTGGCCATCAAAGTATCTTTTCCCGTTACCCAAGCCGCGTCACCCATCATGCAAAAAATCGAGTCTTGGGCAAAAAAAAAAATAAAAATATAATAAAAATATTAATCTCTTCTTTTATCCTCCTTTGATCCTATTTGGTCACAATCAAAATCTAAGAAATAAATAAAGTAATCTTCTGTGTGTCTTAGGAATGCAGGCATGACCCCCTCCTCCTCCTCACTGTCGTGTGTCTGCATGTACAGTGTGACAGGTGGCTGCAGCAGGATCCTCCCCCCCATGTCCTACCTGCTTGTAGGCCCCTTTACCAAGCCCCACCAGATCAACAAGTCCTTGTGTAATAATGGAGCTGATCAGCAGGAGACTAATGGGGCATTTCCGTAATGGGAATGCGATCCCTACGGCAATCATATATAATCATGTTATCCATAGCACATCTGCTTTTTTTGTTGATATAAACAATGTGATCACCCATTCTTTCCCCCGTGCCAATAAAAAAAACAAAACCCACACAGCTCATTTTTAGGATACCCGACCCCTACCTTCCTTCCCCAGAATACAGAGTGAACAGAGCCTTACATCAAGGACCAAAAAAAGGACTCCAGCAGCACCAACGACATGGGGTAAACGGCCGCTGTTGGGGCGACCTATTCAGTAGTGCTGCAGATAAAGGAGGTGCCAGATCAGCACTCAGTCAGCCAGTTGTATACTTACTAGGGGAGATCCGCGCAGCCGGATGGGTCCAGGATCAGGGAGCAGCTCTTTTCCTTCAGCTGCCATTCACACTGAGGGTTCACCATGTGCTTCATCTATAATTTTTATTTAATTTACATAAATAAAAAAAAAAATTGCCATCTAAGCTGAACCCATCATAATATAGAGACAGAGATCTTGATTCCAGCGATGTGTTACTTACCGTATATACTCGTGTATAAGCCGACCCGTGTATAAGCCGACCCCCCTACTTTTGCCCCCAAAACCTGGGAAAACCTATTGACTCGTGTATAAGCCGAGGGTGGACCCCAGCACAGGTATACAGCCCCCAGCAGTGTAGTATACAGCAGCCTCCCCAGTGGTAATATACAGCAGTCTCCCCCTGTGGTAGTATACAGCAGTCTCCCCCTGTGGTAGTATACAGCAGTCTCCCCCTGTGGTAGTATACAGCAGTCTCCCCCTGTGGTAGTATACAGCAGTCTACCCCTGTGGTAGTATACAGCAGTCTACCCCTGTGGTAGTATACAGCAGTCTACCCCTGCGGTAGTATACAGCAGTCTCCCTCTGCGGTAGTATACAGCAGCCTCCCCCTGTGGTAGTAAACAGCAGCCTCCCCCTGTGGTAGTATACAGCAGTCTCCCCCTGTGGTAGTATACATCAGCCTTCCCCTGTGGTAGTATACAGCAGCCTCCCCCTGTGGTAGTATACAGCAGTCTCCCCCTGTGGTAGTATACAGCAGTCTCCCCCTGTGGTAGTATACAGCAGTCTACCCCTGTGGTAGTATACAGCAGTCTACCCCTGTGGTAGTATACAGCAGTCTACCCCTGCGGTAGTATACAGCAGTCTCCCTCTGCGGTAGTATACAGCAGCCTCCCCTGTGGTAGTAAACAGCAGCCTCCCCCTGTGGTAGTATACAGCAGTCTCCCCCTGTGGTAGTATACATCAGCCTTCCCCTGTGGTAGTATACAGCAGCCTCCCCCTGTGGTAGTATATAGCAGTCTCCCCCTGTGGTAGTATACAGCAGTCTACCCCTGTGGTAGTAAACAGCAGTCTCCCTCTGCGGTAGTATACAGCAGCCTCCCCCTGCGGTAGTAAACAGCAGCCTCCCCCTGTGGTAGTATACAGCAGTCTCCCCCTGTGGTAGTATACAGCAGCCTTCCCCTGTGGTAGTATACAGCAGCCTCCCCCTGTGGTAGTATACAGCAGCCTCCCCCTGTGGTAGTATACAGCAGCCTCCCCCTGTGGTAGTATACAGCAGCCTCCCCCTGTGGTAGTATACAGCAGCCTCCCCAGTGGTAGTATACAGCAGCCTCCCCTGTGGTAGTATACAGCAGCCTCCCCAGTGGTAGTATACAGCAGCCTCCCCCTGTGGTAGTATACAGCAGCCTCCCCCTGTGGTAGTATACAGCAGCCTCCCCAGTGGTAGTATACAGCAGCCTCCCCAGTGGTAGTATACAGCAGCCTCCCCAGTGGTAGTATACAGCAGCCTCCCCTGTGGTAGTATACAGCAGCCTCCCTAGTGGTTTATACAGGCCCCCTGCTCTCCCCCCCCCATGGTATATACAGACCCCCGCTCCCCCCCCCCGATGTATATACAGACCCCCGCTCCCCCCCTCGTGGTATATACAGGCCCCCACTCCCCCCAGTAGTATATACAGGCCCCCACTCCCCCCAGTAGTATATACAGGCCCCCACTCCCCCCCTCGTGGTATATACATGCCCCCACTCCCCCAGTAGTATATACAGGCCCCCCGCAGTAAATACAGGCCCCCCCGCTCCCCCCCTCGTGGTATATACAGGCCCCCACTCCCCCAGTAGTATATACAGGCCCCCCGCGGTAAATACAGGCCCCCCCGCTCCCCCCCTCGTGGTATATACATGCCCCCACTCCCCCAGTAGTATATACAGGCCCCCCGCAGAAAATACAGGCCCCCCCGCTCCCCCCCTCGTGGTATATACAGGCCCCCACTCCCCCAGTAGTATATACAGGCCCCCCGCGGTAAATACAGGCCCCCCCCGCTCCCCCCCTCGTGGTATATACAGGCCCCCACTCCCCCAGTAGTATATACAGGCCCCCCGCGGTAAATACAGGCCCCCCCCGTTTCCCCCCCGTGGTATATACATGCCCCCGGTAGATGCCGCACACCTGTAAAAGAATCGCTTTCATACTTACCCTCCTCACTGCCATCGCGCGTCCTCCATCCAGTCTCCTTCCTGCTTCTACCCGGTCATGTGACCGCGCAGAAACAATGACGTCATTGTGGATGCGCCGGCCGCCTGGTAGAAGCGGGAATGAGACCGGAGGAGCGCGATGACAGTGAGGAGGGTAAGTATGAAAGCGATTCTTTTACAGGTGTGCGGCATCTACCGGGGCATGTATATATTCCACGGGGGGAAACGGGGGGGGCCTGTATTTACCGCGGGGGGCCTGTATATACTACTGGGGGAGTGGGGGCCTGTATATTCCACGAGGGGGGGACGGGGGTCTTTATATACAACGGGGGAGAGCGGGGATCTGTATATACCACGGGGGGGGAGCGGGGCCTGTATTTACCACGGGGGGGGAGCGGGGGCCTGTATTTACCACGGCGGGGGGAGGGCAATGTAATATGCACAGCTCCCCCTGCCGCTGATGGACAGGGGATGCAGTGCATATTGCATTGCACTAATGAGCGGCCCCACGTGACCGGGCGCTCATATTACAGCCTCCCCCCGCCTGCTCCAGCCCCCGGACACCGGCCCCCCCACACACTCAGCCGTATAGTGACTCGTGTATAAGCCGAGGGGGGGACTTTTTCAGCACATTTTTTGTGCTGAAAAACTCGGCTTATACACGAGTATATACGGTACTGGAGTTTGGCTGAGGTTTTGTTAACTTAAAAATCACTGAAGGACTAGTTGTCTTGTGCTATGTAGTCCTCCATATTTGTAACCCCGCCCACACCACTGATTGGTGGCTGTGTACTGGCAGAAAGCCAATCAGTGGTGTGGGGGGGGGGTTATACAGAGCTCAGCATTTAGAACTGGCAGATCTACAGTAGATAAAATGTATCAAAGCTGCATATCACTGGAATCAGGGTCTCTGCCCCTACATTATGCTGCGATCAGATAAGGGAGCAAAAACCTGCTGACGGATTCCCTTTAAAGTCGCCTTATGCCACATCAAGTATTATACACATATATGTATGTCAGTACAGCTGGGAGAGCATGCTGGGAATTAGTTAAGAAAGAAGGTAAAACCTGTATCAGGAATGTTTCCTGAAACCCAATGAACAGAAAGGGCACCAAGATATCATTTTTTTGTAAATACATAATAGGCTTATACGCCGGATGATAAAGGACAGGAAGGTCATATCACTTGCAGATTTACATGCATCAATGGTGCATTGTGCATCCATTACTCTTCAGGGGGCTCATGAAACAATATAATCACCAGCTCTCCTATATGATATTTTCCTGTATTCTGATGATCGGATGTTTATCTTCCTCCCTGTAAAGTCCTAGGGAATAGACCAGCTCCAGGTAAAAAAGGAATATTGGTCTTTGGAGGTCATCGCAATAGCGCCCCAGGTGGCCAAATAAGCATCCAGTAATAAAAATATCACTGTCAGAGAGGCAGGAATTCACTAGAGACGTGCGATTCTCATGGTCCTCACCCATGGGAGCACTTAAAGGGGATGGTTCACTTTTGTAAAGTATATTAAAATCTGGATGAGATATGAAATATTTTACCTTGTACTGTTAAAGAGTCATATCCTAATGCTAACTAGTCTTATTTTGCAGGCACCCACTGAAGGCTCCCCTAAACATTTTACACTATATTCAGCCAATATTGGCGGATTTCTTGGGGGCTCCCAACCCCAATCCTGACAGATCATGCAAGAGGAGAGGGGGGCCCAGCCCGCAAGAGGCGAGGGGGGCCCGGGCCGCAAGAGGAGAGGGGGGCCCGGGCCGCAAGAGGAGAGGGGGGCCCGGGCCGCAAGAGGAGAGGGGGGCCCGGGCCGCAAGAGGAGAGGGGGTCCGGCATACTGGATTTCCAATGGCCAATACTTTTGTACACCGGTAGATAAGCCGCCGTAGAGCATTCTGGCATCAGTTTTCTTAGGGGTCGCAGGAGCTGTTGGTCGAGCCGGTCATTCAACCACCAGCTTTATAATGTGAATGGGGGGGGGGGGAGGGGAGAGAAGGAGAGGCTAACGAAAAAGTCAGCAACCTACTGGCAAACACACCCGTGATAGATGGGCTGAGCAATCTGCATCACTAAGCTAGATTAATGTGGTTGTCCACGGCTACAATATTGATTATCTATCAGGCTAGGTCATCAATAATTTATCGATGGATAGGTGTCTAACACCTGACACCCCCATTGATCAGCAGTTACCTAGTAACCAGAAGTACACTGTATGTGGACCCTGTGGTCATTCTTAACTTCTCCAAGTTAACCTCCATTTTTACAGGGAATCTGTCTGCAAGTTTTTGCTATGTAAGCTGAGAACAGCATGCTGTAGGGGTTAAAAAACAAACAAACTATGCCTCTCTTATTAGGCTGTGTGCTATTGTTTACGTAAAGTAAGGCTTTATCACCTAGTGATTACCACTAAAGCACTATGTCACATGCACTGCAGTTCAACACGCCCCTGGCTGTGATTGACACCTCACAGTCAACTCACAATCTATATACAGAGCCTGGTGTGGGGCGGGGAAGCTTTCCCAGCTCTGCTGTGTTGCTAAAACTAAATGCTTTGTGTCAGGACGCTTTACTCAGTAATCCAGGTTAAACATAGTTGGATCAGGGTTTCTTTGCCAACAATATCCTGCTCTCAGATGAGATGGCAAAAACCTGCTGACAGATTGCCTTAAAAAAAAATTCACTTCAGCAGACCGTGCTCCAACCAGACCCTAAACCAGCAGTGGTTACTGGGAGATACAAAGCTGGAGCTAAGCAACAAGCGTGAAACAATTAGAACTTAGCAAAACGATTCACAGGAATTAGATAAAGCAGCCACTTCCATAGTCCTTACCACCTACCACTGGCCGGCATCCCTGGTTCCTAGGGCTGTGGAGTCAGAGGTCATTTTGGGTGGAGTCGCAATCAACGAGATTGAGGAGTTGGACTGAGTCGGATGTTTGGCTTTACTGACTCTACAGCCCTGTGGGCTCCTCTTCTGGCCAGTGGGCCCAATGCAACATCATGCATGCCGCACTCCTTAAAAGCGGTAGTGTAGATGCCTTCAGGTAGGATATTTGCAGGGACTAGAACTACTGTGGCCACTGGATCAGGATCTTGTGAATCTCATATTTTCCGTATGAAAAACATTTCTCCAAAGGCTGGTTTCACATCACGATTTGTGACTGTCCGTGGGATCCGTGTTTTGGGAGGATCCCCACAGACAGTCACGGATCCCAGGGATCCCTGCAATTGGATGGCAAATAGCCATCTGTATCCGATCCGATGCAGGATCCGTGTGGATCCTGTTATCCCTGCCTGTCCCCATCTGCCCCTGCATCTTCTCTATATCTCCCTGCCTGTCCCTCTTCTATCTATGACCCCCCCCCCCGCTCCTCCGTCCTCTTCTGACATCTCTGTCACCAGTATATATTGGCAAGCTCCATGAAATAATATTATGCCAATATATAAAAGACTGATGGTGTCCATAAGGACACTCATGTCTTTCGTCTGGTGTATAGGGGGCCTATGGACACATATGGATAATGATCCAGTAATTGTTTTTGAGAAATGGGTAAAATTATCCTAAAATTTACAATAACACAGCTTACAGATAACTCCTTCTAAGGAAAATATTAAAGGGAAACTGTCAGGTGGTTTATGGACTCCTCAGCAGCTTCATAGTCCTATTCTAATCATCCCATGTCTGAGCTCATAGTGTAATGTTAAAGGTGAAAAAAAGCATTTATACACTTACATTTTCTTATGTAAATGAAACAGTGACTACACCTTGAAGGATGTAGTCAGTCTGGCAGGTTAATAGTTAACATTTCAGCCGAATTTCAGAACATGCTGCGGGACCTGTGTGATGTCACGATCATGTGACTACAATAGGCGGAGATCAGGCTTCATAGAATAGAATGATTTTGCTTACTTAGCTCCACCCACTATGGTCACATGATCGGGACATCACACAGGTCCTTTATACAGAGAAGTTGGAAATGAGTTAATTAACCTGCCAGAGTGACTGTTCTCCAAGGTGTAGTCACTGCCTCATTTACAAAAGAAAATGTAAGTGTATAAATGTTTTTTTTTCACCTTTAACATTACACTATGAGCTCAGACAGGGATGATCAGAATAGTACTATGAAGGTGCAGATGGTGATAGCTGGAGGGGCATACACCAGCTGATAGGTTCCCTTTAAGACTGGGCATACTGAAATCCAACATGTACAATCCCTCTCAGTGCCAACATCTGAGTCAGCCATTTTTTTTCTTACTATATATGACCAGCATTGGGCTAGTATATGTAATTGCAGGGGTGAAGTATTGTGGACATGTGTAGGAATCCAGGGTCACTTATAATGGGCCAATCCTGGACAAGGACGATGAGATCTGTAGATGAATTTATGACCTGGAAGTTGACATAAGTAGAGGCTTAGGCGTTCCGCTCAGCGATAAACCCCTACGGTAATATATCGGGGTCCACCGTCTTGTCCTCCAGCAGCAGAATGTAAAATCTCCATTAATGGCTTTACACTCGCTCCTCTCAACAGCTACCCAATCTTACAAAAAAAAAAATCCTTTAATCTAAACAGTGGATTACCGAATCCATCTAAAGCCGGCCCGCCGAGCCTAAAACACAGAACGCCGCTTTGATTCTACAGATTTCACCAAAATAAATAAAACAGATTATTTTCCTTTGCACATTAGAGAAATTGGCTCGTCAGCGCGAAGGAAAAAGAAAAAAAATACTTTAAAAAGAATAAAAAAAACACAAAACACTAAAGAGATTTAATAAGTGGAACTGGAAAATGTGACTGTTCTCCATCCCCCGTATTTATTAGGATTTTCTTCAGAATGAGAGAGAGCTCAGCCTCCTCCAGTGGAAACTGTAATTACTGATTAACAACCTGGTGAACGGGCGTTTAATGCTCAAGGAGAAAAAGCAGCAATTAGAAGGGTCAGATAACGTTATAAACGCCGATCTGGAGAGGGGACACGCCACCCATCCCATTGAAGAACAAAAAAATATTTAAAAAAAAGGAAAGGATAAGGGAATAACTGCACCAAGCTTAGGGGCTGTTTCAGATTAGCATCCCAAAAACAGTGCAAATATGCCTAAAAACCGCAGAAAAAAGGTGATAAAACAATCACGTTCAGCTTTATGTGATGTTCACACAAAGTACTAATGTGCTAGAAAAGAGGGAACATCCCAAAGACTAGAGAAGACAATCTCTGGCCTTAGTGCTGATACTACTACATAACCACATGACCACTTAGGCAGGTGATTGGCTGCAGTGGTCACATAGATGGACGGCTCACAACCACTGAAGCAAGAGATTGGCTGCAGTGTTCATGTGCTGTACAGCACAACCAATGAGTCCAGTGATTGGCTGCAGTGTTCATGTGGCTGTACAGCACAACCAATGAGTCCAGAGATTGGCTGCAGTGTTCATGTGGCTGTACAGCACAACCAATGAGTCCAGTGATTGGCTGCAGTGTTCATGTGGCTGTACAGCACAACCAATGAGTCCAGTGATTGGCTGCAGTGGTCTTGATGATGTAGAGCACAACCAATGAAGTCCAGTGATCGGCTGCAGTGGTCTTGATGATGTACAGCACATGAGCACTGCAGCTAATGTTTAGCCACAGAGGTCACTTACATGCATGGTACAAGAACCTAGTGATTGGCTACAATGGCCACATGGATGCAAAGTACATAAGTACTGAGGCCAGTGATTGGCCGCAGTGGTCATATAGATATAGAGCACATGACTGCTGAGACCAGTGTTTGGCTGCAGTAGTCACTTGGAGGAATGGTACATCAGTACTGAGGTTGGTGACTGGCTGCAGTAGTCACAAAAATGTAAAGCACATGACCACTTAGGCCAATGCTTGGCTGCAGTGGTCACATGAATGTTAAATACATAAGCACTGAGGCCAATAATTGATGACTGCACCAGCCATATGGTACATGAGTACAGAGGTAAGTGATTGGCTGCTGTAGTCAGATGAATGTAGACCACATGACTACTAAGGCCAGTGATTGGCTGCAGCGATCACATGAAGAAACAGCACATGGTTACTGAGGTTTGTGACTGGCTGCGGTAGTGACATGAATGTAAAGCACTTGATCACTTAGGCCATTGGTTGGCTGTAATGTTAATGTGGGTGTATGGCACACGCCCAGTTAGGCCAGCACATGACCACTGAGACTAGTAATTGGATGCAATGGGCACGTGGATGTCAAACATTTCACTGCTCCATATAAATGAAGAACGATTGGCAAGCACTGCTGCAGCATAGGTGCTGGAGCAATAGGGGGTTTAAAAAACCTGAACCAGTTTGGTTTTTGTTTTCCTTTTCACTGCAGGATGTTCCTGTACCGGGAATGCTCCAGCACAGACATCAAACACTACAACGATACATACAATGTAAACGGCAAACAACTAGGAAGTCAATGAATGATTAGACACTTCTATCAGGTCCACATTTTTTTATCCACGTGGTCATGTGCTGGAAGCATTTTCCAGCATAGAGGAGTAATTTACATAAAGGATTTGCAAAGTCAGTCTTATTTATGTCCAGCATGCTTATTGGTAAAATGATGGATCCTAATGCTAAAAAGTCTCTCCCATCCAATGCTTTATCTAATGGTGCAGTAGCCAAGACAATTGGGCAACCTGAACCAATTTAGAAGCTGCTCACAAAGCTCCCCCAGCTTTATAGGTTATAATCTAGGGACTTAAAGGGGTTTTCTTCTTTTAGTAAAGTAGACCCCAAACACTCTAAAATAATAAACAGAGCAGGCTATTGCCCTCCCCTAGCTCCACGCTGCTGCTCATCACCGCCGCAGCCAATCATCCCTGTGCCGTAAACAATCTGTCCATCATAAATCGACCGGCGCTGTGGATTTGAAATCTGCACCGCGTCAATTATCCTGCAGATGTGCATGAATTTTGTGTGCGACATTTACCCCCTTCATATCATAGAACGTACGGGCACGTCCTATGTCAGGGGTCTGTGAATGGAAAGCGCTCAGGAGCCGGTCCCTCATGACACCCAGCGGATTCCCCCCTTTTCTCCCATATGGAAAAGGTTTAGACTGGCTGGAAAGTACGATATGGGTAGTCAAAGTACAGATCCAATGCCACATATGCAACTTAAAAGGGTTGTCTGGGAAAAACAACTCATCACCTGTCCACAGGTGCTGATAGGTGGGGTCCGGCCAATGGGACTTGCATGGATCAGGAGAACAGGGTACAGTTATGACCGTTAGAATGACGAGGAAGTGTGAACGCCCGACTGCTGCTCCATTCATTCTCTATGAAGAGCGCTGTGCTTGTTTTAAGTCCAGCAGCCCCCATAGGGAAATAGTGAAGCAACTGTCAGGCACCCATCCCACTGCTTCATTGTGTTACAAAAATAAAAGTGCACCCTCTGGGATAGAAATTCCTCATTTCTGCCTATCGGCGGGGGTCCCAGCAGTTGGATCCCACTTCTCAATAAGTTGTCATCTAAGCAAAATGTGTCATCACCGGACTACCCCTTTAAATCCAAATGTCAACCTCAGATTTCTCCTGTAAAATCCATGAATAATCCACTTTAGATTTGCCTAAGGCAATTACAACATGTGTGAACACCGCCTAACCCTAACCGATCTACATTATGAAGCGAGTAAACAGGGTTTATTCAAAAGGTGTGATTTATCAAAAATATGGCAGAAATGTTTTGGTTTTGGAAAAACAAAGCAAACAAACTCAGGTGAGAATTATCCTTTTTCCAGCACAAAAACTTTCCTTTGATCTTTTAATAAACTATCTGTATCAGATTCTTACATTTGCAGCCACTTAAATAGGGACAGTCCTCATTCATTAAACTGTTCCTTCCTGCAGGTCTGTGTGTGCAGGGCTACAGCGGTGGGCACAGTGGTCGTGTGTTGTCTGCTTGGTGTTTGGCTGCAGCAGTAGGCACAGCGGTCGTGTGTTGTCTGCCTTGGTGTTTGGCTGCAGCAGTAGGCACAGCGGTCATGTGTTGTCTGCCTTGGTGTTTGGCTGCACCAGTAGGCTCAGCGGTCATGTGTTGTCTGCCTTGGTGTTTGGCTGCACCAGTAGACACAGCGGTCATGTGTTGTCTGTTTGGAGTTTGGCTGCAGCAGTGGGCACAGTGGTCATGTGTTGTCGGCCTTGGTGTTTGGCTGCACCAGTAGGCACAGCGGTCATGTGTTGTCTGCCTTGGTGTTTGGCTGCACCAGTAGACACAGCGGTCGTGTGTTGTCTGTTTGGAGTTTGGCTGCAGCAGTGGGCACAGCGGTCATGTGTTGTCTGCCTTGGTGTTTGGCTGCAGCAGTAGGCACAGCGGTCATGTGTTGTGTGCTTTGGTGTTTGGCTGCAGCAGTAGGCACAGCGGTCATGTGTTGTCTGCCTTGGTGTTTGGCTGCAGCAGTGGCACAGCGGTCGTGTGTTGTCTGCCTTGGTGTTTGGCTGCAGCAGTAGGCACAGCGGTCTTGTGTTGTCTGCCTTGGTGTTTGGCTGCAGCAGTAGGCACAGCGGTCTTGTGTTGTCTGCCGTGGTGTTTGGCTGCAGCGGTGAGCACAGCAGTCATGTGTTGGTCTGTCTTGGCGTTTGGCTGCAGCGGTGGGCACAGCGGTCATGTGTTGTCTGTCTTGGCGTTTGGCTGCAGCAGTCATGTGTAATTTGCTTACGTGTTTGGCTGCAGCGGTCATATGTGGTCTGCCTTGGTACTTGGCTGCAGTGGTCAAGTGTTAGACATGATGGAACCGCTGCAGTCAAACACCAAGGCAACTGACATAGGACGGCTGCACCCACTCGTTGGCTGCAGAAGTCAGAGGTTGTAGACAAGACATTACAGCTGAGGTCTTGTAAAGAAAATTAAATGGAGCAGGGGAGAGCGGCTGGCGTTGCCTATGAAACCGAACCACCCTTTTAAAACTGCACAGTTACACACTGGTTACGTACAGCCCCTTCTCATATGTCATGTTATTACTGGGTTTTAGGCCGTGTGATTACAGCGAGATTCCATCAGATAGGATCGGACAGTTCGGCCGCACTCACATTGGGTGTCTTCAATTTCTCGTCAGCAGTCTCCAGCAGCCATCCACGTGTAATCCGCCATGTAATTATTCCCCAGCTCAGATCCAAGGTGTAGAGGTACGGATAAGGCAACAAAGGGAAGTCTGTATCTACGGGAAAGAAAGATAGATATTCAGTATTAATGTACAAACAATTCTGCTGCAAAATCAGAGCAAAAAACACACACAAATGCAATCTGCACCCAAGGAGGAAGGCGTTCATCACAAAGGCAGCTAGGTGAAGCGGCCACCGGCTGATTTATCACCCAAACGTGTGTGTCTGACAACTGTACCGACCACAGATGCCGACAGCGGACGTCATGGTGTCCCACTGCTCACATTATGGCGGCGTATGATGGAATGATGGAAACGCGGGCGACAGAGCGGCGCATCTGACCGAGGAAACAAATGTGTCTAAAAACGACCAATATATCGTAGTCCAGAAGGTCTAAGGCTCACGACTGACGGCGGTATGACTTTGAGAAATCCATAACAAATGTATCATATGTGCATGAGGAAAATGAATACAAATTATTCTCCATAAACCTTTTTCACTACATGACAAAAAGGTAAATCACAGAAGGGTTTTAGCTGCCGCTCCTGCAGTTCGGAAAGGCTCGTAGACCAAACACCGCCTACCTATACCATGGCCATAGTCTGATGTGTAAGGAGGATGCATGATTTTGAAGCGACTAGCCAACCATTGACTGTAGATATAGTAGCTCATTTGGCAAACAATGGGGAAACAAGGATTGGGCATATCAAATGTTAACATGCCCAAACCTTTTGTTCTTGGGGGAGATGGGATGTGATCAGAGATGTCTCTGGGTACACATTAGATCTCACCAATCTCTCCCCAACATAAACGTTGTATTCTCTATGCGGTTTATCTCCTCTACAAAGTAAAGCTTTGGATAAGTGAATCCCATCCACCCAATCCTTATACTCCCAGGACCAATAAGTGTTGGGAAGCCTCTATATATATACGAGGCTTTGAGCATTGAGACGACATGCAAGCTCAGGCATACCATGCATGAATGTCTATGTGGGAATAAGACAGAACTGTAATCCGCCATCTGTTACTGAAAGTCTATGGCCAAGTTAAAGGGGTATCCCCACCTCCAAGCTCCTATCCCAAAATGTAGTAGGTGTAATAATAACATTCGCAAATCTCTCCAATAAGAAATGTAGTCTAGTTTTCCTGATTAGCTGTCACTTACCTCATGTGCAGGACATTGCAGGTTAGGTATCCATGGTTACGACCACTCTGTTTATGGTCGTAACCATGGATACCTAACCTGCAATGTCCTGCACATGAGGTAAGTGACAGCTAATCAGGAGAACTATACTACATTTCTAATAGAAGGGATTTGCTAATATTACCATTACTACACCTATAACATATTGGGATAGAATCTGAAAGATGGTAGTCCGTCAATTGTTAATACCTATGAGATTTTGGGTTTTTATTTATATCTGTGGTTCTCCATCCATTTTACAACTAGCATGCTGGGAGTAGTAGTTCTCAATCAGCGACAGGCTGATTATATATATATATGATATGATTCCTGGGTGCACAAGGTGCCCATATTCTTCACAAAAGCTGGGTGTCTTCCAGTGACAAATAGGCAAAGCGTGAGACAAGAAATTTAATGACTATCCTCCATCGATGTCAGTGGCGCAACATGATAGGAATCATCGAATGACATATCCTGGGTCATGACAATCATTCACCTCCATTACCCCCCCACCCCTAGCTCTGACGGACAAGCGGCCCGGGAGGTAGACATTACAGGACAGATCCTCTCCTGGGCTTTTAATTATTAAATGTAATTATATGACCTTAGGCTGCTGGTCTTTTACACGGACGCTTTCCCTTTAAATAAATAAATACACTGAATCCTGCATGCATTGCTTTTCCGAGTCCATAAAATATTTAGCCGGGGTGTCGCGGTGCCCGGCGGGGGTACATCATTTTTGGCATGATGTCATTTTATGGTGGGTGATATCATTTTGTAGGCTCCACCCTGGCAGCATGCGGATAAGACTGGCACCGCACGCCGTCCCCAACATGGCTATTTAATGCGGGTGCAATAGGCGAACGGAAAGCAGCCCTCCGGGGAGCCACTGCCTATATGTCTTCACCCGCCACGTAATATATAGTGATGTGCATCCATTAAGAAGACCTGGAGACCAAAGCGCAGGCTCTAAATTATGGATTAAAATAATAAATATATATATTACCCCAAGATACAAACACACCTAGAACTGGGGTCACAAGTGCAACCCACCCCCCTTACTTAAACTCTGCCCGGGAAGGACGGCACGGCTGGCACAGGTTGCCTTATGTGGCAGTATACCATAAATCATTCATGCAGAAGCCCGTTCACCCATACATGCAATCCTGGCCATATAAGAGATGCTGTGCCCGGAGCGGTGTGCTGCAGTATGGAGTAATCCTGCAGTACCAGCCTCCCCACATACTACAACCCTCACCGTGCACACAATCACCTGCTATCCGCAGTCCCCATCTCCGAGGTCGTCCTCTCCCCGGCCAGAGATGTACAGTCTGGTGAATGAGAGGAGGAAGCTGAGCCGTGGGCTGCCTAGTAATACTACCATACTCGTCCACTGAATACTAAGTGGGATTACATCCCCCCTCCCACACGCCAGCGCACGGCTCCCATCACCACCAAAGACAATGCTGGAGCCGTCCAAGGCTCCGGCTGTCACAGCTGTGGGCGCAGGGAGCACATGGACCAGGACACCGATGACAGGGTTTAAAGGGACAAGAGAGCAATGGCGGGAACTTTAATATCGGGCGGGGGAGGGGAGTGATCTAATGAGGGTGCGGGGTTTAAAGAGTTAAACCCTCAACTCTGTGAACACTGCTACATCTTTAGACCCCACCAAACAACCCTGGGCTGGTTATCCGGATCCTAAAAGTTCCCTTTTAACCCTGTATTGATTACACCGCTAGATAAAGCCCCATTTCATAGCTTATATAAGGACTTCAACCATTTTCATCACCGACATGTAGATTTTCCTCTCTTTATAGCACAGCAAGTCTCTGTACAAAACATGCCAGTTGGATGAATGCTGTTCCCATTGACCCCTCCAAATATATGCATGCTCTGCTCAGCTGAGAGCGTGCATGTGTTCTTAATGAGGAGAGAGAAGTATGCTGCTAATAAAGACAGGACATGGTTAAAGGGAATCCCTCACCAGGTTTTCACTACCCATCTTAGTACAGTATAAAGTAGAGACCCTGATTGCAGTGATGTGTCACTTAACTGGACTCTATGATGTCATTTTATAAAATCACTGTTTTCTCAGCTGCCGATCTAGCAGTTCTCCGAATGTGAAGCTATACAACCCCGCCCCAAACCACTGATTAGCAGCTTTCTACCCATATACAGTGTACACAGACAGCTGCCATTGGAGCGGGCCGGTTTATACAAAGCTCATGAATATGCTGGACTACCTGGCAACAGGCCAAATAGTCCTCTAATGATAAAATCACTGTTTCATCAGCTGGAGATTATCAAAAGGACACCAAGCAACCCAATAAGTGGGTACATCGCTGGACTCAGGATCTCCGCTATGCTGTGTTTTAAACTAAATTCTTTGAGTGTGTGAGAACAACTGGAGCCAGTAATCTATGTGACACATCGTTGGATTCAGGGTTTCTTGCTACTTATGTGCTCTCAGATTAGTGCAAAACCTGCTATAGATTCCCTTTAAAGGGAATCTGTCACCAGGTTTTTACCACCTAATCTGAGAGTAGCATAAATATATAAGGCCGGAGATGTTAGGCTGCTTTCCACATTGCGATTTTTTCCTGTCAGATCGTTTTCCCAGACCCGTGACCCATAAGCCCCCATGTTAATGGGGCGCGGATCGCGTCGGATCCGATTCGGTCCGTACGGTCGCTGTGCCCAAAATTGGAGCAGTCTCCGATTTTGGGTAAGCAGCAAAAAATCGGACAGAATCAGATGCCATTAAGGCCAAATCCGATCAAATCTGTTGGCCATAGAGCTACATGAGGCTAAATCGGATCCGTAGCTGTCAGTTTTACCACGGACAGACACGGATCCCAAAAACGCAGTGTGAAGGCAGTCTTACGTACTGCGCTGCTTGGTGTGGTTTTGATAATGTACCTTTTAAATCAGCTGGAGATTACCTTAGAGGACTAATTGTCCGGCTGCAGATATAGTCTGGCATGTTCATTAACTACTAAATCTGCAGCAGAGAAAACAGTAATTATCAAAATGACAGCAAGCAGTTCAGTAAGTGACACATCGCTGCAATCGGGTCTCTGTCTCTACATTATGCTGCTGTCAGATGTGATAGCAAAATCAAGGTGACAGATTCCCTTTAAGCATGTTTTGCCCATATTAGCAGCATTCCCTTTAAACGCAACATGCCAATCCTTATAATATCAGAAAAGAGACAGAGAGAAAGCGGCTTCTGCTACGAATGACCAGCCTGGCGGACATAAGTCTAATGTGTACAGCACCCTACGGCTGGATGAGTTTTGATGCTATTTTTAAGATGAGGTCAAGAGTACACAGGAACATATCGGTCCGTCCCTCTCCATTTCTAAAAGAAAAACGGAAAGTCAGAATCCAGTTTAGGAAAATGTGATCTGGTACAGGAGTATTTAATTAGGACGTTTCCTCTAGTAGGAAGAGGTGATCGCTTATAAGTAGGATGGGTGATACCTTCTACACCAATGGGGTCTGGCAGCTAGGATGCTGATCAAGCCTCAGAACGGGCACTTTAACCCCCATTGTAATATTGGGTGACCGTGTTTTTCCTCGACTGCTGCTCCATTCATTCAGCCCATCATTCCTGCTAATTCTGAATGGGGTAAAGATCCTCGTTCTGGTGGGGGGGGGGGGCTTCTAGTAGCCAGACCCACACCTGTTAATAGATAATGATGATATCAACCTACCAGAATACCCCTTTGATTTAAAGCCGAGTCCTCGTTGGGGGGTCATATAAAGCTGGGGTAGACGGAAACTGGGAGGAAACACGTTGTGCGACCATAGACTGATTTTATATTCTGCCCAATTTCATAGGTATCGGTGCTTGCTCCACCAGGTAGTCATCCAGGATTATGTCAGTACAACAGATTGCAAGCTTTATGGATAGCGAGACTTTCTACCTTTTTTTCCTGGTGATAGCCATTAACAGAGAGCAGCTGGTAGATCAGGATATCATAAACCAGAGTAGAAAGAGCTGAAGCCCACGCACAGGCGGGCACAGAACGATCCCACGCTGCCAGCAAGGTAGCAGCACAGTGCCATGTACGCAGAGGAGGCAGAGGGGCATGCCAAGTAACACAGGCCCCATCTCCTGCTCACATTTCATGCAGGTTAACTATTCCTTTCCATCACTACAACCCACGGGATCACAGACTGCGGTGACACCAGAACCATCAGGTCCTGATATTCTGCATTACGGTGGATGCGGGTCTGCTGATCCGACATGTATCATGAAGCTGTCCTGGCAGTCAGACCGGAGAATAACCGCATCTGGCCCGACGGTAGATATGTCTGGCCAGCATAAGGCTACCGCTCTGGAAATATGGCTGTACATGGCAGCCATTCACATGATTAGTCAGCCATGTAATGTGCACCGGGTCCTAGCAGAACATATGAAGGCGGTATGTTGTCACGTGACCGGCGGTATAAGGAGGATTGTTAACTCCTGATAAATAAGCGCATTCCCACTAATGTAGCAGTTTAGAAGCCGCCTGTCCCATCATTCTCCCTTGCTGATCCTCTGTTGCTCCTGCTAGAGATTTTTGAATAAATACCTAGGTGGCAATAGTTGTGAGGAGTGTCACTATATATTTCAAAACTGCCCAGTCAGTGGTGCCGATGTGAGACTATGTGGGGGCCTGTCTATATGCTCCAAAACTGCCCAATCAGTGGTGCCGGGATCAGACTATGTGGAGGTGTGTCTATATGCTCCGAAACTGCCCAATCAGCGGTGCCGGTATCAGACTATGCAGGGGCCTGTCTATATGCTCCAAAACTGCCCAATCAGTGGTGCCTGTATCAGACTATGCGGGGGCCTGTCTATATGCTCCAAAACTGCCCAATCAGTGGTGCCGGTATCAGACTATGCGGGTGCCTGTCTATATGCTCCAAAACTGCCCAATCGGTGGTGCCTGTATCAGACTATGCGGGGGCCTGTCTATATGCTCCAAAACTGCCCAATCAGTGGTGCCGGTATCAGACAATGCAGGGGCCTGTCTATATGCTCCAAAACTGCCCAATTAGTGGTGTGGGGATCAGACTATGCGGGGGCCTGTCTATATGCTCCAAAACTGCCCAATCAGTGGTGCCGGGATCAGACTATTTGGGGGCCTGTCTATATGCTCCAAAACTGCCCAATCAGTGGTGCCGGTATCAGACAATGCAGGGGCCTGTCTATATGCTCCAAAACTGCCCAATTAGTGGTGTGGGGATCAGACTATGCGGGGGCCTGTCTATATGCTCCAAAACTACCCAATCAGTGGTGCCGGTGTCAGATGGTATCGGTGTTACTGTGTGTAGACACAGCCCTCTTATAAATGTGCAGGAGAAATAGCAGAGGAACACTGAGCAGAGTTATGGGAAAAGATTCTCCAAAATCAGGAATTCTTTGGGAATGTGAGTATTTACTAAGACAGACAAGTCAGGGGAGCGGACAAGTCCATTAAATTCTAAAGGCACAAATTAGGGGCTACACAGAGAAAGTATTGTGTGTCCACAACCGCATGAAGATTCAGGCTGCAAATGTTGCATTTTTGGCACATGCAAGTATGCGATGTTAGAAAAAACTAAAACCGAAATATACCGGCTTTTTATTTGTACAGACAAATAAAGCATACCCGGCACTGTACACAAGCACAGGGCGATATAAAGCATACCTGGCACTGTACACAAGCACAGGGCGGTATAAAGCATACCCGGCTTTGCACACAAGCACAGGGTGGTATAAAGTATACCTGGCACTGTACACAAGCACAGTCCAGTATAAAGCATACCCGGCTCTCTGTACACAAGCACGGGGCGGTATAAAGCATACCTGGCTCTCTGTACAGAAGCAGAGGGTGGTATAAAGCATACCCAGAACTGTACACAAGCACAGGGCGGTATAAAGCATACCTGGCACTGTACACAAGCACAGGGCGGTATAAAGCATACCCGGCTTTGTACACAAGCACAGGGCGGTATAAAGCATACCCGATACTGTACACAAGCACAGGACAGTATAAAGCATACCTGATAATGTACACAAGCACAGGGCGGCATAAAGCATACCTAATTCTGTACACAAGTGCAGGCCAGTATAAAGCATACCTAATTCTGTACACAAGTGCAGGCCAGTATAAAGCATACCTGGCTCTGTACACAGGCACAGGGCGGTATAAAGCATACCTGGCTCTGTACACAAGCACAGGGCAGTATAAAGCATACCTGGCACTGTACACAAGCACAGGCCAGTATAAAGCATACCCGGCTCTCTGTACACAAGCACAGGGTGGTATAAAGCATACCCGATACTGTACACAAGCACAGGGCAGTATAAAGCATACCCGATACTGTACACAAGCACAGGCCAGTATAAAGCATACCTGATACTGTACATAAGCACAGGGCAGTATAAAGCATACCCAACACTGTACACAAGCACAGGCCAGTATAAAGCATACCCGATACTGTACACAAGCACAGGCCAGTATAAAGCATACCTGATACTGTACATAAGCACAGGGCAGTATAAAGCATACCCAACACTGTACACAAGCACAGGCCAGTATAAAGCATACCCGATACTGTATACAAGCACAGGCCAGTATAAAGCATATCCGGCTCTCTGTACACAAGCACAGGCCAGTATAAAGCCCACCGATAATGTACACAAGCACAGGGCAGGCGGTATAAAGCATACCCGATACTGTACAAAAGCGCAGGCCAGTATAAAGCATACCCAATACTGTACACAAGCACAGGGCAGTATAAAGCATACCCGATACTGTACACAAGCACAGGGCGGTATAAAGCATACCCGATACTGTACACAAGCACAGGGCTGTATGAAGCATACCCGATACTGTACACAAGCGCAGGCCAGTATAAAGCATACCCGATACTGTACACAAGCACAGGGCTGTATAAAGCATACCCCATACTGTACACAAGCGCAGGCCAGTATAAAGCATACCCAATACTGTACATAAGCACAGGGCGGTATAAAGCATACCAGATACTGTACACAAGCACAGGGCAATATAAAGCATACACGATACTGTACACAAGCGCAGGCCAGTATAAAGCATACCCCATACTGTACACAAGCGCAGGCCAGTATAAAGCATACCCAATACTGTACATAAGCACAGGGCGGTATAAAGCATACCAGATACTGTACACAAGCACAGGGCAATATAAAGCATACCCGATACTGTACACAAGCGCAGGCCAGTATAAAGCATACCCCATACTGTATACAAGCGCAGGCCAGTATAAAACATACCTGATACTGTACATAAGCACAGGGCAGTATAAAGCATACCTGATACTGTACACAAGCACAGGGCAGTATAAAGCATACCCGATACTGTACACAAGCACAGGCCAGTATAAAGCATACCTGATACTGTACACAAGCACAGGCCAGTATAAAGCATACCTGATACTGTACACAAGCACAGGCCAGTATAAAGCACACCCGGCTCTTTGTACACAAGCACAGGGCAGTATAAAGCATACCCGATACTGTACATAAGCACAGGCCAGTATAAAGCATACTTGGCTCTGTACACAAGCACAGGGCAGTATAACGCATAGCCGACACTGTACACAAGCACGGGGTGGAAAATAAAACATACCCAGCTCTCTGTACACAAGCACAGGGCAGTATAAAGCATACCCAGCACTGTACACAAACAGAGAGGCATAGAGAATAATTTTCATTTAGCTGAATTATTAGTACCCTGTTTCCCCGAAAATAAGTCACCCCCGAATATAAGTCAGGGCAGGGCTGGCGCAGAATTTTCCAATATAAGTCATACCCCGATTATAAGACAGAGTGACTGATTTTTGGGGAATATAAGACAGGGTACCGCTAAAGTGCCATTTTTGCCCATTGCATGTTTTACCTGTGTCCCCGCTGTCCCACTGGCCCCGCTATCCTCTGTGGGCTCCACTCTGCCCTCAGGTGCAGCCGCAGATCCGCTGTCCCCCGTGGGCTCCCCTCTGCCCTCAAGTGCCGCAGGTAACCCCGAGGGCATAGGGTTAATCTTGTGCGCCTGTCACCCCGGCCTGACGTCACCGCTGTCGGCAGGAGCTTCTTATTGGCCAGCGGCTCCCCAGCATCTCGAGCGCTGATTGCCTCAGCAGCTCGAGTGCTGATTGGCCAGAAGCTCCTGCATGAAGAAGCATCTGGACAATGCCCTGCACCGTGGAGGAATCCATAGCCCGAGGCCGCCATTACACAGCCGACTTGCGGCCAACTTGCGGCAGGTCCCCATACAATGTACGGTACTGTATGGGACACTTGCGGCAAGGTGCGGTTAATTGTCATTTTTTTTTTTAATATAAGTCATACCCCGAATAAAAGACAGGGTGGGACTTTTGGGGGTAAAATTAATATAAGACACTGTCTTATATTCGGGGAAACACGGTAATAGAGAGTAGTGTCTCTTTAAAACCAGCAGATTATTTGGGGGGAAGTCCCTCCTCAGGAGTGAGCGCCCTACATATAACACAAGTAGGTGGTCAGCAGTGTGTACACACCATAGATACATGCAGGCAGTTATCGATTGGCGCCATTAAACGGACAGTGACCTGCATTCCTTTCTCGATCACATCAATGGTCTGATGTAGTCACTGTATCCACCTTCTATTATGAGCTGAACTATACCATGTTGTCATCCAACCACTAGAGCCCTCTGTGAGCTGGACAGAGGGTGAAGGGTGCCCGACCACCGCGAGATGGGGATACAGATACTGGTTCTGGGATGAGCAGATTTGGGGATGATCGGGGAGAACGGCTCACCGCAGGATTTATTTTTCTCCAGAAGTCAGAGGCCCCATGAAGTTTCCCCACCAGTGAGATAATCACTAACACTGCAGGTTAATAAATAGCTAGACTGAAACTACTAACCACTGGTTATCTACCAAACTGAAGGTTAACCCAATGTGTGCCAGCAACACAATCCAAATACACAATAAAGAACAACCTGAAAAGGAAGACACAATGTTAGCACTTTATCTATATCAAAACTAGAAGGTCCACGACCAATATACAGGGTAGCCTGCAAATATTGGAGAGTTACCCCGAGAGGATACCCAACCCTCTAAAGAGGTCCCCTGCCACCATCACTTTAGCATCGGGAGGTGAGTGATGCTGACAACGTCGAAATGTGGACAATAAAGTACCTTATGCACAAGTGTCTTATTGTTGTGAACAGGATAGGGGCATGGTATCTACGGATCAAGAAGGCGTCCCGGGATGGGGCACCAAAGGCAACATTCACCTCTATATGTGATAGACAAGGGTTCAGTAAGACTTGCATATTAGCCAAGCCAACCAACCATGGACCTCTGCCAATAAGACTCCATTACTCAAGCTGGTCTCCTCAACTAAAGACCGTATCCCCCAAAAGCTGTATGAAGGGCATCTCATTCACCAAAATATTCTCAGATTACACCTGAGGGGGAACACGCTTGTAAATTTAAAAAACAATCCGTGATACAGGCACGCACGCGCAGAGGGGAAGGCACGCACGCGCAGAGGGGAAGGCACGCACGCGCAGAGGGGAAGGCACGCACGCGCAGAGGGGAGGCCACTTGGGAGCCCATCCGGGTTAGAATGATTGATAGGTCCCATTCTATGCAGGAGACATTGATCAGTCTAGCCTAGTTGGGTAGCAATAAGTCAAAGCAAACCGTTTAGTGGTAGCACAGTGATGTTGCAGAAGTCAGCATGCGGCCCCTAACTAATGGCCAATATAGATTTATTGGCAATATATGGAACTCCAAAAAAGGGGTGTTATCCATATATAAATCAGTAATCGCCAATCTGCTAAGAGAAGCATTTATTCTTGTAAAATAATTAACAACAAAAAAAAATATCCCATATGACGTTTTGCTGTACAATTTAGGATCCTCATCTGACCAAACAGATTGAAAGAATAAAGGTGATGAGAAACCCTACGCAATGGGAGACTGACGTCGCTGGCCGTTATCACACAACATGCCTGTTCGTCGGCTGCAATTACTTATTTGTTATTTGCTTGAAAACGGTTTGGGCAACAAATCACCCTATGTAAACCTGGAATAAACATAAGATTGTCTTCTAGATTTTAATGATAAGTGGCCATAGATATTAGATGAATGTCTGCAGACTCAAATAATAATCTATCCTGTTTGGTGTCCAAACCTGTACCCGATGGCAGATAACAGAGCAAAAAAAAATTAGCTGACATACTGGATTTTAACATGCGCAATTTTAAGGCACCGTTACTACGCACACAGATACATTGCTTGCAACTCACTGCTTGCAGTGAAACCATGGACACATTGTTCCATTTTGTTGCCATGTGATGGAACTATGTGTTCATGATTTCATTGCAACCATTGAGTTGCAAGCAATATATCTCTGTGTGTAACGGTACTTTTACGCCTTCAAAAGGGACATGAGAGGTCCGTACAAGAATACAACAACGACTAAGTTAAAGATATCAAGAGGATCGGACGACATTACAATGTATACGTGGTTTTCTGTCAGATGATTGGGGTATCCGGTATGTCTAATTTCGGACTAGATACACCACCACCAGTGGAATCTGGCAGTAGCTCTCATAGAAAACACCTGAGCACTCAGTAGAGCAAACAGATGAATGAGACACGACAGAGAGATCCCACCCAAATCATCGCTCGGCCAACAGCCATCTGATGGGTATGGGGGGGGGGGGGGCTTTATTGTGCTCTATATATTGAGCTATTGAATCCTGTGTCCATGGTGGAAAGGTGTGAGACCTTTTGAAATGACAGCTATCCAAGTGTACAGCCAGCTTTCATCAATCCACTTTATCCAGCTATCAAACATCCATCCGTGACCTCTCCCACCTCACCAGCGCTGTGAATAGGATTCTCACCGATCCAAGGTCATTCTGCTCTCCTTGGCCGGGAAGCAATCTGTCCTAGAAATGATGCACTATGCAACGCTGAATGAAAACATTCAGCAATGAGCAAGAATAATGAAATTATGAGTGGGCGGCAGAGGAATCCGTCCAAGAGCGTTCCAGCTCAGCTCCCCGGCCCATGTACTGAGCGTCCGGCAGGGTACAGAGCTCCTGGGAATGCGCTGTTAACCGGTCACATCAGGAGATAAGCCGGGATCCACAACACCAGGGTCAGGCCCATTCAGGTGCTCACCATAAAAACAATATGTGCCGGTAGGGTTTCACTCTTCTGTATTTGAAGCTCATGCACCGGTCAGCCAGAACATTGAAACTGTCAGATATGATATATGGCTCCAGCCCATCAAGACCTAGACTCCACAAGACCTCTGAACGTGTCCTGTATAGCAACTTGGCTAGAGATGGGCTAGCTTTTCCCCATATGACGACCAACAAGCCTAATGTGCCTATGACCCAGTCGCTGGATCACTGGTTCTCCTTTATTGGACCTCTGCATATTGGCAATGAGCTACAAGAGCTGCCATTTTGAAGATGTGAAGCCAGTCATCCAGACCCAGTTTTTACAATTTGGTCCTCAAATCCTTACACTTGCCCATTTTTGCTGCTTGAAACACATCAGAATTGACTGATTTCCATGTACCACCCCGACCTGTACTGTGTGCTCTTCTACGATCAATATTCTCCATTATGCAAACCTCTTATTCCAGGACTTTTCTCATGTTGCACCCATTCTCTAGAATGCATTACCCCAGACAACCAGCTTCATCTCCATCATCCACTGTGTAGTGTGTGCTAAAAACACATCTTTTGAGAAAGGTCTATTACACTTATCTATATATTCCAAGTTCAGCTCCTTTTTATCCCATGCACATAAGACACATCTGCATATACACAGATTTTATATTTACTATACCCCTTTAATAAAAGATGGCTTGGGTAGCGCACAAGAGCAGCACTTTCCTCAGACAGTAGGGGTGCACTTATGCTAAAAGATAGAAGCCATTGTACAATCATTCTATACCATGAGTGGTGATCTCCAGTCCTCAATGGCGGCAAACAGTTCAGGTTTTCAGGATTTACTTAGCATTGCACAGATGTTGAAATAATCACCAGTGTAGGGGATTATATTATCACCTGTGCAATATGGTACTATGGAAACCCTGAAAACCTGCCGTGTTTTTGGCCCTTGAGGACTGGAGTTCCCCACCCCTGTTCTATACATATGGATTATTATTGCTCTCGGCAGCACGTCTCCTGCTTTTCAAAAATCATTTCCCCCCTGACGAATACCGTATATACTCGTGTATAAGCCGTGTTTTTCAGCCCAAAAATTGGGCTGAAAAGTCCCCCCTCGGCTTATACACGAGTCATATGGTATGCTGGGGGGGCTGTGACCGGTGGCTGGAGGAGGCAGGAGGGGGCAGCAGTGACCGCAGGCGGTCACGTGGGGCCGCCTCATTAGTGCAATGAATATGCACGGCATCCCCCCCGTCCATCAGCGGCGGGGGGATGCCGTGCATATTGCAATACCCAGCCCCCCCTCCTTATTATGGGTCCCCCAGCAGAAATAAACAGCCCCCCCCCCCTCCTTATCATGTTCCCCCCAGGCTGCGGCAGCTGTGAAAATAACAAACACTTTATACATCACCTTCCGGCGCAGCTCTCCGCTCCTCCGGTCCTCCGCTCGCCGGCTTCTTCTTCCTTCTTGTGCCGGTGTCATGTGACCGGGCGCAGGAGATGACGTCATTTCCTGCGCGTGGTCACAGAAGCCGACACAAGAAAGAAGAAGGAGCCGGCAAGCGGAGGACCGGAGGAGCGGAGAGCTGCGCCGGAAGGTGATGTATAAAGTGTTTGTTATTTTCACAGCTGCCGCAGCCTGGGGGGAACATGATAAGGAGGGGGGGGCTGTTTATTTCTGCTGGGGGACCCATAATAAGGAGGGGGGCTGCATATACTACCACTGGGGCTGCATATACTACCACTGGGGCTGCATATACTACCACTGGGGCTGCATATACTACCACTGGGGCTGCATATACTACCACTGGGGCTGCATATACTACCACTGGGGCTGCATATACTACCACTGGGGCTGCATATACTACCACTGGGGCTGCATATACTACCACTGGGGCTGCATATACTACCACTGGGGCTGCATATACTACCACTGGGGCTGCATATACTACCACTGGGGCTGCATATACTACCACTGGGGCTGCATATACTACCACTGGGGCTGCATATACTACCACTGGGGCTGCATATACTACCACTGGGGCTGCATATACTACCACTGGGGCTGCATATACTACCACTGGGGCTGCATATACTACCACTGGGGCTGCATATACTACCACTGGGGCTGCATATACTACCACTGGGGCTGCATATACTACCACTGGGGCTGCATATACTACCACTGGGGCTGCATATACTACCACTGGGGCTGTATATACCACTGGGGCTGTATATACCACTGGGGCTGCATATACTACCACTGGGGCTGTATATACTACCACTGGGGCTGTATATACTACTGGAGCTGCATGTATACTACCACTGGGGCTGCTGCTGTATACTACCACTGGGGCTGCTGTATATACCTCTGGGGCTGCTGTATACCACACTGCTGGGGGCTGTATACCTGTGCTGGGGTCCACCCTCGGCTTATACACGAGTCAATAGATTTTCCCAGGTTTTGGGGGCAAAAGTAGGGGGGTCGGCTTATACACGGGTCGGCTTATACACGAGTATATACGGTAAGTATTTCATCAATTTGTCCGATCATCACCATCCTGGTTTGACCGATTGCTACCCCAAGGAACGCTCTTTCCCGATAACTGTTCAGTGTTAATTCAACACAAAGGTATAAACTCAAGCAAGAGGAGGATGCTTCAGGACTCGTTAGATTTTGTCTTGGCGCGTCTTTTTGGTCACTTGCAAGACCTTCCGCATTGGTTTTTTTTTGTGTATTTACACTGGATTTGGTCATTTTTTTTACAGGTGTTTTCCACTGTTGTTTAACAATCAAGAAACCGCTAGTGTTGGCTAATGTCTGGTTTTGCCTCCACGTGTACCAGGGAATGTTGGCACTATGTAAAGATTAATATATTATTTATACCACTTCTTTACAGTTGTCACATACTGTATAAGCTGTTGACATGAGAGTAGGATTTCTCCCCTTTACACTTCTGTGTGGCCCCAAATGCCAGCTAGGTCATTGTCATTACTGCGATGAGTGTCACCACCACAGCCCAGACATCAATGCAGACTTTGAAGACTTGTTGTGTTTGACAAGAGCTTGTTGGGACAAGATAAGGGCCGGGCTGTGACTACAAGAACAAAGAAGACCTAATGGAACAAAGGCCTCACCCGGCCTGACAAGAAGTCGCTGTGACACTTCCTAATGCAAACACCGCCACGCTTGGCTGCCCACCAAATGTGCTCAGCACCGGTGCACACTCTGCTGGGTACCAGGCTCTGGCAGGCACAATATGGACCCAGGGACTACAGAAGGTTGAAGATATTCTACAAAACCAGGAGAAAAAGAAGAAAATACTTCCATCAAGATCTCCAGACACCAATCCTCAGGTTCCCAGTCCCATGATCAGAAGAACGAGGGGGAATTATTGTCACCCCAAAAATCCACGAGCACCACAAACCTCATCAGCAGCTCTACAATATTACATCCAACTTAATTCCCTGGGCTAATTAAAATTAAAATCAAGATTTGCTATCCCAAAGCTTCCTAGAGACCAGACAGGACTAATCAGCTTACACAGATTTCATGTCTGCAAACTGAAAAACACCAACTACCCCACGAGAGACCCTCGAGGTTCAAGTTAACGATGGATTAGGTGGCCGGTTTCTCTAAATCTTCCCTATGATGTTACCGACAAGTATGGTGGGTTTTGGGTTCACGTGGTACACAAAACGTATTAGTAGTGCACGAGAGCTCCGTGCTCGAAAAGAGTATGGTAGGTCAGACGCTTGGACGGGCTCAACAGGAGTACCGAGTATGATGGAAGTCAATGAGAAACAAGAGCATTTTTATGGAAGCGTCTCCGGAAAAATTCTTGCCTTCCCCATTGGCTTCCATTGTTCTCGGCACCCCAGTGAAGCCCGTCCAAGCGTCTGACCTAGCATACTCTTTTCGAGTACGGCGCTCTCGAGCATTGTAACGCTCGCCCATCACCAGAAGCTGGTGCTTGATTTTAAGCCACTGGAATCAACTTACCATTTTTGGGGGGTGGGGGGGAGGGTTCTGAATCCATAATAAGAAATTAGGAAGAGGTACCTCAATCATCACACAATCATTTCCAATATTTCTTTGACTGAAGATAATTGTCCAATCTCGCTGCTAAGGTGGAAAAATTTGGCATTCAGAAGGGAAGAACCTTAATGGGATTTATTGGTGACCATTTGGCATTTCCAGTGCGCCTCACGCCGCAGGGCAGGGGGGGGGGGGCGCCTCACGCCGCAGGGCAGAGGGGGGGGGGCCTCACGCCGCAGGCCAGGGGGGGGGGGGCCTCACGCCGCAGGCCAGGGGGGGGGGCCTCACGCCGCAGGCCAGGGGGGGGGGGCCTCACGCCGCAGGGCAGGGGGGGGGGCCTCACGCCGCAGGGCAGGGGGGGGGGGCCTCACGCCGCAGGGCAGGGGGGGGGGCCTCACGCCGCAGGGCAGGGGGGGGGGGGCCTCACGCCGCAGGGCAGGGGGGGGGGGGGCCTCACGCCACAGGGCAGGGGGGGGGGGCCTCACGCCGCAGGGCAGGGGGGGGGCCTCACGCCGCAGGGCAGGGGGGGGGGGCCTCACGCCGCAGGGCAGGGGGTGGGGCCTCACGCCGCAGGGCAGGGGGTGGGGCCTCACGCCGCAGGGCAGGGGGGGGGCCTCACGCCGCAGGGCAGGGGGGGGGCCTCACGCCGCAGGGCAGGGGGGGGGCCTCACGCCGCAGGGCAGGGGGGGGGCCTCACGCCGCAGGGCAGGGGGGGGGCCTCACGCCGCAGGGCAGGGGGGGGGGCCTCACGCCGCAGGGCAGGGGGGGGGCCTCACGCCGCAGGGCAGGGGGGGGAGGCCTCACGCCGCAGGGCAGGGGGGGGGGCCTCACGCCGCAGGGCAGGGGGGGGGGGGGCCTCACGCCGCAGGGCAGGGGGGGGGCCTCACGCCGCAGGGCAGGGGGGGGGGCCTCACGCCGCAGGGCAGGGGGGGGGGCCTCACGCCGCAGGGCAGGGGGGGGGCCTCACGCCGCAGGGCAGGGGGGGGCCTCACGCCGCAGGGCAGGGGGTGGGGCCTCACGCCGCAGGGCAGGGGGGGGGCCTCACGCCGCAGGGCAGGGGGGGGCCTCACGCCGCAGGGCAGGGGGGGGGCCTCACGCCGCAGGGCAGGGGGGGGGGCCTCACGCCGCAGGGCAGGGGGGGGGCCTCACGCCGCAGGGCAGGGGGGGGGGGGCCTCACGCCGCAGGGCAGGGGGGGGGGCCTCACGCCGCAGGGCAGGGGGGGGGGACTCACGCCGCAGGGCAGGGGGGGGGGCCTCACGCCGCAGGGCAGGGGGGGGGGCCTCACGCCGCAGGGCAGGGGGGGGGCCTCACGCCGCAGGGCAGGGGGGGGGCCTCACGCCGCAGGGCAGGGGGGGGGCCTCACGCCGCAGGGCAGGGGGGGACCTCACGCCGCAGGGCAGGGGGGGGCCTCACGCCGCAGGGCAGGGGGGGGGGCCTCACGCCGCAGGGCAGGGGGGGGGGCCTCACGCCGCAGGGCAGGGGGGGGGGCCTCACGCCGCAGGGCAGGGTGGGGGATTTGCCTCGCGCCATAGGGCAGTGGCCTCTACCGATCTCTAAAACTGAGTGCTGATCTCCATTTGGACTGACTGTAGACTCAATATATTGTCTCAGGTATCGGGAGTATAGCGGTGCTTGGCAAGGTCTTCTGCACATACGTTTTGCCCACCGAGAAGTCCAATTCAAACTCCTGGCATGTAAACATGTTCTCAGACAATGCGATTACTCTACGTATGGTTTTGATCAGTGGAGAGCCGGTTATGTACAGCTACAACAGGAGAGAGTTCAATGGCAGCACATGGTTTACGGCATGCACATCGAGGAATGCAAACAAACGCAGAAATTCAGAAAATGCTGGTGAGACAGCAAGATAACATTGCATCCATATATCCGGAGAGGTCAGGGAAGGAGTATAAAATGCAAGACAGCGTTGACTGTAATTACAAGGTGGTTGTCAATTGCTGGGACCCCATGACCCATAATTTCCATATCTCCAGCTCCAGGGCTGCCCTCTAGAATCCCTCTCTGTACAAACAGCAGCTGTTGCTTGAGTTCCCATTCCTCACCTTCAGGCCAAAACTGTTAATATCGTCCCGTCATCTGCCTTTATTACGCTCCAATAGACGTCTCTGGCAGAGAGTGCGCCATTCACCCCTTCAGTGCCGTAACAAGGCAAACATCACAGGTCTCTACTGTCCCAAGTCCACCATGTTCAAACTCCACATATGGGGGGGGGTACAATTTGCACAGGGGGCGCCCAGTTGGTCCTTGGACATATAACCTGCTTGAACTTTCCACATTTGCCGCAGCAGATGTGATGCCACCATGAAGAAGACTTCAGCTGTTACACCAAGGTTAGGGTGCACTTACACCGCCCTGCAGCACCAAAGTGGCCTCTGACTGGGGTTGGTTAAAAAGCAGTTAAAGAAATACGGTATGACAAATGGGACAAACCCAATAACCTGAACTACTGCTCTGCTGTAAAGACAATCCCAACCTGTGTCCACCATCAGCTCTATACAGACTCTGTAAACCATGTGTATCTGCAGGTCAGTGTTCCTCTCGCAGCTTTATATGACGGCGGCGGCTGAGGGATGCTGCACAACACGTCATTTCAAAGAGCACAAGTACATAGCGACAGATCCACATAGAGGTCATGTACCAATCATGTCCAGATAACACTTTTCAGCACAACACAGGAAAATAAAGAGGGAGATCTTACAATTAGCAGGGAGGAGAGGCACTGAGAAGCCATCAGACTAGGTGAAGATTCAGCAGAAGGGAGGAGAGGCACTGAGAAGCCATCAGACTAGGTGGAGATTCAGCAGCAGGGAGGAGAGGCACTGAGAAGCCATCAGACTAGGTGGAGGTTCAGCAGCAGGGAGGAGAGGCACTGAGAAGCCATCAGACTAGGTGGAGATTCAGCAGCAGGGAGGAGAGGCACTGAGAAGCCATCAGACTAGGTGGAGGTTCAGCAGCAGGGAGGAGAGGCACTGAGAAGCCATCAGACTAGGTGGAGGTTCAGCAGCAGGGAGGAGAGGCACTGAGAAGCCATCAGACTAGGTGGAGGTTCAGCAGCAGGGAGGAGAGGCACTGAGATAATATCAGACTAGGTGGAGGTTCAGCAGCAGGGAGGAGAGGCACTGAGAAGCCATCAGACTAGGTGGAGGTTCAGCAGCAGGGAGGAGAGGCACTGAGAAGCCATCATACTAGGTGGAGGTTCAGCAGCAGGGAGGAGAGGCACTGAGAAGTCATCAGACTAGGTGGAGATTCAGCAGCAGGGAGGAGAGGCACTGAGAAGCCATCAGACTAGGTGGAGGTTCAGCAGCAGGGAGGAGAGGCACTGAGAAGCCATCAGACTAGGTGGAGGTTCAGCAGCAGGGAGGAGAGGCACTGAGAAGCCATCAGACTAGGTGGAGGTTCAGCAGCAGGGAGGAGAGGCACTGAGATATCATCAAACTAGGTGAAGATTCAGCAGCAGGGAGGAGAGGCACTGAAATAATAGACTAGGTGGAGATTCAGCAGCAGGAAGGAGAGGCACTGAGATAATTTCAGACTAGGTGGAGGATTCGGCAGCAGGGAGGAGAGGCACTGAGAAGCCATCAGACATGGTGGAGGTTCAGCAGCAGTGAGGAGAGGCACTGAGAAGCAATCAGACTAGGTGGAGATTCAGCAGCAGGGAGGAGAGGCACCGAGAAGCCATCAGACTAGGTGGATATTCAGCAGCAGGGAGGAGAGGCACTGAGAAGCCATCAGACTAGGTGGAGGTTCAGCAGCAGGGAGGAGAGGCACTGAGAAGCCATCAGACTAGGTGGAGGTTCAGCAGCAGGGAGGAGAGGCACTGAGAAGCCATCAGACTAGGTGGAGGTTCAGCAGCAGGGAGGAGAGGCACTGAGATAATATCAGACTAGGTGGAGGTTCAGCAGCAGAGAGGAGAGGCACTGAGATATCATCAAACTAGGTGAAGATTCAGCAGCAGGGAGGAGAGGCACTGAAATAATAGACTAGGTGGAGATTCAGCAGCAGGAAGGAGAGGCACTGAGAAGCCATCAGACTATGGAGGTTCAGCAGCAGGGAGGATAGGCACTGAGATAATATCAGACTAGGTGGAGGATTCAGCAGCAGGGAAGAGAGGCACTGAGAAGCCATCAGACTAGGTGGAGGTTCAGCAGCAGGGAGGAGAGGCACTGAGATAATATCAGACTAGGTGGAGGATTCAGCAGCAGGGAAGAGAGGCACTGAGAAGCCATCAGACTAGGTGGAGGTTCAGCAGCAGGGAGGATAGGCACTGAGATAATATCAGACTAGGTGGAGGATTCAGCAGCAGGGAAGAGAGGCACTGAGAAGCCATCAGACTAGGTGGAGGATTCAGCAGCAGGGAAGAGAGGCACTGAGAAGCCATCAGACTAGGTGGAGGTTCAGCAACAGGGTGGAGAGGCACTGAGAAGCCATCAGACTAGGTGGAGGATTCAGCAGCAGGGAAGAGAGGCACTGAGAAGCCATCAGACTAGGTGGAGGTTCAGCAACAGGGTGGGGACATTGAAAAGCCATGAGACTAAATGGAGATTCAGCTGCAGGGAGGAGGGTCACTGAAACTGTAAATCAAGCTATAAAGGTGGAGACCAAGTTTTCAAATTTCACAAATTATTATAGAGTGTCATTCTAAAGACTATCAAAGTAAGTGCACCAGCCTCACCAGGACAAGTCCTGAACTACCAATTAAAGCTTGCAAATTATTTATGAATTTGATGCTCTAGCACAGGGGTCTCAAACTCCAGGCCTCGAGGGCCGCACACAGTCCAGGTTTTCCGGATTTCCTTAGAGTTTGACAGTTGGCAGTCAAATGACCAACTGTCAAATTCTAAGGAAATCCTGAAAACTTGGACTGTGTGCGGCCCTCGAGGCCTGGAGTTTGAGACCCCTGCTACGGTAAATCAAACCTGGAAGCCAACAACTGTTCAGCGACTTATGAAGCAAAAAGACTCCGTAGCCAACAAGATACAAAGGGCAGCATGAAGAACAGGGATCCATATACAAGTAGACAGCTGGCTTAGCCCAAATATAGTGAATTAAAACTGGCATGAAAATGTGATGTCCATCACAAGCAAGACATTGTGCACGGTCTATTACTATGGAACAAGAATTCGAGACCCCAATATAAGGTCCATTACCATTAGCTGTGTGATGTGTACGGACTACCCTGCGGACAGATGACGTCAAGGCAAAGTTAAATTTCACCTTATGACAATACTTCAAGGAGATAGGCCACCATCAGAAATGTCCTATAGCAACTTACTCCACTGTCCACATTAAAAAACACAAACCGGCTATACAGAGCGTACACATATAATGGGGGAACTGGAGAAATCGCTGTCAGCCAAACAAGTGATCAGTAAGTACGGAGGATGCTTGGGGCTCTGTTTGCCTGATTTTAACCTATGAGATCACCTTGGACTGAATGCAGTCAGGTAAGTGCCAGTCTTGTAGGAAAGTGTAGACTGAAGATTTTCTCCCTACACCCACAACAGAGAGAAAACACACACATACCGCAGCTCTTAGACAATGAATAATAGAGTCCTTATTTGTGCCAGAAAGCAGAGCGTTCACTGTCAATTATACTCGGAACATCATCCTGAACGTGTAAGAACTGTCAGAGACGACCAAGGAAACGATTACCTGAAAGACTGGAAGCCTGTCACTCACACAGGCCTGTACGGGGCTGGGAGTCACGCAGATCCTAAAAATATAGAGACCCCCCACCCAATAAGAGCCCCTTACATAAGCTAAAGCAAGATGTGCACCGATACAGATTCATAACACCAGGAGAACATTGTGGTCAACTTCTTGCATGGAGACCGACAAAAACGGGCAAAATTTGCCAAACTCAAGACTCCTTAAAAAAGCAAATAATGCGAGTCTGTATTGCCCTTTTTGTTTTTTGGCTGATTTTCCACAGCGGAGCATCAATGTGGCATGTAGGGGGTTGGCAATGTGGGGTGGGGGGGGGTGGAGAATCCGGACACCAGCCAGGAATCCGTCCACTTTTGCAGACTCTTTTACATTAAAGGTGATCTCAGCGATGGTCGATCAACTTTGATCACCAAGATTTGCACCAATCCCGATCACAGGGCCCTGCGGTGAGTCGTCTAAATGGAGCATTATGGCTCCATATCTTCTCAACTGTGGATTCGGGGAAGCCAAGACTCGACTCCTCGATTTCCCTGATCCGACTCAACAAAATAAGACACTGACTCCCAACTACTCATGTATATTAAAATCCAATATGGCCAATCAAAGTCACATTGGATGGGCGGCTGCTCCTCCTGCAGTAAATTCGGCTAATGTTCACCTTTATAGATAGGTACAATTGCCATTATCCGCTACTCCAGAATGTACAGCCTGTAGATGAGGGTCCTGTCCAAACACTACACCCCAGACATGTTGTCATTCACAGCCTGGAGCATTCCTTTAAGCACACAGATCTCGCTCCCTTCAGATATCTTCTTTGTACATCTTTACCCACAAGCTTTGATATCGGTTCCTGTATAATAGTTTGTTTGGTTACTGTGTAAACTGGTATTTCAATCAAGCTGAAGACTGAGCGTCTATATTCAGCCCTTAATCCTAAAGTCAACCGCGCATTCCTCCATTTTCGTCGTAATTCGGCCTCTACAGAGCTGCACTGTTGTAAGGCTTAAACGACATAGGATCTCAGCTGTGTAAACAGGACGGCAGCTCCCATTCAACCTAATAAGACAAATATACAGAGAAATAAGCGCACAAAGGCGCAAAAAAAAAAAAAAATCAACAGTCGTCTGTGCAGGGTTTAATACAAGGCGGCCATATTTAGTCTGCAGGATCGGGCACTTGGTCAGTGGAGGCGTTCATCCGACAGCACTAAGCATCTTATAGGAGGTGCTTGTAATACCACCAGGGTTACACATGGATACTAAAAGACGTATGGGGCCAAAGATCCAGGGCAGGGCATGTGCTCCAAACTTCTGGCCTCGTGCCAAGACTCCCTGGTGAGCACCACTTTGAGCGTGATGCTGATACTGCTAGATCCTACTGTGGAGCAGCGAGCCATAGGCTCCGAGCACCACCACACACAGACAGGTAGACCTCAGGCCAGCAAGATGTTAGTGCACAGGTGGGGCAACCATAGCACTGCATTGTGCCACCCCGCTTTGTGGACTCAATAGTTTTACCTAGGGTGGTATAAAGGTGGCATTACCACCTTTAGAGGGAAGACACAGGGTACATTATTATTATTTTTTAAAAGGACATTAATGCTTCAAAAAGGGGTTGCTCAAGACATCACTGTAAGGGGGCTGTCAGGTGCACACAGTTTGTTTTAATGGGGTACTAAGGAATTACTGCTACTGTGAATGTGAATATTACCATTGAAATCAATAGGAAACTGATTCAACTAGTATTCAAAGTGGTAAGTAGATTCTGTGCCAAAATCGACCGAAACCTCAGCAGTAGATCTCCTTTAATACAGATGAATTTTCACTTTCATAGTCCTGATCTAAACGCTTTGAAATAACAGAAACCTTCCATTAGTCTAAGAAAAATTAAATAAATTGGAGCACATACTGTGTAGTTTGGCAAGCGGGCATCTGAGAAGTGGGTGGTGAGTAATTTGCAGAAATGGTGGTGGGGGGGTGGATTTAACATTTAAAAGGGATATTCCCATTCTCAACCCAATACTTATAAAGATGCTGCAAATATGAAAAAAATAAAATAAAACAAAATTCTGATACACAAATGCAGCTGTGAGTAATTATTACTGCCCCCCACTCTACAGGGACACCCACAGGCGCTCCAGCCTGGACAGGAATGGGTTAAATGCTCATCCTGTAAGCAGGGCATGGAGTCAATAAGGGTGGCTTCACATTAGCGTTCCCTCCGCAGCGTTCTGCAGAGGGGATCCGCAATGTGAACGCAGCACCGCAAGCCCCTATGTTTAGAATGGGAGCGCACGGTGCTTCGCTTGACTGCGCATGACCTTGCGCACCCATTCACTGCCATATGTGATCTGTGCGCAGGCGGATGCCTGCGTACAGATCACACACTCTCGCCCGCACCAGGACGCAACATGTTGCGTCCTGGTGCGGGCGAGAGTGTGTGATCTGTACGCAGGCATCCGCCTGCGCACAGATCACATATGGCAGTGAATGGGTGCGCAAGGTCATGCGCAGTCAAGCGAAGCACCGTGCGCTCCCATTCTAAACATAGGGGCTTGCGGTGCTGCGTTCACATTGTGGTTCCCCTCTGCAGAACGCTGCGGAGGGGAACGCTAATGTGAAGCCACCCTAAGCCGAATGGTGGGTTTACACACACCAACTTATCTGCCCAACTTCTGACCAACTTGCTGGTTGCAGTGAAATCATGGAACATTGCTCCATTTTGTGGCTGTGTACAAATGTAACAATGTGTCCATGATTTCACTGCAACCAGCAAATTGGTCAGAGGTTGGACAGACAAGTTGGTATGTGTAAAGTGGCCCTTACTGGTTGCAGTGAAACCATGGACACATTGTTACATTTGTACACAGCCACAAAATGGAGCAATGTGTCCATGATTTCACTGCAACCAGTAAGTTGTTCAGAAGTTGGACAGATAAGTTGGTGTGTGTAAACCCACCATAACATTCAACTCCTCAATATCCCTCAATCTGACTCCTACTCCACAATTCTGACCCTGCAGTGTGGCGGGAGGGGGGCGGACGCAGGATGGCGGGAGAGGGGCCTGTAGAGGAACCGTCTCGCCCCATCACTGCCTGTAGAGGAACCGTCTCGCCCCATCACTGCCTGTAGAGGAACCGTCTCGCCCCATCACTGCCTGTAGAGGAACCGTCTCGCCCCATCACTGCCTGTAGAGGAACCGTCTCGCCCCATCACTGCCTGTAGAGGAACCGTCTCGCCCATCACTGCCTGTAGAGGAACCGTCTCGCCCCATCACTGCCTGTAGAGGAACCGTCTCGCCCCATCACTGCCTGTAGAGGAACCGTCTCGCCCCATCACTGCCTGTAGAGGAACCGTCTCGCCCCATCACTGCCTGTAGAGGAACCGTCTCGCCCCATCACTGCCTGTAGAGGAACCGTCTCGCCCCATCACTGCCTATAGAGGAACCGTCTCGCCCCATCACTGCCTGTTCTTATCCCGTCATGTAGAGGAACTTATCACTTCCTGTAGATGCAAAGCCCCCTCCTTCCACTTCATGTAGACACAAAACCCCGCCCTTCCACATCTTGTAGACACACAAAGACCCACCCTACCACTTCCTGTAGACACAAAGCCCTACCCTACCACTTCCTGTAGACACAGCCCTGCCCTACCACTTCCTGTAGACACAAAGCCCTGCCCTACCACTTCCTGTAGACACAAAGCCCTACCCTACCACTTCCTGTAGACACAGCCCTGCCCTACCACTTCCTGTAGACACAAAGCCCTGCCCTACCACTTCCTGTAGACACAAAGCCCTGCCCTACCACTTCCTGTAGACACAAAGCCCTGCCCTACCACTTCCTGTAGACACAAAGCCCTGCCCTACCACTTCCTGTAGACACAGCCCTGCCCTACCACTTCCTGTAGACACAAAGCCCTGCCCTACCACTTCCTGTAGACACAAAGCCCTGCCCTACCACTTCCTGTAGACACAGCCCTGCCCTACCACTTCCTGTACACACAAAGCCCTGCCCTACCACTTCCTGTAGACACAGCCCTGCCCTACCACTTCCTGTAGACACAGCCCTGCCCTACCACTTCCTGTAGACACAAAGCCCTGCCTTACCACTTCCTGTAGACACAAAGCCCTGCCTTACCACTTCCTGTAGACACAAAGCCCTGCCCTACCACTTCCTGTAGACACAAAGCCCTGCCCTACCACTTCCTGTAGACACAAAGCCCTGCCCTACCACTTCCTGTAGACACAAAGCCCTGCCCTACCACTTCCTGTACACACAAAGCCCTGCCCTACCACTTCCTGTAGACACAGCCCTGCCCTACCACTTCCTGTAGACACAGCCCTGCCCTACCACTTCCTGTAGACACAAAGCCCTGCCCTACCACTTCCTGTAGACACAAAGCCCTGCCCTACCACTTCCTGTAGACACAGCCCTGCCCTACCACTTCCTGTAGACACAGCCCTGCCCTACCACTTCCTGTAGACACAGCCCTGCCCTACCACTTCCTGTAGACACAGCCCTGCCCTACCACTTCCTGTAGACACAGCCCTGCCCTACCACTTCCTGTAGACACAGCCCTGCCCTACCACTTCCTGTAGACACAGCCCTGCCCTACCACTTCCTGTAGACACAGCCCTGCCCTACCACTTCCTGTAGACACAAAGCCCTGCCCTACCACTTCCTGTAGACACAAAGCCCTGCCCTACCACTTCCTGTAGACACAGCCCTGCCCTACCACTTCCTGTAGACACAGCCCTGCCCTACCACTTCCTGTAGACACAGCCCTGCCCTACCACTTCCTGTAGACACAGCCCTGCCCTACCACTTCCTGTAGACACAGCCCTGCCCTACCACTTCCTGTAGACACAGCCCTGCCCTACCACTTCCTTTAATCTTCTTTCATCATCTCTGCTGATATACGGTACATCTGACAGTACAATAATAATTGGTTGCAAAGATCAAGGGCCTAAAAAAAAAAAATCAAGACACCAATGGCTGCACTGGTGACTACCAAAGTGGTGGCCTTGTATTCAAGTGATAGGTCATGTCAGGAGTCACCTATACCATAAGGCCTCATGCACACAGCAGAAGTGTGTGATGCCATATAGTGCACGGTATAACATGATATACAGGGCTATAAAACAACCATGTGCTCGGGGACATACAGGGACCTGAAAGAGCTGCAGCACCAGTGCAGGACAATGCGACCAAATACAAAATGACATTGAGGGAAAAATGTGGAAAAACAAAGTGTATGGAGATAAGTGACCGACTAATCCAGCACCGCCACATACACAACGCAATCAATACAGTGCAAGAAAAGACATGGGTGAAGAGAACAATAGGAAAGAAGTGGATTAGTGACATGGACATCTGGTAGAAGGAGATGATAGGAGAGTTGGGGGTAGACAAGACTACAACTCCCACAATACCCCAGAGAAAAGCCGGGGACAAGCAGCTGCCTGCAAGGGATAAGGAGCCTGCAGACGGAGCTGTCAGATCCGCCACACTCACCGCATAACTTTATAAAGCCCAAAATCAATCATTAAGTGCTCGCTAATTAACCATCTGATTATCTGCCATGTTTTCAGCGATTACATTGGTATAAATGAGAGTCAGGACAGCTGTGACGTGGGAGACTTTCTGCATTACAGAGTGTGCTGGCCTTCTGTGTGAACTAACAAAAAAAAGCATTAAAATGTCATTTATTTCTGCACAGAGCCCCACACACAAAACCTACAATTAGTCAGATCCACGGACGTCACTGTGCAGATCCTCACCCACACAGAGATGGCATAGGAAGACAGGGAGCGGAGGAAGCGGCGTGCAGGCAATTGTAAACCGGAAATCTTATATATATTATATATATATATCTTCAGATTTGATGCAGAAAATAATCTGCAGCATGTCAATACACGGTGCATTTTTCCTGCGTTTTTCCCCCTTCCACCCATTCACTTCACTGTGTCTTTGGTGCATCTTTCTGCCAGAAGATGCAAATTTGGTGCAAAAAAATTCTGCCACCAAATAATGAACAGGAGCACAGTCTTTACTATGTAAAACCAGCGTGAAAATCCACAGCAGAAATGTACAGGTTGCACATGTGCAATCTGCAGCGCAGTTCTCTCTGCAGCCCACGGATGAGATGTGGTTACACATCTCGGACACAATGGAGCCACTGTACTGTACAGCGGATCGTACTGCACTAAATCTGCAGCGAACGATCCGCTGTGACTCGGTCCCTTGTGGATGTGGTTTCCAATTCATGCAGGATCCAACACAAAAACATGTGAGATATCCCCAACACAAGACATCGGCACCGAGGCATCAAGACTCAGAGGGAGGGCGCCCATGTGGCCGGGCAGACAGTGCTGCCACATGAATGAGAAGATCAGGTCAGCTTCCTCTGTAAAACACCATTTTCCCATATATAACCCTAGTGCACAGAAATCTCTTTCCTCAATGATCTCAATCTACCAGTTGTGACAGCAGGTGACGAGTGGCGCACCTTTACTTTGGGGATCCGGTAGTAAAGATAATGGAGATCTGGCGGCAGCTCGTATATTAGGTGAAAAGCATTACAGTGAGACGTCCGGCTCAGCAGCTGCTCCAGCCATTGTAAAGCCATTTTCCAATTTTCCACACATTCATTGGATTTCACAAGGAAACACAAATTACAAGAAAAATGTTGTGTTCTCCTCTACACAACAAGTCAATCCGATGTACCAGCAATCATGTAAGCCGTCGCCTGCCCGTAGCCGTTGCGTTAACCGTCGCCTGCCCTGTAGCCGTCGCGTTAACCGTCGCCTGCCCCGTAGCCGTTGCGTTAACCGTCGCCTGCCCTGTATCCGTCGCGTTAACCGTCACGAACCGTCGCCTGCCCCGTAGCCATCACGTAAACAGTCGCCTGCCCCGTAGCCGTCACGTAAACCGTCGCCTGCCCCGTAGCCGTCAGCGTAAACCGTCGTCTGCCCCGTAGCCGTCAGTAAACAGTCGCCTGCCCCGTAGCCGTCACGTAAACAGTCGCCTGCCCCGTAGCCGTCACGTAAACAGTCGCCTGCCCCGTAGCCGTCACGTAAACAGTCGCCTGCCCCGTAGCCGTCACGTAAACAGTCGCCTGCCCATAGCCGTCACGTAAACAGTCGCCTGCCCCGTAGCCGTCACGTAAACAGTCGCCTGCCCCGTAGCCGTCACGTAAACAGTCGCCTGCCCCGTAGCCGTCACGTAAACAGTCGCCTGCCCCGTAGCCGTCACGTAAACAGTCGCCTGCCCCGTAGCCGTCACGTAAACAGTCGCCTGCCCCGTAGCCGTCACGTAAACAGTCGCCTGCCCCGTAGCCGTCACGTAAACCGTCGCCTGCCCCGTAGCCGTCACGTAAACCGTCGCCTGCCCCGTAGCCGTCACGTAAACAGTCGCCTGTCCCGTAGCCGTCAGTAAACAGTCGCCTGTCCCGTAGCCGTCATGTAACAGTCGCCTGCCCCGTAGTCGTCACGTAAACAGTCGCCTTTCCCCGTAGTCGTCACGTAAACAGTCAACTGCCCCGTAGCGTAATGTAAACTGACGCCTGCCCGTGCGTCATGTAAATCGTCACCTGCCTCTTACATAGTTCAGTCACAAACTATCATCTGCCGTGTTGACACTTTGTAAACCATCACCTGCCCATACACACCAGTCTCAAAACCAGGACACTCTATAAGAACTTTCATGACCCGTACAATCTTGGACATTGAATGCTCTCTGACCTTACCTGCAGAAGACACGTGTACACCTGTCCTGGAGCAATCTACCTGTCTATGTGTAATCCACCTGTTTACACTGCTTTACTGTCCAGTTTACAGACCAAATTACTTTTGAAGCAGTAATAACATTACATTGTCCTCCATCAGTCAGCGCTCGGTTCATGACTCAGTCCCCATCTTCTACTATCCCGTACATTACACTACCCCCATAATGCCAGCTCTGTTATCCTGCCCCGCACCCCAGTCACACATACTTGTCCTCTTTATCTGAACTACAGTAGATGATGAAGAGATGAGGGGTGCAGGTCGGACCACAGACTCTGCAGGTCACCCACCACCATCTGGTTCACATGATATCACAGGATATTAGGAATCCATGTCATGTCCTGAAATAATGTGCACAACACTGTATATAGCAGCTGTACCGTCCTGCCACACATGCCCCCACAGGACTGCTGCCATACACACAGGCCCTGCGTCAGGTAAGAGGTGCCCCATTATCAGGACACTGGACAGCATGTCCACATCATCACCCCCATCATAGAGAGAACAGGGATGATGGGGGCACTGATGAAGACAAGGTCAGAGGTGTCAGGAAATAACCACAGCAGGTGACAATACACAGGATATGGGGGCAGCCATAGTGGTGAGCACATCTACAACACCCATCTCCTGGAAGAGTGCCCCCTGCTGCACCCAGCCCCTCCAATACCTCCTGTACGGCAGCCTCCACATAACCAGCTCCGCAGTATGGCATCCCCACTTCATATGCACCCTAAACTCAGTATTCACCCCTCCCCCCCGACATGCACCCCAGCCTCGATATTCACTCCCCCCCTGACATGCCCCCCCCTCAATATTCACCCCTCTCCCCCCCCCCCCCCACTCAGTATTCACCCCTCCCTCCCCCCCCCCGACTCAGTATTCACCCCTCCCCCCGACATGCCCCCCTCTCAATATTCACCCCTCTCCCCCTACATGCACCTCCAACTAATATTCACCCTCCCCCGATATGCCCCAACTCAATATTCACCCCCCCCACATGCCCCAACTCAATATTCACCCCCCCCCACATGCCCCAACTCAATATTCACCCCCCCCCACATGCCCCGCACTCAATATTCACCCCTCCTCCCCGACATGCACCCCAACTCAATATTCTCCCCTCCTCCCGACATGCACCCCAACTCAATATTCTCCCTCCTCCCGACATGCACCCCAACTTAATATTCACCCTCCCCCCCGATATGCCCCGCACTCAATATTCACCCCTCCCCCCAACTCAAATTCACCCTCCCCCAACTCAATATTCACCCCTCCCCCCACATGCCCCCAACTCAATATTCACCCCTCCCCCCGACATGCACCCCAACTCAATATTCACCCCTCCCCTGACATGCACCCCAACCTCAATATTCATTCCTCCCCCGACATGCCCCCCACTCAATATTGACCCCTCCCCAACATGCCCCCCCCACTCAATATTGACCCCTCCCCAACATGCCCCCCACTCAATATTCACCCCTCCCCCCCCAACATGCACCCCAACTCAATATTTCACCCTCCCCCCAGACATGCACCCCAACTCAATATTACCCCCCCCCCAACATGCCCCCCACTCAATATTCACCCCTCCCCCCCAACATGCACCCCAACTCAATATTCACCCCTCCCCCAGACATGCACCCCAACTCAATATTCACCGCTCCCCCAACATGCACCCAACCTCAATATTTACCCCTCCCCCACTGGAGTTCCCTATGTGTAGATGATACCAGAGCCCCGCTGCTCCCCGGTCACCTCTCCCGTCACTCTCCCCGGTGGCGGCTTCCTCACTCCCGCACGTTTCCTGCACACTTTGCCCCCGTCTCCTGCCCTCTCCCTTCCGGACACTCTTCCTCCCGTCTCCCCGGCAGTGCTGAGCCCTCTCCCGTCTCACTTCGCCCGAGTTCCCGGTGTTTCCTGCACTCACCGGCTGCGGCTCCCCCGAAACCCGACTCTGCCCGAGTCCTCCTGCTCCGATACACAGCGACACTACAGGACACGCCCACCGCGGCGCCACGCCTCCCGCCTCTGCACTCACCACCATAGCCCCCGCCCACAAACCAACATGGCCGCAGTCTCTTGCCATCCAGCCTCTCACGCCAACCAACTTTTTTTTTTTCTTTGTAACAGCTTTATTATCATTTCAATGTGTACATCATGACAGTGAATGGTTATGGTAGCCAGAGGATGACTCTGGTGGTCATATTATGATGATTATCAATGAGTTTCATGCATTTGTAGGCGGTAATCTCAGCAATTATACTATGTGCTGCACTGGGAAAGCGTTTAATTGTCAACTGTGTAACTGCTTTAAAGGTCTGCAGTGTTTTACAATTTTTTTTATTTACCTTTAAATAGATGCATTATTTTTCAGGGATTTTTTTGTAATTTGCTATTTTGATTATCTGCCTTTTATGTATTAATCCCCCTTTTGCTGCGTTTGCAATTTCTGACTCCAAAAAGTAGAAAAATGTCACAAAAATGCAGTTTTGTATAAGAAAAAAAAAGACCAAAAAATCAAGTGCATTTTTTTTAATTTTTCCACTTATTTTTATTGTATTGTATTTTGTTTGTGTATTCTTTAAGGTTTTTTTTTATTTTCTTTTATGTTTTTCAATCTGCAGTAGAGGGGGCAGCGGGTTTGTGAAACAAGAAAACCCCTTTAAATGAATAGAAACTGATCTGCAGTACCAGGGAGCGGCCACTAGTAGCGTGACTGAGCTATGTAGCTGCTCAGTGGGGGTGCTGGGTGTCAGACCCTCACCCATCTGATATTGACGATCTACTAAAGATAGGGCTTTAGTATCAATGATCACTCACAATGGGCAAATCCACAATGAAGTCACTGGACAAGGTCTTCACATCAAGTAATATTTCACTGGTGACGAAGACACGGCTCGTACATAGTCTGGTCTTTTCTGTAACATATGGACGTGAAATCTGGAGCATAAAGGGACAAGACAGAAGACGAATCAACGTCTTCGAAATGTGGAGCTGGAGAAGGAGGTTATCAGTATCGTGGATGGCAAGAAGAACAAACAAATCAAGCCAGACATGTCACTGGAAGCAAGGATCACTAAGCTACGACTTGTCTACACATCATACGAAGAGAGCAATCACTGGAGAAGGACATCATGGTCGGACGAATAGAAGGAACAAGGCAAAGAGGAAGACCATCAACCCAATGGCTTGATACTATCAAGGTAATGGCAGAGAAGACCCTGGTGGTCCTATCTAGGCTTGGAACAGAACCTGGTGGACCTATCTAGGGTTAGAACTGACCCTGATGGACCTAGCTAGGCTCAGAGAAGACTCCAGTGGACCTATGTAGACTAGGAGCAGACTCTGGTGGACCTAGCTAGGCTTGGAGCAGACTCTGGTGGATCTATGTAGGCTTTAGAGAAGACCCTGGTGGACTTATCCAGGCTTGTCCAAGATCAGTCTTCCTAAAGAGCGTTTTTCCATCAAGTTGATACGGATCAAGATCAAGCTTAAGGCCGTTAAAATAAAATCAATGTAGTGGAGTACTGTTTTAAATGGTTTATCTGATCCTGATCATTACATCAGTGGTGGCATGTATATATACACTGTGAGGTAGTGTACTTCTGGGGGTTCGCTTGACAGCGTAAAATGACACCAGAACATGTTTTTAACCATTACTTTAGGCAGCCATTTATTAGGTTCAAACGGCCCTTCTTATATAAAATGCATATATTACACTCACATCACATAACATTATAAATAACATCACATTATATTACATCCTTCAATACTTATATTGCACATATCCTTGCACCCGGGTAACCTCAATGTACCGTTACCCAACACAGAGTACACGGGTCAGTTGCCGTCTCACAGGGTTTCAGTCGCCGCCGATACATCCCTGTTTACGGTTACTGCCGAATGCCAGGCCCTTCCTTGGCCCAGTGTCCCCTTGAGAGTCCAGTCCCTTCCCACAAGCTGCTAACTGTTCCCAGCCCTCTACACAGTGCTCTGGCTGCTCTGAACCAGGCCCCGACCTGGTTGTAGTCACCGGCGCTCCAGGGCAAGTAAGGCCCCCCAAGAACTCCTTGGCACGTGTCTCCAGGTCGCCAGCCGCTTCCAAGTCTGCCATCACCAGACCAGACCTCCAGGCAAGCGGCTACACCAAACACGTCCTCGCGAGCCCCTCCAGGGTCAGCCCGACTTCCCAACTCCCGGTACTCTATCAATCCCTGTCGTCTGGCCTCATGGCTCCATTCTCACATGACTTGGTCTTCTCTCCCCTCAGAGGCTTCTGCTCTGTTTCTCACACACTCAGACCACTCGGCCCTACACATAGATGGTCCTCTCTCATATATGGCCCTTTTACTTAAGCCATCATATATTTTAACGGGACCCTCACAACCTGACAGTCTGTCCCCATGGTGGTTACGGCCGCTTGGCCTCTGTGGGCTCCAACTCCTCACAGGACCCACACACACATACATCCACTGTCCCTCATGGACTTCTATGGACATCAGCCTTGTCAGGCCCAGACCACACACACCAGCACAGTCCAGCATGGACTTCAGCCCTCTAGGCCCAGACCAGGTTGTGAGCCACCTGAGCTTCAGGGCAGTCAAAGCATCCCCCAAGGTCTCCTCACCCTGTCCATGATGCCCAGCTGCCTCCAAGCCTTACCAACAAAAGGCAGAGATCCCGGATGGCAGCCTCACCACCATGGACAGAGTGAGCCCCCTGCAAGTTCAGCCAGGACCCCCCATACACCCAGGTGCTCCACTAACCTCTCGGTCTGGCCATAAGCTTCATACGGCTCAGAGGGACCGGCGTCTCCTGGCATGGAGAGCCAGGCGTCCTGCCTCATCCCCCTCTGAGACACGTCCTCTCTCCCTCAGAGGATCATGTCTGGTCTCTCTGGTCATATTTTGATCCAAGGGGGTCTGGTTTCAGCAGGTCCTGGACATCGCCTGTCCTCACACACAAGCTGCTGTTAGGGTCAGACAGCACAGATTCTCTTATCTGAGAGAATAGGGCCAGTTATGCAATTGACACTCTGATCAGAGTTTGATCCGATTCTCTTGGATGAACAGACAGCAACATTTCTCCATCTTCTCCATTGTGTGACTGCATGGAAATCGGATGTCTATCCAAGTGCTGTCCCATGATTTCCACGCACCCATAAACTTGAATGGGCAAGTCTCATCAGATTCACATGTCAAATCGCAGCATGCAGCAATATCTTTCTCATGTCAAATCACTATGAGAAAAAAAAACGTTAATTAACACCTCCCCGTTGAATAACATTGGTCAGAGTGCTATCCAAAAGTAAAAAACAGATAACACTCGTCTGATGTATAAGGTGGTGTGAACAAACCCCAAGAAACCGTTCTCTTCTCTTGATTTATGCAAGAGGGTCCCAGGCCCAGGAGCTCCCTCATAGTGTATACACAGTAACAGGGAATATGAGTATAAGACAACCTCAAAGGGTTAAAATACCGAAGAACTGAATCAGCTTTAACCAAAAAAAAAAACCACATTTCCTTTTTTGTTTATTCCAAATATATCTCAAGTGTGGCTGCTATGTTAATAATGAATGGAATTAGTGACAACGAGGAAGATTTACAAGAGTTCAGACACTCACATGGCCGTCATGGCGCATTCCAATTATTTCACAATGCACTTGGGTGCAAAAAAGAGAAAGAAAACTTTTCATCTGGTCAGGAAACCTCAAGGATAATTATGGCTGCAATGTTCCTTGGTAAAGTTTGTGCACATAATGTACCGCCATTATACAGGCCTGGACATTACACATAAAGGATAGCCATGGAGATGGGCTGCAGCTTCATGCAACATTAGAGTGTGATATACACGATAGGTCATGCAAGTGATATAACTAATAAAAAAGACAATGTTAATGAGGTAGCAAAGAATAGAAATGATATGAAATATGTGCCAGTGTTCCCCTTCAATCTGAAACGCAGGAATTTTTAAGCTTCCCAGAAGGGAAAGCGTATGAGACACTGACAAAGTGCATTGGATGTGTAAAGTTTTTACCTTGCAAATCACCCCAGAAGTGATATGGAGAGGTAAACTGTACCCGATATTGCAGGCCTGCGATAGGGACATTACGGACTGTGCTAGGACCCCATGGGCAAGTCTTACTGTGAAGGAGCCAAGAAGGACTGGTCCCCAGGTACCTCATCGTGAATATGCAGTGGAGTTTTCTGTGTAGGGGATAGTGGGGACCTCATTTTTTTCTTTCGCTATGTCAGAGATTAATATAGTAAACTGACCAGTAAAGAATTAGAAACGAGGGGGAAGTGGTTAGCAAGTGTAATGTAGAAAGTTTATTGGCCGTGGCTTATTAACAGTTTATCAGAGGGGTATACCAAAGTTTTAAAGTTATCCTCTATCCATGGGATAGGAGAAAACGTCCCAATTGCTGGGGGTCGAGTGCTAGGACCCCCACAAGTCTGTGAACCAGGGCTCCCAGCTGAATGAAGTGGTGGTCGATCGTGCCATCATTCTTAAAGAAGACAGAGATTGACAAGAGGTTAGAATAATGGAGCAAACTGTGCAAAGTTCAACCGGGAACAGGGTTCTTCAAAACTGGTAAACTGTCTTAAGACCGAATATCAAAATGAATAAAAAAAATCCATTACTAACAGTAAGCTCAGCCATATATTCAAGTTCCTAAAACATTAAAGGGTATATCCAGGATATTTTTTTTTTTAAATGTGCCCAAGTAGTAACAGGCAGGTAGTTGTACTAACAGGCAGGTAGTTGTACTAACAGGTAGGTAGTTGCTACCTACTTGCCTATTGTGCTCGGGCCCTTCACCGCTGGCACAAAGAATTCACAGACTGCTCCTGCTGATCGATACAATGGCTTTGTCAACAGAATGGAGGACTCTATTCCGCTCTGCTGTGTGGAAGGGGCGGGAGAGCTGACGTCATGCTGATTGACAGCTCCTACCTAATGAGGAAGTCGGCTGTCAATAAGCATGATATGGCTGTGACACCTCTCAACAGAGCAGAGAAGCTATTGCTCTGTTGACGTGACGTTAGTGAAAGCTGCGGAGCGTTCTAAAGGCCCCGTCACACACTTCAATGTCTGAGCGATCCGATCAACATCCGACTTGACCTGGATTGCTTGAACGACATTGTTTGATCACTAGTGAGTTGTCACATGTACAGATATCATGAACGACGCAGCAACGACTCCGCGACATGCAACGATATTAGCCGTCGTTTGGATGCCTATATTCCTATGTCCTGAATAGGCGAAGTCGTTAACGACATCGTTATCAAGGTGTCACACACGCGATGTTGCAGGTTGAAGTACGATCACGACTGATTTATGGTCCGATCATAAACCTGCGATCAACCATCAGCCGACTTATCGCTGGTCGTATCGACGTGTCACACGCCACGACTCGTTTAAACGTCTCAAAACCCGTGACGTACCACAATTTCGTTAACAATATCGTAGCGTGTGACGGGGCCTTAAGACAACTCCATTTCAGCGAAGAACAGCGCTGGGCACATGAGGCAGGTAGGTAGCATCTGCCGTTAGTGCTGTCTAAACACACTTTTTTTTTTGTAAAATTGCAGATATACTTTTAAATATTTCACTCCTAAAAGTAAATTTACCCATATTTTAATAAAGGGGTCATGAAAAGATGCATATGCAAAGATGGTAGCGGGGTGCTGCCATATTAATCTACACGACTCTCCCAGCTCTATGTTGCCCCTTTTATCCACTGGCCAGCTGACACACGTAAGCCTACTCCAAATGACCTGACCATTACTGGGGTATTTGGTTCTACTGGGGGGGGGTGGGGGAGGGGTAAAAGGGCCAATTTTTTTGTCCATAGGTGACACATCATTGTGGTGAGCTACAAATGGCTGCGGCTGTCTCATGTAAGGTGCTCCTTTAACTTAGATGGGGTTCCTCACCTGTTACCTCACTGACGCAGTTCGGCCCCAAGCATTAAGTTGCGAGGAGGATGACATATTATTGGTCTAGGATGATGTATTATGAATATGCAGAGGTGCAACGTTACTAGGATAACCTCATTATGGACCGGATAAAGGGGCGGTTTCCTTTCTTAAAAAGGAATCTTTCATCAGGTTTTTGCCACCTAATCTGAGAGAAGCATAAATAGAGACAGAGATCCTGATACCAGCAATGTGTCACTTGCTGGGCTGCTTGTTGTAGGTTTTCATAAAATGACTGTTTTATCAGCAAGAGATTATCAGTAGAGAAGTAGTATATCTGCTGCCTGGTACTTAACCCTGTCTCCACTGCCATTGGCAACTTTGTGTACTCAGAAAGCTGCCAATCAGTGCTGTGGGCTGGGTTATACAGAGATCAGCATTCAGAGAACTGCTAGATCTGCAGCAGATAAAACAGTGATTTTATCAAAACTGCAGCAAGAAGCTCAGTAAGGTTACCTTTACACGCCGCTACGGCAGGATGGATGCATCCCGCTACAGGCTACAAATGTAGCTTGTCACGCCAATATAGCCCGTCGTAGCGGCGTGTAAAGACGTGACGATACAGCCGGCAACAGATACATCTGTTTACGAGCTCTGCTCAATAACAGATGGCTACAAAGCCGATGGTAGCAAGATGCATCGGCGTGTAAAGAAGTTACGGAAGGGAACTCTGGACACCCGGGGATGTAGCCGCAATGTAGCTAAGGCGTGACCCAGGCTCCGTGTTACCGCGCCCCATCTGCGATCATTGGAGGAAGCTCCTGCGTTGCGATTGGTAGTCGCTGCATAGGGCGGCATATTTAAGGAGCTGACGAGTCACACTACACAATCGCTCGAGCGTGCTGTATTACTCAGCCTCCTGCGATGCCTGCCCAATCATGATGTTCCTGCTTTGTCCTATCAGCGTACGGACAGCTCGTACTCCTCAATTGTGGCACGCCTATGTGTTGTTCCTGCTGCACCAGGTCCGCCCATAGTAGCTGGTTATAGCGGTGTGTAAATGAGCTACAGATGGCTACTTGAGACACCCGGCGATGTAGCTAGCTATAGATGTAGCGTAGCGTAGCGCACCTTGTGGCGGCGTGTAAAGAGGGTGCGTTTACAGTTTGTAACCGTTTGAGCGTGCTCGTGCACGTGAAGTAGCGGGATGCATCCATCCTGCCGTAGCGGCGTGTAACGGTGCCCTAAGTGATATATTGCCAGAATCAGGGTCTCTGCCCTTACACCTTGCTGTTTTGAAATGGGATAGCAAAAACCTGATAACAGATTCCTTTTAAGGAAAGCTAATACTTACCAAGAATGTTGCATTTGTCCTTTTCTGACCAGGGATTAAATCATTTAAATCTCAGCAATCTTGTTAGTGAGGGGGATTATATCTGTGCAGAGCCAATCTTCTGTCCATGTTGCAAAATTTTCGAAGATATTACGCTGAGTACAGAGTTTAGTAATTCTGTCTCCAGACTGACAGTTCTTCATGGCTTTACATAAGACTCCGCTCTTCTGCAAGACTTGTCATAGAGAGAAAAAAGAGAATAAATGTCAGCCATCGCCATTTCAGCAGGGTCATAACATGAGCTTTCTAAGAGAGCATGTGGCGCCCCTGCGTACAGGTGGCCACAGAAGGGTACTGCAGCCAGGCAGTTAGGACATAGTAAACACTACACACTCACAGCCCACATCCCCACGCATAGAGAGGGTTCACATCCAGCTCTGAGGTCGGAGACTATATGAGACCAGAGGAGTGGTGGATGAGGAGTGGGTTGGGCACACCAGAAGGTCAGGTGACTGACAGTATATAGAGAGGGGGAGGAGTAAAGGAAGTTAGTAGGCTGAAGTAGCTGAGAAGCAGAGACCAAGAGTAAGCCATGGTGCTGAGCAGCAAAGACAAGGAGAAGCTGAGCTGAGCTGAGACAGAAAGACACATGCTGCCTGGAAGTGCCTAAGCTGAGGAGCGCTGACCCGTACTGAGCCAATGCGAGCCAGATGGGGGGGAAAAGCCCATCCAAGATGCTGAAACCACCAGGAGTGTGATAGACAGAGAAGGGACGGTGCAACCCGTGCCCTGGACAGCAGCAGAAGCTACTAACCGCAGGTGGAGAAGCCCTCCTAGATATCTGAAGGAAACAGAGGAAGGAGCCTGGCAGAACCTCATGCTAGAGGACTGTTGCAGGCTGGGCTAGAGCAGAGTGTCAGCTCTGAAGGGGACCGACGATTCACCCGGTATCCCCAGATTCACTGACGGGGAGCTTTAGTTTCAAGCTGGAGTTCCTAACCCAAAGAACAGGCAGCTCAGTGACACACTAGGACTCACAGAAGCCCGAGTCACCGCCATACTGTTCAGCGTCCGCATACACCCGTGTAAGACGGAGAAAGAGAGTATTAGCCCGGAAAGGCACACTTAAAGACTGTGTGAGGGGTCACAAGGAGAGAGGAGCCTGGCTGCAGGAGAGAAGGGAACCCGGAAAGGGAGAATGCAACTGAATGTTAAGAGCTGTGTAAAGAACTGCAAATAACCTGTAACTTGCTTGAAGAAGAACAACTTAAGTAAAGCTTTGGAAACCCTGCATTGCCTCCTGCCTGCTTCCATCTGCAGACCCTTTCTCCCATACAGGCTTGCACCAGGAAGATCTCAACCTGCAGAGCTACAGCCTGTCAGCACCAGCACGGGAGGAGAGATCCTTGCAGCTGCAAAGTAAGTGTGCTCCAACAGCCTCACACACAACAGACATTAACTCCTTACTGCCCCGGGGGATACAGTTCTCCCCACTAGAACTATACCATCCCCGCTGCCATTCCATCACCCCCGGAGGTTCTGCAGCAGCCGCGGCCCCATAGCTGGCCGCATCAAGTGGGTGGCGTCACCCGTGACAATATCCCTGTAAATAATCCCCTTTTATTGTGCTGAGCCAGGGACACGGTCCGGACCAGGCCGCCAGTGACATCCCCAGCAGCAGATCGGTCCGGTACCGAGTACCCCACGTCCCTTGGGGCTCCACAACCTGGCGTCACGAACAGGATCTACCCGGTCCAAACGAATTGGACCTCGTGCGCCTAAACGGCGAGTTCTGGACTTTTCCCGCCAAATCTGACCCTAATGGCGGCCACAGGGGACTAGCGCCATGTGCAGGGGAGGCGTTCCTAAGACTCCCATCGTGGGCCGGTCCGGTCCAAGGCGCGAAAAGAAGGTCCCGCCCTGGCTCTCCTTAACTCCGGGAGAGCCAGCTGTCACTCTGAAAGAAGAGCCGCCGCCCCTAGACCCTCCTACCAAAGAACTGGCGCGAACGAGGCAGGAAATCGTCATCAGGAGGGGGCGGAGCAGGCAACCGGAAGAGAAGGAGTCGCCATTCCAGTACACGAGGACGGAAGCGGAGGACGCACTGAAGAGCGCTCTGTGCGAGAGACCACGAGTGATCCCGGAGGGCCCACAGATTGAACCAGTGGAGGAACCCGGTCGAGGAGAGACCCCGTGTGATCGCGTAGAGATGGCGGAAGGTGGAGAAGAGCGTCCCCGCATCCTAGACACCCGGAGGGGTGTATTGCGGCTGCTGCCCCCGAGGATGACACGGGTTCAGGAAGCTAATAGAACCCGGATCCAGATAGACATCGACCGCAGCCCGAACTACGAAGTCCGGCTACAGCGACCCGGCCGGGTCGAAGAGCACGGACATGCCGCGAGCGACGCCGAAGGCCATACTGCTGTACTTGTGGATGTGAGTACCCCGCCAGCTATCGTGAACCAAGCATGGAGAGATGTCGACCCGCTCGGAGCTCTACCGGAAGGGTTCCTGAAGCTGCCGGAGCCCCTGATCACTGCGCCAAAGACACTCGAGGTGAGAGGGGAGCAACTGCGTTGCTGGTGGGAGCGGAGTAAAGACTGTCAAGATCTGATGGGCTTTCTAGGCGAGTCGGAAGGTGAAGTAGGCCCCGCGGAAATCATAACCCGAGAAGAATACATCCGGAGATGTGTGCGGAGGTGGGAGAAAGAGGAGGTCGAGAGGCTGGCACAGAAGCAGGAGCTGGTAGCCCGCGCCAAAGAGGCTAAGAACGTAGCCCGCCGCGACCGTGAGATTCAGGACTCCCCAAGACACGAGGGCCAGATTGTAAAGGTCATCCGAGAAAGAGGTTACGCCTTCGCCCGCGAACCCGGAGGGCGGTATGACATATTTATCAATAAAAGAGAGGTGGAAGAGGAGCTCCCGCCAGACCATCCAGATCGCCAGGTCGAGATCGGCGAGTGGGTATCATACCACATTGCACAAGGCGAGCGCGGCCCGTACGGCCTCCAAGTAAAAAGACTCTGTTTGCAAGCAGAAAAAGATGAAGCCTCGACTGCAGAATATTGTGAAGTGCGAGATGACTTATATGAGTCGAGCTACATTGATGTGGCGACCAACACGGATCCTGTCGTCATACTTGAGACCCCGGTGCTCACCAAAGATGCCATCACTCAGACACCGGAGAGCTACCTGCTAATTGACGCTCTGCAACACCTGGAGCTGTTCCCCAAGAGGAGGTCAGCACCGCAGACGCTGCCATGGAAGCAAGCGAAGGAGTGAACACGGGTCCTTAAAGTACAGATGAAGCAGAAGAAACTGTAAGTGCGAATGTACATTGTTCCTTATTGCTCCCCCAACCTTACCTGAGTGAATGTTAGCATTCCCCTGTCTGTCTTATGTGTCTCAAACTGAACATTTGCATCATAGACAATGACATGATACTAACTTTCTTGTAAATAGTTAAGCACACTTGTGTGCTCCCCTTTGGTTTTAAGACCAGATGCAAATGCGAAGTAATGCACGAACTCTGCATTTTGAACTTTGAAGCTGCTTTTTGAGAATTTTTGAAAGTTTTAGCACTTTTTGAAAAGGAAAGAAATTTTATACTTTTATACGAAGTAATGTTTATAATGTCTTTTACAGAGAAATGAGGGTAATGATGAGCACATACCCATGCACTTATGTTTATAGTTAATGCAACGTTCCAAGAATCGTGCCTCCCGGATGGGAAGAAACCAAGAATCCTTACTGTTTTATTGTTATATACTATAAAAATGTTTTCAGGGTAACCAATGCCGAGTCGCGCGCGGACGCGCTGTTTAACTCCGGGAGAATGTGGCGCCCCTGCGTACAGGTGGCCACAGAAGGGTACTGCAGCCAGGCAGTTAGGACATAGTAAACACTACACACTCACAGCCCACATCCCCACGCATAGAGAGGGTTCACATCCAGCTCTGAGGTCGGAGACTATATGAGACCAGAGGAGTGGTGGATGAGGAGTGGGTTGGGCACACCAGAAGGTCAGGTGACTGACAGTATATAGAGAGGGGGAGGAGTAAAGGAAGTTAGTAGGCTGAAGTAGCTGAGAAGCAGAGACCAAGAGTAAGCCATGGTGCTGAGCAGCAAAGACAAGGAGAAGCTGAGCTGAGCTGAGACAGAAAGACACATGCTGCCTGGAAGTGCCTAAGCTGAGGAGCGCTGACCCGTACTGAGCCAATGCGAGCCAGATGGGGGGGAAAAGCCCATCCAAGATGCTGAAACCACCAGGAGTGTGATAGACAGAGAAGGGACGGTGCAACCCGTGCCCTGGACAGCAGCAGAAGCTACTAACCGCAGGTGGAGAAGCCCTCCTAGATATCTGAAGGAAACAGAGGAAGGAGCCTGGCAGAACCTCATGCTAGAGGACTGTTGCAGGCTGGGCTAGAGCAGAGTGTCAGCTCTGAAGGGGACCGACGATTCACCCGGTATCCCCAGATTCACTGACGGGGAGCTTTAGTTTCAAGCTGGAGTTCCTAACCCAAAGAACAGGCAGCTCAGTGACACACTAGGACTCACAGAAGCCCGAGTCACCGCCATACTGTTCAGCGTCCGCATACACCCGTGTAAGACGGAGAAAGAGAGTATTAGCCCGGAAAGGCACACTTAAAGACTGTGTGAGGGGTCACAAGGAGAGAGGAGCCTGGCTGCAGGAGAGAAGGGAACCCGGAAAGGGAGAATGCAACTGAATGTTAAGAGCTGTGTAAAGAACTGCAAATAACCTGTAACTTGCTTGAAGAAGAACAACTTAAGTAAAGCTTTGGAAACCCTGCATTGCCTCCTGCCTGCTTCCATCTGCAGACCCTTTCTCCCATACAGGCTTGCACCAGGAAGATCTCAACCTGCAGAGCTACAGCCTGTCAGCACCAGCACGGGAGGAGAGATCCTTGCAGCTGCAAAGTAAGTGTGCTCCAACAGCCTCACACACAACAGACATTAACTCCTTACTGCCCCGGGGGATACAGTTCTCCCCACTAGAACTATACCATCCCGGCTGCCATTCCATCACCCCCGGAGGTTCTGCAGCAGCCGCGGCCCCATTGCTGGCCGCACCAAGTGGGTGGCGTCACCCGTGACAATATCCCTTGTAAATATTCCCCTTTTATTGTGCTGAGCCAGGGACACGGTCCGGACCAGGCCACCAGTGACATCCCCAGCAGCAGATCGGTCCGGTACCGAGTACCCCACGTCCCTTGGGGCTCCACAAGCATCAATAGACAGACAGGGACCCCCTGCACGGAGGCTGTAATAACACAGACAGATGATCAGGGGGATTCAGCAGAATGACACCACCTGCCATGTCAGATGACACAGGGCTGAAGACAATGATGGCGTCCATCAACTCTGCACGATTAATTACACGTACAGCCCTGTTTCTTTGGATTTATAGAAACACACAAAAAGCGCAAATCTTATCCGCACTTAAAGGGAACCAGTCAGGGAGATTTTATCACTAAAAATATTAGCATGGTTGTATAGGTTCTAATGCAATGATAAAAATTATACAAGTTTTGTAATAATCTGCTGTACTAGTGCTGAGAAATGAAGCATTGAATCCAAACACAGTGTTAGGACTTTGGATCTTCTATTGGCATTTTGTGCGTCTTGCCCTTTTTCAAGATGGTGTCCGCTGCTTCACTCTTGTCCATGTCATCCACTTCTCTGCCTTATATAACCTCAGCCAACCCTCTAGCCAGGCTTGAGTATTCAGTTTGAATTCCAGGCTTCCTGTGATTTACCAGTCTGCTCCACCTTCCACTGATTCGCCTCGCCTTCTCCAGCAACTGCCATTGGACTACAGCAATCTCACCTACCTCCAGCTTCTCTCCTGATTTCTGCTGCCTGCCTAACTCTGCATCTGTTTCACCCAGCCTAGTGTCACATGAACCTTGTGTGCCCCACCAGCATTTACTAAACTAATGTTTGTTGTGCAGACGCAGTTTTCTGGACATTCAGGACCCTTTTAAAAGCTGCACTGCACTAATAAGTATAGGACTTGTTTTTCTGTGGATTCCCATTCCCAGGTCTCTTCGTGTGTATTATTTTTGGACTGTGTTTTCCTACATCATTTTTTCCCTTTGAGAATTATTATTAGAGACTTTCTTATTTAAAATCTCGTGAACTATTTCTAGAGACTTTCAGTTGTTACCTTTTTGATGAACTTACTCACTTGCTGCACTCCATGTTATATCCGTCACGTGTGATACATATAGACTTGTTCACCTTTAAATTTGGTTTCAGTCTGTCTGTGCTCCCATCTGCTCATAGATCACTGAGTAATCCTACATCACAGAGCATGCAGATGAGACTAGAAGTGACCTGGGGGAGTGCACTCTGGGGACTGTGACACGCCCCCAATGCACTTCTAGGCTAATTTGCATGTGACTTCAAAGCTTGATATCTCAGCACTGGCGCATCGGACTGATGCAAGATAGGTGGCATTTTTATAGTATTAAGTTCAGCAAAAATACAATCCAACAGATTCTGTTTAATTCTAGATAAATAATACCTGTGAATTTTTGTATTTTATAATTTAAATGACATTTTTTAACCTGATATATTCAGCCGTATCTGCTTTGGTGACACTAGTATAGCCTTCATTGCATATATATTTACAACTCCAATATACTCGTATTGTACATATCAAGGCAAATTTGCTGTATAGTATTCAATAATATCCAGATAGCGGAGATCTTAGATGTATTGGTTGTCACCAAATGTTTTTTAGATAGTCGTATATAGCTAACACATAACTCCCAAACTCTCACAGAACAAAGTGAGGGACAAACCACATAGTGCGCTACTCACGCTGCGTAAAATGTTGATGTTGACCACGCTCCTAGCCACATCCATTTGCCATTTCTTTCTACCACGGTAGGAGGAGATGTCAGAGGGGCAGTGGTAATGATGGACATTCAGCAGACAACTAGGACTGCAGTGTGTAGACCCAAATCTGGGACTGTCCGCTGTATCCAGCACAGTTGGGACTAGAGATGAGCAGATTGATTCACGGGACTCCGGTCCAGGTCAGTAGTCCCCGCCGGCTGGACTAGAGGCCGCGAATCTTTTACCTTCCAGCTTTCCCTGAGCAGTTTTTGATCACCAGGACTGGCGCTATGTCATCTGTAGTTGGGACCTATGGATTTGTTTTTTGTTCCTTTATTCTTAGTTGTAGCAGCCTGTGGGAAGAAGACATCACAAAGAGAGCATGAGCAGAGGTCGGAACAAAGCCTTGACCTACCGGGACTGCCCCCTTCAAATTGGGAATCATGAGTTAAGGACCCCAAAAGCCTCATTTATCAAAACTGTTTATAAAAAAAAGTTATTGATTGTATGGGCAAGTTTTTCACTTCGTTTTCTCATCTTCTTTATCGATAAGATTGCAAATAAAAAAAACAACAACTTTGCAATTTACTTCTTCGTAAAAGGGAGAATTTTTTCTAACTTTATAGTGTGTTGCTCATGGCCCAGGCTACTGGTCACCTTTGTCATTGACCCAAACTGTCAATCTACAAGAGCGCACCGTCCACCGGCAAACAGGAAACCCTGGAGGTAGGGGAGCGCTCCTGCACACTGAACATGAGAATCATCCTGTAAGGCTAAGTTCACATTTCCGATTGCACATTCCATTTGTCTGATCTGTTTCAGTCACAAGAAAATGCATAAAATGAAAACAAATTTTACTTGAAAAAATTATGAGCCTCATTACAAATATGTGTCTCTGTGGTCTTGTTACCCTATCGCAACCAACCAAATCTCCTATCTCTGTGACTATTTGCTATGGACATGAAAGTCAAGTCATGATCTATTGGATGTTTCTTATTTCTTTTTGTTTTTACTCCCATTGCTACTGTGTGGCAAGAACTTGTTTAGGAGTCCCCCAATAGAGGAAGTGTACAAACAAAGGGTGGGAAATTGGCTGTAGTGACATGGAAAGGATGTGATGGCAATATAGACATGAAGACCCCAACCTGTTTTGTTTTTCATGCATGTGTTCTGTGATTTTCAGGGGTAGAACACGTCCCCATTATAGTCTATGTCAATGGTGGGGAACCTTTTACCTGCCCGGGGCCTTTTGGAAATTTTTACCATCATTTCAGGGTCGCACAAAATTATCAACTTGAAATTACCTAGACATATTTGATCAAACAATTTATTACTTCTCAAATGTTTTTATTGTTTTTTACTTACTTCTCAAATGTTTTTATTGTATCAAGCAATTTATTAACCCACCCCTACTGTGACGTCTGGAGCTGCTTCTCTGGTGCGGCAGCATAGAAGAAGCTGGTGGCATATACAGTTAGGGCCAGAAATATTTGGACAGTGACACAATTTTCGCGACTTGGGCTCTGCATGCCACCACATTGCATTTGAAATGAAACCTCTACAATAAAATTCAAGTGCAGATTGTAACATTTAATTTGAATGGTTGAACAAAAATATCTGATAGAAAATGTAGGAATTGTACACATTTCTTTACAAACACTACACATTTTAGGAGGTCAAAAGTAATTGGACAAATAAACATAACCCAAACAAAATATTTTTATTTTCAATATTTTGTTGCGAATCCTTTGGAGGCAATCACTGCCTTAAGTCTGGAACCCATGGACATCACCAAACGCTGGGTTTCCAACTTCTTAATGCTTTGCCAGGCCTTTACAGCCGCAGCCTTCAGGTCTTGCTTGTTTGTGGGTCTTTCCGTCTTAAGTCTGGATTTGAGCGAGTGAAATGCATGCTCAATTGGGTTAAGATCTGGTGATTGACTTGGCCATTGCAGAATGTTCCACTTTTTTGCACTCATGAACTGCTGGGTAGCTTTGGCTGTATGCTTGGGGTCATTGTCCATCTGTACTATGAAGCGCCGTCCAATCAACTTTGCAGCATTTGGCTGATCTGGGCTGAAAGTATATCCCAGTACACTTCAGAATTCATCCGGCTACTCTTGTCTGCTGTTATGTCATCAATAAACACAAGTGACCCAGTGCCATTGAAAGCCATGCATGCCCATGCCATCACGTTGCCTCCACCATGTTTTACAGAGGATGTGGTGTGCCTTGGATCATGTGCCGTTCCCTTTCTTCTCCAAACTTTTTTCTTCCCATCATTCTGGTACAGGTTGATCTTTGTCTCATCTGTCCATAGAATACTTTTCCAGAACTGAGCTGGCTTCTTGAGGTGTTTTTCAGCAAATTTAACTCTGGCCTGTCTATTTTTGGAATTGATGAATGGTTTGCATCTAGATGTGAACCCTTTGTATTTACTGTCATGGAGTCTTCTCTTTACTGTTGACTTAGAGACAGATAAACCTACTTCACTGAGAGTGTTCTGGACTTCAGTTGATGTTGTGAACGGGTTCTTCTTCACCAAATAAAGTATGCGGCGATCATCCACCACTGTTGTCATCCGTGGACGCCCAGGCCTTTTAGAGTTCCCAAGCTCACCAGTCAATTCCTTTTTTCTCAGAATGTACCCAACTGTTGATTTTGCTACTCCAAGCATGTCTGCTATCTCTCTGATGGATTTTTTCTTTTTTTTCAGCCTCAGGATGTTCTGCTTCACCTCAATTGAGAGTTCCTTTGACCGCATGTTGTCTGGTCACAGCAACAGCTTCCAAATGCAAAACCACACACCTGGAATCCACCCCTGACCTTTTAACTACTTCATTGATTACAGGTTAACGAGGGAGACGCCTTCAGAGTTAATTGCAGCCCTTACAGTCCATTGTCCAATTACTTTTGGTCCCTTGAAAAAGAGGAGGCTATGCATTACAGAGCTATGATTCCTAAACCCTTTCTCCGATTTGGATGTGGAAACTCTCATATTGCAGCTGGGAGTGTGCACTTTCAGCCCATATTATATATATGATTGTATTTCTGAACATGTTTTTGTAAACAGCTAAAATAACAAAACTTGTGTCACTGTCCAAATATTTCTGACCCTAACTGTACATCACAGGAGAAGCTGGGGCATATACATCACAGGAGAAGCTGGGGCATATACATCACAGGAGACACTGGGGCATATACAGTACAAGAGACACTGAGGCACGTGCAGCACAGGAGACACTGGGGCATACAGTACAGGACTGTGAGGACTGGTAGCTCTGTACCTGAGCAACTCCCTCACGCTCCTGGGCGTGCCCTGGCTCCCCAGCAGGTTATCCGTTGCCCTTCACTGGTTATGAAGAGCGGGGTGTCACTCCTGGGGGATGGAGTTTGTGGGGGTGCTTGCTCAGTCCAGGAATTGCATTCCAGGGGATTTACTCCTAGTATCACTGGGAAGCCAACGCTAGCCTTAGGTCTGGAGCTAGTCAGTGGACCTTGGGACGAGCTTAGCACAGCTCTTTTACACCCAGGTCTTCTTCACAGTCCTCCTAGGAACTGAACTCTTCACAGCCCTCTCTAGAACTGCACTGACTTCCTCTTCCCCAGACAAGAATATATAGGGGAGCTCACCCTTAACCCGGGCTTGGTTCTCCCTTTTCTGGCCTGGAGGTGTTGGTGTTGTGTGTGTTGCCTGTTGACAATACCCTTTGTTGCTCTCTTGTGACACCATCACCCGGGGGCAGTGATGACACTGTGGCACTTTGACCCAGGGGTGCCACATTCCCCCTCAGTGAAAGACAGTACTCCGGGACTGTGGCAACTTATCAACAAGATAACACAAAGAATAACAATAATATGTACAGAGTCTTAAAAGTAAAAAGTTACAAAAAGCAAGAAAATTCAAAAAGAGTTCAAAAAGCATTCTCTCCGGTAATGAGTCCTTTTTCCACCAGGGTTGTTGAATATTATGTACAAGGAGTCTCTACCACAACCAGTCCAGTGGTATTTTATGGTCCATTTTTAAATAAATTCAAGAATATTCAAAAGTTCTTACAGGACAGTCTCTGTAGGTACATGGTTTACTGGTTTTAACGTTACGCATATATATAAACAAACATTTTCCCTACAGGTGTCTCGGCTTAGGAGGCCTGGTTTCATTCTTACCACCCCCAGGCACTTTCTGTCCCTAACTTAATGTGCATGGGGGTTAATCCAGTTCCTCCACCCTTCTGTACACTATGTTTACCAGGTTCTATTCACACTTTTTAGCACTAAAACATATGTACAACTCTTAATTCACATTTTTACAGTTTAATCTTTGTACCAAGTTGAAAGCTGATCCTGTGTACTACGTAGCGACCTTGTTACTACAGGTGTACCAGGTGTACTAAGCATTATGCTATGAGTAGAAGTGTAGCTTGCGGGTGATTCTGATTCTGAGTGAGATATACGGTAGATATGACAGCAGGACTGGCAAGTTCACTGTCCTCAGGAATCTTTTCTTCCTGTGCTTCCTCTACAGGTGCGTCTTCCAGTTCTTCCTCTCTTGCGATTTCTTGTTGCACGGGTTCAGGTTCTGGTTCAGGTACTACCACTTTAGGAAATGCCAGCATTGGTACTAACATTGCTCCATGGTAATTTGTCCAGGTTTTTGGAAAACCTCCTAAGACAGTATGGAGCACATCTTCTTCTTTCTTGAGTTCAACTACAGGAACTAGAGTTTCAGGTGTCTTCAGGGTTTCAGGACACAATTTTAAGTGATCTCTTGATACGGCTGATGTGGTTTTACCTTCATCTTTACTGATTAGGCACACTTTTGTATTGTCAAAGTTTGATGGGAGAACAGTGTATGGTGTTGGTTCCCATTGGTCATCTAATTTGTTGGTGCGTCTTTTCCTTTTAAGCACTTGCTCACCAGGTTGCAATGGAGTTGCTGGGGCATGTTAATTGTAGGTTCTCCTGTTTTTCTCGAGCTTGCTGGAGACTCTTCTCAACACATTCTTGGACTTGGCGATACTGCTGCTGGCGTAGGGTATCCCAACTAGTTTCTGGAACTTCTGCGTCAGGTTTGAGAATTCCCATATCCAAATCAATTGGCCAACCACAGCTGGGCGGAGACGCAAGTGTGGCACCCCTGCTGGGGATTGCCACAGGACCCACCAATGCAAGGAGAGCCATACACCTTGGTACACACAGCGCACAACACCTTCCACCCCAGACCAGGAGGGGGAGCCCCACTGGCTGTTCTTAAGCCAGATCCCCTATAAAAGATCCTGGCCTGAGGGGAGGAGTCAGTTAGTTCCAGTGAATCTGCCCAGAGCAGTGAAGAGATCAGTTAGTCCAGTCAGACAGCCTAAGGGAAAGGTACTGGAAGGAGCTGGTCTCTGGGATCAAGCCAGGCCCAGGCCCAGGGAACAATGACCCACCTGTGCTGCACCCTAGGGAGAGGGTCAGAGGCCAGTGGAGGAAGTAGGAGAAAGGAAGAAGGGAACATACCAGGTTTCCTTTTAGCCACCCGGACACCGGAGTCCGATTCTGCTAACAATCTAAAGTGCAGCAGAGAAAGCCTGGACAGACCAGGAGGATCTAATCCCCCCAGGGTTGGACTGGGGTGCCTAGGGCCCACCAGTGGAATTGACTCTAGGGGCCCACGCTATAGTGGCCATAAATCAATTTATTACTTAAAGGGAACCAACCACCTCAGATGACGACTATAAGCACTTAATACGTGTCCCTGCACCCTACCAAGACTGTTCCACCCATATTTTTGTTAAGAATATTGATTTTTGCAAACCGAAATATACACTTTGTAAAAATACTGGCCTGGCGACTTCTGGGCGTCTCCCTCGGGCTCAGCTACTAGTGGGCTGTGTCTTCTAAAGCATTACTGGCTTTTCTACCCCTCCCTCTTACTTTGCAGGACGTCACTTCGGGGCGTGATATTATCTTTCAGTGGGCGGGCACGCAAGGCTGCTCCCGACCCCGCACGTCATCGGAGGCAGACAGAGTCACGTGCACTCGCATCATCACTTCCTGTCGGCTCCGTGCAGTGACGCGCAGTTAAGGGATACCGTATGAGCAAAACACATTGCAGCGAGCGGACGTGGTATCTTTCATTAAGCTGATACCACGTCCGCTCGCCGCAATGTGTTTTGCTCATACGGTATCCCTTAGCTGCGCGTCACTGCACGGAGCCGACAGGAAGTGATGATGCGCGTGCACGTGACTCTGTCTGCCTTCGATGACGTGCGGTGACAGGAGCAACCTTGCGTGCCCGCCCACTGAAAGATAATATCACGCCCTTCAGTGACGTGCTGCAAAGTAAGAGGGAGGGGTAGAAGAGCCAGTAATGCTTTAGAAGACACAGCCCACTAGTAGCTGAGCCCGAGGGAGACGCCCAGAAGTCACCAGGCCAGTATTTTTACAAAGTGTATATTTCGGTTTGCAAAAATCAATATTCTTAACAAAAGGATAGGTGGACCCGTCTAGGTAGGGTGCAGGGACATGTATTAAGTGCTTATAATCGTCATCTGAGGTGGTTGGTTCCCTTTAATTATTGGCATCTGTTTACTAAAATATGTGAGAAGTGTATTATGCCCTACACTTTAAGGGTGCTTTCACATTAGCGTTCCCCTCCGCAGCGTTCTGCGGAGGGGAGCCGCAATGTGAGCGCAGCACCGCCAGCCCCTATTTTTATAATGGGAGCGCACGGTGCTGCGCTTGACTGCGCATGACTGTGCGCACCAATTCACTCCCATATGTGATCTGTACGCAGGCGGATGCCTGCCACAAATCACACAGTCTCGTCCGCACCAGGAATGCGACATGTTGCATTCCTGGTGCGGACGAGACTGTGTGATTTGTGCACAGGCATCCGCCTGCGCACAGATCACATATGGGAGAGAATGGGTGCACGGTCATGCGCGGTCAAGCGCAGCACCGTGCGCTCCCATTATAAAGATAGGAGCTCGCGCCCGCTGCAGTCACATTGCTGATCCCCTCCGCAGTACGCTGCAGAGGGGTCCGCAAATGTGAACCCAGCCTTAGTGCTGATACTACTACATAAACACATGACCACTTAGGCAGGTGATTGGCTGCAGTGGTCACATAGATGGACAGCTCACAACCACTGAAGCAAGAAATCACCCAGTCTCATCCGCACCAGAAATGCAACATATATTTCATGTTCATTCCACACCTAAAATGCTCAGGTAACATAATATACACCTGGTTATATGGGATATATCTTTATTCTCCTATTATCTGCATATATTTCATGTTCATTCCACACCTATAATGCTCAGGTAACATAATACATACCTGGTTACATGGGATATGTGTTCATTCTCCTATTATCTACATATATTCCATGTCTAAGATTCTCAAGAAACCTTTTATACATCTCCAAAATATTTGCTTAAGTTATTATCTTCATTCTTTTTATTTATTCCTTTTCTTCATTCTTTTTAGTATGTCCCCCCCTGCAGTTTCCATCCTCCAACCCCCCTGCATCCTTCATCCCCGTGCACAGTCTGACGTCCCCTGCACCCCTCTCTCACACACTTCTTGTTCCCTTGTTTATTTGGTCCCATCTTCTCTTCCGCTTCTTGTATGACATTTTGCTCCTTCACGCTGGGCAAAACTCCATGGCTCCGCCCACCCGAGTCACATGCCTGTGACATCATCGCAGGTCCTGCTGCTCCATGGTATTATCTCTTCTGCTGGGCAGGCTAATACGGCCCTGAGTGACACTGCCAGCAATCAGAGGCTGCACCCATCACCCCAGGGCCCCGGGATGCAGAGTCCCTAATGCAACCGCCATCCACCACGACTGCATTATAACACTACACTGAGGTGAATCACGTGCAGTCTAGTGCCACATCTGAGCTGCTGCCCGCTGGTAATTCAACAATTCAGTGAGGAGAGGGGCCATTCTCATCCTGCATCTGCTTGAGGCAAGTGAGAGTGCAAGGGGCGGGGCCTACCAGAGCTTTAACCGGTATCCCGGCAGGCCAGACCGACACTGAATCCCCCTGAGGTAAAAACGACAAGACACTCAAACCTGACCAAGTACAGGACCAGGGACCTAAGCAGAGAATAGGGATCCCACAGAAAGGTCCTCATTGTCGGTTATGTAACAGCACCCTGAGAGGGGGAAAGAGCGGCAAGTTCAGTTTCAGGCAGGACTTACCCCAATCACTGCACACAATAACAGAAGAGGCCTCCACTTTCCAAGGTGAACGTCATAAATTGCACCGAGAACCTGGTTACTCTCCTGGACTGTACCTGTTACCGGACATCAATAAAAGGTACCGAAACAGAGACAATTGTGCGTGTGTGCCTGATTCCCCCGCCGCCGCCTGCAGCGTTCACAGCAGAACCGCTACTACTACTCCCCTCATCCACCTCCGCTGCCCTGAGGTAAAGCTTCACCTGTGGGGAGCTGTACTACTCTGAGCTGCACCTCCATCACCTCAGCGGTCGTCAGCAGCGCTGGTATCCACGTTACCAAGTACCACAGGTGGCGTCACGTTACTGTTTCCCCATCTATCATCATCATCCCCCCACCATCCCCGCCATTGACGGTCCAGGGCACAGGACCAGGAACTGACCAGCCGTGATCCCCGATCGCAGTGACCATCAGTCCCGGTATCCGAGTACCCCCCTACCTTGTTGACCGACTCACAAGATAGTGACCCGGCCATCAGCTTGGTCAAGGGACTGCTTCAAGAAGCAGACGCATGCCCTGGCCAAGATGCCCTGCCAGAGGCGCAGCAGCTGTGGAAGGAAAAGGGCAGGCTGTTCATCTATGCAGGCAGCTATGCAGGCGGCACATCAATTTGCGGACTCATGCACTGGTGTCTCAGATAGTAGTCCCGAAGAAAGATGCCCAGATGGTCCTAGAAGCATACAATGATGGAGCAGGGCACTTTGGGTGAACGAAGCTGGAGGTGCTGCTACATGAGAGATTCTACTGGGTGGGCATGAGGAAGGCCATTGAGACTTGGTGCATAAACTGTGGCCCATGCAACCTGCTAAGGATTGTGACAGTCAGCGAGCCCCTCTCCAGCCTATTGTCACCAAGCAGCCACTGGAACTGGTGGCCCTGGACCACGTGAAACTGACCCCAAGCTGGTCCGGCTACATCTACGCTCCATTGTAGAACACTACTCACGTTTCTTGGTCGTGGTGCCAGTGAAAGACCTAACCACAAGAGCAGCAGCAAGAGCCTTCGAGACACACTTCTGCAGACCTCACAGTTACCCTGAACAGGTGCTGACAGACCAAGGTCCAGCATTTGAGGCTGAAGTGTTCCATGAGTTCTGCAACTTGTATGGGTGCAAGAAGATCAGAACAATGCTATATCACCTCCAAACCAATGGCATGTGCGAGAAAATGAATCAGCTGCCTATTGACTTGGATATGGGAGTTCTGGCACCGGAAGACAACCTGATAGATGCAGACTATGATTCAGAATGTCAGCAGAGATACCTCCAGGTACAGGAATGCATTGAGAGAAACCTGTCACAGGCCAGAGAGAAGCCAAAGAAGGCCTACAACCAGAATGCACCTGCAACCCCCCTAGTACCAGGGGAACAAGTCCTGAAGAGAAAGCGGCGAGTCCATAAGTTGGATGACCAATGGAGGCCGAGCCATACACCTTGCTGCCCTCCCACTTTTACAATACTAAAGTCTGCCTAATCAGCAAGGACGGGGGAGAACCCTCTGCAGCCGTCTCCCGAGACCACTTAAAAAGATGCCCCGAGCAGCTGAAAAGTCAAGAAAAGCCCCCGGCAACACATGAACCACAACCGGCAGAGGCAGATATAATACACACCATGCTGGGAGACTTCCCAAAGACATAGTCCCAGTACTGACCTTCCCCCAAGTGCCACCACCCGTACAGACTTTAGAGAGAGATGAAGAGCCACCACAGGCAGCAGAACCAGAAATTCAGCCCCCTGCTATTGGTGAATCTGTCAGTCCCATGGTGAGTCTAGGACAATCTGCCATACCCTTACCACGTAGATCTACACTTACATCAGTGGATAGTACACATACTCCACCAGTTGTAGACACTACAAACCATAATAGACAATCAGAGACCCCTGTACTGTGTAGATCAGGAGTCTCAAACTCGGCTGGGTTGGTGGGCCGCACATAGAAAAAAATTGATATCGGGGGGGCCGCATTACTAAGTGACATTTTTAGTAATACCAGAATTTTTCACTCAATATAGTAATGTTCAAATCCTGATCTTCTTTAGTAATGTCCCCACCGTGGTTCCCTTCTTGTAGTAATGCTCCCATCCTGGTCCTCATCTTGTGTAATGTTCTCATCCTGGTCTTCCCTTGTAGTAATGTCCTAATCCTGGTTCCCTTCTTGTAATAATGTCCTCATACTTGTCCCCATCCTATATTAATGTCCCCCATTATGGTCCTTCTTGTAGTAATGTCCCTATCCCGATCTTGTTGTATTGTCCCCATCCTGGTCCTCATCATGTAGTAATGTCCTCATTCTTACCCTCATCTTGTAGTAATGCCCCAATCCTGGTCCTCTTCTTGTAGTAATGTCCTCATCCTGGTCCTCTTGTAGTAATGTCCCCATCCTGATGCCACTTTGCAGTGATGTCCCAACCTGGTCTCTCTTCTTTTTGCATACACACACACAGTCTCTCATACACACTCACACATGCTTATACACACATACACTCTCATACATACACTCATATACACACACACTGAGATACACACACTCATACACATTATGATACACACACTCTTTCATTCACACGCACACTCATATACACCCACTCTTATACACACACAGTCTCTCATACACACACACACGCTCATACACACACATACACACACTCATACACACACACACTCTCTCATACATACTCTCATACACACACGCAGATACACACACTCACACACGCACACTCATATATACCCACTCACTCTCCCATACACACACACTCTCTCATACACACATACAGACACTCACTCATACACACTCACTTTCTCATACACACACTCATATACACACACTTTCCTACGCACTCACACACACTCTCATACACACACACTCTCATACATACACACTCATACATACACTCATACACACACACTCATATACACACACTCTCGTACATACACTTTCTCATACACACACACACTCATATACACACACTTTCTCATACATACACATACAGACTCATTTACACACACACTCTCATACACACTTTCTCATACACACTCACATACAAACACACATTTTCTCATACACACTCACATACACACACACACACTTTCTCACACACACTCACATACACACACCCTTTCTCATACACACTCACATACACACTCTCATACACACACTCATATACACACACACTTTCTCATACACACTCACATACACACAAACTTTTTCATACACATACACACTTTCTCATACACACTCTCATACACACACTCATATACACACACACACACTTTCTCATACACACTCTCATACACACACTCATATACACACACACAAACTCTCTCATACACACAGTCACACTTTCTCTCTCTCACACACACACACACCTTAACGATGCCGGATCCACTTTGCAGGGGGCCGCCACGGTGTGCTGTGTAAAAGGCCGCCACGGAGAGCTGTGTAAGGGGCCGCAACGGTGCATAGTGCTGGGGACTGCGGCTTTATTATCACTTCCTGTGGCCGCTACGACAAGCTCCGAGCCTCCTTCCCTCAGCTACATAAATGAAAGCTGGTGGACAAATCAGATCACAGACCCGCAAGTGACGTCAGCGTATGACGTCACTTGAGGTTTCTGATTGCTGACGTCACTTGCGAGTCTGTGATCTGATTGGCCCGACAGATTCCATTGATGTAGCTGAGGAAGGAGGCTCGGAGCTTGTCGTAGCGGCCACAGGTAGTGATAATAAAGCTGCAGTCCCCAGCACTATGCACTGCGGCGGCCCCTTACACAGCGCACTGTGGCAGCCTTTTACACAGCCACTGCGGCGGCCCCTTACACAGTGCACTGTGGCGCCCCTTACACAGCGCACTGTGGCGGCCCCTTACACAGCGCACTGTGGCAGCCTTTTACACAGCGCACTGTGGCGGCCTTTTACACAGCGCACTGTGGCAGCCTTTTACACAGCGCACTGTGGCAGCCTTTTACACAGCGCACTGTGGCAGCCTTTTACACAGCGCACTGCGGCGGCCCCTTACACAGTGCACTGTGGCGGCCCCTTACACAGCGCACTGTGCGGCCCCTTACACAGCCACTGTGGCAGCCTTTTACACAGCGCACTTGGCGGCCTTTTACACAGCGCACTGTGGCAGCTTTTACACAGCGCACTGTGGCAGCCTTTTACACAGCGCACTGCGGCGGCCCTTACACAGTGCACTGTGGCGGCCCCTTACACAGCGCACTGTGGCGGCCCCTTACACAGCGCACTGTGGCAGCCTTTTACACAGCGCACTGTGGCGGCCTTTACACAGCGCACTGTGGCAGCCTTTTACACAGCGCACTGTGGCGGCCCCTTACACAGCGCACCGTGGCGGCCCCCTGCACAGTGGATCCCGGCGTCCTTACGTTGTCCACGGTGCCGCACTTTGAAGCCGCGTGTCTGAGACACCTGGCGTAGATCCACACGTAGTAATGTAGCACAGGCCCCGACCCGTTATAGGGACTGTGAACCAAAACAGTGGGCAAGTGTAACCAGGTTTACAATGTAAATATGTTGTGTTTCTCTTTTTATGCAACTGAGTGTATGTAAAGTGGATCCTATAATGTATGGGGCAGCCAGTGCAATGAGTGGCACAGAGCGGACATATATGCAAAAATAAAGCAGACCCTGGTCTCGGATGCACTAATGGGCACCCGGGTCTGTGCAAGAGGCGGGCACCAATGGCAGACCCTGCAGTGAGCACCGCCGGGGGCACACACAATGCTATGTAGAACACGTTCCTTCGTACTTGGCGCCTAATAATGTACAATTCGAGCACCATGTGACATCCGCTTATATGTTTCTTTTCGAGCATCAAAATGTCAACTCCGTCAACGTATATTAGACAGATGCAGACTTCATGTGTCACTGTGGGCTGTGATCACATCAGTGACTGAACCACATCACCAGCTGCAGTCACATCACTGACCCCCACAGTCACAGGCTGCCAAAAATGACTTCTACCTAGATACATGGCGTCTAAGTGTTGCCATAGCTACAGCCTGAGCAATTTAGCCAGTATAGTGTCAGCGTCACCATGACAACGACGACACCCACGCACAGCACGTAAAGTCAAACAATTGCTGCAGTTAGGTTGACCACGCCCACTGATTACACTCCCTTCGGCCCTCCCCCTTATTTTTTCCAAAGCCAGTCACGTTTCCTTGCGTCTCTTTGACTCCACCCACTCGTGTGTAAGTGACTGGCTCTACGTCTGTTTTTTTCTTTGATAAACTTTATTGTTCTCAATCACATATTGACAGCGGTGCGCAGCACCACCTGGTGGCGGTTCTTGTAATAGTTGATCAGATTCTTGGGTGTGAGGGCCGCGTGTCATCAGGGGGCCGGGGGTTTTTAAAGGTTTTTTTTTACCATTTTTTTTTTCTTTCAAAATCACATTTCCGCTTTTATCATCCCTTTTTAAAAAAAATGTTTGGGCCTGAATTCATAGGACGTCTCGTATGGTGCGGAACGAGGCATAGCTTCCAATAGCACCATTCATATCACTATATAACAGTGCTGAAAAGGAGGAGAACCAAAGAAAATAACAGCATTACACCATTGTTTACATTGTTATTATTATTATATGACAGTTACACACAGCAAATAAGATCATTATACCAGATTTTTATTATCATTTAATATTACTATTAATACATTATTTTTCAAAATAAATGTTATCAAATTATTACTATTATTATTATTATTATTATTATTATTATTATACATAAACAACAGTTACACACAGCAAATAAAATCACTATGCTGGATTTTTAGTATTTATTCTTGCTATTAATGCATTATTTAAAAAAATAGATGTTATCAAATTATTATTATGTATATTAATATCATTATTACTATTATGCAACAGTTACAGCAAATAAGATCATTTTGCTGGATTTTTATTATTATTTATTATTACTATTAATACATTATTAAAAAAAAAAATGTTACTTGATTATTATGTATTTCTTCTTCTTATTATTATTATGGTTAATTATTATTATCATCATCATCACACATAAACAACAGTTACACACAGCAAATAAAATCATTGTGCTGGATTTTTATTATTATGTATTATTATTAATACATTATTAAAAAAAATAAATGTTATTAAATTAATTATTATGTATTAATTATTATTATTATTATTATTATTATGGTTTATTATTATCATCATCATACATAAACAACAGTCACGCACAGGAAATAAAATCACTATGCTGGATTTTTATTATTTTTTATTACTATTAATACATTATTTAAAAACATAAATGTTATTAATTATTATTATTATGCATTATTTAGTAAATATTATTATTATTATCATACATAAATAACAGTTACACACAGCAAATACAATCACTATGCTGTATTTTTATTATTATTACAATTAATACATTATTTAAAAACATAAATGTTATTACATTATTAATTATTATTATGAATGATTAAATGTTATTATTATTATTATTATTATCATCATACATAAATAACAGTTACACACAGCAAATAAAATCACAATGCTGGATTTTTATTATTATCTATTATTGCTATTAATGCATTCTAAAAAAACATTATTAATTATTATTATTATTATTATTATTATTATTATTCATAAACAACAGTTACACACAGCAAATAAATAATACTAAAAATCCAGCATAGTGATTTTATTTACTGTGTGTAATTGTTGATAGTGTATGATAATGATAATAATAATAATACATAATAACAATTAATAATTTAATTTAAAAAAATTACAATAATGTATTAATAGTAATAATAAATTATAATAAAAATCCAGCATAGTTATTTTATTATTACCATTAATACATTATTGTAAAAAAATAAATTTTATTACATTATTATTATTGTTATTATTATTCACAAACAACAGTTTTACACACAGCAAATAAATCAATATGCTGTATTTTTAATATTATTTATTATTACTATTAAAACATTATTAAAAAAAATTGTATTCAATTATTAATTATTATTTGTATGTATTATTCATTATTATGTATTATTATTATCATCATACATAAACAACAGTTACACACAGGAAATAAAATCACTATGCTGGATTTTTATTATTATTTATTATTAATATTAGTATATTAGCTTTTAATACATTTTATTAAATTATTAATTATTATGTATTATTAATTATTATTATTATTATTATTATTATTATTTATTTTGCAGGGTTCATATTTCTGGTTCCCCAGGTCATTGTGATTATGCAGATCCCAGCCTAGTGTAAGTTTTTTTTTAATTATTAGTAAGGGGGAAAAAAAATCTGAAAAAAGTTTTGTTTCTCCATGTTCTGAGAACACATAAATGTTTTTACCTTTCATCTCTGACGTTCTTCGTTATACCAGTTTGTTGTACATCTGATATTTTCTGACTTTTTATTGCATTTTTGTCTTGGTAACTGTAAAAACGGCAATTCTGGTGTTTCCAATTTTTATTTTCTCTTTCTAGCCTTAACTGTACGGGTTAATTAATTACGGTATATATTTTTTCTTGATCAGATTTTTCCGGATATGGTGACACCAAAAATGTTGTTTTTTTCTTGTTCTTTTTTTTATTTTCACAGTATGATGGCTACCTTAACCCTTTCACAACTAAGGTTGTATCTATACCCCCTGATCGTATCCCTACCTTTGATGTGAGCTCATGCGCTGAGCTTGCCTCATCCCCTGCATATATCAGTGATCCGATCAGCACTGTTAACCGTCTGGATCGCACTCTCACTGACAGCATGACCTAAGGCACCACAGTTCCCCACCAGTATCGGCGGCTTCATTATGCAGTTACGGGACCTATGACAGGGCGGAGTAAGATGATGACCCCAGATGCTGTCATGAACCACTTCCTGCCGAAACAGAAAATGATCATTTGTGCTGTCCAGAACCTCCAAACACAGAGTTAAACAACCCTGGCTCACATCACAAACTCAATTCCTCCAGCGATGCTCTAGGAGTGCTGAACGTCTATGAAGGAAAACCCGCACACCAGAAAGCTTCATTCACTATATATTTATGCTGAGAACTTACAACTCTGCCCTCCACCTCGCCAAATAGACCTACTTCACCACCCTGGTTCCCTCACTATCCAACAACCCAGAGAAACTCTTTGACACCTTTAACTCTCTCCTCAGTCCTAAAATGCAGCTCCTATCACTCTGTGTTGATGATCTGGCTTCTTATTTCACTAAGAAAATAGAACACATTAATCAGGAAATCAACTCCCAACTTCAAATCACTGTTACCCCTACCTCTCCCCATATTTCCTTTATCTCACTCTCCACATTTGACCCGGTTGTGCAGCGCACTGGGACGGGGTACTCTGTACCGGAGCGGGTCTCTGCTGGGGATGTCACGGAGGTCCTGGTCCAGACTGTGTCCCGGGTTCTCACAAGTAAAAGGGGATATATTCAAAGGATACAGTTTGTCGTGACGCCACCCACGGTTTATGGTCAATGATGGGACTACCGCTGCTGCAGAACCTCTGGGGATGATGTTAGGCAGCTGTAGATGGAATAGCTCTCCCTGGGTAGAGCTGGGTTCCCCGGGCAGTGATAATTAAAGTCTATGATGGTTATGATGGGGGGTTGCAATAGGTGCAGTTCACTTACTTTCCTGCTGCTGCAGCCTTCTTCCAGCCAGTGTGCAGAGCTGACAGGCTAACACAATACATGTAATTGTATCTTAGGTAGCATTGCATTACGTATGTTTTAGTTGTATTCTTTTTTCTCTTTTTAATGAATCAAACATTTTATTTGGTATATTGTCTGTTTGCTTCTGATACTCAACAAGTTGATAATAGAGATATCAACACTAAGAACCCCTGATTTATTTTTGTTTTTTTGTATGTAAATATAATGTATGTTTTTCTCCCTTTATTATGTATGCTCCCTTGTCTTGTTTAAAATTTCAATAAATACTATTTTGATCACAGAGCTGACAGGCTGTGGCTCACCAGGTGGGACCTTTCTGCTGTCCTGCTAGAAGAAATCAGTCACAGACAAGGGTGCAAAGATATAGTAAAGTTCTCTCTGCAGGGAATGACACATGGGAGCCTGAAGCAGGGTTTACCGGGTTTACTGGTCAGTTCTCTGCAAACAGATGCAGCAGTTCTTAGTACAGTTCACTTCTTAACACGAGTTACAGGCATTCTACTCTGGTTTCCACTCAACTCCCTGCAGCCAGGTTGTCACACTGCAACCCCTCACTCTCTCTAGTGTCCTTTCCAAGCTGTATTCTCTCTCTCTCGTGGTGTGTCTCCGGACAGTGTAGCGGTAGCTCGGACCCTTGTGGGTCCTCGTGCTTGCCACTGTGCTTTCTGTCCTTTTGGGTGGGAATCCCAACTTAGAATTGGAGCTCCCCGTTGGTGAATCTGGGGATACCGGGTAAATCTTCAGTTCCTCGTCAGAGCCGACACTCTGCAGTTTGCCTAGCCTCCAATAGTCCTCTCCCGCAAGGCACTATCAGGCTCCCTCTGACCCGTGTGACTCCAGCTTCAGTAGGGAAGACCTCTCCTAGTTAGTCAGTGCTGCCGTGTTCCTCAGACTCAGTACTGCTGATCTGTCTCTTTCCTCACACTCCTGGGGTGCTGGCTATGGACGAGCTTTCTCTCCATGGTTTCTGTGACTCTGTGGATTCTGCATCTCCATCAGCCCCACTCCTCCAGAACTCGTATGTCTTTCTTTCTGTTCTTGTGTCTTTTCGGCTCAGCTCTCTGTGTCTTGGCTGCTCTGGATCTTTGCTTCTCAGCCTACTGTGGCCTACTAACTCCTTCCTCCTCCTCTTCCTCTACTTGTACCTTCTGTCACCTGACCTACATGCGTTCCCACCCACTGTCCTCTAAACCCACCACCCCTTGCCCGCCTAGAGTTCCGGGCTCCGGGTTGGGTGCTGCATCCTAGTGGTGTGTGGGATGTCTGTGAGGGTGTTTAGTGTATAAACTGTATTTTCCTCCTACTTGGCTGCAGTTCCCTATGTGGCCACCCTGGTCACAGGGGCACCACACAGTCACAGAAGAAGTCTCCAGGCTCCTCTCTTCCTCTCATCCCACTACATGCACCGCTGACCCCATCCCCTCACACCTACTCCAGTCTCTCTCTCCGGTGGTTACCACTCACCTAACCAAAATCTTCAATCTCTCCCTCTCTTCTGGCATCTTCCCCTCCTCCTTTAAACACTCGATCATTACTGCATTATTAGAGAAAACTTCTCTCGACCCGTCCTGCACAAACAACTACAGATCTCTCTTGATTCTCTTCCTATCTTTCTGACTGTTCTTTCAGTGTATCATTTGCTGGCTCCACTTCCTCCCCTCTTCCTCTTGACACGCTGACTCCAGGGCTGGGGAAGACTCGGGAACTTGTTCTCTTCACCTTCTCAGTTCTTTTCACGGGGACAGACGGGGGATGAGACACGGTCCAGCGACCCTGGCAGTGTCATTTTTAATAAACGGGGCAAGATGACAGGGAAAGTCAAAGGGGAATAGGGGTATTCATGATGCCACCTGCGGTACGCAGCCAGTGCGGCCGCCGCTGCTTCAGAACCTTTGGGGACGATGACCGGCAGCTTCAATGGAGCGCCGTCCCCAGGGCAGCGGGATGGAGGTGTCAGTTCGTATCATGACAGATGTTCACTGGGTCTTCAGTACCCCGATGTCTCATGCAGCCTCTGCAGCTGGTGGTTTCCGCTAAAAAAAATGTCTCACACACAATAGCTGGAGTTCTATCGCCTTTACTGTCACTGTGTTTCAGCACGGCCGCCGGGTACGTCCCTTGCCAACCTCCGGTTCAGCGTTGTTTCCAGAACTGGGACAGTGCAGTCAAGCCACGGTTGGTGCCCTTTCCTTCCTCTTTAGGTGTCTCTGTCTCTGGTGGTCTCTCTCTTTCTCTTTCCAGGGCTATAAGGGCTAGTTCTCTTCTGGGGCGAGCGTGACAGCGCTCGGCCCCCCAGGCTCTCAGCGCCTCTGATGCACAGAGCTCAAGTACTGGCAGCCACGGGTGCTGTTGTGTCCCCTCCCGGGCACTGCTTCCTAGTTCAGCCACCTTCCCGAAGTTGTATCAGGTGTTCGGCCACAGTTCCCGTTAGAAGCTTGGGGCCTCCGATTCAACGGCTTGGGCATACAGCTTCTGCACCATGTTCAGGGCCGGGTCCCTGTCTACCAGCCCCTCCATTTCGTCAGATTCGGGCGTACGGGGATCAACGTCTCATCCGCACCCCAAGGGCTCTCGTCTTCTCCCACCTGTCGGTCTTTCCCTTCCGTGGACGAGCGTGGTCATGCTCCAGCCCACTGGAGTCGGCACTGCACCGCTGCTACAATCTTGACTTCCACTCCATTCTGTTCCCTACACTCGTCTTTCTATATCCCTGTGTCTGACCCGAGTCCTCCCTCAGGGTCCACCCACTGTCCCAGGGGCCTACAGTTGTGTGTGTGTTTGTTTTTGGGCTCAACTGCACCACCCCAGCAAGTGGAGAGCAGAGGCACGACTCCCCTTAACCGCAGAAGTGCAGTACCTCTGGTGGTGGCCTACACGGTGGGGTGCCACATATGGAGCCTTTTGGTGAGGCTCCATAGCTTTCGATCTATCTAATTGAGGAACATCATGAGAACGTCATGCATGGATTTGTTTTTGTTGTTTTGAAATCAATTGTTGGGTCAGGGAAAGAATTGGGGAGTGCTTTTTCAAATAAACTATTTTTAAGTGTGTTTTTTTCTTTGCCTTACTGGATAAGTAAAGTAGACGTCTGATAGACCCCTCCCCATTACTAACACCAGGGCTTGATGCCAGCTGACACTACACAGCTGACATTAAACCCACAAACCACTAGCCCAATTGTGACTAGGGCACCAGGGCAATCAGGAAGAGCTGGGGCAAAGCACCAGAATTGGAGCATCTAATGTAATGCACAACTTCTGGGGTGGCTGCGGGCTGGTATTTTTAGACTAGGATGGGCCCAAAAAGCATACAGTATATACGGTATATCTTTAACACATAACAAACATTAATTTCTTGAATGCATTTTATTCTGGTACATGTTGCACGGATGTCCTCCATGTGCTGTACATATTTTTCACAGGTCCATTGACTTGTTTGTGTGTCCGTTTTGCTGATTGCTGATTGGATCACACAGACATGTGTGTGCTTCATACAGACACATGGTTGGTCCATGTGAAAACAAAGTGGTGCTAGTCACGATACGAGCAAAAGTACTTTAAGCAAATAACGAAAGGTTGTGATGGAACGGGAGACCCTCAATCTTTTCCAACTGCATGCAGTAGGTTCTACAGTGTACTCAGCATGCCCTACTGTCTCGAGAAGCACATGTAGGTCCGGAACGCTAAAGACAGACCTTGGGGCCTGGCATGAAATCTTGTGGTATAGGGAATCTCCATGTGTGCTCTGCTCCCTGTGGAGTCTTGGTCAGGACTGGGGAAATTCCACCTTTGTCTATCATAGACAGAAGCTGGAAACAGCTCCAGCTATTGAGCCCTGTGACTGGATCACCGGCCAATAAGACAACATCCAATTCACATGTCTGATCCCTACTATGCAAGATAATTATAAACTATATATTTTCACCAGCAGATGGTGCTGGAACATTTCAAGTGAGAAATACCTGAGAAATGCATGAGAAATACATTAAAGTATAAATGGATTTAACTGAAAGTGGATATCTAAAACTGACTAATAACCATAAACGGGGTAGCTAGGGAGTGAGCTGTAGTGTGCAGGAGTTACTCACTGTCCAGGGGTATTTAAAGGGACATACACAATCTGGACCGGGTCACTATAATTCCGTTTAAAGATATCGGCACCAATATAAAAGCAGCTGAGGACAGTCAGTAAACCTGTTAGATTCCCTTTAAATGAAGCTGCCCTTCAATACCAGGCATAGCGGCATGTACAGAGGAGCAGCTGTACCTAATATTAATTTACGCTCTGATAATTGTTATGGGTTCCAGAGATCAGACCCCCACTGATCTATCTAAGGATAGGCTATGAATGTTTTATTCCTGGAAAAATTCTTTAAAGCAGACTTACCATGATTAGATCCAGGGATGGTGTAAAGACAGTCCGCGCTGCTTTAAATAATCAGTCACAAGTCTTTAGGTAAAAGACCCCCCTTCTTTATTTCCACCTACGCGTTTCAGTGCCACTCCGGGCACCGTCATCAGGGTATATCAACCCTGATGACGGTGCCCGGAGTGGCACTGAAACGCGTAGGTGGAAATAAAGAAGGGGGGGTCTTTTACCTAAAGACTTGTGACTGATTATTTAAAGCAGCGCGGACTGTCTTTACACCATCCCTGGATCTGATCATCTTTACACGTGCGACGTGGCGGTGGAAGTCCTGCAGCAGCTTATAAACTACATGCAATAAAAACTAGTTGTGGGTGCACACAACTAGACCAGGTGAGTGCACCTCTTTTTGATCTGAGTGTGGAATCAGTGTCATATTGATAGGGCACTATTGCGCCTCGCTTGTCTCCTTTATCTTTTTCTATACTTACCATGATTGACATTTATCACTTGTCCACAGAATAGGTGATAAATGACATATAATGGGGCCCCACTGCTAGGAAACCTCCAAATTACTAGAATATGGGTACCTACTTCCTAATTCCTGCTTGATGGGTTGGTGACTCTGGACCCCATTCTTGTGCACATCAGTGAGGTGCAGTGGCATAACTTGAAGCTCATGGGCCCCGATGCGAAAGCTCCAACGGGGCCCCCAATTATTGCAAGTCTTTAACAGCATTAGTTTTTTCTATAGGTCAAAGGGACTTGTAAGTCTCCAGGGCCAGGGTGTGATTGCAACCCCTGCAACTATTGTAGTTTCGCCCCTGGCGAGGCGATACGGGATCCCTGCTCTAGTGAACGTCAATGGTGCACCATTCTAAGCCAACCACAGCAATGAGTAATAGGGCTTCTGGACCCCTGTCTTAGTTCATTGCCAAACCTATCCATTCAGTTCTGACTGTAAGAGGACAGTCAAGGGGTTAACTTTCTTCCTCTTTTTAGAAATGAGGGGGGAATGTATTATGTGTCCTTGTATAAATTCAATGTATTAAATTGTGTGTGTGCGGCCTTCTAGTGGCCAAGGCTAAGGCTGTTCCCCTGTTCCTTTTAGATTATGATTGTGTGGCGCCCCACATAGTCTGGCGTCACAGTGGGGTATTGCACCCGTAATAGAGGTGTAATCTTCCCCAGCTGCAAGTGGATCCTAGGTTGGTGGGTGGGACCCATTCCTGTATTGGTGGGAAGTTACCCGGGAGGGAGATATATTCAACTCTAGGGGGAACAAAGAGCAGCTAGTCTGTGGAGGGGAGGAGTCGGGACAGTTGGAAAAGAGTGTGGAACGAGATGGAAGGTTTACCCGGACAGCTCTAGGCTGATCCAGAGGAAAGGAGAGAGAGGGTCCTGAGGGGATCCTGAGAGAGGGCGCCCAACGTGTAGAGTCTGGGCCCTATAGAGAAAGGGGGAACCCCAGCGTGGAGTGACCATGCTCCAGGGAATTCCCCAGTCCACCATGGGAACGCCGGGCCCGAGGAAACAGCCAGAGTTTACCTCTGCAGTCGTCAACTGGCTGCTGCGGTTTGTTTCTCAGCTGTGGCACCCTGTCGGACGGAGAGGTCTGCCTGCTTCCTCACCACGAGGGAGGGGAGTCCCAAGTCTACCTACACGGAGCCATTGGGTATAGATTCATCCTAGGTGGGGAAGAAAGGACACGGGTTCGTCAACTAAGGTTTACCACGGGTTCCACCATACCACCTGGCATCCACTTGCAGCCACCCGTAAGGTTACCTATTTGAATACCATCATGCTGAACTGTGGACTCTGTATTTTGCTGCCGAACGTTTACAGTAAAGTACCGGGGAGAAAGTGACTTTGCCTTTGTTTGTTATCTCCAACAACCTGTTTCCTTACAGGAACGCTGCCCCGGAGGACCAGCTCCACCTGTAGGGAGCTTTGCCATCTCAGCCGCATTACCATCAACCTCCGGAGAACTGTGGCGGCACTGGTGACCCATCACCAGTACTACAGGTGACGTCACATGACAAACTCTAATCCCCTGTACATACACGTTTTATTGAAGTGTCACTCAGGCGCTGCCACCCGTGACATCCCCGTGAGAACACCCACCTAGCCTGATACCCGAGTACCCCAGGGCCTGGGGCTTGACAATTGTCATTGAGAAGAGTTAATCATCTTCTTTGGGGGCAAGGCTTTGTGACACGCCCCAGGGCTGTGGGGTACTCGGAACCGGGCCCCTTGTTCTGCCGGGGGAGTCACGGGGGTCAAGGCCGGGTCCCGTAGCCCTGGGTGTCAAATTATTGAGAGTTCTGGGGGTAGTGGCATGAATGTATATGCATGACGCACCTGTGGTATGTGGCTATTAGTGGCCGCGGCTGCGGTCGGGACCTTGGGGATGATGGGAGTGCAGCAGTGATGGTTTCACTCCCCACGGGTGGAGCGTATCCCCAGGGCAACCGGGAAAATCTTTGGCGGTGGTAGGCCGTTGGGGGTGTAGGACTGTGGGCGCGGAATGACCGACAGACACATGGGTTGAAGTCTCAGTTACCTTTACTGGTAGAAGTTGCGGGTGTAGTCTAGGGTACCGTCCACAAGAGAGGTTGGGAGTCCGAGTGGCCTGGAAGCAAGTTGGGGTTCTCATTATGCGGTGAGTTCTGAGGCCTCCTGTTGCGCTACTCTTGGCGTGCCCTGGCTGCCTGTAGCTAGCTGCAACCCTCTCCTCCTGCGTACAATCTCACCGTGTGGCAGCCAGCTTGAACCCTTCCTGGGTACTACTCTTCTCGCTGTCATCCCTGAGTTCTCTAGTGCTTATGTGCCTCCTGGGCTTCGTTGTAGCCGGGAGACTTGGAATCTCCCGCCCTCTGGTGTTGGCTGCTGGACCTAGAGTCCCTCACAGCCTCGGACTCCGGTGTCCGTTTCTGGCGCTCTACACTGGGGTGAGCCAGGTAACTGCCTCCACTCCTGCTTCTCCACTTCCTCAGACTCTCTACTATAGGTCCCTCATGCTGGCTAGTCTTTGTCCCGTGACGAGCCTTACTCTGCTCCAGTCCACAGGACCTCTTTGCCATCCTCCTAGGGACGGAACTCGGTGTCTCTGCTCTACCTGGGACAAGCTTGGCACAGCTCCAGTCCACAGGTTCTCTTCACAGTCACTGAATCGACTTAGGCTACGTTCATACGCTGCATATTTCCTGTGCTTTTGGGGGCACGTGTTTTTGCTGTGCTTTGCGGGAGCGCTATTTAGCGAAAATAAAAAAACGCGATACATTCGCACACTGCATTTTTTTCCGCCCGCACTTCTGCCCCAAAAGCACTGGAGGGAAGTCATGTCACACGGGGGAAGAAGAATCCTGTGTTCCTCCCCGTGTGACATGTGTGGCAGGCCTTTTGGCTTTCGCAGTGTATTAATGTACACTGCAAAAGCTAAATAAAAGTAATCTAAATGTATTAAAAATAAAAAAATAGAATACTTACCCATCCACCGGCTGTTCCGGGTTACCGGGACACGAGACATCCACATCTGATCTGCTGCCAGGACCTTCCAGATCTGTGATTGGCCGGTAGCGATCATATGAAATGTGACGTGCATATCACATGATTGCTACAGGCCAATCACAGATCTGGAAAGTCCTGGCAGCACATCAGAAGTGGATGTCTCGGGTCCTGGTAACCGGCAACAGCTGGCGGATGGGTAAGTGTTCCATTTTTTTATTTTTATTACCTTTTCATTACTTTTATTTAGCTTTCGGCTTGGCGGGCTTTCAGCATGGACTCGGTCGTATGAGTCGCCACTGTGCGTGACGGTGATATTGGATAACAGGATTCAAGAGGTACCGGAATGAGGGGACCAGCCTACTACAAATTATACAACTGTGTATAACCCTACTCTTGCAACGTTCAAGCATTATAACTGTGTTTCATGAGACTGTTCTAGTAAACTTGTTCTAAACACTCTGACTCTGTAATTACTTTGGTCCTCACGGAGGCACTTTAGAACTGAACAGTTGCACTGTGGAGCCAGAAGGGGCAGACTCAGCCAGGCTGGAGCTATCCTGCGACCTAGGTCCTTCCATGCCATTGACTACCAAGTGCCCCTGTCACCGGCCACCCAACACGACCACCGCGAGGAGAAAAAGGGATTCCTGTTGTAGTGCAAAATTATGCCATTTTCATAAATCCACCACTGCAAGCAGAAACAAAAGCTATTTTAAAGATCGTTTATCAACGATCTCTTGTATCCTTAATAATCTTAAACCTAATTTGTTTCCCACCTGACAATTTGTTACAATTGTGTCTGTACCAAGGAATCCTCTGTTTGTCAAATCCGTGGGCAGCACTACAAAGCCCTCTCCTGTTCCCCCCGCCTTCATGCTGGTGTTCTTAGTGCGATCCTGTAAGGGGCATTGTTACTCCATACTGTAACATTCGCTATCTTCACGTGACCCATTTCTCATGAATAAAACACATTGGGCTCCATTTTCCCTTTTGTACCTCTCCGGTAACATAAGAAAGCAGAAGAGATCAAGTCTCAGTAGGGAGAGTCTCTGTTGAATCAGCAAAATGAATTCAGCCTTTCCTGGGTTAGGGTCCGTGTTCTGCCTCCTGTAATGTGATTTATCATAGGACCCATACATACATACATATGACCAAAGAACATAGACTTTGTGTGGGACACCAGGAATCAGGAGCTTAACTATAAAAGATGACACAGGTTACATATGTGGTTCCCCAGGGTCCAGTTGCCACAATATTAAGCTTGGAAGCAAGGGAAGGCACCCACCTCAGGCAAAACACACGCACAACACCTTCCCAACTCCAGGCCAGAAGGGGGAGCTCTACACCCGAGTTCAGGGCAGGTCCCCTATAAATTCTGGTCTGGGGGCGGGGTTAGGCAGTTCAGTTCCTAGGAGGACTGTATGAGACATCCTACAGATGGTAGCTGTGCTAAGCTCATCCTAGGTTATTGACTAGCCAGTGTGAGTGAGCCGTAGGTGAGGGTCTGAGGGAAGTGAGGAAAAGGTGTGAGGAGTGGAGCGGTGCCAGCTTGTCTCAGCACCTAGCATAGTATGGACACCGGAGTCCGAGGTTGCAAGGGACTTTATGCCCAGCAACCAACATTGGAGGGTGGGTAATTCCAAGTTGCTCGCGCACCAGAAAGGCCAGAAGGCACAGCCGTACCACAGAGCTCAGGAGATGCAGTGAAGGAGAGTAGCACAAAAAGGGCTCAAGCCGCCTGTCACACGGCCAAGACAAACGAGAGTGTGGCACCCCATGGGTTAATGTGCCACAATAACATCACATGGGTTCTCTCCCCCACTACACACTGACGAACACTAGCACTTCTGGGCCAAGAGGGGGAGCACCACCTGCTTCCTTATATACTCTTGCTCATGAGGGAGAGCTCAGTTCAGCACGGTGCAGTGCTGTGAAGAGGACATAGAGCAGAGTTAGCTCAGTACAGACCTAGTAAGGGTCAGAGGAACAGGAGGACTACAGACAGAAAAACACGTCTGGGAGCTGGAGTGACACCTTCACTCGCCCCAGAAGAACACACAGAACGGACACCAGATCCGGTACTGTGTCTGGCACCCACAGCACAGTGAATCCAGGAACAGTGGGATCTCTAGATGCCCCTAGTACCAGAGCAAAGCAACACGGAGGGGTCAGCACAGCGCAGAGGACTCAAGTTGCCTAGCCAAGTGGTACCAACAGAATACAGAGAGAGAGACGTGAGGAATTCCAGCAGCTCAGCTAATAGCAGCAGCCAGGACACACACACAGTGCAGCATAAGGACGCTGACGACCCCGGACAGGGTGGGAAGAGAACTCAGCCCCATTACAGACTCCGTGGACTATAATCTGCAGTAACATCAGCAGTAAAGCTTTGGAAAACAGCAAAACTGTGAGTCTGTGTATTGATTGCGACCTTTGCTCCAGATTCAGCACAGAGAGCTCCCCCCTGCTACAAGCCTGCCAGCTCTGCAGCCTCAGGAGAGAAAGAGAAGTGCACCAGTGTCTACCAAACGTGAGTGTGTGTCCTTTAACCCCGTCTCCACCATCTATAACCCCAATAGACTTTAACCCTTACTGCCCCGGTGGATACAGTTCTCCCCACTGGAACTACACCATCTCCGCTGCCATTCCATCACCCCCGGAGGTTCTGCAGCAGCGGCGGCCCCATCGCTGGCCGCATCAAGTGGGTGGCGTCATGAGTGACATTTCCCTTGTACATATTCCCTCATCCATTGTGTGGGCCCGGGATACGGACCGGACCAGGACCACCCGTGACTTCCCCAGCAGCAGACATGTCCGGTACCGAGTACCCCCGTCCCAGTGGGCTCCACAAGAGGATAGGGTCACAGCACAGCTTCAAGCAGCCAGGGCCCACCGAGAACAGTGCAGTAGGGAGGCTTCAGCACTTGCCAGGTGTGGAAAACCCAACTTGCTTCCAAGCTCCGGACCCCCTAACACCACTTGTGAACTGTGCTCTGGATGAACATGCTTCTGACTTCAGTAAAAGTAAAGGAGACTGTTACCCTTGTATCTGTCAGTTCCGTACACTAAGTCCTTGCACCCCCAACGAGCCCTGCATATCCACAGACTTTATGATTGCCCTGGGGAACTGCTTTTCCCGTCGAGAGCTGAAACATTCCAGCTGCTACTCCCATCATCCCCAGAGATTCCGACTGCAGCAGCGGCTATACCGGCCGCATTCCACGGGTGGCGTCCCGACATTCTTTTTTTTTGCTCTATTTTATTTCTATCCATTTTCCAACCCCTTTTTTAACTGCTCGCTCAACAAGGGGATCACGGACCGGGTCATGACACCGTGACAGCCCGCAGCCCTAGACGATGAGAGGGCCTGGTTCCGAGTACCCCATGGTCCCTGCCAGGGGCGAGTCACATAGACAGTGCAACCTGCAAAGTATCGGGACAAAAACTTGCTTACCGCGGAATCGGGCAAGTCACGTTGCAACCCCATTCTCTTGCATTATGCAATGTAGTAGCACAGTGGCGTAACTTGAAGCTCATGGGCTCTGATGCTAAAGATTCAATGGGGCCCCCAATGATTGCAACTCTTTAATAGCAATAGTCTTTTTCTATAGGCTAAAAAGACTTTGGGACCCCCAGGCTCCCTGCACTTGTTGTAGTTACGCCCATGTGGCAGTGGCATAGAGTGATCTTTAGCGGCACAGCCAGCCAGAGTCGCCAAGAAGTCCCTGCCCGGTAATGATGGACCCCAATAGATTTAATTCTGCTCATGGGCGACATGTTCCCTTTAAAGATTTCTTCCACCATAAGCACTGATGGCACTGTGATTAGATGTGTCAACTATGTTTAATGATTAAATCCGAACACTAGGACCCCCAGGCGGAAACGCTCTCCGATATAAAGTATTCTTAGCCACCACCTGCCCCCTTTCTATTCCTCCGCAGATGGTTTGGATGGGTTTGCAGTATGCCAGTGCCAGGCAGCCTTTCTGACTGTCCTCCAGCCTGCTCATGTAATATACTATGTGATTACAGAGAAGCCCAACACTATAATTTTCTGTAGAATATAGCGCGTCGCAATGTCAGATTGGTAAGAAAGCTGCCTGATAATACAAGTCTATGGAGCTGCTAACTCTCACTATACACACAGGAGGCAGGGGATATAAGAGATCTAAGGGTTTATTCACACCATTCAGTCAAATAGTGTTTTTTGCCTATTAACAGTATAGCAGTCTTATGTTTCTCTTTTTGGAACATATCCTCTTTGGCTATGTTCATGACATGCCCACTCCAGGGCCAGGGAAGATTCGGAACACGGGCGGTTACTCGCTGTTGAGTCGGTCAACAAGGTAGGGGGTACTCGGATACTGGGACAGGTGGTTACTTCAGTGGGGATCACAGCTGGTCGGTTCCCGTTCCGTGCCCTGGACCCTCAATGGCGGGGGTGGTGGTGATGATGATGGGGAGTTTGTAACGTGACGCCACCTGTGGTACCTGGTAATAGGGTTACCAGCGCTGTGGCCGGCCGCTGAGGTGATGTGAATGCAGCTTTGGTAATACAGCTCCCACAGGTGGAGCTTTACCTCAGGGCAGCGGGGTGGATGAGGGGGGTAGTAGTCCTCACCTCGATGATACCGTAGAAGCCCTCCGGCAGCGGATAGAAGGAGACCAGACACCAGATCAGCTCAACAGTTCTTTACTTGCACCAGGTAGAAAAGGGTGCACAGTACAATCTGGGGTAACAGGGATCATAGTCGTAGATCTTGGAGGACTTTCCAGAGTCTGGCAGTGGTGCCTTTAATATGGCGTTCCTGGTCCTGTTCCTCTCTCTCTCTGTGCTTTCCCCCCTTGAGTCAAGTCTCTAGTCCTCGATGTCTGTTACCTAAAGTCTCTTATTTGTCGGTGTCGTGGACCCAGCGCGGGACCTGATGGTGGGCTTCTTTAGGGGTGCTGTGGCTCCCTTATGTTGGGACCCTCACCTGCCCGTTGATAGACCTATGACTAACCGTCTCGGCACCGGTATGCTGGTGGTGACCTGGGTCTCCAGCTGGCTCCGACTAGTCCTGGAATGACCCCTTCCACGTCTGGGTCACCCCTCTCCTAAGAGGTGCCCTCCTGTTACAGCTGCAGGGTCCCTGCGTCTGTCTTCCTGCTATCTCACACCTCTCCTGACACTACTGTCACTCCCTGGTCTCCGCCCTCTAGGCTCCACACCCTGGGACCTACTAAATATCCGTCCCCTGTCCTAAGGTGGCCTACTGTATGGGTGCAGGGTGCAGACTCTGTAGGGTCCTCCATATCCAGGCTATGAGGCACTCACACCATCTGTCCTGCCATAGGGGCGCCACACTGTTCTTTTCACTCTTTCAGCTCTTTTCACGGGGACAGACGGGGGCCGAGACCGGCCTGATCGGTGTCATTGTTAATAAACGGGGGGAAGATGACAGGGAGAGTCTGAGGGGAAAAAGGGGGTCTTTCTCCCTCTCCCAGCGCTATAAGGGGTAGTTCTCTTCTGGGGCAAGCACAACACCACTCTGCCCCCAAGCTCTCGGCGACCTCCGCAGCACAGAGCTCAAGTACTGGTGGCCACGGGTGCTGTTGTGTCCCCTTCTGGGCACTGCTCCCTAGTTCAGCCACCTTCCCCAAGTTGTGTCGGGTGTTCGTAAGCTTGAGGCCTCCGGTTCAACAGCTTGAGGCAATACAGCTTCCTGCCCGTGTTCAGGGCCGGGTCCCTGTCCACCAGCCCCTCCGTTTCGTCAGATTCAGGCGTACGGGGATCGGTCTCATCAGCACCCCAAGGGCTCTCGTCTTCTCCCATCTCTCAGTCTTTCCTCTCGTGGATGAGCGTGGTCATGCTCCAGCCCACGGGAGTCGGCACCGCACCGCCGCTACACTCTCGACTCCCACTCCACTCCTTTTTCGATGGTCTCTACTCTTCACTCCTACTACTGACTAACTTCCCTGCCCCCTTTTGAACCTGGGTCCTCCTCAGGGTCCACCCACCGTCCCAGGGCCTACGGTTGTGTGTGTGTGTTTTGGGCTCAACTGCACCACTCCAGCAACTGGAGAGCAGAGGCACTACCCCCCTTAACCGCAGGAGTGCAGTACCTCTGGTGGCGGCCTACCTAGTTGGGCGCCATATTCACACAGCAAAACCTGATCCCTTAGTATTTACAAACAAACCTCCTTGCAGACCTAATCTGCGGGTTTGTGTCATCTGGTTTTGCTGTTTTTTTTTGTGTTTTTCGAGAGCTACATAACTGAAACCTGATTTCAACGATGTGTCACCTATTAGGCTGTGTTTTGCTGTTTCAATGAGCTCAGTGTTTTATTAGCAGGAGATTATCACTATAGAACAAGGTGTCTTGTGCCTGCTTGTCCAACCTCTCAGCAGCTTTATATACAACATTCAGTGTACACAGAAAGCTGACATTCAGTGGTGTGGGTGGGGTTATACAGGGGTCAGCATTCTGAGCTCTGCTAAATCCACAGCAGAGAAAACTGTGATTGTATCACAACTGCTGCACCCAGTAATGTAAGAGACATTGCTAGAATCAGGGTCTCTGTTCATCATGCTCCTGTACATTTACATAGCAATAAACTGCTGTCGGATTCCCTTTAATGTCCTATTAGGATAGGAAGTAACTCAAGAGCCCCTCATTAGCCTGGCGGAGAGCCACTAAAGAATAGCAGTCTCTAGCTCTGCCAGACCCAGGCTGCCCTGTATTACATGGCCACCAATCATTTGTATGGGTGCCATTTAATGCTAGAGTTGACCCTGGAGAAGGAATGTATCCATTCTCCTGATGAATTGTAAGTGGGGCTGGGTGGACGTCACTGCGCTCTTTGTAGTGTACCCCGAGCATACACAAACTCTGATGATAAAAAAAAAACAAAAACACGGAACAATACAGTGTGGTCTTAATTACAGTCATTCAAGTATGGAGGCAATCCTACTTTAAGGGCTTATTCACATGCGATTATTTTTTTCCCTTCGTATTTTGCATGGAAAAATACAACATTTTACAGTACCAGCAAAGTGAATGAAATTTCTCAAAATCTCCTGCACACACTGCTATTTTTTTCCTTGCAGATTTGAACCATCAAAGTGCATTTTTGCAGCCTTTTTCAAATGAATCGAATAAAACGGAAGTAAATTTCTGAATAAAAAAATGCATGCAAAGACACATCAAAATGTGAGTATTTTACACAGTGTTTTTTTCTACCAACACACTGTTTTTTGCTACAAAAAAATCTGCTGCACATACTCAACATGTGAACATTGCCTTAGGGTGGCTTCACACCATGGTAGGTCGATTCAGGGTGTCAGGATGAACCTGACAGCCCCGGACCAGATCAGCAACAGAACCGAAGGGCAATATGCCCCGGTCCTGTATCAGCTGGGAAGCTGCAGCTGCTAATGAATCAGAACCGCGGCTCGCAGGGAGGAGCCGGGTCCTGAAACAGCGGCGTGCAGCACAGGTGTCCGGTTCCCAGATCCTCCCGGACCAGGGCAATCCGGGCCCCATAGGCTTCCCATGTTAGGGAGCGCCGGATTGCACGGATCCGGGGGAATATGGGAGAATCCGGGATACGCAATTTGGGAATTTTTCTCCCCGGACACAAAAACGTTGTAAGCAACGTTTTTGTCTTCCGGTGAGAAAAATCTGAATTCTCCCGGATTCTTCCGGAATATGGAATCCGGATGGCAGAGAGTTGCCATCCAGCTCCATCGGCCCCATAGGATACCATGGGGCCAAAATCCGGTCCGGGGCTGTCTGGTTTACACCGGATTGGACTTTACCGTGGTGTGAAGCCACCATTAACTGTGTTGCCCACGTTTGGGATTAAAGGTTGCAGTCACTCTATGTGACTGCTGTCATTTGAATCTTCATATTGTGCGCACCACATACTGTCAAAATTCTCCGGTGCCGGCTGCAAAAGTGGGTTGGTCACGTGACCAAGAGTTTGTGATTTGCAGACAAGTCGTCATGTGCCAAATAGACATGATCAGCCTTGCTAAAATCACTTGTATAGAGGGGGTCGGTTATACATCTAGTCGCCAGAAGGTCATGTGACTGTGCGCTCACGCCGCTGTGCCGAAAGAGTCCAGACAGTACACAAGGTTGTGAGGATGCAGAAATCGGCAGTCACATAGAGATATAGAGTAACTGCAGACTTTTGTACCCAAGCTCGGACAATGTACTGTTGAAACTAAATTAGAGAGAACCGACAGTGGAGGAAGATTAAGCACTGGACCTGGGGAAGGGTAACTAGAACAAATTTTATTTATACTTTAGAAAAGGACTTTGATGACATTGTAGGTGTGGCGCCCATGTGTTTGGCTGCCACAAATGCTACTTTTTCTACATCGATTGTAATGCCTTGTCTGATGAGAAATAGAGCTCCCTCTGCTGGAAGTGTGAAGCATTTGAGTCATCCACCAGGGCCGCAGGGTACTCGGAACCAGGAGGCAGCTCTGCTGGGGGAAGTCACGGGGGTCGAGACCCGGCCCCATGGCCCTGGCGATCAATAAAAAGCGGGGGGAACAATAATAAAATAGGAATGTTTGTGACGCCACCCTGGTTGCGGCTATGGGTAGCCACCGCTGAAGTGGGACCTCTGGGGATAATGGGAGTAGCAGCGAGTATGTTGAACCCTCCATGGGTAGAGCTGGTCCTCAGGGCAACCGTGAAGTCTTTTGATGTGCAGGGGTGCAGTGTTCACAGTCTCAGGCAGTCTCCCGCTGGCGGATCACAGAATCAGTCTATCTCCCCTCAGGCGCAAGAATCACAGGCACAGACAGCATAGAGCTTTAACTGGGTGTACTCTCTTTTCTCAGCAGATGGTACAGCTTACAACAGTTCAGTAGCGGCTCCAGTGTGGTCTAAGCAGCCGTGATGGTTCGTCTGCATCTCCCCCTTTCGTGTCTCTTTTGGGCCTTTTCGGTCTGTCCGCACGCGGGGTGCAGCCGCCAGTGTCGGTTCCCGGATCCTCCCAGTCCGGGGCAATCCGGCCTCATAGGCTCCAATGTTGGGGAGCGCCGGATTGCCCCGGCTCGGGAGAATCCGGCCGAATCCGGGATCCGGCAAATTGGGGACATTTTTGTGTCCAGAGAGAATAATCCATATTCCCCCGGATTTTCCCGGAGTGATGAAACCGGATGGCAGAGAGCTGCCACCCGGCTCCATCTGGCTCCATAGGCTGCTATGGGGCCAAAAACCGGTCCGAGGCTGTCTGGTTTACACCGGACAGCCCGGATCAACAAAACTGTGGTGTGAAGCCAGCCTAAGGCTCCTTTCACATCAGTGTTTTGCTGATGTTTGCAGCCGATCCCGCAGGTGGCGTCGCATCTGCCGGATCAGCTGCCTAACAGCAGACTTGCGGCCCAGATCCGACAAGCCTCATGCATTGTCTATAGGGCTTGCAGTCCGGTGTGGCAAGTGCGGTTCTGCCGGATGCGGCAGATCTAGCACTTGCTGCGGCGAACAAAAAACACTGCTTGCAGCTTTTATTTTTCACGGCCGCAAGTGCCGGATCCATTAGGCAGCAGATGCGGTAAATCTGCCGCACATCAGCATAAACACTGATGTGTACTAAGATACTAAGGGTATGAAGTGCAGAGACCCTGCATTATTAAGCATTTAAAATGCTTTCTGCTCAATTAAATTCCACCCATTCAGGAAAACTCTCTGACTGCAATATATAAAATGACCAGCAGGTGTCAGTATAACACCACCCCCAGACCAAACCAACCAGCTGGAGGCAAAACTACAAATTGGTAATGGAAGAAGAAATTCAGTGCAGAAATTGAATGCTGATTTATTTTTTTATTATACAAATTGATCATCATGTTAAATAATACATTTAAATTAGAGTCTCACTGTTTGCCAGAAATTACAGCTTAAGCAAATCACTAAACTTTTCTTTCCCTACTAATATATGTCGGATTAGTTGGCACTATTGTCCTTTTTTATTGTAGTAGTATTTAGACACTGTAACACCATAGATCTTAGCTGTAAAATAGGATGTTTTGCTTGCTTTATGGGAAATATAGCAGTTCCAGCTTATGGGGGCTGTCAGATGTTTTTTTTAATTCAATGTCTGATTGCCTACATCATTATCATGAATAGGTTACACAGCAAAAGGGCCCTGACCAACTTTGAGGCACACATAGCATTAGTGTTAGGATGGCTTTATTTTGCATAAACTTAAAGGGATTCTGTATCCAAGTCTTTGCCATCTAATCTGAGAGTAGCATTATGTATGGCCAGAGATCCTGATTCCAGTGATGTGTCAGTTACTGGACTGCTCAGTGTAGTTTTGATAATCTCCAGCAGATTAAATGTTATTTTATCATTAGAGGACTATGCTGCCAGACCAGATAGTCCAGAGTATTCATGAACTGCTAAATCTGCAGCAGAGAAAACAGTAATTTTATCTAAATGACAGCAACAGCTCAGTAAGTGATAAATCTCTAATGGTACCTTCACACACCGCAATAACGTCTGGCGATATGAGGCGATCTAACGTGCGTGCTCACGGTTTTCATGGTCGCCTCAGATCGCCGATGGCGGCCTCACACAATTGCGCCCTGAAAGTAAGGCGATGTGTCGCTCCAGAAATCGCCTCACGTACAGCGGAACCAATCCTGCCTAATCCCATCCCCGATTCACACGCCGCAATCTCAAAGGCAATGTGAGCGCGGCGAAGAGATAGGCGTGCCACAGTGGTGTATACCGTGCCCCATACGCGCTCATTGGACAACGCAACAGCGTGAGGATTGGTCAGCCTGCTCTGGAAGGCTGGCTAATACATGACGCCATTGTGTGGTGCTGGACGGACAGCTCTACAAATATGGCGTGGTGTCAAGTGACAGCCAATGGGAACACAGTAGCCACCACCAATCAGTTCACACGGGGCGTGGACTCAAGCACGCTGTGGCACGCCTACGGGAAATCATAGGCGACGATGATTCCATCACTATCGCCCTGTCACATGCCACAACATGGAAATATCGCCTTCATGATTGAGGCTGATTTCAGAGCAGTGCTCAGGAATGATGTGACAGGCGAGAGGCGATTTATCGCTGTGAAATTCCCCAATCACACGCCGCAACTGTGAGGCTATTTCACGGCAATTGCTCCGGGGCGACGTATCGCCTTTAGGATTCCTAGGCGATATTGCGGCGTGTGACGGTACCAGGGTCGGACTGGGGTGTCTGGGGCCCACCAGGGAAATTGACTCCAGGGGCCCACTCACCCGCTATATGCAAATACCTGTTAGCCGTTATACCCATTATAGCGGTTACTCCTGCACATCACTCTGCGCTCACCATTACTGCGATGTACCATTACTGTAGTGTACATTAAAGGGATACTTTGGTGAAAACAAGTTACCAACAATCGTCAGGTTCGGCAGGTGATCACTCAGTTATTGGTGGAATCCAACCAATCAAAACCACATCGTCAGATGGCTCAGTGGTTAGCACTGTATACGGTGGCTCAGTGGTTAGCACTGTATACGGTGGCTCAGTGGTTAGTACTGTATACGGTGGCTCAGTGGTTAGCACTGTATATGGTGGATCAGTGGTTAGCACTGTATATGGTGGCTCAGTGGTTAGTGCTGTACAGTGGCTCAGTGGTTAGCACTGTATGGTGGCTCAGTGGTTAGCACTGTATGGTGGCTCAGTGGTTAGCACTGTATACGGTGGCTCAGTGATTAGCACTGTATGGTGGCTCAGTGGTTAGCACTGTATATGGTGGCTCAGTGGTTAGCACTGTGTGGTGGCTCAGTGGTTAGCACTGTATGGTGGCTCAGTGGTTAGCACTGTATATGGTGGCTCAGTGGTTAGCACTGTATATGGTGGCTCAGTGGTTAGCACTGTATATGGTGGCTCAGTGGTTAGCACTGTATATGGTGGCTCAGTGGTTAGCACTGTATATGGTGGCTCAGTGGTTAGCACTGTATGGTGGCTCAGTGGTTAGCACTGTATGGTGGCTCAGTGGTTAGCACTGTACGGTGGCTCAGTGATTAGCACTGTATACGGTGGCTCAGTGGTTAGCACTGTATATGGTGGCTCAGTGGTTAGCACTGTATATGGTGGCTCAGTGGTTAGCACTGTATATGGTGGCTCAGTGGTTAGCACTGTGTATGGTGGCTCAGTGGTTAGTACTGTATATGGTGGCTCAGTGGTTAGCATTGTACGGTGGCTCAGTGGTTAGCACTGTATATGGTGGCTCAGTGGTTAGCACTGTATATGATGGCTCAGTGGTTAGCACTGTATATGGTGGCTCAGTGGTTAGCATTGTATGGTGGCTCAGTGGTTAGCACTGTATGGTGGCTCAGTGGTTAGCACTGCACGATGTCTCTGTGGTTAGCAAAGTATGATGGTTCAGTGGTTAGCAGCACAGTATATGGTGGGCAGGCGGTTAGACCAGGATGAAGGCTGGGGGGGTGAGCGCAGGAGGACGGAGGCTGGTGGGGTGAGGGCAGGAGGACAGAGGCTGGTGGGGTGAGGGCAGGAGGACAGAGGCTGGTGGGGTGAGGACAGAGGCTGGAGGGGTGAGGACAGAGGCTGGAGGGGTGAGGACAGGAGGACGGAGGCTGGTGGGGTGAGGGCAGGAGGACAGAGGCTGGCGGGGTGAGGGCAGGAGGACAGAGGCTGGCGGGGTGAGGGCAGGAGGACAGAGGCTGGTGGGGTGAGGGCAGGAGGACAGAGGCTGGTGGGGTGAGGGCAGGAGGACAGAGGCTGGTGGGGTGAGGGCAGGAGGACGGAGGCTGGAGGGGTGAGGGCAGCAGGACGGAGGCTGGAGGGGTGAGGGCAGCAGGACAGAGGCTGGAGGGGTGAGGACAGGAGGATGGAGGCTGGAGGGGTGAGGGCAGGAGGACGGAGGCTGGAGGGGTGAGGGCAGAAGGACGGAGGCTGGAGGGGTGAGGGCAGGAGGACGGAGGCTGGAGGGGTGAGGGCAGGAGGACGGAGGCTGGAGGGGTGAGGGCAGGAGGACAGAAGCTGGAGGCCCCCATCACAAGCACAGTGCAGCCAACTTTATCTTTATTTACATTACATTTATTTTACTTTCACTGTGATCCTCCCGGCTGTTCTGTCTCTGCACACACATTGCACACACACACACATTGCACACACACACACACTGCACACACACACACACATTGCACACACACACATTGCACACACACACACATTACACACACACACATTGCACACACATTGCAACACACACACATTGCACACACACACACTGCACACACACTGCACACACACACACTGCGCACACACACACACTGCACACACACACACTGCACACACACACACTGCACACACACACACACACACTGCACACACACACACACACACACTGCACACACACTGCACACACACACACTGCACACACACACACATTGCACACACACACATTGCACACACACTGCACACACACACATTGCACATACACACATTGCACGCACACACACATTGCACACACAGCCACACACATTGCACACACACATTGCACACACACATTGCACACACAAACACACACATTGCACACACAGCCACACACATTGCACACACACACATTGCACACACACATTGCACACACACTGCACACACACACACATTGCACACACACACACACATTGCACACACACACACATTGCACACACACACATTGCACACACACATTGCACACACAGCCACACACACATTGCACACACACACACACACACACACATTGCACACACAGCCACACACATTGCACACACACATATTGCACACACACACATTGCACACACAGCCACACACACATTGCACACACACACACACACACATTGCACACACAGCCACACACATTGCACACACACACATTGCACACACACATTGCACACACAGCCACACACACATTGCACACACACACACACACACACACATTGCACACACAGCCACACACATTGCACACACACATATTGCACACACACACATTGCACACACACACATTGCACACACAACCTGGCTGCACAGCACACTGCACCTTCTGCTGTCCTCTCTTCATCTCAGACTGAGGGCCCCATCGGCCGTAGTGTTCCTCCACATTATCTGTGGGGTGACAGTCCCCCAGTCAGTGTACTCCAGTGCAGTGCAAATAACACGCAGTACACCGAGTTCCTCCCGCAGGACACCATTACCTCCTCCTCTATGATCAGTACAGGACATCATCTGTATGCAGTAACCGGAGCACTGTGCCCGGGGCCCCGGCGGTGACGCTGCACAGCGGCCGCTCACAGCCCCGGTGTCCGGATCCCGTGCCTCGGCTCCTGACCGCACACATTCCTGTGACTGTCACCCACCGAATCTCTCTGGAATTACGCCACCACTGACGGCCACCACCAACCCTGCAACCCACCAATCAGCGCAGGCGAGGCTTGTCTGTGTTTCGCCGTTGCTCCTCCCCTGCCCCGCCGGTATTCGATGCTCCTCGGCTCCTCCAGTCCGGTGTCCGCCCCATCATCTCTCCCTCTGCAGCCGCTGAGCTCCGTGTCATCATTACTGGCGGCAGGCAGCAGGCAGCAGATATTCCGTTCGGGCCTGTTGGGGGGCGGGGCTAGGGGGGCGGGGCCACAATGCCTGGGGGCCCACCATGACTTTTAACCGGTTAACCGGCGGCCCAGTCCGAGCCTGGTGTGTACTAACTGAGCCATAAATCCTCCCCATACCAGTAGGATTACTATATGGATTTTAGTATTAGGGTACGGACACACTGGTGTGAAACTCTGATGAGAGCAATGTGTGATTTTCTCGCATTGCAATCAATCTCTGAGAGCACAATGACGGGTGTCGGATGCTTTTTTCTCATCCAGATTCAGGATGAGAAAAAAGTTGCAACATGCTGTGACAGTCTGCGATTCACACCGAGACTCACCAATGCAAATCTATGGGTCCGACAAAATCACGGACCGCACACACGGACCATCCGAGAGGCATCGTTTTTTTTCACGGATACATTCTCATTCTGTAGCTGAGAACACTGTAAAATGTTCCTGTAAATGATTCTACAATAATAGCTGCTGAGGAAAGAACAGATGGATTGCACACGGATGTGATCTGAGAATCTGAGAAAAATGTTAGCCACTCGCACAGCAGTTGCCAAACGGACCAAAAAACGGATGTCACTCGTCCGACTATCCTGGATGGGAAACGGACCGATTTTAAGGCGGCGGGAGACAGTATACCACCAAGTCCTCAGCTCCGTGCTGTGCACAGTGTACCACCATGTCCCCAGCTCCGTGCTGTGCACAGACAGTATTCGGTACACTGTCTGTGCACAGCACGAAGATGAAGACATGGTGGTACACTGTGCACAGCACGGAGCTGGGGACATGGTAGTACACTGTCTGTGCACAGCACAGAGCTGAGGACATCCAGAAGAGGCACAATAACCACAGACAGGCGGCAGGAGAACATTAAGCCCGCCCAGGAGAACGACAACTCCAGCACCCAACACACTGCCCAGAAACCATACAATAACGCCCGAACAGGCAGGAGAACTACAATTCCCAGCATGCCAAACCCTGCCAACACAGGAAGGTGGAGGCTGCCGCATGGAGGCAGACACCTGGTACAGCCGCCATTATCACCACACACTGCCCCACTCCTCCTGCACCCCCGTCCTCCTGTCCCCCTGTTCCTGTCCTTCTGCCCCCTGTCCTCTTCTCCTGTCCCCCTGTTCCTGTCCTTCTGCCCCCCTGTTCCTATCCTGCCCCCCTGTCCTCTTCTCCTCTGTATGCTGTATATAGCATATGGCCCATATCCCATATGCTATATACAGTATTCATCTCCATGGAGCCACTTAGTGTACCTGTTAGGGACAGGGAGTCAGGACTCTCACTGGTGAAATTCAATGAATATGTGCGGCTGTGCGGGAAGTGACGTCACCGCGCAGGTCCTATCATGAAGTGATCACCGCAGTCGCTCTGACAGGTCCTGCCAGGGCTGCCACTAGGAATTTCGGGGACCCTTAGTGCCAAAATGTTGGGGCCCCCCTGAGACTCTGCCCAGCCCCTGCACCAGCTCCACCTCCACCCATGGTCCGCCTCCACCCAATCATACATTATATTTATAGTGAAAAATTGGAACGCACCAAAAATTATCTCACTTTAAGTGACACACTTGTCTCTTTTCCTCAGCACCAAGCAATCCCATGATAGACCATATGAAAGTTGGGTGCTGAGGGAAAGATATATAGAGCAGTGGGTAGGATTAGGCCCCTTTCACCTCAGCAGCAATGACAGTTTCGCGGTAGATCCAGCAGATGTTGCCGCACCTGCCGGATATCTACCACGTAACGGACAACTTGCAGCACCTATCCGGCAAGCCCCATTCATTCTCTATTGGGCTTGCGTTTAGGTGCGGCAAGTGCGTCAGAGACTGCGGGCTGTATGCACGCTACAGACTGCGGACTCCGGGCACGCTACAGACTGCGGACTCCGGGCACGCTACAGACTGCGGACTCCGGGCACGCTACAGACTGCGGACTCCGGGCACGCTACAGACTGCGGACTCCGGGCACGCTACAGACTGCGGACTCCGGGCACGCTACAGACTGCGGACTCCGGGTACATCTGAGAGTGCTGTTGTATATCTTGTATACACAGCACTATACAGTATATACAGGTCCACACTATATATATACAGTATATAGGCACACTAGTACAGCATGTAGTGTGGACCTGCATATACTGTATAGTGTTGGGTAGAGACAAACAGACACACAGACAGACACTGTCAAACACAGAGACACTCAGACACAGACATGATACTCACATATAACAGGACCTGTGATGATGTCACATGGAGGGGAGGCATCAGGGGTCACATGATCAGCTCAGGGAGGGATCATGGATATGATGAAGATGGTGGGAGGGCCTGGGACCTGCATCAGATTGGTGTGAGATGGGCCCTGCTTTGGGGAAATGGCCCCGCCCCTTCACATCCGTGGCCACGATCCAATGATTTAAAGCAGGGCTGCTGCCGGTGGAGCTGGCGGCCCCCAGCACCACACTAGTGGGTGGCTCAATTATCAGTCCCAGCCTGCCGTAAGCAGTCTGTCACCACCAGAGCTTCAGCTCCCAGGGTGCAGGGGCTTCACCTTTCCCGGAGATGCCATCCACAGAATTTTGACAAGAGCTTGGAATTCAGTGCCAAAATACTGCCGCGGGTGTGCAGCGCTGCTGACACCCAACAGCACCACCCCCACACTACTGCCGCTGCCTACCACCCTTCTGTCTGACAGGGGAACGGACCTGCCGCTGGAGCCTCAGGGGCCCCCTAGCTAGCCGGGGCCCTGGTGCAGCTGCACCAGCTGCACCACGGTAGTTCCGCCCCTGTGCCTACACCTGTCACTCATCTCCCTGTTCCTGATCAATGTGGAAGCTTCAAATACTGGGCTAGGCCTTGTCCTATGCATCCATAATGCTCAATGATGAAAATTTTAACTCTGAGAACTAGCACTTTTCCTGATGTCTATCCCTAATTTGAGCTGTTTTTGCAGCTTTTGGGCCACTTTGAGGGAGTTTTTGATTTTGCCTTCCATTGATTTTAATGGGATTTGGAAGTTCGATGAACAGTTTGCCAAACAATTCGGTGATCATATGCTCATTCAGCGAACCGAACCTCAACTTCAAAAGATTCTCTCATCTCTAGTTATCATACCTTGCATGCGCAACTTTGCATAGCGCTGGCAAATACACCGGCTTTCCTAAAGCATGTTATTATGCCCACAGGTGTGTGATAACCTGCTAATTGGGCCGACTAGTCGGGGAACTAACGCACCCTTGACTAGTCAAAGTCCAAATTTGCATCTCATGAGTGGTCTTTAGAAATACTTTTTCTATAGATCTGGTTATGTATGTTCCTACATAGAGGGACTGTTAGGCAGGGATTATAGTATGTGCACAGAACTACTTACAGATCTCGGGGAACAGAGGATATGACAAGTTCCCTTTAATTCTGCTTAATATTTAGTGATACAATTAATATAAAATCATCACTGGACACAGTTTTGAGATTTGCCCCCTTCAGATTTATTCGGTTTTGTCTATTGTACATTCATGAGGGTTGATGAGGAAGTTCAGGGCTTGAGATCTGACTTTATTAAGGGGAGACATCTCCATCAGTTAGGCAGGGAATATAGATATGTGCATAGGACTACTCATGGTTCGATGGAAACAGAAAACCTGACAGGTTCCCTTTAATTCTGCTCAACATTAAGTGATACAGTTACTATAAAGTCATCACTGGACACAGAGATTTGAGTTTTGCCCCCTCAGATTTATTCGGTTCATTCAAGAGGGTTGATGAGAAAGTATAATACTTGAGATGTGACTTCATTAACATCATGAAACAATCACTGATCTCAGGGAGACCAGTCAAGGAAACACTGCGGGCAGCCGGCTAAAGCGCTCAAACACAGTGAAATACGTGTTTGAGACGCCTAAACGAGGCTCCACGGACTCTATTTCATATTTGTATTTCCCAGGGGGCAATCCCCCTGGGAAATACAAATATGAAATAGAGTCTGTAGAGCCTCATTTAGGCGTCTCAAACATGGGACTAGCCAGATAAAACCAACACCAAAACCAGGTATCAATCCACAGACAGCTGGAATACCAAAACCAGGTATTCAGCTCGCCAGCTGTTTCGGGGTTTTGCCCCTCATCAGTGTGGAGTATGATTCTGGTTAGGTGAGACTAGTGGGAGACATCGCCATCACTCCTGGACCAAGAAGCGAGACGCTCGTCCTCAACCTTCAAGACACACCTGGACATCCATCAAGCAAGCAAAGAGAAAGAACAGCGCCCCTCGAGCCCGTATGCTCTCATGCACGCAAACGTTCATTCCGTCCATCCTCTAGCACAGTGCTAGAGGATGGAGTTAATAAACGTTGCAACAACATGAGAACATACAGGCTTGAGAGGCCCTGTTGTCTCTCTTTGCTTGGTTGATGGATGTCCAGGTGTGTCTGAATGATGAATGATGGCTGCTGGGCTCTGGAGGGAGTTTTATAGCCACAGACTGTTGTGACCTCATAAGGCAATGACAGAGCAAGCGGGTGTGGCTGGATGACCTAAGTGATAAGTTAACTTTTCATGATGTAATGCTTCTCGTAACTTTTCATGAAGCTGTGATGTCATCGCACTTCTGAACATTCTATTTGGAATCCTGCATTCATCTGCCTCATTCAGCTCCGGCCCCTAAGAAAAACAACATTACAATATCAACATGGCGTCTAGAAGGAGTTATAGAAGCGCGCCCAGATGTCGACTGAGGATCAGGAGGAGGGGTCACCGTCGTCACCACGTGACCCATAGAATAGGTAAAGAAATAAAAAGACACAAAATAGGAGGAAAAATGTTTAGACAGAGTGGATCTGATGGATAACCAATATGGCTGCTAATAAACACCGATCTCCTCCATTCCACTCAGCTGCTAACTTGGGAGACTTTGGGGAAGGCTAGAAGTGAGCTCTTTACCTAGAAAGGCAGTCCTGTTGATGGTTATCTTATTTTTGGCTAAAACCACTGTGGGGAATATCCATGTTAGGATAGTACATGATCCTATTGGGTGGAGTATGACACTAGCATTACCGTTTAGGTGTTCATTGGCTGCTTCTCTCATGGCTCCACCCCCTCGGAGCCTCATTTGTCAAAACAACAAACTTGTTGCCCACAGCAACCAATGCAGTAGTCCAAGCAAAGCCAGGGTTTTTTGCCAAATGAAAAATAAACAATATTTGAAAGCCAACAATCTTGGTGGTTAAAGACTAACCCCCAAAACACACTTTGGGTTTGTTCCATCTGTCCTGACAAAAGGTGACTGTTAGTAAATATGCTAAGGAGGGCGGAGGAGGACACAGGGATTCTCTTTTTGGCTATCTTTGACATGATCATGCCATAACTCATTGTCAGATTTAGCAGCAGAACTGGTCTTGTTGCCCATAGCAACCAGCAACAATGCAACATTCCGAGCTGCATTAGCAGCAAAAGCTGAGCTGTGATTGGTTGCTACGGGCAACAAAGTTACCCTAAATCAGCCCGGTGACTGACTGTACTCTGCGGTGCGCTCCTTACAGGGAACAACAGAATATTTATCATTTTGGGATATTTCTAGATTTTGAGTAGAAATGATGTAGAGGCAGAATCTGACGTATTTTTCTGTTTGCCGTTCACAGACGCAGGAATCGCACTTATTAAAGCCGACGGGTGAGAAGTGAGAGGAGGACGTCTCCCGCCAGCGATGGCTCCGAACAAATCATCAATAAAAATAATCATTAATCATCGTTAAGCGGCCGGGGATAATAAATGGACAAATGCAGCAGAAATTGGTTCCCGTGATTTCATGATGCGCCGTTTTCTAACTTCTATTCAGGCTGAATTCCCCCAACAGATATGCTGGGACTTGTAGTGTCCATACACATCTATACTATGTTACAAGTCCAGTAACAGAGTAATATGTTATATCATAATATATACATATACTTTTCTGAAGATCTGACCCTTTGATACAATGTACAGTAGTCAGTGTGCAGCTTGTGGTGTCCCCTACATAACTCAACACAGCCATTAATGTCTAAACCACTGGAAATAAAAATGAGTACACCCCTAAGGGAAAATGAACAAATTTTGCTAAAATATTTTGTGTGGCCACCATTATTTACCAGCACGACCTTAACTCTCTTGGATCTGGAGGTCACTAGATCTTCACAGGATTCGCCGGATCCTCTTTATCCTTCATAGTGACGAAGATGGTGGATGTACTGTAGAGACCTCGCGCTCTTCCACCTTCTTTTTAAGAAGGCAGCATAGATGCTCCATAGGGTTCAGGTCTGAAGATGCTCGGCCAGTCCAGCACCTTCACCCTCAGTGTCTTTCGCAGCAGTGGTCATCTTGGAGGTGTTTGAGGTTGTTATCATGATGGAATATGAAGGGAGGAGATCATGCTCATCTTCAGTGGGTGACAGGACATGTTGGTATTCATGGTTGCCTCAATGATCTGCAGCTACCCACAGCCAGCAGCATCATGCGGCCCCAAATCATGACTCTCCACCACCATGTCTGACTGTTGGGAGGACACACTTGTCTTTGTGCTCCTGACCTTGAGCCACCACACACGCTTGACTCCATCTGGACCAAATAAATAAGGTCTAGTTTGCTGCTCCTGATTAGCCTGTAATTCTAGCTCCAGTTCTGCCAGTAACCAGTCCTGTGATAACTAATGTTTGTCTATCTTTGTGCCTGGACCTGTCCTGTCTGTGTTTTCCCTGGTACTAGCCTCTCTGCCTAGTTTCTGGAATCCTGCTGTATCATATACCTGAAGACCTCCTGTACCTTTGGGCCTCCTGTACCAATGGGCTGAATAGTTGGGGAACTAACGCCTCCTCGACTAGCCGGAGTCCTAATTTGCATCTCATAAACGATCTTTAGAAATACTTAATCTAAAGATCTGTTTATGTATGCTACTTCATACTGCGACTATCAAGCAGGGAATATAGATATGCGCATAGACAGTGGCGTAACGATTGTGGTCTCAGCAGTCGCGGTAGGGGGGCCTCCCGCCTCGACCGCGATCGGCTCCGACACTCCGTGTGTCAGAGGAGAGGAGGGGAATCCCGCCCCTCCTCTCTTCTGATCTGACGCCGGCTCCCTGCCCTGCATTGTGCTCCACGCACGCGGTTACTAGCACCCCCCCCCCAAACCCTTTCGGCGTGATGGTTTCATGGGGGCCCGCTCTAACACTTGCACCAGGGCCCGCTGGACCCTGGTTACGCCGCTGTGCATAGAACTACTCATGGTTCTAGGGGAACAGAGAACCTGACAGGTTCCATTTAATTCTGCTCAATATTAAGTGATACAATTAATATAAAATCATCACTGGACACAGAGATTTGAGTTTTGCCCCCTCAGATTTATTTGGTTTATTCATAGCAACCAGCAACAGAGTAATATGGTTTATCATAAAATATACATATACAGTATCTCACAAAAGTGAGTACACCCCTCACATTTTTGTAATAATTTTATTCTATGTTTTCTAAAGATCTGACCCTTTGATACAATGTACAGTAGTCAGTGTGCAGCTTGTATAACAGTAAATGTGGTGTCCTCTAAATAACCCAACACAGCCATTCATGCCTAAACCACTGGCTACAAAAATGAGTACACCCCTAAGAGATAATGGCCCAATTTTGCACAAATATTTTGTGTGGCCACCATTATTTTCCAGCATGACCTTAACGCTTTTGGACCTGGAGGTCACTAGATCTTCACAGGAGCCGCCGGATCCTCTTCATCCTTCATAACGACATCACTGAGATGGTGGATGTAGAGACCTCGCGTTCTTCCACCTTTGGTCTGAGGAGGCCGCACAGATGCTCCATAGGGTTCAGGTCTGGAGATGCTCGGCCGTCCAGCACCTTCACTCTCAGTGTCTTTAGCAGCAGGGTGTTGGGGGTCGTTATCATGGTGGAATATGAAGGGAGGAGATCATGTTCGTCTTCAGTAGGTCACACGACTTGATGGTATTCATGGTTCTCTCAATAATTTTCAGCTACCCACAGCTGGCAGCATCATGCAGCCCCAAATCATGACTCTCCACAACCATGCACCAACATGACCCTCCACCACCATGCCTGACTGTTAGGAGGACACACTTGTATTTATGCTCCTGAACTAGACCGTCACAAACGCTTGAATCCATCTGGACCAAATAAGTTTCTCTTGGTCTGATCAGACCACTGGACAGTTCCACTAATCCATGTCCTTAGTCTGCTTGTCTTCAGCAAACTGTTTGTGGTTTCTTGTGCATCATTGGCACACACTCCGATGTCAACGGCTATTCTTTTGGGGTTCTGCTCTGACGCAAGATAGCTTTTCCTACATCTATCTTTAGGAGCAGTTAGTTCTCCGGCTGTGCAGAGGTGTCTAGGTCTGGTTAGTTACATCCCACGGCTACTTCTAGTTGCGGTGTGTAGACAGGGATTGCAGTCAGTATAGTCGCCAACGACTTCTGTGGAATCTGTATGTTACTCCTTAGTCACGGGATCATAACAGTCCCCCTTAGTGGCGCACCGACCAGTGGGGCGCCACAAATGCAGCCCCTAATCCTGCCCTTGATATAAACTGTGCCAGCATCCCGCCTGCAGAGCCACAATCCTGTGTCAAATCCCTATCCTACATTACAGCTCCAGGGATCCTGCTCCATCTACGGGGAGCGTTACCAACTTGCTGCCACATCACCAACCCCGGATGTCTGTTGCAGCGCCGTCTATAGGTATAATTTGGTTACTGAAGGGCGGTATTGTTTGAAACTTTATGGCAATGTTCTGTGAACACTTTATTATTAAGGTAAGATATGGCAGTATTATTTAGACAATAATTGGCAGTATTTTTATAAACTCTATGGTGATGCTATGTGGGCACTATATGGAGGTATTATTAAGGCAATATATGGCAGTATATATTTAGACAATAATTGGCAGTATTTTTATAACTCCTATGGCAATGTTATATGGGCACTATATGGAGGTATTATTAGGCACTATATGGCAGTATATATTTAGACAATAATGGGCAGTATTTTTATAACTCCTATGGCAATGTTATATGGGCACTATATGGAGGTATTATTAGGCACTATATGGCAGTATTATTTGGACAATGAATGTCGTATTTTTATAACTTTTATGGCAATGTTATATGGGCACTATATGGATACCATACAGATGTATTATTGAGGCTGTGTATTTGGACACCTTATGCTAATGTTATTTGGGCACTGTATGGTAGAACTAGTTGGATACTGTATGAAGGTATTATTTAAGCACCGAAGTGCAGTATTGTTTGAAACCCTATGGCAATGTTATGTGTTATATGTAGTATAGCCTGGATACTGTATGGAGGTATGTTTTAAGCAACATGTGGCGGTATTATTCGTGCACATCATTTTATGAGCATTGTATGGTGGTATATATATTGCAAAATCAAATATCTAAAAATAATGAGAGTCCGGGGGTCCTGTTGTGTTAATAACTGAGCTCCTAAAGAATAAAAAAGGGATATGGCTCAGAAAACTGCGACTCACGCGGAGGAAGAGAACATCTGGGTCCACATTATGTGCTATTAAAATAAAAAGTCTGTTATTTTGGAACATTTCTCCAGCCTGAGTCTTATCATTTCCATCTGAGGAGGATGAAGATGATGATTACCTGCAGTCACCTGAGTCCAGGACAGTCCACGTGTCCACACCAATCACTGCACAGTGTATGGGAAGAGTCAGGCGCCCTCTAGTGGCCATGGCTGATCATGCACCCTGGTATACAAATCTATGTCCCTGTATACAGGAATATGTGCAGGGTCAGTCACATCATGTCTTCACAGCTTCTTACATGAAGCAATTAGAGGGCTGGACAGGATGTCTCAGGTACAGTGTCAGCACATTGCCACAAATTGATCCATAGACATTCAGCCTGGAGAAAACCCCAATAGAGGCTGCAAACAAGACATCTACAATGCAGATCAATGAGATGAGCAGATAGGGAGGAATGCTGGAGCATGCAGTGTGCCATAATATCCGGCTATTAAATATTAGCAAGATCCCCTGCTCCATTCCCAGGTCTGAATAAGTTATACTGCCCTATGGTAACACACTCTATGGGATTATTAATGAAGAGCACAAGTGATTGCAAGCTCTTGGGCTTAGCTCCATCATGCAGGAAGACTGATGAGATACACAGTGATGACTGAGGGTCACACTTCTTGGCCATTGAGATGACAATCTACATGTGATGGGGGCTCAGTGTAGTCTGTACCATAAAATCAAGGTCTCTAGCTCTTCATTATGCTGCTCTCAGAAAGGGTGTTGGGATACAGATTTTGGCATTGCCACTTTAACTGGTCAAACATAAGGTTTCAATGAGTTTCCTTGAAGGTGTTATCTGGGATTTTTAGGGAAAAAAAATGTGCCCAAGCACTGACAGGTAGGTAGCTGCCACCTACCTGCCTGTTGTGCCCGTGGCAGTCACCGCCGTTTATCCCTGCTTCGGAGTGATCACAGACCACTCCTGCTGGGGACAGCATGGCGGAGGAAACAGAGAGGTGCAGAAGAGCAGAGGCTTCTTTTCCACTCTGAACTATGGAAGTGGGCGCATAGTCGACATCATGCTGATTGACAGCCGGCTCCTTGCTACCTGATTGGGCGAGCCGGCTTTCAATCAGCGTGATGTTGATTATGCATCTATCGACAAAGGGGAGAGGCCGCCCCTCAGTAGACGTGACATCAGCGGAAGCTGAAAAATCACTGACAGGAGCGGTGTAAGACAGACTATGTCAGCGGTGAACGGTGCTGGGCACAACAGGCAGGTATTTTATTATTATTATTATTTATTTATATAGCGCCATTAGGTTCCATGGCGCTTTACATGAGGATAAGGGAGACAAGAACAAGTACACTAAATCTAGGCGATCAGGACGTACAGGTACAGGAGGGGCAGTGACCCTGTCCACGAGGGCTCACAGTCTATGAGGGGCGGGTTGGGATACAGTAGGATGGGGGAATGACAGGTATGGGGCGGTCGCCTGGGTCTCATGGCAGGTTGTAGGCTTGACGGAATAGGTGAGTCTTCAGGTGACACTTGAAGCTTCTCAGTGTAGGCGAGCTACCTGCCTATTAGTGCTTAGGCACAATTTTTTATCCCGGGTAACCCCTTTAAAGTGAGGCTCTCAGCACATTTTACGTATGGAAGTGGTGGTATGGCTCTATAGGTGTTTGTCCCACAATTAAAATGACACCTTCTTAGTAGAGGGGTGATGCAGCAGTCATGAGAAATCTGGGATAGAAGCCACATGCAAATGAGGTTGGAAGTGCATAGGAGGCGTGTCATTGCACTTTAAAGAAGCAGTCTAAGTATACTGACACCCCAATACACTTCCTGTGTGATTTGCATATTAGATTTCACATGACTGGCACATCGGACTGCTATAAAAATAAAAGGTACATTTTTAATAGGTGATCAACGTCTATATTTAATTATAAAGTGCTGTGGAATATGTTGGCGCTATATAAATAAATATTTTTATTATTATTATAATATTATTATGCAGCAGTACTACTAAATACTCTATTACAAGCTGTGGCTCTGTGCATCATCACATATCTGTTTTTCAGTCTCAATTATTGTTTCCAACCACTCAAGAATTGCGACACAAGTATATAATGTTATATAAGCTGTTACCATACAATGAATAAGCTCCATTTACATAAAGTGCTATAATTAGCATTCTGTAGTGAGTAATTAGTGGACTCTCCTAAAAACTTTGAGGTATTATTATATAAAAGAAGGGCAGGGATTTATGATGCTAATTAATTTAAAATTCGGTGCAGCAATAACCAGAATTGACCTATATAAGGCTGAAGTCCTCCATGTTTTGTGGAGACCTATGACTGCATGCCATCTTGGAAATACACATTGCCAATCTGTATGGTTCTAAATGGTTTTGCAGAATTGACTGGGTCTCTTTGTTTTTACCCTTAGCCCCTGCAAGGAGGTACTGCATAATGCAGGAAGACCCCCGTAGTGAATGCTGACCCCAGAAGAGTCCAAAACAGCACTGATGTACTATGGTCAGGGCCAAAACTCCAACCGGTGCAGGGCTATAATCACACCCGGGCCCTGGAGCCTAGGGGGCCCCAAAAGTCCCTTTGGCCTATAGAAAAAGACTATTGCTATTAAAGATTTGCAATAATTGGAGGGCTTCATTGGAGCTTTTGCATCGGGGCCCATAAGCTTCAAGTTTCACCACTGACTATGGTCATATCAGAAGAGCAAAATCTTGCATTATCCACATAACCCCATTCATTATTAATTCTGTGTACATATATTATCTACTAAATATTGTTGCAGAAATGAGTTTGCATAAAAAATATTTTACAAATTTGATCCATGACACACAAATGTTTCTATATTAAACCTGATACAGAGCGATACTTGGTATTATGACATCTATGGCCAAATAGATCATATTATTTATAGGTTAACAAGATGTAACTCAGCCATACAGGACATCTTCTCCCTGTATGTATTTATATCAGGTATCATCCTGAGTCATGCGGGGTAAGGTTATATTAGTTAGATAATAACCCATGTGGATGTGCCAAAAAAAACATGTGGATGGTTTATACAATACAAATTATGCCCACTGACCATCGCTTCTTACCATATTTTTCACTCATTATACTTTTTTTATGGCTTCTATACATATCTATACTCGAGCATTGAATTGTCAAATCCAGCATTGTCTTGTTTAAAAAATGGCTTCTGGGACACTTTGGAGAAATGGCCGCACCACTGGTTCCACAACCAAATATATGTAACACTGGGCTGTTAGTGTACTTGGAATGAAAATGGAGGGGTCTGGCTATAATGCCAACCCACATCATTATCATTTTTCGCAGATCATTAATATGTGTCAAGAGTGTGCAGTGTCCTGATGTCACCTCTAAGGGACCTGGGGTCAGGAGGTCTCAGTGTTTAAACCATTGGTGAGGAACTCTAGGTCTTGAAGGCCGCCAACAATGCAGGTTTTCAGGATTTCCATAGTATTGCAAAGGTTATAATTTAATTCACTTGCACTGGTGGTGATTCCAACCCCTGCGCAATGCTAAGGAAATCCTGAAAACCTGCACTGTTGGCAGGCCCTTCAGGCCTGGAGTTCACCACCCTTTGGTTTAAACCATTGTAAAGCTCACTTAACTGTTGATTTGCTGATGTACTATCTCATCTATTGTGAAGGGGTTAAGGACCCTGTCCCCACTGGCTGAGAATTCTCTTATGGCCACTTTACACATCCCAACATCGTTTCGATGTTGGATACAACGGCGCGGGAGCACGCACTTTTTTCGCTGAAATCCAAGATCGCATAGGAGATGTTAAACAGCGCGATATCGGCAGGCAACACAACTGCGATGTATACGCCCCCTTGTACGCGCGACCCAGGAACGACCATTTAACATGGGAGAAAATAGGGGAAGTTGGACTCCAAATCGTTGTTGGGCTGTCACACAGCACGATCCGGCCAGATCGTCCATCCAATATTGGGCAGTTGGAGAGCCTGCTCATTTCTCCCCCAATATCGTTTTGGCATCGTTCCTGCATCGAATTGGACATTTACACCATACAACGCACGAACGATATCGGGGCCAACGCATGAACCACGTGACTTTTTATCAGAGTTGGACGCTGATATCGGGACCATTAGTCTTCATTGCAGCTGCAGCTTGTGATTACCTTTTCCTTCTGCTATATATACCCGCCCCTGGCCTCACTCCATGACGGATATAGAATTTGTATTCTACTCTTTGAAGAAGCCCATCTCCAAAGTGCAGAGGTGTAGTTCCTTTAGCAGTAGCGAAGCTTCTATCTGGAGAAGTTCTTGTAGCCCTGTTATATCTGTTGCCTTGCCTGAGTTTCTTCACTCCTGAAAGGGGACAGCTAGACAAATCATATCCGGGAGCAAGACCCAGGCATCCCCACCTTCATGGGTAATCTTTGGGGACAGGGTTTAGCCAAGGGATCCCTAGCTGAGGAGACATCTTAGATGCACCCTGTCCCTGCTATCCTGTGATTTCTTTAATTCCACCATTTTTCCTTCTTGGTGCTGCAGTGTATATCTGCACATTTGGTAATTTTCTAGGCTCTAACATATCTGAATAGAGACAAATGTATATGCACTTTCTAATCTGACCATTGATGCCAATACCCATAGTGCCCAACTTTTGCATCATTTGTGTTAAGCCTGTTTATTGCAGAGTAAGCTGAAGTTTTTGGCACCATTTTGAGGTGCCACAACTTTTTGGTCAATTTTTATGGGACCCCCAGAATTTTGAGTTACATTTTTTTATATATTTTAAAAAGACCTGCTAATACCAAGTATTTCCAACTAAAAAATGCCAGGAAACTGGGACCAGCCTTGGGTGAGTATCGAAAGGGGCGGGCAACTCTTAAACCATGAACTACAAAAATAACCAAAAAGAGAATCAAGGCCCATTGTGTTAATAAATAAACACCCTTACACAAAAGCAGGGTGTGGTTCATAGTAACTGTAATAGAATAATTACAGACTAAAGATTACTTTCTCATTAGGATCAAGAAAGCAAAGCACACACACAAAACCCCATACAGAGAGTGAATAATAGTGGGGTTAATGAACACTAAAAGGCCGTAACAATCAGCAGTACAGCAAGAGGAATGATATAGCCGATTAGTTATTCTCCAAAAAAAGAGAACTTCACAATCTATGAGGCTAAATGTATGCCCTAATAACATGAAATAATAACTGCCCTTTTATTCCTATCCTACAATAAATCTACATAAAGTGCTGTTTTAAAGTGCCATAAAGTGCTTACCCATTAATAGTAAGTAGGGATGATAGTGTTGCCTTGAGGCCCTTCATAATACCAAATACTGTATATTAAAAAAAATAAGTATATTTAATTTGGAATTGGAAAAAAGGGACTGATTTGAACTTCTAGATATTTCTTCTTCTTTTATTATTATTATTAATAATAATTTAGGATTGGAAAAAGGGACTGATTTGAACTTCTAGATGATGATGATGATGATGATGATGATGATTATTATTAATGATAATAATAATAATAAATAATAATTTTGGATTGGAAACAGGGACTGATTTGAACTTCTAGATGTCTTTTTTAGTTGTTAAAAATAAAATGTAAAAAATACTTTAAAAAAAATGAATAAAATAATGTACATTATATTTGTGATACTTTCTGTTCAGTCTTTAAGATATATAATAAGAATAATCAACACAATATAATATGTCAGACTTTAGAAATGGCGTTGGCATTAAAAGTTGGATATCCAGAGGAAACGTGTTATACAGGACAATCCCTTTAAGTGTATTATTACAGGCAGACATTATAGTATTGTATCATAAATAACATTTGATTTCATTGATTACAGTAATCTGTGCTATTTGAGGAATGCCGGCCGTGTCAGCAGGTTGAGCTCTGTCAGGCAGGTGTGCCGCTCGTCACGAGGGAAGGGACAGGTATTCTGAGATTGTAGAAAATCAGGAAATAGAAGTTTCATCCGGTAACATAGTAGCCACATAGAGCTGGGATATTTTAGTGTAACCATACACAAGGACGCTGTGGTGTAACTTGAAGCTCATGGCCCCGATGCAAAAGCTCCAACGTGGCCCACAATTATTGCAAATCTTTAATAGCATTAGTCTTTTTCTATAGACCAAAGGGACTTTCAGGGCCCCCTAGGCTCCAGGGGCCTGGTGCTATTGCAGCCCCTGCACCTATTGTAGTCACACCCTGCAAGGATGGCTGTTCTACACGTACATTCCATGGCCTGGATCCAGTGCAGACATCAATAAATTATAATTAATTTTACAATATTATACATTATTAATCCTACTGCAGACTTGAAGATGTGATGTCTTAAAGGGTTTGTCCAGAATTATGATTTTGATGACCTGTCTCCACTTTAGGTTATTAAAATCAGATGGGTGGGGGTCCAAAACATAGAACCCACCACCGATCAGCTGTCATCTGGATGGAGCTGGAACAGAGCTGCTCGGTACACTGCATAGTGGCTTCTCCTGGGTACTGTAGCTCAGCTATTCAATTGAATGTATATTTTCTAACCCAACTAACTTAAAAAGGTTTATAAAACAGATACTGTATACTTAGATATTAAGCCAAATTGGTTAAAAGGTTGTTGTACTAGTTCTAAAATTATGACTTTTAGACCATGTCCTGAGGCGTACTGCCACTCACTGGACCATTCACTTATAGGGGTCTGAGTTCACGAGCATCTATAGTTCTTCACTATCAATTGAATACAAAATGGCAGAAACGTTTTTACGCGGACTAATGAGAAATTATGTTTGTCACCACCTGTTGCCTGGGCTCAATTTTTAAGCCTGTTTAGAGCCACAGCCTAAACTATAGCCCAATGAAGCAACCAATTTAGCAATTGTGCCCCTATAGTGGCCAAGTGAAATGGCCAGAACACAAAATGAAGATGGCGTACTCATTTTTGCATCTTTAGGACTATGCTACGAATACACATGGTGTGATGAAGTACCAGGTAACGCTTTATGAAATGTGCAGCGCTGCCCCTGATCAGTGCGGAGGCTGCGAGTCAGATCACCGCCATTCTCACATTAAAGCCTATCCCCAGGGTACGACATCATTATCATAACCCCGGAAAACGTCTTTAAAAGGGACCTTCCGGCCATTGAGATTATGTTAGAAGTCATGAATTCTGAGTGCCGAGAATCCTGTATACTGTACCATGCAAAATGGCATGTGGTTACGTGGTGAGCGAGCACTACCATGCTCGGTTGCTCAGTACTTATAATGAGCAGTCAGACACTCAGACGGGTGCGACTCATGTACCAAGTGTAATGGAAGTTAATGGAAAACTCGAGCATTTTTGCAGAAGATCTTCCCCATTGACTTCCATTATACTCAGTACACTAGCCGCGTCCGTCCAAGCACCTGACTCCTCATCACAAGTGCCGTGCACCCAAGCATGGTGTTGCTCGTTCATCACTAACGTGCACTATTCAAGATGAAGTTTTGCAAATCCCCATTCCTGGTTTCTAAAGCCCCATTTAAGGATCCGGGGGGGTATGAGGAGTAAGACACCCAACAATCTCTACTTATCCATTGAATAGGGCATAACTTATTGTTTTGTGTATAACCCTTTAAAGTCTAAATTAAATCTGAAAATAGCCAAAAATAATTCTTCTGACTTGTCAGACACAAACTGATCAGACATCAATGGTTGGAATACTGCTTTAAGGATCACTCATGATCATTCTTAAGGTACCGTCACATGCTAGGATCTCGTTAATGATATCGTTGAAAGGTCACAGATTTGTGATCGTTCAAACGATATCGTTTGTGCGTTGTTGCGTGTAAACGAACGATGTTGGAAGGATAAATCGTTGGATCGATCATCAAAAATTTGTGATCCTGACCTCAAATCTATCATTCGTCGTCCAATTAAAGTTCTGTGAAGCAGCAACATCTTTCAGTGTGACACCTTTTTGAACGATGTCCTTCACAATTCTCCTATTCCTGCCGCTTTTTAACATCGTTCAATCGTTCTTCTCCAAGTAGCTGGCGCATTGCCAAATTTAAGATCGTTAACGATATCCTTGTGTGTGACAACGCACTAACGATGTCAAAAGGATCACGGTCATGTGACATACCTAACGATATCGTTCAACCATATCATAGCGTGTGAAGTGGCCTTTAGACGAGTAAAATATAATTGATCCAAACATAAGTGGACCTGATTGACTATTAATAGAATAGAATGAGTTGTAAAATTCCTGCCAAGCTGCCTCTTCGGTTCTATTGACTGTCCCTTCTTGTCCTTGATACGACAGATAACACAAGAGGTAATGTAATCTCCAGAGGACCTAATTCATCTCATCTCCAACCAGATGGATGAACAGTGTTATTCCCTGGGTCACAATAGTGTATGATCAGGATGTGGTTAATAGTACAAAGCTGTGTTTGGGTGTATACCCAGTGAACTGAAGGTTCAGGAATGTGGTGGAACCTGCTCCGTGAGCTGCTCGATAGAGTAACTTACTTTCCAGCGTGACCGAAACTAGGTCTCTTAAAAATGGAACTAAGCTTGAAGGAGATATTTCACTACGTAGTAAACTTTCCTTCCCTTACGTTAAAGATAGAACAGCTGAGAAAAGATCTGCCACGCAAAAAGGATTGAGAAACCAGAGCCCTTTCAGGCTTTGTTCACACTTGAGTTTTTTTGAGACATTCAAAACCAACAAGTTATTCAAGTAGAGAAAGATTCCTTTTTTGGGGGAGGAGGGGTCGGTAGACAACAGCATCTTAAGGTTATATTCTCACACACACTGTTTTTGATCCGTTTTTTGTATTGAAATGCAGTGAACGAATCACTCAAATGAAATCCCAGCAAAGCCAATGGTTTTTACTTTTTGCCGTTCAGACAGGGAATGTGTGATGTGATGCGTTTTTTCCTTGAAAAGTGATCCTCAAAAAGAAGGAGCATGTAGTTTCTGTGGCGTTTCTCTGATTTGCGTTTGCCATAGGAACCATTGTAAATGGAGAAAAAAAACACAGTACCAAAAACAGATCAGAAACGGATGATCCATTTTCTGGCGCGTTTTTTTGAAAAGCTGGTGCAGTTTTGCAGCAGAAAAAGAGAGAAAAACACACCATGAAAAATAGAGCAAAAACGGTGTGTGTGAATGTAGCCTAATTCTGACAGCAGTGCAGTGGAAGATTTTCCCAGGAGCAGCTGCTTTCAGGAGAACGCTGACGTTTATTTTTTCTGCAACCACTTCACTGGCAGGTTTGCCATTTTTCTTTTTGTGCCCTCGTCTCCTTACTATGTTTTCAGCTATAAAGAGCAGGCGACTTCCAAACAAAGCCGCTCGAAAAATGAAAATTTTACTTCTTTTAACCACATTATAGTTTATGAACCCTGAAGAAGTTTAAAAAAAATGACATAAGACAGAACATGTGCACAGCAATGTCATTTTTCCATTGCTGTGCATTATGTTTATTTTTTGCGGCACTTTTCAAGGTGGAATCCACCAGAAAAAGACTTTGTGTGCACAGATACAAGAGTTTTGGAGGAGTTTTTTCCCCTAGAAATTAATAGCAAGAGTTTTCAAAGCAATTTTTGAGGAGGATTTTGGAGTTGATCCCATCTAATATAAAAAAAAACCTCAGTGTGAACATAGCCTCTGGCTGGCTTCACACCACGGCGCAGTCCGGTACGGGACTGTCTGGTGTAAACCAGACAGCCCCGGACCGGTTTTTGGCCCCATAGTAGCCTGCAGGGCCGAATGGAGCCGGAGCCATCCGGTTTCCATCTCTCCGGATGAATCCGGGAGAATTCGGATTATTCCCACCAGACACAAAAACGTTGCTTGCAACGTTTTTGTGTCCGGGAGAAAAATCTCCCCAAAAACCCATATCCTGGATTCTCCCTAACATGGGAGCCTATGGGACCGGATTGCCCTGGTCCGGGACGATCCGGGAACCAGACACCGTCGGCTGCACGCTGCTGTGATTTCAGGACCACGGCTAGCTCCCTGCGAGCCGCAGTTCAGAATCATTAGCAGCAGCTGCGTCCGGCTGCACACAGGACCGGAGGGCATATTTGGCCCTGCGATTCTGTGTGCTGATCCGGTCCAGGGCTGTCAGGTTCATGCCTGACAGCCCCGGACCCGACTGTGCCGTGGTGTGAAGCCAGCCTTAGACAGTATTAATACCACTCGGACAATACAGCCATATAAAACCTATATAACACAACCACAAGATGCCTAAGTTATACGCGACATTCAAATGAAGCTCCTTAGGGTATGTGCACACATTGTCTTTTGACTCAAATGTACATGTATTGTTTTTAAAGCATATTTATATAGACAGTATATATATGTATAATAAAATTAAAACTTTTGATAGTTGATAATGTATATGATAGTTGAATGCATGATGTATTTATACATAAGCATACATTGGTCTGAGGGTAGCTTTACATGTCGCAACATTGCATGCAATTTCACTTGCAATTTACTGGTTGCAGTGAAATCATGGACACATTGTTCCATTTTGTTGCCGTGTACAAATGTAACAATGTGTCCATGATTTCACTGCAACCAGTACGTTACAAGTGAAATTGCATGCAATGTTGCGACGTGTATAGGTTCCCTAAGGCTTTATTCACACACAATGATCACCCTACCCTGTGCCACCGTAGTTTTTCCACTGTTTCCCTGCACAATCACTTAAAGCGAATCTGTCAGCAGATTTTGCTATGTAATCTGAAGACATCATGCTGTAAGGGTTAGCACAAAGAATTCTGCTTCTTATCACGATGTGTACTTTTTGTTCACCTGCAATCTTTGTTTTTAGTTTTAGGAGATTATCATTGCCGACTAGGTCAGCTAGACGTCAGTTAGTCTGGCATGCCCCCTGTTGTGATTAGCAGCTCACTTTCTATAGACTGTGTATATAGCGAGCTTGGTGTAGGAGGGGGCAGCATTCTTATGTCTGCTACATGCTAAATCTAAAACCTCAGATTATGTCAGAACACTGCACCCAGTAGTCTAATGGTGGGTTTACACGTTGCGATATCGGCGTCCAACTCCGACCAAAAGTCACGTGGTTCGTGCGTTGGACCCGATATCGTTCCTGCGTTGTACGGTGTGAACATCCAATACAATTCAGGAACGATGGCAATCCAATATCGGGGGTCGAATGAGCGTGCTATTCAACTGCCCGATATCGGATGCCGGTTGGAGCCGGATGGTCCCGTGCAAACATCCAACTCCGATGCGCAGTACAACGTCCCCCATTCACTACCATGTTAAATGGTCGGTCCTGGGTTGGGGGGTGTAGACATCGTAGGGACGTTGTACCACGATATCGGGACGTGTACAGCGCCGATCCGACTCTTGGAAAACCGGCCACAAAATGCTCGCTCCCGCGCCGTTGTATACGATATCGGAGTGATATGGCAACGTGTAAACCCACCATAAGTGATCTAGCGTTGAATGCAGGATCTCTTTGCCTACATTATGCTGCTCTCAGAAGAGGTAGCCAAAACCTGCTGACAGATTCCTTTTAATCTTGCAGAGAAAAGCTGTTTCACCTGCAGATTTGTGCTGCCAATCATTAACGACCTCCTAGTTTTGCAGGTGAAACAGCTTTTTCCTGCAAGACTGAGTGATTATGCCAGGAAAGAGGAACAACTGCAGCAGCATAAACGCTGCCTTAGGGCCGCTTTACACTGCGGCATGATCCGGTCCGGTTCTGTCCGGGAGGACCCAGACAGCTGCGGACCGGATCAGCACACAGGACTGGGGGGCTATTATGCCCTCCGGTCCTGTGTGTAGCGCGCGCAGCTGCAGCCGCTGACAGGTCAGGACCGCGGCGCCCGTGGTCCTGACTTATCAGTAGCGGGAACTGCGTGCACTGCACACAGGACTGGAGGGCATAATAGCCCCCCAGTCCTGTGTGCTGATCTGGTCCGCATCTGTCTGGGTCCTCCCAGACAGAACCGGACCGGATCATGCCGCAGTGTGAAGCGGCCCTTATGCATCTCCTATAATAATATGAACCCATGGTACCTAATAGTTGCCAACATCCCTAGTTGGCCCACTTTAGGGTGCATGCTGTTTTATGTAATAATGGCAACAACCTGTGATTTAGATGGCCTCTACTCCAATCATGTAGTGTGATATTGCAGGAGAGACCATCATCCATGGAGCCTTGCTGCTTGAATACCTACACAGGGCTTATCTGATGGGGATTTCCACACAGGAAATGTTGAAGGTCTGCAATACATGGTAAGGCCACGTGCACACGTTGACTATTTGGTGAGTTTTTTTTACCTCAGGATTTGTAGCCAAAACCAGGAGTGGAACAATAAAAGGAAAAGTATAATAGAAAGACGTCACCACTTCTGTATTTATCACCCACTCCTGGTTTTGACTACTAATCCTGAGGTAAAAAACTCACCAGATACTCAATATGTGCACGTGAACTTATAGCCTGTGTGCTTGGGAGGCACCAAGGCCACGTGCAAACTTTGCAAATTACGGTACCTCAATTTATCACCTATTTCTGGTTTTGGCTACAAATACTGAGGTAAAAAAGTCACCAAATACGCAACATGTGCACGTGGCCTTGCTGCATCCCAAGGACACAGACTATAAGGCCCCGTGCACACATGGAGTATTTGGTGAGTTGTTTACCTCAGGATTTGTAGCCAAAACCAGGAGTGGAACAATCAGATGAAAAGTATAATAGAAACACGTCACCACTTCTGTATTTATCACACACTCCTGGTTTTTGGCTACAAATACTGAGGTAAAAAAGCACAAAATACTATTGTGTGTGTGTGTTTTAAAGGTTGTGATTTTGGAGTAAGGCCTCATGCACACGTTGAGAATTTGGTGAGTTTTTTACCTCAGAATTTGTAAGGTAAAACCAGGAGTGGGTGATAAATACAGAAGTGGTGACGTGTTTCTATTATTGTTCCACTCCAAACACTGAGGTAAAAATTCACCTCCTATGCACCGTGAGACATTAAAATCCACAGCATAATTCAATTTCCGCTGCAGATTTTCACCACGGCGTGTGGATGATATTCTGTAAATGACAAAACTCAAAGCTGAAAAAATTGTCGCCCGATGTACGAATACCCAGAATGTATTTTCCTTTCTCGGAAGTAGATGCAATTGTTGCAGTGTTGTCGTGTGTCACTAGATGGAGCACGTCTAGCAGTCTGGGGGCAGAGACACCTGCGCTGCACATTGGAGGCAGCATCACAGCCACCTCTCCATTGTGTGCATACACCTGCCATGGAGAGGTTCAGGATGGACCTGCCTCATTGTCAGGCGGCCTGCCCATCACCACCCACCGCACAGCTCAATCACAGCTAAGACTACACTTCCCAGAACCCTCTGCTCAGCCAAGGGAGGGACCATCAGCTGGCTGTGCCTGAGCAAAGGTTGTGCAGCCGTGGAGCAGGTTAATGTAGTATAGACGCCAGGTTACACATTAAAGCTTGTACAGCCACAAGGGAGGGGCCCTAATGCCAGGAGCCAGAACGTCTCCAGCCCTGGGTGACCTGTTTTCACCAGCTACAATCACCAGAAAATATGCAATCAGAATCTGTTAACCCTTCGAAGACCCAATGGAGCAATTTACAATCAACGGTGATAGTAAACTGCAAAAATGAATAATATAATTCTCAAGCATAAAGAGATATCACTATATGTAAAACCGCATCAATTGGAGACAAATTCCGTATGTATTCAGTACTAAAAGGTGCCCATATGTAGACAGTCTATACCAGCACTAACATCCATGTTAAAAAAAACCTTTGGGTACCTTTACATGTCGCAACATTGCATGCAATTTCACTTGCAACTTACTGGTTGCAGTGAAATCATGGACACATTGTTCCATTTTGTTGCCGTGTACAAATTTAACAATGTGTCCATGATTTCACTGCAACCAGTCAGTTGCAAGTGAAATTGCATGCAATGTTGTGACGTGTAAAGGTACCCTTAAGGTACCGTTACGCACAGAAATATATTGCTTGCAACTCACTGGTTGCAGTGAAATCATGGACACATTGTTCCATTTGTACACAGCAACAAAATGGAACAATGTGTCCATGATTTCACTGCAACCAGTGAGTTGCAAGCAATATATCTCTGTGTGTAACGGTACCTTTAGAATCTGCTTGTAACGAGCATCCCATTCACTTTAAATGAGAAAATGCATCAATAATCAGGGTCGTAACTACAATCGGTGCAGGGGTAACAATCACGCCTGGCCCTGGAGCCTAGGGTACCCCAAAAGTCCATTTGGTCTATAGGAAAAGACTTGCAATAATTGGGGGCCCCGTTGGAACTTTTTCACCAGGGCCCATCAGCTTCAAGTTATGCCACTGCCGATAGTGCATTTTTTAATGTACATTTAAAAAACGTAATGTTCATTTTGTGGGCTATAGCAATATGTTGTGTATTTCCACTGCACAACCTTGCAAAGAAAATGCATAAATAATGCAATAAATGAGTGTTGTGCCACAATTTAAGTGCAGAAAATGTACATTAAACAAACCACAATCATACAGCTTATATAATTGAAAATACATTAATAACCACAATGAAAAAAACACATCAAAGACGTCATCAACACGGTGCCATAAAATCCAATGTTCATGCAAAACCGTGCCAAAAACCACAATTCTTTTGGAAGTGGTTTTAGATGTGAATTTTCAGGCAGAAAAATCCATGTAAAAAAAATCCATGTTAACATACCCTAAGGCTGCATTCCCACGATGAGCTTTTGGTGAGTTTTTGATGTTGCAGCATGTCTGCACCTATTATGTTGTGCTTTTATTGCATTTTTGACAATGTGTTTTTTGTGTCTTTTTGGTTTGTCATGCTTTAAAGTGGAACTCTCGGGAGATAACTAATTTTTCACTGTCCCTGTCCTCCTACGTGATGAAGCAAAGCTGGGCACTACAGTTCTAGGATGTTTTAATCGCTTATTTATCAATAAAATCCTATCTGCTCCTCAGCTCTCACCCCTCCCTTTGGGGCAGAGAAATTCAATCATGCATAGTGCTAAAATTTCAGGGGACAGGAACCTACAAGTTGATATGGGGGATGAGAGACCAAGGCAGTACTGAATCAATCAATGCAGTTCTCTGCCTCTGCTCCTAGCTTGATACATGGCAGTAGACACTATGCACCCTTTCATATAATTATACAGCAGAAGATCACAGTGTGTATTTATATCTGCTTGGTGACATAATTACTATTTAAAGGGAGAACACCCCTGTTCATACATGACATGGTATATCAGGGGCAGGATTGTACTATGACCATGGGGCTGGCGACCATGCCCCCTGCTCATACAGAAGTGTGAGGGGCAGGAATGTAAGATGCGTCCACGGCCCCGAAACACCTCCTGACCTCTGCTGCAGCATGAGGCTGATTTTCTCTGTCCCTGAAGGGAGGGGTGAGAACTCAGGGCAGATATGATCTTATTGATTTATAAGTGATCTATAGATCCTAGAATTGTAGTGGACAGCTCTGCTTCATCATTTAGGAGGGTAGGGACAGTGCAAAAAAAATCACATCCCGGAGTTTACCTTTACATTAAGCTGCTTTGTTTTTGATACTTCCTGGTATTTGTTTTTTTTACAAAACTTTATTGATATACTGCTGTGTGGATTACGTATGTTTTGTTATCTGTTTTCACTGCGGAAACGTACTAAAAATGCATGTACATCTTTTACTTGTGGATTTTCCGGATCTAATGCCACTCTGTAGGGGAAATCTGAAAACTCAGCATACCCACAGGAGAAATTGACATGTTGTGAATTTGAAATATGTCCCGCAGGTCACTTTACGGTTGGTAAAAGAGAAGCGCCATGGGCAGGCGATTTCAATCAATTCCATCCACTTTGCTGGAACCGTAAGAACCTGCATTTTTGATTCAGCAAAAATATGCAGCACCAAAAACGCATCATGGGCAATAGCCAAAGTTACAAGATCCTTCCCACTATTTATGTAATGTTGCAAGTTTGTTTTCAACTGCACCCATAAAATAAAAAAATTGGACTATTTTGTGTTCCTCTAGGGTACTAGAAGACAATTGCGCAATAATTGTGCAATATTTCAAAACGTTGTAACTGACTAATTTGCCTAAAACATCTGGGTAACCAAAATCAATAAAATGATGCAGCAAAAAACAGAAGCAAGTAAAGTTAACTTAAGAATATTAAGTAAGGTGCAAATAAAAAAAGTCACTTTTGAGAATCATTTTTATTTTGGAAAAAAGGCACAAAAGCAAACAAATGATGACAATGATAGTTCCAACATGTTGATGAATTTGGTGCAAATCTGTAATAGAAAAAAGCATGAGACAAAAAAACGTACTTAAAAATAACTTGCAAATGATGGATAGAGATCAAAATTGTAAACATTTACCAACATTATAGGGTGAGATCAAGACATTGTGATGCAGATTTGAAAAGTACAGCCGTGGACAAAAGTTTTGAGACTGACACAAATTTTGGTTTTCACAGTTTGGTGCTCTAGTGTTTTTCATTATTTAGTTGGATGTTTCTATCTTACTTGGTCACAGGCAGGTCACCTTGAAGCAAGGATCACCAAGCTACTACTTGCCTACTTTGGGCACATCATATGAAGAGAGAAATCACTGGAGAAGGACATCATGGTAGGAAGAATAGAAGGAAGAAGGTGAAGAGGAAGCCCATCAATGAGACAGCTTGATGCTATCAAGATAACTGCGGAGAAGACCCTGGTGGACCTATCTAGTCTTGGAGAAGACCCTGGTGGACCTATCTAGGAAGTACAAGATCAGTTTTCCTACAGAGTGTTCATCCATCAAGTCGCCATGGCTCAAGATCGAGCTACATAATAATAATAATATGTTTATCCGCTACAATTATCAGCATTTCTTAAAATGTTAAACTTTTATTGACTAATACATCAAATTTTGTAAAGACTCAATATTTACAGAGTTGACTCTACTTTTCCAGACTTCTGCCCTGCACCCCGGCTGCTGGATATCGACGTCTGGGCCAAGTCCTGAATGATTACAGCACATTCTTCCCTCATCAATGCTTGAAGCTTACCATAATTTCCAAGATTGTTTTTGTTTTTCCACCCATTTTTCAAGGATTAACAACAGATTCTCAATGAGATTGTGATCTACAAAGTTTCCAGGCCATGGATCCAAAATGTTGATGTTTTGTTCATCGAGCTAGCCACGGTCCTGACTTATCAGTGGCGGCAGCTGCGTGCGGCAGCACACCGGACTGGAGGGCAAATTAGCCCGGTCTGTGTTCTGATCCAGTCTGGGGCTGTCAGGTTCGTCCCTGACAGCCCTGGACCGGACCTGACCGCAGTGTGAAGCCACCCTTAGTTATCACTTTTTCCATGTGATCTGATCTCCTTAATGCTTATTCATTGACAAATTGCTTCTGGAATGTTAGATGTTTCTCTTGGAGGATGTTTAGATTCCATTATGGCAATGTTCTTAGGCAAAATTGTGAGTGACCCCCTCCATGAATGAGAAGTCCCCACACATGAATAGTCTCAGAAAGCTTTATTGTTGGCAGACACAGTACTTATAGGAGCGCTCACCTTTTCTTCTCCGGACGTCTTCCAGAGGTCCCAAATAGTTGATGGGGGTTTATCAGACACAATAACTACCCCTTCCTCTGATGCCCAATCCCTGTGTTTCCCGTAAAGGTATTCTCTCATGTGAGGCCTCCTTCAGATTTTATAAAGCCTCTTCAGAACAGACGCCGCCTGAAGAACGATCTGGACATTTCTTTTAACTGCTTCGTGGCTTTGGTAACCTGAATCAGGTACCATTGCATCTCAATGAATTAGAATATCATCAAAAATCAATATCATACTGCCATGTTTCAGGGCGTTTCAGGAAGCCCTAAAACGTGTTGACTAATAAATCAATTTTATATTCACCCTTTGATGTCTCGTGGAATACGGCGATATGCTTTATAGCCCTTCTTCCTCCCTACTTTAATTTTTTGAAATAATGACCATTGGCTTTTCATTGGCTGTAAGCCATAATCATCAACATTAACAGAAATAAACGCTTGAGATAGATCGTCTCGTGTGTAATGACTCTATTTGATATATACATTTCACTTTTTGTATTGAATTACTGAAATAAATGAACTTTTTGATGATATTCTACTCCATTGAGATGCACTAGTAAATGAAACTGAAAAAACAACATATGAACAGCAAGTTGTTGCAGTACATACCGTATGTTCATTCTTTTTGGCTTTTCTTGGGCACTCCTTCAGGTGGGTACAAAAGCATAAACTTGTCACTCCAATGTTGATGCGGGATAATACAGAATTATATTTCAAAACTGCAAAATTGGATGATACACCAAAATAGCGTATCATCCAAATTTGCAGTTTTCAAATTTAAATTTGTATTATCCCGCATCAACATTGGAGTGACAAGTTTATGCTTTTGCACTTATCGGAGTGGATTTCTATTTGACCCCCCATTATCAAGACAGGAGTGACACGTATCCCCACTTTCTCCTTCAGGTGGGTAATGCAGGGTATTCACTTGAAACAAATGATGCGTGCACCGACCCTCTGGTTGGGTTCAGGCAGTGCATTCACTTTTGGGTGACTTGTTGTTTTTTAAGCAATTATGCAAAATTGTCATAAAAATGCATCGTTTTACTGAAAAAAAAAACCCTTTGTGAGCGTATCATCTGAACACAGACTTAGGCTGGTTTTACATTAGCGTTTTTGAGTGCAGCATGGGCTGCGTACTTATATTCTAATATCCCCAAGCGTATTGCGCACCTATCTTTAACCCAGGGCCATGCGTTGGCATCAGTACCGGTATGTCTGCATATGTGGCCCTGTGCGTCGTTTCCTAAAAAATAAGTGGAGATTGCTCAATTATAATTCCCAGCAAATATTATATTAAATAATGAAAAAGTATCTGCAAATTATAAATGCATGTAAATATTGCGATTGCAACAATATTGCTATAAGAGCAAATATTTATCTATTGTTATAAATTTTAAGGTTTTCTAAGCATTGGGCTTAGGAGCCACATAAACATGTAATTATAATATCTGTTCATTCTCCGTATAACGTAAACCCAGTAGCAAAAAAAGGAAACCGGTGTAGAAATGACTGTGTGACAACAGAACCCTACATGTCAATGAGCATTTCCAAGGCTTCAGGGACTGCAGGGCACAACCTGCTGGCCACACACTGTTATTGTCTCTTTGCACCATGTAAGAAACTACAACTCCCACAATGCAATTGGACAGAAGCAGGGAGGTGAGGGGGTGGCTGTGGATCTGCTGTGCCTGGAACAGCTGACAGCAGCCTGTGTAAGGTGAATGGAAACCATTACCCCAGAGAGAGGGGCTGGAACTAGATTCCTGCAGGTGATGGAGGAGGATGATCCCATCCTCTCCTTGCCATAGAGGGATGGATAAGAGGATGATGACGGTGCTGGAGACGATGGGAAGATTGTAAAAATTGGTGTACGTCTACATATCGGGTGCTATCTCTGCTTTAGGTTCTTGCATGGTTGCAAGAGATTATCTTTCCATGACAGATCGGACCCCAAATGTGGACTTGCGAGGTATGTGATCTACTGGATTGTATATTTTAATATTCTATTTGATAACCTGGATGTATGAATTATACATTGCTGTACTCGTAATAATATCCTACTGCTAAATCCGTCAGGTGATCTTTATATTGACTGATCCCACTCAGATGCTTTATTTTGACTTGGTACTGGCTGATCCCACTCAGGTGATCATTGTTTTGACCGGTACTGGCTGATCCCACTTATCCTTATTTTGACCCGGTACTGGCTGATCCCACTCAGATCCTTATTTTGACCCGGTACTGGCTGATCCCACTCAGATCCTTATTTTGACCCGGTACTGGCTGATCCCACTCAGATCCTTATTTTGACCCGGTACTGGCTGATCCCACTCAGATGATCTTTATTTTAACCCGGTACTGGCTGATCCACTCAGATGATCTTATTTTGACCCGACACTGGCTGATCCCACTCAGATGATTCTTATTTTGATCCGGTACTGGCTGATCCCACTCAGATGATCTTTATTTTGATTTGGCACTGGCTGATCCCACTCCTATCAGCAGATCTCTCATAGAAAATCTACTGCTGTCAGATCGGATATTATCCGCTTATAAATTCCCTTCTGTTTGTATAAAACATATTGGATCCCAGTGTGATCATGTCTGACCATGAGATATCCCATTATTGGGATCCTAATCATGAACTCCGATCAGATCTCTATATTTGTTATATTGTTTATCTGTTACATATCTACTGATCTGTTCTCCTAAAGTACAGGCATGGATAGCATGTAACAAAATGTAACACTAATCCCCGAGACAATGCTGTGTGACAGGTAGCCGGCCAGTGTCAAACAGCAGCATCAGATTTCTATAGATCAACTAAGCACAGACATGGGTTTAACCCTTCCCAGATCTGGTGATCGAGAAGGAAGTCTTCTGGTAAACACCGACTCATTATTAAATGAGTGCGGGAACGTGGGTAGAAAACAACATGTTCATCACCACCTTGAAGATGTCTTTGATCATTTTAATGAGCATTTAATATCTAACTTTTCCTAATCCCTTACAGTTCCTGTTTGAAGCTTTCCAAGGCTTGAACTTCCAGGATTCATAAACTGTAGACAGTCACCTAATGCACCTGAAATCTTAAGAATTCTCCACCCAGACGTACCAGAAAGATTTGGCTTGGTCTAAGCCATTTTATTGAAGAGGTTTGCTGTCCAGAATGCGACTTTTGGAAGATGGATGGAATGGACGGAATGACGAGTAATGGAGTGGATCCGTGGTTTATTCGGAGGACACTGTATGTACATCTGGTCTCGGACGTCTTTAAATCTCTTAATTATGGGAATATGTACATTGGACAGGTTCAACCTTGGAATTAGAATGGAGTAAAATGAAATCTTGATCCGCAGGTATGGATGGGATTCCAAAACCTGAGACCATGTTGTGGCAAAACTCTAAAGACCCAAAGGAAAATGGAACGTGGCACGATACGGAGGGTTATGAGGGCTCCAATCCTTTGTGGACAGCTGTTTTCGATTATGAGGCCACAGCGGAAGAAGAACTCACGTTAAGGAGGGGTGACTTGGTAGAGATCCTCTCCAAAGACTCTACAGTGTCTGGCGATGAAGGGTGGTGGACTGGAAAAGTTAGGGACAAAGTGGGTATCTTTCCGAGCAACTATGTGGTCAGCGACCTGAAATATACTAGCTGGCAAGCCACTTTGAAAGATTTCCCTCATCCACTGCAGATAAAGTTTGAGGAGCTGGATTTGGCGGAAATCATTGGGGTCGGAGGATTTGGGAAGGTCTACAAGGGAATATGGCGAGGAGAAGAGATGGCGGTTAAGGCAGTACGACATGACCCAGATGAAGATATCAACGTAACAGCAGAAAATGTCAGACAGGAAGCCAAACTGTTTTGCATGCTGCATCATCCCAACATTATAGCCTTGAAAGGAGTATGTACAACACCTCCACATCTCTGCTTGGTCATGGAGTACGCAAGAGGTGGACCATTACATCGGGCCTTGGCTGGAAAAAAAGTACCAGCTCATGTACTGGTCAACTGGGCTGTACAGATCGCACGAGGCATGAAGTATCTTCACAGTGAGGCCATTGTACCCATTATCCACAGGGACCTGAAGTCCAGCAATAGTAAGTGTCTATGGGGAGAGGCGGTGGCCATAATTTTATGTGGGTGGATGATGGTTTGGGGTTCTTATCTGCCGCTCCCTCCTTGAAATTTGCTCTTAGCTTTTCTTGTTATCGTCATCATTTAAAGGTCAGATATCGCCTATGGCCCGAAATTCAGAACATTCCATCATTCAAGATATTGGTTCTATAAAGACCATGGTTATATTTTATTGTTGAAGGGATGTGGAATCTATGTAATGCCTAGTCTTGGCCCAATGGGCCCCAATGCTCAATGTAAAAAAATCACTCATCCAACATGGAGGTAGGTGTAACACTGGAGTCTTCTTAGATGGTGGAGATGTTTTTGGGCCTGATTAGGCAGCCAGATCTAGATGCCACTGCTATCTCGGCCCCCCCTGATGTCAAGTTCGTGATTCAACTTGGACCACTGTAAGGTGCTACATGAGTTTCACCATATATAGAAAAGTTTTATTGCAATGTCTGTATGACACAGACCTCTTCTAGTGATGCCCACTTTTTGGACATTTATAGGGTATTCAATTGATAGGCAATAAAAAAAGGTTTTGCCACCAGATGCCATATTGCTATGAAAAGCCAAAACTTCCTCATCACTTGTGGCCAGACTAATGGGACCGGCACTGATTTTCAGAACATTCTAAAATCAATGGTGGTTCCAGAAGTTGGAACTTAACAGTATTCATGTAAGAAACCCCCTTTAATGTTATCCATGGGGAAAAAACCAAACTAAAATAGTGGTTTGTGACAACTGGGTATATATGTGGGAAGGCAGCATCCTTTTTTTTTATTTACTTTTTCCCTATTTCTGATTTTTGTATTCACAATAATGAATAATTTCCATTGGTGTGGGTGTTTGATCAATAACTATGAAATAACCAAGTTCCTTGAACTAAGTAGGGCCAACATAGACCTGATTGGATTGTGCCATTTCAGATGCTATCTGGACTGGTTTCCCCTGTAACTTGGCTTTTTACAACATATGACAACTTTTATGACAATCAAAATTAATATCTAATATATAAAAGCTATGTAAACAAAGGAAGACCAGGCACTAGCTACAATGCTCAGGGCTTATAACAAAGTCTCTGCAGCTGTCAGCAGTGGACATAAATGGTGTTGCTCAGCTCAAAGAAACAGTTGCAAGCATAATCGATAAAAGAAGGAACAGCACTCACCAAAGCGTGAATGCAGTGCTGGAAATTTATTCCGGTAAAAGCAGGGTTACATCTGTGCAGGGAAGGGAGTGAGGCCGGGTCGGACCCATGGAAGAATTGTGTGACCGCCGTCCGACCCGGCCTCACTCCCTTCCCTGCACAGATGTAACCCTGCTTTTACCGGAATAAATTTCCGGCACTGCATTGAAGCTTAGGTGAGTGCCGCTCCTTCTTTTATAGATGATATATAAAGCTGAGTGTATATGTGCGTATGTATGTATGTATGTATGTCCGCTAAAGGAATCTGCATCATCGCATTTGCAATCACCAAATTTTGCACGGCCACCTCCTTTGACTCGGGGAACGTCATAGGCCGTGTTTTGAGGGGAAATTTATACCCTGCGCCTTAAAGTCATTCGCCAAAAAAAGGCTTATTTACTGTTTGTATATGTGAGGTAATAGATACTGCCTTGCCTGTTTTCACAGTTAGGCTCCTTTCACATCAGCGGTTTGCTGATATTTTCGGCCCATCCGGCATGTGCCCAATTAACCGACTTGCGGCCCGGATCCGGCAAGCTGGGGCTTGCAGTCAGGTGCAGCAAGTGCGGTTCTGCCAGAACTGGCAGATCCGGCACTTGTGGCGGCAAAAAAACAAAAAAGCTGCTAGCAGAGCTTTTATTTTGCCACCGCAAGTGCCGGATCTGCCGCATCCAGCACAACTGCATTTGCTGCACCCGACAATGCACCCCAACACTTGGGGCTTGCCGGATGCGGGCCACAAGTCGGCCGTTAGGCGGCTGATCCGGCAGATGCGGTGCAGAACGCTCATGTGAAAGGAGCCTTAGCCTGGATATTTGTCAGGTGGCCTATAGCAACCAATTACAGCTCAACTTCTGATTGGTTGCTATAGGCAACAAAGGACATTCATAGTGTAACACAGCTGTAGCATGTCTGTGAAACATTCAGGCAAACTTGCCAAAGGCAAGGACTCCTGGAAAATGGCGTACACTGGGATATGACTGTCAGTGAAGCAGCGCCACACAATCCCCAATGCGACTAAAACACCTCTCTGCCAATCTTCTAACAACCTGCTGCACAGACCCCTGGATACAACAGGAGACCACACACAGCCCTCAGTATACAGCAGAAGACCACACACAGCCCTTAGTATACAGCTGGAGGCCACACACAGCCCTCTGTATACAGCAGGAGGCCACACACAGCCCCCAGTATACAGCAGGAGGCCACACACAGCCCTCTGTATACAGCAGGAGGTCACACACAGCCCTCAGTATACAGCAGGAGGCCACACACAGCCCTTAGTATACAGCTGGAGGCCACACACAGCCCCAGTATACAGCAGGAGGCCACACACAGCCCCCAGTATACAGCAGGAGGCCACACACAGCCCTCTGTATACAGCAGGAGGTCACACACAGCCCCCAGTATACAGCAGGAGGCAACACACAGCCCCCAGTATACAGCAGGAGGCTGCACACAGCCCCCAGTATACAGCAGGAAGCCATACAGTTGGCAGTACACAGCAGAAGGCTACATACAACCCTTGTAAACAGCAGGAGGTCACACACAACCCCTAGTATACAGCAGGAGGCCACACACAGCCCTCTGTATACAGCAGGAGGTCACACACAGCCCCCAGTATACAGCAGGAGGCCACACACAGCCCCCAGTATACAGCAGGAGGCCACACACAGCCCCCAGTATACAGCAGGAGGCCACACACAGCCCCCATTATACAGCAGGAGGCACACACAGCCCCCAGTATACAGCAGGAGGCCACACACAGCTCCAGTATACAACAGGAGGCAACACACAGCCCCCAGTATACAGCAGGAGGCTGCACACAGCCCCCAGTATACAGCAGGAAGCCATACAGTTGGCAGTACACAGCAGAAGGCTACATATAACCCTTGTAAACAGCAGGAGGTCACACACAACCCCTAGTATACAGCAGGAGGCCAGCCACAGCTCCCAGTATACAGCAGGAGGCCGCACACGGCTCCCAGTATACAGAAGGAGGCAACACACAGCCCCCAGTATACAGCAGGAGGCTGCACACAGCCCTCGTTATATAAAGCAGGAGGCCACACAGCCCCCGTTATATAAAGCAGGAGGATGCACACCGCTCCCAGTATACAGCAGGAGGCTGCACACAGTCCCCAGTATACAGCAGAGGCCACATACAACCCCTGTATACAGCAGGAGGTCATACACAACCCCCAGTATACAGAAGGAGGCCGCACACAGCTGCTAGTATACAGCAGGAGGCTGCAGACAGCTCCCAGTATACAGCAGGAGGCTGCACATAGCCCCCAGTATACAGCAGGAGGCTGCACATAGCCCCCAGTATACAGCAGGAGGCCACACAGCCCCCAGTATACAGCAGGAGGCCACACACGGTCTGCAGTATACAGCAGGATGCCACATATAACCCCTGTAAACAGCAGGAGGTCACACACAACCCCTAGTATACAGCAGGAGGCCGGCCACAGCTCCCAGTATACAGCAGGAGGCTGCACACAGCTCCCAGTATGCAGCAGGAGACAACACACAGGCCTCAGTATACAGCAGGAGGCCGCACACAGCCCCCGTTATATAAAGCAGGAGGCCACACAGCCTCCGTTATATAAAGCAGGAGGACGCACACCGCTCCCAGTATACAGCAGGAGGCCGCACACAGTCCCCAGTATACAGCAGGGGGCCACATACAACCCCTGTATACAGCAGGAGGTCACACACAACCCCCAGTATACAGCAGGAGGCCACACACAGCTCCTAGTATACAGCAGGAGGCCACACACAGCTCCCAGTATACAGCAGGAGGCTGCACATAGCCCCCAGCATACAGCAAGAGGCCACACACAGACCCCAGTATACAGCAAAAGGCCACACAATCCTCAGTATTACAGCAGGAGGACACACACAGCCCCCAGAATACAGCAGGAGGCCACATATAACCCCTGTAAACAGCAGGAGGTCACACACAACCCCTAGTATACAGCAGGAGGCCGCACACAGCTCCCAGTATACAGCAGGAGGCCACACACAGCCCCCGTTATATAAAGCAGGAGGACGCACACCGTTCCCAGTATACAGCAGGAGGCCGCACACAGTCCCCAGTATACAGCAGGAGGCCACATACAACCACATACTGACCTGAGCTAATTGCTGCATGTGACGCAGGTAACTCAGGTCAGGAGACCCAGTCATTGGCCAGGTCTTCTAATCTGAGCACGGACCATGTAAAAACAGCCTTACTATGTGCCATTTAGACTACATGGCAGAGGCGCCTTTGGTGTATCTGCCACCTCTGTATTCCCTATAGCTACGCTCCTATCAAATAACCAGTTGGGTACTTTTTTTTTTAAATATTGAGTGAACCTTTAAAATCTTTATTTATTTAGGGGACACACACATATAACTGTTATTCTACATCTACATGTAGGTCAAATGCTAAGATATTCTCCAGATATTTGCATATCAATTGCAATAAATCTATTCGTAGAAGAAAGAACATTATTACATTCCCAAAAACTGGTGCACTCATTACCTGAAATTAAATATTATTTGTCTCAGATTGGTCACAGTGGAGCAAGCTAATTTCATCTAAGCACACAAGGGCGAGTAATATTCAAGCAGTCAGCGTTTTTTTTCTGCTTTTTTATATTATTCTTTAGTTACCGTATATACTCGTGTATAAGCCGACCCGTGTATAAGCCGACCCCCCTACTTTTGCCCCAAAAATCTGGAAAAACCTATTGACTCGTGTATAAGCCGAGGTGGACCCCAGCACAGGTATACAGACCCCAGCAGTGTGGTATACAGGCCTCCCCAGTGGTAGTATACAGCAGCCCCAGTGGTAGTATACAGATTCCCCAGCAGCCCCAGTGGTAGTATACAGATTCCCCAGCAGCCCCAGTGGTAGTATACAGGAGCCCCAGCAGCCCCAGTGGTAGTATACAGGAGCCCCAGCAGCCCCAGTGGTAGTATACAGGAGCCCCAGCAGCCCCAGTGGTAGTATACAGGAGCCCCAGCAGCCCCAGTGGTAGTATACAGGAGCCCCAGCAGCCCCAGTGGTAGTATACAGGAGCCCCAGCAGCCCCAGTGGTAGTATACAGGAGCCCCAGCAGCCCCAGTGGTAGTATACAGGAGCCCCAGTGGTAGTATACAGATTCCCCAGCAGCCCCAGTGGTAGTATACAGATTCCCCAGCAGCCCCAGTGGTAGTATACAGGAGCCCCAGCAGCCCCAGTGGTAGTATACAGGAGCCCCAGCAGCCCCAGTGGTAGTATACAGGAGCCCCAGCAGCCCCAGTGGTAGTATACAGGAGCCCCAGTGGTAGTATACAGATTCCCCAGCAGCCCCAGTGGTAGTATACAGGAGCCCCAGCAGCCCCAGTGGTAGTATACAGGAGCCCCAGCAGCCCCAGTGGTAGTATACAGCAGCCCCAGTGGTATACAGCAGGCCCCCAGGGGTACATATAGCAGCCCCCAGGGGGTACCCAGCAGCCCCCTGGGGGTACCCAGCAGTCCCCTGGGGGTACCAACAGCCCCCTGGGGGTACCAACAGCCCCCTGGGGGTACCAACAGCCCCCTGGGGGTACCAGCAGCCCCCTGGGGGTACCAACAGCCCCCAGGGGGTACCAACAGCCCCCTGGGGGTACCAACAGCCCCCAGGGGGTACCAGCAGCCCCCAGGGGGTACCAACAGCCCCCTGGGGGTACCAACAGCCCCCAGGGGGTACCAACAGCCCCCTGGGGGTACCAATAGCCCCCAGGGGGTACCAACAGCCCCCAGGGGGTACCAACAGCCCCCTGGGGGTACCAACAGCCCCCTGGGGGTCCCCAGCAGGTACCCCAGCAGCCCCCAGGGGGTACCAACAGCCCCCTGGGGGTACCAACAGCCCCCAGGGGGTACCAATAGCCCCCAGGGGGTACCAACAGCCCCCTGGGGGTACCAACAGCCCCCAGGGGTCCCCAGCAGGTGCCCCAGCAGCCCCCAGGGGGTACCCAGCAGCCCCCTGGGGGTCCCCAGCAGCCCCTGGGGGTACACAGCGGCCCTCGCCCCCCCTTGCAAGGGCCCCCCCCCCCGCTTCTCTTACCATTCCGGACTTCTGATCCGCGCCGCTCCTCGCTCCTCCGCGCTGCTCCGTCCGTCTTCTACATCCGGGATCCCCGGCCGCGCGATGACGTCACATGCCTGCGACGGCCGGAGATCCGAGATGTAGAAGACGGACGGAGCAGCGAGGAGGAGCGAGGAGCGGCGCGGATCAGAAGTCCGGAATGGTAATATAACCATCGGGGGGGGGGGGTCCTTACAAGGGGGGGCAGGTGCCAGCACTTGGGGGGGGATTTAATTAGTTATGCACTGCTTTCCCCTGCCGGTGATAGACAGGGGAAAGCAGTGCATATTTAATGAGCGGCCCCACGCGACGGGGCCGCTCATACAGCAGCCTCCCCCCCCCGCCTCCTGAAGCCTCCACAGCCCCCGGACACAGCCCCGGACACAGCCCCCCCCGTATTGACTCGTGTATAAGCCGAGGGGGAGACTTTTCAGCCCAAATTTTGGGCTGAAAAACTCGGCTTATACACGAGTATATACGGTACATAAAGCTTTTTTAATTCTCAGGTTACTTTCATCAACTTATTTCTTTGTAGCAGTCTTAACGATACCTATAATATTGCCTTGCTTTCTTAGGCCCTGTGCCAATGGTGTGTTTTTGATGCATTTTTGATGTAGATTTTGAGAATCTGCATCAACATCTTCAAGTCAACTGTGAAGCCAGCAAAGTCTATGAGGTTCAGAAGTGCTGTGCTGTGCTCACGTTGCTTTTTATTTATTTGCAGATTTAGTGCAGAAAAAAGAAGAAGCATCTCAATTATAGCAGTGTTTTTGCTGCATGTTTTTTCACCCTTGACCCCATTCTAATCATGAAAAATGCTGTAAAAACGGAAGTGTGTTCACAAAATGCATTTTTGCAAATTTTTTTTTAAAATGCTGTCTTCAATGTTTTTAAATCATGTTTGGATGCCAAAAATGCCTTCTCTCTTCTTCACTATTCTTCAGTCTTCTTCACTCTTCTTTCTTCACCACTCTTCACTCTTCTCTCTTCTTCACTCTTCTTCACTCTTCTATCTTCACCACTCTTCACTCTTCTCTCTTCTTCACTCTTCTTCACTCTTCTATCTTCATCACTCTTCACTCTTCTCTCTTCTTCACTCTTCTTCACTCTTCTATCTTCATCACTCTTCTCTCTTCTTCACTCTTCTTCACTCTTCTATCTTCTTCACTCTTCACTCTTCTCTCTTCTTCACTCTTCTTCACTCTTCTATCTTCATCACTCTTCTCTCTTCTTCACTCTTCGCTCTTCACTCTTCACTCTTCTCTCTTCTTCACTCTCCTTCAGTTTTCTTCACTCTTCTTCACTCTTCTCTCTTGTTCTCTCTTCTCCACTCTTCACTCTTCTTCTTCACTCTTTTTCACTCTTTGTCTCTCTTCACTCTTCTTCTCTCTTCTTCTCTCTTCTTCACTCTCCTTCACCCTCTCAGCACCCTGGAATTGAAGACAGAAAAACGCTGCCAAAACACATCATTTTCCACATGCAAAAACGCACTATAATGTGCAAAAACGCATTGCTAATTTTAGTGTGTTTTTCTGCAAGAGGTTGCAGATTGTGAGCATATATGAGTTCCAGCTCACCAATAATGCTTCAGTCCTGTCTCCATGGAGCATGGGAAACTGGTCCTGCCTCGACTCGGAAAAGCAAGTTGAATCTGGCTCTTAAACATTCTTTTAAATTCAAATAAAGTGCATACAAGGGATGGTGTTCATGGTCAGTGTGATCTAAGTCGATGCGTTTCAGATGTGGCATGGATCTTTACTCATGACTCAAGCAAGTAAGAATGCATTTCGCATCCAAAACGCGTCAACTTAGGTCACGCTGACTATGAACACCATCCACTGTATGCACTCTATTTGAATTAAAAAGAAAAGTCTTCATATTCATGAGCCGAATTCAACTTGTTTTATTATGCAGATTTTGAGCAGAAAATGTCTGCACCAAAAATGCAGCATCTGCACATAGCCTTAATTTTCCAATACTGGGCTCACAAGGGTGCAGTTCTGCTTGGCGGTGACGTGACTTATAGTACTTCTTTCTACATGGACGCAGCTGCTTTATACTCCCATATTAGCTACAAAGTGTGTGAAACCCAGCCATACAAGTGTATTAGGCGATCCTGTACCTGTGTCGTATTTTTTTCTGCTACATTCATACGGAATAGTAGGAAAACATTGTGACATGCTCTTATTTGTGTTTTTTAAGCTTTGCTTTTCAGATGCTAAATGGAGGCACCATATGTCGACACATGGAGTGTCTATGTCTCATCAGTACAGACTTATACGGTTATTTCTTGCCTTAAGAATACATGCATATAGCTCTGCACAGGGGCGTAACTACAGTAGGTGCAGGGGTTGCGATCGTACCGTGGGTCCTGCAGCCTAGGGGGGCCCCAAAACTCCCTTTGGCCTATAGAAAAAGAGTAATACTATTAAAGATTTGCAATAATTGGGGGCCCCGTTGGAACTTTCGCACCGGGCCCCTGGGCCTGAAGTTACGCCTCTGGCTCTGCATCAGGCTTATGGGCATATTCATATTGTATAGTCAACTTGCAATATGCTATTATTTCTGGGTTTATTTGTTTTTATGTTACGTGATGTCGGCGATTTGGCTACACTCCGTACATATATCCTAAGGCCCAGATTAATAATAGCACAGGGATTGTCATACATAGAAAAAACTTTTCCTGCAAACTTAAATCAAAATAGTGTCATACACTGTCAACATAGATACATAGTATAAGTACACACAGTCATTACCAAAACATTGGAGACTGACACAATCTCTTCTTTTCACAGTTTGCTACTTTTGTGTTTTCAGATCATTTAGAGCAGGGGTCTCAAACTCGCGGCCCGAGGGCCGCATGCGGCCCCTGGGGCTTCACTATGCGGCCCGCGGCACCTTGGACAACTTAATCATGCATTGCCCCAGTGCAGGGGGCCGCTGCAGTCCCCGCTGTGTGATGACTTCTGTCCGCAGCACTAACAAGCTCTGCCACTCAGCAAGATCAATGCAAGCTGCCAGCCAATGAGAGACCCGCAGCTGACGGCAGAATATGACGTCACCTGCAGGCCTCTGGCTGGTAGATTGCATTGATCTTGATGAGCAACAGAGCTTGTCTGAGCGGCGGCTGGAGGAAGTCATAGCACAGCGGAGGCCGGAAGTTAGTACAGTGGGGACCGCGGCGGCCCCCTGCACTGGAACGATGCATCATTAAAGTGAGAAAAGTGTGCGTGTGTAAGATAGGGTGAGTGTGCGAGTTTCAGTGTGTGTATGAGTGTGAGTGTAAGAGTGTGTATGAGGATGTGTGAGAGTGTGTTTGAGAGTATGTGTGTGTGTGGGGGGTTTGTGTGTGGGTTTGTGTGTGAGTGTGATAGTGTGTATTTGAGTGTGTAAGAAGGTAAAACAGGATGGGGGGGCATCACTATAAAAGTAGATCAGGATGGGGGGGCATCACTATAAAAGTAGATCAGGATGGGGGACACCACTATAAAAGGGGATCAGGATGGGGGACACCACTATAAAAGGGGATCAGGATGGGGGACACCACTATAAAAGGGGATCAGGATGGGGGACATCACTATAAAAGGGGATCAGGATGGGGGACATAACTATAAAAGGGGATTGGGATGGGACATCATCACTAAAGGGGATCAAGATGGGGGACATCACTACTAAAGGGGAATGGGAAGGGGGACATCACTAGAAAAGGAGATCAGGAAGGGGGTCATCACTAGAAAAGGGGATCAGGATGGGGGACATCACTACAAAAGGGGACCATGATCGATATGGGACATCACTAGAAAAAGGGATCAGGATGGTGGACATCATTAGAAAAAGGGATCAGGATAGGGATCATCACTAGAAAAAGGGATCAGGATGGGGGACATCACTAGAAAAAGGGATCAGGATGGGGGACATCACTAGAAAAAGGGATCAGGATGGGGGACATGACTAGAAAAAGGGATCAGGATAGGGATCATCACTAGAAAAAGGGATCAGGATGGGGGACATCACTAGAAAAAGGGATCAGGATGGGGGACATCACTAGAAAAAGGGATCAGGATAGGGATCATCACTAGAAAAAGGGATCAGGATGGGGGACATCACTAGAAAAGGGGATCAGGATGGGGGACATCAGTAGAAAAGGACATTACTACAGGATGTAGACATTACTACAAGAAAGGGATCAGGACTTGTACTTTACTACATTGAGCAAGAAATTCTGGTATTACTAAAAATATCACTTAGTCCTACAAGAGATGCGGCCCCCCGCTATAAATGTTTTTCTATGTGCGGCCCACCAACCAGCTGAGTTTGAGACCCCTGATTTAGAGCCTAGTTATCTATCACTTTTGCCTTCTGACTTGGTCTCCATCATGCTTGAAAATGCATCATCACCACCATGCCCCTAGATATTCGGGAGAAGTTGCTCTCGGAGGAGGTTTACATTCAATTCTTTATTCATGGCATTGTGAGGCACCCCTTCATGGATGAGACAAATTACCGTAATGGTCTCAGGAGGCTTTAATGTTGGCAAACATAGGACTTGTGGGATCGCTCACTTTTTCTAATCCAGACAATCCTTCATCCAGACGTCCCAAACATTTTTAAAGGAGGTTCATCAAGAGGAAATAATTGTATCCCAGTTCTCTGTCATCTAATCCCTACTTCCAGGAGAATGTCTGTCTGTCCTTGATATTTTTACTGTAGAGAAGTGTCTTTTTTCCTGCCGTTCTTGATACCAGGCCAGTCCTCAAAAAGCCATTGCCTCATTATGCATGTAGATCCATTGACACCTGCCCGCTGCCATTCCTGAGCAAGCTCTGCACTGATGTTGATCCGATCCTGTAGCTAAATCATCTTTAGGAGATCTTTAGAGCCCTGTAGCCTTCTTCACAGCAACTGAACCTCTCTTTTTGAAGTTCTCAGTGATCCAATAAATGATTGATTTGGGAGCAATCTTAAAACCACCAATGTCCTTGCCTGTAAATTTGTTTTTAATGCAAAGAAATGATGACTGCACGTGTTTCCTTAAGGTACCGTCACACGCCGCCATATGGCTTCCATGTAGCTGGCAATTTGACGTGAGCGCGCACGTTTCGGGCACTTTTTTCAGAGCGCTGTGGAGCTCGATCTCGCGTGCGATCTTTGGCGATCCTGCGTTCCGGAAATCGACTGCAGGAGTCCGGAAGTGATCTTCCCTTCACACATCGCCGGGTCACACGCCGCAATCGAAGCAGCGATGTGGGCATACTGTTTTCATAGGGGCATGCTAGAGTGTGTCACCGTGCCCCTATCACTGCGATTAGTGGACGGAACTGCGTTCCCATTGGTCAACCTTGCGTAAATGCACGGGTCATCAAATAAGGCGCCTCGGACACGGCCAACCAATCAGAACGCAGTATCACCCACCAATCGCCGCAGATGCGGCGCAAAAAAAAACCCACATCCAAGCACGCCTATGGGATTGATTTCAGGATCGCTGTGTACGTCGCTATCGCCCTGTCACACGGCATGATGCGCTGAAATTGCCTGGTGGATATCGGCTGATTTCACTGCAATGCAGGGCAATCAGGCGACGCTCCACCGGCGATTTCTCACCGTAGAATCGCCCAGTCACACGCCACTACGCACGTGCGATGTGGTTTCCACATCGGCGAATTCAGGAATTGCCAGCCATCTCGCCGCCGATATGGCGGTGTGTGACGGTACCTTTAGTGGAAACCATGGTCAACAGAAGGCAATCATTTCAAGCACCAGCCCCATCTTAAAGCAATCGTGAATTAACAGCAGCCTCATCCTCTTTATCATTTTCTCTGGAGCCAGTGAAGATCACTGACATTATGCAAACCGGTTATTTTGTGGGAAGACTGAAAAAGAAATGGAAACTTTTTTTATTGTGGTGAAGTTAATTTTTATGTCAAGGAATAACTGCTAGGTATTTTTTTTTATTTTCTGATCACTCCTCACAATAATCTAGAGTTAATAAATATTGCCAAATTATCAAAGTATGTAAATCAAAATTTATGTCAGTTCTCAAAACTTTTGGCCACATATTGCTATACTGTGAGTACAAAGGGCTAAACAGTGCTAACATAAAGTTATACTGTGCCTAGGTTGCACTCGTTGCCTTACCAGGAAATAATTTTTCTACACTTTTAAGGAAGATTATATTGCTTTCTCCACGCTTACTATATAGGTTGTTCTGACATCCAAGACGATCACACTAAAAACAGGACACTTAAAGGGGTTGTCTCAAGATGAGATTTCAGAGGCGCCCTGCTCCTGTTCCTTCTTTTCCAGGGGCACCCACCTCCTGAAGATTATAAGAAAGCATTCAGCTACACTCTGGGACACAAGGAAAAGGGAAACATGGTCCTGCAAAACGGCTATGAAAATACTAGACAGTGCAAATACATGAAACTAATGTAAAATGTAACAGAGGAAATGAGACAGCAAAACTGTTTAGGATTGTTTGAAAAATGGAGAACGTGTGGGCCCCTGCGACCAGGGTGGCCACAGGTAGGAACTGCAGCCAGGCAGATAGGAGACAAGTGTTACATACACACCTTCAGCACACACACGCATCAGACGCAACACCCAACCCAGAGCCCGGGACTCTTAGCGGCAAGGGGTGGTAGGGTTTAGAGGGGTGTGGGTGGAATGTAGGTCAGGTGACAGACCAGATACAAAAGGGTGAACAGTAGGCGGAGTGAGTTAGTAGGCCAGTGGGTGCCGAGAGGTAAAGACAAGACCAAGCAGAAAGTGACACTTTCCGGAAGGTTAGGACTCCCTGGAGGCGCAGAATCCTGCGAGACACTGTTCCCTGGAGAGAAAGCCCGCTCCATAGTCTGCAGCCCAAGGGAAAGGAATGACAGAGACCGGACCGGTGCCACCGGGTCCAAGGAGTACGGCAGCGTTGACCGACTACAGGCGGGACAGGTTTCCCTTGACATACCCGGTAGTCACACGGGTCGGAGAGAGCCCGGTGATCCCTTGCAAGATAGGGACACCCAAGGCTAGGCTGGGACCAGAGTGTCAGCTCTGAGGGGGACTGCAGCTTTACGCCGGATCCCAGACAAACCGACAAGGGACTTTGATTCCAGATCAGAGTTCCTAACACACGGGTTGGAGGCACAGCAGTGTAAAGGACCCGGCTTGCCACCCACATACACAGGGGGAAGTCAGATAAAGGGACCGAGCTGCCGCCATACGACCCACAGGGAAGAACAGATGAGAGGAGAGCCGGAAAAGGTTACAGAGAAAGCCTGGCTGCAGAGGGTTCAGAGACTGTCCGGAGTTAATTGTGTGAACTGTACCGTTAATTGTTTGAACTGCACTAGAACTTGCAAGTAAACCCGGTGAACCCTGCTTCAGTCTAGCTGCAGCTCCATCCATCCTCCTGGCAGAGCTACGCTGCAGCGGTGGTCCCCTTACTGACCACAACCCATGGGTGGCGTCACAACAACATCCCCTGTAAATATTCCCTTTTACTTGTGGGCTCGGGACACGGTCCGGACCAAGACTGCCGTGATACCCCTTGTGATACCCCGGTCCGGTACCGAGTACCCCGTCCCAGTGGGCTCCACAAACGTAGCTGGCCAATCGATATGAGCCTGATAACCATCGACAAAGTGTTCTCCTGTGTCTGGTAACTAACCTAGTGCCTCTATATTTCTCCATTTTTCAAATATTCCTAAGCAGTTTTGCTATGTCTCATTTCCCCTGTTATATTTTACATTAGCTTCATGTATTTGCCCTTTCTAGTATGATCCCTATTTTGTTTTGTCCAGAGTGCAGCTGTATGTCTTCTTATAAATGTGTTTTTTCAGCTTGCACCTGTACACACTGGTGTCGCTGGTCAGTTTGGGGATAGTCAGGGCTGCATATGAATGATGGATGGATGGATGACACAGTTTGGTTTTGCTGGTTTGTGATGACAACTACTGTACAGTATATAATAAATGTTCATTTATTTTGTTCATCAATAAATGTGACTTCATCTTCATGGAGATAAAACATCCCCTGAAGAAAAAAAAAGATATGGTGCATCTTCGGGAGCAAAAATTAATATAAGACGATGTCGTATTTTCGAGGAAACAGGGTAGATGTATTTTTTCAGCTAGCACCTATACACACTGGTGTCGCCAGTCAGTTTTTTTCAGATACGGTTACCCTCCTGAAGATTGACAATTTGGAGCAAAAGTTTAAATCCTCTTGTTCTTGAAAACTGAGAGGGTTTTTAATAAGGAGTACTTTGCAAAATTGCTTGTTTTTTTACAAGCACATTGCAATTTTACCCCTTTATGAACTTGGATGATAAACTTGATGATCACTGGGAGTGCAACCACCAAAACTACTGACTGATCTGTAAGAAGGTGCTCTGGAATGCCCTGGTAAAATATAGTAAGTGTCGCAAATGCATTTGAGTTTGCTCCAATCATCGTCTATGAAGGCGTGCAGCATGTCCGTGTTTTCATTTTCTCTTTATACGTTTACTTGGAATTTTCCTCAATAATTTTGTTGCAATGAAATCTGCAGCTCCTCCTTCTCCAATATCCCTCTGACAACACTTACTGTTCAGTTGTTTAGTTTAAAAAGGTATATAAAAGTCATTTGTTCTACATTTTTTTTTCCTTCTATTCTTGAACATCTACTCCTTGATTTGACTTCCTGAAAAATAAAATCCCTTTAAAAATCCAGTCTTAAAGGGAGATTTTGCTGGGAAGCATTTATCATCTATCCACCTGATTTCTTTCTGGAAATTTATGGCTGAGACACATACGGGCAGCTGTTTGTAGGATATTCAATCTCAGTGCCCAGGGCATCATGAGATCTAAGTAAATACGGCCCTGGACACAGTACAATAGTCTTATTGCAGGGTAGGAGAGCCACATCGCTCTATACATGTCAGCTGTATACCTGTGCAAATAGTAGACCGGTTTTCATCAGTGCCTTGGTATAAGGGCTCACTCACATTGGCGTCTAATTTGGACGAAGGTGATCTAATTTTTCATTGATAGCTCTTGATCCTATGTTATATAATGGGGCAGTGCCGATTAGTGTTGTTTTTTTCTCATGCCAATTAGGCATCTACTGCCTTTAGAGAATTTCCTGGGGTCTGGATGCTTTTCTTGAGTGTAATAATAGTACAAGATATGGCTACTAGATGACGTGGTTGGCTTGTTAATCCATGGACGTTATTTTTCGTTAAAGGAATACAATTGGGGTTTTGCCTATGGGTACAAATATTAGGATGTTCAGTGTTGTAAGGTATTACAGTAGCAATGTCTGTTACTAGTGGGATGACCAGCACTCGGGCACTGCAAGTATTCTGCCCATAAACTAGTAATAAAGCTCCCTTAAAAAGTATTAGTTTGCACCTCAATCTTAATGATACCCCCTCCAAAAGCAATAATGCATCAAAAAATAAAATTTATAGTTGTTTTATCCAAGAATCCAAGTCCTCTTCCCCACTGCAGATAGAGAGGGCCGACATAAGTAGCGCTGTGCAGTGACGTCATTGTGCCGCCTGCTCTGGATGGAGAGTGGCCGATGGCTCTTAGCTCTACCACAGGATTCAACTGTATTGGCGTCATGTTGACATCAGGGCTGTGGAGTCGGAGTTGGTGTCCATTTTGGGTGGAGTCTGAATCAGATTCAGGGAAATTGAGGAGTTGGATGTTTGGTTTACTGTCTTCACAGCCATGGCTGTAGAGTCGGAGTCATGGAGTTGGTGTCCATTTTGTTAAATTTGGAGTTGGAGTCGGATTGCGGGAAATTGAAGAGTCAGAGTAAGATGTTTAGCTTGTTCCATGTTGAAGCCAATACAAATCAGGCTGGAGTAACATGAGCGTATGAAAAATCTGCCCAATATTTATCCATAAAAGTTGGATGAGGGACATCTTTTTGGTACTCCATATGTCATGCAAGTGCTGTGCGAGTATGCGATTTCTTTTTTTCTCACCTAGCATCCATATACCATCTGTATGCAATGCATTTTTTTTCTCAGCAACTATTACTCTACAATCTCTTACAAGACCATTTATTACTTGTATTGGCATGTCTCGTCCAATTTACATATCCACCATTCATTTCATGCTGCAACTTTTTTCTCAGCGAGAATCTGGATGAGAAATCGCTCATCTGCTCTGCTTCATTGGCTATCATGGGTATGAATGCAATGTGAGATTTTCTCAAATTACACTTGTCCGATTCATATGCACGTGAGTGAGGTCTAAAAGTGGCGCTTGCCTTGAAATCCAGGACACCCCTCAGAAGTCAGGGACAAGCATTGCTCCAGATTTCGACACTAGCGACAACATGTTTTTTATTTTATTTCAGTAGAAAATGTGTGCCCCTAAGAATAACCATCTCTGTGGCTCCCCAATCCTACACCACTGAGCAGGGTCCATATCATGTATCATCTTCTTTTGGCATGACCCATGTTGTGTCAAGGTATTGAACCAGTGTCCTTCTCTGGCCTAGTGGAGATATCTGTGTTATGATGTAGTAAGTAGTGCCCTTCTCTGGCCTAGTGGAGGTGTTCATTTCATGTTATAGTAGAAGTGTCCCTTCTACAACCTAGTAGAGGCTCCATGTCATTATGTAGTAGTAGTGCCCTTCTCTTGCCTAGTGGAGGTGTCCATGTCATGGTGTAGTAGCAGTGTCCCTTCCCTGGCCTAGTAGAGGGTCCATTTCATAGTGTAGTTGCAGTTCTCTTCTCTGCCGTAGTGGATGTATCCGTGTTATGATGTAGTAGTAGTGCCCTTCTCTGGCCTAGTGGAGGTCTCCGTATCATGATGTAGTAGTGCCCTTCTCTGGCCTAGTGGAGGTGTCCGTGTCATGGCGTACTAGCAGTGCTCTTTCTGGCCTAGTGGAGGTGTCCATGTCATGGTGTATAAGCAGTGTCCTTCTCTGGCCTAGTGGTGCCATGTCATAGTGTAGCAGCAGTGCCCTTTTCTGGTCTAGTGGAGGTGTCCATGTCATGGTGTGGTAGCAGTGCCATTCTTTGGCCTACTGGAGGTGTCCATGTCATGGTATAGTAGCAGTGTCCTTCCCTGGCCTAGTAGAGGTGTCCATTTCATGTATAGTAGAAGTGTCCTTCTCCGGCCTAGTAGCGGTGTCCATGTCATTATGTAGTAGTAGTGCCCTTACTGGCCTAGTGGTGGTGTCCATGCCATGGTGTAGTAGCAGTGCCTTCTCTGGCCTAGCGAAGTGTCCGTGTCATGGTGTAGTAGCAGTGCCTTTTTCTGACCTAGTGGAGGTCTCCGTGTCATGATATAGTAGTAGTGCCCTTCTCTGGCCTAGTAGAAGTGTCCGTGTCATGGAGTACTAGCAGTGCCCTTCTCTGGCCTAGCGGAAGTGTCCGTGTCATGGTGTAGTAGCAGTGCCTTTTTCTGATCTAGTTAAGGTATCTGTATCATGATGTAGTAGTAGTGCACTTCTCTGGCCTAGTGGAGGTCTCCGTGTCATGATGTAGTAGTAGTGCCCTTCTCTGGCCTAGTAGAGGTGTCCGTGTCATGGAGTACTAGTAGTGCCCTTCTCTGGCCTAGTGGAGGTATCTGTGTCATGCTGTAGTAGTAGTGCACTTCTCTGGCCTAGTGGAGGAGTCCTTGTCAGGGTGTAGTAGCAGTTCCCTTCTCTGGCCTAGTGGAGGTATCCGTGTTATGATGTAGTAGCAGTGCCCTTTTCTGGCCTAGTGGAGGTGTCCGTGTCATGGTGTAGTAGCAGTGCCTCATTCTGGCCTAGTGGAGGTATCTGTGTCATGATGTAGTAGTGCACTTCTCTGGCCTAGTGGAGGTGTCTGTGTCAAGATGTAGTAGTAGTCCCCTTCTCAGGTCTAGTGGAGGTGTCCGTGTCATGGCGTACTACCAGTGCTCTTCTATGACTTACTGGAGGTGTTCAGGTCATGCTGTAATAGCTGTGCCTTTTTTTGACCTAGTGGAGGTGTCCATGTCATAGTGTAGAAGCAGTGTCCTTCTCTGGCCTAGTGGTGGTGTCCAAGTCATGGTGTAGTAGCAGTGCCCTTTCTGGCCTAGTGGAGATGTTCATGTCATGGTGTAGTAGCTGTGCCTTTTTTGACCTAGTAGAGGTGTCCATATCATGGTGTAGAAGCAGTGTCCTTCTCTGGCCTAGTGGAGGTGTCCATGTCATGGTGTAGTAGCAGTGCCTCATTCTGGCCTAGTGGAGGTATCTGTGTCATGATGTAGTAGTGCACTTCTCTGGCCTAGTGGAGGTGTCTGTGTCAAGATGTAGTAGTAGTCCCCTTCTCAGGTCTAGTGGAGGTGTCCATGTCATGGCGCACTAGCACTGCTCTTCTATGACTTACTGGAGGTGTTCAGGTCATGCTGTAATAGCTGTGCCTTTTTTTGACCTAGTGGAGGTGTCCATGTCATAGTGTAGAAGCAGTGTCCTTCTCTGGCCTAGTGGTGGTGTCCAAGTCATGGTGTAGTAGCAGTGCCCTTTCTGGCCTAGTGGAGGTGTCCATGTCATGGTGTAGTAGCAGTGCCCTTTCTGGCCTAGTGGAGGTGTCCATGTCATGGTGTAGTAGCTGTGCCTTTTTTGACCTAGTAGAGGTGTCCATATCATGGTGTAGAAGCAGTGTCCTTCTCTGGCCTAGTGGTGGTGTCCAAGTCATGGTGTAGTAGCAGTGCCCTTTCTGGCCTAGTGGAGGTGTCCATGTCATGGTGTAGTAGCAGTGCCCTTTCTGGCCTAGTGGAGGTGTCCATGTCATGGTGTAGTAGCTGTGCCTTTTTTGACCTAGTAGAGGTGTCCATATCATGGTGTAGAAGCAGTGTCCTTCTCTGGCCTAGTGGAGGTGTCCATGTCATGGTGTAGTAGCAGTGCCCTTTCTGGCCTAGTGGAGGTGTCCATGTCATGGTGTAGTAGCTGTGCCTTTTTTGACCTAGTAGAGGTGTCTATATCATGGTGTAGAAGCAGTGTCCTTCTCTGGCCTAGTGGAGGTGTCCATGTCATGGTGTAGTAGCAGTGCCCTTTCTGGCCTAGTGGAGATGTCCATGTCATGGTGTAGTAGCAGTGCCCTTTCTGGCCTAGTGGAGGTGTCCGTGTCATGGTGTAGTAGCAGTGCCCTTTCTGGCCTAGTGGAGATGTCCATGTCATGGTGTAGTAGCAGTGCCCTTTCTGGCCTAGTGGAGGTGTCCATATCATGGTGTAGAAGCAGTGTCCTTCTCTGGTCTAGTGGAGGTGTCCATGTCATGGTGTGGTAGCAGTGCCCTTCACTGGCCTAGTGGAGATGTCCATGTCATGGTGTAGTAGTAGTGCCCTTTCTGGCCTAGTGGAGGTGTCCATATCATGGTGTAGAAGCAGTGTCCTTCTCTGGTCTAGTGGAGGTGTCCATGTCATGGTGTAGAAGCAGTGTCCTCCTCTGGCCAAGTGGAGATGTCCATGTCATGGTGTAGTAGCAGTGCCCTTTCTGGCCTAGTGGAGGTGTCCATATCATGGTGTAGAAGCAGTGTCCTTCTCTGGTCTAGTGGAGGTGTCCATGTCATGGTGTGGTAGCAGTGCCCTTCACTGGCCTAGTGGAGATGTCCATGTCATGGTGTAGTAGTAGTGCCCTTTCTGGCCTAGTGGAGGTGTCCATATCATGGTGTAGAAGCAGTGTCCTTCTCTGGTCTAGTGGAGGTGTCCATGTCATGGTGTAGAAGCAGTGTCCTCCTCTGGCCAAGTGGAGATGTCCATGTCATGGTGTAGTAGCAGTGCCCTTTCTGGCCTAGTGGAGGTGTCCATATCATGGTGTAGAAGCAGTGTCCTTATCTGGCCTAGTGGAGGTGTCCATGTCATGGTGTAGAAGCAGTGTCCTCCTCTGGCCTAGTGGAGGTGTCGATGTCATGGTGTGGTATCAGTGACCTTTCTGGCCTAGTGGAGGTGTCCATATACCGGTGTAGTGTCAGTGACCCATGTAGTAGTGCCCATATCGTGTCACGGTGTAGTAGTGCGGTGTGAGGGGAGGTGTGCACAGCTTCAGTATCAGTGCACACTGACCTTTCACACACTCCTCTCTCCTGAAACCTGTTTGACTTTCTCCTTTCTGTTGACATTAACCCTTACATTGCCATGACACCATTCACTTGTTTTATGTACTAGCACGCGCCACAATAACTGGGGCGCACTCCTGTAAAGCTTCATTATTGGTTTCTTAGGCTCTCAGCCGAGGTGTGAATGGCTTTTCTGGAGGTAAAATATTTAGTGTTGTGAGGTTGTCAGGAAGAGTTAACTCCTGCCAGGTTTCCTGTCATTTGTATATACCCAGCCATTCTTTTGCATAAATGTTCTCCTCTAGACAGGGTGACTATATTGACATAGTAAATGGCCGCTGGAGAGATCTACGTTTGGTGCGTGAATTTCTTGTCTCTGCAGGTACCTGCGACACTGTAGATATCTGAGGCCTTAGACTTAGAATGAGGGGCAGATGGAAGAAGAAAAAACCCAGACTGACAATGACCATGATATGAGCAATATGTGGAAATATCTACTTATAACTTGTTGTTTATATTTTAATAATTTTTTTTATAACATAAAAAATAAATCACCCCCCCCCAACCCAAAAAAATCTGTTTATCTATTTTCCATGGGGGCGGAAAAAACATTCAAGATATCATCAGCCACCACTAGAGGGAGCTCCCTTCAGAGTTCAGTGTATACCAGTATACTTTAACCTCACATGCTCCCTCTAGTGGTGGCTACAAGCATCCTGTAGTCAGTTATCTTTGATGTCTATATCGATGCAGGGGGTTTGGAGCTCTGTATCATTGAAACAACGCTCTTAGTGCTTTATTTAACTCTTTGGAAATATGGCCGATTTTTAGTTTCTGTGCTTTCATTTAGTTACGTTTCGCTAGACATTTTCCTTGCAAGAAACATAAATGTAGTAATACGTTATATGGCGGCCATTCAAATGAACATGAAACCTATCTGGCTAAACTTACACTGATAGGAATGCTTTACCTTTATATAACCCCCCCCCCCCTTTACAGTTGTTATGAATTGTGTATCGCACATTAAAGAGAATCTGTCACCAGATGTTTGCCTCTCCATTTGAGAGCAGTATAATGTAGGGGCAGGGAGCCTGATTCCAGGGATGTATCTATTGCCGGGCTTCCTGCTGCAGTTTTGATAAAATCACTGTTTTATCTGCTACAGATCTATAACTTCTCTAAATGCTGAGCCCTGTATAACCACATTCACACTACTGATTGGCAGCTTTCTGTGTACAATGTTCATAGGCAGAAAGCTGCCAATCAGTGTTGGTTGGCAGGGTTATACAGAGCCCATGAATTTGGAGGACTACATGGCAGCAGGCTTACTAATCCTCTACTGACGATCTACAGCTGCTAAAACAGGAGATTTTATCAAAACTACCGCAAACAGCTATGTAAGTTACACATCGCTGGTTCTTAGCTCATTGTAAAAAAAGGAAAATATTTCTGAACAACTACTTTAAATTGCAGGAATGTTTTTATCAAATCTGCCAGGTGCAATTAAAGGGAATCTGTCAGCAGGTTTTTGCTATGTAATTTGAAGGCAGCACACCATAGGGCAGAGGTCCCCAATGTCAGTCCTCGAGGGCCGAACCAGTGCAGGTTTTCAGGATTTCCTTACTATTGCACAGGGATTGGAATCATTGCCTGCTGTGCAATACTAAGGAGATCCTGAAAACCTGCACTGGTTCGGCCCTCGAGGACTGACATTGGGGACCTCTGCCATAGGGGTTAGCACAGAGATTTCAGCCATGCATCTCTTATCACACTGTGAATTGTCTACCTGCAATGTTTGCTTTAGCACCAGTAGCTTATCATTGCTCAGACACAGCAGCATGTGATGCCCTCCTGCTGTGATTAGCAGATCACTGTTTATAGAAATATACATACGGTACAAGAGCCTGGTGTGGGCGGGGGCCGCTTTCTGAGCTCGTCTACATTGCTAAATCTAAAAACTCTGATTGTGTCAGAACCACTGCACCCAGTAAACTAAGTGATATATTGTTGGATTCAGGGTCTCTGCTCCTACAGTATGCCATTCTCAGATGAGGTTGCAAAAAAAGCTGACAGATTCCCTTTAATGCCTACACGTGTCATAATCTTGATAAAGGGGAAATTCTTAAAGGGTTTTTCTAACACTGACATATTGATGACTATTAGCACTGTTTACATCCGGCACCAGAATTGCCCCAGATGCCGATCATTGGAATTGTCAGATCTCTCTCCAATCAGATCCTGATGACTTATCTGATGGATAGGTCATGAAAATGTCAGTCCTCTGCAGCCCCTTTATAAGAAAATGGATGACCGTGTTCACCCCTGTATTGTCCCTGTCTGCCGGCATCCTGACCTCGTCATCTCATTTGTGTGGTCTTGCCTTTTACAATGTATTTGTGTCCTCGGTGATGTTTTTAGCGGACTCCACATTACTTCTGCTGTGTCGGCCATTCTTTTGCCAGAGTGTCTAAACGCTGCTCGCTTGATGCACCAAGTATTTGTTTGTCTTTTTATGTTATTTCATTTATTTTCTAAGTGATTGCTTTTTTTTTTTTTTTTTTTTTTTTTTAAATGTACAAATTTGCATGAAATAGTTCTGCAGAAAATGAGTTAGAGTTGCTATGTTCTTCTTGCAGAAGTGGCCATGTGCAGGTGCATCTCAATTAATTAGAATATCATCAAAAAGTTAATTTATTTCAGTAATTCAATACATAAAGTGATAAGGTAAAGAATATTTATACCGTGTTAGCCAGTAGATAGAAAAATATATTGCAATCTGAGAGTCCTCAGTGGTTGATACATTTAATGGCTAACTGAAAAGATGGTAAACATAGCAAGCTTTCGGGACACTATGGCCCCTTCCTCAGGCTATAATGATACAGATTCTGAAGACACATACATATATACATGAGCTAACGAAAAAAAAAAAAAGTAATAGAGTGTTATATGCTGTGGTGAATACGGCAGGTGATGTAAAGCAGAGTCCGGTTAGGGAGGGGTGGAGGAGCAGGGACAGAGAAACCAGATTTCTAAGATAGGCGGAACAAATTGTATTAGGTAAATGGTTAGCAACCCATAGACCTGAAAATACTTAAGTGTGTTGTGGAGAGCAGAGTTGCTCATGTATATATGTATGTGTCTTCAGAATTTGTGTCATTACCAGCCTGATGAAGGGGCCACAGTGTCCCGAAAGCTTCCTATGTTTACCATCTTTTCAGTTAGCCATTAAAAGGTATGAGGACTCTCATATTGCAATATATTTTTCTACATAAAGTGAAACACATATGTAGAGTCATTACACACAGAGTGTTCTATTTTCTGTAAATGTTGATGATTATGGCTTACAGCCAATGAAAACCCAAAGGTCATTATCTCAGAGAATTAAAGTAGGAAGGAGGAAGGGTCTGAGAGATAAAATAGGACCTAAATAGGTATGAGAGGCTTCACCTTGTGTGGTCGTGACGGTCACAACCACTATAAAAGCAGATCACGGCTGCTGTTGTCCCCAGCGTGGTGCATATAGAGTAGGGAGGATGAAGGGTTTAAAAAACATGCTGCTGTATTCCACGAGACATCAAAAGGTGAATATAATATTGATTTATTAGTCAATGCATTTCAGGCCTCTCTGGCCCCTTCCTCAGGACAAATCAATATCATATTGCCATGTTTCACGGTGTTTCAGGGAGGACTAATAAATCAATATTATATTCACCCTTTGATGTCTCGTGGAATACGGCAGTGTGGTTTTTAACCCTTCATCCTCTCTACTCTACATGCACCACGCTGGGGACTGCAGCAGCTGTGATCTGCTTTTATAGTGGTTGTGACTCTCACAACCACACAAGGTGAAGCCTTTAGGTCATATTTTATCTCTCAGACCCTTCATCCTCCCTTCTCTGACATAACGACCTTTAGATTTAGAAAGGAAAAAATGTCATGAACAGACTTGTTATCCCGCTGTGTCCTTTCACAGACCGGGCTGGTATCAGGGAGCTCCGCACCACTGGCAGTTCTATCATGAGGTAGTAAAGACAGATGGCATGGCGGGGGCCGGATTATATAAACCCGGAGCAATGGGGCTGGAAGTTATACCTTGGGAGTGGGAGGGCCAGATGTTATACACGGGGGTTAGGGGCTGGAGGTTCTAGAGCTGGGGCAATGATGCCAAATGTTATACATCGATGGGTAAGGGGGCGGATGTTATACACTGGGGGGTGAGGGTGGCCGGATTTTATACACTGGGGGTGAGGGAGGCCGAATGATATACACCAGGGGAGAGGGGGGCTGTATCTTATACACTGGGGGCGAGGGGGGCCGGATGTTATACACCAGGAGGCGAGGGAGGGCGGATGTTATACACCGGGGGGGCGAGGGGCCGGATGTTATACACCAGGGGACAAGGGGGGCCAGATAGTATACACCGGGGGGCGAGGGGCCGGATGTTATACACCGGGAGGCGAGGGGCCGGATGTTATACACCGGGAGGCGAGGGGCCGGATGTTATACACCAGGGGGCGAGGGACCAGATGTTGTACACCAAAGGCAATGTGACCTTATGTTATACACTGGGGGCAATGGGGCAGAATGTCATACACCACGTGTAATGGGACTGAATGAGAAATCAGAATTCAGAGACTAAGACGTGTGTCCATATACTTACCTCTGTATAGGGTGTATGTATGCATTTACCATGTATAACGTAGTTTGCTCTTTGTGGTGACATAGCTTTAATTCTTCATTGTTGTTTTCCTGCTTGGAAAACAAAGCATAACCAAGACACCCATTGACAGCCAAGCCATCCAAGGTTTACTATGTACCGGTGCCAAAACCTGTGCTGAAAACAATCTTGAGCAATAAACCACCTTGAAAAATATAATAGAAGAAGCTATGATAAAAGGTTGTAAATGGCTATGAGACATTTATGAGCGCAGGGGGACCAAGCTCCGTATCAGTCAGGTATTTCCCATTGATGATACTTCTCTACATGGAGTAATTGCCATTTAGTCCTTCCTATAATAATGTTCTTGCTTTGTGGATGTGCAAGCAAAGAGGGAACTCTGAGGAATGATTTTGCATCTCACCACCCAGAGCCTCCACAGGAGGGGAAGCAGCAGTTGTCACGGATCATTTAAGCTTTTTAAGGACAAGTAATTATTAACAGGAACATTCTCCTCTTTGCATAATATAATAGTCTAAAACTATAACAAACTCCAGACCCACGGACACCGTCAAACTGGTTTTTATCATATAGAAATAATTCACCCCATAGCCAAACTGTAACCTCAAGTGGCCAAACGTCACTCCTCTCACTGTTACCAATCTGTGGCCTTCCAGATCATGTAATGGAAGTATTATACCGTCACATTATAGTGGTATTATTGGTACTGTTTCTAGGTATTATATTTGCATTCTATACAATATTTGTTTTACCTACATTAATAATGATATGCTCACGTACTGTTACCTTCCTAGCTACCAATCATCCCACAATGTCCCAGATTTTGTGAGATTCGACCTTTCCGGTGCATAGTTTTTTTTAGCCCTCATATAGGCAATGGTGGTTAGGCATGTGCTCCTGGGCTCAATTCAGGATGGGGTTTTGCAAAGCTTAGTTCCCAGGGTCGCTGGGTGTCCTAACGGTCACACACCCAAAGGATAGGGGATAACTTAGCATTTTAGGAATAACCTATTGCAACTAACAAAAATGATAGACCACAGCAGCAAAGTTTCAGTGGAGCTCGTCCTCTACTGCAGGAGTGGGGAACTTGTCTCCAGGCCTCAAGGGCCACCAACGGGTCATGTTTTCAGGATTTCCTTAGTATTGCACAGGTTATAATTGAATCACCTGCACTGGTGATGATTCCATCCTCTGTGCAATGCTAAGGAAATCCTGAAAACATGACCTATTGGAGGCCCTTGAGGTCTGGCGTTCCCCACTGCTGCTCTACTGGGTCTCATGGCATTGGGTATTCGAAGGGCTATACAGTCAGTGAACCTTGGTGACTAAGCGATGGTCCCAAAACTGTCTTTGAATCCAACCAAGAACTATATAGAATGTGTATGTTTTCTGCATGTTCTTCAGATTCCTCCTACATCTCCATATAAATGGGTTATCAATTATCACCCGTCCACCCATGTAGGTGATAAGTGAATGACCGGTGGAGGTATGACCACTAGGACATCCTTTGTTGTCATAGATGGGGCAGCAATGAGCATGCCTGACAGCCTCATCAGTAGACATGGAATGGAGCAGTTTTTACGCATGCAATCTACCATTCTATTAACATAAGTTTAAAAGAAAAAAAGGTTTGGTACCATGTTGGACAGTTGAAAAAAGATTGATTGCTCTCAGTGGGAGAAACAAAGTAATAATCTTGCAGTTGTAATACATTGTAATGGATAACAAAAATATAATAAATGATGTTACAAAGCAAGCTTTCGAGACTGCTTCCGTCTCTTCATCAGGCATGGTGTAATGCGTAATACCATGACTGATGAAGAGACGTAAGCAGTCTCGAAAGGTTGCTTTGTAACATAATTTATTACATGTTTGTTAGCCATTGAAAGGTATCATAACTACAAGATTATATTTTGCTTTTACCACAAAGAACAATCAATCTATTAACATAAAGGTCTTTGGATTCACATTCTTGTGATCAGTGGGTTTCCGGCTGTTAGACCCCCACCTGTCATACATTTATCACCCACCCTGTGGATAAAAGATGAGTGTTCTTCATGGCATAGTCCCTATAATTGGGTTTCTTTGAAACTGTGGAATAAGTTGGCAACCATGAATAAATGCAATTCTTAGATCATCTAGTATTAGAATAAAAGTGTTGGCTTACATTACCATAAATTAATGCAATTTTTAGGAAAATCATGTATTAATAGACCTGCCTTCTGTCTCTTCCACCCACAGTCTTAATACTTGAGAAAATTGAGAACAACGACCTATTTAACAAAACCTTAAAGATCACAGACTTTGGTCTGGCCAGGGAATGGCAGAAGACGACAAAGATGAGTGCAGCGGGCACCTATGCCTGGATGGCTCCGGAAGTCATCCGTCTTTCTCTATTTTCCAAGAGCAGTGATGTGTGGAGGTAACGTCTGTTTCCTGGTGATAATATCTTCATTGTAGGGATTGCTACATTAAAGGGATTCTGTCAGCACAAAATTAGTTTTCAGACCAGGTACAGGCGGTCACCAAAAAGTTTAATGCACCTTATCTTCTACCTGTTATCCGTCAAACTCTTCTGTGAGAGCATCTCTGGCTTTTCAGGAACCTAAGGAGTATGGACATCGTTTGACATGTAGGTAAGAAGGTGCTGCCATCTGGTTGGCCACGTCCAGGGTGGTTTGAGCAGTCATTTTTTGCTGATGGACTAACTTTAAAGGAAACCTGTTAGGTCAGGATTCCCTACGTAAAGGTATAGCAGGTTAAGGGTTATAATTAGGATTCAGAGCATGTCTATGGCATAACCAGTACACAGCTTTATAACCACATTGCCCTCTGCTCCTTTGCAGTCATCAGGTGTCCGTCATGGCTTTTCTCCAATCATGTGCACTGTTTGGTTGATTGATATCCTGCCCATCACATTTAGGCTGAGTGAAACGTCAATCAACTGAACATTGGTGGTGATCGGAGAAAAGCCATGACTGCTCAGTGCTGTGCTCCCCCCTGATAACTGGATAGAAGCAAGGTGGGGTGCTGGTGAGTACTAGCTACGACATGGACATCTTCTGAATGTTCATTATAACCCCTAGAATGCTCTACCTTTACTTAAAAAGGGAATCCTGACCTGAGAGGTTACCCTTGATAGATGGATTCACCAAATCAGGACTTTTAGTATTTCAGTTAAGTATCTGCCAGAATGGTCCATTGAGTTTAAGAGCCCCCGTCAAAGATTTTGTTGAGGTGTCCGGCAAAATGAGAGACACCCTGGTGGAGCCTGGTGGACCCCACTTATAGTCAGTAAGGTCTAGGTCTGTCGGGCTCTGTTCCAGTCATCAGGGCAGAGCACAGCACTGAGCACTCATGGCTTTTCTTCCATCATGTCCACTATTCGACTGATTGACATCCCGCTCAGCACATTCATAGCCTGAGCGGAACGTCAGTCAACTGAGCATTGGTCATGATTGGAGAATGAGGTGTCCTACTAAATGGGAGATACCGTGGTATAACCTGATGGACCCCTATATAACTCAGTAAGGTCTAGGTCTGCCGGGCTCTGTTGTTGTCTGTCAAATGACAGATCCTACACACTGTTGGGGTTTCCATTATAAACAGATGATGTAAATGGAACCCTATATTTATGGCTACATTAAAGGCCACCATACACATTAGACTGGCATCAGTTGAACCCGCTGATATCGATGGACTTGACTGACAGTCCCTGCCAACTCTCCCAAGGCAAATAATGTCATTGGAGATAAGGGTGCAGAATGTCCGATTTTGGACTGCCAATCCTTTTTTTGTCAGTGAGATAACCCATGACAGCGGCTCTGTCAAAGAGGACACAGGAATGCTCTAAAGTATGAAGCAGTTGGACCAGATAGTTGAGTGACAGCTATCTAGTACAGAGTTATCCTAATTATTGGTGTCCTCTCGCATCATCAAAAGGCTTATGTTTACCTTCAGAGAAATCTGCGCTGACTAGGATCATATAATCATATGAAAGACCCAAGATTTTGTCCTGTTCCATTCAGAACATGGCTCCTGGTGGAGCACATTACTCTGTGCATTATCCAAACACCCAGGCCACAGAAGGAATGCTCAGAAGATGATTGCAATTCACCATTTTGCTTTCTATTATAGAAAAGTATCAATGACTGGACTAAGAATCCATATTTCATTCTGTCTTGCAGTTTTGGGGTTCTCCTATGGGAACTGCTTACTGGAGAGGTGCCTTATCGGGAAATTGATGCGCTAGCTGTTGCCTATGGAGTGGCAATGAATAAACTGACTCTTCCAATCCCATCAACGTGTCCAGATCCATTTGTTAGGATCTTAGAAGGTAAATTTTCGATGTGTCGCTAGGCTGAGGGGGAAGCTTGTGTACAGTAACTGCAGTAGGTACTAGTGTTAACATTTATAAAAAAAAAAGTTTTTAAATTGGGTGCAGAACCCATTGGTATTAACTAAACTTCCTTTAATGTACTTTCAGCATGCTGGGACCCAGACCCTCACAGTCGCCCTTCGTTTTGCACCATCTTGGAGCAGCTGATCGCCATAGAACAGTCAGCCATGTTCCAGATGCCCCTGGAATCATTCCATTCCTTGCAGGAAGATTGGAGAATAGAGATCCAGCAGATGTTTGACGAGCTCAGGAATAAAGAGAAGGTAAAACGTAGTGTCATGTGTAGGCGAGCCCGTCATATCCATTCCAAAGGCCAACGCCTGAAAATGTGAACCAAGGTTCAGCGGTTTATGGTGCCATCAGTTTCAGTATAAAAGGAAAACCTGAAATGTTCCATGTAAAGTGTAACTAGATGACAATATTCACTTGGACATTGGGCAATCAGTGTCTCCGACAAAAATCAATATGGCGGCGAGGTGTCCTTGGTTGAAAAGGTCTCATGTTCTACTGAAAAATCACATTCTAATGAGCCAAACAAGGAGGAATCTAATCCGATATTTCCGATTTTTAGAGAATTGGGAAACTGATCAGTTGTCTTGGGCAACATCACTTATCAAACCTGACACCACTGGACCTCTGTATGTTAGAAATAGTAAATAGGGCTTGCAATATTTATTACCTATTAAAGAAAGCAGCTTTTTCCTTAATTCGGGAATTGAGTAAAGTGTCAGATTCCTTTTTGGATTTTGGCAGAAGATTGGATGTAAAGTGTTAGGCTTCTTCTAGACACGTTGGTTTTTGCAGTGAACAGATCCACAGCAAATCTGCAAATACTAGGGGTTGATTTTCTTGGCAGGAGGTTTTTTCCCTGCAGATTTGTTACGTTTTCTGCGTGTTTTTACCACGTTTTTGCTGCAGATTTCATTTTGCAGCAGATTTGCAATAGAAACTATAGCAAAAAAAGCAGAAAAGAATTGACACACTCATTGTCACGGGGTCCTTCTCCGGTATCCCACAATCAACAGAGAGAAGATGTGTGAACAGCCCAAGAACCTTTATTGCTTGAAAAACAAAAAAAAATCCATAAAAACAATCCAGCAGTATATTGAATCCAGGTGTCTCTAAGTTCCTTTGTGGAGCTGGTCTCAACTCAGCATCCCACACACAGACTAAATCGTACTCCTGTCCACAGACTCAAATCTAACTCCCTCTCCTCCCCCAACCACCTCCCAATATCCAAAACCAGGTCTATTGACACACTCCAGGGGGAAAGTGCACACATTAGCAGGCAGAGGACTAGAATAACTAAGTAACGACATGTCCACAGTAATTCAATTATCAGACCCTCAGGAGTGTAATGAGTACACAGGAAGTGGGGAAGGGCTGAATACACACTATAGGAATGACACTTGTAAAATGCAGTAAAATATAACTCACCATATCCACCATCACACTCATTTTTTAAAAAAACACTGGAAAACCTGTGGTGTTGCCACTTTCTGCACAGGAATATAACCAAAGTGTGTGGACAGATTTTCCATGAATCACATAGGTTTTCCTGGGAAACATAATCGCAGGAAAGGATTAGCATATACAGTATTTAAATAAAACCAAGGCAAATCCTGACCCCAAATCTGCAGCAAAAGCGCCCTGTGTGAACATAGCTTTAGGCTTTCATAAAGTTTAAGGTCTCAGTTAAAATTAGTGGTATGAGTAAGTTTCCACCCAAAAAGATCTAAATTGTGCACTTTCTACAAAAATACCCATCCATATAGAACAAAAACTGAGCATAGTGTGGACGTAGCTGAGTTTTGACAAAGACACTTTAGAAATACGCTGTTTTTTACGTCTTCATCAGCGATTTTTGTGACGACTTTGCAACTGGCATTTTATTTTTTACCTTTTATGTATTAATAGTGAGTGGTTCCAAGCTGAAGCCACCAGAAGAATACACGTCACTTCTTTTAACCACTTTGTGGCTTTGGAAGCCTGAAGCGATTGAAAAGATGGAACATATATGCAGTCTTTACATCACTATGCACATGTTGGTTACTTTTGGTGTGTCTTCAGCACTTTTTCAGGAGTGTTCAAGGTGGAATCTGCCTGAATAATAATAATAATAATAATAATAATCTTTATATAGCGTCAGCATATTCCGCAGCACTTTACAAATCAGAGATTTATATACAAACAGTCTTAAGAAACAATTGTGGAAAATGCAATAGTTGGGGAAAAAAATGTCAGTCCTGTTCGCAAGAGCTTACAATCTACGATAAGGTGGGGGTGACACAAAGTACAGGGGCTTATTTACAATCATGGTCCAACCATCTTGAGAAAGTGTGGTATAGATAAGAGTGGAGTAAGTGGCCACCAGCCAGTCTGTGTAGAGCTTTTGAGTCTGATGGAGCTTGACAGTTATGTTCAGAGAGGTAGTGGATAACCTATGTCTAAATTACTTCGATTAGGGAGGCCACTCTGAAAAGATGTGTTTTTAGGGAGCGCCTAAAACTATGTAAGTTGTGGGTAGTCCTAATTTCTGGGGGTAGAGCATTCCAGAAGATTGGTGCAGCTTGGGAGAAGTCTTGGAGTCGGAAGTGGGATGTTTGGATTAATGCAGATGTGTAGGGTAATAGACAGACATGAGGGTATAGAGGTAGGGAGGTGCTGCACCATGAAGAGCTTTGTGGGTGAGAACAAGCAATTTGAATTGGATCCTGTAGTGTATATGTCGAGCCCCAGGCCCTGGGGTACTCGGGTATCAGGCTCGGAGGGGTTTTCACGGGGATGTCACGGGTGGCAGCGCCTGAGCCCGTGGCCTGGGTGACACTTCAATAAGGGGTTATGTACAGGGAATAAGAGTTTGTTGTTATGTGACGCCACCTGTAGTACCTGGTGATGGGTCACCAGCGCCGCCACAGTCCTCCGGAGGGCGATGGTATTGTGGCAAGGATGGCAAAGCTCCATACAGGTGGAGCTGGTCCTCCGGGGCAGCGTTCCTATAAGCAAACAGGTTGAATTCTGCAGCAGTACAAAGACATGGAGGCAAAGTCACTCTCCCGGGTACTTTTACTGGAACAGTTCAGGTAAAAAGCACAGTTCACTTTACAACACAGTCTATAAGCATAGGCAGCTGGCCTAGGTAGTGGCAAGTGAACGGGGTGTTTCCACGTGGCTTTGTTAGATGTCCCTCCTTTACTTCTCTTCCAGGTTGGCGTGAAGCCTGGCTGACCTGAAATCTAGCCTGGCCTCCTGTGCTCTCACCTTTGCTGTCGTCGGGTAGCCCTCTAATGGCTTGCCGCTATCTCTCGTCACGCGGTGCCTAGCTCCCTTAATGTTGACTGCGCTGGTGCCCGGGAGACTTGAAGACTCCACGGTAATCCGGATTCTCTGCTGTGCTTGTAGCTCTCCAACAGTCTGCGGGCTCCGGTGCCCAGTAAGCCGTCTGGGAGAACCTAAACTGCTGCTCTCCTGGAAAGCTCTTTTCCTGTCTCTCCCTCAGACGTTCTCTGCCTCTAACTTCCTCCCGCCCTCACACTGCTTGCCCTGCACTCCTCCCACTGGGGCTGGGTCTCCTAGTAAAGGATTTAACCCTGTAGTCCCCTGAGCTAATGGTGTGTGTGGATGCGAGGATTAAGGCACATATTAACCTCCCCATTCACTTACCACAGGGATACCACACATGCTGGTATGGGTGCAGTACCCCTTAGTGGCGCTCCGACCAGTGGGGCGCCACATATAGGCAGCCAGTGCAATGACTGGCACAGAACGGAAGCAGCCGAGTAACGGTTGGCCAGATAGGTGACCCTGGCTGCTGCATTGAAGGATAGACTGGAGAGGGAAAAGGCTAGTGAAGGGGAGGCCAATTAATAGAGAGTTGCAATAACCAAGGCGGGAGTGGATCAGGGCAACTGTGAGGGTTTTAGTTGTTTCCATGGTGAGGAAGGGGCGAATTCTGAAAAACAAAACATTAAGTGCAAATATCTTTAAATGCAGATTTGCTATGGCCATGCAGCGGGTTTCACCGAATGCATTGTAAAGGGTAAAATCAGCATCAAAAATGTATTTCAATTCAAGTTGTAATTTCATGTGGACATTTTCAGCAGCTTGTCGAAGAGATTTGGTAAAATCTATACCCACTTTTCTGGTTTTAAATACGCTGCAGAGTTACTGCCTGTAAAACAAGAAAAAACATATGCAGCATGTTCATCTGAGAACAGTATATTTTCAATTATATTTATTTCTGAGGGCACCTAAATCAACGTTTGGCAGCTAAACATTATGGTTTTGCCAAATTTCTGACATGCACTTACTGCCTGTAATACATTGGGTTCTACATCCAATATGAAGGCTGGTAAGAAAAAGAAAAATAATTGCAAGACAGTGAGAAAATGAAAAGCAAATATCTGCTTAGTTTCCATGGTGAAGGCCATTGTTCTTCTTTTCATAGTTGACATTCATGGCCCTCCAGATGTCAAGGGGCGTGGAGAAAGATTCCTTTAATGTTCAGTTAATGCTTTGTTTCAATGAAAGTTAGATTAGATCCATCCTCAAAAAAGAGTGCAGACATTTCAGCAACTTCGTGATGCTTTTAGATTTGTATAAATTGCTTTTGCCTGCAGAAGAATGATCCTGAATTGTTAGGGTACCGTTATAACACGTTGCCATGTACAAATGGAACAATGTGTCCATGATTTCACTGCAACCAGCAAATTGCCAGTGAAATTGCATGCAATGTTGCGACGTGTAACGGTACCCTTAGAAGTAAATTGAAAAGTTGCAGTAAAAAGACGTTACACCAATGATCAGAGACAATTTCGAAAGACATTGAAAAACAATAACTTGTCATTGATACCCAAAGATCAAAATAAATATTACAGGCAAGACCTTGTGTACATCAGTGCGGAATATTTTCCCCTGAATTGTGCCTTAAAATGTAACCATTTAGGCCCGTTACACACAACGATATCGTGAACGATATCGTTGCAAAGTCACTGGTTTGGTGACGTTGCAGCGATGTCGAAACAACATCGTTGTGTGTGACACGTCTCAACGATCAATGATAGGTCGTTGATCGTAGATTTATGGTCCTCTCCATAAATCTATTGTTGGTTTCCCGCTGGGCACCCGGCATCGGCGCGTGTGACAGCGGGAGACCAATGATGGATGAGCTCCCAGTGCTGCACAGCAAGCACTGGGAGCTGGTAACCATGGTAAACAGCGGGTATCTAGGCAGCGCCTAGTTACCTGATGTATACTCTGGTTACCAGCCTTCTCCTTCAGCGGTGTCCCTAATTACCCCCTGTGTACCTTGGATACCAGCCTGTAAGAGTAGAAGGCTGGTAACCAGGGTATACATCGGGTAACTGGGCGCTGCCTAGATACCCGCTGTTTATCATGGTTACCAGCCTGACTCCGCTTACCGCAGCCTGGTAGCGGAAGCTAGACATCATGGAAAGAATAGTTTATTCTTTTCCACAATGTCGCTTGTCCACTGGTCACTGGTGAGTCTGCCTGTGTGACCGCTCACCAGCAATCAGTTCACGATGTGCAGTTGACGGATCGCTGCCACATCGCAGCGTGTAACGGGGCCTTTTGTCTTCTGCAGCTTGCTTGTATTCTTGTACATTGCAGGCTGCTTAGTCCCTATCAGTAGAAATTTCCATCAGGTGAACTCCCTGACAGTCTGTATCCCCTCCTGATCTATAAAGTTAATTTGGTTGTAAAAATATAAGCTTAAATTTGTTTTCTGGAAAGTAGAGACAAGGGGCACACAGAGCTTAGATTGCACACTGAACAGCACTGTGCAGCCTGCAATGTATGAGAAGACATACAGGCTGCATTAGGCATAAGGCAAACAGTTGAACATTTTTAATTTAATAAAAAAAAAAAAATGTTCTCATAGGAGCCTGTAGAACGTATGGTCAGTTAGGAACAACAAGTATGTTGTAGGGGTCTGACTACATTGGTCACAAACATTGGTCCTGTGCCTCCCATTTAGAGGTGTCTATGGTAGATACGGAAATTGCTGAGTTTCCTTATTTCTTATAGTGAACGTTTGTGACTGTTCCTCATTTCAGAAAGAGAACACAGTATACCGAGTACTGTGTCTCGTGGCATCGTGGCCAATTGCATAGCAGGTTGATCACCTCTGCTGTATATATTAATGATACCTGAAGTGCAGATCCTAAAAGATATGGTTCATGAATGTATATATACAGCTTGAAGTTCAGCAAAATTCACATTTATGAAGCTGTTCTGCAATACCTGACATAACCTTTTGGCAGGTATGGCATCTGACCACTGCAAGATGATATTATAAATGTAGATGGTGTTCTTGATAGTCAAGTAAGAAATATAATAATGAGGCAAATGTGCTCCCGTCTTAGGAACTGCGCAGTCGGGAGGAGGAGCTGGTGCGTGCGGCCGAGGAGCAGAGGAATCTGGAAGAGATGCTCCGGAGAAGAGAACAAGAACTGGCAGAGCGGGAGTTTGACATTGTAGAGCGAGAGCTGAACATTATAATGTATCAGATGTATCAGGAGAAGCCCAAAGTGAAGAAGCGGAAGGGGAACTTCAAGAAAAGCCGTCTGAAGCACAAGGATGGAAATCGCATCAGCTTACCCTCAGGTAGGGGAAATTATGGTTTGACAACAGAATTTAATCCAGGTTTACAAGATTCTAAAAAAATGCTTTAACACTCGTCACCCACATCATCCTTTTCATTGTACCTGCCCACAAAAACATCATCCTGTATAGTCCACTTTTCCACAGCCACATTATCCTGTACACTCCACCTGTCCACAGCCATATTGTCTTGTGCACTCCACCTATCCACAGTCTCATCATCCTGTGCACTCCACCTGTCCACAGTCTCATCATCCTGTGCACTCTACCTGCCCACAGCCACATCATCCTGTGCACTTCACCTGTCCACAGCCTCATCATCCTGTGCACTCCACCTGCCCACAGCCCATCATCCTGTGCACTCCACCTGTCCACAGCCTCATCATCCTGTGCACTCCCCCTGTCCACAGCCACATCATCCTGTGCACTCCACCTGTCCACAGCCATATTGTCTTGTGCACTCCACCTGTCCACAGCCACATCATCCTGTGCACTCCACCTGTCCACAGCCTCATCATCCTGTGCACTCCTCCTGTCCACAGCCACATCATCCTGTGCACTCCATCTGCCCACAGCCACATCATCCTGTGCACTCCACCTGTCCACAGCCACATCATCCTGTGCACTCCACCAGTCCACAGCCACATTATCCTGTACACTCCACCTGTCCACAGCCATATTGTCTTGTGCACTCCACCTATCCACAGTCTCATCATCCTGTGCACTCCACCTATCCACAGTCTCATCATCCTGTGCACTCCACCTATCCACAGTCTCATCATCCTGTGCACTCCACCTATCCACAGTCTCATCATCCTGTGCTCTCTACCTGCCCACAGCCACATCATCCTGTGCACTTCACCTGTCCACAGCCACATCATCCTGTGCACTCCACCTGTCCACAGCCTCATCATCCTGTGCACTCCACCTGTCCACAGCCACATCATCCTGTGCACTCCACCTGTCCACAGCCCCATCATCCTGTGCACTCCACCTGTCCACAGCCACATCATCCTGTGCACTCCACCTGTCCACAGCCACATTATCCTGTGCACTCAACCTTCCCACAGCCTCATCATCCTGTGCACTCCACCTGTCCACAGCCACATCATCCTGTGCACTCTACCTGCCCACAGCCACATCATCCTGTGCACTTCACCTGTCCACAGCCTCATCATCCTGTGCACTCCACCTGTCCACAGCCACGTCATCCTGTGCACTCCACCTGCCCACAGCCACATCATCCTGTGCACTCCACCTGTCCACAGCCACATCATCCTGTGCACTCCACCTGTCCACAGCCACATCATCCTGTGCACTCCACCTGTCCACAGCCACATCATCCTGTGCACTCCACCTCTCCACAGCCACATCATCCTGTGCACTCCACCTGTCTACAGCCACATCATCCTGTGCACTCCACCTGTCCACAGCCACATCATCCTGTGCACTCCACCTGTCCACAGCCACATCATCCTGTGCACTCCACCTGCCCACAGCCTCATCATCCTGTGCACTCACCTGTCCACAGCCACATCATCCTGTGCACTCCACCTGTCCACAACCACATCATCCTGTGCACTCCACCTGTCCACAGCCACATCATCCTGTGCACTCCACCTGTCCACAGCCACATCATCCTGTGCACTCCACCTGTCCACAGCCACATCATCCTGTGCACTCCACCTGTCCACAGCCACATCATCCTGTGCACTCCACCTGTCCACAGCCTCATCATCCTGTGCACTCCACCTGTCCACAGCCACATCATCCTGTGCACTCCACCTGTCCACAGCCACATCATCCTGTGCACTCCACCTGTCCACAGCCACATCATCCTGTGCACTCCACCTGTCCACAGTCTCATCATCCTGTGCACTCCACCTGTCCACAGCCACATCATCCTGTGCACTCCACCTGTCCACAGCCACATCATCCTGTGCACTCCACCTGTCCACAGCCTCATCATCCTGTGCACTCCACCTGTCCACAGCCACATCATCCTGTGCACTCCACCTGTCCACAGCCACATCATCCTGTGCACTCCACCTGTCCACAGCCTCATCATCCTGTGCACTCCACCTGTCCACAGCCACATCATCCTGTGCACTCCACCTGCCCACAGCCACATCATCCTGTGCACTCCACCTGTCCACAGCCACATCATCCTGTGCACTCCACTTGTCCACAGCCACATCATCCTGTGCGCTCCACCTGTCCACAGCCACATCATCCTGTGCACTCCACCTGTCCACAGCCATATCATCCTATGCGCTCCACCTGTCCACAGCCATATCATCCTGTGCACTCCACCTGCTCACAGCCACATCATCCTGTGCACTCACCTGTCCACAGCCACATCATCCTGTGCACTCCACTTGTCCACAGCCACATCATCCTGTGCGCTCCACCTGTCCACAGCCACATCATCCTGTGCACTCCACCTGTCCACAGCCATATCATCCTATGCACTCAACCTGTCCACAGCCACATCATCCTGTGCACTCCACCTGTCCACAGCCACATCATCCTGTGCACTCCACCTTCCCACAGCCTCATCATCCTGTGCACTCCATCCTTTTATACCAACATTATTGTGGACACAGCCACTTTACACTCTCAAATTATTTCATGCACAGAAAAGCAAAGCAAAGATTCCTGCAGATAATGTTGAATTACTTTGGACTGAACAGGTTTTGAACACAAGATCACAGTACAAGCTTCACCAACTCTAGACAAGTGTAAAGGTCAAGGGTCAAGCAGTTACAGTCCTCCTGGAAGCCCGTTGATCATCCCAGGCTGCGCGCCTTTCGTTGTAAGTCTACACAGTGCATGAGTTTTACCAAGGTTTATTCTGAGATTGAATGTTCATTTTTGGAAAAATGTCCTAATAAAATTGAATTCTCTCAGTGACCCCCGTAGATGTCAGCAAAACCTGGGGACGAAGCTCGGTGCTGAAGAAGGAAGAGGTGGCTGCAACAAAGAAGAAGGGGAGGACATGGGGTCCAAGCTCCACCCAACCAAAAGAAAGAGTCGGAGGAGAAGAGAGGTGACTGGCACATTACAGATGTGGAATAATGTATGGGATAATGTATCTCTAGGGGCCTGATTCTATCGCATCGGGCCATTCTAGAACGTGTGCAATTATATTTTAGACCAACTACTAATCACAGCGCCTGTGCTGTGGCCAGTGTCCCAGATGACCCGTGGGCCCCCATCAAAGATGCCATATAGGTCTCGCTGTTTTCTTTGACTGATCAACCAAACTTATGTTCTTCTTCACATTCCAGTTTAACTGTAATTTACACAATTTCCTATAGGTGGTGCTTTTTTTGGGACTAGACTGGATAGGGCTTTTATATATTAGATAGGAATATTCAGAGTCACTAGAAAGGAGGTTAATGGCCATAAAAGCACAAGGTTGCAATCTCAGTTTATTTATACTGGTCATACTTAAACTAAGCCATTAAAGTATAATATAAAGTAAGTTATTACTTATGACTTTGCTTACTCTCCGCCATTGAAACAGCATCACCCTTTGGGAAAAAAAAATCTGCAGGATCTGAGTCAATGATTTGATAGTGGCTTACAATGTGTGAGATCTCTCTAGGGCCTGTGGTGCTCTGCACGGCTTCTCCTACCTGATATATATTTATAAAGTTTATGGCCACTAGGGGGAGCTCTCTGCGCTCACATTTTCACAGCTCATACTGGTATTTAGTTTGCTATTCGCTGTGCAGTGAGCTCCACCTAGTGGTAGCTGCATGCAGCCAGCATTTTATAACTATGGTATATATGTTATATATAATATATTTATTATTTTATATTGAATTTTTTTATATTTTATATAATTCTCGAATTAAGACTGTGTAAAAGTCATCAATAAAAAAAAAAATGGATGCATTTCTTTGGAGCTCTGACTTAGGTTTTGATATGGGGCCACTATGATATCTATACATTTCTTTATTTAAAATAACTAAAATTATTGCTATGATGGCAGGAAAATATTAGTTCTACTGTAGCATCAAATTGTGCCATGAGTTTTAGAAAGAAATTACAAATATTGTATTGCATTCATTAAGCGAAGATTTGTTTCTCTCGGGCCTTCTTGAGATTATAATGACATTTCGGATGTGACTACGCGAAGGAGCGATGATAGATATAGAATTCATTAGTATAGATTAAGCCATTACCAGCTATTCATTATGTAATCAGCATAGTCCACTAATATAGTCTGCCGGCGGGTGATAAATGACCTCTGGTATGTAGGGAGAAGTTGTATTAGCAATGATAATACTATGTTTTCCAATGGCCATACAGGACCAAAGAAATTAGTTTGAAGGGGTTGTCCACTTTTGGGGTCATTTTTTTTTAAACGCATGTAAGGCTATACATAATTTTTGCAATTGGGTTTAATTCACAATTTGCACCGTTTACTTTCTTCAGCCTCTATGTTTCATTGTCTACTGCTGGCTGCAGAAACAGTTAAAGGGGAACTCCAGTGAGAGAAAACTTTTTAGTACAGTCCCTGCCCTCCTGCATGATGAAGCAGAGCCGTACACTGCAGTTCTAGGATCTATAGATCTCTTATAAATTGATAAAATCATACCTGCTCCTCTACTCTGACCTCCCCCCTCATGGGACCCAAAATCTTCAGCCTGGCAGCTTCATGTAAGAGCAAAAAGCAGGAGGTGGATACTGGGAGCTGCAGGATCATCCAACATTCCAGGCAGGAGTGATGATTATGATGATCCATTGAAAGTTGGAGAGATAGGAAGATCCCATATTCCCATGGGGGAGGGGAGACAATTCAGAGTTGAATCGATCAATGTAATGACTTGCCTCTGCTCCTAGCCTCACAATAACAATACACATTATGCATCATCATACAGCAGAGAATCACAGCATGTATTTGTATCTGCTTGGTGACATGATTCCTATTTCAAGCCTGCACCCTCGTCACATAGAATGGTATATCAGGGACAGAATTGTATATGTGAGCATGGGGCCAGCGTCCATGCCCCTCCGTATACAGAAATGTGAGTGGGCTGGAATGTAGGCTGATCCTGCAGCTCACTGCATCCACGCCCCCAATATCTCCTCTTCTCACCAGCAGCATGAAAGTGACATGCTTAAGATTCTCAGTCCCATGAGGTGGAGTCAGAGCTGAGGAGCAGGTATGATTTTATTGATTTATAAGCGATCTATAGATCCTAGAACTGCTGTGTACAGCTCTGCTTCATCATGTAGGAGGGAAGGGACTGTACTAAAAAGTTTTCTCTCTTAAAAGGAGTTCCCCTTTAACTGAATATCTATCAGTGAGCTTATTTAGACTAAATAATGTGAGAGCTTGTAACTCTTTTATCCGTGTTTTTCTGAGCTCTTCTCAGGGGATTTAGGACCTGAGACCACATCATCAATGCTGAATATGCAGAGAAACAAAAACCTGCGAAAGCCAAATGGTGCAATATATGTAATGAAACCAATTCGCAAAAATCAGTTTTAGCCACAAATACATGCATTTAAGTAAAGAAAATATATATACCGGTATATAAGTTATATATTATCACCAAAGGCGGACCACACTTTTAATAAATGGGTTTCCCAGTGCTCAGTAATTTTGGGAATTCTCTTTTAAATGTCACACTATTATAAGGCCAGGTCTGGTGGGTTAAGATGGAGGAAAGTGTGAACACGCCACACGCTTGACCTCATCTTTACCCGCCTTTGCTCCCTCTCTAACCTCACAACCTCGGTACTCACACTGTCCGACCACCATCTCTTGACCTTCTCCGCCCTCTCCTCCCCTGCCACACTACCCCCTCTCCGCAAACTTGATCACCCTCGCCGAAACCTAAAAGATCTTGATCTTCCTTTATTCTCTGAATCACTCCTCCCTCTCACCGACCTACCCTGCGCTGACGACATTGACATTGCCACCACCCTATACAACACCACCATAATGAACGCTCTCGACCTAGCCGCCCCCCTCACTCTCCATGCTCCACGCATTAACAGGCAACCCTGGCACACCACCCTCACTAAAAACCTGAGACGGGCGTCCAGAGTCGCCGAGAGGAGATGGAAAAAGTCTCACACCCCCGAGCACTTTGCTCTGTTCAAGCAATCCATCACTGACTTCAAGACGGCACTCGCTACCGCCAAGCAAGTGTTCTTCTCATCCCTTATAACCTCTCTGTCCCGCAACCCCAAACAGCTCTTCAAAACTTTCAACTCCTTACTTCGCCCACCTGCTCCTCCCCCTTCTCCCCTCATCTCTGCTGAAGACTTTGCGACCTTCTTCAAGGAGAAGATCGACAAGATCAGAAGCAGCTTCGGTCCACTATCCCCACAACTCCCCTTCCCACCTACACTGCCCTCCTCCTCCATCAGCCACTTCCCCCCCATAACTGAAGACCAACTCTCCTCCCTCCTGTCAAAATCACACCTCACCACCAGCGCCCACGACCCGCTCCCATCCCACATCATTCCCAACCACACCTCCATTTTCATCCCAGCCCTCACCCACCTCTTTAACCTTTCACTTAGCACTGGTACCTTCCCCTCGGCCTTCAAACACGCCCTAATCACGCCCATCCTAAAAAAAACCCTCACTTGACCCTACCTCTGTCTCTAACTATCGCCCCATATCTCTTCTCCCATTCGCCTCTAAGCTACTTGAACAACACGTCCACTCCGAACTGTCCTCTCACCTCTCCTCGTGCTCCCACTTCGACCGCCTACAGTCCGGCTTCCGACCCCTCCATTCCACCGAAACAGCCCTGACCAAAGTCACCAACGACCTACTGACCGCCAAGAACAAACACCACTACTCCATCCTGCTACTCCTTGACCTGTCTGCCGCTTTCGACACGGTTGACCACTCCCTTCTTCTCCGGATCCTGGAATCCCTTGGCATCACCCACCTTGCCCTCTCCTGGATCTCCTCATACCTAGCGGACCGGACCTTCAGCGTCTCCCACTCCCACACCTCCTCCTCACCCTACCCCCTTTCTGTCGGAGTCCCCCAAGGTTCGGTCCTGGGACCCCTACTTTTCTCCATTTACACTCTCGGCCTAGGGCAACTCATCGAGTCCCATGGCCTCCAGTACCACCTCTACGCCGACGACACCCAAATCTACCTGTCCGGCCCTGACATCACCTCCCTGCTCTCCAAAATCCCTCAATGCCTTTCCGCCATCTCATCCTTCTTCTCTGCCCGCTTCCTTAAACTCAACATGGACAAAACTGAATTCATAGTCTTCCCCCCAAGAAATTCCACCCCACCTCCCAACCTATCCATCTGCATCAACGACTGCGCCCTCTCCCCAGTCCCCCAAGCCAAGTGCCTCGGGGTAATCCTCGACTCCTCCCTATCCTTCAAACCCCACATCGAGGCCCTCACCACATCCCTCCGGCTCCAGCTCAAGAACATCTCACGGATCCGCTCCTTCCTCACCCACGACACCGCTAAAACACTCATCCATGCTCTTATCATCTCCCGCCTTGACTACTGCAACCTCCTTCTCAATGGCCTCCCGGCTAACTCCCTCACACCTCTCCAGTCTATCCTCAACTCCGCTGCCCGACTCATCTATATGTCCTCCCGCTACTCCCCTGTCTCCCCCCTCTGCCAAGCCCTTCACTGGCTCCCCGTCTCCAAGAGATCCCAATTCAAAACACTAACCATGACGTACAAAGCCATACACAACCTGGCCCCACCATACATCTCCGACCTGGTCTCCCGATACCTACCCTCACGCAACCTCCGCTCCTCCCAAGAACTCCTCCTCTGCTCTCCCCTCATCACCTCTTCACACAACCGAGTTCAGGACTTCTCCCGGGCATCTGCCTTACTCTGGAACTCCCTACCCGAACACGTCAGACACTCTCCTACCCTGAGTAACTTCAAGTGTCACCTGAAGACTCACCTGTTCCGTCAAGCCTACAACCTGCCATGAGATCCAGGCGAACGCCCCATACCTGACATTCCCCCATCCTACTGTATCCTAACCCACCCCTCATAGACTGTGAGCCCTCGTGGACAGGGTCCCTGCCCCTCCTGTACCTGTACGTCCTGATCGCCTAGATTTAGTGTACTTGTTCTTGTCTCCCTCATCCAAAGCGCCATGGAACCCAATGGCGCTATATAAATAAATAATAATAATAATAATAATAATAACCTGAGAGCATCAGGCTCAGTAGGAAACTTAGAATAGTGAGAAGCTGCAAGTGACATGAGAAAAGCAGACAGTACAAGATCAGGAATCTGGGGGTAAAGACACTCGCACTTTCATTTTGTTGTATATTTTGTTAATAAAAGAGTACCGTAGTTTAAATATTGTTTTTATTTTGCAAACATATTTAACAATTATTGCAGCAGAAATCAGTGCAAGGAACACCGACAAGATTATGGGATGAAGATGTGAGATAATGACGTGTAAAAATAGAAGAAATCAGCGTATTCTCAGCACTGTAACTGCTTATTAAGAGCCACAGAAATGTCACTTTCCTAGCACTCATTCAGCTCAATGTATAAAGAAATGATATATTCTGTCTGTCCCTCCACAGGCTGAAGGCACTTGGAGAAGGCAGCAAACAGTGGTCCAACAGCGCCCCCAACCTGGGCAAGTCGCCCAAGCACACAACTATCAGTGTTGGCTTTGCCAGCCTGACCGAAATGGGTAAGATTTGGATTTACTTGATATCTATCTACTATCTATCTATCTATCTATCTATCTATCTATCTATCTATCTATCTATCTATCTATCTATCATCTGTCTGTCTGTCTCTTTATCTAAGATATTAAAAAAATGGACGGCAACACACCATCATAAGGAAAAATTAGTGGATAGCCGAAACATAGCTGTTCTGGGGGAATAAATAAGTCCACAATGGTTCCTTATGAAGGTGTGCTGCCATTCATTTTTTATACAAACATGATAATGCCAGCACTGCCAGAAGCCAACTTGCAATAACATTTTTCAATTCCAACCTGTATAATGTAATAAATTGAGACATTTAGCAAAAGATTACTAAATCTTTTGAGCCACCCTGCCTACGTCAAGGCATATCTTTTTTTATATCTTAAACATTTGGACCTATGGATTTATGGTAGGAGGACTCTGCACCCACTAGTTTTGCTTCTGTGCTGTTCATTTTTTTAAATTCTTTCTCTTTATCTATGTCTTTAGGCCCAGTTACACACCGATAGTTGTGCAGATATTGTTCACATCTCTGGTTGCAGTGAAATCATGGACACATTGTTACATTTGTACACAGCCACAAAATGTAACAATGTGTCCATGATTTCACTGCAACCAGAGATCTGCGAACAATCTCTGCACAACTATCTGTGTGTAACTGGGCCTTTAGGCCCATGTGGCAACGTTTAAATTTATTGTGTGAACATTTCTCAAGCTTGAGAAAGGTTCACACTATGAACCAAAACGTTGCCACGTGGTCCTAAGGCTGGCTTCACACCACGGTTTAATCTGATCCGGGGCTGTCAGGGATGAACCTGACAGCCCTGGACCAGATCAGCACACAGAACCAAAGGGCAAATATGCCCTCCGGTCCAGTGTGCAGCCGGATCCCTCTAATTGCAACCACAGCTGCTGATTTTTTAAGATCCTGAAATTACAGCAGCGTGCAGCCGCAGGTGTCCGGTTCCAGGATCATCCTGGACCGGGGCAATCCGGCCCTATAGGCTCCCATGTTAGGGAGTGCTGGATTGCCCTGGATCCGGGAGAATCCGGGAGAAGCCAATAGCTGCCATCCGGCTCCATCCGGCCCCATAGCATACTATGGGGCCAAAATCTGATCCGGGGCTGTTAGGTTCACCCCGGACAGCCCCGGATCGGATTTAACTGTGATGTAAGCCAGCCTTAGTCCTATCATTTGCACTATTGATGGAATGCTGATTCCATTTTATGTTCTATCTGTCTATCTTTTAGTGATGAGCGAGCACTAAAATGCTCGATTGCTCATTACTCTAATTGGGCAGGTCGGACAGTCTGAAGGGGTAGATGCGAGTAATGAGTATAATGGAAGTCAATTAGTGAAGGACAGTCCAGCTCTCCGCCTACATACAGCCAGCCAAATACAGAGCAATTCTGGGAGACGGGTGGTCTGTTTTTTTTAAATTTTTTTTTTTATTACAAATATCTGGACAAATTGATTTTACCCCCAGCTCTCGCTGCGGTGCCGGCTCTTTGTGTCCGATCACTTACAAATTACACATCTGAGCACCCGCGATACTTGGCCGAGTACTGAGTGTACCCGAGCACCCCAATGCTAGATCAAGTATCGAGCAGTGGCGAGCACACTCATTCATCATATCCATCCATCCATCCTTGTGATGACACTTATGTAAATAGTGAGCAATTGTAACACAAACTATCCTAGAAAGGTGTCTTACTTTTTACATGTATGGCCAGTCCGTCTATCCCATCTATGGGGAGGATGTGGCTCCCATGATTCTTCATTCTGTGTGACTGGAGAATGGCTGCCCGTTCACTATAAAGAATCATCTTACAGCATTACCTGAATATTTTTCTCTCATTGCAGAGGAGTATGCGGATAATGAAGGCTCCGTTCCCCAGTCCCCGTATTCCACACAGTCCTACCTCACATTACCCCTCCAGACTGATGCCCGGAGCAATACCGAGGACTCCAGTCTATCTGCAACATCTTCATCAGACAGTCCCAAGAGAACCCCACAGTCCCGCAAGAAAACTGAACTAATGCTGCTAGGCTGTGCGTCCCTCTTAGCGGCGGTGGCATTAGGTACTGACCTTAGTGACTTGGTGCCCCAGGAGGAAAAGAGAAAGGGAATCTTTCAGTGGGCAGCAAGGGGGCAGAGACGTAATGCCAATTCACCCAGCCGCTCTCTTTCTAAGGAGGATCCGGTCATTCCAACCAGTTCGGTCACCCTCATCTCTTTGTCTTCCATCTCAGACTGTAACTCCACCAGGTCCCTTATCTGTTCAGACAGTGACGAGGCTGTTTTAGCCAATGATAACGTACCCTGTGGGCAACAGAGTGGCGAGGAGACCAGTAAGGAGCCGAGTGATGGGCGAAACCCACTTGTGGACTATAAAGTGGAAAGCTTCAAGCGGGACCCCCGGCAATCACTGACCCCTACACACGTCACAGCCACCAGACCTAACCCCTCCGCAACAAGGGGCCACAGAGAGAACCCCATCTGATGGGGCCATACGTCAGGTCATACAAGGTCACCGGCGCTCACCGTCAGATGGCAGCACTCCACCTCAGCCGTGTGACACAGGTCAGTATTGTCTCTTTATTGGCGCTCACTCCACATTACTAAATGAGGAAAGCGGAAAAGCAACCAAGGACTACCAGTCATTTATTCTGTGAGAGATAGGTATAAGAATCATGAAGCTTCATTACAAGGATGGTATACGGATATGGCATGAACCTGCAGGGAGTGCAGGTCAGCTTTATGGTACACTCCCCCATGTCCATGTCTGCTGCTATAAACATGAAAGGCATACAACACTTAAAGGGGTTATTGCCATCTTCATAGATTGATGTTATTGGATAGTGCTGAAAAACAAGTACTTTTGCAGTTTACTGCTTATTATAATTCTCAGCTAATCTTGATAATAGCATTTTTTTCTGTTTACAACTTGTTGCCTTGGAGACCGACCATTACTACTGTCTAGTTTGTAAGCACTGCACTGAAGGAAGCCTGGATTAGAAGGCAACAGTGCTTACAAGCTCAGTAGAATAGAGCTTGTAAACACTGCGCATGTTCTGTTGTATAGCAGCGGTGGTCGGTCTCCAAGGCAACAAGCTGTAAACAAAAGAGAAATATTATCTCAAATTCTAATTAGCAGTAAATTGCAAAATTGCTCGAATTTACAAGCACTATCCGATTAAACCAATTTGTGAAGATGAGAATAACGCTTTAAACGGACTTCATATAGCTATTTGCCAAACTGCTATTTTCCTGACCTCTCCATGCACATACACACTCCTAGGTACGACCAAGCATGTGTTTTTACTGTAGAACAGGGAAAAATCTGCTGCCAGACCTTTATGGAAGCTGCTTGTTGCCTCTGAAAACATAAATGTTAGAATTCAACATGGCTAACTCTTCCTTCTTCTGACATCATCTGGACAGAGTCGGGAGGCCACCACACACAAAATGTCAGGTTCAGATGGGGGCGTATTTTATGGTCCGTGTATAGTCTGCGATGATTCTGTCTAGATCTTATAACATCCAAGGCATAAGTGAAGTTTTACATTCAGTTTAGGAGACCCACGGTCAGTACAGTATTGGTAGACTTCTGTATGGGAAATCCTATGCATCCACATGTTGGTAGTTCTGCAGAACTAGCGCTGGATGGAAGGTGGTGGTCACAGCTTTTCCAGGGATAGTAATGTCCTGACTATTGCTGAATCTCTTGTATTTGCTGGTTCTGGGGTCCCACTTTACGCATAGTGAGCTTTTTCCCTATTTAGTCCGCACTGCAGGTCAGTATAAAGGTTGTATGTATTATGCTCCACTGTGTGTAGGAGAATGGGAAATGATGCAGACGTAATTTTTCTGTTTTTGGATGATTCTTGTTCACTGTGGTCTGGCAGGGAAATAAGACTCCTCCAGAATGCCCTTTATAATCATCCACAGCATCAACATTGCCAAAGTGTGTCAGCTGTATGCAGCTACGTAGCACACCAGGATAGTGAAATATTCGCTGTCCAGGATATCCGGGAGCGTTCCTCTCTAGCCTTGTTGGGATTCTGCATTCAGAAACCTACTATGTAAAAATGGTGCAAATCGATTCACAGGACCAGAAGGAAACCCTGTGAATTCCGGTATCACCTGCTCCTCTTTTGATTAGCCACATTGATCAAATGTCATCATCAGTTGTGCCAGGTCAGCTAATCACAAGAAGTGCCGTTGATGCTGGCAGGTAGGAGGCGGTTCATAGAACTCCAGTCTAGATGGACCAGTTCCAACAAATTGATTTGCACCCCTAAAATATAAATTTGCAATTTGGTGCCCACTTACCTGGTTCCCCATATATATACCGTAATTAACCGACTATATATGACTAGTGAGAATTCTTCAGCTAATATTTACCATTTCAATGTGCCCAAACATTATCCCAGGGATGTAACTTTCGGGGGGCAACTGGGGCTTGTGCTCCTGGTATTGAATACCTAGAGGGGAGTCAACAAGCCACTTAGCATTAACCAAGGTGATCACAGATCAGAGAATGTCGGAGACCGCTGACACTACTGATCTCCAGGCTGTCGGCCAATCAATGCTTTGGCTGTTTGATCAGATGGCAGCCATCTCAGCCAACACTCCCAATACACGGGGGTGCTCCTGTGTTCCCTAGGAGAAAGCCGCCAACTGAAATGTCGGTGGGTGGCTTATTTCCGAAAGAACAATACAATCGACATTCTGAAATCAGATATGCCTAATTGACATCTTCGCTGACCATCAGCTGGCCGGTGCCTCCATATACATAAACCTTTGGCCAAATCTGTCGATATTGGTGGGTTGAGTTGACAGACTAATATGTATGGGAGTATTCAGAACTCACAAATGGGGTCTCTTTGCAGAGTATGATAATAATCTATTTTATTCCTACAGGTTCCAAAGAGCACACTCCTTTTCCTCGCCTTCCAGACCCCCACTTTGTGTTCCCCCCTCCAGCAAGACGTAAACCCTACGACAAAGATTTATCAGTAGAAAGACCCACCACGTTAGAATTTGCCCCTCGGCCTCGACCCTCTTCTGGCCGACCCCGATTGGACCCTTGGAAATTTGTGACCATTTCTCGGACTCACAGTTCGTCCCCATCTGGCAGCGGAGGGGATGGCAGCTCCAGCGGGTCAACAGACGGCATCCAGGTTGGGGGAGCTGAGGAGACCCTGCTGGACATGGAGGTGGAAGGACAGAGACTGGACAACACTGTCCCTCTGTGTGGGGGAGGGGTGCGAGCACAGACTGACCCTTATTATAATATGGGAGCTGACGTGTCTTAACGTACGTGGCTATCGGCACCAAGTATTATTCTGCTGCTGCCTCCTGCAGGAAATAAGCGGCTCTTTTGAATGTATTTCGTGGTTGTAACTCAACGGGTATGAAGAAAATCAATTAAGGGGTCCTCTCATCCCCCAACTATATTTATATAGAGCAAGGTGAAACAGAGCAAGCAAGGTCCAGTGTATGAATCCTCTGCTGAAGCCTTGGGTGCCTAATAACCTGAAAAAAATCCCCCAAATGTAATGAGATCAGTCCTTCTATAATTCGGGATTGGATTATTTTATTGATTTCTGTGAAAATGACCAAGCCTTCGCTTAACTTACCCGTGTTTACAAGTATCTTTACCGCCGAGCCCAGTCTTGGAGCATCAAAGACCTTGCTGAAGTTTCGGGAATCACTGGTTTAGTTCCATTGTAGCATGGCATTAGTCGGGATGTAGTGACTTCCGCACCTAAAGGTGCAAAACGTTCCCTTGACTTTCTCCATCCGTTGTCGTCTTAATGGTGACTGAAGTATTAATAAAGAATTTTACCAATCTGACCAGCAGCAAGTTTTTTGCCACATAGATTACTTACTGATATTTGGATATGATTATTACAAAGCCTACAACTGGGTTAAATGGTCAACAAACTCATATAAATCAAGAGTAGAAGCAAGAGTGAGAAGCTTTACTAAATATTTGATTAGAGTTATTAGTTTGTGTCTCCACTTATGAGCCTTCTCCCTTAGAGAAAGAGTCTGTAAAAGGGAATACTGCAAGGTCATATACTTAAGCCTGGCTTCACACCACGATTTTTTGGATCCTGTGTGAACCGTACAGCCCCGGATCCGATTTTGGCCCTATTGTACCCCTATGGGGTCGGATGGCAGCTCTTTGCCATCCGGTTTGGTGTCTGTCCGGCTGGATTCAGTATCCAGATAAGGGTGAAAAGAGCTGGGATGGGATGCCGCTCCCATCCCAGCTCTTTTCACCCTTATCTGGATTCTACATTGTTCAGCTGGGAGCCTGCAGCGACCTCCTGTGTGCTTTTATTGTAGTTGTGACACTCACAACTACATCAGGTGAGTTTAACCATTTGGGGTCTGAGGGACCTGTATAATAGAGGTACTACTCTATGTGCGCTTCCTTTCTCTTTTAATTTATATGTCTGGATTCAGTGGATTTCGCTTTTTGCCCCGGACACAAAATCTGAGCTTGCAGCATTTTTTGTGTCCGGGGCAAAAATCGATCAAAACCGGATCTTACCAGATCCGGCGCGATCCAGCGCCCCATAACATGGGATTTTATGGGCGCCGGATTACCCCGGATCCGTCAAAAAATCGGACTGGTTACCGCCAGGTGCTGAACGAGCGGAGGGTTTGAAATACAAGCCGTGCTCGTTCAGCGCCTGGACAGCTCAGCTAAAAGAGCCGCCGGCTGAAATTTCAGCACGTGGAGAGCCCCACTGCTGAAATTTCAGCACTTGGACAGTGGCAGCCACGTGCAGGGGGGATTCCGGCAGAAAGCAGGATCGGGGGGCATATTTGCCCTCCTGTTCTGTTTTGTCCGGGGCTGTCAGGTTCTGTCCGGGTGCTTCCTGCAAAACACCAGACAGCCTAAGAATAACACAACTCCTGGATATTAGAAGTCTAAAAAGAAGCACTTATTCTGAAACATCACTCGAAATTACAAGTTAGGTTAAATTCACATGTCCAGTAATCATCTGTTGGATCCAGCACAATCCATTGAGCAAACACAACTGATTAGTTGTGTAATAATAATTTTAAAATAATTGATTTCTGCAGGATCCGTTTTTTTTTAAATTTTAACATTGGAGACTATGAAGAACGGATCCGTTATCTGATCGCTATTTATCTTCCATTTGAAACTGATCCAGTAAGAAAAAAAAAACCAGATCCTTTACAGATGGAAGGAAAATGGAGGCTAAATAGCAATCAGTTACAGGATCCGTTCACTGGTAGAAGCAACATGGCGATAGCAAAGAAAAAAGAGTTATGGCTTTCAGAATAAGGGGAAAAAAATGAAAGCACTAAAAATCAAATGACCAGGTCCTGTAAGGGATAAGGAAAAACTCTCTGATCATTTTACAACAACAAATACAAGACAATATAAAGATGGCACTAACCCCATTACTACTCAGCATGCCACCGCCATTAGCGCCACTGGAAAAGTCAGGGTACAGTGACAGAAAATGGTGCTTCAATGAATGCGCCATTTTCTGGATCAGCTGTGGGCTGCAATTCACAGCAGGAGGTTGGGCCATCCCGCGCTGAGGATTCCAGCCCCCAACTGCCTATTTGTACCTGACTTAAAACCAAAAATACGGCAAAGCCCCACATCATTTTTTGTTTTAATTATTTCATGAAATTCATGAAATGATTAATAAAAGGGCTTCCCTATATTTTTAGTTTCCAGCCAGGTAAAAATAGGCAGTTGGGGGTAGAGGGCAGCCCGCAGCTGCCTGCTGTACCTGGCTGGCATACAAAATACAGTGAAGTCCCACGTTGTTGTTTTTTCACTATTTCAAGGAATAATGTTTATAAAAAAAAAGAGCTCGTGTCGCGGTTTTGGTGCTTCTTTGGCCAGGAGATGCAGATGAACACAGTGCATGCAGTTTTTTGCCAAAATTGCACCAAACAAGCATTAAATCCATGGCAAAAACCTCTCGGGTTTGGTGCTTTTTTTTGACCAGGAGATGCATATGGACATAATGCATGCAGTTTTAGGCAAAAATTGCACCAAAAAAGCATGAAATCCATGGCAAAAATAGTTTTTTTGAGCTTTTTTGGGCCAGGAGAAGCATATAAACAAAATGCCTGTATTTTTAAGCCACAATTGCACCAAAAAGCATGAAATCTGCAGCAAATACGTCATGGTTTTGGTTCTTTTTTTGGTCAGGAGATGCATGCAATACATGCAGCTTTAGGCCAAAATTGAACCAAAAAAGCATGAAATCCACAGCAAATTATTATAATTATTCTTTGAAAAAAAAAAAAACTAGGTAGCTGGGGGCTGGAATCCTCAAGGCAGGGTGGTCAAAGCTTTCTGCCCCCACTGTGGATTTCAGCCCACAGCCGCCCCAGAAAATGGTGCATTTATTGAAGCGCCATTTTCTGGCACTGTACCCCGACTCTTCCAGTGGCTATGATGGTGGTGCATGCTTGGTTATAATGGGGTTTGTGCCAGATTTTTACTGTCAGCTGGCACTAAGCCCGAAATTCATGATGTCAGACCAAATTAGACCCGGCCAACATGAATTTGTAGTAAACATTAAGAAAAAAAACAGCAAAGAGAATTTTTTTTAATTAGAAATAAAACACAAAACACATTTAGGGACTCCATCTTTATTTAAAAAAAAAAAAAATCTTCCTCCAACGTAATCCAGGTCTTGTTAGCTTCACCCCTGCTACATTTTTCTGCCAACAGACAAACACATCTGCTAGCAGAGAGAAGCAGGCAGAGAATGACAGCCGCATGTTGTGTTTGGGGTAAGCTGAATCCTAGAATGTATGGGTTGATTGCAGATTACTCGAACAGCCAATGATATTCGCCCGTTCTGTGAGACAGCATCTGTAATTGGCTGGAAGCCAGTGAAGTGAAAATTCCGGAAGATAATGAGCTAACCGGTAAGTATAATCATGATTTTTATTAACTCTTTGCTTTCTTTTACAGACCATTTCCCCCCATCCCATAACTGTACAGTCCGTGTTCGGGTTCGATCTCAAGTTCAAGTCACGTCCGGCCCCTGACTCAGACATTACAAAATGTCCAGGCGAGTTCATCGATCCTAAGCATCGGTGGGTTCGTCCATCACGGTTATTGAATGTACAGTGGTTGAGGAGACATCATCTGTATTTCAAGATGTTAATCCTTTAATTAAAGAGGAAGTAAAGGACATTGTGAGACAAGAGATGCGTCTTTATAGGGACCCCTCTCCCACCACTAATAAACAGCCACTTTCTTCAGGTGGTAGCTCCCAGGGGGGAGATTGACTCGGAAGGGACAGCAAGCACACTTTAATTCCTCTGATCTATCATCCTGAGAGGAGGAGTGTGGCCATTCATGTTTCCCATCTGAGGACATAAGTAAATTATTAAAGTTCGTTAGAGCAACTATGGAGGTTGAAACCCCTAAAGAGCAAAGAACGGTGCAAGATGTCTTGTTCAGTAACCTGCAAGATTGTAAGCATCGAGTGTTTCCAGTACATGAGAATATCCTGTCCTTGATTAAAAATGAACGGAAGAAACCAGCGAAAAAATTGTCTGTACCCCAGGTGCTAAAGAGGAAATACCCCTTTGCTGAAGATGTCTCCCAATCTTGGGAGAAATCCCCAAGAATTGATGCGGTAATAGCAAAAGTCTCAAATATGGCTCTTCCTTTGAGGATTCAGGGTCATAGGTCGCCTCCTACTATTTGATGGGAGCTCCTGCGGTGAGCTTGCATCATCCCCCCACATCTCAGCTGATGTCATCAGCTGAGATGTGTACCTAAGATACGCAATCCGATCGACGCTATTAACCCTTTTGACTACGCTGTCAGTCATTGATAGCGTTATCCAGAGCACCGTGACGAGGATCGCATCGTTTCCCCGCAGCATTGGAGGTCCTATGATTGCATCACGGGACCTCCGCTGTCTACCTCCATAGCCCGGGGTCCTGCAATGACTTCGGAAGCTGTATGGAGTCATATCCCAGTGACGTCACCAGCAGGGACTGATCATTTACCCTGTGTCCAGATATACTGGACAGCATCTGAACACAGGGGAAGCAGACTGTGCAGCACTGAGGCCCCTTCGTGGGCCAAGTAAAAGTTAAAAAAAAGTTTTTAAAAATATGAAAAAATAGAAAATATATAAATTGAAATCAACCTCCTTTTTTTCCAGTGAAAATCAAACTATTACATTTTTTTTAAAATAAATACACATATTTGGTATCGCCGCGTTCAGAAATGTCCAATCTTTCAAAATATAAAATCAATTAATCAGATCAGTAAATTGTATAACAGAAAAATAAAGTCCAAGTGCCAATATTAATTTTTTTTGGGTTGCTGCAACTTAGCGATATCATGCAATAACAGGCAATCAAAACGGCACATCTACTCAAAAATGGCACGTTTATAAACATCAGCTTAAGCCGCAAAAAATAAGCCATCACACAGCCCCAGATCCGAAAAATGAGAACGCTACGGGTCACAGAAAAAGGTGCAAAAGTGAAATTCTTTTTCTTTAAAAACTTCTGATTTTTTTTTCACCACATAGATAACATTAAATGACACGTCCGTCCAGGGCCTAAGGATACTCAGAGCCGGGCTGTTTGAGGCTTCATCACGGGGATCACAGGGACTGAGACCCGACTCCGTGACCCTGGAGGTGTCATTAAAAGTTCGGTGTGGGTGGCTCTCTCTCAGTGGCATAACTTCAGGCCCTGGGGCCCCGATGCGGAAGCTCCAATGGGGCCCCCAATTATTGGAAATCTTTAATAGTATTAGTCTTTTTCTATAGGCCAAAGGGACTTTTGGGGCCCCCTTAGGCTGCAGGGCCCGGGTGCGATCGCGACCCCTGCACCTATTGTAGTTACGCCCCTGCTCTTTCTCTTAGGGATAGGGATCTGGCATGGAGGGTTCATTTTGGGCAGGGATGACTGGACCTGGGGATACTTGTTAATTTATACATGACACCACCTGCAGGTTCCGGCTATAGATGGCCGCCGCTGCTCGACAGTCTTCTTAGGGGTCGATGGTTGGGAGGCAACAATGTTCTTGAGCCCTCTACAGGTAGGGCTGACCCCTAAGGTGGCCAAAGATACCTAAGTGAGTTGGGAGTTGTGTCTCTGGTGCTTTATGATGCATTAAGAAAGTTCACAGACACAGTTCACAGACACAGTTCCTATTTTCCTGTACACTATATGGTAAAATAAATGATTTCATCCAAAAGTACAACTCATCCCGCAAAAAACAAGCCCTCATATGTCTATATTGCTAGAAAAATAAAAAAGTTATGGCTCTTGAAAAGGAGGGAGGGAAAACCGGAAATCTGAAAATCGCCGCAGGATGAAGGGGTTAAAGAGAACCGGCCTTGAAAACAGCTCCTAGATACATTGCCTGCTGTGCAGAAGGCAGACAGTTTTCTTGCAGACGCCTCGGTGGATAGTATTAGGCTGGCGGCTTGGTCTTCCGCCCTCTCTAATTCAGGACATAGGATCTTATGGTTAAAAGAATGGAAAGCTGATTTTCAATCAAAAATGCACCTGTGTGCCACTCTATGTCAAGGGGACTCTACCTCTTTGGCTCCGCCCTAAATGAAGTGCTTGAGAAGGCGGCTGACAAGAAGAAGAATTTCCTCTACAATGAGGGGTGGATGGATTGCAGATGATCCTGGATCCTAAAGGTACCGTTACACGGGGCAACATTGCTGGTAACTCAGGGGTGTGGCAAAGTTGAAGCAACATCGCTAGTGCGTTGCTACATGTAACAGGATGATTTCAACGGCGATAAGTTGCTTAAGCTGAGTGGCCAGGCTTACCAACATGTTCATAAACCAGGCGATGTTGTCCAGGCGATCTGGTACCATCGCTCTGTGTGACACCGCAACAGCAATGTTGAAAGCAGCTTCCCCTATTCACTGCAATGTTAAGGATCGCTCGTTGGGTTGAGTTTAACCCTGGCAGCGAAAGTTGCTTTCAAAACTGCAGCTGCGTTGCCGGCGATGTCTCTGCGTGTAACATCTCCATAGCAATCTTGGCTAAATCCCCAAAACGTGCGCGCTCCCATGAGTTGCCGGCGATGTTGCCCCGTGTAACGGTACCTTTAGGGTGGTCCAAATAGTTTCTGCCTCATAAGAGAGACTAATACTACCCTCCTCAACATTGAAATAGCAACGCCAAGAAGGAAAAGTTGTAGTGTTATGGAAATCACAGGATGAATTGACAAGTTGCTGATCTGCAAGTGATTAAAAAATGGGAACAAAATGTACAAAATAGCTTGATTTATTCACTATGGAGCATGAGCACAACGTGCAGAAATCCCCCAGTTACAACCTCGGGGCTATCAATGAGGTTATTAATGGTCAACTGAATAATGTTCTGCTGCACTAAATACACTTTGGACAAATTATCAAGATCCACTGCTGGCAGCTCTCTTTGCAGTTGCTGACTAATGATGGCCAGTTGTGCTCGATGGGAGACAAGTCTGGAGACTCTGCAGGTAATTTAGGCCACATAGGCTCCTCAGAGTAGCACAAGCAATATGAGGCCTGGGATTATTGTGTTGAATCACGGCGTCTGAGACACTTGGAGAAATGGCTTTATCACTGATTCCGCCACCAAATCAAGGGAGGGCTATGCTTTTCATAGATGAGTCCTGCTTTAGTGTTAAATGCAATGACAGCCAGAGATTGGTCTGGAGATGACGTAGGCAACGCTATGGAGACCACTTCATAATTTTGATGATTTTTGTGCCCAAGTGCATTCAGCATGGAGGACGTTCCTAAGACGAACATTAATAACCTCACTGATTGCATCAGAGGTGTGTAACTGCAGGGGAACGTCTGCGCATGGAGCTCATACTTAATACTGCATAATTGAAGTGATTTGTAAATTTAGTTTCCATTTTTTCATAATCTGCAAATCATTACCATAACTATCCATCCTGTGATTTCCTTAACTCAAATCCTTTTCCTTCCTGGGATTTCAGTTTCCGTGTTGGAGTGTATAAATGCAGTGTGATAGTTGGGGAGCGGTCATATATTTTACACTATTGCCCAGGATCAGGCCAAAATATTAGCTATGATTTTACTGCATTGTTAAGGGGGTGTCACACGCGTCAATATCGCCTGCACGATATCGGCTGCACGTGACGTTGCAGCGATATTGACGCGTGTGACATACAGCATCAACCAGCGATAAATCGCTGGTTGATGATCGCCAGGTTTCAGAACCAGCTCTGAAACCTGGCGATTGTCGCCCGGTGGACACGCAGCATCGCTGCGTGTGACACCGGGACTAGCGATATTCCAGCTCCCAGCGCCTGTCACAAGCGCTGGGAGCTGGTATCCAAGGTACACTGCGGGTAACTAGGCAGCGCGCGCTGCCTAGATACCCGACGTGTACCTTAGTTACCAGCCTCCTCCGCTCACCCGTGAGCGGAGGAGGCTGGTAACTAAGGTACACTGCGGGTAACTAGGCAGCGCGCGCTGCCTAGATACCCGACTGTGTACCTTAGTTACCAGCCTCCTCCGCTCACCGAGTGAGCGGAGGAGGCTGGTAACTAAGGTACACGTCGGGTATCTAGGCAGCGCGCGCTGCCTAGTTACCCGCAGTTTACCTTGGAGACCAGGCTGCTCCCGCTTCCAGCAGGCTGGCAGCGGGAGCAGGACATCGTGGAAACGATATTTAAATCGTTTCCATGATGTCACTGGTCAATTGATCGCTGGTGAGTCTGTCTGTGTGACAGCTCACCAGCAATCAGCCGTCAATGTCGTCAGCGATCAGATCGCTGACGACATTGACGCGTGTGACACCCCTTTAATGTTAAACTAGAAAAAAATCTATTAAAATCACTTAAGTCTTCCAAATGAAAGGTCTTGTAATCAAGATCCCCGGGGTCATCACACACCACAGAAATTAGTATAAAAGTAGTCAGGCCATCAGATACAATCGATATGTTCCAACCTACAGATAGAGACAATCACCTTGAGGGCCCAGAAAGACTTTTTGAACCAGGGCTACCATCCAAGAACAATCGAGAACCAGATGACAAGAGCCACCAGAATATCAAGGAAACATCTCCTACATTACAAAACTAAGAGAAGAAAACAACGAGTTCCTCTGTAGTCACCTACAATCCAAGTCTGGAGGGTTAAGAGGAGCCGCAGGAAACTGCAACCACTCCTACAAAAAGATGCCCGACTAAAATCAATATTTCCGGATCCCCGCACTGTTGTGCTTTAGACAACCTGCGAATCTAAAAAACATCATTGTCAGAAGTGCCCTGTCCTCTCCACAGCAACAGGAACCTTTCCCTGCAACCAGAACAGGTGCAAAACCTCCATCTATAATGACAACAGACAAGATAAGCATTCCTGGGACAGATCAGAACTACAAGAACCCAGAAAGGCCCCTTTCACATCAGCGGTAAGCGCTTATCACGGCAGTTGCGGTGAAAAAAATGCAGGATATGGCCTCCCATGCTTGCTGGTACACCCACGCATGCTGTACACAGCTCCCCCTCCTGCTGTACACAGCCCCTCATGCTGTACACAGCCCGCTATCCTGGAAAAGGCCTCCTATGTTGGTACACCCCCCTCATGGTGTTCACAGCCCCCCAAAGTGTATATGGCCTCCCATGGTGGAACACCCCCCATGCCGTACACAGCCTCTTCATACTGTACACAACCCCCATCCTGTATATAGCCTCCCATGCTGAACAACCCCTAGCTGACCCAACCCTCCATCCTGTATATTATTATTATTATTTATTTATATAGCGCCATTATATTCCATGGTGCTTTACATGCTAAAAGGGGCAGACTAGGACAAGTAACATAGTAACAATACAAGTAACAATAAATGTGGACAATTCGGTCGTACAGATACAAGAGGGGAGAAATCCTGTCCGCGAGGGCTCACAGTCTACGAGGGGCGGGTGGGGATACATTAGGAGGGGGAAATTTCCAGTCATAGGTGGTGTGGTGGATCGGTCTTATTGCAGGTGGTAGGCTTGGCGGAAGAGGTGGGTCTTCAGGCTTCTTTTGAAGGTTCCAGGGTAGGAGAATGTCTGATGTGTTGGGGCAGTGAGTTCCAGATTATGCATGAAGCACAGGATAAATCCTGTATGCGGTTGTGCGAAGAGGAGATGAGGGGGAGTAGAGGAGGAGCTCTTGGGAGGATCGCAGGTTGCGTGAGGGTAGGTATCGGAGACCATGTTAGAGATGTATGAGGGGACAGGTTGTGAATGGCTTTCTATGTCATGGTTAATGTTTTAAACCGGGATCTCTGGGAAGTAGGGATCCAGTGAAGGGCTTGGCAGAGGGGGGAGACAGGGGAGTAGCGGAGAGAACAGATGCAAGTAAGTGCTCCGGAAGTGGCTGCTGATAAAGATACAAACCGGAAGAGAAGGACAGAACGAGCAAGGATCCTTTATACCCGGCAGCATGGCGGCATCCCCATTGGAGAGATATCGTGCGCGAGGTCAGAGAACAGGCCAGAGCCGCACAAGGAGACCCGGCAGTGGCGTCCCTCTGAACACTAGAGGGGGATGCCGACTACTGGAGAGCCAATTTTGGACGGCTCCGCCAGGACATGCAGGAAGCCTTGGAATGGATGTGCCGGCGGTGGAGTGCAGAGAGGGCCTGTGAACTGATGACTATGAGAGAAGGCTGAGAAGTGCGAGAGGCAGCGGTAGCAGTACAATCAGTCATGGAATACCGAGCCTCCTGCTTCCTCCCCTCTGTCACATCTGTGCCCGCCCCCTAAAGATTTCACAGTGTATTAATATACACTGTGAAATCTAAATTCAATAAAGCCAGAGTTGTTTAAAATAATAAACATGGATACTTACCCTCCGGAGGGTGGTGGCAGGTGTTCGGGAGCCAGGACCTGTGAGCAGCCGTAGATTCCGAGTGGAAAAAGACCTGTTGTAACGTCAGAGGGCGTTCCGGGCGCTAATTGGCCGCTTACGTCATGTGATAGCTGCGCGCGGCCAACCAGCACCCGGATCGCCCTCTGACATCACGACAGGTCCTTTTCAACTTGTAATCTTCACTTGCTCCCAGCTTCTGAACACCCGCCATCCACCCGCCGGAGGGTAAGTATCCATGTTTATTATTTTACAAACATTTCATTTACATTAATTTAGATTTCGCAGTGTATATTAATACAATGCAAAATCTAAAGGGGGGTTCACACATGCCTCAGAGGGGAGGAGGAAGCAGGATTCTTAGTCCCCCTCTGTGACATCAGATGCAGCAGCGCCCGCCCTTATAGGAAAAAGCGCCGGCGCGCTGCGTAAAGAATTGATACGGTCATTCTTTTTACGCAGGTGCTTTTTCCTATAAAAGCATGGCGTATTTTTACGTACTGTCTGCACGGCAAAGTGAATTTCCCGAACTGTCAAGTTCGGGGTCTGTACCGAACACCTATTCTTACACAGATCCCGATCATGGATTTCCCTGGAAATTCATGTTACAGTCCAGGAGCAGAGGGGGACAAAGCACATGATTAATAAACATTATGATTATTTCTTACCAGGTCCTGCGTTCCACTGTCCTGCCTCCCGCTGTCCCAGCTGCATCTACTTTCGGATCACTCATTATCTTCTGGGATATTCACTGTTCGAGTAATCTGCAATCAGCCCATACATTCTAGGTTTCAGCTTACTTACACACGGCACTTGGCTGTCATTCTCTGCCTGCTTTTCTCTGCTAGCAGATGTGTTTGTCTGTTGCCAGAGAGATGTAGTAGAGGTGAAGGTAAGAAGACATGGATTAACCCGGAGGGATGGAGTACCTAAATGTGTTTTGTGCTCTATTTCTAATAAAAAAAAATTCTGTGTTGTGGTTTTTTCTTTAATGTTTACTAGAAATTCATGGTGGCCGGGTCTAATTTGGCCTGACATCAACCCTGAAATAAGTTAATATTTGTTAGGTATGTTTAAATAAGAAACAATAAATGTTCTTTACCACCACACCCGATATTTGAGGATCCCATTTGTACTTCATTTTTTAGTTCAATTTTTTTTGTGTTTTCTTTTTTTTTTGTTCACTTTTTCACATTTATTTTTTAATTTGAAGAAGAAATACAGAAACTGAGCTTGTTGGCATTTATTTACAAAAGAAAGTCCTACACAACATCCTTATGTTTCTGAGACTGAAGAACGAGCCACAATTTCACTTGTATGGCATGAGGGAGTCGTAGGTCTGTCGGAATTCTGTTTTCCCGCTTATGCCGAAAGTGCAAAGCGTTATATAGGAGTGTAAGGTGCAGAGGCGGCGTTGCGTGTATAGATCTGATCATCCATTTTCTGGAAAGGTCTTGTAAATCTGGACACGATGCGGTCATTTTGTTCTGAGTTGGGACTGTGCGGAGACCAACGACTGGTAGAGAAAGCGTATGTTTTGGAATTTTGAAGTCTCCGTTTCAAGTGGATGTAAGGGTTAACTCGCGGGTCCATTAGGGCAATCCTCGTTAATGACGCAATATGGCATGGATGAGAGCTGAAATTGGGGGCTTCCTTTACATCAGCATGCTGCCTCCAGAGCTACTGAGCATGACCTGTCCAAATAGGATAGATGTCATAGAGCTATGTGTGTGCCGACTATCATTATAGAAAAGCACACGCATACACATGAACACTTGATGCATGCATTGACACGTTATAGGTAGTGGAGAGGCAGATAGATTTCTAAAATAATCCGTTTTCCTTAAATATACATTTATATAAAGTGCCAGAGCTGCATTATTCTTCTAGATCATGTTCTCTTAATAAGAGAAAGACTGTTGAGGTTTGCACAGGGCAATGCTCAGTATTAGCCGCCATGCTCTTGCTCGGAGAATCTCAACATACAAGTTTGGTGAAGGGTTGGGGTCGGGTGTAACGTTGGGCTATCCAATCATCTCCTTCAAACCTTTCCTTTCCCGTTGGCTTGATCTTTGCACTTTAATTTCTGTCAGCTGGATGTAGCGAAGAACGTTGGTGTCTGTATGGAAAAAGAAGACAAGTCTGTTTTCAGCTCTACTTGGTCGGATAGGATATGCAAATTAGCTTAAAGGGTGACTCCATCAAACAAAAAAAATCTGACTGTTGTAAGCATATTGGGAGATATGATTTCTTCATGGTTCACATTTCCTTTTTGGGAGGACTAAAAATATAATGAGATCACCTATGTTCTCAACGTAGCGATCCATAAAGGAGACCGTTTGATAGGACGTTATGCTTGACCGCTACCATACAAAATCAGAACATTTTCATTTAAAGGAAGGGGTCCCTGACAATGGATAACTAAGTGCTCTTTCATTACGACCCTCAGAAAGAGTTGTTAGCAGGGAGGCTAAAGATTTCTGCTGACAACACACAGATCTACCTCTCTGGACCTGATATCACCTCCTTACTAACCAAAATCCCACAGTGTCTGTCTGCTATTTCATCCTCCTTTCTGCTCAGTTTCTAGAACAAGAACAAAAACAAAATTCATTATCTTCCACCATCTTACTCTACCCCTCCACCAGACCTATCCATCAAAGTCAATGGCTGCTCACTCTCCCTATTCTGCATGCTCGCTGCTTCTGGGTAACCCTCAACTCTGCTCTCTCCTTCAAGTCACATATCCAAGCACTTTCCACCTCCTGCCGACTCATACTATTTCCTGGATCCGTACATTCCTTAACCAAGAATCTGCAAAAACACAAATACATGCCCTCATCATCTCCCACCTAGACTACTGCAACCTCCTGCTCCTTGGCCTCCCTTCTAATACTCTCGCACAGGGCTGCCATCAGGGCCAGACTGGCCTGACTCCTGTGAAGGGGCCGGTGGCTGGCAGTAAGCAGGAGGCCCATGCCGTGGATGCCAGGGGTGGGGCCATTTACCTCAAAAAAGGGCCCACTTGGGAACACTCACAATCAGGATCGCAGACTGGAGCATGCAGGAGCAGGATGCAGATGCAACATGAGGTCATGTGGGCCCCCTCATTAGGCTAATATAATAGTCACTGCACTCTCCCCGCCCATCACCTCAGCACTGAAGCCAGCGTTGAGAGGTGGGCGAGGAGAGAGCAGTTAATATCATATTAGCCTAATGAGCGGGCCCACGTGACCTCCCGCTGCCTCTGCAGCCTCTTGCGATCCTGTGTGTGGTGTCCTCTTGCCTTCTCGTCCGGTGTATATGATGAGGTGAACAGTGCACGACAGCAATGTCATTGCTGCGTGCACTGCTCACATGATGAATGCCCGGGACAAGATAGAAGGATGCCTGTGGTGCTGCAGGGGGAGCAATGGAGAGGTGAGTTAAATAGTTTATCTCTTTTTGTGTGTGTTAGCATTGGGGGGGCCTAATACCAGGATATGGGGGACATGTACCACGATGAGGGATGATGTACCAGGATGTGGGGGCTATGTACCATAATGCGGGGCCATGTACCAAGATGGAGGGACTATGTACCAAGATGGGGGGGCTAGTACCAAGATGGGGGCTAGTACAGGATGGGGGGGGGGCAAGGATGGGGGGCATATATAGGGTGGGTGGGGGCATGTACCAGGGTGGGGGGGGGGGGGCATGTACCAGGAAGGGAGGATGATGTACATGATGCTAGGCTTGTACAGGTGGGTATATGGAGGATATAGAGGCCTCAGTATGCTATATGTAGATAATGAAGCCACAGTATGCTATATGGAGGATAATAGAGGCCTCAGTATGCTATATGGAGGATATGGAAGCCCAGTATGCTATGGAGATAATAGAGGCCAAAGTATGCTATAGGAGGATATGGAAGCCACAGTATGCTATATGGAGGATATAGAGGCAAGTATGCTATATGGAAGATCATAGGGGCTACAGAATTCTATATGGAAGATAATAGAGGCTCAGCATGTTATAGGGAGATTATGGAGGTTACAGTATGCTATATGGAGGATAATAGAGGCCACAGTATGCTATATGGAGGATTATTTAATAGAGACCACAGTATGCTATATTCAGGATTATAGAAGCTAGAATATGCTATATGGAGTTTATATATGCTTCCCACTGCCTCTGGAAGAAACAGCAGCAAATGAACTCTCAAAATCTTAGTGGATTGTGTCTTATGGCAGAGCAGCTGCACTAAAGCATTAACCACCATGATTAAGAGAACTCCCCTGTGGCTCCTTGCTGCAGAGCTCTACTCACCCCCTCAATGGTGGGGGCACAGGGAGAGGGGGGAGAGATTATGCATCCCTGTGGCTCTGGCAGAGCTCAGCTCACCCCCAGTCTGTGTGCCCCCTAGCCCTCTGCAGTACTGTATATGCCCTCAGTGTCTCCTGTAGGATGAAAGTACAGCAGTCTCCTATGTGAGATATATGATTTACAAAAGGTATCACAGAGTTGACTGCGCTCCAGATCAACACAAACCTAGATATGTTTGTATGTGATCTGGTGTTTGATAGGAACTGTCAGTCTATGTGTGATTGCTGAGGACGTGGTGCAGAAGTGTAGTTTTTCCAATAGTGGCAGGCAGAGCTAGTCTCACAGGGAGGCCCCAAACTTTTGCCAGTGAGGGGCCCTAAAATTCCTAGTGGTAGCCCTGCTCTCACATCCCTACAATCTAATCTTAAACTCTGCTGCTAACTAATCCACCTGTTCCCCCACTATTCCTCTGCCTTAGGGTGCCGTTACACGGGGCGGCATCGCCGCCCATTACAGAGGCGACGTGGGGGTGTGGCCTATCCCCGGCGTCATCGCCCCTACGTCGCCTCATGTAAAGGGCGATGTCAGCGGTGCCGGGCGGTCGCCTGGTTTCAGAGCAGTGCTCTGAAACCAGGCGACCATCAGGGGTTTGATGTGCACACATCGCCCCATGTAACCGGCACCGCGACCTGACAGGCGATGGAAGCCATAGGCTCCCATTGTCCTGCATCGCTGCTGGGGTTTCCAGACACCCCGGCAGGGATGCCGCCTGACAGATCACTGGCGCGGGGCTGGAGGAGTCGCCCCGTCTACACAGGGGACGGCGACGCTGGCGGGGGCGACATGAGCGTGCTCGCCCCCGCCATTCGCCGCCGACATCCCCAGCCCCGTCACCCCATGTAACGGCACCCTTAGCCTTTTCTGGGTCAGGATGAGTCTGAGCAACCATCACATTTATTAACAATCCTGTGAATGTGTGATAGATAGTGGATAATTACTTTGAATATAAAGAATGAGATCTCTGTCTATTACCTGTCATATACAAGCCCTCTCAAAAAGTCTTTATTGGTTAAAGGGATATTCCAATCTTCTTAAATAGATATTGTTGTATAATGCTTGTAAATAAAACTATTTTACAATTTACTGCTTCTTACAATCTTCAGCCGTTCTTGAGATATCAACACTTTTGCTTGAGGTTTGTTGCCTTGTAGACCGACCACCGCTGCTAGACAGCTGAACATGCGCAGTGCTCTCAATCTCCTTTCTATTGAGCTTGTAAACACCGCTTTGCAGCTGTCTAATCGATGGAGCACCAATTACTTCTAATCCTTGCCAGTTTCAGCACAGTGTTTACAAGCTAAACAGCAGCGGTGGTCGGTCTCATAGGCAATAAGCTATAAACAAAAGTGTTAATATCTCAAGGATGGCTGCAAATTTAATCAAGTAGTAAATTGCAAAGTGCATATTTTTACAAGCACTTAGACAATATCAATCTGTGAAGATGGCATTAACCCTTTAATTGCCATTCTGGACCGTGGCATAACTTGAAGCTCAGGGCCCCGATGCGAAAGCTCCAACGGAGCCCCAAATTATTGCAAATCTTTAATAGCATTGGTTCTTTTTCCATAGGTCAAAGGGACTTTTGGGGCCCCCCAGGCACCAGGGCCCGGGTGCGATTGTGTGGGGCCCTGTGCCAGGTAAGCCACAGAACCAACTAGTACACTAAGGGATTTCCTCATCTGGTACTCACATACACCCAACACCTTCCACTCCAGGCCTGTAGGGGGAGCTCCACTGGTTGCTGGTAAGCCAGATCCCCTATAAATACAGGTCCTGGGGGCGGAGATAGCTAAAGTGTGCAGTCGCTAGGAGAACTGTGAAGTTCAGCTAAGAGCTAGTGAGCAAAAACTGGTTACCAGAGCCGTGCTAGGCCCAACACCAGTGCACTGCCAGAGCCTGTGTGAGGTCCAGAGAGCGAGGACCGAAGGCAGAGGCGAGGAACGCTACAGAGGGGGCAGAGGAGCCATCCGGCTCACCCCAGGAGAACACCGGTCACTGGAGACCGAGTCTGTACAAAGGGAAAGAGAACAGCCCAGCAGAGAATTCAGTACACTGTGAAGGCTTAGCTTCCTGGACACCCGCAGCACTCGCCATTTGAGAGCCAGGGACCTTAGGAGAGAGAGCCCTCAGTGCAGCAACACGGGTGTAACAGACGCAGAAGTCAGGCTTGGTTTCACACACGCCAGACTAGAGAGAAGGAACAGGACATGGAGGCCTATATCTCACTCGACGTGGAAGTCCCAAAGTGTATCCTTCATCCCTGGGCGTGTACCGGTTTCCATCAGTAAAGGTACTTAAAGAGACTCTGTGTGTGTTCATGATTCCAGTCCCACAACGACTGCGCTGCCCTACTCCACCATCCGTCCATACAGCCCTGCGGACACTGCTCTTCCTATAGAGAGCTACAACACCTTGCTGCCGCCCATCCCCCGGAGGTCTCAGCAGTGGCGGTGCCATCACCGAACCTACAGGTGGCGTCACGACTGACAATAACTTTAATCCCTGTAAATATACCTTTTCATGGTCATCCAAAGGACCACCCGTGACATCCCTGCACCCGACCGCCTGAGACCCGAGTACCCAGTCCCTTGCGGCCCCAGACAATTGCAACCCCTGCACCTGTTGTATTATACGCCCCTGATTCTGGAGATCTTCTACTCCTCTTCGATAGGCTGGCGGTGAGGTTGAACTTTAGTGCAGAGTTGCACTTGTATCACCCACTTGATATATTGCAAAGAAAACGTTACAACCACCAATCGTCCAGTTGTAGAATTGGCACTAATAATGACTATTGGCCATATAACTAATGATGGAGGAAGGGGTTAATACCTGTAGGCTCCCGGCTTCGAGCATCCTTAAGATAGAGCAGGGCATTGCCGTAGTCTCCCAAGTGGTAGAAGGCGATGCCGGCCCGATACGTGGCTTTAAAGTTGCTGTTCTGTTTCTCAAGCACCTTCAGGCAATATTCCTTCACTCGCTCGTAGTTCACCAGCTCAGATTGCAGCAAACAAGCTGTAAGGACAATTACCGGAAGAATTATTAACATTTATTATTCCTACAGACAACAGTGCATAGATTCTAGAGGGACACAAGCAAAAAAGGGAAAAAACTTGAAGTCCATGGTAGACCTAATGGCTAAGTGGAAATGTAAGGCCGGCTTCACACCACGGTTTTGTGCTGTCAGGTTCTGTCTGGTGTTTTGCAGGATGCACCGGACAGAACTTGACAGCACCGGACGAGCAGAAACTGAGGGCAGATATGCCCTCCGACCCAGTTTTTAACAGGATTCGTTTCTGCTCGCTGCTGCTGCGGTGCTGAAATTTCAGCTCGCGTGTGCAGGGGAGCTGCCCTTGGTGCTGAAATTTCAGTTGTCGGTACAGAGGAGCTCTCCATGGTGCTGAACTTCAGCGCCGACTCTGAAATGCTGCTGCTGTCCATGGTGCTGAATAAGCGCGGCAGCATTTCAGAGCCGCTGGTCTTCAGTACCAGGCATCCGAGAAACTATCCGGTTTGTTTGCCGCATCCGAGGCGATCCGGCACCCATAGTCTCCCATGTTATGGGCGACGGATCGCCCCAGATCCGGTTTTGTTAGTTTTTTGCACCGGACACAAAAAATGATGCAGACTCCGATTTTGTGTCCGGGGCAAAAAAGAAACACAACCTGATCCAGCCGGAAAAGCACAAAACCGGAGGCCAAATAATAACAATCCGGCTCCATAGGGACACATGGGGCCAAAACCGGATCAGGTCCTGTCCGGTTCAAACCGGGCAGAACCTGAAACCACAAAACCGTGCTGTGAAGCCGGCCTAAGAAACTTTCGGGTCTCCTGCAATCTGTCCAGCACTACTTGGTGGGATATGCAAATTAGTTTAAAGGCGGACTCTACCAAAAATTCTTCCTCTCTTGTGAATATAGTTTTCCCTATTGGTAGAAATATTTAAAAGGTCCTCTAGACCAGGGGTGAGGGAACTCCAGTCCTCGAGGGCCACCAAGATTGCAGGTTTTCAGGATTTCCTTAGTATTGCACAGGTGATAGATGAAGCACCTGCACTGGTGATGATTCCAACCCCTGTGCAATGCTAAGGAAACCCTGAAGACACGACCTGTTGGCGGCCATTGAGGCCTGGAGTTCCCCACCCCTGGTCTAGAGAAACCATTTGGACTTCCAAATAAATAGATTTTTGCACTTCCAGCCACTTGTACCATAAATATAGTCAAGCAGCCCGCGTGCCCAGCAGGTGCTACACATCCAGGTCTGTAGCCTCTTTTCAGCTCAAGGTCTTGTGAACTGGTTGTGACAGGGGGAGAGGAGAGATCTTGTTCTTTAATCTCTTGTTCTTTTAAGGGGTTTGATATATATTAGTAGTATTACCCCATAGGAAATAATCTGGTTAAAATGCAATGTACTAATATGCATTGGGTGTCAATTTTGCCATTGAGGATAAAGTAATGCAAATTTTGGAAACTACTTACTGAATCTGAAATAATGGTTGTCAATGTGAAAAATAAAACTCCACTCCTTTTTTCAGAAACAAACCCTGTAAATGATATGTTCCCCAAATCGGAGCAATTAAAATTGCTTTCGCCCATTTCCAAATGCCAAAAAAAAAGTTATGGCTCCTGGAATCTTTCATAGTCCATAAAGTATAACGGTCAGTTTGACAAACTTTTACAGGGGCTTGTTAATAGTTTTTGACCGGGGTGGGGGGTCCTGAGACCGCCACTGATCAGTCAACACATTGATCTTAAGTCAGTAGTTCCTACACGAGCTGGGTCACGGAATGATGTGCAGGCTCATTGGTACGTGTAGGGGTCCGTACATTCACCCTCAAGGGGTGGTGTAAATGTGGCACCCCAGAGTCCGGTTGCCACGATGGCATCGCCTTCCCCAGGGGACTATGCCGTGCCTGAAAGCAAGGGAAGGGTCTCCACACCAGGTAAGCCCACCACACACACACAACACCTTCCCAACTTCAGGCCAGAAGGGGGAGCTCTGAAACCCGAGTCCAAGGGGAGTCCCCTGCTATAAATTCTGGTCTGGGGGCGGGGTAGGGCAGTTCAGCTCCTAGGAGAGCTGTGAAGAGGTCCCGTGGACTGGAGCAGCATAAGGCTCGTCCCAGGACAAAGACTAGCCAGCGTGAGGGACCTGTAGGAGAGGGTCTGAGGAAGTTGAGAAGTAGGCCTGGGGAGTGGAGTGAGTAGCCTGGCTTACCCCAGCGCAGAGCTCCAGGAGCGGAGACCGGGGTCCGAGGCTATAAGGGACTCTAGGCTCAGCAGCCAACACTGGAGGGTGGGAGATTCCAAGTCTCTCATCCACCATGAAGCCTAGGTGGCACAGCATCATTAGAGAGCTCAGGGAGAGCGGCCAGCGGAGTGCAACCCAGAGAGGGCTCAAGCTGCCTGCCATACGGGCAAGAGACTGAATGCAGGAAGAGAGGGTCACAGCTTAGCTACAGGTAGCCAACACCCAGCAAGAGTAGCACAACAGGGAGGTCTCAGAACTCACCGGATGAGGAGAACCCCATCTTGCTGCCAGGCGCCCGACTCCCAACATCTCTTGTAGACAGTAACCCTGGACGAACCTGCTACTTGTACCAGTGAAGGTAATGGAGACTTCAACCCTTGTGTATTTCGGTCATTCCGCTCCCTCAGTCCTGCACTCCCCCCCCACCCCCCAACGGCCTACCACCGACATAAACTCTACCGGCTGCACTGGGGACTCGCTCCACCTGCGGGGAGTGAAACCATCACTGCTGCACTCCCATCGTCCCCAGAGGTCCCATGCAGCAGCTACGGCCACTTATAGACGCAATCCGCAGGTGGAATCACGTCAATCACTCCCAAGCCACAAACCACTGAAGTTTGTTAGCCGACCCCCGGGGGTCACGGAGCCGGGCCTCGACCGCTGTGACTCCCCCGCAAGGGCCCCCAATCCCAGTTCTGAGAGGTCCCATGGCCCCAGGGCGCGTCATAAGGGCGACGACCAACAATAACAACTACTAAGCAAGTCACATTACCGCTTTCCTACAATTCTGATTGGTTGGTCCGCCCATTATTTTTCGGCAACACACTCCCTTTCCCTGTCTTGCCGTTATATCCAACTATACAGAAGTGTCATTCACAAGTCTAGAAAAGTGGACGGACAACCTCAATCCAATCAGAACAAATCTGAAGTATCACCCAGCTTTCCTGTAAAAAAATCAAAATAAATTCAAAAACACGACCAATAATTGAGTGTAAAATCTGTACTGTAAAAGGAAGATGCTCCATCATTTTCATTAAAATAGGGACATTTTTTCAGATTTGTTATTAAAAAAAAGGAGTAAAATAAGTGCAGGGTATGGTTGGCCTCTATGTGGATCGTGCATACAGACCAAGATAGTTTGTGTCTCCCACTGTAGGGCCACACAGACTGTAAACAGCCACAGAGCCTATTCTGCCCCCTGCAGGATGATAGGGGTATGATATGTTGTCTGTTACACCCCGATGGGGTGATAGGGATGTGACATGGAGTGTGCCCCTCCTACTGCAGGGTAGATGGAAGGGAGCTATAAAACATGGAGCCTGGGGTGACACACACCTGACATGCCTCATCCGTCCTACTGCAGGGTAACAGTTTGTCATTTTTGTGTCTCCCTTTGGCACACAAAAGGTTAGCGAACACAAAGGAACCCCTTTGCCTCCCTCCAAATCCCAATTCACAGGGTTAATCTCTGTCACTTCCACATCAGTGAGTCCTCCCCCCCTCCCTCCACAGCTGCATCCCTCATCGGAGCCTCCACCACCTACCAGTCAGGCTGTCATAGCATTCGATCTCGGTGGCCTCCACCCGCACCTTCTGAGCCTCCGTCAGCCTTGTGCCCGCTCCGCCATTGGCCTTCCTCTCCTCCCCATCTTCATGGACACCTTTCAGCACCAATAGAGCCCGGTGATACTTCCCTATGGCATCCCTGAATTTTTTGTCCTTGTAGCAGCGGTTGCCTTCAGTCTTGAACTCCACCGCTTTTTGGATCCTGGCCTCCATCTCGGGCTCAGGGTTGGACGGTGCTCTCCCGCCGCCCACACTCGTCTGGTCTCCCATAGCCCTCACTGGTGGCGGTCCATGCTGGGGTATCCCAGCGCCTTTTCCCTCTGTATGTACGTTCTGTGCATAAGGGATGAACGGCAGAGATGCTGAGGATGCTGGAGGAGGAGGAGGAGAGAGCGAGCTGGAGCAGTCCATCCCCCGCTGCATGCCGGGTACCACACAGCTGAGCCATCTCTTCTTAACCCCTTGAGTATTTGTCTAAGAGTTGGCTCACATCTGCGTATAAAAGAGCAAAGTGCTATCCGATAAAACACCACATTGTACTCGCACCAATGTTAAACAAGGAGTCTGTGCAGATCAACCATTTTCTTCCTCAGCCTCAGGAAAAAAAATTACAGCATGCTGTGTATGGTAGCGTAATGACTCGCCAATGTAAGTCTATGGGTGCGAGAGAAGAAACGGACATCACATGGGCCATCTGTATACCGTCCGTATTTTAAGGATACATCACCATTCTGTATGATAGAACACTGTAAGTGGTCGTATTGCATATGGATGTCACAAAGAAGTGAGAAAAAAAAACTGCACTCAAAAATCCGACCAATTGTTTTATACATATATGTGAGCCAAGTCAATGATTCCACATTCTCAAGTCTGAATGTACAGACTGACAATAATCACCTTTATGTATATTCTTTATTCATATTCTGCAGCACTTTACAATCAGGGAAACCTTATAAAAAGTTGCAAAATATGTAATAAAAAATAAAGACGCCCATCTTCATAGACACTTTCCAAAACCAGCAGGGCCTGGGGGTACTTGCCACTTTTTACATCCTGCCCTCCATCTCGGACTCAGGGTTAGACACCACTTTCCCACCACTCACACTCAGGGTTACATCACTTTCCCACCACTCACATTCAGGGTTACAGCACTTTCCCACCACTCACACTCAGGGTTACAGCACTTTCCCACCACTCACATTCAGGGTTACAGCACTTTCCCACCACTCACACTCAGGGTTAGACACCACTTTCCCACCACTCACACTCAGGGTTACAGCACTTTCCCACCACTCACATTCAGGGTTACAGCACTTTCCCACCACTCACACTCAGGGTTACAGCACTTTCCCACCACTCACATTCAGGGTTACAGCACTTTCCCACCACTCACACTCAGGGTTAGACACCACTTTCCCACCACTCACACTCAGGGTTACAGCACTTTCCCACCACTCACACTCAGGGTTACATCACTTTCCCACCACTCACACTCAGGGTTGCAGCACTTCCCCACCACTCACACTCAGGGTTACAGCACTTTCCACCACTCACACTCAGGGTTAGACGGCACTTTCCCACCACTCACACTCAGGGTTACAGCACTTTCCCACCACTCACACTCAGGGTTGCAACACTTTCCCACCACTCACACTCAGGGTTACAGCACTTTCCCACCACTCACACTCAGGGTTAGACGGCACTTTCCCACCACTCACACTCAGGGTTACAGCACTTTCCCACCACTCACACTCAGGGTTACACCACTTTCCCACCACTCACACTCAGGGTTACAGCACTTTCCCACCACTCACATTCAGGGTTACAGCACTTTCCCACCACTCACACTCAGGGTTAGACGGCACTTTCCCACCACTCACACTCAGGGTTACAGCACTTTCCCACCACTCACATTCAGGGTTACAGCACTTTCCCACCACTCACACTCAGGGTTAGACGGCACTTTCCCACCACTCACACTCAGGGTTACAGCACTTTCCCACCACTCACACTCAGGGTTAGACGGCACTTTCCCACCACTCACACTCAGGGTTACAGCACTTTCCCACCACTCACACTCAGGGTTACAGCACTTTCCCACCACTCACACTCAGGGTTACAGCACTTTCCCACCACTCACACTCAGGGTTACAGCACTTTCCCACCACTCACACTCAGGGTTAGACACCACTTTCCCACCACTCACACTCAGGGTTACATCACTTTCCCACCACTCACACTCAGGGTTGCAGCACTTTCCCACCACTCACACTCAGGGTTACAGCACTTTCCCACCACTCACACTCAGGGTTACAGCACTTTCCCACCACTCACACTCAGGGTTAGACGGCACTTTCCCACCACTCACACTCAGGGTTACAGCACTTTCCCACCACTCACACTCAGGGTTACAGCACTTTCCCACCACTCACACTCAGGGTTACAGCACTTTCCCACCACTCACATTCAGGGTTACAGCACTTTCCCACCACTCACACTCAGGGTTAGACGGCACTTTCCCACCACTCACACTCAGGGTTACAGCACTTTCCCACCACTCACACTCAGGGTTAGACGGCACTTTCCCACCACTCACACTCAGGGTTACAGCACTTTCCCACCACTCACACTCAGGGTTACACCACTTTCCCACCACTCACACTCAGGGTTACAGCACTTTCCCACCACTCACATTCAGGGTTACAGCACTTTCCCACCACTCACACTCAGGGTTAGACGGCACTTTCCCACCACTCACACTCAGGGTTACAGCACTTTCCCACCACTCACATTCAGGGTTACAGCACTTTCCCACCACTCACACTCAGGGTTAGACGGCACTTTCCCACCACTCACACTCAGGGTTACAGCACTTTCCCACCACTCACACTCAGGGTTAGACGGCACTTTCCACCACTCACACTCAGGGTTACAGCACTTTCCCACCACTCACACTCAGGGTTACAGCACTTTCCCACCACTCACACTCAGGGTTACAGCACTTTCCCACCACTCACAACTCAGGGTTAGACACCACTTTCCCACCACTCACACTCAGGGTTACATCACTTTCCCACCACTCACACTCAGGGTTGCAGCACTTTCCCACCACTCACACTCAGGGTTACAGCACTTTCCCACCACTCACACTCAGGGTTAGACGGCACTTTCCCACCACTCACACTCAGGGTTACAGCACTTTCCCACCACTCACACTCAGGGTTGCAGCACTTTCCCACCACTCACACTCAGGGTTACAGCACTTTCCCACCACTCACACTCAGGGTTAGACGGCACTTTCCCACCACTCACACTCAGGGTTACAGCACTTTCCCACCACTCACACTCAGGGTTACACCACTTTCCACCACTCACACTCAGGGTTACAGCACTTTCCCACCACTCACATTCAGGGTTACAGCACTTTCCCACCACTCACAATCAGGGTTAGACGGCACTTTCCCACCACTCACACTCAGGGTTACAGCACTTTCCCACCACTCACACTCAGGGTTAGACGGCACTTTCCCACCACTCACACTCAGGGTTAGACGGCACTTTCCCACCACTCACACTCAGGGTTACAGCACTTTCCCACCACTCACATTCAGGGTTACAGCACTTTCCCACCACTCACACTCAGGGTTACAGCACTTTCCCACCACCCCACTCAGGGTTACACCACTTTCCACCACTCACATTCAGGGTTACAGCACTTTCCCACCACTCACACTCAGGGTTACAGCACTTTCCCACCACTCACACTCAGGGTTACAGCACTTTCCCACCACTCACACTCAGGGTTACAGCACTTTCCCACCACTCACACTCAGGGTTACAGCACTTTCCCACCACTCACACTCAGGGTTACAGCACTTTCCCACCACTCACACTCAGGGTTACAGCATTTTCTCACCACTCACACTCAGGGTTACAGCACTTTCCCACCACTCACACTCAGGGTTACAGCACTTTCTCACCACTCACACTCAGGGTTACAGCACTTTCCTACCACTCACACTCAGGGTTAGACCACTTTCCCACCACTCACACTCAGGGTTACAGCACTTTCCCACCATTCACACTCAGGGTTACAGCACTTTCCCACCACTCACACTCAGGGTTACAGCACTTTCTCACCACTCACACTCAGGGTTAGACGGCACTTTCCCACCACTCACACTCAGGGTTACAGCACTTTCCCACCACTCACACTCAGGGTTACAGCACTTTCCTACCACTCACACTCAGGGTTAGACGGCACTTTCCCACCACTCACACTCAGGGTTAGACGGCACTTTCCCACCACTCACACTCAGGGTTACAGCACTTTCCCACCACTCACACTCAGGGTTACAGCACTTTCCCACCACTCACACTCAGGGTTACAGCACTTTCCCACCACTCACACTCAGGGTTACACCACTTTCCCACCACTCACACTCAGGGTTACAGCACTTTCCCACCATTCACACTCAGGGTTACAGCACTTTCCCACCACTCACACTCAGGGTTACAGCACTTTCTCACCACTCACACTCAGGGTTAGACGGCACTTTCCCACCACTCACACTCAGGGTTACAGCACTTTCCCACCACTCACACTCAGGGTTACAGCACTTTCCTACCACTCACACTCAGGGTTAGACGGCACTTTCCCACCACTCACACTCAGGGTTAGACGGCACTTTCCCACCACTCACACTCAGGGTTACAGCACTTTCCCACCACTCACACTCAGGGTTACAGCACTTTCCTACCACTCACACTCAGGGTTAGACGGCACTTTCCCACCGCTCACACTCAGGGTTAGACGGCACTTTCCCACCACTCACACTCAGGGTTACAGCACCTTCCTACCACTCACACTCAGGGTTAGACGGCACTTTCCCACCACTCACACTCAGGGTTAGACGGCACTTTCCCACCACTCACACTCAGGGTTACAGCACTTTCCCACCACTCACACTCAGGGTTACAGCACTTTCCCACCACTCACACTCAGGGTTACAGCACTTTCCCACCACTCACACTCAGGGTTACAGCACTTTCCCACCACTCACACTGGTCTCATCTCCCTTTGCCCTCACAGGTGGTGACCAATACACAGGTCTAGGTGTACAGGATCATTTTCCACCAGCCATTTTTGTTCTCTATTATAGAGCAGCTGTATGTATACTCTTCATTCTCCTCCAGTCCTCCTTCTCCTCTAGGCTCCTCTCTGTTGTCGTCGTCCTCCTCGTCTAGGCTTTTAAATTCTCCTTCTCTATGCTCCTCTGTCCTCCTCCTCTAAGCTCATGCTCCAGGCTACTCTGTCCTCCTTCCTCTCTAGGCTCCTCTATCATCCTCCTTCTGTAGGTGCCTCTATCTTCCTCCTGCTCCTGTAATCTGGTCTCTCCTCCTTCTCTGAACTCCTTCTCTGTTTTCCTTCTCTTCTAGACTCCTCTAGGCTCCCTCTCTCCTCCTCTATCCTTTTTGTCCTACTATAGGCTCTTCTGCCCTCCTCCCCTAGTCTCTTATCATAGAATGGTGGAGTTGGAAGGGACCTCCTGGGTCATCTGGTCCCTCCCCCTGCTCAAAGCCGGATTCACTAAATCATCCCAGACAGATGTCTGTCCAGCCTCTGTATGAAGACGTCCATTAAAGGGGAACTCCCCACCTCTCGCCGCCTGTTCCCCTTGATCATCGACACTGTTAAAAAGTTTTCTCTAATATCTTATCTGTGTTTCCTCCCATTGCTTCTAGTCTTTCCTTGTGCAAATGAAAATAACACTGATCCCTCTACGGTGTGACAGCCCTTGAGATATTTGTGGACAGCTATTAAGTCTCCTCTTAATCTTCTTTTTGGAAAGCTAAACATTCCCAAATCCTGGAACCGTCCTCACAGGATATGGTTTGCAGACCGGTCACAACTCCGGTTGCTCTTCTCTGAACTTGATCCAGTTTGTTGATGTCTTTTTTTACATTGTGGTGCCCAGAACTGGACACAGTATCCAGATGAGGTCTGACCAAAGAGGGGTAGAGGGCGGTAATGACTTCACATGATCTTCTGTCCTCCTCCTCGGTCCTCCTCTAGGCTCTAGGGTCATGGAAATTCAACATGCTAGAATCTAGAGGATCCTTCTCTATTCCACATAATCTGTCAGAGGAGATCGTGAATAACAATAGAGTGAAGGTGGTATAGGATATGTTCACCTAATGGGGTTCATAGCCACAATGAAACCTTATCCATCAGCTGCTGCAGCCCTGCAGTGTCTAAACACGGTGATAAAAGGTTTCTCTGCGCTGCTGGCAAATCCAATGACAACCCAAGAGATAGGAGTTATGCAGGTGGTTTGTTTCAAAGTCTGACTTTTTCGGGATATCCATATGCATCATGTGGTTGTTCTGAAGAAATAGTCAGACTATGAAACGCGTGGACAAATAACACTCTGCATAACTCCTATCTCTTGGGTTGTAATTGGATTTGCCAGCAGCGCAGAGAAACCTGTTTCCTCCTGTTTTGCCAAAGGAGATTGGGAGATTAGCATGCTCATTAGAAAGGTTCAGCCAACTTTGGTCTAATGTGTGTGGGGGTCTTAAGATCAACCAGAAGTATAGCTAGCTTTTTCCTAGAACTCATTTTGCAACCCTTATCCTGTATCCAGTCAACCTAGCCAAGCACTGGCGAACAGAGACGGAAAAGGGCAACTATGCAGGGCCCCTTTGGAGTTCTATAGGTCATCATATTGCACAATCCCACCTGCTTTGGAGGTGGAAACGTGCCCCCTTATCTCCTGGGCCCCTATATATCTGCACAGGCTGCACCAATGATATGTCCGCCCTTGTGGTCAAAGCAGAGATGCTTGTGCAACGACCGCAAGGGCCGGGGGGGGGTACTCGGTAGCCGGGTTGGCTGACTTTGTGGGAGGTCACAGTGGCTGTGGCCCAGCTCCGTGGCCCTGGCCGTGCAGTGATGTATTTACAGGGGATAATGATTTTGTACATGACGCCACCTGTGGTACCTGGTCATGGGTGACCAGCGCTGCTGTCCTGGACCTCTGTGGCAGATGGTGCGGCAGCCAGGATTGTAATGCTCCCCACAGGTGGAGCAGGGCCCCAGGGTTGGTGCAATAGTCTGTAGGGATGATGGTGGTCGGGGTCCAGGATGCAGCGAGGAGGACGCGGGAAATAACAGGAGGACATGATTGGTTGCAGTTCTTTTACCAGTCTGGAGACACTGGTTCAGAAGGGTCTAGTCAGCTTGGAAGCATTCGGGATCCACCATGTCAGGTGGGTTTGGGGGCCTGCCTGCTGCGCTTCTCAATTTGGGGTCCCAAGTGCCTGCTAGCTATTCTGCAGCCCTCTTCCTGCACTCTTCTTGCCCTCGCTACCATATGGCAGACAGCACGAGACTGTAGAGGACACTGCCGTGCTGGTCGCAACTCCAGGCTCTCGCTGTGCTGTTTTGCTGCCGGGTATCTAGTGCGGCCAGAAAACTTGCAGTCACCTGTCCTCCAAATTTGGTTGTTGTGATGTGCAGTGCCCCTACAACCCAGGACTCTGCTGTCCTCTGTTGCGCCTATTTGGGGTGAGCACAATCGCAGCTCCGCTCCCCAGAGCTCTCTCTCCTACGTCTCCTTCTCTCCCTCTCATCAGATGTTCTCCTAACCCCTCCTCCGTGCTGGAAACAGGGCTATTCCCCTGAACTTGGGTGTAGAGCTCTCCCTTCTGGCCCGGAGTCAGGACTGGTCTGTGCATGGGGGTGGTTACCTTGCCTGGGGATCTCCTCCTGCTTTCAAGCATGACATCACCTCTGGTGAAGAAGGCAATGTCACTCTGGCAACTAGACCACTGGGGTGCCACACTTGTTAACTGTGCCCCTGGCACCAAGGATATGACTCGCCCCAGAGCCGTGGGGTACCTACCTAGTCCCAGGTGTCGATTCACGGGGGATGTCACTGGGGCCTGTGCCCAGTCCCGTGGCCCTTAAAGTCCCGTGGTCGCTTAAAAGAGTCAATGGAATAATAATAATAAAAAATAAAAGTGATTTGTGACGCCACCTACGGTTCCAGTATGGTTGCCGGTGCTGCAGGTCGGTCCTGCAGGGTGATGTTTGTTCATGCAATAAATCCTGCAAGCACATTAAGCTTGACGGTTACGGGTTCACTTGGTTGCAATAAATATACACAGAACAGCATATTTACATTTCACTATGGGTGTCTCGGCTTAGGAGTCCTGGTTTCAACCTCCCACCCTCAGGAACTTGCTCTTCCTAACTTAATATACATGGGGTTGAATCCAGTACCTCCACCTTTCTGTACACTAGTCTTGACAGTCTGACTATTTACACACATGAACACATATTTACACTTTTTCCATAGTACACTTTATTCTCTGTACCAAGTCGGGATCTGACCAAAGTTGCTACGGCTAGATCTATGCAACACTGGTGTCTCAACTGGTTGGGATTGTGTACTTGTGTCTACTGCTGGTGTCTCACTAGTGTCTGTACCATGAGTAGGCCTATGTCTTACAGGTAGGCTTGGTAACTGTCTGCGACTTCTTAGTCTTACCATAGGATTGACAGGTTCATTGATAGCAGGATTCTCTGGTACAGGTGCAACAGGTGGTTCTTCAAGTCTCTCTTCCTGTGGTTCTTCTGAGACTTCAACAGGTTCTTCTGGTCTTCTTGGGACTTCTACTGGTTGAGGGAAAGTTATTAGTGGTACTATTATGGCTCCATTGTACCGAGGCCAACTTTCAGGAAGGTTTACAAGTACAGCCCGTATCATTCTCTCCTTCTTTTCTTCTTTTGGTTGGGATATACAGGGAATGACTTCTTTTGGTTTCAACTATTCAGGGCATTTCTTAAGATGGTCTCTAGAAACTGCTGCTGATGTTTCTTCTTTATCTTTGCTGATTAAGCAGACTTTCTTCTAATCAAAGTTAGAAGGTAATACTGTATAGGGTTCTGCTTCCCATTGATCATCAAGTTTGTTTGTTCTTTAAAACCATTTCTTCTTTATTAAGGGAACAGCTGGTGCGTTTTTGTTGTAATCTTTCTCTTGCTTCTCTCTGATTTGATTTAAGCTTCTTTCTATGCACTCTTGTACCTTTTTGTACTGCTCTTGGCATTTGATGTTCCAATCAGCATTAGGTGAACTGGTTTCAGGAACGACAATTCCCATCTCTAAATCAATTGGTAATTTCCTAGGTCTTGCACTCATTAAATACGCTGGCGTGCAATTGGTGGAATTTACAGGGATGTTGTCGTACATGTCCACTAAGTCAGGCAATTTCTCCGGCCACATGCTTCTTTCTTCCAAAGGCAAGGTTTTAAACAGGTGTATGACCACCTGGTTTATTTTCTCACACATGCCATTGGTCTGTGGGTGGTACGGTGTGGTTCGGATTTTCTTGCACCCATACAAATTGCAAAACTCCTGGAACACTTCAGCTTCGAATGCAAGACCTTGATCTGTCAACACCTGCTCTGGGTACCCATGTAGTCTACAGAAATAGGCTTGAAAGGTTCTCGCTGCAGTTAATGCTGTCAAGTCCTTTACAGGAACTACCACTAGGAATCGGGAATAGTGGTCCACCATAATGAGGGCATACATATAGCCTGACCTGCTGGGTGTCAGCTTTACATGATCCAAGGCTACGAGTTCCAGTGGCTGTTTGGTAACAATTGGCTTTAGTGGAGCTCTTTGACTGTAACGATCCTTTCTCCTTAAGTTGCATGGGCCACAGTTTCTGCAACAATTTTCAATGGTGGTTCTCATGCCAACCCAATAGACGTGTACCGACCTCACAGCGACCGGATGTAACGCAAATAGCGTCACACCGGCTATTACGCCCATACAGCAAGGTGAGGAGGACTAGGATTATTTATCACGCCCATCGGGGCGTGATAATGAGCAGCTAAGGAGGGCTTAGAGTCTCACAGGGAACGCCGTGTGAGACTTATTCAGGGACAAGAAGTCGCAGATATGTAACTGCATAATGTTGATTTTGGCATTTTTTATAGAAAAGGACCACTAATAATGATCTGTCATGGTGCAGGGACAGGTATTAATAGGGTTGGGGTTGATTTGGAGGGGTCAGGTTCCCTTTAAGGCCCACAGCGTCTCCTGGATGTTCAAGGCATAGTCCTGTATACTGTCCTATGGCCTCTGCTTGCAGTTGTAGAACCTCATCCTTAACTCAGCCTCAGTGCGAGTCTCAAAAGCAATTCTTAATTTAGCAAGTACTCGGGCTACTGTCTCTTTATCTGTGTCTAGCCAGTCTTTAGCCTCACGCTCGGCTGCACCTGTCAGCTGACCCAGCAATACAGACACTTTTTGCTTTTCAGTCATAGCGTACATATCCAAGACATTGCACATCTTTTCTCTGAATTCGGCCAGGAGATCTGGTTCCCCAGCATATTGCGATAACAACGCCACTCTCAGGACATACAGCAGGGCAAGTAGCATTAGCGGGTCCACAGCTACAGGTGCGGCGGCTGCTCCAGTGGCTGATGAGACAGCCGACGCTTTATTTCGAGATAAGTCTATGTTGAAAACCGCTGCATCGGCACTCCTTTGTGCATCCATTCAAGCTCCCCCCCAGTTAACTTCAGCCAGTCTCTTAAAAGAAAAAGCAGTCTCCGGCTCCCCAGGCGGGAAGTTGAGCGCTCGGGTATTTCCAGATCAAGCCGCTGTGCTTTGGCGGCTGACGGCAAAGCATGGGGCGGGGCTTATCTTCACGCTCTTTCAGCAGTTACGCCCCCCTTCTTCCCGCTCACCGTGTGGCGCAGTTATGGCTGCCCAATTTACAGTTCAACACAGTCAATACTAGGCATACAGTACTCGACAGTAACGGACACGGGATCCTGTTCGTGATGCCATTGGCTGACCCGCCCCAGGGCCATTAGGTACCCAGTCCCGAACATCGAGTCACAGGGGATATCACTGGGGCCTGTGCCCGGTCCCGTGGCCCTGGTGGTCACTTAAAAGAGTCAATGGAAAAATAATAAATGAAAAATAAAAGTGATTTGTGACACCACCTACAGTTCCGGTATGGTTGCCAGTGCTGCGGATTAGTCCTCCGGGGTGATGTTTGGGCAGCCAGATGGTTACACTCCTCGTAGGTGGAGTGGGATCCCCGAGGCAGTTGTAGTGTAGGGGAATTGCAGGACAGTCTATGGAGGGAGCAGGAGCAGGGCCCGCAATTACAGTCACACACAAAGTTGATATTTCTGTACTTTTTACTGATGATTCGGGTATAGTCCAGGGTACAGTCTCTGATGGTACGGGTCCTGGTGGTCTGGTAACAATTCAGGATCTCGACACTTGGTAAGTTATGAGGCCTCCCTGCTGCGCTGTGTGTGTCTTGGTTCCAGGCTGTCTGAAGCTAAGCCCTGACCCTCTCTTGCTGTCCTCACTTGTATGGCAGGCGGCGAGAGCTCTGCTGTGGGGCACCACTGTATCCTCTGTGGTCCCCAGCTCTGCTATGTTGTTATAATTATATAGCATCATTGGTTCCATGGCGCTTTACATGTGTAAGGGCAGAACAAGGACTAGAACAAGAACATAAAAATCACGACAATTAAATCATACAGGTACAGTAGGGCAGAGGATCTTGTCCACAAGGGCTCACAGTCTATAGGGGATGGGTGGGAGACAGTAGGAGGGGGAGAGGTGGGGCACTGGATTAGGTCTCAGTGTTGGTTGTAGGCTTGAAGGAAGAGGTGGGTCTTCAGATTTTTCTTGAAGGTTCCCAGGGTAGGGGAGTGTCTGATGTGGTGTGGAAGAGAGTTCCAGAGTATGGCGGATGCACAAAAGAAGTCTTGTATGCGGTTGTGGGAGGTGGAGATGCGGGGGAAGAGGACGATGAACTCTGTTTTGTCCATGTTGAGCTTGAGGGAGCGAGCGGAGAAGAAAGATAAGATGGCGGACAGGCAGTGCGGAATTTTGGATAGTAGGGAGGTGATGTCGGGGCCAGAGAGGTAGAGCTGAATGTCGTCGGCGTAGAGGTGGTATTGAAGGCTGTGGGACTCGATTAGTTGTCCTAGGCCGAGGGTGTAGATGGAGAAGAGTAGTGGTTCCAGAACCGAGCCTTGGGGAACTCCAACAGATAGGGATAGGGCGAGGAGGAGGTGTGGGAGTGGGTGACGCTGAAGGTCCGGTCTGTTAGGTAAGAGGAGATCCAGGAGAGGGCTATGTCAGCAATGCCCAGAGATTCTAGAATTTGAAGTAGGAGGGAGTGGTCGACTGTCAAAATCAGCAGAAAGGTCGAGAAAGAGGATGATGGAGTAGTGGCGCTTGCTCTTGGTGGTCAGTAAGTCGTTGGTGACTTTGGTTAGGGCTGTTTCGGTGGAGTGTTGGCTCGGAAACGGATTGCAGGCGGTCAAAGAGGGAGCAGGAGGAGAGAAAGGAGGACAGTTTGGAGAAGACATGTTGCTCAAGCAATTTTGAGGTGAAGGGGAGGAGAGATATGGAACAATAATTGGAGACTGTTGCGGGGTTGAGGGAGGGTTTTTTGAGGATGGGTGTGATGAGGGCATGTTTGAAGGATAAGGGAAAGACACCAGTAGTAAATTATATGTTGAAGAGATGGGTTAAGGCAGGAAAGTGGACTGTGGTGAGGTTAGTGATGAGGTGGGAGAGGAGAGTGTCGAGGGCAGACGTGGTGAGGTGTGATTGTGCTAGAAGGGAGGAGAGGCGCTCTTCTGTCATGGAGAAGCTGCTTTTGGTCGAGGGGGGTTGGGCGACAGGGGTGGGGGGGCTGAGGGGATTGGAAGTCGAAGCTGTCTCAGATTTTGTCGATCTTCTGTTTGAAAAAGATGCCGAAGTCGTCGGCGGAGAGGAGGGGAGAGGGAGGGGTGCGTGGGGACGGAGTAGAGCGTTAAAAGTTCTGAATAGTTGCTTGGGATTATGGGAAAGGGTGGTTATGAGAGAAGAGAAGAAAGCTTGTTTTGCAGCGGTCAGTGCAGTCTTGAAGTCGATGAGGGACTGTTTGTACAAGGCGAAGTGAGCTGGGGAATGGGATTTTTTCCATCTCCATTCAGCCACCCTAGATGTCCGTCGAAGTTTTTTAGCGTGAGTGGTGAGCTAGGGTTGTCTGTGTGTGCGGGTTTTGTTGTATGAGAGGGGGCGGCCTGGATGAGGGCTGAGGTGAGAGTGGTGTTATAGAGGGTGGCGGCTGCTTCAGCGTCTTGAGAGAAAGCTAAGTCAGAGAGAGGGCGGAGGGACTCAGAGTGAGTGGAAGTCAATGAGTTTGAGGTTTCTTCAAGGGCGAGGGAGGGTGGTGGGGCGAGAGGGGGGGGGGGGGGGAGAGGGAGGAGAAGGTCAGCAGGTTGTGATCAGATAGGAGGAGGGGTGAGTTTGCGAGGTCAGTGAGGGAACAGAGGTGGGTGAAGGCGAGGTCCAGTGTATGGCTGTTATTGTGTGTAGCGGAGGACGACCTTTGGGAGAGGCCGAAGGAGGAGGTTAGAGAGAGGATTCTAGAGGCAACGGTGTGGGGGTATCAATGGGGATGTTGAAGTTGCCCATGATCATGGTGGGGATGTCGGAGGAGAGAAGGTGGAGAAGCCAGGTTCTCAAGTGGTCATAGAAGGTGGACGAGGATCCTGGGGGGCGGTAGACGACAGCCAGTTGGAGGTTGCAGGGGGAGAAGATTCGCACGGAGTGTGCTTCGAAGGAGGGGAGGGAGGTAGAGGGGGGGGTGGTGTAATTGGGGTGAAGGAGCAGTTGTTGGCCAGGAGTAGGCCAACACCTCCACCGCGGGAGTTGGGGCGGGGGTTGTGGGAGAGGGCGAGTCCGCCATAAGAGAGGGCAGCGGGGGAGGTGGTGTCGGAGTGGGTGAGCTATGTTTTGGTGATGGAGTTTTTTTTTAGATGAAGAGGTCATGGATGAATGTGAGTTTATTGCATACCGAGTGGGCATTTCAGAGTGCGCCAGAAAAGGGGATTAGGGGAGGAGCAGCTTGGAGAATGGGTGTAAGGTTGCAGGGGTTGCGGGTGTTAATAGTGGGGAGTGGTTGTGGGATAGAGGTGACTGTGGGGGTGTGTTGGGGAGGACCAGGGTTAGGGGAGATGTCGCCAGCAGGTAGGAGGAGGAGGGAGAGGGTTAGGAGGTGAGGGCATGAGAGCTTGCGTGGCGGGCGAGCATGTTTGGAGGTAAAGACTTGGGGGTGGAGGAAAAGTTCAGAGGAGTGCGTGAGATGGCTAAATAGGTTGGAGGGGGAGAGTGTTATTGTGTTGTCAGGAGGAGAGATAGAGTGGGATTGCAGGAAGTGGAGTAGGATGGGAGTGAGTGTGAAGAGGAGAGAAAACATTACATGGGGTATAGGATGCAGTGGGAGTGGGAGGTGGAGCAGGGGGGTGAGGTGTGGATGGGGAGTAGCAGTAGCAGGGGGCAATAGCTGCAGCGGGGAGGGGCAGCAGCAGCTGAGAGGAGGAGGTGTAGCCGGGGATTGAGATGGAGGCAGGGACAGGAGGACAGGTGCAGCAGGAGGGGAATGAGATGGAGGCAGGGGTCAGGGGCAACAGGGGACAGGTGCAGCAGGAAGGGTATGCAAAGCAGATGAGTGCCAATCAAGTCCAGGCAATCGCAAAGCACGTGGTGGAGGGATGCAGCCAGAGGACAGATGCAGCAGGAATGTCCAATGCGGAAGAGTGTGGTAGGGTGATGCAATGAAGCTGTGGGATGCAATGTAGCTATGATTCAGAGGCATACAGAGTCTAGGAGAATGCAGGTGAAGCAAGGTGATGCGGTGCAGTCTGAGAACAGGTCTAGATACAATGGTGGGGATGAGATGCAGTCAGAGACGCGATAGAGACACGGGTGTGGTGCAGTCCGGGATGAGGTACAGCCGTGGATAAGATGCGGTCAGGGATAAGGTGCAGCCAGAGGTGTGGTGGAGCCAGGGATGTAGTGCAGCGTGGAGGGAGAACTTAGTGGAGCGGTGTTGGGGGCCGTCAGAGGGATAGAGCTGGTGCCAGGTTCGTGTGGCCCCAGGTTTACTCCTGGCGCCCGGTGGTTGCGGTGGGGCCATGCTGGATGATGATCCAGGGGAGCGGTGTAGAGGGAGGCCACCCTCCCATCTGATGGACCTGTCTGGAGACACCGGAGCAGTCCTCAGTGACAGCTGATGGGTGGCAGGAATAGCTGAAATGGAGTTGGGGGGCTACCGGCGGGATGGGGCCAGTGCCAGGCTCGTACGGTCACGAGCCACACACGTGGCACCTGGCGGTGACAGTGAGGCTGCTGAAGAAGGACACAGTGGAGTGGTACAGGGAGCTGCTCGTCTGGTGGACCCGCCGGGAGATCCAGGGGCGGCTCTAGGTGATAGTCACGGGACCACCGCTGTAGGGGGCGGGATGATGTCCAGAGAGCCGTGGCACCCGGCAGCAGGAGTGGTGTTGGGGGCTGCTTGGCAGCCGGACCCGCCGGGAGTCTCAGGAGCGGGCTGAGGATGACTACCATGGGACCACCGTTGTAGGGGGGCAGGACGATGTTGGGGGGCAGTGGTTGCAGGCCCCACACGTTGCCCCCGGTGGCTGTAGTGGGCCACAGGAGACAGGCTCAGGGAGTGGTGCTGGGGGCCGCTTGGCAGTCGGACCCACCGGGAGTAGCTCTGGATGACGGCCGCGGGACCGCCAAGGCAGGGGAGGCAGTAAGGAGCCGGAGAGCCGTGGTCGCAGGCCCCGCACATGTTGCACGGCGGCAACCGTGGGCCTGAGGAGACTCTCACCCAGAGCTGTGCTGCGGCACCTTACCTGCCGGACCCGCCGCGGGTCGCAGGAGCTGCTGTGGATGGCAGCCGCGTGACCACCCCAGCATGGGGAGCCAGGACCGGGGGAGCCGTCAGCAAGGTGGCGCCGGCGCACGTCTCTGGATTCGGCGGTGACACCCAGCGGCGCCGCTGGAGGAAATCTTGGTGGAGCGGTGGCGGGCAGGGCTGTGGAGTCGGAGTCGTTGCCCATTTTGGTGGAGTCAGAGTCAGTAGAAAATGTTCCGACTCCTAAAATATATAATAAATTTGGTCCAGTAGTTCAATGCAGAATGTGTTGAATATTATTATTATGAATTATTATTTTGTTTTTTCCTAAATATCTTGATTATTATGTCATTATAATGATTAAAGCCTAATGTTATCATTGACTACAATAATTTTATCACTTAAAAACGAGCCATGAATGAAGGAGTCAGAGTCTGAGTCAAAGGAGTCGGAGTTCGAGTCGGAGACAAGGAAATTCAGGAGTTGGAGGTTTGATTTACCGACTCCACAGCCCTGGTAGTGGGGGTCCTCCGGGTGAGTTGAGGGGCTAGGTGCCGCCGGAGGCGTCGGCCAGGTCAGGGCCCCAGGCCCAGGTGGAGGGGCCGCAGGGCGCAGCTAATGGCCGCAGTGGGAGAGAGTGGCCCAGGTGGATGGTGGGGTGCTCGGGGGTGACAGCAGTGGGGATGAGTGTATAAAGGGAGGACAGGCTGGCTTGGATGCAGTGGATGGTGTCCAAGTGCTTGGACCCTCCCTACACTTGTCCGTCACCCCGGCGGCCATCTTTGCTATGTGGCTGTGCCTCAAGTGCTGCTGTGGCCAGGAGATCTGAAGTCTCCCTGGCTTCCGGTCTTTACTGCAGGGCGGTTAGCTCTCTTGTAGTCATGGACTCCGGTGTCTGGTTTCAGGCGCTGTTCCTCCAGGACGTACCAGAATAGCTCCACTCCCCCTGCTGCTACTACTCTTTGCCTCCGACCCTCGCTCTAGGGTCCCTCACGCAGGTTAGTATTGCTCACTGGTACAGGCTTAGCACAGCTCCGACACCAGGATGTCTTCACAGTCCTCCCTGGAACTGCTCTGCCTGACTCGCCTCAAGCCTGAATTTATAGGGGACCTCGCCTGAACTCGGCTTGTAGAGCTCCCCCTTCAGGTCTGGAGTGGAAGGTGTTGTGTGCAGGCTTACCTGATGTGGAGATCCTTTTCTGTCCCAGGTGTATCTGTGGCAATCGAACCCTGGGTGCCACAGATACACACCCTCCAACTGCCCTCTTAACAACCTAAAGGCATCCCAGATCTAAAGTAGTAAGTGCACAAAATATATTCTGTGAGACAGAGTACATACATAAAATTATTCTCTTTATTAAACACATGCCGTTTATAGCTTATTTATGGGATGGGTTTTGTAGGATGTATATACTGTATAGACATTATATCAATAGCTACAGACACACGTTTCTTTATCTTAAAAGCAAACACTCTCCGCATTCATCTAAAGTACATCTGCTTCATTGGTTACGCATAGGAAATATAGAATTTAATACATTTAAAACATCGACTTCATTTCTATATTCCAATCAAATATTCCTTTACATCAGATCTGATAATGCAATAAAATTCTTTTTTTTGTCCTGGGGTTTTCCAGTGTAGTCCCATGATTATCACAGCACAGATTCTTCTTTTTTTTCCTGACATTGATGGTCCCAATTTAAGGACTTTATGAAGTTCCTAATACATTCCCAGAAGACTCAGCAGGAGACGGGTCATAGCCCCATACAGTGGACCAGGTGTTTGGAGACGGTATAGCCCCATAGGGGACAGGTTTGAGTCCATGGCGGGTCAGGCTCACCCCATGTCTCTGAGAACGGGAGAATTTTTGCCAGGTGGATCTGCAATCAGAGCTGGCACGCAGGGCAGCTTTTCCCATAAGTTGTCGAGGGTGGTTTACATCGGCATCACTGAAATGAGACGACACAAGGCCTTTTCAGAGGCTATATAGCATTTCTTCCAAAACAAGCACCAACACCTGTCCACACTATAGCCCCATGGGGTTGAATGGAAATACCAAATACAACAGATGGACATGTGAGAATACAACCAATTGGCTATTTCCAATCCCGTACAACCAACCCCATTAACATTAGAGATTAAGGTTTGTACCTATATGAGTAGAGTGGTCCTTGTCCCATCTGTTCAACACTCAAGGTTCCCGATGCCTGTGATACCATCTGTGCCAAAGACATTGCACCACATGCCAAAAGGGCTGGCTCAATCGTGGCTCCATCAGCCTCCATTAGAGTCAGCTCCATAAAATACATGGCCAGATACTCAACCTGCAGGTGGACAAAGATTAATAAGTGGGTCACAACACTTCATAGGCTTAAGCCATTTTTTCAAGAACATTTTATTTTTGTATGCTTGTAAAGAGCTTAAAGAGAGGAAAGAAAAAAAAAAAAAAAAAAAAAAAAAAAAAAAAATTGGGGTTTCATGAAAAACGTTCTACATTTGCCTTCTGAAGCCTTTATGTTGCACAAGCTCCTTCTAGCTTACAAATATCTGTTTCTAAGCTTTTCTCAGCTGATTTATGACCACATCAAAGTAGAAAGTGCAAAAAAACAAGAGCCTAAAAAAGCCAAACTGTGCAACATTTGGAAAGAAGCCCAATTGGAGATATTTTTCTAGCCCAAAACATATGCATGTGCAATAAATAAATGCCCCAGAGGTGTATACCCCTTTCCTTAACTAGGTAGATCTGCTTTCTGGGATGACCGTGCAGGTAGATGTTATATGAAGATATTTTGGGCCAACCGGATAGCTTGAGTGCCTAATCTTCTCCTATACATCCATATCTTCTCTAAAGAGCTGGTGGGCAGTGGTAATCCGGCACCGGGTGCAATTTTTGCACCATTCAGCCCAACCTATACCAGCATACTTTCTTAGTGCTCAGGTTTGTGACTATACCTACATTTTCGGGACACTTCCAAGTAACAGAGAGGAGGCGCAGGAAATGCAGGGGTTGTATGTAATGCAGATCAAAGCTCAACCGGTAGAGAACCTTCTTCTCCATTTTCATAAGCTCTTTCTTGCTGAAGGCATCTTCCATCATAAAGCAAAGCTCTGCCGGCTGTAGGAGATCGATAAATAGCAGATCATAGTAGTCTTGAAAGGTAACTTCAAATCTCAAAGAATCAGAAAGGCTGAATATAAACTATATGTTGACCTTTGACACATTCAGAGCAGGAATGAATGTGTCACATGGATTCATGGCTTTTTACATCAGATGAGGAAACTTCAAATCTTGGACCACTGATGAAAGGACAATAAAGATCTCTCATCCTCCCAATACAGACCACTATGCTCTGCTTATTCAACCTGTATATGTATATATATATATGTGTGTGTGTTAAGAATGTGTCATTATTAAGCCTGAAGAAGAGAGCTGAGCTGTCTCGAAAGCTTGCATGTTCACCATCTTTTCAGTTAGCCATTAAAAGGTATCAACCACCGAGGACTCTCAGATTCTAATATACAGGTCTACAATCTAACCTCAGGGATGAGGCTCTCCTCCATCTTGCAGGCAATGTAGAGGCAGCTGGCAGCGAGTAACTGTAGAAGGGGCGTCCGGATTTTATGAACTTTCATGTAGGAATTCATTAAGAACACGGCCAGATAGAGCGTCTCGTCTTGAAGGCACAGATATTCCTGCCCCAAGAAACAAGTTTATAAATCCTGAACATTCCGGACAAGTTGGCGATGATATTCACATTACATAGGATACATACATGAACTTGGATCACCCAGTCCACCAGCAGGGTCCTCATTTCCTTGGTCACAGCCTTGGGGATGTCCACTGCTCGGAGGACGTGCTTTGATTGCTGCTTCTACAATAAATAAGAAAGGAAAAAAAGTTAGGACGCAGATGATGAATTTTTTCATTTGATCTCTTTACCCGTTTTTCTCACCAGCATACTGGAAATGATATCCATGGCGTATTCTTGCTCAGTGTTCATATCGAGCTTCTGCATGATCTGGCAAAGGTCTTCTTTCCAAGAGTCATTCAGAACGAAGCTTGAAGAACCCCGGGCCAATGAGGTCTGACGGTCTGTGACTTCAGGATCAGCTGGAGAAGTCATGAGATCCCTATGAATTAGACATATCAGATACAGAAATCCAAAACTGTCTGATCTAGCCCTGAATGTATTATTCCGCATAGCCCATATATTATAGATCATCCTGATATTGTTAATCACTTCTACTTCAGTTCTCACCTTTCTCAGATATTGAGATGAACACTGCAGTCACCATTTTGTCGGAGACTGACGGCTTGGAACATGGAAAGAAGCTTTTCTTCTAGGAGATTGAGAGCAGAGAACATATGAGTATCGAGACCTCTGATTATATCATACACCCAGTCTTCAAAGGATATGCCCAAACCTGAAGAAGTCTAAGGTAAAATATTGTGGGGGACCTGTCCCACTTTTGGACACAGGGAAAAGAGGCTTGGGGTAGACAAAACAGGCTGGGGGTAGACCAAGATTCAAGCAAGGAGGTGAGCCCAGCAAGATCCTTCAAAACTAGGGATGAGCAAACCCAAACTGAAGGTGCTGGTATATTCAGGGTGGGAACGTGGGAAAGGCCAAGTAACCATGGCCGGAGCTGTCTATTTCACCTTGGCTCGTTATCAAAAATAGGTTGGAGCCTCCTTACCATCAAAAGGTACCGTTACATGCTTCAAAGTCGTTAAGATATCACTAACGATCTCACGGGAGCGCGGTTGTTAGGGCATCTTTTTGACATCATTGGTGAGATGTCACACGTGTAGATATCATGGACGATGCACCAACGATGTAGCGAGCAGCTTTCGTACGCACAACCCAGCGAACGATACTTGTTCACTGTTGTGAATGGGCGAAGTCGTTAACGACATCATTATCGTGGTGTTACACAGAACGATGCAGTAGGTTGGCTGATCGAAGATCGTTTGATTTGAGAACATGTTCTCAAATCAGCGATCAACGATCCAACATTTATCATAGTCGTATCTCGGAGTTACACGCAACGATGATCTAATGATGTCGTTTCAACGACTCCAAACCCGTGACGTTTTAGCGATATCATTCACGATATCGTACCGTGTAACAGGGCATTAAGGAGGAATTAAATGGTAGGATCAACACCCATTATCAATACGAATGGATACTGGCTTCAGACCCAAAATGCAAAGATCGAGTTGCTAACCAATGGGAACCTTGGTCTTCTTCTGAATTATGTTCACCCCCTGATACTATATGACTTGTCCAGTTGATATATCATTTTCTTTGTTTGTTACACGGCTTTTTCAATGATTATGTCCACGCCTCATTGTCCGGAACTACAAAATTTCAAGAGCACTCTACTGTTCCCTCCCTGATCTCCCTTCTAGTGGAACCTGGTTGTTCCTCCCTCGTACCTCCTTCCCTGTATTATCTATATCCTCTTTGTTATGTGTTGATTACTAGAACCCGCGAGGTCCCGATTTGTATGTATGGATAACAATGTTTCTCAATAAGAACTTATCGGTTTTTCCATATTGGTTATTCCATATCCAAGTTGGCAGGGCAATTTCCCCCATTTTGTTTCCTTTGCAGCCTCCCTAGACCATTTTACAGCACAGAAGTTTGGGTTCCCATTGACTTATCTTGGGTTTAGGGACCAGGTCTCGAATCAGACTTTTTCTTCTAAATCAGGCCAATCCAGAACATCCTTGGGTCCGCTCATCACTATTCAAAACCTAGCATATACTACTATATAGGGCCCAAATAAAACTACCGCACTGTCCAAATAAAGAGCCCAAGTCTATTAAGCCCTTGATGATGATGAAACTCCTGGATATTGGTCCTTCACCCCACAAGCTTATACAGTAGTGCTGCTGCCCATCCAAAATATCCGGATGGATATGTTTCTATAAATGTAACTTAAAGGAGACCTGTCATTTACTATAAATATGTATTCTTTTTAAACCTGGTGTAATTGGACGCTGTTCCCCAGAATCAGCATTGTTTTTTTTTTTCCTTCCTGAAATATGGTCTCCTCTTTCTAAAATAGAATCTTTTAAAGCCAAGTGGGTGTGGTCTTCAATAAGTTGAGGACCACACCCATTTGTCTTAAAATACAAGATTCATATACAAGGAAGAGGTTGTCATCCCAGGATCGGAGAGGTGCAGAAATAAAGGTAAAAAACCTGCCGGATTGTCAACAATTAGCCCTAAATCCATGTAAGGGGGTGATATTTTCGATTACTCACCTTCTTGTCTTCCTTCTTGTAGTCTTCTCTCTTGGACTGTACCTCTCCTAGATTATACAAACTCACCTTCTTGTCTTCTCTCATGGAAACAATAGTATTATTGTTCTTGGTCTTGAACGGTTCTCTTCTTCCTTCCATCTGAAAGCATCAGATCACGTCAGTCACTGGTCCATTATATTGTGCGTACTTTCAATTTATTTACATGATGTATTAAGTCATAAGGACCCCGATAAGGCAAGAAATCACAATGGGAGGATCTTGACTGTCACCCAATTGCAAATATTAGGGGCCAAAACAAAGGTAAGTCAGATTTCGAAACGTAACAGATCCAAACATTGATGGGGAGATTGGAGAACTGCAGCATTTTTTTGCATCCAGTCTTTGGCCTCTCTCACACATCCGTGCAAAAACACGTGTGAGAGGCCTTATTTTTGTGTGTGTGTCCCGCATGGTGTGACTTGCGTGTGCTGTCCGTGTGACAGATAGCACACAGACAGCATGTCTTTGTATATTTACCAGACTCCGATGCCGCCTGTTCCTCTTGCTTCCAGGTCAGCTCTAGCAGTCAGGGCAGTCAGGGCAGTGAATATTCATGAGGTTAAAGAGCGGCCCCAGTAGTGAGAGGAACAGGACATCACTGGAGTCAGATAAATAAAGAATTTTATACTTCTCTAAAATAATATTTGCTCATATCTGTGCACACAGATGTGACACAGAAGACATCCGTGCGCAGGACGTTTTTTGCCTGGTTCCACTGACATGAATGGGTCTGTGTTGCCACCTATAAACGGACATGTCTCCTTGTGGAGCACACGGACACGCATGTGCTCCACACGGAGACACGGTTCGTACAGTATCACGGATGTCTGAAAGTGCCCATTCATTAACATTTGGGTACGTGTCTCCGGCATGTGGCTGCATGGATGGCACACGTACTGTAGACACGTACACGTGAAAGAGACCTTAGGATGAGTTCACAAAGGGTGGCATGGTGGTTCAGTGGTTAGCACTGCAGCCTTGCAGCGCTGAGGTCTTGAGTTCAATTCCCACCAAGGACAACATCTGCAAGGAGTTTGTGTGTTCTCCCTGTGTTTGCGTGGGTTTCCTCCGGGTACTTCACTTTCCTCCCACACTTGAAAGACATATTGATAGGATATTTAGATTGTGAGTCCCAATGTGAACAGTATTACTGATGTATGTGAAGTGCTATGATATGGAATTAATAGCGTTATATAAATTAATAGATATTATTATATATTATTATGTCCAGTAATCATCTGTTAGAACGGATCCAGCACAATCCATTGTGCAAACACAACTATTTTTGTTTGCCTTGAAAAAATTGATTTCTGCAGGATCCATTTGTTTACCATTGGAGTCTATGGAGAACGGATCCGGTAACTGATCGCTGATCTTCCATTTGAAATTGATCCAGGAAGCAAAAAACAGATCCATTACAAATGAGAGAAAAATGGAGGCTAAAGAGCGATCAGTTACCGGATCCGTTCTCCATAGACTCCAATGCTAAAAATTCAAATCCTGCAAAAATCTATTTTTTCAACATGCACAAAAAAAGTTGTGTTTACAGAACTTTTTGCCAACAAATTTTACAATATATTGTACAATGCAAAAGAGCGAAATCTGTTTTCAAAATGTCGCATTATTAAAATCTTCACCAGATCTGATTCTGCATAGTAAAACCTATTTAGCTTGAACTATAACACACTGCAGACTTTCTGTAAGGCTGAAGGCACACTGTGCGAGGGACTCGCATTGCACTCGGACCAGTGGTGCCCTATCAGGCAGGGCAGACTGGTACGCATTGTGAGTCAGAAGCGAGTGCAGTCGCAGCAACTGAACGCGATTCTCACGCGCGAGAGGGCAATGAAAGTCTATGGGGGTGAGAAAATCTCACCCCCATACAGCACACTGTGCAACATTCGCACGAGTGCGATGTTAATATCGCCTCAAACTCGCCGGTTGTGAAAGCCGGCGAGTTTGAACTTACCGCTATCCCTGTACAGTAATCAATCATGTTCCAGCGCTGTCACATCAGTACTGAAACATTGTTTAATAATCTCTGTTAGAAGTCAAAATAATAAAGTTCTGTATGTTATTAATCATTTTAACCCCCTCTGCAGGGTCTGCACTACATGTCGACACAGAGCCTGCAGATGCGGCTATTACAAGCCGGTGTCAGAAGGGTTAAATTGCTTTTGGTGTGCTGCCATCATGTATACACAGTCTATATACTCTGTGTATACATGATGGCAGCACACCCACAGCAATTTAACCCTTCTGACACCGGCTTGTAATAGCCGCATCTGCAGGCTCTGTGTCGACATGTAGTGCAGAGCCTGCAGAGGGGGTTAAAATCATTAATAACATACAGAACTTGATTATTTTGATTTCTAACAGAGTTTACTAAACAATAATGTTTCAGCAGTGCCGTGACAGCGCTGGAACATTATTGATTCATACACAGGGAAAGCGGTAAATTCAAACTTGCCGACTTCGACAGCCAGCAAGTTTAAAATCACCACAAATGCTGTCACAATCACACGCACTCACATGAACACAGGCATGCACACTCACCACACTCGCACCACACACACCCAAAAACATGCATCACTCTCATCACTGTCGTGCATCAATCATGCTCTGTGTTTGATGCAGGACAATGTGCCTTCAGCCTAACCACAGCCAAAAGGGGGGGGAAAAAAATCCACAGAAAATAGAATAAAAGGCCTGATTAATCATGTTTTTTTCTTGTGTTTATTGCTTTTTTTTTTTTTACATTGTCAAATATGCTTATACTTGTTGCCTTTAACCTTTTTTTGGGCAAGAAAAAAAAAAAAAAAAAAAAAAAAAAAAAAAAATTGTATTTCCAGTTAGAAATATCACTAATGGAGGGGGAGTAAAGTACATTTGCACAAAAAAGGAGCAAGTTTTTAAAAAAGTTGCAATTGATGATTCGGCTGAAAACATTTGGGTAACAAAACCAAATCCACAATGGTGAGCATAAAACAAACATGGGAACACATGCAATAGGCTTAGGAAAAAAAAAGTAAATACAAATTTGGGCCAAACAAAAATACTACAGGCTTAAAACACCAAACTAAACCAAAAACATCGGCCACAAGCAATAATGAATCAGGCTTTATGTGTGCAGGTATACTCAAGCCTGAAAGATTGCAGGTAGGTGACATAAAATCCAAATTGGCTCGGTCTATTTGCAACTTGCCTGTCATGGTATCGTAGTGGGGTCACAATACAGCCCCATTCACCTGCATTGCTCTGTATGTTGCAGCAGCTGAGAATGTAGCACATGGACAGCACACGTATGTCACATGGCCCCCCAAAAACAGACTCTCACACGTGCGTTTTCTACGGATGTGTGAAAGAGGCCTGAGTCTGATTGAGGAGATCCTCAGGGTTACTTTACACACACCAACTTATCTGTCCAACTTCTGACCAACTTACTGGTTGCAGTGAAATCATGGACACATTGTTACATTTGTACACAGCCACAAAATGGAACAATGTGTCCATGATTTCACTGCAACCAGTAAGTTGGTCAGAAGTTGGACAGATAAGTTGGTGAGTGTAAAGTGGCCATAACACTGTAGACTTGTAAGGGTATGTGCCCACAAAACGTTTTTTAAGCAGTCCTGAACGCAGCAAAACCGGTCCTGGTTTCAAGGATCCTAGAGTCCTTGCCAGGAGATTTGCTGCGTTCAGGTCCTGCGTTTTTATCGTGTTTTTTGTACGTCTTTGCCATTTAACTGCAGCAAAAACGCAGGAAAATAGAACATGTCACTTCTCTCCCATCCGCAGCAAACCCGGAGGGATTTGACAGTTCTTGACACTTGTGGGCACAGCGTTTCTGTGAAACACATTTGTTTCTGAGGTTGGGATTCACAGTAAAACCAATTAGCATAAATTACCATAAAACCAAGGGTAAACTGCATGCAGAAACCGCAGCAAAAACGTCCTGTGGGCACATACGCCTATAGTTATTGCCAATAATCAAAGTGATCCATATTTGAGGGTGATTCCAGTACACAAAACTAAAGGTGACCAACGTTTTACCTCCAAGTCTCATCCTTGCACATGGACATCCAAAGCAGCACTGCAGTGTGTCAAACATCTCCCCATATCTCAGCTTCTTGTATAAGGATGAAGCATGAACTACAGTTTCACCAAAAGTGTAACCCTTTCAGTGGCATTAGCCAAACTTTGCACACATGTCCTCATATCTCAGGTCTATAGCCCTCTCTCTATCCCATTTCTCCTACCTGTGCCATGGGACTGCTCCAGAATGAGTGGGTGGTGATGCAAGGAATTGTGGGTAGCTATTTAGCAGCACTCAGGGTAAACTATGGAGTGGATCATCATCATCATGAGGAGGAGTAATGTTCACAATGACTAATCTATTAGTTTCACCATCTGAATGTTCTCAGTGCTGGACTATGGGAATGTCTGGACTACTGGATGTTAAGATGTTTAGGCTGTGTTCTATGTTTAGGCCTCTTTCACACATCCGTGTCATCACGGATGTGTGAAACATGGCCGTTTGGGGGTGGGGCGTGCACACATGTGTCACGGACGTGTGACACAATGTGTGCAGTCCGTGTGCTATCCGTGGGGCTGTGGATAGCACACAGACAGCCTGTCACCCACATACTCACCTCCCTCCAGCGCCGCTGCTCCTCTGTCTTCCGATCCACTCTTGGGCTCAGTGAAGTGAATATTCATGAGCCTTAATGAGCGGTACCGGAAGTGAGAGGAGCAGACACCGCTAGAGCGAGGTGAGTATGAAATTCTTTATTTTCAGGCTTTTTGGTTTTGTCCGTGCACACGGATGTCACAGTGTGAACATCTGAGTGCAGGACGTTTTGACAAAAATGCGGTCCGTGGCTCCGCAGAAAAACGGACAAGTCGCCGTGTGGAGCACACGGACACGCATGTGCTCCACACGGAGACATGGTCCGTGCAGAAACACGGACGTGTGCATGGGTCCATAAGGGATTGTGTGTCCCCGTATGTCCGTGCCTCCGGCATGTGTCCGCACGGACAACACACGTGCCAGAGGCACAGATGTGTGAAAGAGGCCTTAGGCTGTGCTCACACTTGTGTTCCATGTTTAGGCTGTGCTCACACTTGTGTTCCATGTTTAGGCTGTGCTCACACTTGTGTTCCATGTTTAGGCTGTGTTCCCACCTGTGTTCCATGTTTAGACTGTGCTCACACTTGTGTTCCATGTTTAGGCTGTGCTCACACCTGTGTTCCATGTTTAGGCTGTGCTCACACCTGTGTTCCATGTTTAGACTGTGCTCACACCTGTGTTCCATGTTTAGGCTGTGCTCACACCTGTGTTCCATGTTTAGGCTGTGCTCACACCAGTGTTCCATGTTTAGGCTGTGCTCACACCTGTGTTCCATGTTTAGACTGTGCTCACACCTGTGTTCCATGTTTAGACTGTGCTCACACCTGTGTTCCATGTTTAGACTGTGCTCACACGTGTTCCATGTTTAGGCTGTGCTCACACCTGTGTTCCATGTTTAGGCTGTGCTCACACCTGTGTTCCATGTTTAGGCTGTGCTCACACCTGTGTTCCATGTTTAGGACTGTGCTCACACCTGTGTTCCATGTTTAGCTGTGCTCACACCGTGTTCCATGTTTAGGCTGTGCTCACACCTGTGTTCCATGTTTAGGCTGTGCTCACACCTGTGTTCCATGTTTAGACTGTGCTCACACCTGTGTTCCATGTTTAGACTGTGCACACACCTGTGTTCCATGTTTAGGCTGTGCTCACACCTGTGTTGCCAGTTTAGGCTGTGTTCACACTGTGCTGCCTGTTTAGGCTGTGCTCACACCTGTGTTCCATGTTTAGGCTGTGCTCACACCTGTGTTCCATGTTTAGGCTGTGCTCACACCTGTGTTCCATGTTTAGGCTATGCTCACACCTGTGTTCCATGTTTAGGTTGTGCTCACACCTGTGTTGCCGGTTTAGGCTGTGTTCACACTGTGCTGCCTGTTTAGGCTGTGCTCACACCTGTGTTCCATGTTTAGGCTGTGCTCACACCTGTGTTCCATGTTTAGGCTGTGCTCACACCTGTGTTCCATGTTTAGGCTATGCTCACACCTGTGTTCCATGTTTAGGCTGTGCTCACACCTGTGTTCCATGTTTAGGTTGTGCTCACACCTGTGTTGCCGGTTTAGGTTGTGTTCACACTGTGCTGCCTGTTTAGGCTGTGCTCACACCTGTGTTCCATGTTTAGGCTGTGCTCACACCTGTGTTCCATGTTTAGGCTGTGCTCACACCTGTGTTCCATGTTTAGGCTGTGTTCACACCTGTGTTCCATGTTTAGGCTATGCTCACACCTGTGTTCCATGTTTAGGTTGTGCTCACACCTGTGTTGCCGGTTTAGGCTGTGTTCACACTGTGCTGCCTGTTTAGGCTGTGCTCACGCCTGTGCTCCATGTTTAGGTTGTGCTCACACCTGTGTTGCCGGTTTAGGCTGTGTTCACACTGTGCTGCCTGTTTAGGCTGTGCTCACACCTGTGTTCCATGTTTAGGCTGTGTTCACACCTATTTTGCCTGTTTAGGCTGTGCTCACACCTGTGTTCCATGTTTAGGCTGTGTTCACACTGTGCTGCCTGTTTAGGCTGTGCTCACACCTGTGTTCCATGTTTAGGCTGTGTTCACACCTGTGTTCCATGTTTAGGCTGTGCTCACACCTGTGTTCCATGTTCAGGCTGTGCTCACACTTGTGTTCCATGTTTAGGCTGTGCTCACACCTGTGTTCCATGTTTAGGCTGTGCTCACACCTGTGTTCCATGTTTAGACTGTGCTCACACCTGTGTTCCATGTTTAGGCTGTGTTCACACCTGTTTTGCCTGTTTAGGCTGTGTTCGCACCTGTGTTACTACAATCTCTGTTTTACATCAGAACCAATGGGCACCCTTCAGGACCTATTGACTATAACAGGGTTTGACAAAACACGCAATTTTTTGTGACACTTGGGGCTTAGTTTATATATAGATTTTTTTGCATTTTTTTTTTCTTCCAATTTTGTATGTATTTTATTATTTTTCGCTTGTTTTCCATTTATGCCTTATTCTTTTTTGAGTCTTTTTTTTATTCACATTTATAATTGTGTGTTTTTTTTTAGTCTTTCCCAAACGTTGTGACCAATTAATCAATTACGCTCATTGAACGCCTGTCCCGCCTCCTCCCCAGAATTATTGTATGTACACCTAACATTTGTTTTATGCAATTTATGACATTCCAATAGAACATGTGACATTTTATATTAAAGAGTCATAAAAAAGGTTAAAAATAAAAAAATAAATATTTCTTTCAACATTTGTTTTTAATAACTTTTTTTTTTTTACTTTTCTTGCACCAAATTAATCAAAATGATGCACTGGGGTCTTGAATTTTGCAATCTCTGGCCCCCCCAGACCGGAACTTGGAAAGCCGCCTCCTCACTGCTCGTATTCCTGGCTCCTTTTTTGATTAGCTAGCCTGGAGTGACATCATCATTGCAGCGTGACACATACATGACGTCACGCCAGGCTGGCCAATCAAAAGCAGAGCAGTGGAATCCTGGCCGGTAGAAGGGGGTTCACCGGGCTCCAGTTTGATGCTCGCTGAATACTAATTGGGTCGCTGGACCAATGTTCTCGCCAATCGATTTGCTAATAAAAAAGTAACAAATGTTATAATAAGAAGGAACTGGTCTAAACTTCTACACTGTAATTACACAAGTCACCAGCAGGGGGCAGCCGTGCATCAGCATTAATAGAATTTACACCAATGACCTGCCAACACAGCCCGGGCTCAAAACTGTGATATGGCAGCAAAAGTGGTAACTTTATAATATTTGTGAACATTACAAACTCGTTCAGACTTTTTGACAATAAATGTCTTCACCCAACCACTAACCGTGAGTGGAAAAAAAGATTTGTGTTATCTGATCTGCCGGGGTACGTCAACTTGTGAGCACAATTGTTATATCAAAGTTGAATGTGGGGAAACAAAGAGCCTGTAATAGACAAACTGGGCATCAGCCAGCAGCTTTGTAAGCAGACACATCAACGGCATGAATTAAATGGTGTTTATATGCTCTAGTATCACCAAATCATCAGAGTGCAATATGCACACAGTCAGGATTCCACTATGCTCCCGATGCAAATGTGCCGTCACGTGTCGACCATATTCTCAGCTGTTTCCTCAATATTCCAATAAAGGGAATCTGTCCCCAGGATTTTGCCATCCCATCTGAGAGCAGAATAATGTAGCAGTAGAGACCCTGATTCCAGCGATGTGTCACTTACTGAGCTGCTTGCTGTCATTTTGATAAAATGACTGTTTCTCAGCTACAGATTTAGCAGTTCATGAATATGCTGGTCTACCTGGCAGCAGGACAAGTAGTCCCCAAATGATAGCCTCCAGCTGATTAAACCATGATTATATCAAAATGACACTGAGAAGCCAATAAGTGACACCGCTGGAATCAGAGTCTCTGTCTCTACATTATGGTATCTCAGATTAGGTGGCAAAAATACCTGGTGACAGATTCCCTTTAAGAGGAGTTTATGAGACTTTTTGTTTACATTACATACATGATTACCCATTTGCACTGGAAATACAAGGGAATCCTGACAGTATACATATTGGCTGTAACAATTTAGTAATATGCAGTCATATAGTGAGTGCTGACATTTGCCTTCAGCACAGAAAACCACTTTAATGATCCGATCCTTAAGACAGGTTCTTGATACATCCAGATGGTGAAGTGTTCTGACAATTAGCGTGGACAGCACCTGATACAGAAGAGAGCGACAAAGTACAACTATTAACAATTAAAGGGATAGGCAGCAGAAGTCCTGAGTGTAGCATCACAAAGCCGTTGCACTTTACTTTTTCCATTCTTCAGTTTTATACATCTCTGCTTGCTGTCAGTAATGCAACGTTCAAGCTAAAGGTGCATTCTGGCTGATTCCTCCACTTAGATGGTGATGGGCTGCTCACATCACATCTATGTCCCAACCGGATCAATACATGTAATATCACCAGATCTGCACCACGAGCTAAATCTGATAGGACTTCATTCTTTGAGTTTGCTCCTGTTTTTGTCAGTGTTTTTTGTTTTGCACCCTTTAATTGTATACCATAATCTGCGTCACATTTTCGCCTTTTTTGACTTCTGCTGTGTGTTTGTCCATTTTTTAATTTTGCCGCTGTGGTCAAAAAGGAGATTTTTGTGTACTCACCGTAAAATCCTTTTCCTCTTAGACTCTAATTGGGGGACACAGGACCATGGGTGTAATGCTGCAGTCCACTAGGAGGTGACACTAAGCAGAATCTGAAAAACACAGAGAGAGCTCCTCCCCTGCGTATATACACCCTGGCTGGTAGCAGCGGAGCCAGTTTTGTGACAAGCAGTAGGAGATAAAATATACAGACCTATAAGAAGGCCAAACTAAGAGAACTCAATGAACAGCTAGAACATCAATCGGCCCAAAACGGGCAACAGGGCATGAGCTGTGTCCCCCAATTAGAGGCTAAGAGAAAAGGATTTTACGCGGTGAGTACACAAAAATCTCCTTTTCTCCTTCGCCTCATTGGGGACACAGGACCATGGGACGTCCTAAAGCAGTCCCTGGGTGAGTACAGGTTCATAGGACATGTTCTAGGCTCTGCAGGGCATGCACCTTATAGGTGGGCTCCAGGCGCCTGCAGGATACGTCTTCCCAGGCTGAGTAAAAACTTGGTAGTGTTTCACAAAGGTGTGAAGACTGGACCAGGTGGCCACCTTGCACACCTGCTTTGCCGAAGCCTGGTGTCGAATGGTGCAGGAAGCCCCACCGAACGGGTGGAATGTGCCTTTAATCCAGCTGGAAAAGGCAAGTTCCTCAGCTGATAGACCTCTTGAATGGTGGATTTTATCCATCTGGCCAAGGTGGCCTTGGATGCTGCTAGGCCTTTACGGTGACCCTCTGGAAGAATGATGGGGGCCATTCTAGAGATGTAACATCTGAGGACTCGAACTAGATCCAGTGTGTGCAGAGCCTTCTCCACACGGTGCACCGGAGTAGAGCAAATGGATCTGAGAGACATCTCATTTAGGTGGAATGAAGAAACCACCTTCGATAGGAACGTTGGTTCTGGCCAGAGCACCACCTTGTCATGGTGGAACACCAGAAAAGAAGCCTTGCAGGAGAGCGCCATGAGTTCAGAGACTCGACGGATGGAAGTAATAGCTACGAGAAATACAACCTTCTGTGAAAGTAACCGGAGCGGAACCTCCTTGAGATGCTCAAAGGGAGGTTTTTGTAGAGCGTCTATAACCATATTAAGGTCCAAGGATTCCATTGGTCGCCTGTAAGGTAGAACCAAGCAGGGGACCCCTTGAGTAAAGGTTTTAACCTGAGGCTTGACTGCCAGACGCTGCTGAAACAGCACGGAAAGTGTAGAGATCTGGCTCTTGAGGGAGCCAAGCGAAAGACCTGCGTCTAGACCAGACTGAAGAAAACTCAATATTCGGGAGGGAAAAGGGAAGTGGTGAGCGTTTTTGGGCCGTGCACCAGTTGAAGAAAACCTTCCAGACGTGATAGTATATGCGAGCAGAAACGGATTTTCTTGCACTAATCATGGTTTAGATTATATCAGGTGCGAAGCCGGCCTGGGTCAATACCCAGGTCTCAACGGCCACACCGTCAAATTGAGGGCCGACGGATTTTGGTGGGAAATTGGGCCCTGGGTGAGAAGATCCGGACGGTCTGGAAGATTCCAGGGGGTGTTGGCGATTAGCTGAACGAGATCGGTGTACCAGGGGCGCCTGGGCCAGTCTGGCGTCACAAGGATGACGGGGACACCTTCTGATTTGATTTTCTGCATTACTCTGGGTAGGAGAGGCAATGTTGGAAAGATGTAGGGAAGGCGAAACCGAGCTCCTATTGATCGCGGATCGTTGGATCGAGCCATGAACTGAGGCACCTTGTTCATACGTGAGGCCATGAGATCCACTTCCATCCCCCAGCGATGGCATATCTGCTGGAACACTTCCGGATGCAGGGCCCACTTCCCTGACGCGATACCTTGGCGGCTGAGGAAATCCGCCACCCAATTGTCGACACCTGGAATGTGTACCGCTGACAGCACTGATCGTGTCAACTGTGCCCAGCAGAGAATGGGTTCCGTCTCGCGCAGCGCCTGTCTGCTGCGGGTCCCTCCTTGATGATTGATGTATGCCACTGCTGTGGTGTTGTCGGACTGGATCCGGATGTGTCGACCCGCCAACAGATAGTGAAAGGATTGCAGAGCTAGGAACATGGCTCAAATTTCCAGAATGTTGATGGGTAGAGTAGATTCCTTTGGAGACCACATGCCTACGCTGTGTGGTGACGATACACCGCTCCTCAGCCTATTAGGCTGGCATCTGTCATGAAAATTTCCCACTGAGCCGGGAGAAAGGATAGTCCCTGAGAGAGGTTGGCTGGGCTCAGCCACCAGCATAGGGAGTGTCTGGTTGACAGTGGCAGACGAATGGCTTTGTACAGCGTGAATGGACTCCAGTTCCATGTAGAAAGCAGAACCATTTGGAGGGGTCTGAGATGGAGATGGATGAATGGTACTGCCTCTATCGCCGCCACCATTCTGCCGAGGACTCTCATTCCGAATCTGATCGAGAGAGGTGAGGGGCGAAGGAGGGTCTGGACTCCTTAGCGCAGAGCTTGAGGATTGTCCTTGGGAAGGAGGACCAAGCCACGGGAAGTATTGAAAATCAACCCCAGGAACATGATGGATTGCCTGGGGGTTGGGGAAGATTTTGTTAGGTACACCAACCACCCTAGATGAGTGAGGGTGTGTACTGTGATGCAAATGCTGTCTTCGCAGTCTTTGAAGGATGGGGCCTTGACGAGGAGGTCATCTAGATAGGGCAAAACGACTATTCCCCTGGAGTGAAGGATCGTCATGATGACCGCCATGAAATTTGTGAAGACCCTTGGGGACGTAGTGAGCCCGAAGGGTAAGGCTGCAGACTGGAAGTGAATGGCGATCGTAGATAACGCTGATGTGGTTGAGAGATTGGGATGTGCAGATACACATCCTGTATGTCTATGGAGACTAAGAAATCGTCTTCCTAAATAGACTAAATGATTGAGCGGAGCGACTCCATGCGAAAGTGGTGGATACGCACAAACTTGTTCAGGTGCTTTAGATCTAAGATAGGGCGCACGGATCCGTCCTTCTTGGGGACTACAAAAAGGTTGGAGTAAAAACCTTTGAAGCGTTCCTGAGGTGGAACAGGGGTAATGACTCCAGCTTGAAGGAGAGAGTTGACTGCCTGGAATAAGGCACAAGACATTGCTGGAGATTGCGAGGAAATTGATGGGAAGAACCTACTGGAAGGGCGGCATAGAAATTCTATGTTGTATCCGGAAGACAGCACCTCCCTGACTTCCACGACGGAAAGCCAAACATGGCAAAAGTGGAAAAGACGGCCACCTACTTGGGGGTGTCCTCCGGGGGTGACGGGGAGTCAGGAGGAGGAGAACCTATGGGATCGAGATCCCTTAGGTTTAGATTGTCGTGAACGAGACTGCCAGGAGTTATTTGGTTTCTGAGAAAGACTGCTGTCCCCGATCCCCACGTGGCAAATTGTTAACATTCTGCGACGGGCAGGAAGTCGACCAGCCAAACGAGTTCCGAAAGGAATGGAAACACGTTTGCTGTCGTCAGGCGAAGGGACATTTCGGCTTCTGCTGGGGAAGAGAAGTGCTCTTGCCCCCGGTGGCATCCGATATTAACTTGTCCACCAATTTCTCTCCGAGTAGACGGCCACTGAGGTAGGGAAGACTAGTTAGAGACTTTTTATAGACGGAGACAGAGTGCTCTGTGGATGGTGATGGCGTTGGAGGCTGCTCCTGTGGCGCCGTTGGCCGTGTCCAGGGATGCCTTAATGAGATATTCTCCAGCTACTGAAATTTGGGCTGCTTTCACATAATGTATTTTGTCCTGTCCGTGGGACCTTACATTTTGTAGGATCCCACGATCAGGAAAGGACACCACAGAGGGTGACCTATTCTGTGTCCAGGTCCGTGATTATCACGGATCCGGACACAGCGGGGCACTTTAACTTCCACAATGTATAATATACATTGCGGAAGTGAAATATAGTAAAAGAAAGAGTTAAAAATAAAAAAAAAATCTGTATTCTCACCTATCCACAATCCACCGCTGTCTCCCAGCAAGGTCCGGTGCTTATAGGACCTAGGGTAACGTCACAAGCCGATCAGGTCACATGACCGCCGTTACCGCGGGTTGTGCGCTGCCGGGTTGCGACATCACCGCAGGTCCTGCAAGCACCCGGACCTTGCTGCAGGCAGCGGTGGATGGCGGATAGTTGAGAATACAGATTTATTTTATTTTTAACTCTTTCTTTTACTTAATTTCACTTCTGCAATGTATATTATACATTGCAGAAGTGAAATTAGAGGGTTAGGAGCAATTTTAGTGTACTGAGCATGCTCAGTACACTAAAATCGGGTCCAAGGAACGATCAGCTGTTTCCTCGGACACGCGCTCAGGAGGCCCCCATGTTAAACCCCGAGGATCGGATTGGATTTGGCCTAACTGCCATCCGATTTTGTGGGATCCGATTTTTTTCTGTGCCCAAAATTGAAGCAGTCTCTGATTTTAGGCACAGCAAAAAATCGGGACACAAATCGGGTCCCACAAAATCGGATGGCAATTAGGCCAAATCGGATCTGACCCCCATAGGATAACATGGGGGCCAAATCGGATCCATGGCTGTCCGTTTTACAACGGACAGCCACGGATCCAACAAAATCATGATGTGAAAGCACCCTAAGTCTGCCAGTTCGGGGGCGAGATCAGTATCACGAAGGGCTGAGTGTAGCGAACCTGCCCAGGTTACTATGACGACCCAGACAGAGGCAAAGGTTGGGGACAGAGATGACCCTGAGGCCCTCGAAGACTTAGAGCGCCAGCTGTTCAACCTGACAGTCGGTCGGGTCCTTAATGGAGGACCCATTCGGCAGGGAAAGTAAGGTTTTTGTAGTCAATCGGGAAAAGGGGGATGGGGGGGGGGGGTCGACTTGTGGGGAGTCGGCTCAGTCCTGACCTAGGGCCTGCGGGGATGGACAGCGAGCTTCCATTGCCTTGCGATTGCCGAAACGTTTGTCTCAGCGGGCCCTGTGTTTCTGTAGAATCTCCTGAAATTCAGGATGGTCTGCAAAATATTTGTGTGGACGTTTAGCTCTCTTGAAAGAGACGGTATGGTCCAAGGCTTCACAGGGAGGTTCTTCCACATTCAACGTCTGGTTTACAGACATGATGATGTCCTCGATCATGGCCGGAGTGTCCCATGTGTCTATATCAAGGGATGAGTCCTAGGTCTGATTCATTATCATAGAACCTGTTGGCCGAGGGTGACTGACCACCGATGTCTCTGGAGAAGCCTGGGAGATGGTGGAGAAGAGTGTCTATGTACTCTTTTCCGTCTTGTCTCTGGCTCAGGTGGTGTGGACTCTCGTGCACTGTCCCTAGATAGGGTATGCTCCTGCCTTTTATCGTCGTCCTGCAGTTCAGGTTGGACTGAGATGCAGAGGGTGGGACGGCTCTGCAGTGCCTGAATCAGGGTGGTTGAGAGTTTCTCCATGGATTGAGACATGGACTGAGTTAGAAACAGTGCCCAGTCTGGTGGATTAGAGGCACTGGGGCTTGCAGTATCCGTGGGAGGCTCCTGCACAGCAGTGGGTTCGCAGTTTTGGCAGTGTGGGGTAGTATGTCCCCTAGCCAGATGAGCCTTGCATGTACTGCATGAGGCAAAATAGGCTGTAAAGGTCTTCGAAGACTTCATGGGCACTAGGGACTAAGGGTACCTTTACACGTCGCAACATTGCATGCAATTTCACTTGCAACTTACTGGTTGCATTGAAATCATGGACACATTGTTCCATTTGTACATGGCAACAAAATGGAACGTGTCCATGATTTCACTACAAAAAGCAAAATGCAAGTTAAATTGCATGCAATGTTGCGACGTGTAAAGCAGCCCTTAGGGTACTTTTACAAGGGGCTACATTTCTAGGGTGGCTACAGGTAACTTACTGGTTGCAGTGAAATCATGGAGACATGGTTCTATCTTGTTGCTGTGTACAAATGGAATAATCTCTCCATGATTTCACTGCAACCAGTAAGTTACCTGTAGCCACCCTAGAAATGTAGCCGCGTGTAAAGGTACCCTAAGGGTACCTTTACACACGGCTACATTTGTAGCTTGTCACCAGGTAACTTACTGGTTGCAGTGAAATCATGGAGAGATTATTCCATTTGTACACAGCAACAAGATGGAACCATGTATCCATGATTTCACTGCAACCAGTAAGTTACCTGGTGACAAGCTACAAATGTAGCCGTGTGTAAAGGGCCCCTCAGAGATAAACTTTGTGTGAATAACGTCAGTACTGGCTGTGCATATATACAAGCAGGTGAGAGGAGGGAGAGCTGCAGCAGAAAGGCCAGCTACCAGGTAAAGAACCAGACTCCTGTGTCCCCCTTAAGCCGTGCTGCGCCACTGTGATGCCTGAGCCAGTTAATGGCAACCGCTGCCAGGCCGACGTCTGAGGAGATAAAGGAGGTGGGCGGGCCGGAGGGAAAGAGAGGGTAATGAAGGCTCGCGATGGGCAAGATGCGCCCAAACCAAACCGGCCCACCTCTTGTATGATACAGTCAGGGGACAGCACAAAGCCAGAGCGCAGTGGAGTAGGCCCGAAGCTGGGGCTTAGATTTATTTGCTGCCCTGGGAAAGTGAGGTGATTGGCACGGAAGTCCGAAATTTTTCAGGACATCGCGCCGGCGCTGCAGGGGGACCATGCCCAGTGTGAGAGGCTCACATGACATAAGAGGGAACATGGAGTACCCTTAAGAAGTTAAAGCCAGGGGGGAGATGCTGTGAGCCAATATACCTCAGAGAGCTTAGGATCACACTGCCATGCAGATAAAGTCTCATAGCGGTATGAGGCGATATTAGGTATGGTAAGGACTGGGCAGGAACCCGTCCCTTTTTACCTTTGTAGGCACTTCAACCCTTAGGGTGCCGTCACACCTGGCGACGGCACCGCCGATGTATTAGGCGACGTAGGGGCGTGGCCGATATCGCCCCTGCGTCACGTAATGTAAAGCGGCGATGTCGGCGCCTCTGAGTGGTCGCCTGGTTTCACATCAGTGATGTGAAACCAGCCGGCCGAACTGGGGTGATGTGTCCACATCGCCCCATGTTAAAGGCCGCTGGCGACCTGACAGGCGATGGGAGCCATAGGCACCCATTGTACTGCATCGCCGCTGGGGTTCAGACACCCCGGCGGCGATGCTGCCTGTCAGATCGGCCGTGCGTCGCCGGAGGTGTCGCCCCATGTAAATGGGGGACGGCGACACTGGCGGGGTGCCAAAAACATGTGCGCTCCCACCCGATGTTGTCGACATCTTCGGGGCCATCACACCGTGTGCCGGTGCCCATAATCCTTGTGGGGGAGATGGGGAGGGCATCAGGAGCTCTGATGGAGGCAGGTGGGAGGACAGAGGCTAGAGGTCTTCACATCAACTGCTACCCAGATTCCCAACTGTGGGGTCTGGGGAGGATGGTAGCGTTGTTCTGCAGACATAGCAGTGTGAGATTGGAATGCTGAGCAACAGTCAATATAATGTCCCTCTGTGCAAAAGGGGGTACGTGTAGGTAACACCCCGCGTTCCCGTCTGTTGTTGATTTTGGGAAATTGGTACGGAAAGGCACCATCGCCCTCCATCATCTTGAGTAAAATAAAGATTTTTTTTTTTTTTATATATAAAAAGTAAAAAATGGAAGTGGTCAGTGGACCACGTGTGCCTCCTAATGACACTAAGCAAAAACTGGCTCGGCTGCTACCAGCCAGGGTGTATATACTGCAGGGGAGGAGCTTCTCTGTTTTTCAGATTCTGCTTAGTGTCGCCTCCTAGTGGACTGCAGCATAACACCCACGGTCCTGTGTCCCTCAATGAGGTGAAAGAGAAAGGCAGGGTGAAAATATCTGAAACTATGTATAATTTGTGACCTATCAAAAAGTTGCAAATATGATCCAGTTACCCCCTGGAGTGTGCTTATACATGCCAGATGTTTTCTCAAATTTGTCATTTTGCAAAATGTGCAATTTTTTTAATTTTTTTTATTTAAGCCCAAAAAGTCACAAAAACTTAAGAGATTCCTCTCACTTTTAAGGAAGTTGATGTAAAACACCAGCACAGAATATTACAAGACAAAAGAGTGATATAAAAAAAAAATGCAAATGAAGAATTGGGGCCATGCTGTTATATCAGTGCCAAACTAGACAGAGACCAAAGATCCATAATCAAGAGCAAATCCCTGTAAACACATCATCCTGTGCACAAGGTTGGATCTAATCAGTGTAAACTGTGCTTTTAAAAGCTATACTAATCCAGACCGGTTCCCATATCCATCATTAGGCGGCAGACATTACAAAACATCAGGGAAGGCTGGGTCTGTGATAGTTCATATAAAATGCAGGTTGTTTCCTCCCTTTTCTTATTTTCCTCCTGGAGAAAATTCCAGCCTGAGGTTCCTCTTTCTTCTTGGAGCTCCATAAACACATTGATCTGTTTACCTGACTTATCTTCTGTTTGGGAGGAAAGTATTTACATATTGTCTGTGGAGACATTCATTGGCTTCTAATTTAAGGCTGGAGGCACACTGGCGTTGAACTCGCGCGAGTTTAATGCGAGAAAAACTTGCATTAAACTCGGACCTGTATCTTTCAATGATACAGGTCACAAATGCGAGTTTCTGGCATTAAACTCGCTTTGCGAGAGCAATCCGAGCGATTGCCTCGCGGGAGGGGCCATTAAAAGTATATGGGTGCGAGTCAAACTCGCACCCACACAGCACACGGTGCGAGAGTCACAGCCGTGTGCTGTCAAAATCACTGGCCCCCCACAGTCCCCATACAGTTACAATAATATTTCATTGCTGTGACAGCAGCAGTATTGTATGTATAATTTATTATTTTTTTGCAAAGTTACACTTGGTAAAAACATATCAGCTTGATTTGACATGTCGGCTGTTCAGGACTTCATTCTGCACTGTGCTACCGAGGGGGTTTTAACCCGGTGATTAAGGGGTTAATCAGACGCTGGTGTCATGACACCATCTGTCCAGGGGTTGTCCTCCCCCCCTGGATACATGGTGACATGACATGTGTCTGAATGGGTTAATTATTCTGTAAACCAGGTTCAAGTGTATGTCGGGTGTAGAGAAGTGACAGAAAGAGCTGTGATTTGTGAATGAAAGCTTTAGCACCATGGACAGCTCCTTATAAATCACGGCTCTCTGTCCCGACATACACTTGAACCTGGTTTACAGAATAATTAACCCATTCAGCGTCTGATTAACCCCTTAATCACCGGGTTAAAACCCCCTCGGTAGCACAGTGCAGAATGAAGTCCTGAACAGCCGACATGGTAAAAACCTGTCAAACCAAGCTGATAAGTGTAACTTTGCAAAAAATAATAAATTATACATACAATAATGTTTCATTGCTGTGACAGCAGCAGTGAAGCATTATTGTAACTGTATGGGGATAGCAGGAATTATACAGGCGAGCAGCACTAATGCTGTTCCGTGATCTATCAAGACCATGGCCAGCAGAGAAAAAAAACCCAACACACTCGCACCACATACACTTACATACAGCCAGGCACACTCACCACACTAGCACTACACTCGCACCACTGTCGTGCATCAATCACGCTCAGTGTTTGATGCACGACAGTGTGCCTGTAGCCTAAGGGTATGTGCACATCAGTCGTTTTGTGGGCTGGTTTTGACCGGTTTCCGTCGGCGGTTCCCGCTGAGTTTTATGTTAATCCTACCCATGGGTAGGATTAACATGCTAGTCAATGGAGTTTAGAAAACGCTGTGTACATTACAACGTTTTTCTTCTTGACGATTTCAGTTTATTCACCGGTTTCCGACCGGTTCTCAAAGATAGAGCAAGCGACTTCTTTTCAGCGTTTTTCCAGCGGGTCCAGCTGAACAAGTGCAGCAAAGACCAGTCTGGAAATCGCTAAGGAACACGCCGGGGAAATCGCCAAGAACACGCTGTACGACCGCTAGTAACCCGATCGCAAGTAACCCGATCGCAAATAGTTAATAAAACGCTAACAAAACCAGGGACACTAGCGAGTGCAGAAAACTCAGTTTCTGCTAATCTCCACCGGTTCCCGGTCGTTTTGCAAAGATGCAGAAATGACTGATGTGCACATACCCTAAAAAGAGAATTTTGTTTACGTACCGTAAATTCTTTTTTCTTTAATCATCAATGGGAGACCCAGACAATGGGGTTTAGGGCACTGCCCTCCGGAGGTCACACTAGGTACTACAAGTTTGTAGACACCGCCTCCTCCGCTTATAAACCCCTACCGCAGGGAACATCCTCAGTTTGGTCCATAAGCTGCGAGGAGGAAATAAACCACACCCGAAACATCGGGAAGAATGCCGTGCACAGACGGTGTAACAACCCGGCAAACACTGTCTCAACAGAGAACAGAGCAAATGCAAAACATGCAACGGAACAACTGGGTGGGTGCTGGGTCTCCCATTGAGGATTAAAGAAAAAAGAATTTACGGTACGTAAACAAAATTCTCTTTTTTCTGGTCATCATAATGGGAGACCCAGACAATGGGGATGTCCTAAAGCAATACCCCAGGGCGGGAAGAGTTCCTCAACAAGACGGATAACACATGGTTCCCTTTAAAGGTGGGCAACCGCCGCCTGGAGAACCCGCCTGCCCAAACTTGCATCCGCAGAGGCATGGGCATGCACCATATAGTGCTTAGAGAAAGTGTGCAGGCTGGACCAGGTGGCAGCCTGACACACCTGTAGAGCAGACACTCGATGTCGCAAAGCCCAGGAGGCACCAACAGCTCTGGTAGAGTGAGCCTTCAACCCCACCGGGAGAGGCAAACCAGAAGCCCGGTAAGCCTCTTGAATGGAAGCCTTAATCCATCTGGCCAATGTCGACTTTGATGCCGCGGACCCCTTACAGCGACCTGTCGTAAGAACAAATAAGGAATCCGAACTCCTAAAGGAGGCGGTCCTGGACACATAAATGCGTATCGCTCTCACGAGATCCAGAGTATGGAGGTCGCGTTCAACCTGATGAACGGGAGCAGGGCAAAATGATGGGAGAACAATCTCCTGGTTCAGGTGAAAAGTTGAAACCACCTTCGGCAAGAATTCTGGCCGAGGACGCAACACCACCTTGTCTTGGTGAACCACCAGAAAGGGCGACTTGCACGAAAGTGCAGCCAATTCTGAGACCCTTCTCAGAGACGTAATTGCCACCAGAAAGACCACTTTCTGAGACAGACGAGATTGAGCCGCTGAGAGATGTTTCTCTAACGGTGGTCTCTGTAATGCCGCCAGGACCATGTTAAGGTCCCAAGGGTCCAGAGGTCTCTTGTATGGCGGAACCATCCGTGACACCCCCTGCAGAAATTGACGGACCTTCGGGAGGAGCGCCAATCGCCTGTCAAACAGCACTGAAAGTGCTGAAACTTGACCTTTCAAGGAGCCAAGGGATAATCCCAATTCCAAACCCGACTGTAGGAAAGCCAACAACGTCGGGATGGACAAGGGCCACGGAGACCGTCCACCAGAGGCACACCAAGTAAAAAAGATTTTCCACGTCCTGTGGTACATCTTCCTTGAGACTGGCTTCCTAGCCCGATTCATAGTGGCAACCACCGTAGGGGAGAAACCCCTGGATGTCAGTAGCCAGGCCTCAAGAGCCATGCAGTCAATCTGAGGGCCTTGGAATTGAGGTGGAAGAATGGGCCTTGCGCGAGTAAATCTGCGCGGTCTGGAAGAGCCCACCTGTGTCCGCCTGACAGCTGCCACAGGTCCGGATACCAGGACCTCCTGGGCCAATCTGGAGCCACTAGAATGGCTACCCTGCACTCCGACCTGATTTTCCACAGCACCCTGGGAATCAGAGCCAGAGGCGGGAACACATACGGCAGACGGAATCTGGACCAAGTCAAGACCAGAGCGTCCGCTCCCAGAGATTGGGGATCCCATGACCTCGCCATGTATTGTGGCACCTGATGATTCAGCCGTGAGGCCATCAGATCCTCGTCCGGAGAGCCCCATCTGCTGCAGAGTTCTCTGAAGACATCCGGATGAAGAGACCACTCTCCGGCGTCCATCCCCTGCCGGCTCAGATAGTCGGCCTCCCAGTTTTCGACCCCTGGGATGTGAACTGCGGATATCAGGCAGTTGTTGTCCTCCGCCCAGGATAGGATGCGGTGGACTTCGGCCAGAGCCTCTGCACTCCTGGTTCCTCCTTGATGATTTATATAAGCGACGGCCGTCGCATTGTCGGACTGAACCCGAATGGGTTGTCCTGAGAGGAATCTCTGAAACGCCAGGAGTGCCAGATAGACCGCCTTGATCTCCAGCACGTTGATCTGCAACGCCGACTCCGACTGAGTCCAGAGGCCTTGGGCCCTGTGGTGTAAGAACACCGCTCCCCAGCCCTTCAGACTGGCGTCGGTGGTCACCACTAACCATGACGGTTTGATGAAGGACCGGCCCCGAGACAAGTGATGTGGCTGTAGCCACCACTGCAGGGAATCTCTGGTCGGTTGGGAAAGGGTCACCAGCCGATTCAGAGAAATCGACCTTTTGTCCCACCTGCGGAGGATCTCCAGCTGGAGAGGACGGAGGCGAAATTGTGCAAAAGGCACCGCCTCTATTGCTGCCACCATGCGCCCCACCAGCATCATCAACGCCTGTAGGGATGATTGTGGTGACAGGAGGACTGCTTGCACTCCTGATTGGATCGCCATCTGTTTGATTCGTGGCAGAGACACCAGGGCTGAGGCTGTGTTGAAGTCCATGCCCAAATATGTCAAAGACTGGGTCGGAACTAGCGTTGACTTCTGAATATTGAGGAGCCAACCGAACTGTTCCAGAGACCGCATGGTCACATCCAGGCTCTCTTGACAAAGGTGTTCTGATGGCGCCCTGACCAGTAGGTCGTCTAAATAGGGAATGACGGCATGTCCCTGCACGTGCAGGAGAGCCATCATGGAGGCCATCACTTTTGTGAACACCCGCGGTGCCGAGGCCAACCCGAACGGCAGCGCCACAAATTGGAAGTGTTCGTCCCCCACTGCGAATCTCAACCAGCGCTGATGAGCCGGTGCAATGGGCACGTGAAGGTAAGCGTCTCTGATATCTATGGACGCTAAGAAGTCCCCCTGTGACACAGCTGCGATCACGGAGCGCAGTGATTCCATACGGAACTTCCGAACCAACACGTGATGGTTGAACAACTTCAGGTCCAGCACCGGGCGGAAGGATCCGTCCTTCTTCGGGACGATAAAGAGGTTGGAGTAAAAACCCCTGAACCTCTCCCCGGACGGCACCGGTATCACCACTCCGTCCCTGCGGAGACCCTCCAACACCACGTAAAAAGCCTGAGCCTTTTCTGGTGATGGGACCGACCGATGGAATCGGGATATCGGTTTTGACGTCAGCTCTATCCTGTAACCTCGCGAGACCACGTCTCGAACCCACTGATCTTGAACGTGAAGTAGCCATTTGTCCTGAAAGCGAGACAAGCGGCCCCCCACCTGTGGGGAGGTAGGAAGGGAGAGCGAGTCATGTAGAGGCAGGTTTGGGGGTGGCAGCTGCCGCCCAAGCTGGCTTCTTTGGACGACTCTTAGAGCGCCACTGCGAAGCAGGCTTTCCCCCTCGGTCCGCGCGAGCGGACGGTGCTGATGACTGCGAGCTGGAACGAAAGGACCACTGTTTTGGGTTCCTTTTAACGGTATACCGTGGCTTAGGCTTATTCTGCGGTATCTTAGAGTCAGCAGAATCCTTTATCAGCTTGTCCAGTTCGGTGCCAAAAAGCCTGTCACCAGCAAACGGAAGATTCTGCAAAATCTTCTTGGATGTGGTATCTGAGTCCCAAAGACGCAGCCACAACAATCTGCGGATCGCTATAGCATTGGCCGAAGCCACAGCCGAGCGAGTGGCAGTTTCCAGAGTCGCCGTCCTGGCGTAGTCCGCATAGGCCCTTGCCCTCTCGGTAAGTGCCAGGACCTCTGGACTGGACCTTGCCAGGTCAGAGATACCATCCAAGCAGGTAGTAATCGCTTGTAAGGTCCAGACCGTGGCAAAATTAGGGGCAAAGGAAGACCCCACAGCCTCATAGGAAGACTTGGCGAGTTGCTCGACCTGTCTATCCGTCGCATCCTTCAGCGAGGAGCTATCAGAGGCAGAGAAAAGGGAGCGTGCAGCAATCCTGGTCATGGAAGCATCCACCTTCGGGGACTGCGACCACTCCTGAAGCACCTCCTGGGGGAAGGGGAAGCGATTGTCCTTGGGTTTACGGACATAACGCCACCCAGGATGTAACCTGGGAGCTCTAACAACCCTTCCAAAATTCGTGTGGTCCATGAAGGAGCCACTTGGTCTAGCCTCTGGCCGCAGCCATTGATAGACCTCCTTCGGGTGCACCGTCACCTCCTCAGGGGGTGTCACGAGACGTAAAGTCTCGTTAATAGAGGACACCAGATCCTCCACCCCGTCTGGTGGTTCAGAAACAGACACAGACCCGAAATTTGAACCCCCATCATCGTCCTCACCATCAGAGGAACGCTCCTCCTCAGAGAGAGCCTGGAGCTCGGGTGACTCCTCACGACGAGCCCGCTTAAGGGGTCTCACAGCAGAAGAGGGAGACACCCGGGGGTAACTGGACGGAGTAGCTGGGCTATCCAGCCTCCTATTAAGTGCCTCCAGGGATTGCGACATGGAGGACAACTGGGACAACAGAGATTCATTGATCTTATTCTGAGTCTCCCATGGCCCTGAGATCACCTGAACCTCAGGGTATAGCACCGGAGCTGCTGACTCAGCAGTGTCAGTCCGGGCCTCTGGGCGTCCGCAGTTATTGCAGGACCCCTCCACCAGTGTCCCATTGCATGTAGCACAGGTAATGGTGGTCTCTGCCGCCCTAGCAGCACGCTTCCTAGCTGAGGACATCGCCACAGTAGGGGAAAATAAGCCAATTTGCAGACAAAAAAACGGGAGACCCGGTGGCTTACCGACCGCAGTAAAGCGGTAGGAGGAAGCGGTGTGTTACCTCCGCGAGAGTTTCCGGTCTCCCCTTTGGAGTGCAGGCGCACGCTGCATACAGATCCCAGCCGGGAAGTGAGGGTAAAGATGGCCGCCGACAGTGAAATTGTGGGCGGCACCGAAAACAAGCGGGAAACACACACACACGCCCATCGATGACGTCACCGCACGGGCTGCTTCCCATCCTCCAAGCAGCCTCAGCATGAAGGTGCCGGAGCCCGCAGCGCGGGAAACAGTGTAAAATACTACACACAGACTGCATGCACAAACAAACATCCGCAGCCCACGGCCTCAGCCCCTGTGGCACATAGGGCGGTCAGCCAGGGTGACCCCAGCACAGGGTACACCAGCAGATCCGCGGACCCGAGGGTAACGCGCGGTCTGAGTGTCAGGACACATACAGTGACAGACACTACCCCCAGGCACACAGGAGACACAGAGTGCCTCAGTGCCGGTCTGGTCTGTAAGCACCATTTAGGGAGGCCTCGGACGGGGGTTCAGCACCAGTCCGGAGTGTAAGCACCATTTAGGGAGGCCTCGGACTGGGCTGGCTCCAGTCCGGTCTGTAAGCACCATTTAGGGAGGCCTCGGACGGAGCGGAGCTGTGCAAGGCTCCCATCTCCCACTCTCCAGAGCCCCCCGGAGAGGGATGGAGAGGAGCGCGACAGCGTACCGGGAGGACACAGAGTGTCCAGGCCCAAGGCCCTCCGGTACCTCCACCTGCATGTTCCACTAGGGTGAGCGGGGAGACTGTCGCAGGTCCCGACCGGAACCATTTTACCTTGTCTTCAGACGCCATCACGTAAGCTGTGAGAATGCAGTGAAGTGCAAGCAAAGCGTGATCCTCCGAGCACACTAAGTTTAAAACTGAGGATGTTCCCTGCGGTAGGGGTTTATAAGCGGAGGAGGCGGTGTCTACAAACTTGTAGTACCTAGTGTGACCTCCGGAGGGCAGTGCCCTAAACCCCATTGTCTGGGTCTCCCATTATGATGACCAGAAAATGGGTTTTTCCCACGACCAAAGTTGATTTTAATCAATAGATCTGAGAATAATAATTTCCACAATTGGATGTGTTTAAAAAATATTTTCCTGTGCTGAGTTAATCTTATCTATGTGTCCCTGCAATGTACTGTGTAATGGATGTGTCTGACCGTACAGGGACATGGTCTGATCATACCACATCTCCTGTGCTGAGATAATCTTATATATGTGTCCCTGCTATGTACTGTGTAATGGATGCGTCTGACCGTACAGGGACATGGTCTGATCATACCACATCTTCGGGAAGGATGGACGTACACAAGAGAGTATTCAAACATTACAGCACGGGATCACAGCTGATTATTTTTGTAAGTTAAAACATTTCCCTGCCTGTTTTTAAAAATTTGTTTACCTCAAAAAAAGAATCATTTATGACCCTGTGCAGTTATGTCTATAAACTCTTTTCCTTCCTCCCCGCCCCCAGGAGATGTGGTATGATCAGACCATGTCCCTGTACAGTCGGACACATACATTACACAGTACATAGCAGGGACACATATATAAGATTATCTCAGCACAGGAGATGTGGTATGATCAGACCATGTTCCTGTACGGTCACACACATCCATTACACAGTACATAGCAGGGACACATATATAAACATTATTTCAGCACAGTAACAATATTTTTAAACTTCCAATTGTGGAAATAATTATTCCAACACTATTGTCAAAAATCAACTTTGTTCCAGGCTTAAAAAAAAAAAAAAAAAAAAAAAAAAAAAAACACAAAACTTTTTAAAAAGGTTCTGTAAAACAGATTACGGTATATAATTATGCAAAATATTTCACATTTTTATAATCTGTTTTTCTTCAATTAAAAATAGACTGAACATAGTTTCAGGAGAGGCAAAACCCATCATCTGCAATCCTAACATTTACCCGCACACAGGATTTCCTTCTCTCCATACACAACAAATATCAGCACATGTTTTATAGGGTTATTCCCTTCTCAGTATTACTGAGCAAAAAAAACCAAAAAAACACGACTTTATTTTATTGTTGATTGTTCATAGTCTACAACACTGCCCACAACCTGAAGTGATCCTCAGTCTGCTGAACCACATGACCAGATCTACCCTCCCCTACTGGATCCTCACCCATCCCTTGTAGACTGCGAGCCCTCATGGGCAGGGTCCTCTCTCCTCACCTACTGGATCCTCACCCATCCCTTGTAGACTGAGCCCTCATGGGCAGGGTCCTCTCTCCTCACCTACTGTATCATCACCCATCCCTTGTAGACTGAGCCCTCATGGGCAGGGTCCTCTCTCCTCCCCTACTGTATCATCACCCATCCCTTTAAGACTGTAAGCCCTTGCATGCAGGATCCTCACACATTCCCTTGTAGACTGAGCCCTCATGGGCAGGGCCTCTTACTTGCTATATCCGCACCCATCCCTTGTAGACTGAAACCTCTCAGGCAAGGTCCTCTACACCTGTACCTTGTATTGTTCATAATTATTGTACTTTTCTACATGTGAGAAAGGGACATATATAAAGTTTCATGGAATAATTGTCACTAGAATAAGTAATAATACTGGACCACTGATATAATATAGCAGTGGTGTCTGAAGCACAGCACTGATCGGCTCTTTACAACAGAGCTTTCAAGCACTGCTCCGCAGCTTCTGGAGTCCATGAGGTGGATGAGACATGACATCGCCAACAATGTAAATGAAAGTTTACTAAATTTTTTTTCAACCAGTGCCAAGAAAGCAGCCTGTATAGCAAGTGCTGGATGTTACCCTTTGTCAATGGGTCGGTTGGAATTCATGTAACTTCAATAGTGTATCTCAACTCTTTATATTGAAAAATTAAGACACTTACGAGTGCTGTAAAGACAACACCGCCCAAAGCAAAACTAAGTACCATTACCTTATGTTAGACACAGGAGCATTCAATCAACAGGAACGAATCCAGCCACAGAAGATATGTGTGTGATCAGAAAATAGCAGCAGACCTCTGCAGTGCACACAATCCCCTTAAGGTACCTTTACACGCCGTTAAAACAGAGGCAATCCGGAGCCCAGTCACCATGAAATTGCGGCGTGTATTTGGGGAACCCGGTGGTGTTTTTGAAAGTTGCGTCTGGTTGCATTTCGCTGCACTGCTCAAAATCCAGACAACTATGAATGGCACCTCCAAAACTGCCTCCTAAGCTAGCAAAACATGTCCCTGCAGCATCCTATCACTAATCTCACACTCCTTTTGTCTCCTAAAAGCATCCTGTGAAAGTGCATAAAAACTGCTTTTATACTCACGCATTAGTGATTATAATTAGCAGGGGCTATATTCTTTAGCCCTTAGGACGTGTTGTTTTGCAGGCTCCAGGATCCACCCTCTTTCTCTCTGTGCTGCTGGGATGTGCAGCTGAAGGCAGGACTAATTATTTGCATTCTGTGAGTGAGAGGGGGAGGGCAAAGCCTGCACAAACAGCACACAGACAGAGGAGGGTGGATCATTCAGGCTGCAAAACACACCCCAAGGACTAAAGAATATAGCCCCTACTAATTATAATCATTAATGAGGGCGTATTAAAACGTTTTTATGCACTTTCACAGGATGCTTTTAGGAGACAAAAGGAGTGTGAGATTAGTGATGGCAAAATTCCCCCTGATATACACAGATGTATACACAGCTGAATGTGAGGCACAAACAGCCAGATCATTCTGCTGCAGCATTAAGAAATATCGCTGCTGAGCACACAACTAGACAGCTTAGGGCTATAGCAAGATATAGACCACTGCTAAGCCCTGTCACCTGAAAGTTGGCTGGAAGTGAAGTGCTGACCCACAGCCTGTGTCCCCCTGCAGAGCTCCGACTGTGCCTGTACGGAGGTCCCTCTGCTGCTGAAGATGGCACCCAGAGCAATAAAGAAGCACCAGAAAAAAATGGGAGAAAGCTAGGCCACACCCCCCGTGATGTCCAGACGAGCGCAATTGGTCAATGAGCCTGCCGGGGGCGTTCCCGATGAGGCCACATCAGCACTAGGGGCAGGAAAGAGGTTGGGACACAATGCGCAGACCCATAGCCGGACCCAAATTATCATCCTCAGCCCGCCAGCCGAGAGGGGGCCGGCGCGGAGCGCACCGCAGGAGACGGGGTGGGCACAGGAGACCACAGGGGGCACCGGATAGTAGCGCAGCGCCATACCTCATGATGGCTCCCATCTGTGAACCCTCCAAGGGGCAGGGGAGTGGACCATCCATCCCAGGGCAGCTTGCCATCCATCTTCTGTGCTGCAGCAGCCAGAGGCCCAAAGGACACCGCTTGCAACCCAGATTCCCATTGTGGGGTCTGAGGAGGGACGGTACAGCAGTACGAAGAAACACCGGCTACGACCCAGAGCCCCAACTTGGGGTCTGGGGAGCAAGGGAAAATCATTCTTGAAAGAAAAAACTAATAAAACAAACAGTGTCTTGCCTCCTAAGACACTAAGCAAAAAACTGGCTAGACTGTCAGTCAGGGGGTATATACTGCTGGGGAGGAGCCACGGCACTTCTTTCAATTGGTTAGTGTCACCTCCTAAAGGCAGAATGGCATAACCCATCGTCCTGTGTCCCCCAATGAGGCGAAAGAGAAACAATAAATCTGTACTTGCCTCTCCTGGTTACCCTGCTGCTCCAGTCTCCCTACAAAACTGAAGACTGAGGAGGTGGTGACAGCATGGGCTCCACTGTTGAACACCTGGAAAGAAGTACAAGTGAGAAGCGGGGTGGGGGTAGCTGAAGCAGCAAGTAGGAAGCTCACCTCCCCTTCCCGACACTAGCTCTAAAGAGCCATGTGCATCCTTTGAGACACACATCCATGTAAAGCAGAAGCTGGGATCAGTGGGCACAGGCCCCTGTATGTCCTGGCCTTATCACAGCTGCGCCTCTAGTGTTGGGACTCACACGATACAATTTAACACCTCTGACAAGTCATCCCTGAACGTCTTGCATACAGTTTTTGATGTGGATTTAGAAGCCAATTTGGCGTAAGTTTCACTTTTTGCATTGCCAAAGAAACACTAAGGCTAGGTTCACATTGCACTTGTGCTGTCCGGTCGAACGTAAATGTTAATGGTTTCAGTTATGCACTAAAAATTAATATTCGTTATATGTTTTTAGAAACTACAAAACCATATGCACTACATGAGAGATGATAGGAATATATAATGGTAGAAAAGCATATCTAAGTGTTCCTAGTCTGTCTTCCCGCTCAGGAGCAGTATCGGAAGCAGCAGACAGAGCAGGGAACTGGTAATGCTTTTCTACCATCTATATTCCCATCTTCCCCCATCTCTTTCTATTCATCTATTGCAAACACAGCTTAATACAATGCTGCAGATTCACACAAAACTGTAGCATTGCTTTCGTGTTGTAATGGATTGAGAAATGTGCAGGACAACGCATACTTGCAAAGCCATGCCTATTATGGCATGCGTTAGTATATATTTGTTGAATGGAGGTAGATTGACGCGTTAACACATCTGCTACATTGTGTTTGTTAAATGGATCCATTTGACAGCAGCACAAACTTAATGTGAACCTGGCCTAACTGCAGACAAACTGGCGAACACATTACAAGCGAGTCCCAAGCCCTCAGTTTGTTTTAGTTTACCCTGGATAGTAAAGTTTATTTTCTAGAAACAGCGCCACCTTTATGCATAGATTGTGCTTGGTACTGCAACTTGATCCCTTTAATTTGAGATTTCAGACAAAATGAAACACTCTGGCCAGAGCTAATGTCCTGCGATAACTAGTACACCCCTTAGAGAACGCTGCAGGATATGGACTTAGCTGATTGATATGTGAACCCAGAGTCATGTTCCACCTACCCTACATTCAACAAAAATTTGCCATAGTTTGTTCCATATTTAGGGGATTGCTTCATATTTTGGGACAGGTGTTAACAGTTTGAGGTCTGAACACTTGGAATCTCAGCAATACACAAAACAGACCTGTCTGAATGGAGCAGAGGTCAGGAGCATATACCTTTATTATTCATTCCCAATGGGACTGGCAAAGATAGCTGAGCGCAACACTTATTATCCGAGAACCTGTCTCGATAGAAGTAGTCAGACCCCTGTAATCAGGAAATCATCCTCCTATCCTTTGGATGGGGGCAAGCATCATATCTGTGTACAAAACCTTGACGTTGGCCAAATACCGTATATACTCGTGTATAAGCCAAGTTTTTCAGCCCAAAATTTGGGCTGAAAAGTCTCCCCCTTGGCTTATACACGAGTCACTATGGTTGGTGGGGGCTGTGGAGGCTGGAGGAGGCAGGGGGAGGCTGCTGTATGAGCGGCCCCGTCACGTTGGGCCGCTCATTATATATGCACTGCTTCCCCCTGTCAATCAGCGGCAGGGGGAAGCAGTGCATAACTAAATAAATTACCCCCAAATGCTGGCACTCGCCCCCCTTGTAAGGGCGCCCTCACCCGCTGCTTATCTTACCATCCCGGTCTTCTGCACAGCACCGCTCCTCGGTGCTCCGTTCTTCATCCTCCCGTCCAGCTACATCCGGGATCCCCGGCCGTCGCAGGCATATGACGTCATCGTGCGACGTCCGGAGATCCCGGATGCAGCCAGCGAGGACGGAGCATGAAGAACGGAGCACCGAGGAGCGGCGCTGAGCAGAAGACTGGGATGGTAAGATAAGCAGCAAGGGGGGGGGGCCCCCTTACAAGGAGGGGGGGTGAGTGCCAGCATTTGGGGCTGCTGGGTACCCCTGGGGGCTGCTGTATATACTGCTGGGGCCTGTATACCACTGGGGCTGCTGTAAATACTGGTGGGGTCTGTATATACCACTGGGGAGGCTGCTGTATACCACTGGGGTTGCTGTATATACTACTGGGGCCTGTATATGCCACTGGGGAGGCTGCTGTATACTACCATTGGGGGCCTGTATACCACACTGGTGGGGGCTGTATACCTGTGCTGGGATCCACCCTCTGCTTATGCACAAATCAATAGGTTTTCCCAGGTTTTGGGGGCAAAAGTAGGGGGGGGGGGGGGGTGTCGGCTTACGGGTCGGCTTTTACACGAGTATATACGGTAGCTTGATAAAATGTAACAGTTCATCCTTTGCTCAACACTTTGTTATTTAACATGTGCGCCAAGTAAAAGGTGTCTGACCAATTTCAATCACATCTGCCAAAATGTTTCATAAACTTTATGAACCAAAAGTAACAAATGGAATAAAGACAAAACCCCATCATAAGACCCCCCCCCCCCCCCAAAAAAAAAAAAAAAAAAAAATATATATATTTTTCAATTTTACATTTTATGACTGTTCACCTTGGACCATCAGTTTTAGTAAAATCAACCCCAAGTGTATCACTTTTAGGTAAAGTACTCTTTCACTACCATCAATGAATGCAAATTAAAAGAAACAAACTAACCAAGAACTTACTAAAATATGGTTTTTGGTTTTTTTTTTATCCAGAAAAAAAAATAAGACATTAATAAGTATTGAATGGTTTTCATTTCAAATATCTAAAAAAAAAAAAAAAATTCATTTCAGAGATGAGACATTCACGAAATACAGCATGGCATTTAAAGGGCCAGTCCCAGGTACCATCTACATGTTTCCAAAATGCTCCATATTCTTTAATTTTTTTTTATTTTTAAATATACCTACAAGCGTATCTTAGAAAAGATGACCCCCACCCCCGTCCCAAAAAAGTACATTCACAAGCTAAAAATTAAATAACTATTAGCAAAACATTTTGAACGGCGCATGGGACTGCCCCTTTAAATGATACCTCCTGAAGAGCAACTGTTTCGCCAAATTAAAGAAATCCATTATTGCTCTTGAAATGGGGATTTTAGTTTAGTCCTCTGGTCAAAATTAAAAAAACGACAGTTTACAGGAAAATTCAGGCTACAGTAAAGAACACCCCCCTCCCCCCATAGGTTTGAGAGATCCAGATAAATGGTACATTCCTTAAGATTGTAGAGGTGGGGCATACGCTCTCCACCAATGAGCTCGCTTGATTCTTGACACATTGTATTGAAAACGATGTTTCCGTATGGTCTCTTAAAGGGATACAAACATACACAAAATTGAAAAAAAATAAAATTATTGCTGTTGACCCGAATTTACATTGTGTTTGTGGGTTTTAAAAAGGGAGGTGGGAAGTTGAATACATTCAGCTATTGAAAGTAAGCCACTTACATGCTAGTGAGAAGCAGACAGGTAAAAGCCTGTAGTTAAGGTGCACACACCCAAATTAGAGAGTATAAGTGATGGTGGCGCTCGAGAGCACCACCTGGTGACCGTGAAGTTATCTGCAGATGTAAAGAGGACAAAGTGAGGGTGAGTATGTGCAGGGAAAATGCTTAAAATTACAATAATGTTTGCTCCATGTACCGACCAAGTGGAAAAAGCACCATTAGACCCCACTTAACCGTCCGGACACTTTACAGACCTATGTTCCCTATCACAACATGCACAAATAGGAGACCCGTGGAGCACATCTACGAAATTCATGGTACCGTTATGAGGGTGGGACGACGCTCGTGGCGGAGGGCGTCCCCTGTGGTGGAGGAGGCAGTAGCTGCTGAGGACTTTTGGGATGGCTTTCCTGTGTCTCATTAACACTATGGCTTAGAATCCGGTTGCGCCCCAGCAGTAAAAGGCAATAAAAAATAAAAATATAGATATGAAGAAATTAAATCGATCCATGATGAGTGTCCGTATTGTAAAGCAAATAGGGATTGTGTTTTTAAAATATTTTTTGAGCAAAAAAAATGCAGTCTTTATTCAGGATTTGGGGACGGTAGGAGAATACATAGTTACTGCCCCCATTTTGGAAAAGGAAAAAAAAAAAAAAAAAAAAAAAGTGACATGATTTTCTCCAATATCTTTCCGTAGAAAGTCTTAAGAATTCTCTCCAATCTTGAGGCTCTTGGAAGGTTACTCCCGAATGCTGGCCGAGTACGAGAACTGGGGAAAGTGAGCTCGCTCGTCAGTTTCTAAGGCGTCCAGGTTATCATCTGTAACAGAAAAATACAAGTCAGTTCTTCATTACGTCTGCATGGCAATGATCTGCAGTCGGCTACACAAGCAAACCATGTGGGCACATTACAATGTTCAACAGCACAAGTCCTGTTTACACTGGCCAATGTGCTGCTGACAAGGAAGATTTCAACAAGCAGAAACATCAAAAAACAATAAAAAGTGTCCTGCAACCTGTGAGGATTGGTTGATAATTAAAGGAACACTTATTCCAAACTAATAGTTTCCAACTAATGGCTAACCCCAAGAGGCCATTTACAGCATTACTTCAGATCCCACATCAGCCATGGTTCAAACAGTTTAGCTGCATTGCAGCCTTAAAGGGAATCTGTCATCAGGTTTCTACCATAGAATCCAAAAACCGTTTGCTGTAGGTGTTTACAGACATCAGCTGTGTCTTATCACATTCTGCAGTTTACCTGCAATGTTTTTGTTTTAGCTTCAGGAGATTACAGTAAGAGGCATGCTGAGCTATCGACATTGTACATCCAGATTCTGGTGTGCGAAGCGGAGCTCTGCTAAATATAAAAATCGGGTGTAGCAGTTCTGACAAAGTGACATCGTTGGATTCAGGGTCTCTGGTTTTTGCTACCTCATCTGAGAGCAGCATTATGCAGCTGACATTCTTTTCAAACACGAAAAAAGGCTACTTCACATCAGCATTTGCGGCAGATCTTGTAGTGTTGCCGCATCTGCTGTCTAACAGATCACTTGCGGCATAATTCATTCCCTATGGGACTTGCGGACATCTGTGGCGAGTCAAAAAAACACTGCTAGCTGGGTTTTTTGTCCATTGGCCAGATCACAGCAAAAACGCAAGTGAACACATCTGCAAGTCCCACAGGGAATGGATTAGGCTGAACGCAGTCTTTCCACAAGTGACCCACTAGGCCACAGACGCAGAAAAACAGCCGGATCTGCTGTGAATGCCGAAAAACGCTAATGTGATTGTAGCCAAAGTCAGAGGTAGCCTAAACACAAGCCACTTTGTGCTCACCTCCCCCATGCTTTACACTGCAGCTCTGCATGTTTATCAGCAAGTCAGTTCTCAGAATTTAGCTTACAATGGGATCCACATATCTGGTGTGTGATGTACAGACTGGCCACGGGTGACTATGGGGTGCTAATTTTGGGTCAGTCAAAACTCAGAACATGAAAGGTGTGACACTGGCCAAAGGAGCAGCATCAAAGCATTGTGATAATTTGGCTTTTCTAGCATAAACTAGTAGAATGATAAAATAAACAAACCTCTGCGATTTATTAGGTGTGCTCCTCCACCACTGGACTCCAGCGCTCCACCTCCACCACAGCAGACCCAACCTACTGTCTCTCCACACTGACCTGTAGAAGTAAGCCCACAAGGGCAGGGTCCTCTCCCCCTCTGTACCAGTTGTCACTGTAAGGCTGGGTTCACATTTGCGGACCCCTCAGCAGCGTTCTGCGGAGGGGATCCGCAATGTGACTGCAGCGGCCGCGAGCTACTATCTTTATAATGGGAGCACACAGTGCTGCGCTTGACCGTGCGAGGCGCCATTAATCGCTGCGCAAGACTCACATAGGAGTGAATGGGTGCGCACGGTCATGCGTCCAACCCAAAAAAAAAAAAACAATAAAAGTGAGGGGAGTGAGGTATATACAGCTGCAGAAACTTAAAGAAAATGCTTCATCTGGTTTTGTCCAACCTCTTAAAATTTGGTGATTGTGCCTTTGAGCACACAATTGAAAATGATCAACCATATTTACACCAATTTTTGTGTAAGTTAAAGAACAATTGCAGATCTAATCTCTGCCCTTTTTTTCGACATGTAAAAGGTCGGAGGCAAAACAATTTCCTGGTAACATCAATGTTAAATGTCTGACTGGAGGAGTCTCAATTATGCATTCTTTTAGAAGTGTGAGAAGGGGGAATGGTGTAATCTTTATGGTTTTACTTACATCTGTCTGGAGGAGTTACTGTTATGGACTGGGCTGTAAATTCATCGTCAAAATATCTGGTGTCTATTTCAGAGGTGACTTGCGGCTTGAAGGGTGGGGTGAGCTAAACGCAGACAAACAAGAAACAATTAGTCAGGCTGGTGATGCCAATTAGTGAATCCCATACAGCAGTAACATTTCCCCAAGCAGGGGACTAAGTGTGCCATCACACTGCGGCGTGATCCGGTCCGGGGCTGTACAGGATGTCCCAGACAGTCACGGACTGGATCAGCACACAGGACTGGGGGGCTAATATGCCCTCTGGTCCGGTGTGCAGCCTCACGCAGCTGCAGCCGCTAACAGGTCAGGACCGTGGCGCCGGGTCCTGGCTTAGCAGCAGGAACTGCGTGCGCTGCACACTGGAACGGGGCATATTGCACCCCCAGTCCTGTGTGCTGATCCAGTCCGCGACTGTCTGGGATCCTGTCAGCCCGGACCGGATCACGCGCAGTGTGAAGCGGCCCTTATGACCTCTGGTGTGTGGCTGTGAAGCCCCATGCACATTAGATCGCTGGCAGCATTTGGCCAAAAGCCTACTTAGGTTCTTACACAGAAGCACTTGTGATTGAGCACATCAGTGGTCTCTAAAATAAAGATAAAAAGGCAATGTGGCACTTCTGATCCGTTGGGTGCTCAGGTAAGATCCAACACGTAATGAACTGAAGAACAAGGCACTCCCAATATACAGTGAAGAATGAAGAAATTTAATTGAATAGTAAACCAGAGAATGAAACGCTTCGGTTTACAATTGACCATCGTCAATTAACCAGCTTAGATGAGGGTAACCATTAACTGCTAAGCATGCAGGTTATTTGTGACAAATGTTTTTCATTCACTGGACTTGGTCAATTAAATTTCTTCACTGCTTAGGCTGCTTTCACATTACAATTCAGTCATCCATTGTATCCATTCCAAAATGGATACACTGATCCGAAATCGGATCCCATGTCCCTCTATGGGAATCGGATTAGATGTGCCACTATTGGCATCCGATTTTGGCATTATCCAATGCTCTCCGATTTAATCACGGGCACAAAAATCGCAGCCTGCTAAGATTGTGCCCAGATTGTGTCGCATCCTGGGAGCCGGTGACAGGCGATGTATCCTCAGGGAAAGTTTTTTTTTTTTTTTTTTTTTTAAACAGGGAGGAGAACAGGGGACAGGATAGGGATTAGATCAGGATAGAGCAGGGGGATAGAATAGCAGGGGGGGGGGGGGAGAAGATTGAGGAGGCAGGAGCAGGGAGACAGGACCGCAGGATCCACACGGATCCTGCATAGAATCGGATCGGATGGCTATTTGCCATCCGATTGCAGGGATCCGTGGCTGTCTGTGGACTGTCTGTCCTCCTTCAAACTCTGATCCCACAGACCGGCACCAAATCGTGATGTGAACGCAGCCTTACTGGGAGTGCCTTGTTATGTTTCAGTTCTCTACAATAAAGCAGTTAGCTAAGGAGTCGGCCAGTGGCATCTCCGAATGAACAATACGGTCAGTCTGAAATCAAAATCTTCTGATCACAGGTCGTCCAGCGCTCCCATACACAGACTGTCCGTATCAGTTGGATAGGCCAACATTAGTCTAATGTGTGTGGGGGCTTAAAGTCCTAAAATGAGCTTCTGCTTCTTTCTCAGTAATTCTTGTTTGTGTTAGGTCTAATGCTGCAGCGACTACTGCAATTCCAGACACAAATGCTGCAATTTCCAGGAAGAAGATTAAAACAAAAGCTGATCTCAATAATACTCTTTAAATAATCTACATATATAGAAATGGACACAAGACAACATGCGCTCCACTCACCTTCCTTTGATTCACATCTTGCCAGTTAATAGGAGCAAAGAACCGGTGTTCCTTCACTTCTTGGGCATCGGTGGGGCCACCGCCAAGTCTAAAGACAGAACAACAATTATTACTCCTGTAAAATCCTGAAAGTCTGGAAAACCATCTACTTCAATGACACCAATATTTGCAGCAAACATCTCCAGGTGTATTGCAAAGAATAAAATCTGAAGTGCTGCAAAAAGTAGTAACACGTTGTGGGGTTTTGATCAAATTCTGTGCAATGCTGTCAAATAGATTTGTTGAGATTCCATCTTCATGGCTGGTACTGTACTGAAGATTGCACAAATTGTCCTGGAAAATTTTCAACAAATCTATAAAAATTCCCTTAGAATTGCAAAAAAAAAAAAAAAAAAAAACAAAAACCAAACACCCCAGCAAATTCTCTTTTTAGCAGTGGCGTAGTCAGTCTTCTGGACATTTCTGAACTTCAATTTTAAGAAAATCTGCGATATTCAAGTTGAAATATGCAAATAAAACAATCCCATCTAGTTTAACTATCAGTTATCTGTAAATACAACAATCCTTGGGGGCCATACAAGCCAGCCCTATAACAACATATGTCTGTATACATAGAACATCTGGTCACAACATGCCTTTGTTTAGGATCCTTCTTCAGAAGACCACTAAGAAGGGACTTTGCTTCGGGGCTTAGGGTGCGAGGGAAGCGGATTTCCTCCATAAGGATAAGCTCAAATAGTCTCTCATGGTCCTGATTATAGAAGGGTAATCGCCCGCACATCATTTCATACATCACCACACCCAAGCCCCACCAATCCACAGCTCGGCCGTAATCGTTGTCTTCCAGCACCTAGAAGTGGGGGACATGTTTTACCACTGGATTGTAAGAAAACATTGACAATTGGAGAGGGTCCAATAGATATGCAGGACCCTAAGGCTATGTGCACACTGGCCGGTTTGTGCAGGTTTAGCAGCGGAAACCGCCGGTCGGTTTCCATGAGGTTTATGTAAATTTATGTTAATCCAAAAGCGGCTTTTGGGTTAACATATAAACCTATGGAAACCGACCCCCGGTGTGCACAACCGGCGGTTTCCACATGCTCATCCGTTGCTAACCCGCTGGGTTCCCAGCGGGTTAGCAAAGAATGAGCATGTTCTATAATCCGGCCGGTTTCTGCAGCGGCTGCAAGCAGAATCATGTGCTGCTTCCAGCCGCTGCAGAACCGCCGCCGCTAACCCGCTGTGCACCCGCCGCACACCCGCCCGTCTCCCGCCGCACATACCGACAGGAAGCCGGTGGACGGCTCCGGAGCTTCCTGTCGGGTCCGCCCAGCCGCCCACCGGCACAAAGCCGACGTAGTGTGCACATACCCTAATACAGCGGCCAGGTCAGTATTTCTTGGCTGCTGGGTGGAAGCCTGGTGCAACCACTTCCCTGCTGACTGCATCCCATTGCTCTTGTGATTTACCAGTATGGTGCGCCATTATTGTGAAACACACACAGTGTCACTCTAGATTGACTAATTAAAAGAATCAGGGATGCCGGCAACTAAGGCTGGTTTCACACCACCGTTTTTCCCTGATCAGGTTTTGTGTGTCAAAACCAGGAGAGGAACTTGCAGAGAAAAAACTATAATTGAAAGATTGACACCTGTTCTGAGTTTGAGACACTCCTGGTTTTGACACACAAACCTGATCGTACCTGATCAGGAAAAAAAACTGCAGTGTGAAACCAGCCTAAGAAGTTGTTCACAGGACCATGGAACATGCAACCGGCCACTGGGCCAATGTCCTGCATGTAACACAAACATACCTCAGGAGCCAAGTACTCTGGGGTGCCACAAAACGTCCTCATAGTAGCACCATCTGTGATCCCCTCTTTACAAAGTCCAAAATCCGTGATCTTGACATGACCGTCTTTGTCCAGCATGAGATTCTCCAACTACAGAAGAGACAAGTAAAGAGATTGGCAAAGAAAAATCTCAGCATTGAAAAAGGAATGCTCAAGCCCCATGCACCGCAAATGAAGTGTCTGAATTAGGTTTTAGACAGTGGCATAAAAAGGATTGGTCATTACCAATCAAGTTTTTATAGGCGGTTTACCAAATTGATCCTATCCATCTTTAGTACAATCTAAGCATCAGACAGAATGGGCTTTCAATCCATGCGGCATCCTCTGACATTGCTGCTTGGATGGACTTCTTAGCAGTACCGGGCACTCAGAGGGAGTTTGCCCAAGTCCACACACTAAAAATTTTCAAGTCCATGTGAATACTAGTTTTTCTGTAGGGAAGATGTCAAACGTGTAGACAAGATCCTTAATATCTCATTCACTTGATTTCTACTCTAAATATGTGAACTCAAAAGTTGCTACAAAACTTTATATTCGGTCAATTATTGGGAAACCGTCATACAGATCACAGAACTCCAGATAAAATACTAAAGTGACATCCCAGAAAAAAAAACAAAAAAAAAAAAAACCTTGAAATCCAAGAGGATGCAAAATGACCCTTAATGAAATGAATTCAATATCTACTGGATCATAGATTAATAAACCCTAGAGGAGAGTCATTTCCTGGATGATTTCTTACCTTTATATCACGGTACACAACGTTCCTGGAGTGGAGATATTCCAGGGCAGATACAATCTCTGCACCATAAAACCGCGCTCTGTCTTCCGTGAAGACACGTTCCCGAGACAGGTGAAAAAACAGCTGTTGAGAGACAATTACTCCACTCAGCAACGTCACATAATGGAGGAACATAATGGCACACCCTTCACTTGGGTGTGCCAATATGGTGGCCACTTTGTCTCTCAGTTGGATCAAATCAGGTGGTGAATAAACATGACACGGACAATTTCGAAGGTAATTATGTGAGTTGATTGCATGGACTCACTCCTTAACTTTTTTTTCCCTTCAAAAGAACTCTACAAACTCATCTTACCTCTCCACCGTTAGCATACTCCATAACGAAGCAGAGCCGGTCACTTGTCTGGAACGCATATTTCAAAGCCTACAGAGGAAATTATAAATAAATAATGAATATACAAGTGAGTAGACTTCAACAATACACCAATTAAAATTACACGACTTTATGGAGAGTTACGCACCGTTAAGAAGGGATGCCTTGTGTTTTGCAAGACTCTGCTCTCTGTAACGGTGTGAGCCACTTCATCCTGTAACGGTAACAAAAAGCTTACACATGGGGGTAGACGCTACCTCCCAGCATGGAAGGGATGGGGTATACAGAACACACACACACACACACACACACACACAAACTTCCTGATATGCAAGACATTATAAAAGACCATTTAACAAAAATTGTCTTTTCCTTCACCAAATTTGGGGTGAGTTTTATAATTTGTCTTTTTTGCAATGTTGTAGGGAGAAAAAAAAACAAAAAAACAACTCGTAATTAGTTTTGATTGGATTTTATAATTGACAGGTTTGGACCTTAATGTATGCAGCAATATCGAACGTGTATATATATATTTTTTTAAAATAAAATATGAAAGGAACTTAAAGCAAGAGCAGCGCCGAGAGCCAAACAGCAGGTAATAGAAGAGATATCAAGGAGCATTAATAGGAGATAAGTCCATAAAGACTATTCAGGCTCCACTGATGAAAGGGGACTGATCTTCGTAATATCTAGAGTGATCTCATGCCTTTAATCCAGTTAAAGACAAAAATATAGGGACACATCTTGGACTCACATGTTTAGCCACTCAAATGCATTGAAAAAACCTGAGAACTGAGTTGTATGGCTGTAACCTCAGTATAACGTAGTAAACACACCACTAATTGCAAGTGCACAAATTTATTATATTAATAGTGGATCAATAAAATACTGAGGAGCGTCACATAAAACCAAGGGAATGACAAAGGGGGTTGAACCGGTCACAGACCGCCACAGAAAGGTACAGTTTTACAGGCAGTGAGCAGTAAGGTACAGTTTTACAGGTAATGAACGACTGTTGAGGCATCCAGCATGATTGTATCATGGCATTTATATTTATTGTTACTGACTGTCAGCCTCGTACTAAGCCCGCAACTCACCCATACTGTGGGGTTATGACACGTGTTCAGGGGCAGACCCCAACACGTGTTTCAACAAGTCTTCTTCAGGGGGTCTGAAGAAGACTTGTTGAAACACGTGTTGGGGTCTGCCCCTGAACACGTGTCATAACCCCACAGTATGGGTGAGTTGCGGGCTTAGTACGAGGCTGACAGTCTGTATCATGGCATTTATATTTATTGTTACTATCATGCTGGATGCCTCAACAGTCGTTCATTACCTGTAAAACTGTACCTTACTGCTCACTGCCTGTAAAACTGTACCTTTCTGTGGCGGTCTGTGACCGGTTCAACCCCCTTTGTCATTTCCTTGGTTTTATGTGACGCTCCTCAGTATTTTATTGATCCACTATTAATATAATAAATTTGTGCACTTGCAATTAGTGGTGTGTTTACTACGTTATACTGAGGTTACAGCCATACAACTCAGTTCTCAGGTTTTTTCTTTAATCCAGTTAGGCTGGCTTCAGACCACGGTTTTGTGCTGTCAGGTTGGATCCTGTTTTTTGCAGGATCCACCGGACAGAACCTGACAACACAAGATGAGCAGAAAGTGTGGCCAAATATGCCCTCCGATCCTGTTTTTTTGCTGGTTTCGGTTTGTGCTGATGTCCACGGTGCTGATCGGTCAGCCTGTGTGTGCAGTGCTGCTCTCCATGGTGCTGAACTCTCAGCCGTGTCTCTGAAATGCTGCTGTCCATGGTGCTGAATGAGCATGGCAGCATTTCAGATCTTGCGCTGTGGTGAACATCGGATCTGGGAAACTACCCCATTTTTTTCATGGATCCGGCACCCATAGACTCCCATGTTATGGGTGCCGGATTGCCCTGGATCTGGGACTGTTCGATTTTTGCACTGGAGCCAAAAAATGCAGGCTCCAATTTTGTGCCTGGTGAAATACCAGATCAGGGACAGAAAAAAAAACCAAACAAAACCAGATGGCCAAATAAGACCAATCCAGCACCAAAGGATCACATTGAAGGCAAAACCAGATCAGGTTCTGTACGGTTCAAACCGGACAGAACCGGATGCAAAAATGACGTGGTGTGATGCCGGACTTAGAAACCCTAACCAAATCGTTTTTGAAGCACAACAATGTCCTATTCCAACTGATGAGAAAACCACCTTTATTCTACATGAAACCTTTCTTTCCCTACAATTACTGTATTATGGTGGTGGGGGCAGAATACATAAGATCCTAACATAATGTCAATATTTGACTTGGAAGTATGTTTTTTTCCTCCATGAGAGAGATGGATAGTAAGGAAAAGGGATTTTTGCATCCACTAGAATAGGAGCTTGGTCTGCTTGGCTGAACTCTGCAATTTAAAAAAGGGGGGTAGTCAGGGAGTTAAGATATATAAATTGGGGTCCAAAGAAGAAAATAAAAAAACAAAAAACATTTAAAACCCTTGTTAAACAGGTAGGGTCTAAAAGGGAACCTTTCCGCCAATTCAAACTGCTATTAAGATGAAGTATAGTTAGGTTTGGCTGGGAATGAAACTAGTCCAGCACCACACCTGGTCAGCTTTCCCCAGCAATGCACCAGGCGATTGATGGTTGTAGTCCATAGCTCAACAACCTAGACAGGTGCTGGGAAAAGCCAGAAACAGACCAGTCTCCCCCTTAACTACATATTTGAAAAATTTGCAGCGGTCTCTTAAATAGAAAAAAAGAAAAAAAAAAAAAAGTGTAAAATAATAAAAAAAAAAACGTAAACTGACGACATGTCTCCGAAATTCAAAGCCAAACATTTTGTATTTGCAGCAAATGAGAAGTCAAAGTAATAAACAGAACAGTGCTTTTAGGCCTTAAATAACACAATGGAAAACAAGTTTAGTCATTTAGAAACCACAATACTAATGTTTTAACTCAGGAAGTTCAGAAATCAATATTTTGTGGAATAACCATGGTTTGGAGATTGAGCTAAGACCCGGTCATAGCCCAAGACCCTGTCACGATTGGAGTGCACCCGTAGTCCGCTAGGAATGGGTACGTTCCTTAGTTGATAGGTTTCCTGGATGGCAGAACGTATCCAACGAGCTAGAGTGTTCATTCTTCCGGAGGGTCCTCGGAAGGGACTGGAAGCCTCAAAAGCCAGAGTGTCAGTCCTTTGGAAAAAAAGCTGTTCTTGAAGTATAATACTTGAAGGCTCCGACAAGGTCCAGTGTATGCAGTGCCTTCTCCACCCGATGCACTAGTGCCGGACCAAAAGGACGGCAGGATCATGTCCTCATTGAGGTGAAAAGAGGAAAGAAGATGGGAACTGGGCGCAGTACCACCTTGTCTTGATGGAAGGAAAGAAAAGGCTCTCGACAAGAAAGTGCCGCCAATTCAGATACGCGTCTGATGGACGTAATCGCCACCAGGAAAACTGCTTTCCAGGACAGAAGGAGAGACTTCTGAGGCTCGAAAGTGGTCTTTGAAGTTTGTCCAAGACCAAATTAAGGATTTCAGTGGCCTCCAGTAAGGAGGAGCCAACTGGTATACTCCTTGGAAGAAGGTTCTAACCTGAGGTCGCTGTTGGAAGGCGGCTTTGGTAAAAGACCAAAAGGGCAGATACCTGCCCTTTTAAAAAGGAGCTCAGGGCCAGGCCCGATTGTAAGCATGACTGGAGAAAGCTGAGAATCACAGGAATAGACAGAGGAAGAGGTGGATATCCCCAGTCCTTGCAGTTTTGGAGAAGAGGAGCTGCACACAGGATTCCTTAGGACGTCTTTATTAGTGCGCAGGGACTTACACGGTGAGGGGTAGCAGGTGGGACGACGGGGGAGTAAGGCATGACATCCGTTTTACGCCATGAGTGGTGCTTCCACAGGTACAATCCCCCAATCCATGCACGACGAAAAATAAAAAATAAAAGTCTCCACGTACAGTGGTAAAAGCGGGACGAGGCCGGTCTATGGGCTCTTAATCATTGTGCCAATGACATCCGGTGAGAAACCAGCACACGTCAAGACCCAGGGCTCAACAGCCACGCTCAAATTTAAGACCCTCGAATCCTGGTGGCAGATTGGACCCTGCGTCAGGAGATCTGGTTGATGTGGAAGGTGCCAGGGGACGTCTGAGACAAGCTGTACCAGGTCTGCGTACCAGATGCACCTGGGCCAGTCTGGGGCTAGGAGGATGACCAGGCACTCCTCCTTACTACCTTCGGGAGTAAGGGTAGAGGAGGAAAGATGTATGGCAGGCAGAACTGATGCCACGTTTGTTCCAGCGCGTCTGCCCAATGGATGTTGGGTTGTTTGAACTGGGCTATGAACGGGGGAACCTTGGCATTCAGCAGAGATGCCATCAGATCCACGTCCAGAGTCCCCCAATGACAGATTTGGAGGAACACATCCAGATGGGGGACCATTCTCTGGCAGAGGACCCTGGCGATTAAGGAAATCCGCCGCCCAATTGTCCAACCCTGGAATGTGTGCTGCCGAAATGACAGACTCTGTCAACTTGGCCCAGTGGAGAATGCGTTCCACCTCATGTAGCGCCGCTTTGTTGTGAGTGCCGCCCTGGCGATTGATGTATGCCACCACCGTGGCATTGTTTGTTGTCCACCATATCGGTGTCCAGCCAGAAGGTTGTGAAAAAGCTTTAAGAGCCAGGGCTATGGCGCAGATCTCCAGCAGGTTGATCGGTAGGGCAGATTCCTGCATGGACCAGCAGCTATGGGCAGTATGATGTTGGTATACTGCCCCCAACCGATTAGCCTGGCATCGGTGGTGAAGACTGCCCATTCCACTGGGAGAAAAGACTGGCCCCTGAGAGAGGGATGATGGCAGAGTCCACTAGAAGAGGGCTCGCTTGACCAAAAGGTGTCAGGCAGAAGGTCCAGTCCAGATAGAACAGCATATATAGGACGAAATGTCGCTCGATACGCGCTGCTGCCAAACACGACCAGAAGACTGGAGCATCTGGATGAAGGTGTACGTTTAAGCTAACGTGTTTCGGAGCCAATACCCAGCTCCTTCTTCAGGGATTGTCCCTGTGGAAGGAGCTGGGTATTGGCTCTGAAACGCATTGGATTAAATGTACACCTTCATCTAGATGCTCCAGTCTTCAGGTAGTCTTTGGCAGCAGCACAGATCGTCCTATATATGCTGTTTTTGGACTGCGGTTACCCGTGGATGTGTGGATCCAGCAGCAGCTGCCTATTGAGCTATTAAACTGGTTGTGGGTATACACAACCAAATAGGTGAGCAGATTCCGTCTTTGATACATCCACTCTCCACATTTAGGACATAAAACGCTATTGCCATTTTCTCTTACTTTCTAAATTTCTGTCCAGAGAGAAGGGACTCCTGTCCCAGGCCATCAGGAGGGCCAGCTGCAGTGGCCAAAGGCGAAACTGGGCGAATGGAACAGCTTCCATCGCTGCCACCATTTTTCCTAGGACCCTCATTCTGAAATGGATGCAATGTGGGAAGGGGAAGGGTGGAGGATAGTGCGCACTCCCCGACGCAGTGCTAGTACCTTGTCCAAAGGGAAGAATACCAAGCCTTGATACAAATTGAAAGTCATGCCCAGGAAGGCGATTGACTGGGCAGGGATCGGCGAAAGACTTTGTTAGGTTCACTAGCCAACAAAACCGCAAGTGTCCACAGTTATCTGGACACTTTCTGCGCAGGCCGGGAAGGAGGAGGCTTTGATTAGGATGTTGTCCAGATAAGGCAGGACGACTACTCTGGAGTGAAAGATACTCATCGCGGCTGCCATGACCTTTGAATACCCTTGGCATGGTAGCAAGACCAAAAGGACAAGGCTACAAATTGGAATTCGTGATCTTGGACAGCAAAACATAGAAACTGTTTGTGAGCCTGACCAATAGGCACTTTAAAATATGCTTCTTTTAGGTCTATGGAGTTCAAGGAATTCCACTTCCATCTTAGATGCAGTGATGGAGTGCAAAGACTTCCATCCTGAAACGACAAGTGTACATATTTGTTCAGGTGTTTGAGATACAGGATGGGGTGCACCGACCCATCCTTTTTGGGGACTATGAAGAGGTTTGAGTAAAAACCTCTGAAACGCTCGGGAGTCCGGTATGTGAACGATGACCCCTGCCTGTTGGAGGAGTAGATTGCATGGAAGAAGGCACGACTCTTGTTGACTTGAGGGTTGGAGAGAAATTCTATGTAGTAACCGGAAGACTAGATCTTTTACCCATCTGTCATCTACAGTAGATAGTCAGCCAGCCAAGATAGCTGTAGTCAGCCACCTTAGATGGGAGTGTCTTCCGAGGAGAAGCGAGTCATGTAGGGGAGAACCGATGAGATCGGGACTCCTTGGGTCTAGACTGTCTAGGTCTTGATTGCCAGGTGGAGTTCGTCTTGTAGAATGATTGTGTTCTACGGGAAAGTAGGGCAGTGGAGGGAGCGCTCTAGAGGCAGCCACCGAAGGAGTTACGAGAGGAAAGAAAGGAAAGTAGTTTGATAAATGAACGTCTTGGTTTGTGTTGGGGAAGTGAGGTACTCTTTCCACCTGTGCCATCCGAGATAAGTTTGTCAAGTCATTCACCAAACAGTTGACCGGTGAGGTAAGGGAGGCATGTGAGGGACTTTGAGGCAGAATCTGCACGTTATGGTCTGTGGACTAGCGATGGCGTTAGAGGCAGCAAAATGCTGCACAGGTGGTAGAGTCCAGGAAAGCCTGGATGAGGTAGTCTGCTGCCATGACTATTTGAGTCGTTAGGTCTTTGAGCTGTTGAGGAGGGTTGGTATAATGTAAGGATTTTTGTAGGGTTTCAGTCCAGACAATGAGTGCCTTGGCCACCCATACTGATGCAAAGGAAAAAAAAAAAAAAAAAAAAAGTGCCTCCTACCGACACAAAGCTAAAACTGGTGTGGCCTGGCCCAGTCAGGGGGTGTATACTGCAGAGGAGCAGCCAACTTGTTTTCACATTGGCTAAAATTGTCAGCCTCCTAAGGATAAGCAGCATAACACCCATGGTCGTGTGTTCCCCAATGAGGTGATCGAGAAATACAAAATTTTTAGATTTGATTTTGAGACAGTCAGTAATTTATAGGAGTAAAAGAACAAGTCATTTTACTCAAAAATATACTTGTAAAGAGAGAAATCAGAGAAACTGAAGATTTAGCAGTGGTGTCTTGAGAGCGATCACTAGTTCATGCTGCCCACAGGGCGGCCGGCAGGAGCCAGAGGCCCACATGGCAGCCTTTCAATATCATAAGTAATAATTGGGAAACCAAAATTTAACAGAATTGACAATTACAAATCATTGTGAGATGTTTACATCATTGTGGTATTATGAAAGATAAGGTTATACACCGGCCACACTAACCTTAGCGATTATGACATCTTTCCGTAGAATCTTCATGGCATAGTAACGACCTGATGCTTTTTCTCGAAACAAGGATGACTTTTCCAAATGTTCCTTTTCCCAGAAGCTTGAGATAGTCAAAGTCATTCATAGTCTGTAGACAATCAAGACAGATTAACAATATGGAACAAAGCATTAATAAAAAAATAAAAATAAAAAAACCATGATAGTGTTTCATCCAGAACCAGTGCCCATCTAGACTGAGTTTTAGCTAGTATTGACTTAGTCACATTCACTGCAATGGGGCAGAGGTGCGACAGTGACAGACTGCCTACCTTATACCTCTGGGCACCAATTCTCCCCCCCCCCCCCCTACATAAATTCTTACATTTGCGGCTAAATATTTTTGTAGTTGGATTCCCCATTTGCCTTCCATAGACTTTAAATATGCTTTGTTTACAGTGAAACTGTCAGAGCTCATTCTGACGGTCCAATGGGAAGGTTTGTAGGGCTTTCAAGCTCTTTCTGAACACATTTTAGCGGTCTAGGACCACAGCACACAAAGATAATGTACACCGAAAGCCCAACAGTGCACTTTTTCAATAAAGGCAAACTGTAAACATGCTGTATTAAGGAAGGGGGGGGGGGGGGGGGGGGGGAGGGGAGAGGAAAAGAAAAAAAAAAAAGAAAAAAATAAAAAAAGGACGTGGTTAAACCATTAAACAGGGAATCTGTGAACCATAAAGTGATTTCATGTCCCTAGAACATGCCAATGTTATATGATCAGTGGGGAGCATACCACTGAACCCTAGGACCAAAAGCACCAGAGTGTTTAGTAAAGATTTGTTTGGGCGTCAAACAGTAATTTCAACAGAGCTCCAGCTCCATCTACAGACTGGAGCCATCGGACGATCTCTGTAATGGCCACTTACACTTTCGGTCGTCCCTTGGAAATTGCTATGTCCATCTCTTCCGCACTCGGTGTGTCACTGGGAGACCCACATTTTATGTCCATGGCCTCCTCCTCTTCTTCATTCTCCTCATTCTTTAGGCTGTTGGCTACAGTTTGGATTGCCCTCATCCACTCCTCCCTATATAATGATGGATTAACAAAACAAACAGGATATTGTGAAATAAGTGTTCATTGTTAGACTATAGGATGTGCTAATTGACAGAAACCCCCCCAAAAATAAAAATCTTAGTATAACAATTGGGGCTGATCACTGGTAATCACTTTTGCAATTGCAGGGGCATGATTGAAGTTGTGTCCAGATCATCCCACCCCAGCCCGGGTTACACAGGGAGATTAATTTCTAGCCTTGTACCTTTCTTCAGGGGTGTCCACGTGAAAAGTGCGCTCAATGACTGTGGTCCACTGCAAACAACGGATCACGAAGGTGTTGGCCCGAGGCCGCTCTGTTTTCATGAGCTGACATTCTGGGAAGAGATGGGACGTCACCATCATCACTGACTGGGATATGTACATTGGTTCCAGTAACCAACTAGTCAACTGTATTCTGGGGCTTACCTCCTACAGTGAAGTTATTGAGTGGCGGGAGGACCAGGCTGTGCTCGGAGGAATCCGGCTTTCCTTATAACCGATAAAGGAGCCATCACTCTTCAGAAGGAAATACCGGGGTCTCCAGGTCTTTATATATTCACCTTCACAAAAAGGAGAATGCATAGGTAAACCAAACACATACACACCATGGAACACTTAAGACATGAAGTAGTGACCTGAATTTGGCACAGTGACTTAACTAGAACAGGACAAAATACAAGAAAATTGAACCAGGAAGCTACAAAGAGGTATATGGCAACATTAAAGGAGCTGCAGGAAGTTGGGGCAATACTGCTTGTGTACTGAATATCTCCCATATTTATATATCTGGCCTGTGAGTGAAGATTGCAGGATGCAAGCCTTCTAATACAACAAAAAAACATCCAAATCCTGGCTATATTTTACAAAAATTTGCATCAAGTCTGACAAAATAATGTGGGAGAAAGTTATGGTTAAAAAGGTCCACCTTGCTCTCAGACCATAATTTGAAAAGGGCATGTTTGGTGCAAGATCACCATACCTACAGTGAAGAATGGTGGAGGCAGCATTGTGCTTTGGGGCTGTTTTTTTGGCAGCTGGAATTGGGGCTGGAGGGATTGCTGAACAGTTCCAAATATGTCAATTTGGAAACAAATCATTAAAATCTCTTCTATAAAGCTGAAGATGACCCTTCAGCATGACCACAACCTCCAAATCAACAAAAGCATGGCTTCACCAGAAGTTTAAAAGTTTTGTTAACCCCAGCCTGAGCCCAGACCTGTATCAAAAAGGTAAATATGTTAGTGACCTGAAGAGGGCGCTGTACCCAGGAGATGTCCTTGTAATCTGACATGTGGAGCTACTGCATAGAAGAGGGGCAAAGATTGAATTTCTGACCAGTGGCATGTCTAAATTTCACTTTTACTTAGGTCAGCTTCCTATGGATGAGCAGCATAACACCCATGGTCCTGTGTCCCCCCAATGGAGGCGATAGAGAAAATTAGTTTACAGGTGTGAATATTTAAGCAACCACATTTTAATTCTTGTTTCTTCCACCTGAACAGATTTCTGTAACCAAATAGAAGTTCTTGGATGTCAAACTTTGGAAACAAAGAAAATTGAGCATACGCCTGTTTTCTTTCACACTTTAGAGTCATTTTAAAAGGCAGTTGTAACCACTGAAGAGTGAAGTGAAAATAACTGCGATACATCTCACCACCATTATTTCCAGTAATCTAAACTGGTTATTGGCAGACGGCCATACTATAAAGCCTCACGTCACTCTAAGATACAGTAGTAACTACACGACTCGAAGACAGACAAATAGCAGCAATGTGACCCCGGGAGAAAGGCAGCAACACAGCGAGCAACAGAGCAAAGGTCGTCACATGTTCAACTCTGCGCCGACGACCGCCCCGACCTACCGGACGTGACCGATACCGGCAGAGTAATGCCAGTCACATGGAGCAAAAAGTAGTACAAAGCACAGCAGGGGGATGATATACTACAACTTTAGGTGCATGAGATCTATCTATTGTTCCCTTTTGTCAGCTCCAGAAATATATGCACATGTTTACAAGAATGTATTTTTTCCTCTATTTTCTCTTTAAGGTAAAATTGCATCTCATGTAGGGAAAAGGTTAAGGTTACTCAGGTAATTCAACACAACTTTCCAGAAATAGCATCTAATCAGAGACTAATTTTACCAACTACGTCAGGCCGGGACTTGGCACGCGGCTCTACCAATGGGCCACTCATCTGCACACCGGCCATGGCCCTCGTAAGTCAGGTGCAATTTTATCTGCAGGATTTTCCCTCCTGCAGTTTATCATTATCTACTATGGGAAGGGATTCTAAAAACACAAGCCATGCTGCAAACTGTTGGTACAGTTCACACCTTATGTAGGAGGTAACCAACATACAGCGTCAAAACGGATGGCAAGGCGAACAAGCATCTGCCAGATTGTTTGGCATATGCCTAGAGTGCTCTGCTGACAGATGTACAACTTGCTGTCAATAGGAGTGCAGATACTGTCCAGCACAATAATACATGGCTGTGGTGCATCATGTCAGTGTGCTGCAGCACCGGCCCCAGTCCAAACAGCCCCGTGCCATGGCACCGGCCCCAGTCCCAACAGCCCCGTGCCATGGAACTGCCCAGTCCAACAAGCTGGCCATGGCCGGCCAGTCCCATCAGCCCGTGCCATGACACCGGCCCCAGTCCCAACAGCCCCGTGCCATGGCACCGGCCCTAGTTCCCGTCACGGCTCAGACAGATTTTGCCCCTGCGATGCTCTGGCTCAGCATAGCCTTTGAGTTATTCCATTACATGGAATATGTTTTTTTACCATTGTGCTAGTAAGCTGCAGAGATGAGTTTCATGAATCTGCCAGTATGTCAGATTGTGGCACATTATCACTCTGGTGTGCACTGGGGAATAAACCCCTAAGATGCAGTGAGGTGAACCCCAGGAGATGCCATAGTCTGCCATGCACACGGCACTGGCTGTTTACTATGGTTCACTGGCAGGAGCACGCACAGAGGAAGTGACACTGGCCCCTGCTTGTACAAGAGATTGCAACAGAGCCTGTGATATCAGCTGTCAGCTATTAGTACATGGCTCACAGCACAAAACAAAGCATACTTCACGTACGGAGGAAAAATTCTCAATCTCCATTAAGGAGAATGCAATATAAAAAAAGCCGGCCAATAACTGCATTATCCATGTCCGGACCAGACTCCTATTGCACCTTTCACGTATATACTGTAATATGATGGGAGTGCATAGTTCTATTTGTGCTATCGGTCATACAGACCAGTGTATTATAAAGTAAGGAGAACCTGGGGCCTCCGCCACCCTGCTCATGCTCACTATGCGGAGGTGTGTTTTTTATTAGGATTCTGCCTCTGGTATTCTAGGAATGCAGAAAGGTCAGGCGAGGTTATACGAAATCACAGGAAGCCCTGGGGGCAAAGGCTAGAGAGGGCGATCGCCCATTCAAGCACCACACAAAGAGGACGACCACCGCTCCATCCTGGGGGTCTCCGTTTTAAAAACACTTTAATTACGGGGCTGATTGATGCACTGGATGGCAGGCTTCTTTTGGGTAGCATCAAAGTGTGTTACACAAACCGCCTGTGAAGTGAAGCATTGCGCCGCAGAGGGAAGATGTGCGCAGAATAATAATCAGACCCCGGGAAAAAACCAGGCACAATAATTACTGAGGAACCTCCAACAAGTGCACAATACACCAACGTACCACTCACTGGGGCAGAAGTGTGCACAAGCTCTGAAGTGAAACAGGTTTGCAACTTGGGCAACTCTCTGCAGAAGTAATAGTTACAAAGGGATGTGATTTTTAAGAAGGTATTTTGAACACTTCTAAGAAAACAGAATTAAAACTACTTAGCGATTCTTATATAATCCTGATGACTGTAAAGCAGGGGTCTCAAACTCAGCTGGCTTGGTGGGCTGCACATAGAAAAAAAAAATTTAACCGGGGGGCCGCATTGCTTGTAGGACTAAGTGATTTAGTAATACCAGATTTTTTTGCTCACTGTAGTAATGTCCAAATCCTGATCCCCTTCTTGTAGTAATGTCCCCATCTTGGTCCCCTCTTGTACCAATATCCCCAACCTGATCCCCTTCTGTAGTAATGTCCCCCATGCTGGACCCCTTTAGTGATGTCCCCAACCTAGTACACACACACACACACACACACTTGTTACCCCAACCATGCTGGTGGCGGTCCAGTGCATGGGGCCGCTGTGGTCTCTGCTAATATTACTTCCAGCTGCTTCACTCTGCCGCTCGCTCTGCCAGTTCAATGCAAGCCGCCGTCAGCCAATGAGAGGCCCTGACTGTGATGTCAGCGTATGACATCACTTGCGGGCCTCTCATTGGCTGAGGGCTTGTATTGAGGCAGAGAGAGTGAAGCGTCCGGAAGCAATATTATAGCGGAGACCGCGGCGGCCCAATGCACTGGACCGCCGCCAACATGGTTATTTGTCCAAGGTACCGGGGGCCGCACAGGGAAGCGCCAGGGGCCGCATGCGGCCCGCATGTGGCCCGCATGTTTGAGACCCCTGCTGTAGAGTGATGCACACATTTATTAAATAGCTCACATAATTTTTAAAGATAGTATTAAAAAAAAAAAAAAAAAAAAAAAAAAGTGCTTCACTCTTCACAGGTCAAGTGCTGAAACTCAGCTGCTCCCAGCACCCATTAGTGTCACCAGTGTTGACATCACTTTGGCAGCGCTGCAGCCAGCGAGCTCAGTGGCTCTGTCCGTTGATGGCACAGATTGGCTGTAGTGCGGTTGACGGGACATCAACACTGCAGACAATGACAGATACTGGGTGCAGTGAACCCTGCATTTTTGACAATTATGGGATGTTTTCCTTATGAAAAGTATCTACTCGGCTGCTCGCTATACCGATTCAGAGGAGTATTTAATAAGACAGTAATGTTTTCAGGTGGGGGGAGAGAGGTGGTTTGGTGTCAGGGGGCATACTTCTCTAGCCCTTAATTATAACCAGAGCAGTTCCATTTTCTTACTGCTGGTAGTGTACTTTTGTAGCTGCAAAGTTAAAATTTGCCTGCCAGCTGTTTTTCCTAACCCACCCATACACATGCTCGCTCACCTCAGCTGAGCATGCATAGGTTGTCATTGGGGAGAGGGGAGTAAGCAGCTGCTAGACACTTAAATCAGTACGAGGAAAAAAATAAGCCACTAAAACAACCACTGACTTGAATGAGGTGAGCAGAGCACAAAATCTAAAGGGGGTGTCACACGCGTCAATGTCGTCAGCGAGATGATCGCTGACGACATTGACGGCTGATTGCTGGTGAGCTGTCACACAGACAGACTCACCAGCGATCAATTGACAGTGACATCATGGAAACGATTTAAATATCGTTTCCACGATGTCCTGCTCCCGCTGCCAGCCTGCTGGAAGCGGGAGCAGCCTGGTCTCCAAGGTACACTGCGGGTCTCTAGGCAGCGCGCGCTGCCTAGATACCCGACGTGTACCTTAGTTACCAGCCTCCTCCGCTCACCCGGTGAGCGGAGGAGGCTGGTAACTAAGGTACACGTCGGGTATCTAGGCAGCGCGCGCTGCCTAGAGACCCGACTGTGTACCTTAGTTACCAGCCTCCTCCGCTCACCGGGTGAGCGGAGGAGGATGGTAACTAAGGTACACAGTCTGGTATCTAGGCAGCGCGCGCTGCCTAGTTACCCGCAGTGTACCTTGGATACCAGCTCCCAGCGCTTGTGACAGGCGCTGGGAGCTGGAATATCGCTAGTCCCGGTGTCACACGCAGCGATGCTGCGTGTCCACCGGGCGGCAATCGCCAGGTTTCTGAGCTGGTTCTGAAACCTGGCGATCATCAACCAGCGATTTATCGCTGGTTGATGCAGTATGTCACACGCGTCAATATCGCTGCAACGTCACGTGCAGCCGATATCGTGCAGGCGATATTGACGCGTGTGACACCCCCTTAAGACTTTGCAGTCTGTTTAACGCTTTTCCATTGCTGTTTTTTTTTGGCAGGTTAAAAGCCGCAAATTGGAGTGGTGAGCATGAAGGAGCGTGTGGGGTGAACCCTGTATAACCAAAAGGTTTGGACATGTAGGAATTTGATATACCAAACCTGCTCTCCCTGACATGTGCCAATAGGGAAACATTTTGGGACATTAGTCAGTGCTGACAATATCCTCTAATGTTTACAGCCACAATAAATGGCTTTTCTCATCCATTAAATGGGTAAAATTGGAAAATACAATAAACTTTATGATTTACCTCTTAGGAATCCTCAAAAAAGAGGGATTCTTATATTCTTATTTCTGTAGCTTGCAGCTCATTGCCTGGCTTAGGCAACAGGATTCTACATGACACCATTAAAATATATGTGCATGGGAAGGGGGGGGGGGGGGGGGGGGAGGTCCCCAAATTATCAGCTTTTTGTTGAAATACCTGATCTTGCCTGATTTGAAAAAGCCATAAAAGGTGTGACGCCAGCCTAAGGCTGCTTTCACATTAGTGTTTTTTGCCAATTCGTGGCAGATCTGGCAGATTTATGGCAAGCCCCATTCTCTATGGGACTTACGGTCAGGTGCGACTAGCAGCTTTTTTTTGCATGGCCGCAAGTAGTGGATTTGGCAAAACCACACCTGACCCAAGTCGCACAGAGAATGAATGGAGCTTGCTGCATGTCAGCTATAAATCTGCTAGATCTTCCACGAATCAAAGATGCTGATGTGAAAGGTCCCTTACCAGCCACCTCTGCAGTCTATCAGTGGTGGCGTGCACAGTTCTGGCGCATTCAGATCACTAGATCCGGCCACGTTCAGTGTAAGGGCAGAGACACACTAATGCGAGATGCATGCAAGTGTCTCGCATGAGTCACCTGGCCCAGTCCCTGCCTCTGAACAGAAGCCGATTGCATTTCCATGGAGACACTCACATGCATCTTGTAGTCTTGTGTTTTAAAAGGGGTTGTTGACCTTTAGAAGTTAATCATTTATTAAATGGACACAGAAAATTATTGTATGTGGGACAAACTTTATGCAAGCATTTTGCGCCTTCTATAGCGTCTATTGCACTGGCAATTGCTGACTGCAGAAGGAGTTAACTGGGAACTCATAAGTGAGCTTCTTCTCTCAGTCTACTAGAAATGACTCGGTCTACCTGAACTCCCCTCAGCTGATTTACAATCAAAGATGAATTTGAAGGTAAACCAAGCCTGTAAAGGCAAAAACTTTTACATCTCTTTAGGCAGTCTCCTTCACATTGAGTTTTAGTCATAAATTGGCTTAGGCCTCTTTCACATCAGCATTGTTCGCTGACTGCAGCAGATTAACTGCATCTTCCGTCTAACAGCTGCACTTTGCCGCAAATCTGTCAGTAGCAGCCGCAAGCAAATATAAAAAAAAAAATAAAAAAAAAAAAAAAAAGCAACATTTTTCTTGCAGATGCAAATGCTGGATCTGCCGTATCCGGCAGAACACCCGGCCGCAAGCCTCAATCACGCATGGGGCTTAGGGTGCCTCACATTAGCGTGTGCCGCCGCAGCGTTCGTTGCAGATAATTAAACAATCCGCATGCGGATTGCACACCTATATTTAACATGGAGTTCGCCATCATCCGCAAGTTGCTGCGTTTGGTGCGTATTGCTGTGTATGGCCGCGTATGCGTACGAGTTTCTTAAAATCCTCCGCCTCTGGACGCAACATGTTGCATTTTTTGGAGTATGAAAAATCCTGCAACCCATCCGCATGCGGACACCTGCGGATATTATTAGCATTGCTGTCTATGGATACACAAGGCTAAGCAACACATTGCGTATGACTTGTTTTGGGACGCATGCGGACAGCATAGTGCGCATGCCCAGAAAAGGTCTAAAGGTAGACGCCCACTCTCCACCCATGAGAATAAATGTATGCAGGTGCATAAACGCATGCATATGCAAGGAAACGCTGCGTTTAATAGGATTTTGGATGCACTTGCATATGAAAAACCGTGCGTTTGGCTGCGTATGCATGCATATTGCCTTGGGATACGCATGCGCACAATACACTGCGGCGGCGGCAAACGCTAATGTGAAGGCACCCTATGTGTTAAATCTGTCGGATCTGTTGCAGTCAGCGAAAAACGCTGATATGAAAGGGGTCAGAGTTTAGAAAAAGGTGAGCAACAACCACTACACAGAAGCTCACTGATCAATTCTCAGTCAACTCCTCCTGCACCAGCAAGGGCCAGTGCAATACAGACTATATAAGGCAACATTGTACAAGAGTTTAATAAAAACCAAACTGCACAATTTAGCACCAAAAGCAATACATTCATTTACATGAGCGAAATGATTAAATACAGAAAAAAACCTTGGACTTTAAAAAGTTGGACGACCCCTTTCAGGATGGCAGAGTACAGAGCAGAGATCACATGTGAAGCAGTCAAGTCTGGGCCAAAATCCAGGGAGGCGATATGTAAAAATTCCCTTGGTAATGTTACAGGACTTGCTGTTCTTCTGCTATCAGCACAATCTGGTTCCTAGAGTTACCTGGGCAGCCCGGATCCATTATTAAAGCTTCGTCTATAGCAGCATTCAATAAAAAGCTCCTTAGTCCAAAGTCACTAAAAGGTTCTCACTATGCCAAGGAGGTAAGAGAGGCAAAACCTGGACAGGTACGACCCACACCTGGCTGCTCCCATACTCTTTTACAACCCAGTAGCAAAAAGTGCAGCAACCCCACAAAAAATAAAAAAAAAAAAAAATATATTTATTCATTTATATAGTGCTATTAATTCCATAGCAGTTTACATACATTTGCAACACTGTCCCTCTTAGGATGTATAGATTGTGAGCCCCATCAGTAGGTCTTTGCAAATAAAAAAAAAAAAGAAGATGCATAGGAAACTCAGTAAGGGTCATGCGAGGCAGACCAGACAGGTCTTTCAGTCCTAAAGGCCCTGTCACACAAACGAGATCACTAACATCACAGATTGAAGCAACAGCGATCCCGCTAACAAAGTTGTTACGTGTGACACGCACCAACGATCTGGCCCTGCTGAGAGATCGTTGATCGCTACACGCTGCTCTGGATCATTGCTATGTCGTTGGTCTCCCGCTGGGAACGCTACATTGTTGTGTTTGACAGGGACAATGACCAACGATCTCAATGCTACGCTATGGAGTGACAATTCCTAACGACCTCGGTATAATTCTGGATTGCAGGTGCGTCGTTTTTCATATCACTGGTGGATACCTGTTTGACATCTTACCAGCGATGTGAAAAACGACGCACCAACGATCTCTGCACATCGTTATCGGGATCGCTGGTGCATCCTTATGTGTGACTGGGCCCTTAAGTAGCAACACTTGCATCATGATGAGAGGATGGGAGGGGTTAGGGGGGGGGGTGTCATTGTATTATCCATTCCCTAATCAACATGCAATCACTTTCACATTGTGCCACCCATAAGAATATAACTTACCTCTCTTTTGAAGCCAGCCTTCCTTAACCACCATTACTTCATTCATGGTGATGGAAAGACGGCAGCCCGAGTGTGATCAATCAGCTCAAAGAAGACACTGGTAAAACAAGGTGCAGGATCTGAGGAGGAAAAAGAGCAGACAGTGAGCAAGCAGATACATCATTGGATTCACTTTCAGTCTTCATGTAGGAAAGAAACAAAGGCCCCCTTACATGGACATGGAGAGTGGTCACAGTAATAATGGCGGCCAAGCATGGATATCCACCAATGATATCAAGTATAACGTCCCCTCCCCAGCTCCAACATGGAGTCTTGTCAGTAACTGTCTGCAGCGCTGACATCTATTGGTTGCAGCCAATCGCCCGTGACTTGAGCAGTCTACAGGGGCAGAGCCGCTGTGTTCAGCAATTGGCTGTAGAGCTGACCATGTGCCAACAACGCAGGGTCCCTAGTTACCTGCTGTTTACCTTAGATACCAGCCCGTAAGGGGAGAAGGCTGGTAACCAAGGTATATTTGAGGTATCTAGGCAGAGCGCGCTGCCAAGATACCCGCTGTTTACCTTGGAGATCAGCTCCTAGAGCTTGCAGAGAGGCGCTGGGAGCTGGCTTATCGGTCTCCCGATGTCACACGCAGCGAGGCTGCGTGTCCACGAGCGACCAACGATTGATGTGAAGTCCTGTCCTCAAATAAAAAAAAACGATGAACGATCAGCCGACTGATCGTTCATCGTTGGTAGTGTCACACGCAACGATGTTTGACATTCAAGCGTCACAAAACACGTGACTCTTGAACGATATCGGCAACAATGTTACGTGTGACGGTACCTTGAGGACACACATGGTGTGAAAAACGGACAAGTGCAATGAGAGAAAATCTCGCATTGCACTTGGACCAATGTTACAGAATGAGTCAGAACAGATGCACGTGTGTCGTCCGCTTTTTTCTCATCCAGGTTCTGGATGAGAAAAAAGTTGCAACATGCTTAGGGCCCTTTCACAGCAGTTTTCGCTGATGTACGGCAGATCCGGCAGGTGGCACAGTATCTGCTGCCTAACGGCCAACTTGCAGCCCAGATCCAGCAAGCCCCATGCATAGTCTTTGGGGCTTGCGGTCCAGTAAGTGCGGTTACGCCAGATACAGTACTTGTGGCCAGGGTGGATAAAAATCTTGATTTTTTTAAAAAAATCAAAAAAATCAGATTTTTTTGATTTAAATCAGATTTTTTTGATTTAAATCAGATTTTTTTGATTTAAATCATTTGATTTAAATCAGATTTTTTAATCAAGTTGTACACAAGCAAAACTTTGTCTTTTTGCAAATCTAATTGTTTTACACAAATAAAAATATTAAAACAGTTGATTATGAAACCTAATAATTTTTATTTGCACTATTAAACACTCAGAATTGAACTACAGAGAGTAAGTACTTTTTAACAATAGCCTATCTCTAACGTTTGAAGTAAGGCCGGCTTCAGACTGCGTGTCTGATCCGATCCGTAGCTGTCCGCTCGAGGCAGACAGCCGCGGACCGGATCAGCACACAGGACGGGGGGCTATTATGCCCTCCGATCCTGTGTGCAGCCGCACGCAGCTGAACCAGCTGATAGGTCAGGACCGCGGCGCCCGCGGTCCTCACCTATTAGCAGCGGGAACTGCGTGCGGCTGCACACAGGATCGGAGGGCATAATAGCCCCCCGTCCTGTGTGCTGATCCGGTCCGCGGCTGTCTGCCTCGAGCGGACAGCTACGGATCGGATCAGACACGCAGTCTGAAGCCAGCCTAAGCAAACATCTTCAGTGAATACATCAGTCCTTTAAGCCTACTGTTTATTTAGGACTTTTAATAGGAAAACCAGTTGTCCTGCTTTAGCAGTTCCTAAGCGGTTTCGGACTGTTGTGTGCACAAAACCAAATGAAGAAAACAATCTCTCTACTCCTGCGGATGAAGCCGATGCAGTCAGTAGCTGAGTAGCTAGATTTATTATCTTTGCTGGAAGAACAAGTGATTGCGACTTCCACCAGTCCAGTGGTTTTAGTTCATTAACGACGTTATCTGCAAACATGTATTTTTGAAATGGTGCAGATTCACACTTCAATTTCAGCACAGTTGCCACAATGTCATGGTTAGTATTGGCGAGCCACTCCATTGCAGAGTTGATTTCCGCCTCAGATAATTTTTTCCCTCTGTAGATGGGATGCAAGATATTGGCTAAATAGTGTTCTTCTTTTAATGCTTGGTCCTTGCGGTGCTGTATTGCAACCTTTACATTGTTTGACCTGCTGCCATGGCTCACACAGATCACTTATGAAGTTTGATTGTTACTACAGCCTGAGCCAAGCACTGCTGATGTTACTACAGCCTGAGCCAAGTACTGCTGACTATCCAACAAGTTTGGGCATGTCAACTGAATGCAGGGAAAAAGAAACTAAACCAAAACTGAAACCAAGCTAGAAGTGTGGAATTAAAGGGGCAGTATGAACAAAATGTGGAGGCTATTAATAGTTTATACAATTAAGACATGCTGCTTTTAAACACCTACCTATTGCCATATAGTAAAACAAAAAAGATTTTTACTTACTTTGGGGTCCCCCCCTCACCCTGGCGTTAGATCGTAGCCCCTAGTTTCGTCCGTGTAACTATGGGCGCACATGCACACTGCTCTCACTTCTCATTTTAATCGTGATTTATATTAAAAAAAAACCTTTTGATTTAAATCAGTGATTTAAATCATGATTAAAATCATGATTTAAATCGATCCGATTTAAATAGAAAAAAAACTTTTGATTTAAATCGTGATTTAAATCATGATTTAAATCGGCGTGATTTAAATCAATCCACCCTGCTTGTGGCCGTGAAAAAAACCCTGCTGGTTGCAGCTTTTTTCACAACCGCACGCGCTGGTTCTGGCAGATACAGCATAATCACACCGGACTATAAACCCCATGCATGGAACTTGCCAGATCCGAGCTGCAAGTCGACCGCTCTGAGGCAGATGCGGCGCTAACTGCCAGATCTGCTGCACTTCAGCGAAAACTGCTGATGTGAATGGAGTGTAAAAGGTACCTTCAGACGTGGCAATTTTGCTGGTTGCAGTGAAATCATGGACACATTGTTTTATTTTGTTGCTGTGTACAAAATGGAACAAGGTGTCCATGATTTCACTGCAACCAGCAAATTGCCTGTGAAATTCCTAGCAATATTGCCGCCTGTGAAGGTAGCTTTAGACAGCATGTGAATCTCAAAGTGAGACTCACCAATGCAAGTCAATGGGTCTGACAATCACGGACCACACATTGACCATCCTAGTAGCATCTTTTTTTTTTTTTTTTCCTTTCACTGATAATGCATCAGTCTGTAGCATTATCATTCTGTAGCTCCGAACACAAAAAATGTTCCTGTAAATGTCTGTTTTATGTTTTTGTACAGTAATGGCTGCGGAGAAAAAAAAAAAAAAAATACACAAAACTATGCATCGCACCCGGATGTCACAGACACCACTCGGGTGGTATCCGAGAATAAAAAATAAAAAAAAAAAACCACCAGAGGAATTACAAGAGGAATAACTAGGAAGTGTCTTAAGTGTTCTCTTTGGTGGGGGACCCACTCACAAACAAAGCAGACTGTGCACAGCCTCACAAGTAGGGTGGTCCCACTCCCCCCCCCCCCCCCCCACCGGTCATGTAACAGCAAAGCCCCCCCCCCCTCCTATTCACTTCAGGTTAGATTAAACCCCAAATCCTATCTATCCAGGATGTGGATGGTATATGGGGCACAAGTGCCACCCACCTGAGACATGATGAGGTGGCAGAGGGGACTGCTAGACAACCAGAGAATATCCTGCTGTTGAGGCTCACACAACTGGTTGAATGGAGCAGATAACCCGAGTGACAGGACAGTACTTTATGCAAGAGGAAAATCCCTTTAAATGAAAGCAGAAAAAAAAAAAAGGACACCCTGTAATAAAGACTGAAAGCTTTCAACCTACATTGTTCTGGACAAGGTCATTACACCTAATGAGTGTCAGTGGGACTTATGTCGTGACTGCGACAAACTTCAACCCGTTTTTTTGCTAGCATTTTGCAACCAGTTCCAACGGGAGTCGCCTACAAACGGTCTGGGGGCAGCTTCCCACCCCTGTGAACAAATGATTTGGTGCAACACCGCCAAACCACTGACGAAGCCTGTTTGGGCGACACATGTCGGGCCGCTCACCGCACCCCAAACACCACAGGATTATATCAATCCTGGCACGATCCTCACTAGGTAATAACTAATAGGATGGCTACTGGGAGCAGCAATCGGTGCACATTAGCTGTGATCTGCATAGAGGTATATGCAAAGGCTCTGCTTAATTATATATATGGGGTAGATTGTATGTACTGGGCTTACAAGCCGTATAAGTGACCTGTACTAATGGTTTGATGTGTTATGGTTTATGGATGCCCCAGAAACACCATCTAACTCACCTCTAAGCCAAATTATGTCATTTTTTGCACCCTTGCTGGTTTACAATTAAGGGGTGTCACACGCGTCATGTCGTCAGCGCTATGATCGCTGACGACATTGACGGCTGATTGCTGGTGAGCTGTCACACAGACAGGACTCACCAGCGATCAATTGACCAGTGACATCATGGAAACGGTTTAAATATCGTTCACGATGTCCTGCTCCCTGCCAGCCTGCTGAAAGAGAGCAGTGTCTCCAAGGTAAACTGCGGGTAAACTAGGCAGCGCGCGCTGCCTAGATACCCGACGTGTACCTTAGTTACCAGCCTCCTCCGCTCACCCGAGTGACGGAGGAGCTGGTAACTAAGGTACACAGTCGGTATTAGGCAGCGCGCGCCCTAGTTACCCCAGTGTACCTTGGATACCACTCCAGCGCTGTGAGAGCGTGGAGCTGGAATATCGCTAGTCCCGGTGTACACACGCAGCGATGCTGCGTGTCCACCGGGCGACAATCGCCAGTTTCAGAGCTGGTCTGAAACCTGGCGATCATCAACCAGCGATTTATCGCTGGTTGATGCAGTATGTCACACGCGTCAATATCGCTGCAACGTCACGTGCAGCCGATATCGTGCAGGCGATATTGACGCGTGTGACACCCCCTTAAAGGTGACACCCCCTTACTGTCTGTAAAAAGGATATTACATTGATGTTTGCCTATTGTTTAGAATTGATCCCACCTGCCGACCACCACAGGCAGGAGTATGTTTGGGTGGGTGATAAGTTACCCAGTAACGGTTTTAATGGTTTTTATTTTGCTCTGTTGTACAGTCACTTGCAAATACTGAAAAAAAAAGAAAACACCTCAGTGTGCACCCCCGTCTATACAGTGGTTCCTTCCCTTCCATACACCGGCAAACCAACAGATGATGTTCTGCGAAGAGCTGAGCTCCCCATACATAGATGAACGGGTACGGCCGACATTAATACAACCCTATTTTCATATATCTCACTGTGGAGTGAGGCTGGAAATCTGGTTTTACAAACAAAACCAACTGCTGTAGATTATTATTAGAGCCGTGCGTCCTGCCTACTAATTGCTGTACTTTTACTTTCATGTTTTTCTCCTCTACGCTTTACCCAAAGGCTCCTTATCTGAAGCAGAGCTGTTTATTGTCATTTCCATGGGATAGGACATATGGCTGCTTTCTGAAAACACTGGTATCCATAGCAGATCTGTGCTGTAAACAAGGGCTCCGAGCAGAACAGTCAAGAAATACTCGTAACAGGGCCGCGTCCTGTCCTTCAAGATGAAAACCTATCAAAACGCGTCGACACAGGAACGTGCGTTTGGCAGATCGCTTTCCCACACGCTGTGCGTCATGTGTTGACAACTGGAAAAGGGCAAAAATCCACTGCCAGACTAAGCCTTCAGCTGAATCTTGAGGTATAGCGACTAGTGACTGAGTGGGCACTACCATGCTCAAGTGCTGTCCTCATAACAAGTACTTGGATGCTCGCAACGTGAATGCCCAGTATAATGGAAGTCAATGGCGAACACGAGCTTTTTTCAGGAGGATTTGCAAACTTGCTCAACTTGCCCATTGACTTCCATTACACTTGATACCAGGAAATTCAGGGAAGGAAGGTGTGCTACGGTCCGCGCTGCCAGATTCAACAAGGAAGACCCAAGGCGAAGTTTTGATCCAAACCTTCTTTATTCTCCTCCGATGCGTTTCGGTGCCCACCTGGCACCTTCATCAGCGTTCTGAACCCTGATGAAGGTGCCAGGTGGGCACCGAAATGCGTTGGAGGAGAATAAAGAAGGTTTGGATCAAAACTTCGCCTTGGGTCTTCCTTGTTGAATCTGGCAGCGCGGACCGTAGCACACCTTCCTTCCCTGAATTTCCTGGTTTAACCCCACGTGTGTGGAGTTGGTGGAGGTCCAGCAGCAGCCATCAGGATATTATCCTACATGTTTTCAAGCCAGTTGTGGGTCACACAACTGGAGTAGGTGAGTGGATTGCATTTTTTCACCACTGAAAATTTAGTGTCTAGTGATAAGGGCACTATTGCGCCTCTTGTCCCCCTCCCCCTCTCTTATTACACTCGATACAGGAGTTGAAAGCACTCGAGTGTCCAACTGCTCGTTAGAGTACTGAGCATTAATCCCCAGTGGCCATTAGATGACCGCTCTGTAGGAAAATCGATCTTGTGCAGCCTAGATGGTCCACCAGGGTCTTCTCCACCGCTATCTTGCTTGCATGAAGCCATCAGGTTGCTGGTCTCCCTCTTCACCTTGTTCCTTCTATTCGTCCGTCCATAATGTCCTTCTCCAGCGACTTCCCTCTTCATATGATGTGTAGACAAGTCATAGCTTGGTGATCTTTGCTTCCAGTGACATGTCTGGCTTGATTTGTTCCAGAATTGATGCGTTTGTTCTTCTTGCCATCCATGGTATTGATAACATCCTTCTCCAGCTCTACATTTCAAAATGTTGAGGATTCGTCTGTTATCGTCCAAGTTTCACTTTCATATGTTACTACAGAAAAGACCAGACTACATGCACCAAAAAAACAAAGCTCCAGTTGGCCGATACTTCTCTCCCCAGGGAGAACCCCATACACAGATTATAGGGTGGGCCTGCCGACTTAACATACAGGCTGATGTAACACTCTGTGTTATACAGTCCAGGCCATGATGTATGTACTGACCACCAACCCCATATAGGTCAGGCACCCATGGACTGTACATACTTGGATGGTGAAACATAAATGTGTCAAACTCACTTAATGTGCATGAGGGCCCTTTAGGCTAAATTCAGACAAGTATACAAAAAAAAAAAAAAAATAAAAAAAAAAAGCCAAGTGTGAAGGGAAAGCTGATCTGATTTGTCCCACTTATGAGCCATGTGGTTTTTCCATACAGACCGAAATGCTAATGAGGGTAGCCTGTATTGTTTTGGCATAAAATTTGCAACATTAAATCTAGGCACAGCCCATAAGTTTTGCCTTCTACCCATAACAGTGGGTGCAGCAAAACAAGGAGGGAACCACAAGATTGCAAAGCCAACTCCACCGGAGCGCAGAACCGAGGTGCCGTCAATGGAGACAATGTAGAAGCACAAAAGGGGATCTTGCAATGGATCCAAGACAAATATGTATGCAGCACATTTGCCATAAATTTCATCAGTAGGGAACATAAAAATAAAATTGGTGAAATCTGCAACTTCTGTTTTGTCCATTTGCAGCATGTGGACGAGATGTTAAAATCTCATTCACTTCTGCATTACACTGGCAAAATCTGTATAGAAAATCTGCAGCCTAGTCTATTGTCTCAAGCACCCAGTATTAAATGCATTCGTGCTGGACGAAGTCATCAGCAGCTGATCTACATGAATGGACTGAAATAACAGTGATTGAGGATCGCGCCACAATTCTGCGACACTGGGATGACTTTGTTGGCACATTCTGCCTCATTGTTGCCGAGTCCTGCAGATAGATGCGTCTCATTATGCAATGCAGCAGGGGAGGGGGGGAAACCGATTACCATTCCAAACAAAGAATTTCCATCCAGATTAATTATTCACTGGAGATCCCCCATAGAACTGGGACTCAAAAATACAGGAGGAGACAAATGGAGTATTTTTTTTTAGTTTCTCCTTAGCATAGCATTTCAGGAGGTCAGCATCATGATGCCACCACTTAGGGTGGATTGGAGGGCTTTTAAAATTGCGGCACATTCTGGTGAATTGCCCCCCCCCCCCAATGCGTTTAATTTCAGCCATAGAGATGCCTGGCACCTGGGGCGCACTCCATGTAGTAATTTGACCGTCTGATTCTAGATTGAGGGCAGACTATGGCAAGCTGCAGCCATCATCAGCTGGGTCAATGTTTGAGGACCAGTAAACTGGAGGACTGTGCGCTAGTGGAGAACCACTTAAACACTGATAGCTAGTAAAGAGGCCGTATCTGTCCACTTTGCTGCATTTTTCTTTATCAGAGGGAAATAACTAAACATGTCAGTTTTGTGAATGGAGCAGTGATCACACCCTACTTGGAACAAAAGGAAAAAAGTAGGGGCGCTGCCCTACCAGGAAAAGTAGACAGCAGATGTGTACAAGTCCCCACTTCTCCATGTACCAGTGCCGGGGAGGAGTGGGAGCGGCCATGATGCCAACATTCTGCCATCCCCATAGGGAGGAGTGGAAACAGCAGATTGCAGAATGTTTGCTTTCTGTGCCGCATCAATAATACGCAAATTCTTATCTCTGGAAACTTCTATCAGCACACAGACCAAATCCAAGAGAAGGGGGGTGAGGTGGCGTTGGAGAGAAAAAAAAAAAAAAAAAAACCCCACTGAGTACACAGGGGGCAGCTGGCGTGGAGAGTAAACACCTCGGCCCGGCCTCACCTGATGCTGCTCACCCCCTCAAGAGATCACACCAAGGGGACGGCATGGATCGAAATGGAGAGTGAGACAGATGGGTCACTAGGGATAGAGTTAAGGATTCTGTTTGAACAAAGGAAATAAAAGTGCAAGCAGAGCGCTGGTTTCCAAGTGCACCTGACACCGCTGCCCTATGCCGGCGGCCAAGCGTCAAGTTAAAGGCGCTGATCCGCCCCAGTATATGTATGGGTAAGAAGAAGTTTGGGTGTCTTTTCTGGACAGTAATCCACTTGAAGGACCCTGATTGGTGTCCAATTAAGAGAATACACTGAGTCAGTAATGTGTTCCCAAAAAACACAAGTTCAGCATGTTCAAATTCTCCTATTGCAAATTTGAAGGTTTCCCCCCACGCAGATCTGTCCCGTTGTCATTCATTCCACTGACTCTTTCCATGCATGTTCATCCAAATGGATTAGAATATGTAATCTACTTACATAATAGCCTGATCCCGTGTAAGTTTGCTTCTGAAATAGCACCATCTATAGGATGGGTGACCTCATGCCATCTGGGACACTGCCATAAAGAAGCAGGCTGACCCAGGTGTTGCCAATTGGTCATGGTGAAGGAAGAGGAGGGAGGGGGACCCCACACTCCCCATTCTTTCCAAGCTCATGCATCACCAACAGCACCAAATTGGTACACCCACTTATTCACAGTAGCACGTGGTGTAGCAGTGGCCACATTGGTCCCCTCAATCGTTACAGCAATAGGCTTTTATTATGGTTGAGTCTGGAATGTATGGGCCGCTTCCAGGTTTGTGGTGAGCGTGACATTTACTCCCATCCACTATAATAAGAGCTTCGACCCTCCCTGCACACCCCAGCCCCACAGTTTACAATCTCCCAATGCGGTGGCATCAGACTCCTGCCTAGTTATACATTATATAAACTGGCTCATTCTCATCCAGGAAGGTGGGCCAAATTTCTCTCATGCCACAATAATTGTTGATTTTCCCCCCCCCTCAGCCGCCATTACTTGCAGGACCATTGAGTTTCCCCCATATTACAAAACTAATGTATCTGCATAGATCAGATACCACTGAAACTGTACAGCATCCACTGACTGTACCGATTTTGTAGTTGCATCACAGTGTGCTGAGAACAGTGGGAAAAAAAATCCCAATACCTGCACTGGCGTATTGTATAACATTGGTCCGAGTGCAATTTCTGTTTTAGATCAGCTTGCACCTGTCCCATTTATACGCTCATGTGAGCCCCAACATACAGTAATTAATTTGTTTAGCAAAATGAGACCTGTAAATTAGCATTTGTGTTTTCCATAGCATGTTCTGCGTTTCCTTCGGTGTAGACACCTCCACGACTTCATAGGAATTATCACAATGTGGAAGTATTGCTGTCACCACACCATGCGGGCGAGTACAGCGTGTTTACTTCACACACATACACATGAGAGGAAGTAGATGAAAGCACACAACCCCCCAGCAAACAATGTATACATCCTCAGTGCGCACAGACACTGCACGGAGATCAGACACACGCAGTGCCGCCGAGTATCACGTACCATGCCCCATTACAAGAGGGAAATGAGCAACAAGCCAAAAAAAAAAAAAAAAAACAAAAAAAAAACACCACACAACACAAACTTACCGACTCAAGTAAAGCTGCGATCAAACAGGTAGCATTTAATGCAGTTTTTCTTTTGCTCCATTGCTGAGAAACCCACTCCTGGCTGTGCCCACAAATAAAACCCTGTATGTGCGATTTTAGCCTTACACCATCTACAGGCTCCTACAGTAATTGAGTCTCTACTTACAAGTCAGGGACAAGAGAACAGACTTCTAGTTAATGTCAAATAATGAATATATGTTCATCAACATTGAAATTGTAAGACCAAGAAGAAATCCTGGCACTTCTCAACTGCGCTTGCTGAGGTCATTGATGGTTGTCTGAGAATTACTGCTGCACTAAATGCACTTGGGCAAATCTTCAAGATCCGCTGCTGGCAGCCTCCTTTGAAATTGCAGCGCAATGATGTCCTAGAGGTGTGAGATGGGAGACAAGTCCAGAGACACTGCAGCCACGTAGAATGTTTAGGCCACTTAAATCAGCATGAGCAATTAGAAACATGCGCTCTGTGTGGTCATGTTCAAAAATGGCTTTAAGACATTTTGTAGAAACAGTTCAACAACCAAAATCAATGCAAGACTGTCTGTTTGTAAACCTAGAAGACGACTAGAGGATTCCTGCTAGCATACATTATGCCTCCCAACCAAGTAGGGCCAATGTGACGTTCCCTTATGAAGGCTATGTCTCCACAAATGTTAAGTAAAGCAAGTAGTAATCCATTCTGGAATTTAGATGTCGCATACTAAGCTAAAAGGTATCTCACTGTCTACACAAACCAAAAGGTGGCATTTTTATGACACTAGACCAGTGTTTCACAACTCCAGTCCTCAGGACCCCCCCCCCCCCCCAACAGATCTTGTTTTCAGGATTTCCTTAGTATTGCACAAGTGTTAGAATTATCCCCTTTTTCAGGTGATTAAACTAACACCTGTGCAATACTAAAGGGCCTGTCACACGTGTCAATGTCGCCCGCGATATCGCTCATGCGTCACAAATTATTAATCGCCTGAGCGATGTGGAATTATCGCAGGTAAGATGTCACACGTCAATATGACCCAGTGATGCGGTGATGTCGCCATCTTGCAAGCGATTTTATTTAGTCACTTGTACGGTGTCAAAATAGAAAATACGTCGCCGAGTTTAGTGTCACACGCAGCGATGCACAAGGTCTACTGAGCGATGAGCGACAGGTTTTACATCTGGCAGTGAAACCTGCGATCGGCGACATGTCGCTGGCTGCATCGCTTGGTCACACACTTCAATGTCGCTCCTGCGTCACTTTTACGTCGCTCGAGCAACTGAAAATCTGTGACGTACGAGCGACATTGACAGCGATATCGACGCGTGTGACATCCCCTTAAGGAAATCCTGAAAACAAGATCTGTTTGGGGGGGGGGGGGGTAGGTCCTGAGGACTGGAGTTGTGAAACACTGCACTAGACAGATCTCTGGCTACAGGTGCTCCAATGACTTTAAAGCATCGCTCTCAAAGGCAATCATGGTGCAGAATAAGATCACAATGGCAGCTGAAGAGGAGGTCTGTCTTCAGCCACTAGTTCCTCATCTTGGATGCAACGATCGATATTAGTCTGAAGAACATATGTACAATGCCATTAAGAGAGCAATTCATTTTTCAAGATGAAAACACATAGGTCAGATGTTACTGATGGCTGCATGGCCTAAACGTGCTGCAGTGGCAGGCACCATCTCCGAACTTGTCTCCCATCTAAGATTTGAGCATCAGTCAGCAATAGTGATTAGCTAATCATAAGATCAGAGCTTGGATACGCAAAATAAATAATTTTAACCATTCTAGTATGTCACAAATAACAAACCTAATGAAAGTCAATGGGAAACTCAATTTTCTGTAACATTTAACTGAAAATTATGCGAGTTCCCCATAGACTTGCATTAGGTTTGTTATTCGTAAACAAATACTGGAATCGTTCAGTTGGGCTAATCCAAACCTGACTATCTTACCATTTGTTCATCCATCAGTCAGCAACTGCAACAGAAGCTGCCAGCTGTGGATCTTGATGATTTGCCCTAGTGCATTCAGTTAAGCAGAACAACTCAGACCATTATTAATAACCTCATTGCCTTCAACCAAGGCTGCAATGTTTATTTCATGCTGCGGAGTCGGAAGCGGCTCCCATCGGGTGACTGCAGGGAGAAGCCACCCTGCACCTGCCACACGCGAGTACAGGGCGGCTGCGGTCTTCCTGCGGCCACCCTCAGATCAGGAGGAGCTACGTCCAACACGCAGTTCCTCTGGACCATGTGCACGCACCCTAAAAGGGAGGGGAAGCCATGACTCTGATCAGCTTTTATGGCTGCTAATAACCAGGGCAATTCATGAATAAGTCAAAATTCACCAGAGCGGTTCTCCACTCAGCCTAAGGGCTCATTCACATGACTGTTTAGCGGATGTTTTACAGTCCTATCTTGCTGGAAAAATTCTTGTTCTGACCACAGGTCTCCTGACCCGAACTATCAGTCATCTGTGCCTATGAGGATATTAGTTCAGGAGACACGTGGTCAGGCCAGAAATTGTGGCCTAAACATGGACTGTTAAACATGGCTGTGAGAACCAGCTTGAGCCTAATTGAAGAGTCTCTGTACAATGATGTATCAACATCCCAGACCCATTCATCAAATGCCTACACTTCAATAAAAGAGAAAATTGGGGGGGGGGGGGCTGGGGAAGAAATATAGATTAGGGGACGTTCATCATTTGATTACGGTAGATGTGTTTTCGCAACATGAAAATGAATTATGTAGCATCTAATATGCAGATCAGCGGTGTTCAGATCACTAGGACTCCAGACAGTCCTGAAAATAGGACTGAACATGCTGCTACATTTCCTGTTCAGGTTCTTGCAACAAATCTAATCAGGAAAAGCTGCAGCCGTTAGCACAGCACTTGCACATAGCCTACAACACCTCAGAGCAGAGGCCACATTTGTACCACCGCTCCATTCACCCACAATGGGAAGCTGTTTCCGGCAGTGCTATAGCGACTGAATGGCCCCGGCTTTCTGATGGGGGAACTTCAGACCTCAGTCTTAGATCAATGGGGATCCCAGGGGCTGTTCCACACGCCGACCATTTGTCAACCATTTCCTAACTAGGCGGAAAATCCACAAAAATATTACAACAAAAATCAACAGCATATTACAGTTACAACACTAGTTTTGTCTCATATGCTACAGTTTGTTTTTAATACAGAATCCTTGCAATATTTTTAATTTTTTTTTTTAATCTAAAGCATGTCAATTTCTGCTGCATAAAAGCATGTTTCCCCCCCTCTTATAATTGGAGGCTAGATCCACAGGTTTAAGAGATTGCTCAGCAATTTTGACGTTTTTGGTGCATTGCAGCAAAAGAAAAAGAAAAAACGCAAGAACAAGTGGGAATACATTCAGATTTTAGTTTAAAGATTTATATGATGCAGATTTCACACAAGTGAAATGTAGGGAACAATTCTTTTTGGACCAATTAAGGTGGTCAGTGAAGCACATGAGTATTCCATTGAAGTAATTAAATTCGGATCAGGACACCGGATACTGGATCATCTAAATAGACTTTTACAAGAATTTCACACTCTTTAGACATTTGGGCTCCATTCACACTGCATTTTGGTCGGTTTTTGATCATCACTTTGTAGCCAAAACCAGGAGTGGGTGATAAACACAGAAGTGGTGCCCTAGATTCTAATATATTTTTCCTATGATTGTGCATTTTTGGTGTTTTTGTAACCAAATCCAAAACCAGGAGTGGAACAATCAGAGGAAAAAGTATAATACAGAAGTGGTGACGTGTTTCTATCACACTCCTGGTTTTGGCTACAAAAACTAATAAGTAAAAACAGACCAAAAATGCACAGTGTGAATGTAGCCTTGGGTTGGGTTCAGTCTTTTTACCATGGTCATATGGCGGGTTTACACGTCGCGATATCGTATTACGATTTCAATGAAAAGTCACGTGGTTCAATCGTCGTAGGCGAAATCGTTCCTGCGTTGTATGGTGTGAACGTCCAATACGATGCAGGAACGATGTCAATGCGATATCGGGGATTGAATGAGCGTGCTATTCAATGCCCCGATATTGCATAGCGATTGAAGCCGGATCGTGCTGTGTAAACGCCCATTACGATGCGATTTCATACGTCACCCATGTTAACTATGCGATCCTGGGTTGGAAGGCGGAGACATCGCACGGACGTTGTATTCCGATATCGCAGCGTGTAAACATTCAATGCAATGCGGGAGGAACGTGCACGAATTGCGCGCTCCCGCGCCATTGAACTGCGATATCGGAACGATATTGCAGCGTGTAAACCCACCATTATGCTAATCTAAACTTGCGTTTGTTTCCCAGTAAAACCTATGCAATCAGGAAAAAGCCATTCACACACAGGTTTAATTTTTTTTTTTGCAGAAACTTAAGCCTGCACAGGTTTTGCTGCATTTTGGAAAGGGCAAGTCAATTATGTTCTGCGTTTTTGCAGTGTTCTGTGGGAAAAATGCAATAAAAACAAAACCACCTTGTGTGTGAATACAGCAATTGCAAGATAATTACTTTTTTTTTTAAATAAGGCCAGCTTCACTTCACATTGCAGGTCTAATCCAATCCGTGAACCTGAACGCCCCAGACCGGATCAGCACACAGAACTGGTGTGTAGCTGCCGCCGCTGATGAATCAGGACTGCGGCTCGCGGGGAGCTAGCCGCGGTCTTGAAACAGCTGTGCGCAGCCACAGGGGTGTCCGGTTCCCGGATCCTCCCCGACCGGGGCAATCCGGCCCTACAGGCTTTTATGTTAGGGAGCGCCGGATTGCCCCGGATACGGGAGGATCCAGGAGAATCTGGAGTAGGCAATTAGAGATATTTTCCTCTGACACAAACGTTGCAAGCAACATTGTGCCCGCGAGAGAAATTCTGAATTCTCCCGGATTGTCCCAGAGAGATGGAAACCAGATGGCAGAGAGCGGTGTCCTATGGGGCCAAAATCCAGTCCGGGACTGTCAGGTTCACCCTGTCAGCCACGGATCGGATTAGACCCACAATGTGAAGCCAGCCTAAAGGTGTCGTCACATGCATCAATTTACTGAACGATACGGTTAGCGATCACATGCACGTGCGATCGCTAACAATATCGTTCAGATCGCTGGTGAGCTGTCACACAGGCAGACTCACCAGCGATCAATGGACCAGAGACATCGTGAAAACGATTTAAATATCGTTTCCACGATGTCTTGCTCCCACTGCCAGGTTGTGGTAAGCGGGAGCAGGCTGGTCTCCAAGGTAAACTGTGGGTAACTAGCCAGCGCACGCTGCCTACATACCCGATGTATACCTTGGTTACCAGCCTTCTCCACTCAAAGGCTGGTATCCAAGGTACACAGCGGGTAACTAGGGTCCCTAGGCTAGTAACCAAGGTATACATCAGGTATCTAGGCAGCGCACACTGCCTAGTTACCCGCAGTTTACCTTGGATACCAGCTCCCAGTGCTTGCAGAGGGGTTGGGAGCTGGCTTATTGGTCGTCTCCCGGTGTCACACGCAGTGATGCTGCGTGTCCACCGGGCGACCAACGATAGATTTGAGGTCCTGTCCGCAAATCAAACGATGAACGATCAGCCGACTGATCGTTCATCGTTTGTAGTGTCACACGCAACGATGTTGTTTCGACATCATTCAAGCGTCACAGAACACGTGACTTGAACGAGATCGGCAACGATATTGTGACGTGGCCTTAAGGGTTCAACCTCCAGGTCTAAAGTGATTATGGAACATACATGTCTAATTAAGACTGTGTGCGCACGCCAAGTATTGGTGCAGAACTTTCCTGCACCAAACCTGCCTCTCCTGGGAGAGAAAAACCCCCACCAAGAATTTACATTCTTCAGATGTATTTTCTGCTCCAAATCTGCAATGAAAAACAAAAAACGTGTGTACACTTCAGGACTCTAATGGCGGGTTTACACGTTACGATATCGGAGTCCAATTTCAATTAAAAGTCACGTGGTTCGATCGTTGGACCCGATATCGTTCCTGCGTTGTATGGTGTGAACGTCCAATAAGATGCAGGAACGATGTCAATGCGATATCGGGGATTGAATGAGCGTGCTATTCAATGCTCCGATATTGAATGGAGATTGGAGCTGGATCGTGCTGTGTGACAGCCCAACTACGATGTGAAGTTCTACGTCACCCATTCACTCCCATGTTAAATGGTCGTTCCTGAGTTGGGGGGCGTAGACATCGCACGGACGTTGGATTCAGAAATCGCAACGTCTAAACCTCCGATGCGATAGAAACGAGCACTAAATGCGCGCTCCGCGCCATTGAATTGCGATATCGCAACGATATTGAAACATGTAAACCCACCATTAGTTTTTCTGGCATACGGATAGGCATGCAGATGTGGCACACACACACACGGGTTCTGCACGTGGCTTAGTATCATCTCAATTCTATATCCATAGAACAGAACAGAACAGAACTGGAGGGCAAATATGTCGCCGGTCCTGTTTGCAGCCAGATTCGGCAGAGCAGCTGCAGGAGCTGTCTCTGCTTAAATGACAATCACGGCAAGTGTGGAGCTGGCCGCAGTCCTGACATCCCAGCAGGGGACAGCTCCAGGTGCTGAAGTTCAGCATGGTCGGCGCCGAGCTTCAGCACCTGCCATCCGGGAACCTGACATTCTCTGTTGTATCCGGAACCCCATAGACTCCCATGTTTGGGAGTGCCGGTTTGGTTTAATTTTTGCCCTGGACACAAAAATGATGCAAGCTCTGATTGTGTGTCCGGGACAAAAAACAAATGCAGCCTGATAGGGACAAAACCGGATGGCAATTCACTGCCATCCAGCACCATAGGGCTACATTGTATCAAAATAGAGTCCAGGGCTGTCAGGTTTGCGTCGGACAGCCTCATCGAACTAATTTTACACACCAACTAAACTTACTAATAAACAATGGATCACCACCATTCAGATATTAGATGGCACAAATGCTAATTCACACCACATTATAGCGGTTATATCTTAGTGGAAACATCATGTGAGATGCATGCGAGTATTTTTGCATGACTCACCCAGAATGCCTGCCGGATCTCTGAATGGGAGTAAATCAGATCATTGGGTTTCTATGAAGTTCAATGCTCCAGTTCACAGAGGCATGCATCTCACATAACTTTCCACCCAATGGCTATATGTTCACACACTGCTTATTTCACCATTTCTGCAACGCTTTTTAGCGCTTGAGTAAATGCAGTGAAACGCAGCGCCATAACACAGCCAAGCAAAAGCAATGTCTTGAGTAAAACCGTTCACATGGTGCGTTTTTTTACAGACGGGCTCACACCATAGTGCCCGCAAAAAGAATGAACACGTTAATTCTTTGCGCATTTTTACATGCGCTGCTCCCATAGCCCATATTATAGAATGGCCTTGGGAAAAGCGCAAGTGAAAATGCGCAGCGTGTGAATGCAGTTGTGTTCTGCGCAAATTGCAGCAAAAAAGCGCAACTGCATAAATATGCAGAAATCAAGCAGCAGGTGAATGCAAACTTAGGCTGGGGCTGCAGAGAGACTGTCGCATCTTACGATTTCATAGATTTTCTATCGCAGTGCAACATACTATCACATTCTGAAACATAAGAGTGTCAGTGGCTGCACTGAACTGACTTGGTGTAGATGCAAGTCAAATGCAACAGTGACTGATCTCCGATTTGACATTTTTCAATGCATCAAAAATCACTGACGGGCTGCCCACATGATTGTGCGCCCGACACGTGCTACCTCGGCCCAACATAGCTTAAAATACAGGTGCTATATAGTGGTGTGAATTAACCCTGCCGTTCTGTTCGGGTTTACTATACACTTACAATGTGGCGATCACTTGCTACCGGACCTATTAAATTAGCTAAAAATCGAGAATACGTGTTTTAATGAATACCTGTTGCATTTTTATACTGCATGTGACCATAGTTGTTTATTTTTCAGTTCATTTTTCCATTTGTTTAGGAAATCAATAATTTCTAATGCGGTCAATTTTGAATGAACAGAACAGCAGGGTTAACCCCCTTATGCCATAAATATCTAATTGAGGGGGGGGAAATTCACTGCTTTCAGGACTTAAGGTGTTCCTTAAAACCAGCACTACAAGGCCCTGTGCATTTTTTTACGCAGACTGAGAATCTGCGTGTCTATCCTGAAGCTAGCAAAGTTGGAGTGTTCAGAAGTGCTGTGCTCATGGTGCTTTTTTTTTTTTTTTTTTTTTTTTTTAAGATGTACCGTACATTAGGTCTTGCGTATCCGGATCGTCACACTCCACTGTATATGGCACACAGTATAGTAATGGTAGGACACAAGGCTACGTTCACATGCAGCACATTTCCCACATTTTCCTGCATTTATGCGGCGCTTTTGAGAGTTAGCGTAAATGCAGTGCCAAAGAAAGCTGGATACGCCTTCCAACAATAGCTACGACTTTTGCTGGAAGGCGTGCAGACGCTGCATTTTTCCGTTTATCATTGCGCACATGCTTTCATTGCAAAAGCGCACACTAAAGAATTGACATGGCAATACTCTGGTTATTTCAGCGAACTTTTCCCCTAGGCTACATGATAAAAATGGCCTCGGGTTAAGTGCAGTGTCTGAATGTACTCACAGCGCGACTGCACAAATACACCATGTGTGAACACAGCCTTAGATCAGGGGTGTAATGTGAAAGGTTGTGGGTACTAATCCTATAATATAATTGCCTTATGTGTCTGTCTCTGTAACGGAAATTAAGTGACAGGCAACAGTCCGGCTGCGAATTGGCATGGGATTTGAATCACGCACGCCACCGCTACTGTTGGGAGATCAGCGGCGCTAGCCGCTGCTCCCGACAGTAGCCGCAGGTCATCTCCTACCACACAGAGGTCAGCGGTGACGCAACAGAGTTACCTTGACCACCATAATGGAACACCCAAGTTATGGGTATTCCGATATGGCGGCCGGGATTCAAATCCTCCGCCAAGCCGCACGGGACAACAACCTCAATACTACAGTGACAGGGTCCCAACGACTGCCATATCGTTGCTGCATCTCTGGCGAGATCTGACTGTTTGATATCTCACCAGCGACCATGTAGTGACGGTCTAGCAATCCTTACCAGGTCGTACCATTGTTGGGATCGCTGGACCGTCTCCCAAGTGTGATGGAACCTTACCGATTGCTCATTGCATTATTCTTAAATCTTCATAAATAAACTACATACATATTCTAGAATACCCGATGCGTTAGAATCAGGCCACCATCTAGTTGTATATGTTGGTCTTTCACATCCAGATTGTCAACCTCCGCTGTATACGGCGTACGGGTAGTAAACAATGAGGTCAGGGGTATAACAAAAGCTTGTGGGCACATAGTGCTGACAAGCTTTTATGTCAATGTCTCTGACCCCACTATTCAGTGCTCGTGGGCCGTATACAGCAGATCACCCCTACGGCGCAATATTTAGGTGACCAAGATGCAATACTGCGGTCATGACCCAATAGTTGCCAATTTATATAGCGCCAGCATATTCCGCAGCGCTGTACAGTTCAGATGGGACGTGTACTGACAGTATCAGAATAGGGCACATGACCCCCAAAACCCAGCAGTATTAATGGTCGCCATCCCAGACAACAATGCGATGGCAGTGGTTTTTGACCATATATTTTCTTTATAATTAAAAAAGTTATAAAAAACAAAACGCACAAATGTGTTGGTGGCCCGAGTACACCGTGCGGTAATGAGTGTTTACAGATGGCGGCCTGTGAGCAGACACTGACAGCCCTCCCCGTCCTCGGCTTGTTTACCAGCTCTATAGTAGGCCGGTGTAGAGCAGTGTCTGCCCTAGGCCTCTGCAGTCACCGTCCGCCCCCTTCTGCCTCGTCTCTCTCCCCTCCTCATAGTCTGTCACGGTAATGGCGGACTAGGCCGCAGACCAGGCCTTTCCTGGCGCTCACCTCCAGTCAGGCTCCGCTCACCCCGCAGCTCTCCGCTCTCATGTCTCCCTCCTCACCAAAGTTGCAGCGCTACAGAGAATGGAGGCCGAGCAGCACATCCGCCTACATCCGCCCGTGAGAAAGAAAAAAAACCCTCAGGAAAGGCCCCGCCCGCCATCTTTGATGAGGGCAGATGCCCTGAGCAGACATGTCTGAGGGGGGATGTGAGGTGACAGGATGGAGCCGATGTGTCTGGTGCACTGAGGTGATTACATGTCTGTGACCAGAATATTGGAGTATAAGCACAATATACATCGGGAGCTGCTGGTGCCGACCAACAAAAACTGCAATATCTAGTGTATGTGTAGGAATAGGACTATACAGGCAAAAATGGCACCATTATAGGAATCAATTACTATAAATAATGATAATCTGTCAGCACAGTCAGGAGTAGCAGCATTTACCACAAGCCTCCTCTGGGTTAATGCAGGTCCATGTGCGCCCTATTGGGCCTCCCCTTCACCTTGCAAAAGCCAAATACTTTTCTATTTCCTTTTGCAGTTTAGGCTGCCTTCAGTTTCAGATGCCTCGAGATCTTTGCTAGAGCATCTGTCAAGTATCGCATGCAGACGCGCCCTATGTTTATAAGGAGGGCACGGCGGTCTGCTGCTTCACCGCCGTGCGCTCTCATTGCCCCCATTGATCTGTGCCAGTGCGACAAACTCTCCCCACATGGACGCACATTCGCCGTGCCTGGTGCGACAGGGGAGTGTGTGTGTACGCAGGCATCACCCTGCGCACAGTACACTATGCGGGCAATGGGTGCCGGCGTCTGCAGCATCTGCAGACGCCGTGCGCTCATTATAACAACATAGGGGGCGGTCACTTGCATTGCCAGATGCCTCTGCAAAACCTGGGAGCATCTGCAAGTCTGAAGTCAGCCTTTTAGTTGCATTTTGGGCCACATGACTTATTCCATTTTTTGGGACACACACACGCAGGGAGCAATGTACGGACAATACAAAGTCAAATAGTTAAATAACCAAAAAGCAGAAACTCCTGCAGTTACAATCTATAATTTTTATACTTTAATGTCAAACTGCAAAATATGGGATAAATCTATTGTACTACCGTAGATCGGTGTCCAATGCCATTGCATCGAGACGCCAGTGACATCATGATGGGGCGGCAGTCTCTCCCCCCCCCCCACGTGCTGTCTCCCCTCATTTGCCCTCTCCATTGAGCTGCTGTCTCCTCTCTGCCCATTGTGCTGTCTCTCCCCACATTCGCTTGCCTTCCCCCTTGTGCTTTCTTCCCCCTGTGGTGTCCAAACATGGCGATGGTGTAAGTGCGCCGACTCATGCTGCCGCCGTCTTTGTTAACCCCAGTGTCAAAAGATGGCTGCTGCCTGAGTATGTGCATGCGCACTCTCACTGAGGCCCATGATAGAAGTATATCTAGACACAAGACAAGTATGCAAGTAGATTTTAGAGTGGTTTCACATTTGCATTATTTTGTCCAGTGTCCTAATCCAGCAAAAACCTTAGGGCCACTTTACACACACCAACTTATCTGTCCAACTTCTGACCAACTTGCTGGTTGCAGTGAAATCATGGACATCGGGCAAGATATGTTGCATGTATCAAGCGATTTTACGATGGTAATCGCTTGATGTGACATCGGATCTGAGTTGGTTCAGATCTAGGATGTACGATGCAACGACTGCATCAGTGGTGTGTGACACGATGATCATTCAGCGACGGCCTATGTGGGAGATGGTAACTATGGTACACGTCGGGTACTAAGCGAGCGCGGCCTAGTTACCGATGTGTACCATGTAACCAGAGATGCTCCACATCCTGTAGGTCTGTGTACAATCACAGACATTGCGATATTGTAAGCGATCCGCGTGCACGTATGTACAATCAAGATGTGGGTGTGACGGCCCTTTAGACACAGTCTGATCAGACTAAAGCTCCCATCAACACACGACACAGCGATCCGTCAACAATAACGATCTTGTAGGGATCATTGTGCATCTTACCTGATCACTGGGGAGCTGTCAAACAGGCAGATCTCCCCAGGGAGCCACTCCACATCACTCGAAGCAGGAGGACACTGGTAACTATGATTAACAGCGGGTATCTAGGCAGGGCGCGCGCATGCCTAGATACGGTGTTATCATAGCTACCAGTATCCTCCCTGCTTAGCGCTCGTAACATGTGAAACACGGGTATCTAGTCAGCGCGGCTGCCTAGATACCCGGTGTTTATTATGGTACCAGCCTGTGAAATTGCTGATCATTGGTCTCTCGCTGTCACATGCAGTGATGCAGTGCTGAGCAGCGGGAGCACAATGACCAAAAATGACCCAGAGCACTTTGTAATGATCAGCGATCTCACAGCAGGGGCCTGATCGCTGCTAAGTGTCACACTAAACGAGATAGTTAGCAGATCACTGTTAGTCACAAAACCTGTGACGTTACAACAATCTCGTTATGTGGACGGGGGCTTTAGAATGGGGACCAGGCACATGCGGTGGGATAAAGTTTCCGAGGCATCCTTACAAATGCGTCCTTTTAACCTCCTCCCCAACCGCAGTTACGATTTTGCAGCTCATTAAACCGAAGGCTGTGAATTAAGTGGGCCAAACAGCCAACTCTCCAATTTCCGCGAATCCAACACCAGCTAAAATTGACACCGACTCCACAGATTTTTTTTTAAAAAGGGATACAACGTTGTGTTTTTGCCTGAGCCAACACGCATTCTTATTATTTATATAGCGCCATTAGTTTCCATGGCGCTTTTATTATACCCGATTAGGTATAATACTGCTGCACAAAAAACCCGGATGTGGTCAGATGCATTTTTTTAGGCCTGATCACACCCAAACACGTACTGTGAAACCAGCCTTGGGCAAGATACCACAATACAATCATTTTTTAAATATTTTTTTGGACCGCTGAGAAAATAGACCTGCCTTATGGACTGATGTGGTGATGTCAGAGTAGTTCTGGGCCGCATGATTTGGCCTCAGCTTGCAGTATCGTGATATTGAGTGACGCGGCCCAATCAGCGCCCGGGAGATGTCCACTGACATTACGACAGGTCCTGTTCTGGTACCTCCTGGTTCTCTCCGTGCGTATCACACAAAACAGCCGCCGGAGGGTAAGTGCTGGCAGGTGAGAATAAAATTTGTTTTAAACACTTGATTTAGTTATATTTCATTTCCACAATGTATGTATATACATTGCGGAAGTGAAGTTAGGCGGTACACACATTAGTTTTAGTGTACTGAGCATGCTGAGTACACTAAAATCAGGTCCGAGGATACATCAGGTGTTTCCTTGGACCCTGCTCCATAGGGCCCCATGTTAAAGTCATCGGATCAGATTTGGTATAATTGCCATCCGATTTGCCTCTGATCCTCTCCAATTTTTTTCAGGAGCAAAAATCGTAGCAGTCAACGATTTTTTCTCCTGCAAAAAAAAAAAAAAAAAAAAAAAATTCAGAGGATCGGAGGCAAATCAGATGGCAATTATGCCTAATCCGATCCCCATTGGATAACATGGGGGCTGATTCGGATCCGATGCAGTCTGATTTTCATCAGACAGCATCGAATTTAACCAAAATCGCAGTGTGAAAGCACCTTTAGCGTTTGCCGCCGCTGCATATTGCAGCAGGCGAACGCAAGCCGACCGCAAGCACTGCCCATCCGCATGATTAACATGGGGATGCACGGTGTATGCGGTCGGGTGCGGATAGCCGTGCGTCCCCATTGCCCTCCATGTGCGATTTGTACGGATGCAGAGGCTTGCTTACAAATCATACATTTGCACCGAATCTTCAACATATTGCATACAGGTTGCAGCTTCTGTGTGGCCGGGAATGTTTGTTTTGTACGCAAGCCTCTGCATGCATAGAAATCACACATGGAGGGCAATGGGGACGCACGGCCATCTGTACCCGACCACATACACCGTGCGTCCCCATGTTAAACATAGGGACAGGTGGTGCTTGTGTTCACCCGCCACAATACGCAGCGGCAGCGGACACTAATGTGAAGCCAGCCTCATGCCTTCTTCCCTGCTCTGGTGATTGTGTGTGTGTGTCATTTTTTTTTTTTTTTTAGAAGAAGAAAAACTAACAATGGGCCTAGCTCTTGAGTCTTCTGTTACTGCAGTTAGTGAGTAGCTGCTCTGCCCAGTAGATTAGTCTCTGAAACTCAGATTGGTAAATCTGTAGTGAAGATCCTGAGTCAGTCACAGGGATCAACACTTGACCTGGGGAGGGAGTGGGAGGGAGTGTAAGGCCTGTTTCACACATCCATCCGTGGAAAACACGGACGTGCGAGACAGGCTGTATTTGGAAGTGGCAATTCTGTGGTGTCACACACTGACATTTGTGTGCTGTCCATGGACATCATTGAATACTCCCCTCCCTCCAGCTCCGCTGTCCCCTCACTTTCAGTCCACTGTTGGGCTCAGTGAAGTGAATATTCATGAGCGGCACCAGAAGGATGAACCTGACAGCTCCAGATTGGATCAGCACACAGAACCGGAGGGCTAATATGCCCTCCGGGCCGGTGTGCACCCGGACGCAGCTGCCGCTGCTGATGAATCGGGACCGCAGCTGGCAGGGAGCTAGCCGCGGTCCTGAAACAGCGGCGTGTAGCCGCAGGTGTCCGGTTCCCAGATCCTCCTGGAACGGTGCAATCTGGCCCTGTAGGCTCCCATGTTAGGGAGCGCCGGATTGCCCCGGGACAATCCAGGAGTAGCCAATTAGAGGAAATATTCTCCTCTCGGACACAAAATGCTGCAAGCAACGTTTGTGTCAGTGAGAGAATACTGAATTCTCCCGGATTGTCCCGGAGAGATAGAAACCGGATGGCAGAGAGCTGCCATCCGACTTCTATCCGGCCCCGTAGGCCAAAATCCGGTTCGGGGCTGCCCGGTTTACACAGACAGCCTCGGATGCGACCCGCAATGTGAAACCAGCCTAGGGGTTCAGTAGGTGGTGTGCCAATGGTCTTTTTTTCCTTGCAGATTTGGTGGAGAAAAAAATAAAAATAAAAGTTCCAAACCCTCATGGACTTTGTTGTTTTCAGGATAGACATGCAAATTCTCAAAATCTGTCAACAAAACACACAAAAACACACAAACATACGCATCATTGGCACAGGGTCTAAAACAGAAAGATTCCACCACATATGTATTACATGAGAACATGATTCATTGCCCTGCAAAGGAACAACTGAATGTGCAAGAGGTTACATTGAAATATATAGCATATGCTAAAGGTACCATCACACCTAGCAATATCACAGCCAAATGGCTAGCAATTTGACGTGAGCGCGCACGTTTCGGACACTTCCCCCCCACCCCACCCCTCCCTCATACGCACAGGCGATGTGGTTTCCACATCACCAAAATACAGAAATTTACTGCGATATGGAAGCTATATTGACACGTGACCATACCTTTAGAGTACTTAATAATAAGATGGAAAAACAGCTATAATGCTTTGAACACAGTATGGACATTTGAAACAACACTACATCACATACACTTACCACCCACTGATGTAGAGCTTTTTGGATTATTGATGCCCAGCCACGCTATACCTTGCCCTAAAAAGATCTCTGAGAATCGCTTATGTGATAGATATAAAGTGAAATGATATACTGAACCCAACAGAAACTTTAAAAAATACTATGTTTACCACTGATGCAGTTCCTATAATGGACTGACAATGTCAATGTTCAAGTTTGGGCCTTAATTAATAAACAATTGGGAGTCGCCTGTGAGATGTAATAGGGCAAAGTGGATATGAGACACCTGTGTTATAAAAAAAAAATCAGTATTGATGCAGAGATTTTTTTCTGATGGTGGGTTTACACGCTTCAAAATCGTTGCGATATCGCAACTCAATGGCGCGGGAGCGCGCAATTAGTGCACGTTTCTCCCGCATCGCATTGAATGTTTAGACGCTGCGATATCGGAATACAACGTCGTATTGGACGTTCACACCATACAACGCAGGAACGATTTCGGCTCCGACGATTGAACCACGTGACTTTTGATTGAAATCGTACTACGATATCGCGACGTGTAAACCCGCCATAAAACAGGGCAGACCTTCTTCTTCTGCAGATGAGATTGGGAAAGATCTCGCAGGCCTGTTTCACACATCCGTGCATCCGGCACATATGCAGTCCATGCCGACACATACTAGAGGCACGGACATACGGGGACACATGATCCCTCATGGCCTCCTTCACATGTCTGTAAGTCCACACGGACCGTGTCGCCGTGTGGAGAAGATGCGTGTTCTTGTGCTCCACACAGCAACATGTTGTTTTTTTTTGCCGAAGCACAGACCGCTTTTGGGCGAAAAAGTCAATGCACACAGATGTCATCCGTGTGCACGGACCACGGACGAAAGTAACAAACTGAAAAATAAAGAATTTCATACTCACCTCGCTCCAGCGCTGACAGTTCCTCTCTATTCCGGTGCCGCTCATTAGGCTCATTAATTTTCACTTCACTGAGGCTGACAGCGGACCGGAAGTGAGAGGAGCAGCGGTGCAGGAGGGAGGTGAGTATGCGAGGACAGGCTGTCCGTTTGCTATCCATGGATAGCACACGGACATCACACATTGTGTCACATGTCCGTGACATATGATTACATGCCCCGCCCACAAACGGCCTTGTCTCAAACGTCCGTGGTGTCACGGATTTGTGAAACAGGCCATACAGAAAGCAATGTTATCCTAGGGCCCCCTTTCACATGTCTGTTGTACCACGAAGACCGTGTCTCCATGTGGACCAGACGTGTGCTCCACACAGTGATATGTCCGTTTTTTACCGCCACCACGGACCGCTTCTGGCCCAAAACGTTGTGCACATGGACGTTCACCATGTGATATCCATGTGCACGGACCTGAGTCCGTGTTTAAAACTTAACAGAAAAAATTGTATACTCACCTCCCTCCAGCGCTGCCTGTTCCTCTCACTTCCGGTGTCGCTCATTAGACTCATCTAATATTCACTTCACTAAGCCCAACAGCCGACTGGAAGTGGGAGGAACAGCGGCGCTGGAGGGAGGTGAGTATGCGATGACAGGCTGTCCGTGTGCTATCCACAGATAGCACACGGACAGCACTCATGTGTCACACAATCCGTGACACAGGGATACACTCCCCTTCCTCCTCCCAAAGATAGCCTGTCTCACACGTCCGTGGTTTGGCTAAGGCCTGTTTCACACATCAGTGCAAAACATGGACATGTGAGACAGGCCGTTTTTGAGTTGGGCGTGTATTTATGTATCACACATGTGACACATTCGTGTGCTATCCACGGATAGCACACGGACAGTTATTCATTGCATAGTTACCAGAGCTGTCTGCTGTTCTCACTTCCGGTCCACAGTTCGGCTCAGTGAAGTGAATATTAGATGAGTCTAAAGGTACCGTTATACACTTCAATATTGCTAAAATATCACTAACAATCTCATGGGCGCGCGCGGTCGTTAGGACATCTTTTTGACATCGTTGGTGAGATGTCACACGTGTAGATATCGTGGAAGACGCACCAACGATCCAGCGAGCAGCTATCGTTCGCACAACCCAGCGAAAGATACTTGTTCACTGTTGTGAATAGGGGAAGTCGTTAACAACAACGTTATCGCGGTGTCACACACAACGATGCAGCAGGTTGACTGATCGAGGATCGTCTGATTTGAGAACATGTTCTCAATCCTGCGATCAACAATCCAACGATTTATCGTAGTCGCATCTCGGTGTCACATGTAACGACGTCCTAACGATGTCGTTTCAATGACTCCAAACCCGTGACGTTTCAGCGATATCGTTCACAATATCGTACAGTGTAACGGGGCCTTAATGAGCGGCATCGGAAGTGAGAGGAACAGGCAGCGCTGGAGGGAGGGGAGTATAAAATTCTTTATTTTTAAGCTTTAAACTTTTCGATCTGGTCCTTGCACACATGTCACACGGTAAACATCCGTGTACAGGATATTTTGGGCCAAAAGCGGTCCATACAGCCAGCAAAAAACCGACATGTCACCTTGTGTAGCACACGGAAATGTGTCTGCTCCACACGGAAAACCAGTAACTGTGGAGGAAGGAGAGCGCAATAGGGTCTTATCTTTTAACCCCTTCATGACCCGGGAATTTTTCGTTTTTCATTTTCGTTTTTTGCTCCCCTGCTTCCAAGAGCCATAACTTTTTTATTTTTCTGTCAATATAGACATATGGCGGCTTGTTTTTTGCGGGACGAGTTGTACTTTCATATGCAATAATTTATTTTACCATATAGTGTACAGGGAAATTGCAAAAAAATTCTAAATGCAGTGAAATTGCAAAAAAAAGTCCTAAAACACGTATGTTTTTTGGGTATTTTAGTCGCCATGTTCACTATATGATAAAACTGACATGACGGTGTGATGCTTCGGGTCGGTATGAGTTCGTTAGACACCCAACATGTATACCTTTACTGGTATCTAGGTGGAGAAAAAAAAATTGAGACGTTTGAAAAAAAAAAGGACTTTTTACGCCATGTTCTGCGACCCATAGCGCCCTCATTTTTCTGAATCTGGGGCTGTGTGACGGCTTATTTTTTGCGACTTGAGCTAACATTTTTAATGATACCATTTTTGCAGGGGTCCGCATTTTTGATCGCCCGTTATTGCATTTTATAGCAATGTTGCGGCGACCAAAAAAACTGAATTTTGGCGTTTGGACCATTTTCCGTTATGGAGTTTACGGCTCTCGTTAATGGATTTAATATGATGATAGATCGAGCGATTCTGAATGCGGCGATACCAAATGTGTATTTTTTTTTAAATACTTTTATTGTGATTGGGGGAAAAGGGGGGTGATTTGAACTTTTATATATTTTTTTTTTACAGGTTTTTAAAAACTTTATTTTTTTATTCATTCTTATTTTTACACTGTCACCCTGCTGCACAGTCCGATCGCTTCTGGGAGATATAGATGAGCTGCAGCTCATCTGTATCTCTCAGAATTGCGGACCTGTTGTGGTTGGCAGCGCCTGGCAACCACAACAGGAAACTGCTCAGTGACAGCATTTGGGGTCTAGCCAGGACCCCGGGCTGTCACGTGAGCGATACTATCACAGGATCTCCGGAGCAGGCAGGGAACATCGCGTTCCCCGCCGCAGCAACCTTGGATCCCGCTTTCAGTGATTGACAGCAGGATCCAAGGGGTTAATAGCGGCGAACGGATCCCGGATTCGATCGGTGCTGTTACCCTGACATCTTAGCTGATGAGATCTGCTCTGAAACCAGGCGACCACTGAAAGGCGTCGCCATCGTCTATTTACATTAGGCGATGCAGGGGCGATATCGGTGCCGATAGGCCACGCCCCTGCATCGCCTAAGAAATCGGCGGTGCCGTCGCCACGTGTGACGGTACCCTTAGACATCCAGGTGGTGGGGTGCGGGGAGGGGAATGAAGCCCCCATTGCACAACAAGTTTAGAATAGGCTGCATAATGTAACAATTAAGATGGTATGCAGCACATTAGAAGATTAATTTATGCAAGGGGGGCTCTGCCCCCTTGCATACTCAACTTGGGGGTCTTATCCCCAGACCCCCGCTACTATTATAATTAACTCTATGACCACGTGGATTTAAGAATTAGTTCCACCCACCACATCGCATCAGTCACGCCCTATGTTCCTCCTTCTCCGCCCACTGTGCCCGAGCGATGACGCCCTTCTGTTAGCTCTGTCTCCCCGTCGTGGCCATGAACTTACAGACGTCAGTTCTGCAAGTTTGCCACTTTTCTGGCATCAAGATTCCCTTCATATTTTGTGACAAATCTGTACTCAAAAACAAACACTAAAGGCCATGTCACACGCTTCAATCTTATGAGCGATATCGCTTAAGCGATCTGCTTTTTTGATCGCTTAAGCGATATCGTTTGTGCGTCGCTGCGTGTAACCAAGCGATTTTACGATGTAAAATCGCTTGATTGATTGATCGCAGATTTGTGAGCCGGAGCACAAATCAAGCGATAATCGCTTGATCAATCTGCATCATCGTGGTGTGTGACACCACGATGAACGATCTCCCAGCGGCAGAGCCTATGCTGGGAGATGGTAACTATGGTACACGTCGGGTTACTAAGCGCCGCGCGGCGCCTAGTAACCCGACGTTTACCATAGTTACCAGCGATATCGCTGCTCAACATCGCTGGTGAGTCTGTCTGTGTGACAGCTCACCAGCGATGTGAGCGATATTGTTAGCGATCGCGCGTGCACGTGATCGCTAACAATATCGCTCATAAGATTGAAGCGTGTGACGTGGCCTTTAGGGCCACTTTACACACACCAACTTATCTGTCCAACCTCTGAACAACTTACTGGTTGTAGTGAAATCATGGACACATTTTACATTTGTACACAGCCACAAAATGGAGCAATGTGTCCATGATTTCACTGCAACCAGTAAGTTGTTCAGAAGTTGGACAGATAAGTTGGTGTGTGTAAACTGGCCATAAAACAAAATAAAAACGCCACATGTGCACACGGCCTTCAGTAAAGACATTTGCCCACAAAATTAGATTTACCTCCTATTTTTTATTTCCTTCACATGTTTGATTGCTGGGATTTCCATGATTACTAGAGCTAGACTAGGTGCACTAGCGATGGTCACATTTGTGTCCTTGCTCTTTTCAGTTTCTATGGGGACATGTACTAATATGGTCGCCATTACTACCGCAACTAAAATTGTCTTCCAGATTATTTAGAGCTTTAAAGGGTAAATACGTTTCTGCGATTCTTTTCCCAAAAGTAGATTTTGGAAGCCCTGCACAGACTATAGATGCCATACACATCAGATCTTTTGGCATGTGTCGCACCAACCATAGGTAAGTGCGTAAATGTGGAGGTCATCTGCGGTAACCCAATTCCAAATGACTCATGTAGTGTTATTTATAAGACATATTAATTTCCCGGAGCTGAGCCGGCTGTTATAGTGGATGTTTACATGCCATGCTGTTGGTGGATGTGAATGGCAGGCTGGCGAGCCCGAGGGCCGGGCAGTGCCGTGTTTGTGTGTTGGGTCTTGTGAGTGGCACGGCCCACATTATGTTTACACGCAGCACACCTGCCTATGTGTACGACACGTTATCTCCGCCAGCACCTGTGAAGTAACCGCCCGGATTATGTTTTGCTCTCCAGTCCAGGGACTGTTTACTCTGTAGTGTTGTTCCTCAATCATTTGGAGCGTGCGTAAGACGTTTATAACTTTGTTTCACTGGAGATAAGAGGATTATGTAGTGTGTCTGACACAGAGTAAAGTCATACTCTAGATTAATGTGCTGTTGCCAAGTGAGTCCCAAGATGTCATGTAACAAGACTCTCCTTTTACCTAGGGCAATGATTCAGTTGGCTATTCTGGCTAATCTTGTATATACAGGTGCATCCACACAACATTTGCAGGTACAACAAACGTGTACGTTGGGGGGATTTCCGCATATATACATACAACACATACATTTTATGTGTTTACCTTTATAGAAAAATATTACAATCTGAGAGTCCTCAGTGGTTGATGCCTTTTAATGGCTAACTGAAAAGATGGTAAGCATAGCAAGCTTTCGGGGCACCATGGCCCCTTCATCAGGCTGATAATGACCCAAATTTTGAAGACACACACATATATACATAAGCAGGGTTAGATGATGTAGTAAATAGGACAGGTGACATAAAGCAGAGTCAGGCTAGGGAGGGGGAGAGGAGCTGGGAAGGTAAAGTCAAAATTCCAAGATAAGAGGAACCGATTGTATTATTGTTCTATGATTAGTGGCCTGTGGAGACCTGAAGATTTCTCAGTGAGTGTAGAAAGCCATAAATCGGTGCGAGACAGTTTACATAAGAAGTGTCAAAAGTTCATTGTCCTCTAACTGGAGTCTGTTGGAAGATGTGATATCCCCAAATGCCCTTTCATTTTATATTATGGCTAGGTCCTTCCCTGGAGGAAGATCTGGCTAGTCCTGTGTTGAGACTCCTAAACGAGGCTCCACAGACTCTATTTGCATATTCAAAATTCCCAGGGGGCAATGGGCCTAGGAATTCACTGTGTTGAGCGCTTTAGCCAGCTGCCCACAGTGTTTTCTTGGACTGGTCTCCCTGAGATCAGTGAATACTTTGTTTTGTTGGTCTACTAGGCATTGCTCCCACCTAGCCAGAATCCTACTCCACACTGATGAGGGGCAACACCCCGAAACAGCTGTCTGTGGATGGATACCTGGCCTTGGTATTCCCTTGTCATATCTTTAAGCTTTAAAGAGTGGATATTGACTCAAAGGGCCACTTAATATGGTGGTTATCATGGCTAGGTCCTTCCCTGGAGGAAGATCTGGCTAGTCCTGTGTTGAGACTCCTAATCGAGGCTCCACAGACTCTATTTGCCCTTTCATTTTATATAAAATGTTTGCAGCCATGACCACAGTGAAACCAATATTAGTCTGCTCATTTTAAAAAGCAACTTCAAATCGCAGAGCGAGAGAAGAATTTGGGAATACAAATCGATAATGACATTTGACACTTTCAAAACAGGATTGAATGTCTCACATGGATTCATGCGTTTTTATGTTAAATGAAAGGGAATTTGGGGACATCACAGATTCATGGGTTTTTATACAGTGCCTTGTGAAAGTATTTGGCCCCTTGAACTTTTCAACCTTTTGCCACGTTTCAGGCTTCAAACATAAAGATATAAATTAATTTTTTTTTGTGAGGAATCAACAACAAGTGGGACACAATCGTGAAGTGGAGCGAAATTTATTATTTTAAACTATTTTAACAAATAAAAAACTGAAAAGTGATGTGTGCAATATTATTATTGAGTTAATACTTTGTAGCGCCACCTTTTGTTGCGATTACAGCTGCAGTCTCTTGGGGTATATCTCTATAAGTGAAATTCTTGCCCATTCTTCCTTGCAGAACAGCTGGAGCTCAGTGAGGTTGAATTGAGACGTTTGTGAACAGCAGTTTTCAGCTCGTTCCACAGATTCTCCATTGGATTCAGGTCTGGATGTGACTCGGCCATTCTAACACCTGGATATGTTTATTTTTGAACCATTCCATTGTAGATTTTGCTTTATGTTTGGGATCATTGTCTTTTTGGAAGATAAATCTCCGTCCCAGTCTCAGGTCTTTTGCAGACTTCAACAGGTTTTCTTCCAGAATGGTCCTGTATTTGGCTCCATCTATCTTGCCATCAATTTTTGCCATCTTCCCTGTCCCTGCTGAAGAAGAGCAGGCACAAGCCATGATGCTGCCACCACCATGTTTGACAGTGAGGATGGTGTTTTGAGGGTGATGAGCTGTGTTGCTTTTACACCAAACATATCGTTTTGCATTGTGGCCAAAAAGTTCGATTTTGGTTTCATCTGACCAGAGCCCTTATTCCACATGTTTGGTGTCTCCCAGGTGGCTTGTGAAAGACTTCAAACAAGACTTTTTATGGATATCTTTGAGAAATGGCTTTCTTCTTGCCACTCTTCCATAAAGGCCAGATTAAGGCTGCGTTCACACATTGCGTATTTTTGCGCGCTTTTTTGTGCGCGCTTTACAAAATACGCAATGTGCTTTTTGTCTGCCGGCAAAGTGAATGGGAAATTGATGTGACTCTAGAGGCTTTACAAGGTCGACCATCACCATCTACCTTCCCCTCACTTGTAACCTATGCTGATGAGTCAGTCGACAGGGTAGGGGGTGCTTGGATACCGGGACAGGTGGTTACTTCAGTGGGGATCACGGCTGGTCGATTCCCGGTTCTGTGCCCTGGAACCTCAATGGCGGGGTGGGGGTGATGATGACGGGGGGCATGGTAACGTGACGCCACCTGTGGTACCTGGTAATAGGGCTACCAGCGCTGAGGCCAGCCGCTGAGGTGATGTAAATGCGGCTTTGGTAGTACAGCTCCCACAGGTGGAGCTTTACCTCAGGGCAGCGGGGTGGAAGATAGGAGTAGTAGTCCTCACCTCCTGTGATGTTGTAGAAGCCCTCCGGGCAGCGAATAACTGAGACAGAGTCCAGATTAGCTTGAACAGTTCTTTACTGGTACCGGGCAGATGTTAAGGTACACAGTACAGTCTGGTTGAACAGGGTTGGTAGCCGCAGATCTTGGAGGACTTTCCAGAGTCTGGCAGTGGTGCCTTTAATATGGCGTTCCTGGTCCTGTCCCTCTGTCTCTGTCTGTATTTGCCCCTCTTGAGCCAAGTCTCTAGTCCTCAGGGTCTGTTACCTAAAGTCTCTTACTTGTTGGTGTCGTGGACCCAGCTGCGGGACTGATGTTGGGCTTCTTTAGGGGTGCTGTGGCTTCCTTGTGTCGGGCCCTCAGCTTGCCAGTCTGCAGTTAGGGTTGGACCTTTTACTAGCTGCCTTGGCTCCAGTATGCCGGTGGTGACCTGGGCCTCCAGCTGGCTCCAACCAGTCCTGGAGTAACCCCCTTCAGATTCTGGGGCACCCCTCTCCTAAGAGGTGCCCTCTTATTCCAGCTGCAGGGTCCCCTGCGTATGCCTTTGCTGCTCTCTTCACACCGTATGTCTGACTCTGCTGTCACTCCCCGTCTCCCGCTCTCTAGGCTCCACCTCCCGGGACCTACTAAATATACGGTCCCCTGTCTTAAAGTGGCCTGTGTTTGGGTGTTGGGGTGCAGACTCTGAAGATTTTCCCACGTCCACAGTTATGGAGGAACCACACTTTTAATTGAGGTGCAGTACCTCCCTGTGGCGCCTTGCCATAGGGGCGCCACACTGACATATGAGTGCAGCTCTATCTGTTCCATTCTCTAACGTTGATCCCCTGAAGAGTGCTATGACGAAACGCGTCGGGATATGGACTGTGGGGACATAATTAGGGTGTGTGGTTAGTGAACAGCTGTGGACTGCCCATGTAAGGGCAGGGAGTCAAATTAATGAGGGCCAGCATGTTTGTTAGGCGGCCGTCACACGCTACGATCTCGCTAGCGATATTGTAAGCGATCACGTGCACGCGCGATCGCTTACAATATCGCTCACATCGCTGGTGAGATGTCACACAGACAGACTCACCAGCGATGTGGAGCAGCGAGATCGCTGGTTACTAAGGTACACATCGGGTTACTAGGCGCCGCGCGGCGCTTAGTAACCCGACGTGTACCATAGTTACCATCTCCCAGCATAGGCTCTGCCGCTGGGAGATCGTTCATCGTGGTGTTATACACCACGATGATACAGATTGTAAAATCGTTCATCGCAAGATCTGAGCTCCGGAGCTCAGATCACGATTTTGCGATTTCATCAATTCTCGCTCATCGTATATTGCCGTCACACGCACAGACATCGTTCACGCGATGTTAAATCTGGCGCGTTCAAGCGATATCTTTCGCGATATCTTAGCGTGTGACGGCCCTTTATTTTGATGCAGGGTATGATGTAGGGTTTGTATCCTGGGACAATCTCCTGCTGCGCTGCACTATTACAAGGCCTGACTGAATCCTGGACCCTTGGGTGAGATCAATCCAATTTTTTTTATATAATTGGTTTTTGTATCTGGACATAGCGCAATATTTACTGTGGCACGGTTAAGTATAGGCCTACAGATATATGTACTTTAGGCTAATTTCTGTCTGTACATTAATACTAAAGGCGTGATGCACTGGTGATCGGACAATTGAATTGCCTTATCTGTTCTGTTTGTCTTTTGTTGGTTTCTGACGAGCCTTTACTAATAAAGAGGTTTTTAATAAATTGCTTAAGTTGAAGAAACAATAATTCATTGCTCAATTTGCCAGTTTGGTATGTTCTAGCAGGACAATGGTTACAGCAGCACTGTTATTACACGCCGCGATATCGGCGTCAACTCCGACCAAGCCGACAAAAAGTCACGTGGTTCGGGATGGACCGATATCGTTCCTGCATCGTACTGTTTGAAGTACAATACGATGCAGGAGACGATGGTATCCGATATCGGGATCGAATGAGCGTGCAATTCAACCGCCCGATATCGGATGCCTGTTGAGCGGATCGTTGGTGTAACATCCAACTACGATGTGTACTTGCACTCACCTTTAACTCCATGTTAATGGTCGTTGCTGGGTTGGTGGGCGTACAATATAGGGACGTGGTTTCCGATATCGCAGCTTGTAAACGCCGATGCGATATGGGAAAAATGTCAAAAAATGCGCGCTCCCGCGCCGTTTGTATAGCGATTATCGCGGCGTGGTTAAACCCACCATCACAGATTGAATATACAGTCTGGTATTTTCCAGAAAGGCCATGGTTAAATGCAGGAATGCAATGAAGTGTAGGCAAACTGTAGACTTCTTTGAAGATACGACATTACCTTCATTGCAGATAACAGGTGTGAAACAGATGTGAGAAGTTTGTAACTTGCTCAGAGATAGGTGTGGACTTCATCTAGAAATCTGAACTGAGTTTGGAAAAATGTTTGGATGTAGCATGGAAGTTAATAGGAGTTGAGGAGATGACAGTCACCTTGGCTGGATCAAGTGAAATGGCTTCAAAGTCCTGACAAACTTGAAGGAACAGAAATAATGCTACTTAATATACAAGCATTTGGCTTCTGCCAAAGCAAGTCCTAAGAGGCCTAGGGTGATGATGTCAGAGGAGTTACTTGATGGTGAAAAGGACACCGTGCCCAGCACTATAGCTAGGAGGGCTGAGTAACAGCAAGACGTAGGGGACAGATGGACTACAGGTTCAGAGACATTGACATAAGACAGGAGGATATGTATTGGATGTTAAGCAAAGTTGGCTTAGCCTGTACGCATTTAAGTTATTTTGAAAACTCATTATTTTGGCATTTCTACCAAACATGGCTCCTGCATATAGTCCAGAGTCCTTCATTTACCAACATGTTCAAAAAGATTGTGCTTGAGCCATAGGTTCTGGTGATGTGTCGGCATAACATTTTTTTTATTGTTAACTATGCTTTTCAAGGTGAAGAGGTCCTAAAATTAAACATGTACTCTATCGGTTATACATTTTTAATATGTGAGTCTATGAGCAACATGTGTGGACTCCCGTGCGCATGACTTGCTAGTCCTGTAATGGTAATCATCAGGTGATAAAGCCTTTAGTTTACATAAACAATAGCACATGCACTGCTAAGAGAGGCACAGTTGACTTTCCTTCTTTAATCCCTGCAGCATGCTGTCCCCAGTTTATATAGCAAAAACCTGCTGACAGATTCCCTTTAAATCAGACTTCGGTAGTTATATTAGGAGGAAGAATTGCAGGTTTTATGGCATCTCTCCTTCCTGGCAGACTCCCCATGACTGAACATAACACACAGTACACTTATAACAAGGGCATCAATTAAACTGACAAGACATGCCAGAAGTATTCTTAAAACATTACCGCATCATATTGTATATATGAAAAAAAAAAGACGGGAGCCATGAGGACATTCTTGTTTGGGTTAGGAGTTTATTTTTAACACTAATGTCAAGTTCTTTAACACTGCAGTACATTCCAAAATACACACATACTCCGGGTCAGACATCACTGTCAGCCTAAATTTGGGATTATTTTAGTCTTTTCCTTGTTACCTCGTTCTTTGGTTCATCTGTTAATGTGCAGCTTTCCAGGTGCAGTACAAAATGGCAGGGTGCCCAACAGAATGTATGGATGTCCTTGGCACCCATAGGGAAAAATAAATTGTACCGTACTATAGTACTTCACGCTGCATAGAATTTATTCCTCTTGGCCGATGCAGTGGAACAATATTTGTTAAAGTACCGGTAAATTTATTTCATACCTTAAACCACTACTAGCGCATTCTAGTTGTTGGATAAATTGTTTTAAAAGAAAAGTTATAATGGACTGTGCACTTTATGCTAATTAAGCCTAAATAGTCATTTGGGTGGTGCCGATCCTGTAAATAATCATGCAATCATGGTTGAAGCAATGTCTCCTTAACATGCACTTTGGAGCAGCCTGCACTTGCCTCTGCTTTATCTCCACACTGTCCATGTGCCAGGAGATGCCAGATGGAAGGAGGTTAGGCACACGCACAATTTTGCTCCTGGTGTTTGAGTAATCTTTTTTCTCCCTTTATACTATAAATCACAACCTGTTGTCACATTCCCTAGTAGCTCAGTGTGTTATTAGGTTGATTTCTAAGCAAAAAGTAATTGGTTCAAATAGATGAGCAGCCATATGGTACCTTTACACGCGGCAACATTTCTAGGGTTTCCACAGGTAACTTACTGGCTGCAGTGAAATCATGGAGACATGGTTCTATCTTGTTGCTGTGTACAAATGGAATAATGTCTCCATGATTTCACTGCAGCCAGTAAGTTACCTGTGGAAACCCTAGAAATGTTGCCGCGTGTAAAGGTACCAATAAAGATTTCCCAAGAAGAGAAGCAGCATCCTCCAGCTCATCGATAGAGGTCTCTTGGCCAAGCAAATAATCAAACTGCATCATGTGTGACCTGACAGATGGAAGAATATGACATGAAGCCTGTCCATCTATTCAAAAGCCACAGCAGCTAGTCTGACGACTCAGACCTACGTGGCTGAGTTCTGAGTCGCCAACAACGTCGTTGTTAAGGCATCAAACACACCGATGCAAGCTGCCCAGCGGGAAACCGGTGATCAAAAAATTGTCCAGGCCATTCCGACACGATCAGCGATCTCACAGCGGGGGCCTGATCGCTGCTGCATGTCAAACATAGCGAGATCGCTAGCGAATCACAAAACCTGTGACGAAACAGCGATCTCGCTATGTGTGACAGGGGCTTTAGACTTAACCTCCATTATATTTGTCTCAGTCTGAATAAACAACAGCTGCTTATAAATGCATAAAATTAGCCTTCTAGTAGAGTCTGAGGAGGCAATAGTGTCAATAATTCACTATAGTCACAAATAGGGATGGACCAACCGTTCGGATTGTGGGGTAGACCAAACTCCGATTGAAGTTGTTCAAAGCTTTCAAAGATATTATACTTTAACAATTATTGAAGTCTACTCATGCCTCTTTTTTCCCAACGTGTAAAGTCTTTTAGTTTAAAGAATATACAGTGCCTACAAGTAGTCTTCAACCCCCTGCAGATTTAGGTGGTTGACACATGCGGAATTAACTTGGCATTGTGACATTTGGACTGTAGATCAGCCTGGAAGTGGGAGATGCACTGCAGCCAAAAAGAATTTTTTTTTTTTAAAGCGTTAAAAGTTAATTCAGAGGGTCATTTATTATTCAACCCCTCAAACCACCAGCATTCTGTTTGGTCCCCCTAAAGTATTAAGAAGTAGTTCAGGCACAAAGAAGAATGAGCTTCACATGTGTGGATTAATTATCTCTTTTGCCAGCCTTTTCTGACTATTTAAGACCCTCCCCAAACTTGTGAACAGCACTCATACATGGTCAACATGGGAAAGACAAAGGAGCATTCCAAGGCCATCAGAGACAAGATCGTGGAGGGTCACAAGGCTGGCAAGGGGTACAAAACCCTTTCCAAGGAGTTGGCTCTACATGTCTCCACTGTTGGGAGCATCATCCGGAAGTGGAAGGCTTATGGAACTACTGTTAGCCTTCCACGGCCTGGACAGCCTTTGAAAGTTTCCTCCCGTGCCGAGGCCAGGCTTGTCCAAAGAGTCAAGGCTAACCCAAGGACAACAAGGAAGGAGCTCCAGGAAGATCTCATGGTAGTGGGGACATTGGTTTCAGTCAATACCGTAAGTAACGTACTCCACCGCAATGGTCTCCGTTCCAGACGAGCCCGTAAGGTACCTTTACTTTCAAAGCGTCATGTCAAGGCTCGTCTACAGTTTGCTCATGATCACTTGGAGGACTCTGAGACAGACTGGTTCAAGGTTCTATGGTCTGATGAGACCAAGATCGAGATCTTTGGTGCCAACCACACACGTGACGTTTGGAGACTGAATGGCACTGCATACGACCCCAAGAATACCATCCCTACAGTCAAGCGTGGTGGTGGCAGCATCATGCTGTGGGGCTGTTTCTCAGCCAAGTGGCCTGGCCATCTGGTCCGCATCCATGGGAAGATGGATAGCACGGCCTACCTGGAGATTTTGGCCAAGAACCTCCGCTCCTCCATCAAGGATCTTAAGATGGGTCGTAATTTCATCTTCCAACAAGACAACGACCCAAAGCACACAGCCAAAAAAACCAAGGCCTGGTTCAAGAGGGAAAAAATCAAGGTGTTGGAGTGGCCTAGTCAGTCTCCTGACCTTAACCCAATTGAAAACTTGTGGAAGGAGCTCAAGATTAAAGTCCACATGAGACACCCAAAGAACCTAGATAACTTGGAGAAGATCTGCATGGAGGAGTGGGCCAAGATAACTCCAGAGACCTGTGCCGGCCTGATCAGGTCTTTTAAAAGACGATTATTAGCTGTAATTGCAAACAAGGGTTATTCCACAAAATATTAAACCTAGGGGTTGAATAATAATTGACCCACACTTTTATGTTTAAAATTTATTAAAATTCAACTGAGCAACATAACTTTATGGTTTGTAAGATTTATGCTTCTGTTAATAAATCCTACTCTCGTTTGCAGTTTGAAGGCTCTAACTTATTTGCATCTTATCAAACCACCTAAATCAGCAGGGGGTTGAAGACTACTCGTAGGCACTGTAGGTAAAAGGGGGTATTCCAGATTGAAGTGAATTTGGTATATCCTCTCACTCCCAGCATATCTTTCCCCCTATCCCATACCTTATACATCATAGACACAGATGATCTAAACCTATCACCTGAGCCTACTACCTGCAGTAAACCTCAGTCCACCAAACCAACACTTGACCAGCTCTACTCTCTCCTCGTGTATCCTCACCCTTCCCTTGGTGACTGTGAGCCCTCGCGGCAGGGTCCTCTCTCACCTACTGTATCCTCACCCATCCCCTGTACATTGTGAGCCCTTGTGTGCAAGGTCCTCTCTCTATTCTCCTACTGTATCCTTATCCAACCCTTTTAAGACTGCGAGCCCTCACGGGCAGGGTTCTCTCTCACCTAGATTATCCTCACTCATCCTTTGTAGACTGTGAGCCCTCATGTGCAGGGTTCTCTCTCCTCAGCTAGATTATCCTTACCCATTCCTTGTAGACTGTGAGCCCTCGCAGGCAGGGTCTTCATCTAATGTATCCTTCACCCATTCCTTGTAGGCTGTGAGCCCTCATGGGCAGGGTCCTCCCTCCTTACCTACTGTATCCTCATTTATATCTTCTTGATGACATGATTGCTATTTGAAGGAAGAACACCCCTGTTCTTACATTACATAGGATGGTACATCAGGGGCAGGACTGTAGTGCGACTATGGGGCTGGTGGCCACGCCACCTGCCAATACAGAAGTATGAGGAGGCGGAAATGTAAGATAATTCTGGAGCCTCCAGGGTCCATGCCCCTGAAACGCCTCCTGATCTGTGCAGCAGCATGAGGCTGAATGTCTCTGTCCCCAAAGGGGGGTGAGCGCTGAGGAGCAGATATGATTTTATTGATTTATTAGAGCTCTATAGATCCTAGAACTGCAGTGCCCAGCTCTGCTTCATCATGAAGGAAGGTAGGGACTGTACAAATTTTTTTTTATCTCCCCGGAGTTCTCCTTTCATTAAATGTTTTACCAAACTTTGCAGGATAATTTTAAGTTGATAATGTTGTAAGGCCTGCAAATGAAGGTATAAACATCCAAATGGCCTTTAGCTGAAAATAAGTTCCCTACCCCTGATCTACAACCTCCAACATGACCTCTGGTACAGACGTGAGCACCTGCAAACCTGAGGATTACATATGCTTTTACTTCCATCTGTTGTAGATAAGGTATTCAAAGCGAAAGAACTCCACCGTCATCGTGACTACAACCCACTAAGCAAAAAGGACAAGGGCGTGGAGAAATCTTATGACTACGATATGGCTCTCATTGAACTGGATACTAAAACTAATAAACTTGAGTATTCCAGTAAAATCAGAAAACTTGTTTGAATTGAATATGAACATGACGCGATCACCACATCTTGAGGCACCATGACTAGCCTTGTCATAGCGCAGTGGAACTGGAATTATTATGGGGACCCTGTGACCTGCAGTCTCCTGGTATAAGTGGATCGAGTGAGCGAAAAGGTTCACAGGTCCTATACGGCGTCACTGTTGCGGTGTGATGTGTACATGACAGTGTGCCAGGCCATCTAATCAAAGGAAGCTCTGGGGGGTCCACACAGGTCAGAGGAGGTTTGCAGGGCTTTGACTCGGCGATCATGGATGACCAACATGACCAGTTATCCAGGTCCTGCAAACCATTTTGCTCAAAAGTTCCATTGATACTCCCAAATGTGGTATGTGGGCACTTATATTGAAGACTAGGAGAATGTCCCACATCTGCCCCCTTTGTGTCCCATACTAAACATGTCAACAATATAGTAAAAACACAATAGGGTAAGGCATTGTAACCACAAAATGCGTGATATACATACACTAGCAGGAGCATTTTATTAAGATGTATACAACACAGACAGTACCAGTGTCAATAAGGTGCTGGAAAGCGGAAGTGATATACTGCTGGAAAAGTACAGATAAACAGTGTCAATAAGGTATGGATCAACATATACCAGTACATAAGAGGTGCGTATGACCTATCGATGGAAATGCATACAGAAACAATATAGGTTAAATATTATATCTTTATTAGGGCCCTTTCACATCAGCGTTTTTCGTAATTCGCGGCAGATGCGGTGAAAAAACCGCATCTGCCGCGTTTGCCGCATAAACCGTTCCACTTGCGGCGCGGTTGCGGTTTTTCCCATAGGAAGTATAGGGGGACTTGCGGCAGATGCGGCAAGTGCGGTTTTGCACTTGTGGCAGGTGCGGCAGCGAAAAAAACCGCGGCTGACCGCGGTTTTTTCGCTGCCGCACCTGCCGCAAGTGCAAAACCGCACTTGCCGCATCTGCCGCAAGTCCCCCTATACTTCCTATGGGAAAAACCGCAACTGCGCCGCAAGTGGAACGGTTATGCGGCAAACGCGGCAGATGCGGTTTTTTCACCGCATCTGCCTCGAATTACGAAAAACGCTGATGTGAAAGAGCCCTTAGAAATACAAAAGCTTAAAATAAAGGCACAAGAGAATAAAAAAGGTTGCCGAAACGTGCGTCGGGTCCTGTTGGTCAATACATTTTCCTGCATGTGGTTCCCTATTTAACCGTTCTGCCATGTTTTATTGATTGTCTGCCTGCCCAGGTTACATTTGTATTGAATTATAATGCCCGGAAACGATTAATGTGATGTTTTCGGGTGCGTCTGGACAAGCACATGCGCTGTGACACCGGCCCTGTCACACTTGCGCTTCTGGATTTCGGGCTGCGCTCTCCCATAGGAGGTAATGTTGGCATGAGTGCAAGCGATCACAAGGGCTCTGCATCTATGCACCTATGCGCTTGCCTGCACTGGGCTGTGAATGCATCTGCACTTGCACTTGTGCCAGCGCAGGGCAGGAAAACATAGGGGTGCATAGATGTGAACTGGGCCTTATTGTAACCTAGGTCCTAGACACACCCCTACCAGCAAGTTTGTAATTGCACTTAGTGGCACATATACCCATACACGCAATGGACGCTGCAGAGAGAGAGGCCAAAGTTAAGACCCGGTAGGATGGGACACCTTGACGTTGGTTATCGGGCTCATAAGCGATGGCCAACGCATTTGCCAAGTTCTCATTTTTTTCCATATTATAGTGTTTGTGTGCAGCAGATATTTTTTCTCTTTTGTGTCATTGACACTCATTGTACTGTACAGAGATTTCTATATCAATATTATTCCTGATTGCCTAGATTTAGTGTACTTGTTGTTGTCTCCCTTATCCTCATGTAAAGCGCCATGGAACCTAATGGCGCTATATAAATAAATAATAATAATATTAATAATTCTATATTTCTAATTATTTATATCAGGACATTTATTGCAACTTTTAGTACACTGTTGCCCCTCTTTTTGTAGGGATACATTTCGATTATCTGGCTGTGTATCAGGGTGTGTGTTTTTTATTTACCGTACTTGTGCCTTATTTTAATTATTTGTATTTCTAATTTAGATATCATTTTTTTTTATCAATATTGTTTCTGTGTATGTTTCCATCTATAGGTCATAAGTGTCAATAAGTTGCCAAAAAGCCATATCTTCTTATTGTAGGTTCGGTGTAGACTGGATGGGCCTTATCCATTAAGTTGTGTTGCTTCTATTGCCTACAAATTAGTGAAATAGTAGGTTGTCCTACAACATTCTGACAGGGTCGACATTACAAAACTTGCATTGAGGCTATTTGACTGGATAAATCCTTAGAATTTAGATTTAACTTGTTACAGGAGCATCTCCATGAATTAGAAAATCATCAAAAAGTTAATTTATTTCAGTAATTCATCCCATAAAGTGACACCCATATATTATATAGAGTCATTACAAACAGAGGGATCTATTTCATGTGTTTATTTCTGTTAATGTTGATGATTAATGAAAGCCCAAATGTCATTAGCTCAGAAAATTAAAGTAGGGAGGATAAAGGGTGTGAGAGAGAAAATATGACCTAAATAGGTATCAGAGGCTTCACCTTGTGTGGTTGTGAGAGTCACAACCACTATAAAAGCAGATCACGGCTGCTGCAGTCCCCAGCGTGGTGCATATAGAGTAGGGGGGATGAAGGGTTAAACACAGCACTGCCGTATTCCACGATCAAAGCGTGAATATAATATTATTAGTCAATGCGTTTCAGAAGTCCCTGGCCTCTTCCTCAGGACAAATCAATATCATACAATATCGTACCAGGGAGCCCTGAAACATTTTGACTAATCAATGCTATATTCCCCCTTTGATGTCTAGTGGAATACAGCAGCACGGTTTTTAACCCTTCATCCTACCTTAATTTTCTGAGATAACGAGCTTTGGGTTTTCATCAATCATCAACATTAACAGAAATAAACACATGAAATAGATCCCTCTGTGTGTAATGACTCTATATAATATATGTGTTTCACATAATATATAGAATTACTAGAATTGAAGAACTCTTTCATGATATTCTAATTCACTGAGATGCAGCTGTAGAGCTGGTGTTTATTCGAAGTGAATGTTTTTAATTAAACATCAGGAATAATGTCCCTTTCTTCCCGCAGACCGATCTGTCTTCCATGTACAACTGAGGCGTCCTGGGCTTTAAAGCTGCGAGGGAATGCTGCGACGTGCAGCGACCACGGTGAGTATTAGAATTGTGTAAACACCAGCTATAAACTTAATTTTGTATTATTTTATATTTCCATTCTTTGTTGACTAATTTCATAATACGGCTTTATAGGGATCACTGATTATTCTCCATGACACAGAGCTCCAGATCCTCAGCTCTCCCTCTGTCTGTCCCTTCACTTCGCTGCTCTGCTATACCCAAACTGGTAACACTGAGGGCCTTCTATTGGGTTCCCGTATGGATCCGGACTCACGGTCCCTGGCTCTCAATGGTGGGTGCTCCTGGTATAAGCTGCGGTAGTTGGTGGTTTGTGAGTCGGGCTCCTATGAAGCTTACGACCACTCCGGGTTCTGTGGTGCAGGGGTGAACCAGCTGGACCACGTCGGAGCCAGTACTCCGGGTTTTGGACTGGGCTCGGGTTTGGAATCACCCGCTCTGACTTTGCCCCTCTCTTTCTCTTCTGGGTCACCAGGTTGAGGTGCCCTCCCGGTTAGCCTTCTCAGTGCTCTTCTGCAACTTCTCCAACTCTGCTACGTCTGTTACTTTCACTTTGCCTCTCTGAGCTTCTCTCCTGTCAGAACTTGACTTCTGCACTGTTCTGTTCTCACTTCCTGGTCTAACTCCTTGCTGCTCTCCCACTCACTATATAACCTAGCTCTCCTCCCACCGGGACCTGTTACCCTAGCAATGGGTGTCTGATTGGTCCCCTATCACTAGGTGTATGTGTGTGGTATTGGAACTTCAGGATTCTCCTACTCATTACCAGAGCAAAGGATATGGCACCTTCATTCAGGGGTGCAGTACCCTTTTGTGACGCACTCTTAGTGGGGCGCCACACATGTCTTGTCCCCCACTCCTTCCTGAGGGTCTCCACTCTCTACTGAGGGTCTTGGCTCCCTCCGGAGGGTCTCGGCTCCTTCGGGAGGGTCACCTCTCCCTCCTGAGGGTCACCTCTCCCTCCTGACGGTCACCTGTTTTGCTGTGCAGGAGCCGGCATCGGTTGGTGGGTGTGGGAAGTGATGCCTCTAATAAAAACCTGTCCTATGCAGAGGGAGGAGAGGGGGTGTGAATACTTGTATGTTTACCCCTATGGATGAGGTGGACGCTCCGGCAGCTATAATAAACATGTTTGTCTTTATTAAGCACGTGTTGTTGCTTTTCTCCTTTTCCAGGAGACATATCATATACACCTGGATTTTTGGCAGCTATTTTACATAGAAGGGAAATGTATGGGAGCTGTACAAGGTCAGAGCACTGAAGATGCAAGGCTTAGATGACAGATAACGACCAACACATCTATCTAATGTTCCCAGTGGTATTTCCAATACAAAATACACTCCTAGAAGATGAGGACCTATTCCTTATCACAGTCTACAAGGCCATGCATCCAAGCGGGTTTAACCTTTTAGTGGTCAAAGAAAAAGCTTGAAATTTCCATCATCTTCAAATGTTGAAAAGGTATCAACCAGTGAGGACTCTCAGATTCCAATATTGTTCCATCTACAATGAATTCAGACCATATAGGAAGAATGCTCTTTCTGGTGTTAAAACGTTACCTGTGATTAATGTAATAAACCAGTACACCTTTTCATTACTTGATGATATTCCACTTGTTTTTTAGGTGTCTGGGAAGTCTTTGGCCTCCCTCCCCAATGATAGAACAGGGCTGACTGCAATAATCACATGTAAGTATGACTATGTCTGTCAGATCCTTCATTCCCCATGTATTGTATATGTTACTATATGCTAAGAAGCACAGATACATTTTCAATGTCCTTTTAGGCATAAAATGGCATCTCTTATATAACCTGTCATTGGACTAGCCCGAGGAAGGTCCGTGGCCAGCTTCTACTATCTCGTCTCCAGTTGCCTGACAATTCTCTCCCCATGGGCAGACATAAGGAGAGACCTGTCAGTCAGTGGGATCAGGGTGGGAATAAGCCATTGGCGATCGGCCATGGACTGGTCGGCCAAGACTCCTAGTACCTAGCAAGCCTTTGAGAGTATGTCTTCACTGAAACACTGCAGCTTTTCAAAGTAAAATATACGTGACTGCAATTGTCTGAAGTGGCTGCATCATGCGGCCATAGCTCAGGTAGGGATATTATGATGACTGCTTCCCTTTAAAGTGGTTATTCACATATGATTGCTGTCAACTGAATTTTTGTTCAGCAGACAGCTTTTTTACCCTTTTACCATTTTCCATAGAGAGAGAAGAGAAAGCTGCTGTCAGATTCCTTGGGCAGTAGCTCTTCTTCCCTGAAAACATAGAATTACGTTGTTTTAATTCCAATTGCCCTGTTCTTCCCTTCCTCATCAATATCTGTTGGCATTAAAGGGAACCTGTCAGGTCGTTTGTTCCCCCCAGCTATCACTGTCTGTCTCCCTTCATAGTCCTATTCTAATCATCCCTGTCTGAGCTCATAGTGTAATGTTATTAAAGGTGAAAGAAAGCATTAATACACTTACAATTTCTTATGTAAATGAGGCAGTGACTACACCTTGAAGGATGTAGTAGACTGGCAGGTGATAGTTAACATTTCAGTCAAATGTCAGAACATGCTGCGGGACCTGTGTGATGACAGAACGATGTGACTACAATAGGCGGCGCTAAGGCTTCATAGCACATAATGATTTGCCTTGCTTAGCTCCACCCACTCTGATCATATGATCGTTAAATCACACAGGTCCTTTAGACAGAGAAGTTAATAGTGAGTTAACTATTAACCTGCCAGAGTGACTGTTCTCCAAGGTGTAGTCACTGCCTCATTGACATAAGAAAATGTAAGTGTATAAATGCTTTTTTTTCACCTTTAGCATTACAGACAGGGATGATCAGAATAGGACTATGAAGCTGCAGGTACAGATAATGAGGGGGCATAAACTAGTTGACACTTTCCCTTAAGTTGAGGGGTCCCCTATAGAAATCACATGTGGACATCCTTCCTAGTAATACATTCTGGTTGTGAGGTTTTGTGCCCAACATGTGGTACCTTCACTGGATCTCATGTATCAGCACTAGAGATGGGCGATCGATTCGCAGGACTGCTGGCTTTTGTTTAGGTAGGGCTGGTGTGATGTCAGCTGTCTGCAATGATGTTGGCGCTATATATATAAAATAATTATTATAACGATGATGTTGTCAATCAATAGAAGAGCCAAAATGGCAAAAGGTAAGAGGTTCACAAGCCTCCTGTCCAGCAGCCAAAGATGCTTGATATCAATTGGCCCTTCTTTAATTATACCGGCTTTATTTCTGGAATGATTTTCGCTTCTATAACTAATGAGGGATAAAAGTTTGAGCCGAGTGTCATATATATCCAATTCTCTCTCATGGCAGAATCAGGTGAGGAGAATATTAAAAACTTAATTTCTCCATCTTCTCCATTGTCTGTGTCAGTGTACATCAGACTGCACTCGGGTGTAATCAGAGTGCAATCCAATATTTTGCACGCATCCATAAACTTGAATGGGAGGAAGAGAAAAAAGACCTCTGAGAAGGAAGAGAAAAAAGACCTCAGTGTACATCAGACTACACTCGGGTGTAATCAGAGTGCAAACCAGTATTTTGCACACATCTATAAACTTGAATGGGAGCACTATCCAATATATTCTGCCATTCACATCATGCTGTGATGCGGCATAACAAAAGTGCTGTTCAATGCAATGCGAAGTAATCCAAAGTAGAACATCGGAGTGAGGGCTATGAGATAAAACATTGGATAGCCCATCCCTTGTTAATGAACCCTAACACTGAGGGTACCTTTACACATCACAACATTGCTTGAAATTTCACTTGCAACTTACTGGTTGCAGTGAAATCATGGACACATTGTTCCATTTTGTTGCCGTGTACAAATGGAACAATGTGTCCATGATTTCACTGCAACTAGTAAGTTGCAAGTGAAATTGCATGCAATGTTGCAATGTGTAACGGTACCCTTAGAGATGGGAGGGGGAAATTAAAAAGACTACACAGCCAGGAGCAATATACTGTCGGACAGATCTATTTCATAAGCAGCAGAACAACCAACTTTGTGAAGAAGTACCACAGATCCTACAGTAACAACAGGTAAGATTTTTTTTTTTACTAAATGAACACTATTTAGGAAATTGTTTAATTTTGCATGTGGGAGGTACATTAAGAATTTAAAAAAAAATGTGATGGCAAAAGTGTACAGAGCCTTTGATAACAGGAGCACAAGTGTAGATAAGAAAATGAGATCCTATGGCAGCAAACCATGGCATATTACATTGAATTCTATATTATGGAAGCATGGCTTCTAGGAATTACAGCTTTGGAGTATGATAGTGCACAGATCACCATACGATGGCACGTGGCGCTCCGTACCGCCATTCACAGGACTACTTGTATTCAGCACTGGAAAATAAGACGTGTGAATAATAATGATAATGAAATGTTTGTTTTCTGATTGCCATTTTCCTTTGTAGTTTTCTATTAATCTCAGGTCTGTGTGTGTGTTGGAGCTTGATAAATTGTTACCATGACCTTGGTCTCTACAGGCCCTTTCCATTTACTTAGAAATGTATAAAATCTGCAGTTTCGATGTGGGATGCCTCTACTTTGCAAATATGGGACATGGGATCCAATACTGGGGATTGATCTGAACCCTATCAATTATAAGCTATGTGCATTTCTGCAGCACCCACAGCTTTAACATTAAAGTCAATGTGGGTGCTCTAATTGTGTTGCAGAAATCGCCTTCATTTTTTTTAAATGTCCCTGCAATTACCATGCCTGTTTTGGGCTGTGTTTTCCCCATAGACTCCATTTTAACCCCTCAAAAAAGCACCACAAAGGGATGGGTATTCCCTCAGTCCGTTTGTGGAGTTTTTTTACAGCGATTTCCAAATTAAAAACGTTGCAATACTCACCCTCCCCGGCGGCCCCACGGCAATCACTGGTGCTTCTTCCTCCATGCACCGTCAGGAGATGTGTTTATTGATCTTCCAGGACCTGTGCCATGTGACTCAGCCTGTTATATGGTGCGCAGGATCTGGAAGATTGATAAACACATCTCCTGATGGTGCATGGAGGAAGAATTACTGGGGATCGCCATGGGCTCGCCGGGGAGGGTGAGAAAGAGTCTGTGTGTCTGTCTTTGTGTGTCCCCTTATTTGTGCTGCACTTGTATGTGCACAAACACAGTAGGCTTGTGCTGCTTTTATTCATAGACAGCTGCGTTTGTGTAGCTGACAAACACAGCACAAACACAGCCCAAAGAATAAGCACTGTGGGCACATAGCCATACACTTAGAAGAACTTAGTATATGCCATAAATGTTTGGGTTTGGTGAAGCCCTTTTTTACTCTGGGTGAATCTAGGCAACACAAAAGACCACTAGGTGGCACACGTCTACTATATTCCAGGCTGTATTTCTCTTTTTGTAATTATCTACAGCTCTTTTACTAACACCTAGCAAATATAACTAATGTCAGATTCACATGCTGTGATCTATAAAGAACCAACATGAAATCTTACTATTGTGCTGTTGAATAATTGTAACCATGCATTTACATGCAGCATTTTTTGAAACATATATGAATGATACCGATTGCAAAAATTGGCATTTGGGTGCCATAAAAGGAAATACATATGGACCAGAATATGTAAAGAGAAAGACGTCTGTTACTGATTTCAGTGCACATTCTCTGAAATTTCTACAGGAAAATCCACATTTTATATGCATATTTTTGCCACTTATTAACAATATAAGAAGCATCTATTTTTGCAGGAGCTATTTTCAGGATGGCTGAACTTGCTGAAAAAGAAGGAATCAGGCCCCCGGTGCACTACTGTCACTGGATGCTGAAAAGGCGTTTGATGGGGTGCACTGGGGGTACCTAGAAGCGGTATTGGATAGATTCGGATTGTCAGGCGGATTTAAATCAGCGGTGATGTCCCTATACTCCTCCCCTACGGCCAGGGTCAGGGCTTCGGGATTTATGTCTGGCCCCCTGTCGGTGTCTAATGGCACCAGACAGGGTTGCCCATTGTCCCCATTGATTTTCGCCCTCGCTATGGAACCGTTGGCATCCAGAGTGAGGAGAGACCCGTTGATCTCTGGTCCATGTGTGGGAGGAGTGTCACACAAAATCGGGTTGTACGCAGATGATGTGATATTTATGTGTACAAACCTCGAAATTTCTATACCTAAAATTATGGATTTATTAGGAGAATTTTCAGCTGCTTCCTATTACAAGCTGAATGTGTCCAAGTCACTACTCTTCCCCATTCACGTCCCCCCTGCACTGGCGGAATCTTTAAAAACAGAGTTCCCATTTACGTGGTCTCCACATAGTATTCAATACTTGGGGATAAAAATCACACATACCAGTAGACTTTTACGTCTTACTTATGAGGGTCTTCTCCGGTCTTTGAGAGACGAGCTCTCTGCCCACAAGGAATTGTTTCTCTCCTGGGTGGCTAGGATTAACGTGATCAGAATGACATATCTCCCCAAAATATTGTACTTGTTCCGTTGTTTGCCTCCGATGTTCCCGAAGCGTTTTATTGCGACACTGCAATCCACATTAAACAACTTTATCTGGAATTACAAACCTCATCGAGTGGGCATGAGAGTACTGTCGCTGCCTACTCAACTGGGGGGAATGGGCGTCCCTAACTTAGCATACTATCATGCAGCATTCCACTTAGCAGCGGCAAACTATTGGTGGTCAGACGCCACATACCCATTGTGGATGGCGATAGAAAAACACTATGCCCCACAGGGCTCAACTAAACTCCTCCTGGAGATGAACTTGCTGACGTAGTCTGGAGGAGCTGTTATACTCAAACCTATGGAGGCTCTGCTTCGTATTTGGTGGCAGTATACTCGACCTCTTCTATCCTTTTTATTTAAATCAGTGACTATTCGAGCGGCGGAGACGGCAGTGGGGTCTCTCTCACTTCACCATTGGAGATCTAGGGGGATCACTCACATTCATCAGGTCCTGGACGGCACAACTATAAAATCCTTCTCAGACCTAATGAACAAATACGCCATTCACAAGACTGCATTCTATCAATACCTCCAGCTACGCCACTTTCTAAATACAGTGACCTGGCCGGAGGTGGACTTGTTGGCGGTTGACGGTGGGGCACAGAGACTGTTCAAGTCGCCATCTTCTGGCTCCCATGGGGTTTCCATTATGTATGGGGCATTAACTCGACTCCATTCCTTCGAGAAATTACCTTACATGCTCAGATGGGAGGCGGCATTGCAATCACTCAATGGCAGGAGGCTGCTAGGAGAAGTACAAAATATACTGGTTGTATTAACCATATCGAACAAGTTAAAAAAATTCACTTTGAATGGTATATGACACCTCTTACTATTGTGAAATATGCGACACAGAACACTGAGACAGCACAGCTATGCTGGAGGGGGTGCTCAGAGGTAGGCTCTGCTCTTCATATGTGGTGGGACTGCATTAAGTTACGGAAATTTTGGCGGGAGGTGGCTGCTTTTCTTAGATTACTTACAGGGGTGGATTTCCAACTAGATCCCGCCCTGGCTGTGCTAGGCCTTGGACTGGATGACTGGCCCAATCCACTAAGACCAATAGTGGCGAATGTGCTATTGGGAGCAAGATTGTGTATAGCCCGACAATGGAAATCTGCAACGCAGCTGACCACACAGGAATTATATGCAACACTAAATCAACACCTCCAACATGAAATCGTGTTGGCTCATGACACACCTCGTCGCGCCAAAGTTATCTCTTGGTGGGACCCTTGGGTAGCTTCTCAGTATAACACGGTTTGTTTCTAATTTTGAGTAGGTGTCCCTCCTCTCAGTAATGTCTGTATTTATAAACACATGCTACATATTTGATATTCTCCCTCACATATCTAATCACATGTATCCAAAAGGCGTCCCTATCCACTTCTCTCATTCCTTTTCTTCTCCCCTTCCCCCCCCAATGTGAGCTGTCTATTGTTATTTTTGTATGTTATATATAACTAAGACTAATGAATAGATGATGAGAGTTATGTTATAGTCATTTGCTCTCTAAATTTGTAATAATTCTTGCTGTTCATATGATGTTAATTTTTCTTATTTGTAGTTGTTTTAAACATTTTTTTACAATAAAAACTATTGAAACAAAAAAGAAGGAATCAGAATTACTTGACAAGTCATCAACAATTTTCTTAAATATGCACACGATACAACATTGATAGCAACAAACGTAGATGGAATAAAGGACTTATTATGGAGTGTCAATATGGAAAGCTCGAATTTGGGACTGCTACTCAATACAAAGAAGACAAAGATATTAGCTACTGACACACCATATTAAGAGATAAATCATTGGAGAAGGAAGAATAGAAAGAACAAGGTGAAAAGGAAGACCAGCAACCCAATGGCTTGATACTATCAAGATAACGGTGGAGAAGACCTTGGTGGACATATCTAGGCTTGGGCAAGACCCTGGATGACCTATCTAGACTTGGGGAAGACCCTGGATGACCTATCTAGACTTGGGGAAGACCCTGGATGACCTATCTGGACTTAGAGAAGACCCTGCATGACCTGTCTAGACTTGGGGAAGACCATGGATGACCTATCTAGACTACACAAGATCGATCTTCCGACAGGGAGTTCATCCATCAAGTCATCATGGCTTGAGATTAAGCTGAAAGCCGTTAAATAATAATAATTTCCTGTATAGAAATATGCTGATGAAAAATCTACATGAAGGTTTTTTTCGCTGCATATGGATGAGATTTGCTTCTAGTGAACTTCTGGACATGAGATCTGTTGGGTATCTGCGTTGTAACAGCAAACTTTTACCACTCCCTGGCGACATCTACCGTGCATGTATAGTGCACTCACGAACTGCCATGCTATAAACCGTGTAGGGGCCGGCTGCGTTATACAGCTAGCAACCAGGAGTAACTACTGTTTGTATAACGCTGCCGGTGGTTTAACCTCGTGGACGCATCTGTCTATCACAAAAGGGGCAATTAAGAAGTCATAGTTAGAGGTGGTGGGGGGGCTGTGACTTCTGACGCTTACTAGTCCCACTCCTGTGACACATTTTTAGGATGTCGATGGGCCGTATTAAGGAGATTGTTAACTTTACAATACACTTCGGTATTACAGTATTGCAGTGTATTAAACAGGCAATCAAATCATTGTATTGTTAAGTCCTCTTGGTGGACTAATAAGTGTAAAGAACATTAAAAGAACAATAAAAATAAATCACCCCCACCCTATTTAATCAACATGTAAATAATAAAATTTAAAAAAATATGTAAAAAATATATTTTGTATAGCTGAGCGCATAATTTTACAAACTAATAAAATATCAAATTATTTGTTCCGAACGGTGGACATCGAGATGGGAAAGAGATTGAAATGAAAGATTTGTTGTTTTTGGTCATTTAATCAAAAAACTTGTGTGAACCCCAAGATGATACAAATGAAAACTACGGTATATCTGGTGCCTCAATATCAAGCCCCGATACAACAGAAAAATATTTTTTTTACAAATTATGGCTTTCAGAAGATGGCAGCTGGAGACAGACTTTTGCCCATTTTTTTCAAAGTAGTAAAATAATAACGAATGAGAAAAAAGGAGAAAAAGGCACTTCCATCCTAACATATCCAAAGTTCAATTACAAAAGCATGTTAAAACATACATACCTAAGGATAAGCAGTCCCTACGTGTTTCCAAAGATGCAAGTGCATGGGATACATATGGGATAAAAGGAAGACACAAATGGATACATTTTGAACATGCAATAACCATTAACATGCAAGTAGAAACATAATAATAAAAAATTATATACATATAATATATATATAATGTGTATTTAGCATCACCATAACAATAACCATTCTGATCCATGGAACAAAGGTACCAGGTAATTTTTACCACTAAGTGGAGGCTGTAAACAATGTTGGATTTGCTGTTTGAATTGTGTCATTCAAAATTACAACCCTTTCCACCAAAAAACAAGCCCTCGTAGGGTTATGTTGATGAAAAATAAAAAAATAAAAAAATTGCTTTTTAGAAGGCAAGGACAAAAAGACAGCTAAGATGAAAAATGGCTGTGTGGCGCCCCACTGGTCAGGGCGCCACATAGAGGTACTGCACCTAAGTCACAGGTGTGGTTCTCCTGTAGTCCCAAGGTGGGGGATGGTAAGGGTGAATCCTCAACACAACACATACTTAGGACCCAAGGGACCCTGGGCACTAACCTTGGAGGGAAGGCCCAGTGGGACAACAGGGTAGAGAAGTGTGGGAGGGAAGAGAGGAGATTAGTTAGATTCAGTTTGAGGACCTTGCAGGAGTGAAGCACACGAGACTAGTGCAAGACAGAGAACAGCAAAACTGCAGAGGACTTGAGCTGTGCTATGGTCGTCCTGAAAGCCTAGGAACCCTAGGGGCATTGGCGGAGTGGAATTGGCCCGTGCGCCCGAATCCGGGACTGATACCACCAGACAGAGGGGTTGTGGTCAGAATCAGGGACCGACCCTGAACACAGCGCGGGGATTCATACTTGAACCGTTGAAACCAGAGGCTACAAGCTTCATAGGAGCTGTAGCTCACACACCTGGAGTATACCCAGAGATAGCAGCCGAACAGGGATCCGGGGACCAGGTACCAGTCACCCACTATTACCTGTGGCTGCAGGATCAGGGCTCTGCGCGCAGAGGCACTTACAACAGTGCTGAGAGATAGACAGGAGCAGGGAGAGGCTAAAGGACTGGCATACCACCGAGGATCTCATACCTGCCATCCCCGTTCTACTAAAGACTTTACAGGCCGGAGCTTATCCAAGAGTGTGTAACATGGATGACCTGTTGTACTTGGAGCTGCTGTGAGTAAAGCTGGGAACAGAATTGCAGAACGGTGTGAGACTGTGTTATTCCTGCGGCGACAGCCTGTGGAGGCCACTGAACAAGGTAACGAGGCCTAAGTTGATCCCTGCCTGCCAGAGACCATTACTCATTATATCCACTTCCCTGGGGATCAGCTCCGCCTTTACATTCCATCTGCTCATCCATCATCCCCAGAGGTTCTGCAGCAGCGGTGGCTGCCTATAGCCACAAACCACGGGTGGCGTCACTAATAATTCCCTTTCAAACTACCCTTTTTCTATACAAGCCAAAAACTGCCTTTTGCAATTAAACCCAGGGTCACAGAAGCCGGTTCTCGACCCCTGTGACTCCCCAGAAGTGCTAAACACCCATTTCTGAGTACCCCACGGCCCTGGGGTGCATCAGCTGCATCTTTATGGGGTTTAACATCTTTTCATACTTAATATTTTAAATACATTTTTGCTTTTTGAATGTTTCTTCTCGGACCACTCGAGCAGTATTTTTTATAACTTCTTCTAGCATATGAGTAAGAGAAGCTCCTGATGGGCCATATCTAACAAGGAACAGGACAAACCTTGCATTTGCACCATGTAGACATTGAGTAGAGAATGATTCACACACATCACTCTTTGATGATCGATGGAAAGTACAAGTTTATTGACAGCGAATGTTACGTTAACAGAAGAACAGATGCAGAAGGAGTTTACACAACATCAGATTTCCAGAAGATACTTCATTTTTGGATTCCTGTATTCCCCGATGTTTTGTTCAAAAACATCAAAGGACATGTTTTTGGCTTCTGCTTTGTTTTAGGTTTTGGCCTCACAATTTGGATGAAAAGGAAAAATGATAGTTATATTATGTGAACGACTGGATAACATGTGTCACGTTTCATACTTCTAATGCATGTAGAGTTACCAGAATTATGCTCCAGATGCAACAACAGCAAAAAATGGAGCACAGCCTGGCACTAATATCGTATGTGTTTTAGAAAAGATGGTGAGAAACAGGTGTGGTATTAAAAGGACTCCAATGTGCATCCAAGAGTTTGGTGGAAGAAATGCATATAACATGTCCAGTGAGATTATTATTATTTATTATAATAGCACCATTTATTACATGGTGCTTTATATGTGAGAAGTGGCATACATAGACAAGTATAGTAATCATGAACAATACAAGGCACAGACTGGTGTAGGAGGAGAGAAGACCCTGCCCGCAAGGGCTCACAATCTACAAGGGATGGGTGAGGATATAGTAGGTGAGGAGAGAGGACTCTGCCCGTGAGGGCTCAGTCTACAAGGGATGGGTGAGGATACAGTAGGTGAAGAGAGAGGACCCTGCCCACAAGGACTCACAGGCTACAAGGGATGGGTGAGGATAGAGTAGGTGAGGAAAGAGGACCCTGCCCACAAGGACTCACAGGCTACAAGGGATGGGTGAGGATAGAGTAGGTGAGGAAAGAGGACCCTGCCCACAAGGACTCACAGGCTACAAGGGATGGGTGAGGATAGAGTAGGTGAGGAAAGAGGATCCTGCCCGTAAGGGCTCACAGTCTGCAAGTGATGGGTGAAGATGCACTAGGAGAAGATAGGGCTGGTCGTGTAGTAGTTTGGTGGACCGAGGATCACTGCAGGTTGTAGACTTGTCTAAAGAGGTGAGTCTTCAGGTTCCTTTTGAAAGTTTCCACAGTAGGCGTAAGTCATGGTTAGGGTTCTGACCTGGAGTCTATGACCAATGGGAAGTCAGTGAAGGGTTTGGCAGAGAGGAGAGGCCAGGAAATAGCGGGGAGACAGATGCATTAGTAGGACAGCAGAGTTTAGGATAGATTGGAGGAGTGCATGAGTGCTAGAATGGAAGGCCAGAAAGTAGGAGGTTGCAGCAGTCGAGGCGAGAGATGATGAGGGCATGCACAAGTGTTTTTGCATTTTCTTGGTCAATAAAAGTACGGATCCAGGAAATATTTTTGAGTTGCAGTCAGCAGGAGGTCAAAAGGTATTGAATATGTGGATTGAAGGAGAGAGCAGAGTCGAAGCTTATCCCCAGGCACCGAGCATGCGGGACTGGGGAAAGTGAGCCATCCACTGCGATAAAGCTGGCGCTTCTTCTTCCTACTTAAACTTAAAAGGGAGTCTGCCAGCTCCTGAATCCATATCAAAGTAAGCACAGGTCCTAGTAAGGAGACTCGTACTAAGAGGATCCTTTAGATTAAAACTTTGTTTGGGAGAAACAATGTTTATGTTTACATACAAATGAGGTTACAGGAACACGGTGGGTGGGTCAGTAGCACAGGCTAGTTCCGCCTCTACCACATTGATTGATAGCATCCACACTCCAAGGCTATGTGCACACACGTAAGGTTTTCCTGCAGTAAAAACGCAGCAAAACCTTAGGGTACCATCACACCGGGCAACAGCACCGCCGATTTCTTTGGTGACGTAGGGGCGTGGCCTATCGGCGCCGATATCGCCCCTGCGTCAACTGATGTAAAGGGACGATGTCGGCGCTACATATTGCCTCTGAGTGGTCACCTGGTTTCAAATCAGTGCTCTGAAACCAGGTGAGCACTCAGGGGTGATGTGTAGACATTGCCCCATGTAAATGGGGGACGGTGATCTGCCAGGCGATGGGAGCCATAGGCTCCCATGTTAAGGCATCGCCGCTGGGGTTTTTAGATGCTGCCGGGCGTCAAAAACGGCACGCTCCCGCTCGTCGCCGGCGACGTCACCTGGTGTGATGGGCCCCTTAGAGGTTTCTAGTAAATCCAGATACAGAAAAGAATTGATGCTCATTCACGCTGTGTGTGAACATAGCTAACTCTTCATTTTACCTCCCAGTTTGGTGCACAGAAGTACAAATTCAGTTGTAATAGAAAAGTGAAATATTGCCTAATTATTATTAAATTTCCCAACAGTTTGGCATATTATTTTATACTAATCTCTGCCTGATACGACATGATTTTCATAGTTCGAAGGTTGAAACAAGGTAAAAGTCTATAAACTCCAATGAAAGTATGCAAAACTACCATAAAGGCAGATGCTAATTGGCTCAATTAGGAGAAAAAATTCTTACTGAATGCACATACGGCAATCAGACTGGTTCCCTGGATTAACATCCTATCGTAGAGTCTAGTATCCATAACCTGAAATATATTTATCAAGAAACGCATCCAGGCTATCATTTTACTTGTTTAGTGAATCAACCATTACCACATTTTAGAGCAGTCTTACAGCTCGTACAGTCATTACTGCTCATATAGTAAAGAATCTGTAGTTTTACTGCTTATACTGTAAAGGATCACGGTGATGATGAATAAACAGGGGCATAACTACAATAGGTTCAGGGGTTGAAATCGCACCAGGGATTTGAAGCCTAGGGGCCCCAAAAGTTCCTTTGGACTATAGAAAAAGACTATTCCTATTAAAGATTTGCAATAATTGGGGCCCCGTTGGAACTTTTGTATTGGGGCACATGAGCTCCAAGTTACGCCACTGTGAATAAACCTTTTTTACTCTAAATGTATGGATAGCCGTTTGATTCAGGCCTAACTCTAAAACAATCATAAGAAAGATCTCTGTACTGTCCCTTCATATATTTGTGAATCATAATTGGGTCACCCTAAGCCTTACTTTTTTCAAAATGAATAACCCCTATGATTAATAACCCGTCTTCTACAGTCCACAAATTCCCTTATTAAGCTTGGTCAATCGTCTCTCTTTCAGCTTCTTTCTTATAGACCGGAGACTATAATTGTACACAGTAATCTAATTGTGGCCACAATAGTGACTTGTATAGAGGCAAAACTATGCTTTTGTTATTAGTATGTATGCATTTTTAACGAATCAAATTATTATATTTGACTTGGAAGCAGCTGCCTGGCATTGGTCACACAGGTTGAGTTTGCTACCTATTCATACACACAAGTCTTTTCCACTCTCATTTCTAACCTTGGATTACTATTTGGTACATGTATGAATATTTTATCTCTTTGGCTCAAGTTCCTGACATTAAATTTATCTGCATTAAACTTCAATTGCCATTTCTTAGAAAATATAAAAGGGGTGGGGGACAAGAGGCGCAATAGTGCCCTATCACTAGTGACACTGTGAATCAGGGTGGTGTTATGAAGCCACTCACCTGGTGCAGTTGTGATCCCCACAACTGGTTTGAAAGCGTGAAGCAATCAAGAGCTGCTGCTAGACCTCCACCGACCACCAACCAGTGGTGAAATCCAGAAAGAAGATGGGAAAGCAGGTGTGTCACGGTCCGCGCTGCTCCAGGCTCAAAAAACTCACCAAAGAGTCAAACTTTCCTTAAGCAGATTTATTCTCCTTCCTCCAACGCGTTTCGGCGCCTATGCTGGTACCTTCATCAGGGATATTACATATGAAATGAACGCGTTGGAGGAAGGAGAATAAAGCTTGGAAATCTGCTTAAGGAAAGTTTGACTCTTTGGTGAGTTTTTTGAGCCTGGAGCAGCGTGGACCGTGACACACCTGCTTTCCATCTTCTTTCTGAATTGCCATTTCTTGGCTCAAATATCTCACATCAAAATCCATCTGTAATATTATATTACCCTTCTATGTGTTGATTACCTTGCAGAGCTTAATGTCATCTGCAAATATTGAAATTCTATCAAGGTCAGTAATAAATATTTAATAAAAAAAGAGGGCATAATACTGACCCCTGTGGTAACCCACTGTTAAAAAGAGAGCCCAATAATGACCCCTGTGGTAACCCACTGTTAAAAAGAGGGCCCAATACTGACCCTTGTGGTAACCCACTGTTAAAAAGAGGGCCCAATAATGACCCCTGTGGTAACCCACTGTTAAAAAGAGGGACCAATGCTTACCCCTGAGGTAATCCAATGTTAATTGAGACCCAATCAAAGAATGTTCTATTAATAACTGAGCCAGTCAATAACACAATGACACATACTTTTCTTCATCCCATAATCTTTGCCTCCTAGCCTGACTTTTTCTATATCTGAGGGAGACTTTGGGTGCTTCCTTTTGACCTATATTTCATGGTCATACATCCTCAAAATAACTCAGACACAAACAGCACTTCTTATTATATACATATAGAGTTTATTTCATTAGATTTTTTTTTATAAACAATGACTATAAAAAGTGTATAAAAGTCACAATTTGCATTTGTGTACAAAATGAAATTTGTGTCTCATTCGTAAGAAAATGTAGATTCTATAACCTCTAGTGAGAGGCCGAGACCTAGAAATATGTGATGACCCACAATGTGGAGTGCCTGATCACTCCGGTGGATCTCAATGCATGTCTTGTGTTAGCAGCTATTACTGGAGACACATATTGATCCCTAGGAAATATGGACTGCATATTGGATGAGACATGGGTGGACATATCATTGGTGCAGCTGCCCAGGGGCCCAAGAGCTTAGGGGGCCCAATTCTACCTCCAAAGCAGGTGCAATTGGGCATTTTGATGTGCTCTTTGGGGGTAATGGGCCCGTATATTGTTCTTGCACAGGGGCCCCCTTCTGTCTGTGTCCGCCAGTGGGATGAGATGGTATTTTTTTATTACATGGGTTATTTTTCGTATGGGATAAAAACACAATAAGGGTAGGTCCAAAAATACTAGAATTACACAGGTAATATCCATAGTGGAATACAGTAGCAAGTGGATACAATTTTACAAATCTCATCCACATGGTGCAGTGATGGAAATTGACCTGCCGTGTCTTGTGGATTTTACAACCTTCGATGCAGCGAGGTAATATCCTCTAAGACCCATAGGCCGATGTTTCCTTTATACATTTAATGAATTGTGGAATCACTATATAAAAGATTTCTAACTATTGTCTTGAAGACTTCCATTCCCAATGGAAATAAGCAAATACCACATGTGCCCGAAAGAAAAACAAAATACTCAGATGAGGGGTATTAACATATAAAACTTTCAGGGGTTGCCCACAACTGACTGCACTAAAGAGACCATTAAACATTTGGCAATATATACAGAAAAATAAATATCTCCCTCCTGCCTTTCACGTTAGCTCCCCCCCTAGTTCCACACCACAACGACGTGGACATCACAGGAAGTCTTTGGTTTTCCAAGAAGTGGACTGTGAGAAAGTTATTCCTGGGAGGGTACACAGTAGTTGTGTTGTCGAGACATGACGAAGCCACGGGGACAGATGCACTCATAGGATCCCTCCGTGTTACGGCACTGCCCATTCAGACACAGCAGAGAGAGATCCTCAGCTTCATCACATTCATTTATATCTGGAGGAAGAAGTGAAAAAAGCACAGGATATCAATTCATTGACCTTGAAGCTCTTAACCTTCTCTTGTTACCTGCACAATTGCTCCGAGGCCTTGGCTGACTATACATCATTCAGGCTTAACATTAAAACTACCTAATTGTGCCCCATTTACAGTAAGGTTCTATCAGTCAGCATTAAAGGAGTAATCCGACCATTAAAAAAATATGTTATAAAATAATGAAAACAAAAAACCTCTAAAATTCCCCATGGATTCTAAGCTGAAGCTCTGGCGGTCCAGCAGCTCCGGGGTCCATATTTTCATATTGTTTTAAACTTTGCACCTTTGCATGTCGACCTCACAGCAGGCTTCAGCAAAATGGTGCCTGTGGTGATGCAAGTTCAGATTAAGATCTCGGCTCAATAATAAACCGCAATCTTAATCTGTGCATGCGCCGCCACCGGCGGACACCAGAGATGGCAGAAGGCAAGAGCTGAAGATCCTACCGACAGTCCCACCCCGATACACAAAAGGTTTAGAAGACCCAACTTCTTAACCATGCTGTGGATTTGTACACTGAAGGTACGTATACCAGCGCCACGATGCCCAAACCTTTGTTTTAAGGGGCTGTTCCCTACTTGGACAATCCCTTCTCATTCCCTATGCTCACCCATAAAAATACATAAAGCCTATACTCACCTCCAGTGTCAGTACAGTTCCAGTGATGTCAGAACTTGCATTCCTGGGGTTCACGTGACATTGTTATGACACAAGAGCCCTGCGTACAACTCACCGCTGTCTTCCTTCTCACCGTTTTGAGATGGTTAAGCAATTAACAGAAAGTAAGCGCTGCGTCTGAAGGCGGAGAGAAGGAAGCCAGCCCCGGTTAGTCGCGAGACTTGTGTGTCATGACAATATCATGTGGTCCCTGGGAACGTGAGTTCTGACATAACTGGAACCATACCGACATCGGAGGGGAGTATAGACTTTTTTATGGGGGCGCACATGGAGAATAAGAAGAGGTTATTCAAGCAGTGGACAACTCCCCTAACAAGCATGATCCTGATGACAGTTTCTCTTTAAAATGGAAAGAATAGAGGGGGAGAGCATGAGCCACATAAAGGACTTATAGACATTGTTCACCAATAAAAGGGAACTTTTTTTATAAAGACTAATTAGAATGTTGATTAATTTTGTATTTAGGTGTGAACAATTTAGTAAGTGAACAATAAAATACAAAGGTGTACATAGACTTTAAATTAATTTTATACTGAGCCACATTTACATAGGTGTACATAGACTTGAAATTGATTTTATACTGAGCCACATTTACATATTGCAGCATAACCAGAGAGAGAAAATACCCAACAGAGCTTTCTGGATTTTGGAAACTGTGGCCTCTTTCTTACCAAGGCATGCCATTCTTGTCATGTCCAACCTGTAACCATCATAGCAGTCACAGGTATAACCCTCTGGGACTCTAATACATCGGCCATTTTCACAACCATTGAGGATCCCACACTCTTCAGCTTGGAGCCCTTCAAATTGCTCATATCGGTCTGCAGTAAATGAAAAGCATTTGTAAAGGTATTGCATACTTAGAACCCTCTAAAATAAAACAGAATTGCTGTATTTTACCATCATATGCTTCTCTCAGCCCTCCTCTCCAACTCGGGAGGCCGTCCTCATCAAGTCCTCCGGGCCTCCATGGCTGTGTCCTTCGTCCATCGTCATATCCAATCCCAGTGGAGCCAGGGCTTCTAGGTCTGGTACGTGGTGGGGGTGGGCGAAGCCTAGGATCATAGGGAGGTTCTGGTCTTCGGAAGGGTGGTCCAGGCTCATCTAAACCTGTATCTGGATAGGAGATATCAGACTCAAAGTCTGGGGACTCAAAAGGTGGGAGGCTGTAGACAGAGTCTCGTGGGCCATAGGGTGGCTGTACACGGGAACCGAACCCTACTCCAGGGGGTGCAGGGTAAGCTTCATATCCAGGTCTGACTATTCCAGGAGCGGGGTTAGCAAAAGAATCGGCTCCATACGGGACTCCATAACCTGGACCATATTCAGATCCATAATCATAAGGTGATCTCAAGCCATTGCAGAGAGCTTCAAAATCATCTATAAAGAAATAAATAAGCTAGTGTCAACCAGGCTTAATTACAGTAGATTAATAGAAAGTTTGTAATGTATATTTGTGTCACCAATTGATTGTGTCAGATTACATAAATAAGGTCTGTTGTTTTTTTTACCAGAAGCAGCGTCACCTATAGGCAATACAGGGTACTGCAGCTCATCTACATTCAAGAGGATGGAGGTGAGATGAAATACCAGAAGTAACAATGGAGATAATTGGGGTCAGTTATAAGAGGCTGTTTAGGATTACACAAATATGGAAGCGGTCTTCCAAAAACCACCCCACACGTCACATTGTTCAGTTGATGAATGGGGCTAATTCTGTAATGTATGGCACAAGCTGTGGATGGGTGCCGTACAGTTTTTTTGTTTGTTTTTAAAGAAATCATCCAACAGGTTTATTTCCAGACAACTACTTTAGAGTGCGCTCACATCTGCTTTTTTTCTCGCTGCAGATATCAGCAAGAAAAGTATCAGCCTGTCATGCGCGTATCATGCGTTTTGACACCCGTATGAAATGTGTATAATATGCAGTGTGCGGTTTCCATGCATCCGTATCTCATGTGCATGTCATAAGTATGACATGCTTTTTTAACATGGTCAATCCCATGCTGATAAAAGTTAGAATACATAGAGAGATAGTTAGAAAATCAGACAGATAAATAGATAGTTAGAATAGCTAGATCAGGCGCTTACCAGACTCCCACTGCTTCTTCCGGGGCTGCCCATTAAGCTACTTGCGTATTCACTGTATTGACCGGCAAACAGGCAGTCACAAATGCTCACACTCTGTGAGAGCTTGATTGTGCTTGTTTGCCATACATTAGGGTATGGCAACCAACCTGCCGACATAGGGTGTTAATAAATAATAACAATAAAATGCCTGGGGCATCGCAGTATTTTTAAGTCTAGCCTGATGAAAGTGCACATCTGCGAGTTGCCACCCTCAGCTGCTGAATTTTACCTTGGCAGGCAAAAAAAAAGTGTGTGTTTCGCCCTATTTTTAATTGCCAGCCAAGGTAAAACTAAGCAGCTGAGGGTTGGTATTCTCAGCAGGGTGAGGGCCCATTATTTTAGGGCCCCCCCATGCTAAAGAATAGCAGCTGTCCCTGAAAATGGAGTGTTCATGAGAAGCGCCATTTCCAGGCGCTTTACCAGGCTCCTCAAGCGGTCTGGGTGGCAAGTGGCACGCTTTGTAATAAAGGGTTAATATCAGCTTTGTTTTATCAGCTGGTATTAAGCCCTGAGATTCTTAATGTCAGGCCAAGTAAGGCTGCGTTCACACACAGCGTAATTTTCGCGTCTTTTTACACACGCTTTTGCCGCTAAAGCGCTTCTGCGTCTGCGTTTGCTGGCAAAGTGAATGGAAATTCACTTTTACCGTTCAGACGCGGCATAATTTTACGCCATGCATTTATGGGAGAAAGCGCTTGCGTAAAAAGAATGAACATGACAATTCTTTGCTTAAATATGTGCCCGCTTTCTCCCATAGGCCCCATTATAAGGAGCTGGAATACGCATTGTCGTTCAGACTTTGCCTATTCCAGCGCCTATTATCGCGGGCGTTGGGGGAATAGCAGGATGTGATGTCACACGAGTGTGGAAGAATCCTGTGTTCCTCCCCCCGTGTGACATGTTGGGCCTGGAGTTTCGGTTTCACAGTGAAAGTGAAATAAAAGTGAACAAAAGGTATTAAACATAAAAAAAATAAAATACCTCTCCACCGGCTGTCCTGGGGTGCGAGGGGAAGACGTCCGATCGTTGCAGGACCTTAATCATATGATTGGCTGGTAGCGTATGCTGATGTGTCATATACATGACATCATTAGCTGATCGTGACGAAGTTTTGTCGTACGATTTTAAACCACTCAGCTTATGCTGTCACGTTACTATCAGCTAATCATGTCACATGACACATCAGGTGATCGGTTTTGGCGAGCAGTTTAAACCGCTCAGCTGATGCTGTCATGTAACATAGTAACATAGTTTTTAAGGTTGAAGGAAGACTTTAAGTCCATCTAGTTCAACCCATAGCCTAACATGTTGATCCAGAGGAAGGCAAAAAAAAAACCCATGTGGCAACACTAGCTCCACATTGGGGGAAAAAATTCCTTCCTGACTCCAGATACGGCAATCAGACTAATTCCCTGGATCAACGCCCTATCAAAGAATCTAGTATATATAACTGGTAATATTATAGTTTTCAAGAAAGGCATCCAGGCCCTTCTTAAATGTTAGTAGTGAGTCCCTCATTACAACATCATGTGGCAGAGAGTTCCATAGTCTCACTGCTCTTACAGTAAAGAATCCACGTCTGTGATTATGATTAAACCTTCTTTCCTCCAGACGTAGAGGATGCCCCCTTGTCCCAGTCTCAGGCCTAAGAGTAAAGAGATCATTAGAAAGGTCTCTGTACTGCCCCCTCATATATTTATACATTATTATAAGATCACCCCTCAGCCTTCGTTTTTCCAAGCTAAATAACCCCAAGTTTAATAACCTGTCTTGGTATTGCAGACCGCTTAGTCCTCTAATGACTTTTGTCGCTCTTCTCTGGACCCGCTCTAGTTCAGCTATGTCTTTCTTATACACCGGAGACCAGAATTGTACACAGTATTCTAAGTGTGGTCGCACTAGTGACTTGTATAGAGGTAAAATTATGTTCTCCTCATGAGCATCTATGCCTCTTTTAATGCATCCCATTATTTTATTTGCCTTTGCAGCAGCTGCCTGACACTGGCCACTAAATGTGAGTTTGTCATCTACCCATACACCCAGGTCTTTTTCAGTGACAGTTTTGCCCAGTGTTTTACAATTAAGCACATAATTATACCTTTTGTTTCCTCTGCCCAAGTGCATGACTTTACATTTATCCCCATTAAATCGCATTTGCCATTTAGCAGCCCAAGCTTCTAGTTTACATAAATCCTCCTGTAATATAAAATTGTCCTCCTCTGTATTGATTACCCTGCAGAGTTTAGTGTCATCTGCAAATATTGAGATTCTACTCTGTATGCCCCCTACAAGGTCATTAATAAATATATTAAATAGAAGCGGGCCCAACACTGACCCCTGTGGTACCCCACTGTTAACTGTGACCCATTCTGAGTGTGTTCCATTAATAACCACCCTTTGTTTCCTATCACTAAGCCAGTTCTTAACCCACTTACACATATTTTCCCCTATCCCCATTGCCCTCATTTTATGTATCAACCTTTTGTGTGGCACCGTATCAAAAGCTTTTGAAAAGTCCATATACACCACATCCACTGCATTTCCTTGGTCCAGTCCAGAACTTACTTCTTCATAGAAGCTTATTAGATTAGTTTGACAGGAACGGTCCCTCGTAAAACCATGTTGATAATGGGTCATGAGGTTATTTTTGTTCAGATACTCCAGTATAGCATCTCTTAGAAAACCCTCTAGGATTTTACCCACAGTAGAGGTTAAGCTTACTGGCCTATAATTTCCAAGTTCAGTTTTTGTCCCCTTTTTGAATATTGGCACCACATTTGCTATACGCCAGTCCTGTGGTACAGACCCTGTTTTTATGGAATCTTTAAATATTAAAAATAATGGTCTATCTATGACAGTACTTAATTCCTGCAGCACTCTGGGGTGTATCCCATCCGGGCCCGGTGATTTGTCAATTTTAGTGATTTTTAGACGATGCCGTACTTCCTCTTGGGTTAAGCAGGTGACATTTAATTGAGACTTTTTGTTATCCCTGATCATATTGTCTGTCATGGGATTTTCTTGTGTAAATACTGTTGAAAAAAAGTCATTTAGCATATTGGCTTTTTCCTCATCCTCATCCACCATTTCACGCAGACTATTTTTAAAGGGGCCAACACCATCATTTTTTAGTTTCTTACTATTTATGTAGTTAAAAAATATTTTGGGATTCTTTTTACTTTCTCTGGCAATGAGTCTCTCTGTCTCAATCTTTGCTGCCTTGATTTGCTTTTTACAAATGTTATTTAATTTTCTGTATTTATTTAATGCTTCATCACTACCTACTTGCTTTAATTCCCTAAATGCTTTCTTTCTGTCACATATTGCACTTCTTACCGCTTTATTTAGCCATAGTGGTTTCCTCCTATTTCTAGCATGCTTATTCCCATAGGGTATATATTGTGCACAGGTCCTATTCAGGATGCTAATAAACATCTCCCATTTGTGTTGTGTACTTTTATGTCTCAGGACATCGTCCCAGTTTATTGCACTAAGATCATCTCTCAACCGTTGGAAATTTGCCTTCCTGAAGTTTAGTGTCCTTGTGGCCCCTCTACTACACGTCTTAGTAAAGGATACTTGAAAGCTTATTAAGTTATGATCACTATTACCCAAGTGACCTCCAACCCGTATATTTGATATGCGGTCTGGCCTGTTGGTTAATATTAGGTCCAGCAGTGCCCCCCTTCTTGTTGGGTCCTGAACCAGTTGTGAAAGGTAATTGTCTCTCATAGTTTTCAAAAACTTATTACCTTTGCTGGAACTGCAGGTTTCTGATCCCCAATGTATTTCAGGGTAGTTGAAGTCCCCCATAATAATGACTTCTCCCTGAGTCGCTGCTTCATCTATTTGCTTTATGAGGATATTCTCCTCCACTTCCATTATTGTTGGAGACTTATAACAAACCCCTATCAGTAATTTATTATTTTTTCCCCCTCCCCTTATCTCCACCCACAGGGACTCTACATTTCCATTAGATTGACCTATATTATCACGCAGGATGGGTTTTAAGGATGATTTTACGTATAAACATACACCTCCTCCTCGCCTATTTGTACGGTCATTTCTGAACAGACAATAGCCCTGTAAATTAACAGCCCAGTCATGGCTCTCGTCCAGCCAAGTCTCCGAAATCCCCACCATGTCAATTATTTTCCAACAAAATCAATTCTAATTCCTCCATTTTGTTGGTGAGGCTTCTGGCATTAGTGAACATGCACTGTATGCATCTCTCTTTACCTCTATTCCTTCCTACTAGATTGACTGTTCTAACCCCACCCCCCATGCCACCCCCAATTTTATTACTTGTGCCCAGGTTACTGTTTACACTATCTTCCCCTCCTATACAATGAATACCCTCCCCCCCAATCCCTAGTTTAAACACTCCTCCAACCTTCTAGCCATTTTCTCCCCCAGCACAGCTGCACCCTCCCCATTGAGGTGCAGCCCGTCCCTAGCATAGAACCTGTAGCCAACAGAGAAGTCGGCCCAGTTCTCCAGGAACCCAAACCCCTCCTTCCTACACCAATTCCTGAGCCACTTATTTATCTCCCTAATCTCCCGTTGCCTCTCTGGTGTGGCACGTGGTACAGGCAGTATTTCAGAGAATGCTACCTTGGAGGTCCTTGCCTTAAGCTTGCAGCCTAATTCCCTGAAATCATCTTTAAGGACCTTCCACCTACCGCTAACTTTGTAATTTGTGCCAATGTGCACCATGACCGCTGGGTCCTCACCAGCCCCTCCCAGTAATCTGTCAACCCGATCAACGATGTGCCGGACTCGAGCGCCAGGTAGGCAGCACACTGTTCGACGATCCCTGTCTTTGTGACAGATTGCCCTATCTATTCTCCTAATAATTGAGTCCCCCACTACCAGCACCTGTCTGGCCTGCCCTACTCTCCTGTTTTCCCCTTACTGGAGCAGACACTCCTCTGGCTTTCAGAGGTCATGCCTGCTGCAGCAGTGCTATCCCTGAACTTACACCCCCCTCATCTGCCAACATAGCAAATTTATTGGGGTGTGCCAGATCAGGGCTAGCCTCCCTGGCACCCTTCCCTCTACCCCGCCTTCTAACTGTCACCCAGCTAGCTACCTCACGGTCCTGCAGCTCCATACTACCATCCTCCCCCACATCTATCCCATTGAGCAGCTGTTCAGTGAGCAGCAGACTCCTTTCCATATTGTCTATGGATCTCAGCGTTGTCAGTTGTTCATTTAGATCCAGTATCTGGGCTTCCAAATGCACAACTTACTCACATCTCACACAGCAGTATGAACCCTCGATCGGCTGGTCAAGGAATGCATACATGTGGCAAGATGTACACTGGATGGCATTGCCAATCATGGAGCTCATTTCCTAATGGGGATTGCACCAGACAGAAATGATAAGTAAAAAGAAATGCAAAGTATTAACAAAATACAACCAGCAATTCAGTAAATCCTCCCTTCCAAACTCCCTGAATCCAAAGTCACTGAATCACAAGTCACACACTTACTTCTGTCGCACTTGCTCTGTCACACGTAGCTCGCGGTCACACTCGCTAGAAAATCAGATATAAAGAGGGTTTTTTTTTTGTTTTTTTTTCCCTTAGCAGAAAATCAGCCTGTATCTCAGTGTACTTCCAAAGGACTGGAAGCCCCAACCAGCTGCTTCTTATAAACCCTTAATTATGCACCCCCACCCTTAATTAACCCCTTGTAAGTATAGCTACACCATAAGAGTCTATAAACTTGTATAAGAGTCTATAAACTTGTAGAGAGAAAGGAAAGTTAAGAAAGCCCAATAAAATTAAAAAGGTAAAGATAAAAAAAAAAAATAAAACAGTCAGCAATTCACACAGGTATTTGTTGCAGGATTCCCAAACACCTCCTCACTGAATCACAAGTCACACACTTACTTCTGTCGCACTTGCTCTGTCACACGTAGCTCGCGCTGGGATGGTTTTTCAACAGACCTTTATTCAGGCTCCCCTCCTACTCCACAACATGTTTCGATAGATTCTCTATCTTCCTCAGGTGGAAGATAGAGAATCTATCGAAACATGTTGTGGAGTAGGAGGGGAGCCTGAATAAAGGTCTGTTGAAAAACCATCCCAGTGCCTGCTGCTTTTGTGCCTGAGCGCCTCCAATTAGACCGCTTATAGTTTTTACCTTCTAATATAAATCCCTCTCTGAGGGTAAAGCGGCGGGGAGCAGCTAGGTGCAGAGTGCAGCTTAACGTGAGGACCTAGCGTCGCCTGGCAACAGGAGTTTTAATTTAAGGACCTGCGGTGACGTGACCGGATGCTCGGAGCCCCCGGAGCACGCGGTGTGCGGATGAGCTAGAGCCTGTGAAGGGCGCCTTATCAAGTGTATTACCGGGTTGTGCGGGGACAGCACAACCCGATAAGGTGAGTGGCCACCTATTAGTACGCCACGCTAAAAAAAGCCCCCTGGTAACCGCACTATTGCGCCCCTTCTCTTTCTTTTCTCTTACACGTAGCTCGCGGTCACACTCACTAGAAAATCAGATATAAAGAGGGGTTTTTTTTGTTTTTTTTTCCCTTAGCAGAAAATCAGCCTGTATCTCAGTGACAAATCAACTGATCGGTTTGCCGCCGGTCAGCTGATTAAGGACCTGCAGCCATTGGACGTGGAAGCCTCACATCCCAGGACACTCAGGAGAGGTATTTTTTTAAATTATTTTTAATACCCATTGCTTTTTTTTAATTCGCTTTCGCAGTGTATGTAGATACACTGTGGAAGTAAAAGTACACATACATGTCACACGGGAACAGGATTATTTTTGCTCCTGTGTTACATCACTTCCCCCTGCGCTCTTGGGGGAAAAATGCAGTCGTAAAAAAAATATGTGGTGTGTGAGTGCACCGCATCTTTTTACCACCGCTAAATAGCAAAAAAAGTGGCAATTACGCCACATGTGAATGTAGTCTTAGACCCAGCCATTAAGAATCTCAAATAAAGGGTTAAAAAAAAAACACCACACAGAGAAAAATTAATTTGTTAGGACTAAATACACAGAGACATTTAGAGACATTGTCTTTATTATTCCCTCCTCACCCTCATACCATCCATGAGCCTCGTGTTCTGTCTTCCGGCACTCACTCAGCTCTGCTACATTAGAGATCATGGGAGGAAGAACACGTCCACTCCCTGTGGTCTCTAATCACTGAATGACAGCGGGGAGAGCTGCGGAGTGTTAAGCAGTGACGTCACCGAGTACACCGTTGCCATAGTAAGAGAGCAAGTGGTTACTATAGCAACGGTGTCTTTGGATCACCTCAGTTAACTCCCTGCTTACGGCGCCACTATCCCGGCGGCTCCTGAATGAGCCAGCTCATTCAGGAGCCGCAGGAGTTAACTCCCTGCTTACCGCGATGCAATTCCTGCGGCTCATTTGGGAGCCACGGGATAGCGGCGCAGTAAGCAGGGAGTTAACTGAGGTGATTCGAAGGCAGGGGAATTCCAGTCTACTACCACGGTATATGTGATGATTGTTATATCGGTGTTGGTCCTACCCCTGGGACTCCCCACCTTTGCTAATATGGGGGACTTGTGTGCCCGTTTTTCCCTGACTGGTGCGGTCTGCACATCTGGTTGCTCATGCGACCTGCAGCCCTAACAGTGTATGACGCAAAGATGGCCAAGCGTACCTGAGTCTCTGGCTGGGCAAAGAGCACAATTCATGCCCCAGGCTTCTCCGTACAGGCAGCAGCATTCGGTGTATGTTGTCTGTCTCTCCATCAGAAGGCGCTTACACACCAGATCTGCTCCAACTGTTCGCCAGCACAAGGCTACAGTGTTTTCTAAGGGAGAAGAAAAGGAAATTATCATCAGGCTAATCCGGAAGGATCTTCATCGTGATAACACAATCTAATTGCTAAGATGAGTTGCCTATCATTACACATTCCTGTAGTTTTCTGCAGTCCGCTCACCTATAGCAGCCTGGCTGGTGTTGGTGATGCATCTCCTTAGCGTTGTGTCCAGCACCAGGGGGGGATTACATGTGCAGAAATAGGATCCAACAGTATTTACGCAGTTACCACCCTCACATACCTCTTCCTCCTGGCATTCATCATTATCTGCAAGTAAAAAAAAATCAAAAACTTCAAACGTTTGGACTTGATCCCATCAACATTGTAATATTTATTACATTGGTCATTGAAAGAACATACAAGTGCAGAATGATTTTCTAGAATATTTAGCGCTTTGTGTCAATCTTCAGAAGCAACTTCCGTTAAAAAGGTCGTCAGGGATTAGAAAGGGGCATTTTTTTCTTTTTTTTTTTGGCAGAAATACTCAACAAGTGCATGTGGCCTAGGGTGACACCGTGCCTGGATAGGCTGCAATACCAGACACAGCCTACAGACAAAAGTGGCGCTCATAAGCGTGCAATACCAGGCAGAGGGCAAAGGTACTTCTATATTTATTACTGGGCATTCTTCAAAAACTCTTCAGGATTAAGAAGAAACTTAATAAACTCAAATGAACAGCCAAGTCGATTTCAAAAAGAAATGAATGGGAAGATGCTTCCAAGCATTTTTCAGCTATTCTTGAGGAAGGTATCTGGAATGGATCTGCTCAAAAAGCTCCACAAAAACCTCTTTGTGACCCCAGCCTTACCGTGTATCCACACTACATTTTGTTTTTCCATAGTCAAAAAGTATGGCCCCATTTCATTAAATATGTACCGTAATTCACTCATTTATTCATTCAGAAATCTAGTGTGAAACTATTTGAAAAGTCGTAAAAAATAAATTGTGGAAAAATTGTGCATCTTTTGGAGTTTTCACCAGTTTCGGCCAGCTCTGCCAAAATGACCAAAGACGGGGCAGGACGGGGCATGGCGATGCCTGCATGTCTAATGCATGACAAATTGTCGCTTACCTTACGTCACAAATCTTTCTACTGGAGTATTTGTGGTAAGGAGCACGCCACTTTTAAGACCCGCCTGTTTCATTAAAGGGACTCTGTCATCAGGTTTTTACCATCTCATCTGAGAGCAGGATAATGTAGAGACAGAGACCCTGATTCCAGCGATGTGTCACTTACTGGGCTGTTTACTGTCATTTTGATACAATTACTGTTTCCTCTTCTGCAGATTTAGCAGCTCATGAATATACTGGACTACTTGAGTAGTCCTCTAATAATAAAATCAGTGTTTAATCAGCTGGAGATTATCAAAACTACACTGAGTAGCCCAGTAAGTGACATATCGCTGGATCAGGATCTCTAGCCCTACACTATGCTACTCTCAGATTAGGTGGCAAAAACCTGGTGACAGATTCCCTTTAAGTAGTGTGGACCTCTTATGGCCGCTTTACACGTCCCGATATCGTCGTCCAACTTCGATAAAATGTCACGTGGTTCGTGCGTTGGCGCTGATATCGTTTCGTGCGTTGTGTGGTGTAAATGTGCAATTCGATGCAAGAACGTTGCCAAAACGATATCGGGGAAGAATTGTGCAGGCTCTCCAACTGCCCGATATTGGATGGACGATCTGGCAGGATCGTGCTGTGTGACAGCCCAACACCGACTTGGAGAGCAACTTCCCCTATTCACTCCCATGTTAAATGGTCGTTCCTGGGTCGCGCGTACAAGGAGGCGTACACATCGCAGTTGTGTTGCCTGTCGATATCTCCCTGTGTGACAGCTCCTATGCGATCTCGGATTTCAGCCAAAAAAGTGCGCGCTCCCGTGCCGTTGTATACAATATCGAAACGATGTTGGGACGTGTAAAGCGGCCATTAGTTAATCAAGCAGCTCTTACTCAACTACACCCCAAATCAATGGGTTTTCTAGTGGAAACTGCTTTAAGAAACTTTCTTTGGGAAGTTTTTGGAGGAGTTTTGCATGTTCTTAAGCAATTTTGAACAATTTTTGAAGCCTTTTTTTTACATCTAATTGAGTGGACAGTGCCTACTTCTAGCATCTTCCATCAGGAGCCACTTCATAGAAGTGTCATGCACCTTCTGTTTTCCAACTATTCTTTTGAATGTTCTATAAGCGATTCGTCTAATATTTTTAGTTGCGGAGCCACTCAAAAAGCTCCCTAAATAGATGCAGTGTGAACATACCCTTAGAGCCCAATATTAATAATACAGATTCACGGGCCTTAAATGACATGCTGTATGTGTTGGCCAGTAGACAATTGATCACGGCACTAGCAGAAATACGTCATATCTGTTATTTTATAACAGAGTCATAATCACAAATATTTATGATGGTATTTAGGAATACTGAAACCTACTCCTGATATGAGAAGTTAAAATAGGATAGTGCCCCGTGTATGGCTAAACAGGGTTTCTTTACTGTTCCAATGTTAACATAAGATTTCTATATTGCATGTACCACTATATATGTTCACATTCATCTTTCATGAGTCCTTTGTAGAGCGCTCACCTTCTATTTTAGGACTTGTAGGACAATGACGGCGGACTTGGAATTTCCGTGACTTGACGATTAAGAGAATATACACATAATAGATCTCGACGTGTAGCATTTTGTGAGCCTTACCTACACACTCCATTTGATGGACATCATAGTAGTAGCCATTGGAGCAGTAACAGGCAAACAATGGATCCTTGTTAAGACATACACCTCCTTTGCACAATTCTGGTCCAAAGAGTTTACACTCATCAACATCTTAAGTAGAAAAACATAGTAAATATATGATTAGAAGGAAAGGTTGTCTAAGTGTTATGCCCAATGTATGGTAAATGCGGGTCCCATCTTTACAGAGATAATGGAACCACCTTAAAGATGCTGTTCTTCGATATATAGAATTGTATCCCTAACACTTACCTTTGGTTTCTTGACCTGACGTGATGTAACCAACTCCATCAGGACACAACTTTCGATAGTCAGCTAAACAAAAGAAAAAGACTTGAGAACCAAGGTTGTAACAGGTGGGATTGAGGATCCAGGGCAAATAATCCAAGAAATCAAAAAATACCAAGTAGAACTGCTATATAGTGTAGTTCTCATATAATGGTGCCTAAGACTACTACCATTAAGTACCAAATAGAATTACAATATACATGATGTCTACATTAAATGAACTGTAATGCCTACATAATAATGATATATAGTTTCTAGCAGTGCCAACAATACTACAACCAGTGCAATACATTCTGACAAAGTGCGCAAGATTGGGGTGGACTGTCTAAGGTGTGTGAAGATACTAAAAAAGGCTATTCCCAACCACCCCCTGTTCACAGGATAGATGTCAACTTGCTGATCACTGGAGGTATGACCGCTAGAGCTCCCAGGAGACCAAGCCCTGAAATAGCCGATGTTCTTGCAGACCCATAGACAATGAATGGGGTGCTGCCTCTACTCTATTCTAATGGGCATTCAGAGACCTGTTATTTTGGATCGGGTGATCTCAGCTGTAAGATTCAGAAAGATCAGCAAGTTAGCACTTATTCCATTGATCGGTGACAATTTGGCCAGTTAGGAATAGTCCTTTAATATTGGAGTCATTTAACCCAAATGCTTATGCTATAATCCAGGCCTGTTGAAAACTTCCTACCAGTCGGGGCTACTGATAAAGAACCTAAAGATTTTGCATGATGGGTCATTTCTCAGCCACGTATTTATTCAATTATTATAGTTCATGCATTCAGTTTCTACTAATTAACTACCTAATGATTCTAGAAAAACTGCTGATTTAGAGCATGCAACGGCAGGCTAGGCTATTCTAGGATCTAATTAGAATTTTCTATACCTGGCACCTTCTCTGCAGGCTCCTAACACTTGGAGAAAGTGCCCTGCCAGCACCACTTAAGGCTGCAATACACTATAGATGAAAATGGGACATTCATTTATGGTATAAATACATTTCAGATCACATTGGACAATCCTTTTGTGTTTCATCTAATGTATACGGAGCTGATTAATGGATTACCTATCCATATGATAGGTCATCAGTATGGGCTTAATGGTGGGTCTGACATTCGGCATCCGAACTAAACAACTGAAATTCACTCTGGCATAGCAAATGAGAAAAAACTACAGTACTTAGTGGTCTGCGGCCACCAAGCAATCAACAGGACTGCTAATCAGTGGGGGTACTATGTGTCAGACCCCCACAATCTCAAATTGATGACCTATCCTGCTAATCGTTCATCAGTATTTTAGTCGTGGACAACGTTTTACTACTTCCCTGGCAGTTGGTGAAAGGCATGGAGACAGATTTGTCTTTAGGTAAGCATGCTATACAGGTCATAAGGAATATTAGTTAGGGGGTGCTGAGATATTAGGATTAAATGGAACCTGTCACCCTCCCCAGGGCCTATGAAGGTAAAAGAGCCACCTTCAGCAGCACTAAGGCTACATTCTGTGCAGGTGGCTCTTATGTGTAATGTCTCCAGGGAATTTGAAATAATGACTTTTATAAATTAGGCTCCATAATTCTACTTGCACCGGTGTGTGTGTGCGCTATACTGAGCTCTCAACCGCCTGCCTGCTGCCAATCATCCCCCCTCTGGGCGCCGCCTCCTCTCTGCTCCTTACGTTCCCGGTGCCTGCGCTGTGCAATCATGTCTCAGGCATGCACAGTGTGCGCTGCCCGACAACTGAGGTCACATGATCTCCTCACATTGCACCTGCATATAGCAGAGGCCCCAGATCCCGGCCCCACAGTGTGTTTTGATGTATTCACACTGCGGGGCTGGGGCCTTCGCTATACGCAGGCACTATGTGAGGAGATCATGTGACATCACTTGTCGGGCAGCGCACACTGCATATGCCTGAGAAATGATTTCCCAGCGCAGGCGCCAGGGACATAAGTAGCAGAGAGGAGGCCGCGCTTGGAGCCCAGAGGGGGGATGACTGGCAGCAGGCAGGTGGTTGAGAGCTCAGTAAAGCACACACACACCGGTCCAAGTACAGGTATGGAGCCTAATTTATAAAAGACATTACGCATAAGAGCCACCTTCACAGAATGCAGCCTTAGTGCTTCTAAAGTGGCTCTTTTACCTTCATAGGCCCAGGAGGGAGTGACAGGTTACCTTTAAATATTCAGATGTCAATTCAAGCTTGGAGACACTGCATGAACTTTAATACAATCTCTAAATCTTAACAAGCTCTTCTAGAAACATGGTCTACAAGATGTTACCTGATTCCATGCTGGGACATCTCTGGATTTGGCAGGCTTGTCCCCATCCTTTCCCTACTGTACAGCAACATTCGATCTGGGTGACATTCCTGGAGAGCACATTGTCACACACATTGGAGTCTTCCAAGTTGTAGTAACACTCCTTAAGGCCTTGGGTAGGCACAAACTCTACCCTGGTTAAGGCGGTATTGCTTGGATATGCAGGACGGGCTGAAGGTAAGGAAGAAGAAAAAATATAAAGTTTAAATTAACTTTTAAATGTGAAAAAGGGAATTAAAAAAATTCCTTCCAAGATCTGAACCATCTACTAGTCACTTCCACCATGGAGCATAGTCCTATTTATGAGATCTCCCAGGAGTCACTCACCAGCCGAGCTTGTCCGTATGCACTTTCCGAACATTGGGTCAAACTCTTCATTGCTGTTCCGACAGATGCAAAGGAAGGATCCTTCCACGTTCTCACATAGGGCCGTCCCACATACACCTACTAATGTCTCGCACTCATCAACATCTAGAAGAAAGAGATACCATGGTTGTGTTGCTCGAAATTCACCTAAATCAACATGTAACAAACAAAACAATGACTGCACAGTAGGCACCAAAATAATTTTTTTTTAGAATTTAATTAACCTACCAGCAGGTATAAAAGTGTATTTCATTTAATTTTGGCACTCCAAAGGAGCATAATTTACCATAATTAAGTATACATGTCACTTTGTTTGCAGGAGATTCAGCAAGAAAGGTTAGTAACAAAACTCAAAGCTTTGCCTGAAGAGGCTATATCAAATTAACAGATTTACAGGGATGATCCAGCCTTGGCGAAGATGATTAGTCCAAATCCAAAACACATTATCTGGACTTTATTATTGGTCTTAAATGAGCAATTTTGTGGCAAAAAGAGTAACAGGAAGAGTCATATCTGACAGATTTATTATTGCTAAAAACAGAAGATGAGGCCAATTTTAGGAAAAACCTGCACCTGCTCACACTATACATAAAATCCTAGGGTTCATGTGTTATCAAGGACTTTTTTGCAGGCTTTTGTTTTTGGGGAAAATATTTTTTTCTTAAGCCAATGGATTTTGCACAAAATATGTAAAATGGAACACAGTGTATGCAGAGATTGGCAAAAACATAAAACTACACAAGAACTTGTAGGTGGAGTGACAGCAACACCTGGTGATGGTCGGCAGCTAGGGTTGGTCTGAATTGATTTGTACATTCCGTTCTGTCAACCTTGACAGTGTTCTCAGCACACTGTACTGGAACGAGAGTACCGGTTCCTACCTGTGGGATCCATGGCTCTTCTTTGATTGGCTGGCGTGGCGTGATGTCACATGTACACCATGCCATAACGAGGACATTTCACCACACCACCTAACCAAAAGAAGAGCTGCGGACGCAGATTGAGTAGATAGTGGTACTCCCGTGTGGCGGCCACAAACCATTTTCATGGTCGCTGACTGGGATATGCAAATTTATTTGCTCCAAGTCTATCTATAGGTCTTCAGACAGATGAAAATTCAGTGGATCCATAGAGAAAACAAAGAAACCAGCAACCACTATTAAGGTAATTCCATAAAACATCATGTTTATTCCATAAATTAAAATGAAAATAGATTAATAATAGGAGGGTATGTATGTAGTCTGGTCTACGCCTTTTGGGCAGGTTATGCCCTTATTATTATTCATGGCCATTTCATAATCTGCCCGAAACGCATCTACATATCCTCCTGTTTTTATTCTATTTTCATTTTAATCTATGGTATAAACATGATGTTTTATAGACTTGCCTTGATAGTTGAAATCTGTCCGAAGCTACAAGCAAAAAAGGCTATCTCGGATAGACTAGGAACAATCTGCTCGTTTGGCAGAACCCTGAGAAGCCTTGACACCCTTTAACAACCTGTACAGGAATCTGGATTTACAACAAAATTCCAGGGGATTACTGCCTATGGAAGGGCAGAAGTCCAGAAAGGAAAGTCGCCAAGCAGGATCAAAGCCAGGAGGTCAGGAAAAGGACAAAATCAGAATCCGATAGAGTAGTCACGGTGCTGGGTCAAAACCAAGATGGCAGCAAGGTACAAAATCGTGAGGCAGGAAAAGCATCCAAAAAACAGGCCGAGGTAATACAGGAAAACTCTAAAAAAGACAGGAGACTAGCTAGGGAAACCAAAATCTATTTCTGGCAGCTTCCAGCAACAATCTGGAGGTATTAGTAGGGTGTGGTGGTTTCAAATAGGCTGAAGCTTATGAGTTAATGACTTCAGCTGGACAGCACACACACACACATATCCACTCCGTCAGACTGCAAGTCCCAGCCACTCTAACCTTAGTGGATTGAGGACCCTACCTCCAGAGATTCTGGTTCTGATGTCGGCATCAAGACACTGCTCTCTACTGGTTCTCTTCCTATCTTTCTCACCGCTCTTTCAGTGTATTATTTGCTGGCTCCACTTCCTTCCCTCTTCCTCTCACTATTGGAGTCCCTCAGGGTTCAGTCCTTGGACCTCTTCTCTTCTCACTCTACACAGCCCCGATTGGACAGACCATCAGCAGATTTGGTTTTCAGTATCCATATTTATGCTGATGACACACAACTATACACTTCTTCCCCTGACCTTACTCCCGCTCTAATAAAGAACACCAATGACTGTCTAACCGTAGTTTCCAATATCATGTCCGCTCTCTACCTGAAACGTTAATCTTTCCAAAACTGAACTACTTCTGGTCCCGCCCTCCACTAACCTCCCTAAATATGACATCTCTTTCTCAGTGTGCGGCACCACAATAGTGCCTAGTCAGCAGGCTCGCTGTCTGGGTGTTATGTTTGACTCTGATCTCTTCACCCCATATATACAATTCTCACCCGCTCTTGCCGCTTGCACCTGAAGAACATCTCCAGAATTGCCCCTTTCTCACCTTGGAAACCACAAAAACCCTCACTGTGGCCCTGATTCACTCCCGCCTTGACTATTGTAATTCTCTCTTAGTAGGCCTCCCCGCACTAGACTGTCCCCTCTCCAGTCCATCCTTAATGAAGCAGCCAGGATTACCTATCTAGCTAATCGTTATTCAGACGCTTCTGCTTTATGCCAGTCATTGCACTGGCTGCCTATACACTATAGGATCCATTTCAAATGCTTGTTCTCACCCACAAAGGTCTTCACAGTGCAGCACCCCCATACATCTCCTCCTTCATCTCTGTCTATCACCCCACCCGTTCTCTTCGCTCTGGAAGTGACTTTAGACTCACTTCTACAATAATCCGAACATCCCACTCCCGGATCCAAGACTTCTCCCGAGCCGCACCAATTCTTTGGAATGCTCTACCCCAAGAAATTAGGTGTATCCACAACTTAAATAGTTTTAGGCGATCCCTAAAAACACCCATCTTTGTAGGGCGGCCTATCATGATCCCCAGTCAGTCATCTAGACATAGCCTATCCGCGTCCGTCTCAAGTGGATCACATATAACGGGTTGTGGCCACTTATTCTGCTCCTATCTGTTCCCATCTTCTCAAGTTGACTATCTATCATTGTAAATGAGCACCTGTACCTTGTCACCCCCACCTCATTGTTAGATTGTAAGCTCTTATGAGCAGGGTTGCCATTTTTTGCTCCAATTATTGTATTATGTTATGTTTTGTTGTATGTTTTAGCATATTGTATTTTCTAATTGTTTCTTATGATTGTTTAAATGTGAACTTTGTATTGTGAAGCGCTGCGGAATATGTTGGCGCTATATAAATAAAAATTATTATTATTATTATTACTCTATCACCAGTATCACCTAGAGTGTGAATACGGCAGGTGCCTGATGACAGAAGCAGATGTCGATTGGGCAGACTCTGGTGGGGATGTGACAGATAGTGGTTGCTTGTCCATTAATGTCCTCTATGGTTCCACTTGCCTCAGGACTGTTGTTTCTAAGCACAGCACCCTATTTGAATACCCCTACCTTGCTGAGCTGTTGTGATTTTTTTTCCATTTATTTCTACTAGATGACAATACAGGTTTGTTATGGCTAAAAGAAAAGAATGAGAAGCGAAAGTTGAAGGAGGGACACATTGAAAAAGACGTAATGTAGACAGCACAACCACTACACACCCTAAAGGCATGGCTACTGAAAGGCATAGATATAGATACCCCAGGTATAAATGAGAGCAGGTAACAGCAAAGCCAAGGTAAATGGATCAGAAGTACTTGGGAGGAAAAAGAAAACTGTCTGGTTTAGGCTTAAATGAGAAATTTGTTTTAAACTGGTACAACGTAAAAACAACATAAAGAGTCGCAAGTTATTCTAAAGTAAAAAGAATAATTGGACCCCCTACAGTCTATAAGACAGTCAAATTTATTTCAAAGCCTTTAAAAAACAAACAAGTTATTGACTAAGGATTGCATATAAAGCACTTGACCTCTTAGGTTGCCTTCACACTGCGGACAGGTCCGATCCGGGGCTGTCAGGGGTGACAGCCCCGGACCGGATTTTGGCCCCATAATACCCTATGGGGCCGTATGGAGCCGGATGGCAGCTATTGCCATCTGGCTTCCATGTCTCCGGAAGAATACGGGAGAAGTCGGATTTTTCTCCCGGACACAAAAACGTTGCTTGCAACGTTTTTGTGTCCTGGAGGAACAATCTCACCAAAATTGGTGTCTCCCGGATCCTCCCGGATTCCCCTGGATCCTCTCGAGGCAATCCGGGCTCCCTTAACATGGGAGCCTATGGGGAGGATCCGGAACCGGACACCTGCGGCTGCACGCTGCTGTTATTTCAGGACTCCCTGTGAGCCGCGGTCCTGAATTATCAGCAGCGGTAGCTGCATCAGGCTGCACACCGGACCGGAAAACATATTAGCCCTCCGGTTCTGTGTGCTGATCCGGTCCGGGGCTGTCAGGTTCATCCCTGCAGGAACCATTTTAATGGATGATTACTAGACATGTGACCTTAGTTGCATGTATTGTCCACCTTTATTAGTAATTTATTCTTTATAATACCAGTACTATATCCTATTGCCTGGCCCATAATGAAGGCACTCACCCACACAGCGCTGATCGCCCCTCTCCCCCTCATAGCCCTGGTCACACAGGCATTGGTAGGCTCCAACTAGATTGAGGCACAAGGCGTGCTCCCCGCAGACAGTCTTATTTAGACATTCGTCGATATCTGACACATGAACATACCCGGGGTTAGGAATCCAGCCAACGTCCCTCCTTTTTTAGGTTATGATTGCAAGATGGTAAAGCCACATTCATACCACTTTGTGCATAACCATTTCAGCCTAGAAAATGATGGACAGCATGGGTTCTCACCAGTACAGTCTCCAGAAGATGAGAGCTGATAGCCGGGCTCACAATCACTTATGCATTTAAAGGATCCTGGTGTATTTTGGCATCGTAAAGATCCACAGATCTTATCTCCATATTCCAAACACTCGTCTATATCTACACAAAAGAAAAACATACATCTGTTTATTGAGTCTTGAAATTTTACAAAAGACCAGATATAAGGGTACATGGATGATGTCTCTTAGAAGGCGGTACTCCCTCATCTTTTTTCATAGGATGCTTCAGGAACACACTGATGGTGTTTCTTCTGATACATTTTTGTGATGTCTTCGAGGACAACTTTCGACTATGGCGTCTATTTTCTAAATTTCGTATATAAAGTAGTGAAAGCCCTTAGACGAATGGGCAAGTCACTTTTTTAAGTTGTTTCACGGTTTTATAATCCTGATGCGCTTAAAAATGTGATAAAAGATAAAGCATGTGCACAGCTAGTCATTTTGACATTACTTTGCGGAGTTTTTTTAAATGCTTTTTCAAGCGGTATCTACCTGAAAAAGATGTTGTGTGCATATATCTGTCATGGTGTGACTGTATAGAAGCAGGGGAATCAGGGCACCTAAACTGACCCCTAAACTATCCCTGTCCCCAAGATTACACCTGAAGGTGGGGATGCCTGGGTCTCGTACCTTGCTATGCTCCCAGATAAGACTCACCTATATGTCCCTCCTCCCCCCAGGGGAGTAAACGGGCAGGAGTGCAAGAGAACACACTGGCAAGACAGGCAAGGAAACAAATATAAAAGGACTTCAAAATCTCCAGTAGCTGTTAAAGGAATGAACACCTCAGCTTTTCAGAAACTAGCTCCTTCACCATGGTCAGTATGAAGAATCTATATCCAACATGGAGTGAAGCCAGTGGCAGGTAAATATAGCAGAAGGATATGATAATAAGAAGCTGCAGATGGAAAGAAGGCTAAGAGAACTCTCGGTCAGCAGAAAAATGGTCCTTAAGCCTTTTAACATCATAGAAAGCAAAGAACATCTACAAGATAACAGTCAAGTGAGCTCCACAGAGAACCTACCATGGATTAAATGTTAAGACCTCCTGGTTCCAGGAAGGGAGTTCCCCCATGTCTCTAGCCCCCCTGTAAGCTTTAAAAAAGACTTTAAAAACCTTACAGTTAAGAGGTCGCCAGGGTGGGATCTTTTTAAGAGGTCCTCCTGGCTGCTGGCACAGTCCTCCCTGCCTCCTCCTTGTGTATTCCGCCCTTCTATGTGTCTGCCACCGCCTCCTCTTCTATTGGGTCTGCCCTCTTCCTCTGGTCCTGATGTCACACAGAGCAGGAGCAGAAGAGGAGGGCGGACCCAGAAGAAGAGGAGGCGGCGACAGACACATAGAAGGGGCTGAATATACAAGGAGGAGTCAGGGAGGAGTGTACCAGCAGGCAGGACCTCTTAATAAGATCCCACCCAGGTGACCTCTTAACTGTAAGGTTTCTAAAGTATTTTTAAAGCTTACAGGGGGGCTAGAGACATGGGGGACCTCTTCCCTGAATGCTGCAGACATGCACCAGGGGGGTGACAGGTCCTCTTTATAGAACCCAGGTTGGGACAAGTTGGTCACCATGCTACAGACTTTGCTGTGTTCGGTTAGCTTCCTAAACTTGCCGCTCTTTCTTTCTCGGTGGGTGCCCACCAAAAATGGGGTGCTGCTGAATTGGGTTAGTTGGCCCTGAAATCCCTGAAGGCACAAATATTCTAATACCTGGTGAGGCAGCGGAAGGGTAAGACTCTGCTACCTATTACATTGTGTGTTCTTGCTGAGTTTGTGTTATAAGCCTCTGACTGTTCAGGATCCAGTAAACTCTAACTAGTGTTTGGTTCCTTAACCCTGTGTTGTCTGAGTAGTGTTCTACCCATGGTAAACAAGTTCAGGCATTCAGTTGGGATGAGCTCTGGTCCATGCAGTCTTTCTAAAGGTGGCTGGGCCAGTGGACAAAAGCACCCACTGACCCCGGGATCTCCACAGGTTGTTAATATCAGATAGATGGAGGTCCGCCAGATGTCAGCAGTTGAAGAGATCAGTTGTTTAGTGACCTGTGACCAAATGTAGTATTTTTTGAAGTGGGTAGCCATGTTTTTCTAGGCCTGGACAGTCGCTTTAAGAATTGGTAACAGAAGTAGATATAGGAAGGTGAGGTCGGTTTTGCTAAATGGAAGTAAATGGCTGTAACGTACCCACGCAGTGCTGACCCTCGCTGGACATCTCATGGCCCCAGTTGCATATACATCGGTAGCTGCCTATAAGATTCTCACAAACGGCGTTGTCTCCGCAGATCGTGGAGTTATTACCGCACTCATTGATATCTATAGAATGAAGAATACATTCATTATCCAGAACTTTAGTGTAAAATGACAAAAAGCAAAAGAAGTGAAGGATGAAAAAAATAATATAATTGCTTTCTGAATGGTTACTATGATTTCAAAGTTTTTTCCGCATTTGGAAAACACCTGTCCCCTGACTGCAGCTTAAACACACTGCAGACAGTGGATTGCAACCTTTCCAAAACCAGAAACTCTATTAAAGTCTAATACTCATTGGATGAGGATCCGTCAAGCAGCCGACAACCTGATGTGTCTATGGGTCCTCCTAACTCCCCTCTGATGTCGCGGAAGAGGAGGGTCAGGATGTTGGAATTTCAATGTCCAATCCCTTTTGTTTTCCTGCCAGCATCTTTCTTCTCTCACACCATTGCGATAGATTGAGCCAATAATTCATGTGTATGGGCAAGTCAGGAGAGAAGGGCCCCGATTCATCATTGCTTTTAAGCCTGTGTTTTGTCTATTTTTGTGTATTTTATACTTTTTTTAAAAACCCATTTCATTATACTATTTGTGCCTTTTTTTAAGTCTGCTTTATACAGGGGCTGGCTGGCGACACTAACTCCGGCGGGGTGCTGTCAGACTTTTCACTCACTGTGTCACCCGCCGCGTCTGCTTTCACAGCGCCAGCCAAAAAACGCCGCCGGCCCATTTCTGTGGGGGGCGGCCCTAGATGAGGGCTATACCACCAGTACAGGGGGCACTTGCCCCCCTGCCACCTGGGCCAGTCCGCCCCTGGCTTTATATGTGCTCGCTTCCATTTTGTGAGTGGAGTTTAATCATTCACAATGTTTTTGGCCGATTCATCAATTGTGACTTTTTTTTAAAAACAAAATGTATATTTGGTATACTTTCACTCTAGTCGTCCTCCAGTGTATTTTCGAGTACGTCTAATTGTTGCGCATTTTCTGCAAGTATTGATGACAAATTGCTACATTTGGAGCCAAAAGTCATAAAAGCCATTTAAATCAGGAAAAATTACCATTTTTGACTTTGTTCCAAATTTATGAATCATGTGTGTCATTTTGATGATTTTGGCAGCAATAATGACAACTATTACCAGACGATAACATAGGAAAGTGCCAAAAAAAAACCCTGCAAATATTGATTCGAGCCGCAATGAGTATGGTCAGCCTTACAGCTCCACTTTGCATTCACGTGTAGTGAATAAACCAGAACATGACTAAGAGATTGTAAAGAAAATATGCATTTGTAGGGATAGTTGTATAATTACAGCAGACATTAATATTGTAACATTGATTCCTCTGCAGAGCTAAACAAAAGAGGCATAATCTCTCCTTATACTGATTACAGGAACTGAGAACCAACGGGTTCCCCCAAAAGAATACAGAGGATAAAATTTAACACGCCTCTGCGAGCTTCAAAGGACTGATCAAAAGGTGCCTAGTGGCAAGGTTTGACATTCTGTATTATAGGAAGGGGGATGCTTGGAAAAACAGGGCATTTAAAAAGTAGTATAGTCATTACTAAATTAGCCATGGTCCAGTCACAGACCTGAGATTAGAATATTAAAATGAAGCGCAAGGCCAAACCTCTAAAAAGCTGAATGACACAAAATAATGTTGTTTGCAGGTGGGGGGCAGCTGATGCTGATGTGATCCATACTTCATTTATCCTTTCCCCAAGGAAACAGAAGAATAACTTTAGACTTTAAAGGGAACCTGTCATCCCAAATAAGCTTTCTAAACTATCAACACCTGCCCCTGCAGCCTTAGAATACATTTTAACACATCCCTGCCTCATCTTTTGTAGTAATCTACAAGTACTATAATGTAGTTTGCAAACTTACGAAAATGTTTTCAGAGGGGCGTTACTGAAGGCATTTTGACCGGTAGGCGGGTCCCCTTGTGCCGCGCTACCCCTGCCTCGTTACTGTAATACGCCCTAATGGGCGTCATTATACAAAAGCAGAGGGTGGGCACGATTTCTATATCGCGCCCGCAACGTCCCCACTGCGACGCGGTCATGTGACGCCGGGTTCGTGCGTCACTTTAAAAATTTAATAAGTTTGATCCTTGTATGCTCTAAAGAATCCATAGACTTTCAGTGAGTTTGTGACCCTGTTGATTGTCAGACAGTCGTATATTTTGGGGACTCATCATCCCATGTGTTTGATGAGTGGTGGCAGCGTGTTGTTTAACTGGGGTATGTAGATTGTGTTAAGGTGTGATTTATGCTCACTTTATAACCTAGAATACAGGTTAAGTGCTGGATAGAGTGAGAGGAGATAAACTAACCCTTGTAGGCGCACCCCACATCACATCTTGAGGAGTGTGTATGTAACAGAGATAATGGACAAAAGCCAGACATCTGTTCTTACCTGCACAGTCACCGGAGGCTGTCAGTCTAAATCCACTATCACAGGATGCAATACACCTATACGACCCAAGTGTATTTTCACAGGTCTGTGTGCCACAGAGGGCTGCTCCTCGCTCCTGGCATTCATTAATGTCTGGCAGACATATAATTTATTATTTCATGGTGTGATAATGTAACAGGACAGCCATCAGGATAACCCCCCATCTGACCTCACCTATACAGTCTGTGTTGTCGGCAGTGGCTCTCAAACCGGTTGGACACACGCACTGGAAAGATCCCACTGTGTTGGTACAGCGTCCTCCTTGGCAGAAGGTGCCGGCCTGACATTCATCCTTATCTTTTAAGAATACATCAATGATAAGTAACCTACAAGTAAACTAAATACCTCCCTGACACTGCGGCTTGCCCTGCACACAACTGTTGGTGGGTGACTGTACCAATTGTATAGCAGCGCCCAACGTTTCCGACCTTACCTACACATGATGAGCCGTCAGAGGTGGTGACGTAGCCCTCTGCACACACACATCTGTAAGAACCTTCCGTATTCTGGCACTCACCACGTGGGAAACAGAAGTCTCCTTCTAGACACTCGTTAATATCTGCAGAACATAAAATATGTGGTGATTGCACTATAATGAAAATGTGGTTGTTGATGCCTTGGGGGGCAATTTCCTTTGTAAATGTGTGTTTTTCGGTTAAAAAATCAGTTTCATAATTGGGATTGCCTCTGTAGCCGTTGTCTATTACTGGCTGAAGAATGAGTTAACTGAGAATCCATTAGTGAGCTTGTTCTGATGGGAGAGTGCATAACTCGTTGGGTAACCAGATGCTCCACTCACTACTATGGCCAATTGCTGCATGAGTCTACATAATGCAAGTCAATGGGGAACTCGGATATTTGTCTGGGGAATTTTTTACACAAATATTATTTAGGTATAAGATTCCCCATACAAGTATACATGTTCCCTATTGACTTGCATTATGTTCGCTATTCGGAATGAGTATCCGAATAGTAAAAAGCATTTGATTAGACTCATCGGAACCTGAACACTGAACTACTCGCTCATCACTATCGCCTATATATTTTATTCTGTCCAACTTGAATTAATTTTCATTGTTTGACTAGATTGTCCATCGACGATGATTGGCTAGGGGACTAGGATAGGTGATAGGGGTCCCATTGCCGAAATCCCCACCAATAAAACTGCAGGGGTCATGGTCCTCCTGTCACATGTAGACTGCTCTGCAATCTGTGTGAATTGCTCTACAGTAATTAAATGGAGTCAATTTTCTCTGGTCACTTAAGGGTTAATGTCGAGCCCCAGGCTTTGGGGTACTCGGGTATCAGGCTCCAAGTGGTTTACGCTCCTGTATCACGGGGAGTGGTGGCCGCACCTGATCCCGTGTCCTGGGGGACTTCTTTGAAAAAGGGTTATATTTGCAGGGGATTTTATATACAGTTGTCTTGACGCCACCTGTAGTTTCTGGTGAGGGGTCACCAGCGCCGCCACAGTCCGCCGGAGGTAGATGGTAATGCGGCTTGGTAAAGTCCTCTACAGGTAGGGCTGGACCTCCGGGGCAGTGTTAGTAATGAAGGGGCAGCGGGGAAGGGAGAGGAATGACACACGCACACTGCAGAAGTCTCTTTTACCTTTTACTGATGTTACGGCAGGTAAAGATGTCCAGGGCACTGACAGGTGACCAGGTTGCACAGTGGGTCCCCACAGCAAGTGGGTATAAGGCCTCCTCTGTTCCTCTTGGTAATTGAAGCCCAGCCTGCATGCAGCCAGACTTGCCTCCTCTCTCTTCCTGCCTCTGATATCTGTCCTCTCCTCCTGCGCGATCCACGGGTTACCTTCTCTGATCACTGCGGTGGAACACTGCTGCGTCTGGCTCCCTCTCTTTGACCCACAGGGGGTCTGGGTGGCTGAAACATCCGCGGTGTGACGGGGTTCTCTGTAGTCCTGGAGGATCCCACAGGTGCGGATCCCCGATGTCCGGTACGTCTTTGGGCAAACTTCCACTAGTTCCTCACTCCCTTTAGGCTGCCTGCTCCTTGCCTTCTGTCCCCACTTAGGCTTGCGGGACATCAGAAGAGCCACTCCGGGTCACTGGCTCGGGCCTAACCGTGGCACCGACCACCAGGACGTCTTCGCAGCTCTCCTAGCGTCTGCACACTCTGACTAACTCCTCCCCCAGCAGCAGTATTTATAGGGGATCTTGCCTAAGGTCAAGATCCCCTATAAAATCAAGAGCAAGTTGGGCTCCCCCTACTGTCACGGGGTGGAAGATTTTGCATGTAGTAGGTACCTGCTGTGGAAACCCAACTGTGCATTAGTGAAGTCTGTGGCTACCTGCGTAAGCAGGGCGCCACATTAACTTCTATGGCTCTGCAGTATTAGCTGTAGTTGCTGAGTGAATCCGCTGATGTGGTTTTACCACTCCCCCAACCTTTATGTAGTCCCATGACCCATTAGCTGGTGTAGCTGAAAGAGTTCATTCACTCTTTGATCTGTGTTTTGCTGTGTGCAGTTTCTGCTGGAGCTTTCAGCTGTCTTTTGCTTGGAGTTGCTGTTCCTATCCCAATCCCTAGGTGTAGCTGCTGTGATTATCCTAGTTCCTGGGTGGAGTTGAGGGAGTTATAGCCTAGGGCTGGTAAGGAGCAGGGCAAGGGTGGTGCGCCAGACATCCTCACTTTCAGAAGTACTTCTGGGAACTGGGTCAGCTAGGGACCCCAGTCTAAGGGTCAGACTAGTTCTCCAATCGCCTTTTACCCATCACTGCCATCCTGCTACCTTACCTTTTTATCTGTTTTAGCCACTTGTGACACCTCCAATGCACAATAGTAGAGGTTTGCTGATACTTCATGTAAGGTCTGTAGGACTGACGGACATAGCCGGGCAGTGGAGGACATTATCATTGACATTTGGCATGAATATTGCACATTAGACATCCTCTGACCTGTGCACTGTGTCTTATCGCTGCTCTGTCTGTATCCAGGGGCACATTCACATTGGTAAGAGCCATCAGTGTTCGTGCATTTTCCATTAGGCCCACAGGAAGCCTCAGTCAGACACTCATTGATATCTATAAGGAACAGCAGAAATGGGTTAGTACAAAAAAAACCACCGTGTTTTAGTTATATAATTTCATCATTTACAGTTTTGTGACGTTCTCCTTTCAATTCTACCTATAAAGGAAACTTGTAGGTGCTTGCATCCTAATTAAAATGAGATCTGATGTGCCAGTCATGAGAAATTTAATGTAGAAGCCATATGCAAATGAGGCTGGAAGTGCACAGGGGGCGTGTCCATGCTGCCATGTATGAAGATCTGCGGACAGGTTCCCTTTTATGCAAAATTCCCAGGATGTATCATAAATATATTTAGAATTCATCAATTGCGTCTTCTCTACTCAACACCTATTAGCACAGACATGGTCATTACACAAAGTCGCCACTAGAAGGAGCCAGAGGCAAATAACATTTGAAAAATTCAGCAGCATTGATGCTTTGCTGCAGGCAGTTTTAGCTTTTTTTTGAGTTTTTTATTTTCTCCTTCTCTTCCAAGATCAATCACTTTTTTACATTTTCTGTCGAGAGCGAACATATTTCCATTCAATGTCCTAAAAAAATCCAAATGTGGTAAAATGGTGAAAAATAAAAATCAACATAAATAAAAGTACCGTTACACGTCGCAACATTGCATGCAATTTCATTTTCAAGTTGCTGGTTGCAGTGAAATCATGGACACATTGTTCTATTTTGTTGCTGTGTACAAATGTAACAATGTGTCCATGATTTCACTGCAACCAGCAAGTTGCAAGTGAAATTGCATGCAATGTTGCGACGTGTAACGGTACCCTAACGGTTTTGATTTTCCGTCCATGGAGCACTGTGGTGATTTGTTTTCATCTGGTTAGCTGACATTTCTTTGGTACCATTTTAGGGTACATTCCATCACTCATTTATTGTATTTTATCCAGCTGCTATCAGTATTGTACAGGAGGAAGAGGTGAGCTGTGAATCACCTATTGTGAATGGTGGATCCTGTGTTATCTACTGTATATAGAGGTGTTATCAGTCATTGTACAGGAGGAGGAGGTGAGCTGTGATATCACCTATTGTGAATGGTGGATCCTGTGTTATTTACGTATATAGAGGTGTTATCAGTCATTGTACAGAGAGGAGGTGAGCTGTGATATCACCTATTGTGAATGGTGGATCCTGTGTTATCTACTGTATATAGAGGTGTTATCAGTCATTGTACAGGAGGAGGAGAGTGAGCTGTGACATCACCTATTGTGAATGGTGGATCCTGTGTTATCTATTGTATATAGAGGTGTTATCAGTCATTGTACAGGAGGAGGATGAGCTGTGATATCACCTATTGTGAATGGTGGATCCTGTGTTATTACTGTATATAGAGGTGTTATCAGTCATTGTACAGGAAGAGGAGTGAGCTGTGACATCACTATTGTGAATGGTGGATCCTGTGTTATCTATTGTATATAGAGGTGTTATCAGTCATTGTACAGGAGGAGGTGAGCTGTGACATCACCTATTGTGAATGGTGGATCCTGTTGTATCTACTGTATATAGAGGTGTTATCAGTCATTGTACAGGAGGAGGTGAGCTGTGACATCACCTATTTGAATGGTGGATCCTGTGTTATCTACATGTATATAGAGGTGTTATCAGTCATTGTACAGGAGGAGGTGAGCTGTGATATCACCTATTGTGAATGGTGGATCCTGTGTTATCTACTGTATATAGAGGTGTTATCAGTCATTGTACAGGAGGAGATGAGCTGTGATATCACCTATTGTGAATGGTGGATCCTGTGTTATCTACTGTATATAGAGGTGTTATCAGTCATTGTACAGGAAGAGGACGTGAGCTGTGACATCACCTATTGTGAAGGGATGGATCCTGTGTGATCTACTGTATATAGAGTGTTATCAGTCATTGTACAGGAGGAGGTGAGCTGTGATCTCACCTATTGTGAATGGTGGATCCTGTGTTATCTACAGTATATAGAGGTGTTATCATCATTGTACAGGAGGAGGTGAGCTGTGAATCACCTATTGTGAATGGTGGATCTGTGTTATGCTACTGTATATAGAGTGTTATCAGTCATTGTACAGGAGGAGGGTGAGCTGTGATATCACCTATTGTGAATGGTGGATCCTTGTTATCTACAGTATATAGAGGTGTTATCAGTCATTGTGCAGGAGGAGGAGGTGAGCTGTGATATCACCTATTGTGAAAGGTGGATCCTGTGGTTATCTACTGTATATAGAGGTGTTATCAGTCATTGTACAGGAGGAGGTGAGCTGTGACATCACCTATTGTGAATGGTAGGTCCTGTGTTATTACTGTATATATAGAGGTGTTATCCGTCAATGTACAGGAGGAGGAGGTGAGCTGTGATATCACCTATTATGAATGGTGGATCCTGTGTTATCTACTGTATATAGAGGTGTTATCAGTCATTGTACAGGAGGAGGAGGTGAGCTGTGATATCACCTATTTGAATGGTGGATCCTGTGTTATCTACTGTATATAGAGGTGTTATCAGTCATTGTACAGGAGGAGGTGAGCTGTGACATCACCTATTGTGAATGGTGGTCCTGCTTATTACTATGTATATAAAGGTGTTATCCGTAAATTGTACAGGAGGAGGAGGTGAGCTGTGATATCACCTATTTGAATGGTGGATCCTGTGCACTGCAATAAGATACCATGTACAGGATGGACATGCTGTGTGATCACTATTAAGGAATAGTGGAATCCTTATTAATTATGTATAAAGAGTGTATAAAGTCTTGTACAGGAGGATGAGTGTGACACCCACCCATAATGCGTCGGTTCTGGTTTTTGTATAATAACAGTCATTATACAGGAGGAGGTGAGCTGTGACATCACCTATTGTGAATGGTAGGTCCTGCATTATTTACTATATATGTAAAGGTGTTATCCGTCAATGTACAGGAGGAGGTGAGCTGTGATATCACCTATTATGAATGGTGGATCGTGGCAGCTGCAGATAAAAACCATGACTAGGACTGGTACACTGCTGTTTGGTGCGTATATAAGGACATAAGTGGCACAAAAAAAATCCCTCAACAAAATTAGAGTAAAACTTGATAAAAGTGTTGTAAGGAGTGATGTGTCACCCACCCACACAGCGTCGGTTCTGGAGTTTGTATCCAACTTCACACTGCCTGCATTGGAAGGACCCTGGGGTGTTGACGCACTCCTGACCTGCACAGGCTCCGGGATTTTCACACTCGTTGATATCTGTAGACAGTAAATTGAATATTACACAGATACATATTTAATACATTATCTTATTGGGCATCTTACCAGAATGTTATGTTTTTACCCACTGATGAGCATGTCTTAAGTCCAGGAAAGCCGAGCGATAGCTGTAATATCTGTCATTTTGGTTATATTTTGGACTGAGGTTGCTTAATGTATGTTCACATGTGGCAGATACGTTGACGATTTTCTCTATGAATTAGCAGGCAAATAATCCACAGCATTTTAACGTAACAGCAAAGTGTACGCTGTGGAACTGATCTGGGTGTCAAGTTGAAATGGTAGAGTGTTGATATGTGCTGTGGATTTAATCTATGGATTTCATCCTCAGCAATGTATAGAATAAAATCCGTATCAGATCTGCAGCAAATTTTAATACAGGTTTGCAAAATCAGCAGCAAAAAAATGTGAGTGTGGACGTCCTTTTAGGTGAATGAATGCTAGTGACATATATTATACTATTGGATCATACAAGAAGGAACTGATAAGAGCCCTAAGACAAGTAGCGGAGACCTCTCACCTATGCAGTCACTGCCTTGTGGGGTCAGTCTGTAGCCAGCTGCACACGAACAGCGGAAACTGCCCGCAGTGTTCAGACATCTTCCCGATCCACAGGGACGTGGTGTCTGACGGCATTCATCTACATCTGCATGTGGAGACATAAATAAATTGGTGTAAAAACTAGAATATTTTCTCTCCCAGATTATGTATATGTGGCGCCCCTGCGGACTGGTCGCCACAGTGATGCTGCGCCTACTCCATAGGTTCTGTAGGTGTGGTGTCACTGTTCCCACGTGAGAGGGGTCGCAAACCTGAGACACATAGTTTTGCATGCAACGCCATCCCAATTCCAGGCTAGGGTATTCAGATGGACCCTAATTAGGGAGGGCCCCTTCTTCTGATCAGGAGGAGGGGTTAGCAGAAGGTTAGAAAACGTCGGAGAGGAGAGAGGAGGAAGGTGACCGGAGCGGACGCAGGACTGAGTGAGTCCTAGGGGACACGGGAGTCAGGGAACCACCCGTGTGCACCAAATCAGGTCCAGACTCGAGTCAGGCGGAGGGACTAGTTGCCGGAGGGGACCGGCCCCACTCTGGTTTGGGAACTCCAGGTCCCGACCAGGAAAACCTAAGGCCACTGTGTCTGTAGAAGCAGTGTCCACAAACCGTGGAAAATCCGCAGGACAATGGCTAGAACCAGGGTCAAGGGATGTGCCACTGCTGTCGCCCGACAAGGCCTGCAGCCATCAGCCTGGGACCCTGTTCATCAAGGCGCAGGGCAGGCAAGGCGAGAATCCAGCACAGGGGGAGAACAACCTGGGAAGGCCCATGATTGTTCTCTCGGCAGAGCGATCCTGATCTCTTGGGGACTAACCTGACTGCATGTTGGAGGAGCACAGCACCAGGCTGGGTGACCTTGCCGATTAGCAAGTAAAAGGTAAAGAACTTCACGAACTGTATGTGTCTGGTCCTTTCACGACCTGTGGTCCACTATCTGGACAGAGCTCTGTCCCTGCAATTGACAGTCCACGCCATCCCTGGGGCCCGCTCCACCTGTGAGGAGCGATACCATACTGACTGCACTACCATCTGCCCCAGCGGTCTTAATCTGCAGCGTTGGCCATTCCTGGCTGAATACCACAGGTGGCGTCACAAACTTTCCTCTGTAAATATCCCTTTTACTGCTCGCCCAGGGCCATGGAGCCAGGTCACCGCCACCGGGATCTCCCAAAGAACTGACTGGCCCGGTTCTGAGTACCCTATGGCCCTGTGGGCGTCGCATATATATGAGTAAATGATGCAGTTCTTGAAAGTCAGTGCTCAAAGTGTGTAAGCTTGTCCATAGGTGTGGAGATTTGTAGCGGAAATTTCTGCAAGGTTGTTTCTGCAGCTTGTTCATGGATTTCTACAAGCCCCATTCAAAAGAAGGACAGTCGCACTAAATTTGCACAGCAGCTGCCTGGGGTAGAGCATTACTATAACAGGCACAGGACAAGCAGTCTCTGGTTCACATATTTGGTCAAGTGCCCATAAGACTGCATGTTCCAGGAATGAAATTCAAGCATAATGCGCATTATACACGGCTAATAAAATATAGCAGCAGATACCTGTCATTAACGTCATCTAGACTCATTTTTAATTCCGTCTCTCCAGGGATTTGGTTGTAGGTTTATGCATTGTTATGTATTCACATTGCACAGTCTGTGGACTTGTGAAAAATTATTAAATATATAAAATATTGAATATATACTGTGCATAACTATCATACTAGACTTGTATGCAGGGGTGGATTAAAAGTAGACAGGGCCCCGGGCAGTTTAGAAGGCGTGGGTCCTCCCTAGCCGCCAATGTATCATGTGACATCTCACAGGATCCCCATCAGTCATGTGATTAACACACGGACGGTCTTATGTACATCTGCAGATGCAAAATGAGAAAGACAGCGGCGCGCAAATGTTTTCCCTTATGAATAGCGCTATATATAATAGAGCAGGGGTGGGAAATTAATTTTCTCGAGGGACCACATGAGAATCGTGATTGTTGTGGAGGCTAGACCACTAGACTGAAATTAATTTAGCTTAATATTAATAAAGATACATTCATTATAATTATTGGTTTATATCAATATTAATTGTATCACTTATATTAAGCAGGATTGAGTATGCTGATTATACTGTATGAGCCCCCACAGCCCCCTATTTACAGATTAATCAACAAGGTGATCAGCACTCTCCCCTTATTAGTCCATGGTGCCAATGGAAATGCATACAATCAATAGAAAAACTCCCAGCACTCACATTTCTTTTGCAACTTTTTCAAGCTTTATTCTGAATAAAGCTTGAAAAAGTTGCAAATGAATGTGAGTGCCAGGAATTTCCCTATGTACAGATGAGCCATCTTATAGCTTCCCATATACAACATGTGCACAAACGCATCCCCTCTATATACAGCATGAGCCCCACATAGCTCCCTATATGCCGCATAATCCCACACATAGCCTCCTATATACAGTATGAGCCCCCACATAGCCTCCTTTATGCAGTATGAGACCCCATGTAGACCCCTATATACAGCATGAGCAGCACAGAGCCCCTATATTCAACATGAGACCCCACATAGCCTTCTATATATAGCCTGAGCCCACACATAGCCTTCTATATGTAGCATGAGCCCCCACATAGCCCCTTATATACAACATGGGCACACATACAGACCCCATACTTAGAGCTTGAGCCCCCATAAAGCTCCCTATAATACAGTATTAGCCCCCATATAGTCCCCTATAGACAGCATGATTTCCCACATAGCCTTTTATATACAGCATAAGTACACACAGCCTGCCTATTTAGAGCATGAGGCCCCCTATATGCAGCATGAGCCCCCACATAGCCTCCTATATACAGCATGAGCCACACATAGCCCCCTATATACAGTATGAGCCCCACATAGACCCTAAATGGAGTATGAGCCCCCACATAGCACCCTATATACTGGCTCTTCTTCATCTTTTGCCCCTAGCATTGCTTTCTTATCTGCCATCCTTTACTATGTGACCATAGTAAAAAAAAATACATCAGATCTGCCTCCAAGTGATACCATTCGTTTCTCAAATGCAAGATTTTCCTTTTATAACAAGAGCTTTAGAAGATGTGTACCTGGCATTTACTTACCTTGGCAATCGGAGCCTTGGGAGTTAGCAGTAAACCCAGCAGGACACACGCAGCGGTAACTTCCAGGAGTGTTCTCACATCGACCATTAAGACACAGCCGTCTTGGAGTGACGCGACACTCATCGATGTCTATGGGAGACGAAAAAGGCGCCACATTGTTCTCATCATCTAATGCATCTCTAGTCCCAGCAACAACCAACACAATTGTGAATACAGCTCTGGAGGTTAATAATTCAAGGTGCAACCTAGGATCAGTATATCATGAAGTCAAGGTTTTTTGTTGAACGCACACACGAGTTGTAGCGGGCTAAAATAATGTAGTGACGTGTTGGGGGCCATTTTTAAATTGATGGTTAATGGTCATGTGATTTTGCAGGTAAACTGCTGCCATTGACTTGGAGCCTGAGAGCACCAAGCTGTCATCTCGTTGTACACCATAGCTCATTAAACTAGCCATTATTACCATGTATTAGCCATCCATTACCTACACACGTGTTGCCCTGTGCATTAAGGCTATACCCTGATGGGCAGACACATCGGTAACTGCCAGGGGTATTTTCGCATCGTCCACTGGAACACAGCTGTTGTCCACTGTTACATTCATCAATATCTGAAAAGGACAATCACAACTTAAAAATATTAGCAACTAAAGGAAGAATTACATTTGGGTTATTCCCAAAAAATAAAGTTATCTCCTATCCATAGAGGAGCGGAGCCTGGTGTTCAGTGGAGCAGAGGTGCATATGATCGACCTCTTTCTCAATGAATGGAGGCTGAGCATTATCCAATCACGAGGTTCCAGATCCCCATTCCCAGAATCACTAAGGGTACCTTTACACACGGCTACATTTGTAGCTTGTCACCAGGTAACTTACTGGTTGCAGTGAAATCATGGATACATGGTTCTATCTTGTTGCTGTGTACAAATGGAATCATGTATCCATGATTTCACTGCAACCAGTAAGTTATCTGGTGACAAGCTACAAATGTAGCCGTGTGTAAAGGTACCCTAAGGGTCTCAATCAGGGGCTGGCTGGGGCCTCTGGACCCGGGTGGCAGTTTCGCACTGCCAGCCCTTAGTTGAGAAGCTGGGGAGGGGGGGGGTTTGTGCTATCAGAAATTTTTGAGGACGGGGGGGGGTGCTATCAGAAATTTTTGAGGATGGGGGGCTGCTATCAGAAATTTTTGAGGGGGGGGGTGCTATCAGAAATTTTTGAGGACGGGGGATGGGGGTGCTACCGCGGCTCCCTTACCAGCTCCGACACCATATGCTGCTGTATCGCCACGCCGGCCGCAAAGCGACGCCCGCGGCCGGCCCATTTCTGTAGAGGGGCGGCCCTAGATGTGGACTACACCACCAGCCCAGGGGGGACTTGCCCCCCTGCCACCTGGGCCAGTCCGCCCCTGGTCTCAATGGTCGGACCCCCAGGGCTTCAGCTATATATACCTTTTATTTCTCAGAAATAACCTTTTAAAAGTAGAACATGAACAAACATGATTTATGGAATAAAATATCTGCCATCAGACTATGCAGCTTGGTTCTGTATACCCAGACTGGAGGTTGTATCTGACCTGTACACTCGGTGCCTTGTGGGTTAGTTCTGAAACCAGCCGAGCAGGCGCAGCGATAACTGCCCACTGTGTTTTCACAGCGCCCATTGGTGCAAGGACTAGGCCTCTGTCGACATTCATCCATATCTGTAGGACAAGAAGTAATCAATTAAACAACGAATGCAATTATCCCTATTGGAGGGAACAAATAAGAAGCCTAAGGCAAAGTTCACATGTCCAGTAATCATACGTTAGAATGGATCCAGCATCAATCCATTGTACAAACACAACTTTGTTTTGAAAAAAATAGATTTTTGCAGGATCCGTGTTTTTAACATGGAAGTCTATGGATCATGGACCTGTTACCTGATTGCTATTTAAATCATTTGTAAAGGATCCATTTTTTTCTTTACTGGACCAGTTTCAAATAGAAGATAAATAGCAATCAGTTACCGGATCTGTTTTCCATAGGCTCACATTATTAAAAAAAAAAACGGATCTTGCAAAAGTCTATTTTCTCCTTCGCCTCATTGGGGGACACAGACCGTGGGTGTTATGCTGCTGTCCACTAGGAGGCGACACTAGGCAGAATCTGCAAAAGAGTTAGTGGCTCCTCCTATGCAGTTATACACCCTGGAGCAGGAAGTGATTCCCCAGTTTTTGCTTAGTGTCTGAAAGGAGGCACACATTCTTACTCTCTCTCCATTATTTTTACTTTTTGAAGCTGCATTTTTTTATTTTTGAAGGGACATGTCGACCACAGATACCTCCCCAGACTCCACAGTTGGAACTCTGGGTCGAGTTATTTTTGTTTGCTAAGGGCTATTCCTTTCTCGGCCCTCCACTGTTGGAGGTGCAGGGTTAAAGCGATTTCCAGACCTGCCGGTTCTGAGGCCCGCATTCCTCCCCAGTCCCCTCAGATGGGGCTCTGGGTCGCAGTAATGCTCCATGTCCCCACCGCAAGCAGCAAGTTACAGAAAAATCAAAGCCGGCAAAACCGACCCCCCCCTCCTTCCTCAGCTCCTCACAGTTGGGGTGCTGGGTTACAGTTGAGAGACCCCCTGCACGTAACAAGTCGGTTACAGGAATGGGATCAACAGCCAAGTGACCTCTGAAGGTGGACGGCAGCATCCCTCCCTAATTCCCCCTTCGGGGCTCTTAGGTCGAGACGCCGCAAGGTATGGCGCGCAGCAGCAGCACACGGCTGCACTACAAATCGCTGCAGCACACCGCGAGGGGTCAAACCCTAAAACCAGGTCGGCTATGTAAGAGATCAATGCTGCAGCACATCTCAATGCTGCAGCACATCTCAATGCTGCAGCACATCTCAAATGCGGCAGCACATCTCAGATGCGACAGTACTCCTCAGAAGAGCCAGCTTAACTGTGTGCTTACAAAGCCAAATGCTGCAGCACATCTCAATGCTGCAGCGCATCTCAAATGCTGCAGCACATCTCACATGCTGCAGCACATCTCAAATGCTGCAGCACATCTTAGAAGAACCAGCAGGATAAGGCTTCCAGCATTGCCCCTATAAAGGTCCTTACCTCTACAGGGGGCCCTCAATGTGGGAGCACAGTGACAGGCGGAATACCCACCGGAGCATCTAGCCTATCGTGGGTGCAGGCTCCGGTGAGGCCAGCACTGTATCTGGCCGGGCCACCGCCATTCCCAGGCCGCGGACGTCCGCGCCGGGCCTCCGCCGTTCCCGGGCCCGCGATTCACGCGAGGCCCCGGCTTCGGCCTAGCCACCCCATCAGAGGGTTTTCCCCGCCTCCCCGCCCGCCTCCGCCTGACGTCGGACCCGGCTCGGCGTCAGCACAGGAGGCGGGACAATGCTAAAAAGAGCGCCTTTTAACATTTCTGGCGCGTTCTTTCCTGCTCCGCCCCCCTTCTCACCGCCGCCATTACAGTTTCTTAGCGCCGATGCCGCTGTATAGCAGCAGCAAGCAGCGCTTCAGTATGTGGGGGCACAGACTGGCCACAGGTTGACCAGCTTAAAAAGGCAGTGTTTTGCACATGTGGACACACGCTGCCAGGCGGACGGTGTGCTAAGCCATGCACTAACTGCAGAAGCCTGCAGACACTCGCTTAACACGCAGGCCTTGCACTTCAGGGGGCACAGTGCCAGATGGATGGACTGCCTGAACACACACTAAGGTGTCAGCAGCCTGTAGTCACCTTGCCACCGTGGCACAGTGACCGGTGGAGGGTCTGCTAAGGCACACATTGGTGTGCAGAAGCCTGCAGACACCTGACCGGTGGAGGGTCTGTTAGGGCACACACTAATGTGCAGAAGCCTGCAGACACCTGACCGGTGGAGGGTCTGCTAGGGCACACACTAATGTGCAGAAGCCTGCAGACACCTGCTTCCGCAAGGCTTGCACTTCAGGGTGCACAGTGCCAGGTGGAAGGTCTGCTAGAGCTCCCCTTCTTGCCACCACTGCGTAAGCATTTTTGCCCCTATCCTCCCAGAAGAAGGTGATAGGGATTTAGGGACCCTTCCTCAAGGAGAATAACTCTGCAGCCGCTATAGTCACAGGGACTCCCGGAGAATACAATCAGCACAGCTTCGCTATACAGCAAATGAGGAACATCCAGCAGTGGCGTATCCTGCAGCAATTCGCTCAGGTTCTCCAACACTGGTTTTTCCTGCAGTAAAAATAAATGTCCCTGATTCCCGATGTCATGCACATCTCTGATCCCTGGAGCGGTACGGGGAAGTCTCTACCGCACGTGTTATAATCTTTTTCCTACCACCGCGCCAAATGCAGGTACCTGTTGGTACACCTATCAACCTTATGGCTCTACCCTGGGGGGAGCTACGTTAAAGTAAGACACCGACATGTCTCTTCCCTCATCCCCACCGTCGTTACGGGAGCCCAGTTGATATTAAACGTCTCAAAAAAAAAAAAAAAATACCCTTCCAGGGCCCCCACACAGTTGGACAGTTGGCACTCCTAGGTTGTGGTGGACTTGCTACGCGTTTAATTGACAGGTCCCTTCTTCAGCTCCCCACTGTTGGAAAGCTGCAATTACCAGACAACTGTAAAGCGTCCCATGACTGGTCGCCAAGCCCTCCAGACCCCACATCTGGAGTTCTGGTTGACGGTGATGACAGCCATGTCTCACTAGACACTGGCTAAAACACCGTGATCCGCAGGTGCACGGGTAATCATAGCATACTCCCTTCTCAGCTCTCCACTGTTGGTGCTCTGAGCTGCAGCCAAGATTGCTATATGCCATACTCCTTCCTCAACTCCCCACTGTTGGGGACTCAGCTTGCAGTTGCAACTGCACAAGGCCTAACCGGGATCCCTCCTCAGGCTATTAAAAAAAAAAAAAAAAAAAAAAAAAAAAAAAAAAAAAAACTCTGTGTCGCAGAACGCGGAGCACGGGCTCAGCTGCTAACCTCCTCACTGCACCTATCTATAGGTTCTCGGGTTAAGATGACATGCGCAAACACACTGCACAGCCTGTTTAGAAGCAGGACCTCGCAGACTACCGACCGCATGAACCCAATGGATGGTCTCTCCAATCAATCCCCTGCCTGACTGTAGCCCAAACTCTCTTCCACGCAGTCAGTCCCTTCTTGACTCAGGAGTCAAAAGAGAATACAAAGGTTTTTTCCCAGCCTGAGGTTGGCCATATCTATACTGCATTCCAGCAGTCTCCCATATCTGGACGACTTATTCCTCAATTCAGGACTTTTAGGGACTGCGAATGCACTGTCACTTTCCCTGGGCTCATTAACAAGACTCAGTTGGCAGATTACCCTACACAAGTCTACCATATTTACACATATGAAGTCTCAGCCATAGGATAGTGGCAACAGTTCCATTGGCTTATCCACACCTCCGGCCTTCAATTACCCGTGCTCAGGATTGGCACGAGAACAGGATGTGGTGCAATGTGCCCCATCACAATGCCCTTCAATATACGAAGATTCGGGCAGTAGTTATAACACTGAAATCATTCAGTCGCCATCTTGCAGTCGGACATTCAGGATAGAACAGACAACGACAGATCCAGGGCATGTGTCAACCACCAGGGTGTACCCGCACTTTCCAAGCGATGTCAAACGTTTCGCCACATCTTTCATCAGGTGGAATCCTTGGACACTGTACTTCAGCCGTTCTCGTACCACAGGTACACATAAGGAAAGTGGTTTTCCCTATCACGCCAAGAGATGGACTCAGGGAATCTGTCCCTTCCTCCAGATGTCCTCCGTCAAGGCTACCAGCGCAACAAAACTACAGATGGGGACTTGACAGCATCACGCCTTCAAGCCAACGTTCCTTATTCCTGACCAGGTTCTAGGACCTGCAGTCAATACGATAGATACTCTAGTCCAAGGCTGGACCTGTATCCGTCTCCTCTATACTCCTTCCCCACTACTAAGATAGGTTGGAATGTCAAACTAGAATGTCGCCGTCTCATCCCTGTGGTCACAGACTGGCCAAATGTGCTTGGACGTGGATTTCGTCCCACTCGTAACAGCAGTCTCAGGACGACTGAACCACAGTCCAGACCTGCTCTCTCACGGCCAGTTCTCCCTTGGAATTCTTTAAATCTGAATTAATGGTGTAGCCCTTGAGACCTGGAATTTAACCCAGGGGTTTTTTCCAGGATATTGTAGCGACCATAGTTACAACAAGGAAACTAGCCTTATTGACGATATCCCATCACACATGGGTAATGGTTTTTCCTTTTCCTTTTCCTTGGGACACCTCCACAGGTCATTCTCCTTGACCCTATTTTATACCAAGAACTCTGTTTCTTTCAAATATGTCTTGCCACCAGATTTCTATTAATACCCTTCCTTCGAAGGATCTGCCATTTAAGGTCTCCAGACAACAGGACTACACCGTAAGACCTACACATCGTCATCACGGCCCTGCAAGACTCACCTTTTGAGCCTCTATAGGATATTATCCTTAGCGTTCTCTTCCAAACGACGGTAGTTTCGGGGAAAATGATTTTTCTCTGCAGAGCTATCAGTACTTACAGTGCTCTCATGCCAACCATCTTTTCTGGTCTTCCACCTGGACAAGATCGCTCTATGGCTGGTTCCATCCTTCTTCTAAGTCTGTATACTCCTAAGACATCTCTCTGTCATCGCTGCGTCCGACTCCAGTCGATCCTGTCGTGAAGGACCTACATATACAGGACCTTGCCAGGGCCCTACACTTCTAGGTGTCCAGCACAGTGCCTTTCAAAGAGGCCAAATTCTCTTTCTTCCTTCTTCCACAGGACAGAAATAAGGGCACGTCAGTCTCTAAGGTTCCTCTAACCGGATGGATTCATCTAACCATCCAAGACGCTTATACCATCAGGACACTCATCCTTTTCGCCAGTGTTCCGGCACATCCTGCTACGGCCGGGAGGGGACGACTCCTGGGCCGTTCAGCACCAGGCGTCAGCACAACCAGAGCGTAGGCAGCCAAATGGTCAGCCTACACACATACTTATGCCAATACAGTACTTGCACTCAGTCCTCGGCAACCGCTGGTCTGATTAGACGCATCCTCCAGGCGACAGCAACCGCCTGTCGGTGCATAGTTCTTCACTGACCATGCTCAGCGTTACTGTTTCCATTGTTTTTTCCCACCCAGGGACTGCTTTAGGACGTCCCACGGTCTGTGTCCCCCAATGAGGCGAAGGAGAAAAGGAGATTTTTGTGTACTCACCGTAAAATCCTTTTCTCTTAGCCTCTAATTGGGGGACACAGCACCCACCCTATTGCCCTTTGGGCTTTTTCTACAGTTCTCACGTAGCTTCTCAACTGTTACATGGTTAACATGTTTACATATGTTTGACTATGTCACTTTGTTAACTGTTGACTGTTTAAACTTGTGCCTGTTTAGTTCCAGGCCTTGTAGTACTGTGAGCCTGTTTAGTTACAGGTCTTGTTATACGATTATTACTTCATTAACTCTTCACTGTTCCACATGCGCCTGCTTAGTTACACGCCTTGTGGTACTAGTATTACTCTACTAACCCTTAACTGTTTACACACGTGCCTGTTTGGTTTCAGGTCTTGTTACAATGTTATTACCTTGTTAACTATATTTGTTTACACAGGTTGCCTGCGTGGACTTCCTGTGTCACTGTTATTATCTGTTAGCTCTCCTACTGCTTTAGCACAAAACTGGGGAATCACTTCCTGCTCCAGGGTGTATAACTGCATAGGAGGAGCCACTAACTCTTTTGCAGATTCTGCCTAGTGTCGCCTCCTAGTGGACAGCAGCATAACACCCACGGTCTGTGTCCCCCAATTAGAGGCTAAGAGAAAAGGATTTTACGGTGAGTACACAAAAATCTCCTTTTTTCAAAATGGGCACAAAAGTTGTGTGTTGCAGAAGTTTATTGTCAGTGTATTGCTGCTTCATCCATTCTAAGGCCCTGGTCATACATCAATATAACATTGTAATGCACGGACTGGCCGGCAGCTCTCCTGACCTGAGCATGACAGCTTAATGAATTACTGTACAGCTAGAGTCAGGAGAGCCTCCAGCCACTCCGTGCATTACAATGTGAGCATTGTCCATGTTATATGGCCATCTGATCTGGGCTTTACAGATGATTACTGGATATGTGAACTTAGCCTTCACTTTAACAGTCTCCCATGATTAAAATCCCCGATTATAGTCATCAAGCATCATATATCATATATGACGTACAGTAATTCCAAATCAGTGCATGCTTAATTTAAGGTGAAAATCTATAAGATGGGGTGTAGCTTACTGATTGCTGGGAATCTGACCACTTGGACGCACAGCAATTTCAAGGCTGTGGTTCTGGAGCCCATAAACCAGGCTGTACTAAGCATGGAGGGCTGTATACTCTGTCGCTGCTTCATTAGTTATTTATGAAGCTGGCGGACATAGCCCAGTGCTGTACTTGGCTTTCTTTGGCAATCCCAAAGACAACAACTGTAGCAGATCCGACCATGTGTAACTGTGCGCCATTCAAGACTACAGAGCATTGTTCCATAGATTTGGACCAACATCGATCATTAAGTTGCACAACATGAATAGATTGGTGAAATATTGTGGCTATTATATTACAATTGAATAATGCAAACCTTAGAAAAAAACTGTCTGACACGTTAACCTTCACGCTGTAGCAAGTTTGTCATCTCATTACCAATTTGTGTTTTTGGGAGACCCTAACTCATGAAATGTGTATCTACCAAACCTGCCAAGTTTTGAAGGCTGAGCTTCTTAAATGTCTCCTTGTATCGGAGGAGATAAGGATTGGGTGGTTGGATTTCAACATGCCTGATCCTTTTGATCCTGAGGCTCAGGCAGTGGCTTACTCCCCTCTTCCTATATGCTTGATTGAACAGTCCTTGGCTCGTAAAGTGTAGGATCCCTCTTTCCAACGGTGAAAAATGTCAAAACTATGTTTGGATCCTGGGTAAGGTCCCCGAGGTCTACCTCATCCTCATCTAACCTCCGTTGATGAAGGACACACTTCCCGAATTCCAATATGGTCCTACATAACTTGTTTCCTGCATAATCTCACAAACAAGGTCTGTTTTGCAGGGTCTTTCTGTGTATACCACACCTGCAGTCATTGCTTCAAAACCCATCTTTTGTAGAACTAACATCTTCCAGACATTTCCTGTAACTCCAGGCTTTCTAATCTTTCCTTTGATTTGCACATCTCATTGTTCCTTGTGGAACGGAGAAATATTGTATCTTTGTATGCTTCAAGGATCAAGGATAGAAAGTAGAAAGAGCAACCAATCAAATTATAATCCATCTATGAACACATACTGGACTATCTAAATTGCAGTTCACTTGACGCTGATTCGGCTGGGGTCTAGAAGGAGAAGAAGCAATTTATTGAAAAAATGTGACTATAGGGGTTTGATCTTTAAGTAAAGAATTTCAGACCCTTTAATAAAATATTCACTTCTATTGTTTGCTGCACAGCATGGAGGCCAAATAATAATCTGTATCCCAGTAATGCAGTACTCTGAAGTATCAGGAGATATATGCATCTTTGAGCTGAACTTTAGACCAGTGATGTAGTTGTATATATTCCACTGGAATCTGGAAGGACATAAAGAAAAAGGGGTAGACATAACACCTGAACAGTAACGTTATAGAGTGGGGTCACCAACTCATGAGGAGCAGTGTGAAGAAAGTCACCAATGCTTTGCTGACCCCATTACTGCAGAGTCCAAACCTTCTCTGGTATTAACATCAGCACAAACACTGCACCCCATCAGGAGCTTTATGGCCGAGCAGCTGTAGCCGTACATCGCCAAGCACATTTCCAAGCAGCGGATGGAGTGGTGTAAAGCTGCCACCACCAGAATCTGAAGGAGGCATATTCTGTGCAGTGATGGATCACACTGCCTCATCTGGAATCTGATGGACAAGTTTGACAAATGCCAGGAGAACGTTACCCACCTTACTGCATTGTGCCAGCTGTAAGGTTTGATGGAGGAGGAATAGGTTTGTTTGTTTTCAGGGGTCAGTAGCAGTCCGTTTGATCCAGTGAAGGGAAATCTTAATGCTTCAGCATACAACATTGTAGTTTCCAACTTTGTGGGCACAGTTTGAATAAGGCCATTTTCTGTTCCAGCATGCCTGGGCCCAGTATACACAGCAATGTCCATGGTTGAGGAAAGACCTTTTACCTAAACACCAAAGGACCTAAGGAAGAGCATAACCCCATACAAGAAGTTTGGTATCAACTAGAATGGAGATTATGACCCTGGCCCTCTCCCCTACATCAGTGTCTGACTTCACAAATTCTCTTTTGGATAAATGGGTAAAAATCCCACAAACATCTTAAATCTTTTAGAAAGTCTTCCCAAAAGAGCTGAAAGGGGAAACCAACTCCATATTTTTACACTAAACAATAGAAATGGGCCAACGATGGCACCACCAGCAGGAGCAGCCAAAAGGTGATATTAGACCATACCTTCAGTTAGGTCTTCTGGAAGGAGCTGTATCCACAGGAAACAAGGTAAAGGGAGCAACGTGAACAATCCAGGAAAGAGAGTGTCACTCATCCAGTTTAAAGGGAACAATTTTATTCAAGCTTGAATTAAAAGTGACTCACCGTGGCCGGCTGACTCCGGTTGATACAGGCGATTCTTCTCCTTCCTTGTCACGGGTGGACCGCGCCTGCCGGTAGTGGGGCCCGGTGTAGTGCAGATCAAAATTGAGGACGTCTTAGTGGGAACAGATTAAAGGGGATTTAATTTGTTTTCTTCGTGACGCCACCTATGAGTAGTTCGGTAAGGGCTACCGACGCTGCGGAACCTCCGGGGTGATGGACAGCAGCAAGATGTTACGCTCCCCACAGGCTGAGCGGTGAGCCCCGGAGGCTGGAGCTGCTCAAGATGTTGTGCGGCAGCTGCGGTTACCTTTAGTTAATGACGGACAGTTCATAAGGAAACACGGACACAGATAGTCTCTGCAACGGGTCTTTACTGTAACCAGCAGGCAGTACATGGCTTACAGTGGTTGAGTAGAAGACCGGGTGGACTCAGCAGTGATAGTGCTCCTCAGAGATCCGCAGTGTTCCTCCATTCTACCTACTTAGTTTCTCTTGCCAGCGTCGCCCAGGAATACCAGATCGGGTACGGGGAGGCTGCTTCAATGCCCTATCCATGATGTACGTTCTGGATGCTTTGGGGAGCCTTGGATCCCTCAGTGGGTACACCGCTGGTTAGACGACTGGAAACTGGCTGGTGGTGGGGTGCTCCTGTAAAGCTGATCCTCCACGGGGCTGGTTCGCGTGGCAGAGGTGAACTGCTGCCAGCTTCGGTACCAGTGAACCGGCTGTGAGTTCGGGGCACGAGTCTTTTGGGAACCCGTGTAGATATGCCCAATCCCGGTAGTTAAGGCCTCAGGTGCGGACACCCGACCGGTGACGGCCCAGGGGCCCGCACGAGGTGCGGAGCCCCCGCTCCTCTCCAAGTTCTAGTCTGCTCTCTTCAGGTTCTAGATTCTTGACTTGACTTCTCTAGACTACTGTGTGTTCTACTTCACTACCCTAACACTCCACCCACCAGGACCTAGGATTGGTCCTCTGTTCTAGGTGTTGTATGTTGGGTTGGATCTCAGAGTTAACTATTGCACTGCTTTGTCAGAGAATATTGCGGCTGCAATACTCCCTTGTGACGCACTCGTTGCGGGGCGCCACAAAAGCTGGCACAAAGTAACATCGTGTTCAGGGGAGAGAGCGTGGAGGGAAGGGTTGGGGAGACTACAGCTGTTTCACGCAACTGCGCTTCTACAGGTCCAGGTACAGGTCCTGTAGAAGTGCAGTTGCATGAAACAGCTGTAGCCCCCTCCCCTTCCCTCTATGCCCTTTCCCCTGAACACGATGTTACTTTGTGCAAGCTTTTAATGCAAGCTTCAATAAAGTTGTTCCTTTTAAACTGGACGAGTGACACTCTCTTTCCTCAACTCCTTATTTTTGTCTATGGATTTAGGATGGGATATCGAAAAGCTCTTGTAGTGTAATCCTACATGTCCCAGTACCTTTCTCCACATTATGGATTTTTCACCATTTTCTTCCTGAATACTTTCAAACTTAGACAAGTATCAATTTCTTCCTTATTTCTGTTTCCAGAATCTGGTTTGTACTTTTGCTCTAGTTAGTCCAACATTTATTAATAAGGTTTTATCCGGTATACTTCACTGGGTCCTAATATTTGTCTCTCTAGCTGTTGCACAACTACAAATTCTAGCCTATACTCCCAACAGCCGGTGGCATCACACTTCCGGGTTATAGTGAACTGGGTCACATCTGCCTCTTCCTTCAAATTTTGAGATCTTGGTCTAAACAGATCAAAATTCATATTTTGTTTACATAAACCCATAGAGGTTTGCATATGAGAAGCAGAACCATATTGCACATACAAACAATCACAGTGATTGTTTCAGCTTTATGATCTCCTTATAAACCCAACACTTGAGGAAAGGATTGAGAAAGGCGTCATCATCACGAGCATCAGACTTCTAGGCTGCAGATGTGGCATAACAGTCTTGTGCGAATCGCCGCCAACTACAGTTTGTTTCTTGTTTTTTTTCTTCACTTGATTAACGTTTTGCATTTTTATAGCTGTTAATTGGAAAGAACAAACTATGAGAATGCATTTCCTGGAATTTCTGGACGTATTCGTTCCAACTATAAAGTCATCTTGTTAATAAGCCATGTAATGGAGCTCTGATTGTTCAACAGAAACCAATGCCAATAAATCCGTTGCCAAAATGTTGTAAGCGTCATCGCGCATTAAAGGCTAATTCCATGTGAAAGCTAAAACCTTAATTGCTGGTGGAATTAAGGAACATCCGAAAACAAATGTTGTGGAACTTGATATTTGAGTTTATCTCGGCTAAATTCCATCCAAAATGAACCCTTTCAGATTTCTGTGTAATTGGCTTTTTACAGAGATAAGTAATCTAATGATGGACACATAATCCGGTATCAGCATAACTCCTCAATGTAGATAGAACGGCCAAATGAGCAGGTGTGGTAGAAGTTAAGAAGACAGGCCGTCCAACGGTTTCTTAGGTTTGTGCAACGGTTGGCTCACCACTCAAGTATTTATATTGTTGCACCTGCTCCTCAAGACTTGTTCTAAGGCTTAGTTCACATCTGTGTTGGGGGCTACATCTCCAAAGAAGTGTTTGATAGGGATAATAGTAGCACAATTTTATTTGCATTAAAATAAGAAACACAGTGGCTTAAGTTGGCTGTCCAGGGTTTGGATATTGGTGGCCTATCCTTAGGATAGGCCATCAATGTTAGATTGATAGAGACCCGACACCTGGCACTGCCACAATCACCTGGTCCTACGGTGGCCAGATGTCATCTGTATGGAACGGAGATACCACAGATCGGTACAATGTGTAGTGGCCATTTTAAGATTACCAAAGTTTGGCTCCCATGGAATTGGATGAGCTGCAGTCCCAAAGAACGGCCAGTACCCAGTGTACTGAGGGGTGATGTTCCAGCTCCATACAGTGTCCGCGAAACGTGCGTTGGGGCACACCATGGTCTTTGTGCACTACCATCCTCTCGTCACTTCAGGCTCCAAATTACTACTACTACTAATATATGGGCGAGTCTTCAAACCATTTACTGGACATATGTCTCTATATCTGTGCCTCATAGCCTGAACTGTATTGCTATAAGGTTATCATTATGAGGTTGTATAGTGACACCATTTAAATTATTTAATTCAATAGCAGCAGCTTTGCCCATGTATTTATATCTACATTTTTTAATAGGAACTGCTGGTGTTTTTGGTAGTGTTACAATCCCCATGGTCTACAAGTCTTGGATTTCCTTCTTTTTTCATACTGTTTGTACTAATTTTACACTTGATATGTAATCTAATAAAGTATTTCTTTATATATGAAATCTGCACTCCTTTGTGCTTATACACGTTTGTAGTGTTTATTTTACACGGTAATGGGACCTGTAATTAGCTGATCAGAGGTGGTGCCAGGTGTTGGTCCCAAACCAGTCTGATATAGATGACCAAACCTAAGGATCAGTGGCAGAACTTGAAGCCTGGGGGACCCAACGCAAAATCTCCAACAGGGCCCCCAACCATCACAGGTCTTTAATAGTTATAGTCTTTTCCTATGCGCCAAAGGGGCCTTTTGGGCTTTTAGACTCCAGGGCCTGGTAGCAATTACATCCCCTGCATCTATTACAGTTACACCCCTGCTTTGGAGAAATGTCTTAACTTAAGGTACTGTAAGGCTGCCTTCACATTTGCGTATGTGTCTGCATGCTGATGGCATGCAGACACATACGCAGTGCAAAGCAGGGTCCAAATGATGTGTCCGCAGCGGAGAATGTCCGCCTGCGGACACATCACTGTGCAGGCTGCCAGCCAATCGGCGTTGTCAGGGGGCGGAGATCAGCGCCGGAGATCTCCGCCCCCCGGCCGCTGGTAACCTCCGGGACGTGTCGGCGGGAGAACAGCTGATTTGACAGCTGTTTGAATCTTCCCGCGCCGACACCGAGAGGAGATGTCGGCGCGGGAAGATTCAAACAGCTGTCAGATAAGCTGTTCTCCCCGCCGACATCGCTAGCACATTACCAGCGGCCGGGAGGCGGAGGACAGCAGAGGCTCCAGCTGATCTCCCGGTGGCCGTCGGTGAGCTCCTGTGACATCACCGCCGGCCACCGGGAGATTTTTCAATGGGTCCACAGCGTTCTCCTGCGCTGTCAAGCGCTGAACACTGCGGACCCATTGAAGCCAATGCATTTTTTGTGCGCTTGGGGACGCTTGCTGATTTTCCAAGGTCCCCAAACACACAAAAAAAACCAACATGCTGCGTCCCGGGTGCGGATGCTGGACACCGGAAGCAGCAGATATCGTCCGCATCCGCACCCGAACGCAGCAAACGTAGGCACCATGCGTTCCTATGTTAAACATAGGAACGCAGTGCGCATGCGTTTGACTGCGTATGGAAACGCAGCAATACGCTGCCTTCCCATACGCAAATGTGAAGCCAGCCTAAGGTCCATTGGTGTCCTGATGGAAATCAAAATGCAGATGTGAACAAAGGCTAAAGAAAAAACTCACTATCGCATAGGGACTCTGCATTGTTTCCAGTGACAGAATCCCAACTAATATTAAAGGGTTTTCTCTGATGCCCTACTAGGGCATTTTGATGCAATAGGCAGGGATATTCATGGGATGCACTCCTATAGCTAAACAAGATTGGTTTCTGTTCTAGTAGCCCATCCATACATTACTTGGTCATTCATTGGATTGGCACATGTGTAATGCTAGATTTTTCCTCTAGTGCCCAATGTAGTGAAAATGTATGGCTACAATATGAGCGGTTCAATTGGAATTTCGGAAAAGTCGATCAGTGTCGATCAAATGATCACTGGGTTAGATTCAGTTGTAAAATGATTTGTCCTGATGAGACAGTTCTATAATCCAAACACGTCATATAGATGGATCTACACTTCATTTTTCTTTATAGAATTAGTTATATATAGATATTGTAGAGCTAGTGTCCCTAGGAAGATTATGCCACCTTTTTAAGAGTACAAAAATTGAGAGTTAAGAGTACAAAAATTAACGAGAAATTTTACAGATCGAGGAAATAATTAATTTCTCACCTATACAATGCGTGCCTTGTGTGCTCAACCAGTAGCCATTGTTGCACACACAGGTGTAGCTGCCGGGACGCGGCTGACAACGACCAGGACCGCAGATTTGAGGATTCAGCTCACACAAATTGGTTTCTGCAACAGAAAAAGATAGAAATGTGCATAGATAAGATGTTGACGGCCATGTCTGCTATGTATATTTTACATTTTTGTCTTTTTTCACACAGTAAGGCTATGTTCACATGCTCAGTTTTTCGTCAGTTTTTGACATCAGTATTTTTAAGCCAAAACCAGCAGTGGGTGATAAATACAGAAGTGGTGACGTGTTTCTATTATAATTTCCCTCTGATTGTTCCACTCCTCGTTTTGGCTACTAATACGGAGGTAAAAAAAAAAATCACCAAATACTCAATAAGTGAATGTAGCCTAATAGAAAGATATCACCGCTTACGCATATTTCATCCACTCCTGGTTTTGAACTATGAAAACGGATGTGAAAAACAGACCAAAAACTGAATATGTGAACAGAGTCTGAAGGGGTTCTCCAAAAATGTGTCTAAATATCAGAATCCCCTTTAAAGACTAACTCTAAGGGTACCTTTACACACGGCTACATTTGTAGCTTGTCACCAGGTAACTTACTGGTTGCAGTGAAATCATGGATACATGGTTCTGTCTTGTTGCTGTGTACAATGGAATCATGTATCCATGATTTCACTGCAACCAGTAAGTTACCTGGTGACAAGCTACAAATGTAGCCGCGTGTAAAGGTACCTTTAGGGTACCTTTACACGCGGCTACATTTCTAGGGTGGCTACAGGTAACTTACTGGTTGCAGTGAAATCATGGAGAGATTATTCCATTTGTACACAGCAACAAGATACAACCTTGTCTCCATGATTTCACTGCAACCAGTAAGTTACCTGTAGCCACCCTAGAAATGTAGCCGCGTGTAAAGGTACCCTAAAGGTACCGTCACACGCCGCAATCTCGGCTGGCGATATGTGGCGATATAACGTGCGCGCTCACGTTTTTCGTGGTCGCTTCAGATCGCCGATGGCGGCATCAAACGCCGCAATTTCGCCCTGAAGCTAAGACGATGTGTCGCTCCGGAAATCGCTTCCCCTATAGCGGAACCAATCTTGCCTAATTCCATCGCCGCTTCACACGCCGCAATCTCAAAGGCAACGTGGGCGTACATGTTCAGCTCGGCAAGGAGATAGGCGTGCCACAGTGGTGTATACCGCCCCCATACACGCTCATTGAACAACGCAACAGCGTTACGATTGGTCAGCCTGCTCTGGAAGGCTGGCTAATACATGACGCCATTGTCTATCGGAGTTTGCACTGAGTCTGCAGACGGTTGTGTAGCTGAAGATGTGTGTGGTGCTGAACAGACAGCTCTTCAAATATGGCGCGGTGTCAACTGACAGCCAATGGGAACACAGTAGCCCACACCAATCATCTCAGACGGGGCACGGACTACAGCACGCTGAGGCACGCCTACCGGAAATCATAGCCAACGCTCTTTCCATAATTATCGCCCTGTCACACTTCACAACACGGAAATATCGCCTTAACAATTGCGGCTGATTACTGAGCACTGTTCAGGAAACAGACGACGGCCGAGGGGCGATTCATTGCCGTTAAATTCCCAAATTACACGCCGCAACCGTGAGGTATTTTCACGGCGATTTCAACGGGGCGACATGTCGCCTTTCAGATTCCCAGGTGAGATTGCAGCGTGTGACGGTACCTTAAAGGCCACGTCAGACGCTTCAATTTGATGAACGATGTTGTTCGCGATCACATGCGCGATCGCTAACAACATCGTTCACATTGCTGGTGAGCTGTCACACAGGCAGACTCACCAGCGATGTGGACCAGCGAGATCGCTGGTAACTATGGTACACATCGGGTCACTAGGCACCGCGCGGTGCTTAGTAACCCGATGTTTACCATGGTTACAATCTCCCAGCATAGGCTCTGCCGCTGGGAGATCGTTCATCGCGGTGTCACACACCACGATGCTGCAGATCGCTCAACGGATTATCGCTTGATTTGAGGTCCTGCTCACAAATCTTCCACCAAACAATCAAGCGATTTTTCGTTGACAGATCGCTCAGTTGCACACAACGATGCACAAACGATATCGCTTAAGCGATCAAAATTCCGGATCGCTTAAGCAAAATTGTTCACCAGATTGAAGCGTGTGGCGTGGCCTTAAGTGTTAGAGAAGGTGAAGAGCTTGCCGTATGCCACAGACATTACTGTGTTCATGTTATTACAACAGGACTAGTATTCTGACACGGGTGCTACCCATCAGTAATGCAGGGTTAGGGATTATCTGTGTTGATTGCTCTCAGTGGGAGAAACAAGATAACTATCTTGTAGTTGTGATACCTTTTAATGGCTAACAAAAATAAAATAAGTGATATTACAAGGCGAGCTTTCGAGACGTCTTAGGTCCCTTCATCAGGCTGGTATGACAAAATCTTGAAAGAACTCAAAATATATACATGCAAATATATACATGCACAACTGGAATGAATGGACATTTAACTAAATAAACAAAATAGCCTGAGAGGGTCCTCAATCAGGCAGGCTTAGTAATGTGTAAGTTTTTATGACACTAATTTATAAGAAAACATGGTGTCTTAAGACTTCAGTGTCTTTGAACAATATCTTGAACACCAGACAAAAAGCAGCTCTTCAAATAACCTTTTGTCGTTAACAAAACAAAGTGAAGCAGTAAGTCCACTTCCATCAATCTTACCCTGAGGGGGAGTATCTACTTCAGTTTCTATACGATCCACTGGAGATGGTGACCTGGTGGGAAGAAGCCTTTGTATAATAGAAGGGGACCTGTTAATTTGGATCTGCGTCCTATCAGGGCTCTGCGGCGGAATATATGTCCGGGTCTGATCGCTCTCTGGTCTTCTCTCCACAATGAAACGGCCTGAAAATGCAAGCCAGATTTAGAATCATAGAATGGTGGAGTTGGAATGGACCTCCTGGGTCATCGTGTGAAGGGGCCTCCTGGGTCATCTGGTCCCACCCCCTGCTCAAAGCAGGATTCACTAAATCATCCCAGACAGATGTCTGTCCAGCCTCTGTGTGAAGACTTCCATTGAAGGAGAACTCTCCACCTCTCGTGGCCGCCTGTTCCACTCGTTGATCACCCTCACTGTCAAGTTTTTTCTAATATCTAATCTATGTTTCTTCCCGTTCAGTTTCATCCCTTTGCTTTAGTCTAATCTAGTGCTGACATATTCTCAAGAGTGGCAGAGAGGACATAGTCTCATCAGTTCCTATCTCATGTGAGGCCCACAAATTCTTGGGTAATGGGATCAGCTCCAAAGGAAGATATTTAATGATATTATTGCCAAAGACAATGAGATCACATGTCATGGTACATCCATAACAGAGCACTGATATTCATTACTAGATGCTGGCCAGATTCTAACGCATCGGGTATTCTAGAATACCTTGTAAACAAAAGTGAACCGCATCACACTATGACGGAGCATTCAAATCGCGTGCCGAGCTGTGCGCTGCGTCTCTCATTGATCACCGTAGCGACCAATGAGAGACGCGGAATTCAAACCGCGCGCCAAGCCACGCTACTTCTCTGATTGGTTGCTGCGGCCGCTGCGACTAATCAGCGAAGCGGCTTGGCTGGAAATATGAATCCCACGCCGCTGATTCGCTGATGAGAGCAGCGACCAATCAGCGGCGCGGAATTCATATTTCCCACCAAGCTGCGCAGTTTTGCTGACTGGTCGCTGTGGCCGCGGCGACCAATCAGAGAAATAGCGTGGCTTGGCGTGCAGTTTGAATTCTGCGTCTCATTGGTCGCTACAGCGAGAGACGCGGCTTGACACGCGGCTTGAATGCCGCTCGGCGCGGCATTCAAACCGCACGGCTTGGCACTGACCAATCAGAGGAGTAGCGCAGCTTGGCACGCGGTTTGAATCCCGCTCGGGTACTACCGCAGCGAGCATCCGGGAATGACCGGCTGACACTGGTCATATCCCGACTGGCTCACCTCGGACCTCTGTGAGGCAGGTAGCCGCGTCTCTGCTACTGCTGCACAAAGGTCAGCCGCTCACCAGCCTGGAGATGACTGGCTGACACCGGTCATCTCCCGGCTGGCTCGCCGCGGACCTCCACGCGCAGCTGTTTAGCATACGCCATGCTCATTGGTCGCCGCGGCTAGCGGCGGCCAATGAGCGCTGGCGCGCGATTTTGGCCTCAGATGGAAGTGGCCACAAGGCAATTATATTAGTAATGTGGACGTTTGTAGACATAGATGTCCAACATCATTTGCAACACTTATTGTAACGCCACTACTAAGGGTACGTCAAACATTTTTATTGCCTGGGATCAAAATGTGAAGGAAAGAATGTAGACGGAAAAGTGCAGAATCTAATTGGTTACCTACCTAAATGCTGTCCCCAATCCAATTAGTAAAGCTTCTTTTTTTACCTCATAGTGCAGCCCCTAGCCTCTACTCGTGTACTAAAACAAGCTTTTTTGGATTCTAAAATTATCTTTATTACATAAAGTGTATTAGGCAATATTGACTGGTTGACGCTAATGACGGGATACTGTGGGATTAAAAGAAATATCAGTCTCTATAAAACCAGTTTCACACTTCCCGACATTCACAGTCCATGTGCTGACCATGATGTCTGGACCAGCCGTGGGTGTCCTGACCCAAAGTCAACAATATGTCTTATGTATATGAAGCTTTCAAATTCGGGTCAGGAGAACCAAGACCGGTCTGATCATTGTTGTCTCACATGGACCATGACTGTAAGACATGAAATGCCTAAAGACCCTTTTCTCATCAACCAAATGGGTCTGCCCTTCCACTTCCACCTCCAATACTAATACTTGCATCTTACTATGACATTGCATAGAAATATGCATGATGGGGAATATAGATGTCATAAATATCAGAAGATGTGACTGATTTCTTACTGGTGACAGGTTTCGGTGGTGGTACAGCAGTTGTTAGGGTCACAATTCTGGATCCAGGCTGTCGTTGGACAGGGACACGATCTTGACCAACAAAGCGATGGTTAATTTTCAAGTCTGAAGCTGAGTAATGGTAACCTGGACCGGCAGGGCATGTCTCTTTAAATCCATCTGTAACATGAAATAATAAAGTTTAATTAAGTATTCTAAAAACAGTTGGAGCACAACAGAAAATGTCACTGATGGCTTCCTACCTGTGCCATAGGGAGGACAACTTTCACATCCTTTGCCCCAAGCTTTTCCCACACGACTGCAACAACAAATCTGTTTGGTAATATTCCTAAGGATAGGAAGAGAGCAGCCGCCATCCCGTAAGACCCTAAAACAGGGACCTTTGGCTTCTGAAATTACATGATGAGCTGAGGAGAAAGATGCAATAGTCATATATGCAGATTTTACAGTGAAGCCATATAAAATGTACACATCACCTTTTAATTCATGAATTTCTTTACTTCCTTCCACTACATTTTTAATAGCATGAGAATCCCTAAGGGTACCTTTACATGCCGCTACTGGCGGGTGGCTACAACCAGCTACTTCACGTGCACGAGCACGCACAAACGGTTGCAAACGGTACCCGCACCACCTTTACACGCCGCAACAAGGTGCGCTACAGTAGGTTACATCTATCTCTAGATACACCGCCGGGTGTCTCAAGTTACCTTCTGCCGAGCACCTTACCTCATTTACACACCGCTACAACAAGCTAATATGGGCGGACCTGGTGCAGCAGGGACAGCACATAGGCGTGCCACAATTGTGGATTACGAGACGTCCGTACGCTGATAGGACAAAGCAAGAACATCATGATTGGGCAGGCATCGCAGGAGGCTGATTAATACATGACGCTTGAGCAATTGTGTAGTGTGACTGGTCAGCTCCTTAAATATGCCGCCCTATGCAGCAACAACCAATCGTAACGCAGGAGCTTCCTCCAATGATCGCTGAAGGTGGGTGGTTTCCCGGAGGCTTTGTCATGCCCCAGGTACAGACCAGGTACATAGCCTGGTGTCCAGACATCCCTTCTGTTGCTTCTTTACATGCCGATACAGGTCGCTACAATCGCCTGGGTAGCCACCTGTTTCAGGGCAGTGCTCGGAAACAGGTGCCGCTACTGCCGGGTGGCTACAACCGTCTTCACACGCCGCTACCACGGGGTGAATTGCCGGTGCAAGATACATTTCTCACATGTATCCGGTTGTAGCCACCCGCCAGTAGCGGCGTGTAAAGGTACCCTAAGGCCTCATTCACATGTCCGTGTTTAAACGCGTACAAGAAAAAATAATATCGGTGTCATCGGTGTTGTACAGTTCATGTGTCCGTCTTTACCATGGATGGATCATTCGCCAAATAAATTACAAAGCTTCACCTATAATTTGAATGTTAAACGCATCGACTTCACGGATGCCATCTGTGTTCTGTATGTGTTCATACATTATAATGTGTTTTTACTGTAGCCGTGAAAAAAGGCATACTACACGTATAGGTCAGACTAAATGAGGCCATAAAATTTTTTACAGGACTTAAAGGGTTATTCCCACCGCCAAGATCCTATCCTAAGATGTAGTAGGTGTAATAATAATAATATTAGTAAATTCCCTACAATTAGAAATGTAGTATAGTTCTGATTAGCTGTCACTTACCTCATGTGCAGGACATTGCAGCAGCTTACGTATCCATGGTTACGACCATTCATATAATGACAGTTGGTTACTAGTGGTCGTAACCATGGATACCTAAGCTGTAATATCCTGCACATGAGGTAAGTGACAGTTAACAGGAGAACTATACTACATTGGAGGGATTTACTAACATTACTATTATTACACTTACTACATATTAGGATAGGATCTTGGAGATAGAAATACTACTTTAAACTAAGAATACACATTGAGTGACTGTTTGCCGAATCCAAATGATACTATGGTTAATCATTCAGTTGGCAGCCATCTCACATGACTCTATTATACACAGGGACTCTAATTCAGCCAAGTTCATCGGTATTCTCTATGAGAGCTGCTGGTTAACATATCAGGAAGTCAATATAATGGTGCAGAGATTTCAGCCATCCTGAGCCCTGGTGCCGAAGAGGAACCAATGGTGCCAAAGAAGAACCAGTGGTGCCGAAGAAGAACCAATGATGCCAAAGAAGAACTAATCGTGCCAAAGAAGAACCAATGGTGTCAAAGAAGAACCAATGGTGCCGAAGAAAAAACACTGGTGCTGAAGAAGAACCAATGATGACAAAAAAGAACCAATGGCACCAAAGAGGAACCAATGGTGCTGAAAAAGAACTATGGTGACAAAGAGAAACCAATGGTGCCAAAAAAGAACCAATAGTGCCAAAGAGAAACCAATGGTGCCGAAGAAGAACCAACGGTGTCAATAAAGAACCAATGGTGCCGAAGAAAAAACACTGGTGCTGAAGAAGAACCAATGATGACAAAGAAGAACCAATGGCACCAAAGAGGAACCAATGGTGCCGAAGAAGAACCAATGGTGCTGAAAAAGAACTATGGTGACAAAGAGAAACCAATGGTGCCAAAAAAGAACCAATAGTGCCAAAGAGAAACCAATGGTGCCGAAGAAGAACCAACGGTGTCAATAAAGAACCAATGGTGACGAAGAAGAACCAATGGTGCCTCTGTCACCAGCATAATGCTTTGCACAAAGTAGGTGAAGACATTGTTAGGACTCTTACAGACCTGTGAGACATGGCCCGTGCACAGACTGGCTGCGTGTCTCCGCACTCGAATGTGAAAGCCTCAAATACATATATGAAGCTGTCAAGCTCTGGCTGGGAGAGCCGCAGCCAGTCTGTGCATTGCGGTCTGTGCACGGACAGTGTTACCCAGATGTCTGAAAGAGCCCTTAGATATTTTGCATGGGGGCCCAGGATCTTCACGTCACAACTCTGGTAACAATACTGACAACTTTTATTAGTCTAAATGCCATCAGCAATGATTAGCAGCCCTCTGGATTCTTGAAGTGTTCAGTCGTTCCTACTATAAATGATAAAGACCCACCACAAGAAAACTGTGATATAACAAGTCAAGAAAGGCAAACTCACATATACAGCTGCTCCTTGAGGAATCAAGGAGAAATCCTTCTTTACACAAGCAGGAAAAGCTCCCTCTAGTGTTGGTGCAGTCTCCATTCTGACACACTGATGGATCTTTACACTCATCTACATCTGCAAAGTAAGAAGATATAGAAAGTGGACTGTTACACATAGAGAAAAGTAAAAAACACCCCACATCACAGGAAAGGTGACCCCAGGAAAGGTATACTGCTCTTTCCCATTGTATGACCTTAGGATGGATCATCCATCACTTATTGTTGAACTTACCTATACATGTCCCATTGATTCTTTCAAAACCCTTAGGACACGGTGATGGTGACAGACTCCCCGATGTGGAGTCTCCTGTGGAGATATAAATATAAGATACTTATTTAAGATCATTGAAGTCTTCCTCTACTCCTTACCAGTTATCATTCGTTATATCTACTTCTAGAAAGACAGAATACAGGGATGACCAGAAAGGGCCCATAACACCTCAGCCAAAGGCAGGATTCATTGTAACTGTGTCATGATGACTATAAAGGGATAAAGATGCCATAAATAGTCATTTCTTTTTCCTAGTGTAAATGCTGCCATGCTCCTGACTCGGCATTGTTTTTATTTGTTCATGCACTTCTGCGTTCCTGAGATATGACCTCCTCTTCCCTTTGTAGAACTCTTGTCTTTTTTACCAACTGGGCGTGGTCCATAAAAACTCTACTGCAGAGAGGAGTAGAGGACCACACCCACTTGGTTAAATAGACTAAATTTATATATAGGATGAGAGGCCATATCTCAGGAATGGAAGGAGCAGGAACAAAAGAAAAACATCGCCAGATTCAAGAGAACAGCAGCATTTACATCACATACATATTTATGCCAATAAACAGGTTTTCTTAAGGGGTCCATAATCTTTGCTACATTGAGGCTGAACCTCTCTGACTCTGCCCTTGTCAGATGGAAAATTGGAGGTCTAATTTGCTCTATTTACAAATAAATTATAGATACAGATCCCGATAGTGATTTATCGGCAGTTCAGATGAAACTCCTTACGGTATTGGGAAGGATTCTTTCACTCCAAAACGTGACACTAATAAATCATTATCCAGGTCTGTGTCTATCATTCATTTGTACGGCAGCTCGGATTAACCCTCTATCTTCCATCTGACCAGCCTTTTCCACGTTTGGGGCTACTACCGTATCACACTGTTGGGTGGTTGTGTTGCACACAATCTGATCAGGTGAGCAAGCCGTTCTCTAACTGTACCCACTCTTCACAATGATAAGACCCTATTGTGCTATTGTCTCTCCAATATCTACTGATTCTACCCTTAGCTGATCACAATTTATAAGCCTATTTTTACAATTAGGTCTCAGTTTCTCTTTACTGAAGAATGTTACCCTGGAACAGGAAATTGACATTGAGGATTTATCTGCACAAGAATATTGATGACCATCTGTAAATAGACCATTAATATATTGGTGGGGGGGGTCTGCCTGCCAAACAGCTTAACAAGCTGCAATACCTAACACAGCCACTATAAATTGAATGGCGCTGTGGCTGGAGCACTCGCTAGAGCACTGATTGGCGGGGTCACTGGGGGTCGAGCTTCCACCAATCTGATATTATTGGCTAATCCTAAAAATAGCAGCCAGCCTCAAGAATACAGTGTGAGGACACCTCCCGTCCCATACATTTCTGTGAGCTACAACTGCATACTGTCATGAGCAGACAGGACATATTTCAACACAAGTGCATATATTTGACAGTTGTATATTTTATAGCAGCTGAGCCAGAGAAACCGTCTGGTGGGAATGGGGTTATTTATTTAACATATACTTTTCTAAGAGATGATCAGGAGACACAGTTTGCATTTCAGTGTCTGTCTCCAAGCTCAAGAATTACTTGCAATGTACCCTAGTGTTGATAGCACAAGGTTCGGACCACTCAGGCTTTAAAGGGAATCTGTCAGCAGGTTTTGCTACATATTTGAGAGCATGATGAGGGAAATAGACCCTGAATACAACCATATATCACTTAGTTTACTGGGTGCAGCAGTTCTGCCAAAATCAGAGTTTTAGATGTAGCATGTAGCAGAGCTCATAAAGGCTCTCTGTATACATTGTCTATAGACAGTGAGCTGCTTTTCAAGCAGGGGCGTACCGACTAACTGACTAGTCTGGCAATTATAATCTCCTGAAGCTAAAACAAATATTGCAGCTAAACAACAGCAAACATGTAATAAGAGACACATCCTGAAATCTTTATGTTAACCCCTGCAGCTTTCTGTGTTCAGATTACATAGCAAAAACCTGCTGACAGATTCCTTGTAAGGCTAACTGTCAGCACTTTGTTACATATGGAAGTAGTGGTATGGCAGTGTTGGTGCTTGTCCACCAGTAAAAGTGATAATTTATTTGTAGAGATCATAAGAAATCTAGTGTAGAAACTATATGCAAAATAGGCTGGATGTGCACTGGGGGGGTGGGTGTCATGATTATCCTGAGGAAGGTGCCCTGGAGCCCTGAAACGCATTGACTAATAAACCAGAGCTATAATCTTATGATTGATGCCCTGTCTGATGTTTCTTTAAAAGAGGACCTTCACCCCCTGGTGCTGTGCTAACTGAATGCAGCACTGAATGCAGCGTGTCTGCTGCATTCAGGGAAGGGGTCCTCCATGTCTCTATTCCCTGTAAGCTGTTAAAAAATACTTTATAAAAGTATACAGATAAGGAGTCCGGAGGGACTTACTCATAATGAACAAAAAATATTGGTTCACAACACCTAGGAACTCAGGGGCATTCTATAGTTACGTATAGTATATAGCCCCAATGGGTGCAAGTTTTTACACCAGGCAGTCCAGCCTGGATACTTACATAGCACAAAAAGGGAAGAAGAAAACAGCGCCTCTCACAATGGTGGTGCAATTATAATTTTAATATAATTGCACCATTATTGCGAGAGGCACTGTTTTTTTTCTTCCCTTTTTGTGCTTACTCATAATGATTAATCGCTGTTGCTGTGCCCTCCCGCCTCCAGCCCTCTCTTGTTCAGCCTCTGTATGTGCCATCACTGTTGCTGGTGTCCTCCCCACTTCCAGCCCTCTCTTGTTCAGCCTCCTGTATGTGTCATCACTGTTGCTGTGTCCTCCCCACTTCCAGCCCTCTCTTGTTCAGCCTCCTGTATGTGTCATCGCTGACATCTGGAGGTGGCACAGAAGGGCTGGAGGTGGGGAGGACACCAGCAACAGTGATGACTCATTACTGAGTACATCCCTCAGGGCTCATTATCTGTACACTTTATAAAGTCTTTTTAACAACTTACAGGGAGGCTAGAAACATCGGGGACCCCTTCCCTGAATGCATAAGACATGCATTCAGTTCTGCATTCAATTAGCATAGCACCAGGGGGGTGACAGGTCCTCTTTAAATCACTTTTCTACTCACCTTCTTATCCTTGTCCTCCTCACCGTGCCCCATATCCAGCCATTAGCTCATTCTTGCAGAATCTCGCACACCTAGACATTCACAGACTCTTCGACTCTCTTCTACCTCTGTCCTCTATATCTTCACTCCATGACACAGACAGTGCCATCCCTTTCTATATCACCACCCTCGCATCAGCCATAGACTCAGTCGCCCCTCTCGTTCATCGCAAGAGGCACGAATCAATAGGCAACCCTGGCACAACAATCTCACCAAAAAACTACGACAAGTGTCCAGGGCTGCGGAGCGGCGTTGGAAGAAAACGCTCCTGCCAGACGACTTCACAACTTTCAAACAAGCTACACTTGCCTTCAAATCAGCCCTCAACGCTGCTAAACATACCTATTTCACAAACCTTATATCTTCATTATCCTACAACCCCAAACAACTGTTCAGCACTTTTAACTCTCTCCTCCGCCCACTGCTTCCCCATTTGACTTCCCTTATCTCTACTGAGGACTTCGCCACATACTTCAAAAATAAGATTGAGCAAACAAAGCAAACCTTTATTCTTCCACTACCCCAGCCACTCCATATACCAGACCTCTGCCCTTCCCTCATAACCTCCCTCTACAACATCACTGAAGGAGAGCTTACTCGTCTCCTATCCAAATCACACCTGTGCACTTGACCCCATCCCTTCCCACCTCCTCCCCAACCTCACTAACACGCTCATCCCTGCCCTCACCCACCTCTTCAATCTATCACTATCTTCCGGGACCTTCCCCTCGGCTTTCAAACATGCCACAATCACAGCCCATCCTCAAAAAGCCAAACCTTGACCCGACTGCTAGGACGAGCTACTGCCCATATCGCTGCTCCCGTTTGCTTCCAAACCGCTTGAGCAACACGTCCATTCTCAACTTTCCTCCCACCTGTCATCTAAATCTCTCCTTGACAATCTACAATCGTGTTTCCAGTCCCACCACTCCACCGAAAACTGCCCTAACCAAAATTACCAACGACTTACTCATAGCCAAAGCTAACAGAATATTCTCCATCCTGTTCCGTCTAAAGCCTGTCCTCTGCCTTTGACACAGTCGACCACTCCCTCCTACTTCAGATTCTTTCTTCCATTGGCTTGAAAGACCTTGCCCTATCCTGGGTTGCCTCATACATTTCCAACTGCACATTTAGCGTTTCCCACTCCACACTACCTGTTCATCGTGCCCTCTCTCTGTTGGGAGTCTTGGGGCCCCTCCTTTTCTCCATCTATACCCTTGGCCTAGGACAACTCATACAGTCCCATGGCTTCCAGTACCACCTGTACGCTGACGACACTCAGCTCTACCTCTCTGACCTAGATGTCAACTCTCTGCTGTCCAGAACTCCGGAGTGTCTGTCAGCCATATCCTTCTTCTTCTCTCGCTTCCTAAAACTCAACCTAGACAAAACCAAACTCATCATCTTTCCTCCATCTCATCTTTCATCTTCATCACTTGATCTATCTATTATGGTAAATGGCATCATGGTCTCTCCCACACCTCAAATTCGCTGCCTTGGAGTAATTCTCGACTCTGCCCTGTCTTTCAAACCACACATCCGAACTCTCGCCAACTTCTGTTGCCTCCAGCTCAAGAATATTTCCAGAATCCATCCTTTCCTCAGCCCTCAATCTACTAAAATTCTTGTACATGCCCTCATCATCTCCCACCTTGACTACTGCAACATTCTCCTCTTTGGCCTCCCTGCTAAAACTCTTGCACCTCTCCAGTCTGTCCTCAACTCTGCTGCCCAATAATCCACCTCTCTCCTCGCTACTCCCCCGTATCTCCCCTCTGCAAATCCCTCCACTGGCTCCCAATTCCCCAATGAATCAAGTTCAAGCTACTAACATTGACCTACAAAGCCATCCATAAACTGTCTCCTCCCTATATCTCTGAACTAATCTTACACTATGTTCCCTGATGTAATCTTCGATCCTCCCAAGACCTCCTCCTTTCCTCCACACTTATCCGTTCCTCACACAACCGCCTCCAAGATTTCTCCCGAATAGCACCTATCCTCTGGAATTCTGTGCCCCAAATGTCAGATTATCCACCATGCTCGGATCCTTTAAACGGAACCTGAAAACCCATCTCTTCAGGAAAGCATACAGCCTACAGTGACCAAGCCGCCGCCCACCTCCACCCAAGCTGCTGCCCCACTGCCACCGGAGCTGCCACCTCTCCACCACCAGATCTGCTGCAACCCTGATCTACTGTCTCCTCCTCATTATCCTGTAGAATGTAAGCCCGCAAGAGCAGGGTCCTCTCCCCTCTGTACCAGTCTGTCATTGTTAATTTGTTTACTGTAAACTATCTATAATTTTGTATGTAACCCCTTCTCATGTACAGCACCATGGAATTAATGGTGCTATATAAATAAATAATAATAATTTGTTGTGTTCCAGCACCATCTGCTGGTGAAAGGCATGATTTAAACTAACCTTATAATGTAAAATCTGAAACAGAAATGAGCGTCGATTCTATTGGCCAGTGACCCTGTCATCAGGATCATTGGGAGGCACTACCTCCAGTCTATGTCTAGACAAGACAGAGATCTGAAAAGTCTTCAAAGGAGTCTGTTTCAAGCTGTAACAGAGAGCAAACCTCATGTGAGTGGTCTTATCACCTCCTCCAGGCTCAATACCTATGGTGATGGATCCTTCTTCTTCTCTCAAGAAGGCCTAGGATATTCCTCTGACTTCTACAGCCAAGATGGCTAAAGACTTTTGACCATTTTTAACCCTGGGTCCTCGTTGTCAAGATTAAACCATGCTTCTCCAGCAGTAGGTCGCACTAAATGTGTGGAAGCTGTGTGGGGGTGGATAGCAGTGAACTGAAAGCACCCCCGTTACCAGCGCCTTACATCAGCCCTGTGAATTATCCAGCTGCTGCTCTTTTCGTTAGCTCATATTATTAGCTCAACAACCATTACTTCTTCATGTGCTTTCCTCCTAATTTGCAGCTTGCTTTCTTTGCCCTCTCTGAGACTGTACATACTTCATTCCTCCTCCACACTGTGGACATGTATGTACAACCCCTTCACTGCTCCTATCTCAAAACCTAAGAGAAGGTAGGTGGAGAGCAGAGAGCGGAGAGGAGAAGGAAATCTGATGGGTTTGTAACATTTTTGCATAACACTCAGCTAGATAAAGGCTCTGCTGCTGTAAATGCTAAAAATTGGTTACGACTATTTAGAAAGTTGCTTAACTTTGTGTTTAGGAAGCATATGACCAATAAAAAAAGAATGTGTGACGGCTGTACAAAGTCTTAAAAGCAAGATTTGAGATAAATAGATAGATAATATAGATAAATAGATAGCTAGATGAGATAGATAGATAGATAGATAGATAGATAGATAGATAGATAGATAATACTTTGACACTTTTCAAGAGGTAAAACCCACTTTACATCATCACTACAATAAATCCCACAACTCCTATAAACAGTAGACCTTTCTTCTTGCCAAGGTTTGCTAACTGCAATACATTAGTAACATAATTTGTGACTTAGATGATAGATATTAGTCCGCAGCTTTGCCAAACTACAGCATAACACAGGGGTCTTTTGTGCGTGTTATTGGCACGCCGTTCTTGATGGCTAAGACTTATGAGTGGAAGAACTCCCGTGAACCCAATAAAGTTTTCTCTTGTTTTGTAATCACATTTATCTATCACAGATGGCCCAGATCTCTGCTGTCTGGGTAAGGCAGATGGGACAGATGTGAGCTTGGCATCACTTTCTCAGTGTAATGATGTGGGTGGTTTTTGGAAGATACTAGCTCCCCCTCGAAGGATTGATTGCATGTTTTTTCTCCCTAACTCGGCAACGTCTAGCTCGAGGCAATGACTGATGGCGCTACAGTTATCGCTTACTCTGCGCCAGTTCAGCCTGTCCCTATCACTTATCGGTTTAGTACATTTTGTGTCGTTCCTGTTAATCCTTAAAATTATCAAATTACAACGTGAAATAAACATGCTAATATCGGGGGCTCGGTCCTGTATAATGCAGCCATCTATGCCTATTGTGTAGAGGCAATGGACTAAGTTTAGAAACGCAAACCTTTTTTTCTATCACAATGCTTAAAATATGGAAACCGTCAAGAACGTGCAGTGTAAAGGTTGAAAGTCGGATCACAGCAAATGGCGCCGTATTTGGCCGAAGAGCTTTAGAATTTTAAGGACTTTTATTTGTATTTGAGGCTAAAAATTAATTTTTGCAATTGGGTTTCATTAAAAATTTTGCACCGTTTGCCTTCCATAGCCTTTTTATGGCACTGTCTACTGATAGATGGAGATGAGTTAACTGCAGGGGTGTACAACTATAATAGGTGCAGTGCTTGCAATCATACCCAGCTCTGGTGTCTAGGGGCCCTATATGAAAGCGCAATTGCTGCAATAGTTGGGGGTCCTGGTGGAAGTTTTGCATTGGGGCCCACAAGCATCAAGTTTTGCTACTGGTTAAACGAGGGTCCATCAGTGAGCTTGTTCTGATGGGATAGTAGTTTGTAATTGTTTTATCTGTCTTTGGGCACACACCAGAGTATAACTTGGACTGTCCGATGTTTTGTGTGATAGCCCTCGGACCAATGTTATACTATGGTGCAGTGCTTTTTTTTCTCAAGGTAATTCAGCATGAGAGAAAAAACTCATAGCATGTTTCGATTGCCAATGTATGTCGCATGGCGTGAACCCATTCAAGTCTGTGTGCGTTAAAAACATTGGACTGTACTCAGATGTTCTGAATGCAGTCTGATTTACATCAACACTTACAATGGAGAAGATGGAGAAATGAATCTCTCCTTCTTCTCCTCACCTCTGCTCCAATTCCCACATGCAAGAGAGTCTAATCACAGTAAATGACACCCGGCTCAAACTCTGATCAGAGTTTGAGCCGAGTGTCATTAGTATAATGGAGTTGATTTTTGCCCATAATATATTCATGTAATGCCTTGGTTTCAGGATTCGATGCGGTGACCTCTAGGCCTGTGGAAGTTTTCCCTGTCTGCTGGGCCATGGTCCTTTTCCTCTTGGTCCTAATTCTGATGGTTATTTTTATCTTGGCTTTTCCTTTCTGGTTTTTATCTTCTTCAGGTGTCTTCATTGATGTGTTTTGGTGTGTCCTATCACAGCCTGAGTGTGGGTATATATGTTCTTCCTTCACTGCATTTCCTTACTGGCTATATTTCCATGTGAACTTATTCCTGGGATCTTCCTGGGATTCCTGGGAGCTGCCACCCACCTGCCTGATGTGCCTAACGCCAGTCACCATCATACACCCCCGGCGCAGAGTAGTCACAGACACCATGGCGGGGTAACCAGAGCAGAGCAGAAGAGCGGTGGTGGCTTTTGCACTCTGCTCTGTGGAAGGGGCGGGACAGACGCCTACTGCTGATTGACAGCTGTCTTCCCACTACCTGATTAGAGGAACCGGCGTGACGTCAGCTCTGACACTCGTCAACAGAGGGGAGAAGCCGCCCCTCTATTGATGTGATGTCAGCGGAAGCGTCAACATTGCCAACAGGCGCTGTCTCAGAGTCCTCTGTATCGACGGTGAACAGAACTGAGCACAACAGACAGGTAGATGGCAGATACCTGCCTGATAATGCTAAGGCACAATTTTTCATTTTGAGAAATCTCAGATATCCTCTTTAAGTTAAAAAAAAAAAAGAATTGTTCTAAAGGTGAACAACCATCTTAAGGGAAGTTTGTCACCCCCAACACACAAAGTAAAATAAGTACACAATCATATAGGGACTTCAGCCCTGTATAAAGCACAATTTTATTGTAATTATTCTTGCTTTTAGAGTCCAGAAAACACTGTTTATTCAATATGCCAGTTATGGTGCTGAACCCTTGGTGTGGCCTCGAGCTCAGTATATCATTCTGACCCCAGAATTAGACAAAACCACAGTAACACCTCCCCTCCCATCCTATATATTAATATAAATCCTTCCATTTATTACATAGGTTGGAGACCATACTGGACTTCATTATATAGGGACTAATTGTACTTGAACAACTCAAACTAATCCCCTGAGGGAAAGAAAAATTATTCTAAAGTCCACAAATGATATCAACATAGTGCAATTTTTTATTAATAAATACGTGTAGTACAAGGGGTAGGGGTAAAGTGATAATCCCGTAGCACAATAAATAAACAGGTTTACATGAGGATTTTTGTATAAACATTCATATATATACCAAGCAAAATATACAACTCTGTAGGTAATGAGTAATCAACAGCCCTATTATGATTTTGCCCGTCTGAGATACTCGTTGGTTCACAATATTGCACTATGTCCCATATAGCTAAACAGCTGCACTGTATCAGCCGGTTATTTAATCACTATTCCTGTGCATAACAACAATAGCGTGGAAAGGGGAGGTGGGGATTGTGTGTGTTGTATAATCAGGCACACCTGTGCACTAATATGCACCTATACACTTATCTCATTATATAAGAGAGCTACACCAGCTCACCTATATCTGGTGTTTCACTGTGTGCCTAACCCGTAGTAACTCCCCAATCAAACACCACTATGCATATCAAATAGACTGTTGGTCGATGTCGGTTTGCGGTATAACTGGGACTGTAAGAACCCCCTATCATCCTTCCGCACTATCACATCCAGAAAATCAACAAGTGTGTCTGAACATACATATGTCAAATGAATATTGTTGTCATTAGAGTTCAAGCCATTCATAAATTGATTCAATTCACAGGTACTACTTTGCCAGATGAGGAAGACGTCGTCGATGTACCGTGCCCAAAATGGGACGCGGTCAATTGACACTCCCCCATCTGACAGGAAGAGGTCCCTCTCCCACAGCCCCAAAAACAGATTTGCATATGCTGGTGCAAATGAAGCACCCATAGCTGTTCCCTGGAGCTGCAGGTAGAAGGACCCCTTAAACGTGAAGAAATTGTGTGTGAGCGAGAACTCCAACAAGACCAATATAAATTCGATCAGATCTTGTGGTAGATGTGGCATGCGGAGAAAATATCTAACCGCATACAACACATCAGAATGTTTTATGTTGGTATACAGGGACTCAATGTCCACCCACACCAACAATGACCCATCACTCAGGGACACCCCATCAACCTTTCTCACAAAATCCAGTGTAGCTCTAGTAAATGATGGCAGTGATTCGGCCAAGGGACTGAGAATAGAATCAATCCAATGATTAATATTCTCCAAGAAATTATTATTGTCTGAAATAATCAGTCTCCCGGGTGGAGCCGTCAGACTCTTATGTATTTTAGGCAACAAATATAGAGTCGATATTGACGGCTCCACTATACGTAGTGCCGAAGCCAGCTGACCAGTGACAACACCTCTACTCACAGCCTCATCCAAAATCATATTAAGTGCAACCATGTATTTAGAGAGAGGATTGAATGTCAGCTTTTTGTAGCAAACTTTGTTGCGTAATTGTCTAAAAGCCTCCTCTTCATACATTGGTTTAGGCCATATCACTATGTTGCCACCTTTGTCTGCCGGCTTCAGCACCACGTCCGGGAGACTTTTCAGTTCCTTCAATCGTTGTCTCTCAGTCCTGGTCAGATTATCACCGCCACCATATCTGGGGATTTTTTCCAGATCTTTAGACACCACTTGTACAAAAAGATCTATGTTAGTACAGGTAGAAATAGGAGGGAACTTTTTTGATCGCGGTTTAATATTAGATGGTATCTTACCTCTCTCTGATACCTTGTGCTCAAGAAAGAGATCGTCCAATGACCTCAATGCCGTTTGTTCTTCCTCCGGGTCATGTGACCTGAGACCACTCCCCTCCATTTCGCGGCCAATAACGTTGGGTCCGATATGGGGGCGTGACTAGCATCTGCTACTATAACAACAGATCTGGTACCTGATTGGTCCGTGACACTATTTTAACCCTCCCCTTCCCCCTCACCAACACGCCCCCTAGATGAAGGACTAATCCGAAATGTGCATTGGGCAAACGCTCTGAATATAGCAGGATTGAGGAAGCAGGTATTGACTACCAGGCTGGGTGCTAATAGAGTAGCTCTGTTAAAAAGGTGCTTTGTTTTCTGGCGATACTGCAATACTTGGTGATACACTGGTGGAGATATAGTTGGCTATTTGATATCCATAGCGGTGTTTGATTGGGGAGTTACTACGGGTTAGGCACACAGTGAAACACCACATATAGGTAAGCTGGTGTAGCTCTCTTATATAATGAGATACGTGTATAGGTGCATATTAGTGCACAGGCGTGCCTGATTATACAACACACACAATCCCCCCTCCCCTTTCCACGCTAATGTTGTTATGCACTGGAATAGTGATTAAATAACCGGCTGATACAGTGCAGCTGTTTAGCTATATGGGACATAGTGCAATATTGTGAACCAACGAGTATCTTAGGCGGGCAAAATCATAATAGGGCTGTTGATTGCTCATTACCTACAGAGTTGTATATCTTGCTTGGTATATATATGAATATTTATACAAAAATCCTCATGTAAACCTGTTTATTTATTGTGCTACGGGATTATCACTTTACCCCTACCCCTTGTACAACACGTATTTATTAATACAAAATTGCACTATGTTGATATAATTTGTGGACTTTAGAATCATTTTTCTTTCCCTCAGGGGATTAGCTTGACCCCAGAATTAGCATCACATGGCCGCTCTCTGTATCTCTATTGACAAGTTCCTGCAGCATGTGGCCGAAGAGCCGCCGCCATGCACGTGGACAGAATTCTCAGCTGCGGCTGCGCGCTTCACGGATGCACCAATATGGCATCATTCAGACATTAGTTTTTCACGCACAAATTGTATCCATACATTTCAAGGATAGAACCCCAAGCCATTAGAGTCTATGTGGCCGTTCACATGTTCGTGTATTTTTGCAGAATGAAGGGTTCCTCACATGTTTTAATCCAACGGTATTTAAACAATATAGAAAAAAGTTTAGATGGCAGCACTTCCACCTTTGAAGCAAAAAAGTGGCTTTATTAGCACAAGACACAGAGAGGCGACGTTTCAGCATGTCTTGTGCTAATAAAGCCAATTTTTTGCTTCATAAATGGCAGTGCTGCCATCTAAACTTATATATAAATATATTAAATATATACACATTCATACATGTATATCTTGCTGGAGGAATATTGCTGGTCATATCCATATTTATTATGTTCATTTTTGGAAGGATACATATTCTCCAAGAATAAATAAAAATGATGTATTCATGTACCGTATATATTGCACAAACTTTACATGATGACGGACCGACACAGTATACTACTTCAGACTACATAATAATTTAATCTTTAGCACATTTGGGCCAAGTTGCAGATTCTGGAAGATGAACAGCTTACCATTGAGTACAGGACATGGTGTGCAATCATACACCCCCCAGGCCACTCCAGTCCCTCGGCAGCAGGTATCCTGAGTCCGCAGACCGGGGACAGGTGAACCACACTGGAAAACAAGAGTAAATGTGAATTAATGGAAATGTCAGAATCACAGATGTTCTGGCATCAGAGTTATGAAATGATATATGTTGGACCGAATGTTCCCGATGGTAGAAGGGTAGCTTTTGTTCTCAGTGACGGAGACTCGTCATTGTGCTTTTCTATGACTTTACGTTGATTTGTCATATTGAACGTTCCTGAAGAAAAGGTTGTTGATCAGACCCCAGGAGATATTGTAGTCATCTTTTGGAACACACATTTTCTCCATTAATCATAAAATTGAGAAGTCAATCATTAAGCCTTGGAGAAGATGACGCCAACTAATCGGCCAAGAGCCAACCACTTAGACGTGTCAGAAGACAGCATCTTAAGCATGTTGAGGAAAAGGACAGAGATGTTAGATAATAATCTGCTACAATGGCTCTGACAGCTTTGGCCAACTATTAAATAAACCTGATTACTTCCAAGACTGACAGATATCTGATTGGCCTGGATGGATTCATTTCCTGACTTTCATCTGTGGTTTTCTTGGCTTTTTCTTGGCCTTTACAAATGACGATGAACAGTTGTGACAAGGGAACATGCCCAGTCTTTAATCAGAGTTTTGGTGAACTTTTTTTGTTTTAGGGGCACCAAAGACTTCAAAGAATGGCAGTGACATTTATGATCCTGGGAACAAATGTCCATCTATGTGTAACAGACTTTTCCCTCTAACATCTATGGCCGGCTCGACTCTCTGGTGTTTTGTGAGATTGCATCTTGTACTGTGTTCCAGATCTATCTATGAATTTTCACAAATGTAATGAAAAGCAGAGAAAAGCAGATCCAGATGAGATTTTGGGCAAAAAGCCAAAGTAATTGCACCTGCAGGGGTGTGATTGAAGCCATGTGTGAGCAACTCTTCGTTGTCTATATTTGGTGTCAGAGCCGATAAGGAAAACGTTCACATTGTGACTGCTTTACGGGATTGTGTAAGAGACGCTCTAGTTACCAGTTAAGCTCAGTTTGGCTGGATTCTATTAAAGTAAATTTTTTCTGTGTTTTTCTCTGCATTTTATGTTTTAATTACATAAATCCTGTTTTGATAAATATTTACTATTGGCTTTGTATTTCTTTTGTTTCTAGGTTCTGCGTTGTCTAGCGTGCCATGCGAAAGCAATTGTGCCGGATAGCGTTAGGCGTCAGTAATTTGTTCTCTCGTACACAAAACAAAAAAATTAATGCTTGGTCAGTTTTTACCGTCAGTTTTTCTTGCATGCATAAAAAGACTGATAGAGGTTACTCGAGCTTCTCCTATCAGTGAGTGAAAAACGGACAACCGTAGGATGCATTCTGGATGGCATCAGTGTAACGCCGGCGTCACTGTATGGTTCCTTTCCCTCCTCCCAGCTGTGACACTGACATGCTCACCGGCCCGGCCGCCCTGCAGTGTCCCCTGCTCTGGTTCCCACCATAGATTCCCAGGGCCGGTGCACGTCACGCAGGTAACTTGGCTATGCGCTTAGGACTCGACCGTGCATGCAATCTGGAGTGTCCTCAGCCTTATGATGGGAGGCACTAGATATTTAAAGGGACCAATCAGCTGGTGTATGCCCCCCCCCCCAGCTATCACTGTCTGCACCTGCAGCTTCATAGTCCTATTCTGATCATCCCTGTCTGAGCTCAGAGTGTAATGTTAAAGGTGAAAAAAAAGCATTTTATACACTTACATTATCTTATGTAAATGAGGCAGTGACTACAGGTTAATAGTTAACATTTCTGCCAAATGTCAGTAGATGCTGCGGAACCTGTGCGATGTCACGATCATGTGACTATAATAGGCGGCGCTAAGTCTACATAGCCCATAATGATTCTGCTTGCTTAGCTCCGCCCACTATGGTCACATGATCATTGCATCACACAGGTCCTTAATACAGAGACATTTTCAGTGAGTTAACTATTATCCTGCCAGAGTGACTACGTCCTCCAATGTGTAGTCACTGCCTCATTCACACAAGTAAATATAAGTGTGTAAATGCTTTTTTTTCACCTTTCACATTACACTCTGAGCTCAGACAGGGATGATTAGAATAGGACTAAGAAGCTGCAGCTACATACAGTGATAGCTGGGGGCATAAACGACCTGACAGGTTCCCTTTCAACTACCTTTCCCTATAGCGAGATGTCTGAACAACTTCAGTATAATGTGCGTCTATTCACCTTCTAGTTCATTGTAAGGTCTTTGTGACCTTCTTGCCTGCCTGACCCTGAACCGGTGCTTTGTGTAACTGAACCTGCCTGCACCAGTATCCCATACCTGTCCGTGTACCTGAATCCGTGGTTCCATCTATATCGGAGTCTGTTCCTGATTATGTCATGTCTGAAGCAGCCGTCCCATGTGAATCAGTACCGGTATCCTCTCCTGCCCCAGTCCTGCCTGTTAACCTGAGTCCCAATACCTGTGTCCCTGACCTTTAGGGTCAGCTACTGCAGTCCAGGGACTGCCCTGGAGTGGTACCTGGTGTCTACCAGCAGCCAAGTCTAATCACAACATCAGAGGCTTTGGTGAATACCTGATCGCTACAAACACGTTAATAACTATAAAAATGATATAGGAGTTGCAGGTGCATAAGAGGGACAAAAGTAAATAAAAAATAAATGAGATAGCACTGCACTCACTTAAAACAATTATTTATTTTTTTAATATATTCCATAAATGAAAAATAAAAATGTAAGATAATAAGTACCTGATCTTAGTATGGGTGCGTCTTGGGTTGTAAAAGGATTCTGCTATATCCTAGTGTTCTGAACAACTGATCAAACACAAAAAATTAAGAATCTAACACTTAACACTTTGTGAACACTTAATTCTTTGTGTTTGATCAGTTGTTCTATTGGTGGAGCAGAACAACAACATATAGCAGAATCCCTTACAACCCAAGACGCACCCATACTAAGATCAGGTACTTATTATCTTACATTTTTATTTTTCATTTATATATTTTAAAAAAAGTTTTTTAATTGATTTAAGTGACCAAAGTGCAATCTCATTTATTCTTTTTAAAAACTGACATTCGTTTTTTTCCAGACATGAATGTGTGAACAGCCGATTTATCTGGTTCTTGTTCTATCTGTAAAAAACATGAATAGAACACAGACTTGAAACACAGATTTTTAATGAGGCCTTATTGCTCATTTTCATGTAAAAGCCTAACCATTTTTCCCCAGAGATGCTGTTGGCTAAGGCCAGCTTCACACCACGATTTTTTGGATTCGGGCTGTCCAGTGTGAACCGGACAGCCCCAGATCTGATTTGGCCCCTATTGTAGCCCTATGGGGCCGGATGGCAGCTATCTGCCATCTGTTTTGCTCTCTGTCCGGGAGCATCCGGTGGATTTTGATTTTTGCCCCGGGCACAAAAAATGCTGCAAGCTCCGATTTTGTGTCCGGGCCAAAAATCAGACAAAATCGGATCCTCCCGGATCCGGCACCCCATAACATGGGAGTCTATGGGATCAGACATAAAATCGGACCGGTTCCCGGTGCTGAATGAGCGGTGGTTCTGACATTCAAACTGCACTTGTTCAGCACCTGGACAGCGCAGCTCAAAGAGCTGCCGGCTGAAATTTCAGCACGTGGAGAGCTCCAGGGCTGAAATTTCAGCACTTGGACAGCGGCAGCTGCACGCAATACTGATTCCGGCAGAAAACAGGATCAGAGGGCATATTTGCCCTCTGGTTTTGTTTGGTCCGGGGTTGTCAGGTTCTGTGCGTCCTGCAAAACACCAGACAGAACTTGACAGCAAGAAATCGTGGTGTGAAGCTAGCCTTAAGGTACCGTTACATGTTGCAATGTCGTTAAGATATCACCAACGATCTCGGTCGTTAGGACATCTTTTTGACATCGTTGGTGAGATGTCACAAGTATAGATATCGTGGACGACGCACCAACGAAGTGGCCAGCAGCTATCATTCGCACAACCCAGCAAACGATACCTGCTCACTGATGTGAATGGGGGAAGTTGTTAACGACATCATTATCGCGGTGTCACACACAACGATGCAGCAGGTTGGCTGATCGAGGATCCTTTGATTTGAGAACATGTTCTCAAATCTGCGATCAACGATCCAACGATTTATCGTAGTCGTATCTCGGTGTAACACTAAACGACGTCCTAACTATGTCGTTTCAGCGACTACAAACCTGTGACGTTTGAGCGATATCGCTCATGATCTCGTACTGTGTAACGGGGCCTTTAGAGATCTTAGATCTGATCCTACGGGTTATTTGGAAATACGGTAGTTCGCATAAATAGACGTAGAGGCAGATAGGAGAAGGTTTCATGCAGCCATGGACGCCAGACTGGTGCTCACGGTGCACAACTTTAGCATCAGTTGTGTCCATCTCAGGCACAATTTGGAAACCAACCCAGTCTTATACTTAACACTTCAGCTATAAAACTATCATCATTTCATGGTCTACAAATACTTAATGTACATTTAGCTGTATATTTTGTTGTGACTGCCTCAAATACTGTCGACACCAATATACACAGCAAAAGGACTGGTTTTGGAAATTTGTTTATTTGCAAAAACAACTCTACAATAACAAACTGGGATGTCTGATGAGCATAAGGCCTGAATGGTTGATGGTGTGAACCTAATTGCCTGTAGACCATTCAGATACAATGGATATATCAGATAAAAGGACAGCAGGCAAAACATTAGACCGTCGTGAACTCAGCCAAAAGAACCTGTAAATGTTACACCCACATGATCATTTCGAGTCTCTTAGCGGACTTTTACATATAGGACATTGCACTTTTTCTTAATAGTTATTCCACCCTGTAAATAGGAAACTAAGCAGTGTATGAAGTGTGGATGGTTATGTTTATATAGAGTTTCTAGAGGTTTCTACCAGCCATGATGGACATGGCCTATGCACAGTATTGACTTGAGACTATATGTATTTGGTATCTCAGACTAGATACTTCTCGTACCTGGCCATTTTCAAGTCTTCTGAAGCAATACCCATAGCCGGAGTTTTCAGTGTATCCATTGACTCTGGGGCTGCTTTGAGCCTGTATCCTATACACCGGGACTCCGTTCTCTGGGGTGCGAGAGATGACCCTACGGTCAACATTTACGAGGCCATCACGGCCGTCCACGCGTTCCACCTGATGGATGTTCACTGAGGCCTCTGGAGGGTGTTGTACATGGACATTAACGATGGATGATCCTCCTGTGGTGAAACAGAGTTTGGATATAATACGGGGGTGAGGTTAACCTTGTTCATGTATTTTAAATGTATTCTACATGTCCATAGTGATCTATGCACAGATAGCAGTCGATAGAATCACATTTCTATAAAAGGGTCTGTTCTTATCTTTGTTCAAGGAATGTTCTGGTTTAAGCAATTTATCACCTTCCCATTGGATAAGTGACTTTTGGATTGCGGTGGCTCACATCAAAGGGACCCCCTAATCTGCCCAGTTTTTTCACGGGTCACAATACTTTGCAATGGAGTAACAATGGTGCTTGTGGTCTGCCACTTTATTCTCAGTCTATGGCACTGAAGATAGGACGACTGCCGAGCATCGTTCTATAAAAATGGCAAGATTTCCAGTTTTTTTGCAGATTGTGAATTGAAAAGAAAACATTTTCAAAAATGTTTATAAAAATACATTTAACACAAAAACCTAATTCAGACAATGGGTCATTTAGATACATTCCCTTTTAGACGTCACAACGCAATGTTGCATCCATCGGACTAAGGTGCATTATAGACTTGCTGATCTGCAGCGTTGACTGTCGGCCTGTACATGGAAACTGATCGGAGGTCGCTTTATAGCCTGTCTGGACAGGACTACTGCACTTTCATGCTCACAGGACAATCTTTAAAGGGTTGTATTGTCTAAAATGATACTTCTGCAGGCAATAAAGATCTCCGACTGTGCGCTGTCGAGGATTCGCCGATTTCTAAGCCGGGAACAGATCTAATTATGCAAGATACATGTTCCCTGCCAGAAGCCGACTAGTGGGTGAGGCCTCACTCAGTACAAGTGTATGAGCGGGCATGTCCGACTATTTGACACGGCCATCTAATAGGCGCGGCCTTGCTCCATACACTTGTATTGAGCAAGGCGGCGCCCACTAGGCAGGCTCTGGCAAAGAACATTCATTATTGCATTATTGTGGTCCATTCCCAACTTTGGCCGGCTTCACACTGCATCGTGATCCTGGTCCAGGGCTGTCCGGGATGACCCAAACAGCCGCGGACCGGATCAGCACACAGGACTGGGGGGATAATATGCCCTCCGGTCCGATGTGCATGCATACGCAGTTCCTGCTGCTGATAAGTCAGGACCGTAGGCGCCGCGGTCCTGACCTGTCAGCGGCTACAGCTGCGTGCGCTGCACACCGGACCGAAGGGCATATTATCCCCCCAGTCCTGTGTGCTGATCCAGTCCGCGGCTGTCTGGGTCATCCCGGACAGCCCCGGACCGATCACGCCGCAGTGTGAAGCCGGCCTTAGAAACCGTGAATCCTTGCAGTGTGCAGTGCGTGCACTGGGAGGATTGTTAAGTCTACAATCACATAGAGTGAAAGCAGAGTTGGGTATTTGAGACCAGACAACCCCTTTAATACGACAGTTCTTTGTACATACATTGTTCTCAGCAGTACAGGTCTTTATTGCAAAGGATAATGTGCTGCTGAGAATATGGTTAAAAATAATTTAGTCCAACGATAGGGCGATTGTCAGCCTGTTTAGACAGGTTTACTATCAGGATTTTTCGTTCTTGATAATGAACTTGTGTAAATGCACATTAAGAATACCAGTGGGGTCCAATAACTCATTTGATCCATATTGGGGTCCATTCAATTCCACTTTACCTGTCCTTTGCTATCTTTCATTGTCTGTCTTCGTTGTGTGATGGACACACAGGTGAACTGCGAATTACAAGCCCTGTACCCGTGTGTCCATCACACAACCAGGACACATTGTCATCCACTGGAAAAAAGACAATTATAGGAAGGGAAACGTTGAGAAATGTGAAGCAGTAAAAGAGAAATGATATTGTGGAACTGATTGTGATTGAACATATACACATGGAGGTCAATGCCATCGTTATTCATACCGTCTTTCTCTGGCTGATGGTTGGACAGAGGTAATGTGTACGTCTTCACATTATGCTCCAAACTGCTGTTTCTGATTGTGTATGCAGCAATTCCTGGACTGGCGGATAAAGGGGTCTCGCAGAACTTCCCTGTGAAGTTTGGCGGGCAGAGGCACTTGTCCTTTTTAATGCATACTCCTCCATTCTTACACAGTAGAGGGCAAAGAACTGCGGAAAGAGGAAAGGTAGGTAAATATATACTGATAGCTTCTGCTCATTAACATCAAAAGATGGTAAATACACTACAATCTACTGTAGGTCACCTCCAGTTTATAAAGTAAATGTAGATCCCTTGAAGATATTCCCGTTACAGGGGGAGGGAAATCTGGCAACTAATGTTAATGTTCCCTGCTGCGACAAAAGAAATGACCAAATAAAGAACTCTACTTCTTATTTCAGAATATTATAACAGGTGTCCTTAAAGATATTTTTGCACCAGATAAGCCAACAAGATTGTTTTTTCAATCAGCATTAAAGAGTTAATTGCAAGAAAAACAAACAAATCATACAACACATCATACGAAGACAGCAATCAATGGAGAAGGACATCATGGTCGGAAGAATAGAAGGAACAAGGCGAAGAAGAAGACCAGCAATATGATGTCTTGATACTATCAAAATAACGGCGGAGAAGATCCTGGGGGACCTATCTAGACTTGAGGAAGATCCTGGTGGACCCATCAAGACTGGAGAAGACCCTGGTTGACCTATCTAGGCTGCACAAGATCAATCTTCGTACAAAGTGTTCATCCATCAAGTCTCCATGGCTTGAGATGGAGCCGAAGGCCGGTAAATAATATTAATCAAGTATAGTTCATGAATGGCCGCATCGCCCAATAGTTCCCTGCCTATCCTTCCCTTCTCATCTCCACTAGCTTTCTTCATATCCTTAAAAACTATTACACTGTATAGGAACTCAATTAAAGCACATTGGATAAAAAAAAGTTTATTCGGTAAAAATATATCACCTAATTGATTCCATGCCTGTTTGTACAGCTCATATGCAGACCAGGGGCATTATGTTGGCAGCCACTCTATGTATCACTCTATGTGACGACAGACTTGTGAATTCTCACGCTGCACACACTGTGCACTGTGAGGATTCACCGGTGCCAGAGTCAGGAACAACGGTCACATGGCTCGTGACCAGAATCTAGCTAGATGGGCATGACCTCGCTCAATACACTTGCTTTGAGTAAGGCCTCACACATGTGGTCGGATTCTGGACAGGAGTAAATTTATTTAGGCCCGGCACCAGCACCCGACATACCTGGGAAGAAGTGAGAGGGCTCACATTGCTGTCTGTGAGTTGAAACAGTGATGAAACCAGCTCACAGACAGCTGCCCTCTCTCCCTCTCTCCTCTCCTGCTCTGCACTGATTAGTGATCCTACACACTGACTGGTCCCCAGGGCAACCGTAATGTTTATGGATGTGCGTTGGAATAGTAGACCAGCGGGGCATTGCTGCTGTCAGAGTTCAAAGTCACACTCAGGCAGGCCGCTGCTGCCAGTTCGGCGGATCAATCTACCTCTCCTCAGGTGCGGGAATCACAGTCACACACACAGAGCTGAGCCTCAGCTTGGTTTACTTCACTTTTTCAGCAGATGGTTACAACACAGTGCAGTGGCGGCTCCAGTAGGTTCATATCAGCCAGGACGGCTCATCTGAATAACCCCATTTCGTGTTCCTTTCTTGGGCCTCTCGGTCTGTCCAGCACGCTAGCTACGATCCAGCTGCCACGGGCTTTTGGTGGGCAAACTGCCGTGTCCCCTAGCCCTAGTACAGCAGCCTTCTTTTTGCTGCACTGGAGGTTGGGTTTTGGGATATAAAGACCCCGCCCCGCACCCTGTCGGTGTTTGTGGTTGAAGTGTAGAGCATCCTGGCCACTTCAGCAGAGCCAGCACCCTGGTTCCAGCCCAGTCCCTCAGTGTCCGCGCTAATTTGAGCACACCTAGAACTCCTTCTGACTCTCACTTCGGTCTGCAGCCCGGGACCCGGACAAGCCTCATGGTGGCTCAGGCCTCCGGGTCCGTGTCCTTTCAGTCCCGTGTGATGTTCTCGTCTCTCCTTCTGACTGAACTTGACTCTCTAGTTTCACTTGGCTGACTGGCTTACTGAACTTGGTGTTGTCTAGTTTTGTTGCCTCCCCTGACTGAGTCCTGTCCTAACTTTCCCACCCTCCACTTGGCTCCTCCCGCCATCCCGTTGCTGGGCATAGAGTCCCTAGTCTTGGGATGGAGAGTGTGTTAGATGTGTGTTTGGGGTGACTGAACTTACCGATCCCGGCTGCTGCACCATCTAGTGGTGACCGGTCCACATGGGCGCCACATTCCCCCTGAGCAAAGGATAGCACGTCCTCAGGTACACAGAAACTCAAACATTTTTTTAGAATGCATATAACAATAACATATTTACATAAATTTCCCGGAACCGATCTCGATTGCTGCACCATCTATTGGTGATCGGTACGCAGGGGTGCCACAGAAGGACCCGCTTATGGCTGGCAGAGGAGGAAGGGACAGACACAGGTCAGTGTCTGGAGGTGTCCTATTTCCCATTCCCTACTGTTAGGGCCTTCCATCCCTGTATCATCCCGCTGTCATTTTGTATTGTGATGCACGACGGACATTTCCCCTGTCTGCATATGACACACAGGAGATAGAATTAGTAATATCCGCCTAATGTTATCCTCCTTTATCCTATCCTAACTTTATCCTCCTTTATTTGACTGGTTAACTTGAAGGAATGAGATAACTATCTACTAGTAATTGCTGGTGGAAACTCATTGAGTAACTTGGTCCATGATAGTTATCGTCATGAAAAACTAAGCTAAATGGGTCAGGCAATTAACAGTTATCTATCTGCAAGCTAGACAATATATCCATGATCGCTGAAGATCTTGCTTCTGGGACCTCACCAATGACAAGAGCACTGATCAAGCATGCACGATGCTACTCCATTCAAAGTCTACACTCAGGACTGAACTCTGCTATTTCTACCATAGACCATGAATAGAATGGTATTGTGCATGCATGACCTATGATGGGAAACCCAGGATCCCATTCTAATAATTAGCGGAGGCCCCGACAATAGGGTCACATACAGATCACCTATCCCTGTTTTCATCCTCATTAAAATGATCAACCATTGTCAATTGTTCTCTGTCTTTTTCTTTGACTTAAACCGGCCAAAGACATTAGATCATTCAGCCAATGGATGTTTCCCCTATACACAAGAATGCTCGGCTCGGCCCAGTGCTCCTGTTCCCTATGAGCTGTGTGGCAAGGCTCTTCAAGGTTTAATTCCCAAAGAACAACAGAATCAGCCATTAGAACCCAACAGGTCGAACCCTTTGTCCCCCCAAATCATCAGAAAGAGTTAGGAGGCCCCCCATTTACATTAGATAGTTGACCGATCGCACCAAAAATCAGCTGGTATGGCCAACTATTATCAACACTTGTGGGTACCTTTACACTATAAAAAAGTAAGGAAGTATTCTGGAAGCCCGTCTCACCACATCTACGAGCATGCCCGATGGTGTACATCTCTCATTTGTCACGAGTGATTGTCCAAGTATGGAAACATTTGCACTTGACAATAGTTGCAAAAATCCAATATGGCAAGTGGACCTTTCCAGTAATATCAGTGCCTTTGGTCGCTCTCTTTCATGCCATGAATAGGAGCCAAGAATAAGAAGAAAGTGGTCTAAATCAGTACTTTTGGTCATCTATAATCTCTAGAGTATGACCTGCCTAATATATTGCATTACTGCAGTATATTACTGTATATCAGACAGCCATCTCTAGCCAGACGGAGGTCAATGAATCACAGCTATGAATTGGGTGGGGAAGATTGTTTTACATTTGTCATTTTATTACAAGCTCTGGGACAGAAAAGTTGGCAGTCTCTTAGCACGTTGCCTAATTTGAGCGTCACGGCCGCCCACCCACATGTGAAGCAATGACATATTCACGATAGCTATGACAAAGCAAACTTTGCTGTAGGCCACCTTGTGAATCGGCCTTGATCTTTTCCACCCACTTGGTCATTGCAAAGACGCAGGTTCCTGAGCATTTTGTGACAGTGAGCAGAAGCAGACAGGCCTAGGCTAGGTCCAAGACATTCCTGGTCCACTAGATCGTGGTCCAAACACCCCCTGGATCTTCCACCGTGCAAAAACTTCTGATGGAAAGCAGACACTCGCAGAAACAGCAATGTAATGCATAATTGAGGTTGGATGTGTGTCCTGGGAGGAAGGACGCCTGATTAACTCTTATGGTGTACAAAGTACATTTGTACAAGAATTACACATGCACGGGAACATCGGAGTCAATACCATGTTCATCCATATCTCACTCTGTCAGAGAGAAGCACTTTAACTGTAAACAGATGTCCATTTGGATGTTTTCCAGCTTAAAGGGAACCTGTTATGTTGAACATGGTGTGTGATCTGTGAGCAGCAAGCTATAGGCCGGGACGAGCTGAGCAAATTGATGTAAAGCCTTTGTAGAAAAAGATCAGGGGCGGACCTACCGTGGTGCAGCTGGTTCAGCTGCACCAGGGCCCCGACCGGGTAGGGGGCCCCTCAAGCACCTACAGTTAGGGCCAGAAATATTTGGACAGTGACACAAGTTTTGTTATTTTAGCTGTTTACAAAAACATGTTCAGAAATACAATTATATATATAATATGGGCTGAAAGTGCACACTCCCAGCTGCAATATGAGAGTTTCCACATCCAAATCGGAGAAAGGGTTTAGGAATCATAGCTCTGTAATGCATAGCCTCCTCTTTTTCAAGGGACCAAAAGTAATTGGACAATGGACTCTAAGGGCTGCAATTAACTCTGAAGGCGTCTCCCTCGTTAACCTGTAATAAATGAAGTAGTTAAAAGGTCAGGGGTGGATTCCAGGTGTGTGGTTTTGCATTTGGAAGCTGTTGCTGTGACCAGACAACATGCGGTCAAAGGAACTCTCAATTGAGGTGAAGCTGAACATCCTGAGGCTGAAAAAAAGAAAAAATCCATCAGAGAGATAGCAGACATGCTTGGAGTAGCAAAATCAACAGTTGGGTACATTCTGAGAAAAAAGGAATTGACTGGTGAGCTTGGGAACTGTAAAAGGCCTGGGCGTCCACGGATGACAACAGTGGTGGATGATCGCCGCATACTTTATTTGGTGAAGAAGAACCCGTTCACAACATCAACTGAAGTCCAGAACACTCTCAGTGAAGTAGGTGTATCTGTCTCTAAGTCAACAGTAAAGAGAAGACTCCATGACAGTAAATACAAAGGGTTCACATCTAGATGCAAACCATTCATCAATTCCAAAAATAGACAGGCCAGAGTTAAATTTGCTGAAAAACACCTCAAGAAGCCAGCTCAGTTCTGGAAAAGTATTCTATGGACAGATGAGACAAAGATCAACCTGTACCAGAATGATGGGACGAAAAAAGTTTGGAGAAGAAAGGGAACGGCACATGATCCAAGGCACACCACATCCTCTGTAAAACATGGTGGAGGCAACGTGATGGCATGGGCATGCATGGCTTTCAATGGCACTGGTTCACTTGTGTTTATTGATGACATAACAGCAGACAAGAGTATCCAGATGAATTCTGAAGTGTACTGGGATATACTTTCAGCCCAGATTCAGCCAAATGCTGCAAAGTTGATTGGACGGCGCTTCATAGTACAGATGGACAATGACCCGAAGCATACAGCCAAAGCTACCCAGGAGTTCATGAGTGCAAAAAAGTGGAACCTTCTGCAATGGCCAAGTCAATCACCAGATCTTAACCCAATTGAGCATGCATTTCACTTGCTCAAATCCAGACTTAAGACGGAAAGACCCACAAACAAGCAAGACCTGAAGGCTGCGGCTGTAAAGGCCTGGCAAAGCATTAAGAAGGAGGAAACCCAGCGTTTGGTGATGTCCATGGGTTCCAGACTTAAGGCAGTGATTGCCTCCAAAGGATTCGCAACAAAATATTGAAAATAAAAATATTTTGTTTGGGTTATGTTTATTTGTCCAATTACTTTTGACCTCCTAAAATGTGGAGTGTTTGTAAAGAAATGTGTACAATTCCTACATTTTCTATCAGATATTTTTGTTCAACCCTTCAAATTAAACGTTACAATCTGCACTTGAATTCTGTTGTAGAGGTTTCATTTCAAATCCAATGTGGTGGCATGCAGAGCCCAACTTGCGAAAATTGTGTCACTGTCCAAATATTTCTGGCCCTAACTGTATGTCAGAGGAGAGGAGGTTCCTGCTTCCCTTGGCTATTCCCGCCCTTCCTCTCCTCTCCAGCCCCGGCTCCCAGACCTACAATGCGCGGCACGGCTCGGCACCGAAAGCTGCTACCACTTTCCCCCCCACTCCTCACCTAAAGCTGCACCAGGGCACGCCAGTCTGAAGGTCCGCCACTGAAAAAGATTCATTGTAACTTGTATTTTATTTCAATTAATTCCTGCTCTTTTTCTGCATAGGGGTCCAGTGGAGTTCCTAACCAGTGATTGACAGCTTTCCCTACAGATTTCTGGCAGCTACTAAGTAGGACCGCCCTCTGGACTCCAGGAGAATGGATTTAGAAAAGATATTGGTTAGACCTAAGATATTGGTTTGTTTCCTACAAAACTATATATCAATCTGCTGAGCCGCCCTCAGCTCTATGACCTGCTGCCTGAAGGCATTATGCCATTATGGCTCTGATTCATTAAGGCCAGTGTTTCATACAGCTGTCCTAATGAGGTACATGCAAGAATAAGATATGTGACGGTCGCAAGGGCCGGGATACTTAGATAGCTTGGTCAGTGGTATACTGTTCATGGTGGCGATGCTCAGCAGCTGTGACCCTAACCACAAATGGAAAAGGGGGGAATTAACAGGGGAGAAAAGTTTATGAAGTTTGTGACGTCAGCTGAGGTGTCCAGCCAGAGATGGCTGGTGCTGCATTTAAGTACTCCCAAGGGATAGGTAGCACCTAGGTGTTATACCCTCCTCAGCCAGAGCAGGCCCCTGGGGTGTAGTATGATGAAGGTGATAATGATGATGAGATGTTGTATTGGAGATGATAGTGGTAGTGAGAAGTGCAGAGGTGCAGCAGAAGGAAACAAGGAGGCAGTTGAATGCAATGTTTTACCTTTACTTGCAATTAGTAACAAGTGAAGTCCAGTGGTACTGCTCACCAGGTGCCAGGGTCTGGCCAGTCCAGACAAAATCAGGTGCTCCTCTGCTGGGGTGGTTGTATGGCCTTCATGCTGCTTGTTCCCAGGTCACTAGTCCTCTGCAACTCCTCTAACTTCTCCTGAGTCTCTGTGGGTTCCTTCCAGCCGGGCAGACGGTGCAGGCTCTATGAGCGACCGTACCCACTGGTCCTCTAGCTCTCCATGCCACTTAACCCCAGACAGGTCCACAATGGTGCGGCTACTGTACATGAAGCCCATTATGCTCTAGGTTCACTGCCAGTCATAAAGACTTGGCAGCTTGTGGTCCTGGTACCCCTCCTGCAGCTGAGCCGCTGCTCGGCCTGGAAGCCAACGACAGACTCACTAACTCCACTTGCCTAACCCCTCCCTATCCTAACTCTTCCCCCCAACCAGAGTCTGTCACAGCCCCACTCTAGTGCCCAGCTCTCTGGTTAGAGTTCAGATGTTTGGATGCGTGGAGATCCAGCAGAGGAAACACCCAATTCTCCCCAGATGTGGCATTACCTTAGATGGGCTGCAATACCACTGTGGCAGCCAGACCGTATGGACTCAGCCCTACTCCACTTAGCTAAACCCTCCCCCTCACCAGGCAGTGAGACACATGCCCAAAACAGGCAGCAAGTGCTCAGTCTCCTAATAAGGGGTCAGGAACTGTGTGCTTGCTTCAGACTTCCAGCATAGGTAAAAAAGATTTTAGAAACCTTATAGTTAGGAGGTCCCCTGGGTGGGATCTTATTAAGAGGTCCTGGCTGCTGGCACAGCCCTCCCTGCCTCATCCTTGTGTATTCTGCCCCTTCTATGTGTCTACCACCGTCTTTTCTGCTGGGTCTGGCCTCCTCTTTTGCTCGTGACGTCACAAGGAGCAGTAGAAGAGGAGGGACAGACCCAGGAGAAGAGAAGGCGGCAGAATGCACAAGGAGGAGGTAGGGAGGGCGGTGCCAGCAGCCTCTTAACCTCTTAATAAGATCCCACCCAGGCAACCTCTTAACTGTAAAGATAACGTCACACAGGGCGACGGGGCTGGAGATGTCGGCGGTGACTGGCGGGTGCGCGCACGTTTTTGGCACCCCGCCAGCATCGCCATCACCCATTTACATGGGGCGACATCTCCAGCCCCGCGCCGGCGAGCTGACAGGCGGCATCGCCGCTGGGGTGTCTGAAAACCCCAGTGGCGATGCAGGACAATGACAGCCTGACAGATCGCCGGCAGCCGGTTACATGGGGTGATGTGTGCACATCACCCCAGATCGGTTGCCTGGTTTCAGAACACCGCTCTGAAACCAGGCGACCTCCCGGCGGCGCCGACATCGTCCCTTTACATGAGGCGACGTAGGGGCAATGTCGCCGCCGATAGGTCACGCCCCTACGTCGCCGATGTCAGCCCGTGTGATGGGCCCTTAAGGTTTCTAAAGTCTTTTTTAAAGCTTACAGGGGGGCTAGAGACATGGGGGAACACTTCCCTGAATGCAGCAGACATGCTGCATTCAGTGCTGCATTTAGTTTGCCATGCACCAGGGGTGACAGGTCCTCTTTAATCTGAGTTTAGTCCCCATACAGTGTACAAAATAACAATGTTTTCTTTTTAGGCTGCAGAAAATGGGCAATCAGCTTTTGAATGAGCACTTGCTCCTCTGCCATCGATCAGGAGAGATTGCTCGTATGAACACTTGTTTGGCTGATTGTCAGCGCACATACGGTACCTCCATGGATGACTTATTTTTACCCTGACACAACTTGTATACAGGTGCACATACCTGAACTGAATGTGCAAATGTAAGAATGACAAGAAATGCAACAGATCATAAAGGCTCAGGGTAGGAGCAGATATTCAGTGATGACGTTCTTAGATGGTGGAAGTAAAGGAGTCAAGGGAGAATTGAGGTCTCATTATGTGGGGTTGGTTGTCCATGAACTTAGGCTGAGCTGCGATCTTGCATTGTGTTTTGTAGATGTTTGGGGTTACGCCTCCGGCTGTACAGTTATATTGGATACGTGCCCGACACTTAGAGCTGGCGGAAAAGATTACAGTTCGCACCGAACATGGAGAAACATGTGCCAAGAAGAATCAGACAGAGCAGGAGCATGCATACAGTATTTTATTATATCACCCCAGTGCTTTTACCTTAAAGGGAATCTGTCAGCAAATTTTTGCTATGTAATGTGAGAATAGCATGACATCACAGAAGCTGATGTGTGACACCCCAGTGGTCCAGTTGCCACAGTGGCATTGCCTCTCTCACAGGGGGTAATGTCATGCCTGAAAGCAGGAGGAGGTCCTCACGCTAGGTAACACCTTGCATGCAACACTTTTTCTGACTCCAGGCCGGAAGGGGAGCTCTAGAACCTGACTTCAGGGAGCTGCCCTGGTTCTGGCCAGGAGGAGGAGTTAGACAAAACATCTGAGGAGAGGGAAGAGAGGGAAACTCGAGGAGAGAGCTCTGGGGAGTGGAGCTGCGACTGACCTCACCCCAGAGAGGAGCGTAGATAAAGGACGCCAGAGTCCTGGGTTGCACGGGTACTGAACGTCCCGGCAGTCAAATCTGGAGGGCAGGAGACTGCAAGTCTCCTGGCCACACCGAACACCCGGAGGCACCACAGCAGGCCAAGAGCCCGGAGCTGCCAGTCGCGAGGCAGTGCCCGTGATAGGCTCACGCTGTTTGCCATACGGGTAAGAACAACCAACACACAGGAAGAGGGCCGCCGCATAGCTACAGGCAGCGGGGACCCAAAAGGAGAGCGCAGCAGGAAGGCATCCAATCCCACCTGGCGAGATAGATCCCCAAATGCTTCCAGGCTGGCAAGATTCCTTCTACAACTTGTAACCAGTGCTGTGGACTGCACCATCGTTTGCCAAGTAAAGGGTAAAGGAAAATTCAGTCATATTCTGCAGTGTCAGCCACCCCATGCTGAATACCACAGGTGGCGTCACAAACCTCCCAGTGTAAATATCCCCCTTTATTGCACGCCCAGGGCCACGGAGCCAAGTCACAGTCACTGTGACCTCCCACAGAGCCGACCGGCCAGGTTACCAAGTACCCCCGGCCTTGGTGGTCGTCGCAGATGCTTAATGCAGTTTTGATAGAATCCCTGTTTTCCCTGCTGTTGATGTAGCGGTGTTATGAATGCTGAGCTGTGTTTAAACCTGCCCACACCCTGATTGACAGCTCCCTGTGTACACTATATATTGTCATAATGCTGTCAATCAATGGTGAGACCGCAGTTGACCAGGAAGCACACAAAATCTAATCCTGTAATGATGACCTCCTGCTGATAAAACAATGATAGTATTGTAACAACAGCAAGCCGCTGAGCAAGTGACACATTCCTGGAATCAGGCTTTCTGCCCCTATATTATGCTGCTCTCAAATTAAATAGCAAAAAACTGCTGACAAGTTTCCTTTAAGAGTGAACATATAAGACAATAGGAGCTCTCCATTTATAATGCGGCGATACCAGACTAAACTAAAACCTTAAAACTAAAACATCCCTTACAAACATAATAAAGACCATAGTGGTTCTCACTGTCACCTAGCTTTCCACAAACCCTGTATGGTATACCATAATCAGCATTGCCTTGGTATATGAGCCTAATGCAGGCTAATCTATGAAAAGAGGACTGATGGACACTCGGCTGGCTTACATCTCAGCACGGGGAATTTGAGGACAGGGGGATTTAGAAAAAAAAAAGGACGGGGAGAATTAAACATATATAACACGTGAAGCCATCTGTGGTCGCTGACGGAGAGGTATGTATGTTATATACAAAATACGGGGCAGTGTCTTGTTCAAGGACATGAGGTTCTGATTCATCAAAGGTGCAGATAAGGCAATGTGCACACACAGCTTCTTTGAGGAAGTCAAAAACAAGTTTTCTAGGGGACACTGCTTCAGGAAATTCTCCATCTTTGGGGAGTTTTTAGATCACTAATTTTGAAACCTGAAGTGGAAAAAATGTCGAAAAGATTTTTCGTTACAAATTAATTGGAATAGTGTCTCAGGTTTTTTTTTTTTTATAACGATTCTTCAGGTGTCTTTTGGATCGGACCGGTTTCCAAAAGACTCCTCAATCTCCTCAATCTACTACTTGAGTCTATACCCTTAGTCGTCCTGTGTTGGAAGTTATAGGCCCTATAACGTCTAGGACAATGATTGAATGGAGTTCGCACAAATCTTTTATTCAATCGCTTGTTTCCACTATTGTCATATCATCATCAGGCTCGGACTGGCCCATAGGAGAAACTCCTGGTGGGCCTCTGGATAGGAGTGGGATCATTTCCCCCTAGATGAGCAGTGGTTGGCACAATACACTTTATTCACTAGATACAGACAATGTCATCTCATCCAGCATTTAAAGGGACACTGTCAGGTCATTTTTCAGTATGACCCCAATATCACCCTTGAATAGTGCCTGGTCAGACCTTTTAAACACATGTAAAATCATTATTGTGCCGTTTGTAGTTTCCATGTTATCAGCATTGTCAGACCCTGCAGGGAGCTCCTGGATTAGTCCTCTCCATTATAAGCAAACAGGAATAGTCCAGCTGCTGTATAAACTGTCATGTAATTATGCACTCCCTATCGGCAGTTCTCTCCTCCCTCCTCCTTCTCTGCTCCCTACTTCCTTTACTGACAGTGCAGTGACAGGTTTCAGTAGCTTCTGTTCTGTTGAGGACACGGAGGGAGATAGCTATTACAGATCTGCCTGATCTAGACTCCATTTGTTTCTCTAAGCAGGTATCCCTGCCGGGACAGTTTCTGTGTTGTATTTCACCTCTTGTGATGCTGCAAACACAGAGAGCAGAGAGGAGAATACAGCCCCCCCAGTGACCTCCTGTGTAGTGATGTGGTGTGAGTATGTGACATGCATATTTATGCTATGAGGAGGGGACAGCAGAAAACTAAGTGGATTATTCACTGTGATTGACAGATGGAATGAATCTCTTTATTTGAAGTTTACAGAAGAGAGGAGGGAAATATAAATAAAAGAAATACATCAATGAGAGAGTTTAGAGTGAGGAATTAGAAAATAATAGCAATTAAATATGGATGTTTGACCTGACAGTTTTCCTTTAAAGCCCTACTCTGGCATATTTTTATTATACAGCTGGAGTGGAACATTAATTCTAAGTCCCCTGCCCCCTGTATTATACCCACCTTCATCTTCTATCACTGTCGCTCTGGCTGGTGATTTGGGACCTGCCAGCAGGTCCAGTATTTAATGGAGCACACAGGAGGTCACTTTAGTTCATCTCTATGAAAGCCTCATTCTGGCTGTCATAGACTAGTATTGGAAGCTTGTGACGCAACCTCTGATTTCTGGCCAGTCAGAAGTTACAGGCACATGATCTGTAGGGTACATTGAATACGTTCCATGCCAGCCCAGTTTGTCTTGTTTTCATGCCATAGTTGTCTTCCAATATATTTCTCGATGTATCAGAGGCACAATCACTTGATAGAATCACACTAGATAGAGCGTCATTGTTACTATACCTAATATAATACTGTGTATATTAATTTCCGTCGTGATGTCCACGAATCCCACAATGTACATCGCCGTTCTGGAAGCTGCGCCATATTAGCACACCCAAAGGATGGCTGTGCTAATATGGTGCCCACCTGCAACCGACACCAACAAGCTGCCACCACATACGTTGCACAGGCCCCATCCCCGGACATTCCCGCCGCAGATACTGACCTGACACAGCCTGCGGTGATGTCACAGTCATGTGACTGATCATATGACTGTGACATCACCAAAGGTCCTGTAAGCAGCACAGAGCAGCCAGATACTCTCCCCCTTCAGCCCGCACTCACTCAGCCTCCCTCAGCCTGCAGTCACCTCCCCTTAGGCCGCACTCACTTACCCCCACCAGCCCACACTCACATACCCCCATCAGCCCGCACTCACTTACCCCCTCAGTCCACACTTACTTACCCTCAGCCTACACTCACCCCCTTCAGCCTGCACTCACCCCCCTCAGCCCGCACTCATCCCCCTCACTCTACACTCACCTCATCTCTGCATGCACTCACTCAGCCCTCACTCACTCACCCCCCCACCCGCTTTTAGAACAGTATGGCATATACAGATCTGCCGCTTCCAACTTGCACCACTGTCCATTTGCACCACTCTGCGCACCCACCGTAGGGGACACCATCATTCTTCCAAGGCGGTTTTCGTTCCTCTGAAGGCATAGCTCCCTGCACACATGGCCTCCCTCCAGGTGGCTTTCTCCCCCTCACACTGTTTTATTCTCTCACAGTCAGACCATGTGCCAAGCACACACACATTATATAATGTGAGCTCTGCCCATGGGTGGAGGTATGTGGACAGCTAGACACACCCATCTCTCCCGTAGCCTACAAGCATGACCCTTGAAATGCCTTAATGAGTCTCATGGCACAATAAGTAACAGAGTAAGTGTCACATCCCACAATATATGTTTATATATAAGCTAATATATCCAACCTTACATCTAAAGGAAAACATAGCCCTTGCGCAGAATCCCTCCTATCTTCATGTATTAGCACCCTGTATCGCACATACGTCCATTCAGCCCTGCACTGCTAGTACACACTCTCTCCCTGGTTTCCGGTGTAAGTCGCTGGGATTAGTCGGCCTTGGATAACTTGTATAAGCCATTAATTATAATAATAATAAAGCCTATGATTGCAATATCCCTCAGGGGTCATTCCAGACCTGCGCTCTGCATACAGTGATAGGTAATGAGTATGCAGTATGTGCAGGATAACATAGTTCCGACACTCCACAAACTGGACTCTTGAGACCACGTGCGCATGTAGACTATTTGGTGAGTTATTTTACCTCAGTATTTGTAGCCAAAACCAGGAGTGGAACAATCAGAGGAAAAGTATAATAGAAACACGTCACCACTTCTGTATTTATCATCCACTCCTGGTTTTGTCTCACAAATACTGAGGTAGAAAACTCACCAAATACTCAATGTGTGCACGTGGCCTGAAATGGGTAGCAAGATACTCAAAAGTGAACATTTTAGAGCATTCCTTGAAGCTGAGCTTTAATCCATGTTCCCACAATGAGCTTTTGATACGTTTTTCATGTTGCAGATTTCCTGTAGCATTTCAAAGGCAAAGAGGAAGGCCAGCAACCTGATGGCTTGATACTATCAGAATAATGGCAGAGAAGACCCTGATGGACCTATCCAGGCTTTGAAAAGACCCTGCTGGACCTATCTAGGCTTGGAGAGGACCCTGCTGGACCCATCTAGGCTTGGAGAGGACCCTGGTGAACCTATCTAGGCTTCTAGAAGACCCTGGTGGACCCATCTAGGCTTGTAGAAGACCCTGGTGAACCTATCTAGGCTTGTAGAAGACCCTGGTGGACCTATCTAGGCTTGTAGAAGACACTGCTGGACCCGTCTAGGCTTGGTGAGGACCCTGGTGAACCTATCTAGGCTTGTAGAAGACCCTGGTGAACCTATCTAAACTTGTAGAAGACCCTGGTGAACCTATCTAAACTTGGAGAAGACCCTGGTGGACCTATCTAAACTTGGAGAAGACCCTGGTGGACCTACCTATGCTGCACAAGTTCAATCTTCCTACAGAGCGTTCATCCATTAAGTCGCCATGGCTCGAAATCAAGCTGAAGGCCGATAAAGTAAAAATATGTAAATTAGGTTACTTGACTCTGTGTTTTTTGTCTCTTGTTAGTATGTCATGTTGTAAACACAGCTGCTTTATACTACTATACTATACTTATGTGCGGATGCACGGGTATTTTTCACCTGCAGTATTTTTGCATCTAATTCAACTCTATGGGGAAAATCTACACGTAAAACTCAGCGTACCTGCAAAAGAAACTGCCATGTTTCTGATTAGAAACAGGCACCGCAAGTCAGTTTATGGTGAGTAAAAATAGTGGCACAGAGGACAGGAGACATTTCTATAAATCTCATCCACTGGGATCAGGCAGCTGAGGGAGGCAGCTCGCAGCTGTCCACTTTTTCTGGGCTAGACTGAAAAATACGGCAAACCCGTACCCATTTTTTTTTAATTTATTTAACATGCTATGATGGCAAGTTGGTTCCAGATTGTGGAAATGCAGTCTGATTGCAACAGCCAATCACAGAGGCTCTCACAGAGAGTTAATGTCTGTGATTGGCTGTTGCTGGTCAGTGCAGTGAATATGCATGAAGGTTAATGGGTGACCCCGGAAGCAGCAGCGGGAGAGCAATAAGCCCAATCTAGCTATCCTAGCATCTATCTATCTATCTATCTAAAAAATATCCAAAAAAAGGGGAAAGCAGCACTCCAAATAGTATTCACACTGCCCTTATTTGGCCTTCAGGTGCATAGTGCGACGTTTCAGGCTAATGAGCCTTTCTTCTAGCCTCATTAGCCTGAAACGTCGCACTATGCACCTGAAGGCCAAATAAGGGCAGTGTGAATACTATTTGGAGTGCTGCTTTCCCCTTTTTTTGGATATTTGAAGTAAAACGGATGGGAGATACGCTTGGAGAGATCTGAATTTATCCGCCGATTAGAGCGTAGCCCTAGAACAGATCCAGCAGTAATCCATTGGGAAAACACAACTTTTCTGTCTGTTTTGAAAATTGATTTCTGCAGGATCCGTATTTTTTTAACATTGGAGTCTATGGAGAACGGATCCAGTAACTGATCGCTATATATCTTCCATTTAAAATTGATCCAGGAAGGAAAAAATAAATCCTTTACAAATGAAAGAAAATCGGAGGCTAAATAGCAATCAGATTCTCCATAGATTCCCATGTTAAAAAAAACATCCTGCAAAAATCAATTTTTTCAAAACAGACAAAAAGGTTGTGTTTGCTTAACTTTTTTGTCAACAGATCTCTGCTGGATCTATTCTGTAGCATATCCACCCGATGTGAACCTACCTTTAAAGGAAACCAACCAGCAGGATTTAGGGCTATAAAGTGAAGCAGTTGTCTTACAGGCACTGGGGTGCTGAATGCAATCATACCTTTACTTGAATGATTCCATGTTTGATTGCAGAGAAAAGTGTCATAAATCTCCTGGAAAACAGGACAGCAGACGATTGATGTGTGCAGCACTGCATCACTATTTGGGGTTGTTGTTTTTTTTTTCCTCCCCTGTGGGCATGCCTTTCGTCTGTAAGCCAAACCCTCCCCCCTTTCATTTCTACTTATAATAATATATAATATTTATTCATATGTATACCGCTATTGATTCCATAGCATTTTACATACATTTGCAGCTTTCAGTTTTGTCAGTTGCCCTGTGGCTTGAGTAAGTGACATTGCGCAGGAGCCTGAAACTGAAATGGATGAGGGACTGAGGGCTTAGCTTAAAGCTGAAAGACATGCCCACAGAGGAGGAAAAAAAATAACCCCAAACAATGACGCAGTGCTGCACACATCAATCATCTGCTGCCCTGTTTACCAGGAGTTTTGTGACACTTTTCTTCAATCAAACATGGAATCATTCAAGGAAAGGTATGATTGCATTCACAGTCAGTATCTGAGTGCCTGTAAGGCATTGTCTTCACTTTATAACCCTAAATCCTGCTGGTTGGGTCCCTTAAAAGGAAATTCATCATCATCAATCCCAACAAGGTTCCTCATTACAAAACGCTATTACGTTCTGTAAAATTGCTGCAGCTATAAATTTGGCACATTTTACGCTAACTAATCATGCATTAAGAGGGGGTACGAAATGTCGTAAATCTGCCCCACTCTCCCAGTGAACCTTGCCTGCAGCCCCTGTACTTTCCTGCTGATTCCCTCATAGGGGAATAATAAAAAACAATATATGACCCGATCTTCTTATTGCACATTTGTTTTGCAGTGGATTTGATGGCACCATGTGTTTCAGGTTTATCCATATCCACATGTATAATGATGCAGAACAGATTGTCGTTCTCTGCGCTGATCTCTAACCTGCTGTTTTTTACTACAGACCAGGCTGCGCATTATTCACTTTTATTAGTTTTTTAGCAAGGTACTCCAGGTACTCACCATTTCTGCAGTTAACTCTCCTCAAATGCACAGGGTTAATGTCTATCCGTACACTAGTTGTCACATATACACCAAAACTCTCCTAAATTTACATAACTTTTTGTCTAGACTGAGAAATATAGCTGACTGTGCTTTTTAAAAGCAACCTGTTAGAATTTTACTGATCAAACTATTGGCAGGTCTGTATAGGTCATAGAATAATACGGTAATAAAAATGATACTAATGTTGTAGAAATCCAATGTACCAGTGCTGAGAAATCAAGCTGTGAAGTGCATAGGGGTGTGTCAGTGTACTCAGAGTATTGACACGCCCCGATGCACTTATAGACTAATTTGCATGTGGATTCAAGGTTTGATTTTGCAGTGAAGATACATCAGATTACTACAAAACATCCATTGCAGAATTATAAGAAAGTTTACAAAGTCATTCTGATATGGATTAGCATAGGCAGTACATTAGTCTTATCAGATCTAAAAGATAGAGTTAAAGGGGTTGTCCACTACTTTGACAACCCCTTCTCATTCCCTATGTTCGCCCTAATAAAAATTAAAAAGCCTATACTCACCTCCGGTGTCGGAGTGGTTCCAGCAATGTGGGAATTCACATTCCAGAGCCTTAGGCTGGCTTCACACCACAGTGTGATCCGGTCCGTGGCTGTCCGGGATGACCCTGTCAGCCCCGGACCAGATCAGCACACAGAACCAGAGGGTCAAATGTGCCCTCCGGTCCTGTGTGCAGCCGGATGTCTGTAATTGCAGCCGCAGCTGCTGATTTTTCAAGACCGCGGCTAGCATAGAGCTAGCCGCGGTCCTGACACAACAGCGGCGTGCAGCCACCAGTGTCCGGTTCCTGGATTTGCCCGGTCCAGGGCAATCCAGCCCCGTAGGCTCCCATGTTAGGGAGCGCCAGATTGCCCCGGATCCAGGAGAATCCGGGACAATCCGGGATCCGGCAAATTGGGGAGATTTTTCTCCCCGGACAAAAAAATGATGCATGCATAATTTTTGTGTCCGGAGAGAATAATCCGTATTCCCCCGGATTGTCCCGAAGTGATGAAACCGGATGGCAGAGAGCTGCCATCCAGCTCCATCCGGCCCCATAGGCTATGGGGCCAAAAACCGGTCCGGGGCTGTTTGGTTTACACCGGACAGCCCCAGATAAAAAAAAAACGTGGTGTGAAGCCAGCCTAACAAGACATTATTTTGACATGCGAGCCCTATGACCAGTCAGGACCGTCTTACTTCTCCCCTCCTTCAGACACAAGAGTACTCAACAGTAAGTAACCAACCAGCTGCAGCACTCACTTCCTGTTGAACACTCCTGTGTCTGAAGATGGGGAGGAGAAAGCTGGTGCTGATTGGGGGCTCATGTATCATAATGTCACATGGACCTCGGAAATGTGACTTTCAAAATAGCTAGAACCGCACCAGCACAAGAGGTGAATATATGCCTTTTTATTTTTGTGGGGCAAAAATGGGGAATGAGAAGGTGTTGTCCAAGTAGTGGAACCCCTTTAAGAATGTATACAGTAGTTTGTATTCAGAGGCCTTTTGGCAGGTCCGCTTTATCAATCAAAAGCCTCATCGGGTTTTCCATATATAAACACTGTTCCTCCGCATTTTTTATTCATAGCCATGCCCCATTATAAGAAATCAGAGCCTGTCATGTCCTGTACCGACTTCACCACTCCCCAAATTCCTGCCCGTCCTCACCCTGTTCTCCGGCCTCCCTGGTTGGAGAAACCTTCTGGAATGGCTTTTGTGCAAGGAGGATCCAGGAAGGTTCAGCAGGGCCTGAGAGATTTGTTGAGTCTTCCAGGAGCTTGTGAGGTCTCCCCCTATAGTCCAGGAGTCTTCCTTAGTTTGGGATGATACACATCCTCGCCCTTCATTGAAAACCCTAGGGTCACCTAACTGAACAAGCCATTTTGTGCCTTTCCACCGGTCTGCGATCTCTTCTTGTTCATAGGTTAGCGGTCATACTGCTTGCACGCTTTTCCGCCTCTAAAACATTTTTGGCTCCGGAGAAACTTTTCAGCCGGCAGTGGTCTAGTGGGAATTGTTGCCAGGACGCTTCCTGCTAAATGTTTATTCTGCAAATGGACATCATTATGGGGCCGCCCTCGAAATCCCCCCAATCTCCCTGTACCATTTCCAAGCTTTGCTATTGTATACACATCAACAAGGGAACACATAACAGTGCACATTTTATTTTCCGAGGCTCGGATCCAGATGGAGACTGGAGCTGTTTACATGAATAATCGAGGCCCCTTCCTCCGGAGCTGATTAACTCTTCATCTCCTGGATATACGGTGATTTAGATTTTAAATAGTTTCATATACTAGAGCAAAAGTCTACAATATTTAGTAGTATTGATCAATGAGTAATTAACATAATAAAAAAAATAGTATTATATTTCCACCGAAAACGTCTCGAAGTAGGTTAGCGATGGGTGCGTGAATATATAGTGATCAGATCAACAGAGGGGGGCGCTGCATGATGACAGGATTCAATATGACACTGGCATGGCCCTAAGCCAAAATACCAGATTTGGCTAACCAAATGTTAAGGAATGCAGCAGAGACAGCAACAGGAAGAGAAAGGCTATGTTCACACTGAATATTTCCTGGGATTCTTCAGGAATTGGTTCTTTTTTTGGGGAAGAATTTTACTTTTGTTGCAGTAGTTTTACGGTATCATCACACTGTAGATTTTATTGAGCAAGTAGGTGGGAAAACGTGACGCTAGCGATCTCCACCTTGTGGCCCTTTAGCCACACAAAGCAGCCTGGCAGCGTTTGTGTTAAGTTTTTCTGCACCTCGAGGGTCACCACTCTTTGAAGCATTTAACACATCATACATTTTCTAAATGAGTATATTTTTAAAGGTGCTATTAACATGAATTTCTCACCAGATGTCGGTAACAACCCACCCAGGCAAAGAAATCAAACCATAGATGTTCATAAATTAAGTGATGTGCAATAATGAGAAATGACCCACGGAAAAAGTATTGAACACGTTTACTGAAATGTATTTATTACTTTGTTGGTGATGAAGCTCCAGATGCTTCCTGTATGGAGACCCCAGTCCCTGCATTGCTCAGGTGGATTTTGGCCTATTCTTCCACACAAACACTCTTCAATCCTGCAGGTCCTGTGGATCCTTCTATGATCTCTGAGCTTTAGTTCCTTCCAGACATTTTCTATCGGATTCAGCTCCGGTGATCGGCTCGGCCATTCTAGCAGCTTTATTTTCTTTCTCTGAAACTACGGTAATTGAGAGTTTCCTTGGCCGTGTGTTTGGGATCATTGTCTTTGCTGAAATGTCCATCCTCGTTTCATTTTCATCATCTTAGTAAATGGCAACAGATTTTTATCAAGATATTTATCCATTCATCCCAACTTCAATGATATGACATTATCCAGTGCCGTATGCTGAAAAACAGCTGCACACCATTATGTTCCTATCTCCACACTTGTTTTAAACGTCTCCAAACCTTGTGTATATTATGGCATCCAAAGAGTTCAATTTTGGTTTAATTTGACCAGATTGTATTTTCCAAAGACTTCACAGGTTTGTCTAGATGTTGTTGCTTGTTGATCAGTAATGGAGTCTTGCGTGGTGAGAGTGCATACAGGAGAGTGCATACAGGAGCGTGCATACAGGAGCGTGCATACAGGCCATAGAGGGGGAGTGCATTACTTATTGTTTTCTTTGAAACAATTGTGCCTGCTGATTCCAGATCTTTTTGTAGCTCTCCATGGGTGGTCTTTGGCTCTTGGAAAACCCTTCTGATAATTATTTTCACTCCTCTATCTGAAATCTTGCAGGGAACACCTGGTCATGGCCGCTTTATGGTGAATTTATGTTCTTTCCATTTCCGGACTACAGTGCTCACTGGAACCTTAAGTAGTTTAGAAATTGTAAATTGTTCGCAACAATAAAGTTGTGAAGGTCCTGAGACAGCTCACTTATTTTACCCCTAATAAGATGTTTCTTGTGTGGCACTATAGTAACGAGACACCTATCTATAGGACATTAGTTGCACCAACTGATATTTTTCACTAACTGGCAGGATTGCTAATTACTGATAGATTTCAGCTGGTGCGATGACTTTCATCTCTCTTTATTCAGGTGTTCAATACTTTTTCCCTGTGTTATCTCTCATTAGTACACATCACTATACATATATACACATCTTTGGAAATGTCCAGAGTTGTTAAAAGCTATAAATATGCAGCGATTACAGCACTAAAGCTTGAAGGAATTATTAATAAGTCCTTATTATTATCCTCAGACGGGATTGGATTTGCCAGCTTCTCTACATTATTTTCATTCCTTGGCGTGAGAGATCTGGTGGGGGTCTGGCTCTCACGAGGTCACTCTAATAATGTCTGAGTGCTTTGACAAGTTTAATCTACATGAGTAATGGCCGCCTGCATGTATTCTGATAAACTTCTACCACTAAAATATTGGCTCCAGAAGACAGACACCTGCTTAGTGTAACACACCCGATAGGTTTCATCAGACATGAAGATGACATGGACCGGTATATGAAGTGCCTGGAACAGACTGGCTCTAACCAATATTGAAAATACCAACCATTGAAAACATTGTTGTGAACATATAAATGCTTAGTGTCTGAGCAATGTACTAGGCCAAGGGTGCCCGGCGGCTACCAGCAACTTGGCTAATAAGCTCTATCCACAAAGTTGGATCTAGTCTTTCCTTCACCCAAATCAAAGATTCAGTCACTGCATAATAACTAGAAACTAATAGGGGGGGTAGGAATTAGCCAAAAGGACCTGGAGACAGTGTGAACAGGGTCTTGGGTGGAATAAGCCAACAATATAATGAGGTGGGCTAGGATTAGATTGTTGAATCCAACTGATTCGATACCATATAGCATATACAATTGTATCTCCATAAAGTAGAATATCATCAAAAAGATCATTTATTTCAGTAATTCAGTACAAAAAGTGAAACACATATAATACATAGAGTCATTACAAACATAGTGCTCTATTTCATTTGTTTATTTCTATTAATGTTGATGATTATGGCTTACATCCAATGAAAATCCAAAATTCATTGTCTCAAATTAGAATAATTAACACAAAACACCTGCAAAGGATTACTAAGCGTATAAAATGGTCCCTTAGTCTGGTTCAGTAGGCTACACAATCATGGGGATGACTGCTGACTTGACAGATGTCCAGAAGGCAATCACTGACACACTCCACAAGGAGGTTAAGCAACAAAAAGGTCATTGCTAAAGAAGCTAGCTGTTCACAGAGTGCTGTATCCAAGCATATTAATGGAAAGCTGGGTGGAAGGAAAGAGGGTGGTAGAAAAGGTGCAGAAGCAACCGGGATAACCGCAGCCTTGAAAGGATTGTTAAGAAATGGTCATTCAAACATTTGGGGGATTCACAAGGAGTGGAAGCTGCTGAAGTGCTTTTTTGCATTTTATTTGGAAATCAAGTTCCCAGAGTATAGAGGAAGAGTGGAGAGGTCACAATCAAAGAGTCTATGGGAAGAGTGGAGAGGCCACAATTCCAAGAGTCTGGAGGAAGATTGGAGAGGCCTCAATCCAAGAGTCTGGAGGAAGAGTGGAGAGGCCACAATCCAAGAGTCTGGAGGAAGATTGGAGAGGCCTCAATCCAAGAGTCTGGAGGAAGAGTGGAGAGGCCTCAATCCAAGAGTCTGGAGGAAGAGTGGAGAGGCCACAATCCCAGAGTCTATGGGTAGAGTGGAGAGGTCACGATCAAAGAGTCTGGAGGAAGAGTGGAGAGGCCACAATCCAAGAGTCTGGAGGAAGAGTGGAGAGGCCACAATCCAAGAGTCTGGAGGAAGATTGGAGAGGCCTCAATCCAAGAGTCTGGAGGAAGAGTGGAGAGGCCTCAATCCAAGAGTCTGGAGGAAGAGTGGAGAGGCCACAATCCCAGAGTCTATGGGTAGAGTGGAGAGGTCACGATCAAAGAGTCTGGAGGAAGAGTGGAGAGGCCACAATCCAAGAGTCTGGAGGAAGAGTGGAGAAGCCACAATCCAAGAGACTGGAGTAAGAGTGGAGAGGCCACAATCCAAGAGTCTGGAGGAAGAGTGGAGAGACCACAATCCCAGAGTCTGGAGGAAGAGTGGAGAAGCCACAATCCCAGAGTCTGGAGGAAGAGTGGAGAGGCCACGATCAAAGAGTCTGGAGGAAGAGTGGAGAGGCCACAATCCAAGAGTCTGGAGGAAGAGTGGAGAGGCCACAATCCAAGAGACTGGAGGAAGAGTGGAGAGGCCACAATCCCAGAGTCTGGAGGAAGAGTGGAGAGGCCACAATCCCAAAGTATGGAGGAAGAGTAGAGAGGCCACGATCCAAGAGTCTGGAGGAAGAGTGGAGAAACCACAATCCAAGAGTCTGGAGGAAGAGTGGAGAGGCCACAATCCAAGAGCTGGAGGAAGAGTGGAGAGGCCACAATCCAGAGTTGGAGGAAGAGTGGAGGCCAAATCAAGAGTCTGGAGGAAGAGTGGAGAGGCCACAATCCCAGAGTCTGGAGGAAGAGTGGAGAGGCCACAATCCAGAGTCTGGAGGAAGAGTGGAGAGGCCACATCAAAGTCTGGAGAAGAGTGGAGAGGCCACAATCCCAGAGTCTGGAGGAAGAGTGGAGAGGCCACAATCCAAGAGTCTGGAGGAAGAGTGGAGAGGCCACAATCCCAGAGTCTGGAGGAAGAGTGGAGAGGCCACAATCCCAGAGTTTGGAGTAAGAGTGGAGAGGCCACAATCCAAGAGTCTGGAGGAAGAGTGGAGAGGCCCAATCCAAGAGTCTGGAGGAAGAGTGGAGAGGCCACAATCCAAGAGCTGGAGGAAGAATGGAGAGGCCACAATCCAGAGTCTGGAGGAAGAGTGGAGAGGCCACAATCCAAGAGTCTGGAGGAAGAGTGGAGAGGCCACAATCCCAGAGTCTGGAGGAAGAGTGGAGAGGCCACAATCCAAGAGTCTGGAGAAGAGTGGAGAGGCCACAATCCAAGAGTCTGGAGGAAGAGTGGAGAGGCCACAATCCCAGAGTCTGGAGGAAGAGTGGAGAGGCCACAATCCCAGAGTCTAGGAAAAGTGGAGAGGCCACATCAAATAGTCTGGAGGAAGAGTGGAGAGGCCACAATCCCAGAGTCTGGAGAGGAGAGGGCCAAATCTCCAAGAGTTGGAGGAAGAGTGAGAGGCCACAATCCAGAGTTGAGAAGAGTGGAGAGGCCACAATCCAAGAGTTGGAGAAGAGTGAGAGCCACAATCCAGAGTCTAGGGAGAGTGAGAGGCCACATCAAGAGTTGGAGGAAGAGTGGAGAGGCCACAATCCAAGAGTCTGAGATGGAAGAGTGGAGAGAGGCCACAATCCAAGAGTCTGGAGGAAGAGTGGAGAGGCCACAATCCAAGAGTCTGGAGGAAGAGTGGAGAGGCCCACAATCCAAGAGTCTGGAGGAAGAGTGGAGAGGCCACAATCCAAGATTTGGGGAAGATGGAGAGGCCACAATCCAAGAGTCTGGAGGAAGAGTGGAGAGGCCTCAATCAAGAGTGGAGGAAGATGGGAGAGGCCACAATCCAAGAGTTGGAGGAAGAGTGGAGAGGCCACAATCCAAGAGTCTAGGAGAGTGGAGAGGCACATCCAAGAGTCTGGAGAAGAGTGGAGAGGCCACAATCCAAGAGTCTGGAGGAAGAGTGGAGAGGCCACAATCCCAGAGTCTGGAGGAAGAGTGAGAGGCCACATCCAAGTTTGAGTAGAGTGGAGAGGCCAATCCAGAGTTGGAGGAAGAGTGGAGAGCCACAATCCAAGAGTCTGGAGGAAGAGTGGAGAGGCCACAATCCAAGAGTCTGGAGGAAGAGTGGAGAGGCCACAATCAAGAGCTGGAGGAAGAGTGGAGAGGCCCAATCAGAGTCTGGAGGAAGAGTGGAGAGGCCACAATCCAAGAGTCTGGAGGAAGAGTGGAGAGGCCACAATCCAAGAGTCTGGAGGAAGAGTGGAGAGGCCACAATCCCAGAGCTGGAGGAAGATGGAGAGGCCACAATCCCAGAGTCTAGGAGAGTGGAGAGGCCTCAGAGTCTGGAGGAAGAGTGGAAGAGGCCACAATCCCAGAGTCTGGAGGAAGAGTGGAGAGGCCACAATCCAAGAGTCTGGAGGAAGAGTGGAGAGGCCACAATCCCAAGAGTCTGGAGGAAGAGTGGAGAGGCCACAATCCAAGAGTTGGAGGAAGAGTGGAGAGGCCACAATCCCAGAGTCTTGGGTAGAGTGAGAGGCCAGATCAAAGTTGGAGAGAGTGGAGAGGCCACAATCCAAGTCTGGAGTAAGAGTGGAGAGGCCACAATCAGAGTCTGGAGGAAGAGTGGAGAGGCCACAATCCAAGAGTCTGGAGGAAGAGTGGAGAGGCCACAATCCAAGAGTTTGGAGGAAGAGTGGAGAGGCCACAATCCAGATCTTGGGAAAGTGAGAGGCCACAATCAAGAGTTGGAGGAAGATGGAAGGCCACAATCCAAGAGTTGGAGGAAGAGTGGAGAGGCCACATCAGAGTCTGGAGGAAGAGTGGAGCCACATAGGTTGGAGGAATGGAGGCCACATCCAGAGTGGAGAAGTGCACATCCAAGATTGAGAAGAGTGAGAGGCCCATCAGATCTGGAGATGATGAGGTCCTCAAGTTGGGAATGAGAGCCCACCAAGTCAAGTGTGAGTCCCATCATGTTGGGGAGCCATGTCATCTGCTGGTCTAGGTCCAATGAGTTTTATCAAGACCAAAGTCAGCGGTGCCATCTACCAGGACATTTTACAGCACTTCATGCTTCCCCTGCCAGCAAGCTTTTGGAGATGGAAATTTCATTTTCCAGCAGGACTTGGCTCCTGTCCACACCGTCAACAGTACCAATATCTGATTTACTAACCACAGTATCACTGTGCTTGATTAGCCAGCAACTTGCCTGACCTAAACCCCATAGAGAATCTGTTTTCTGCACTATAGATTTTGGGTGTGCTGAGCTGTTGGTATGCTGATTTACAGCTCTGTTCGATCTAGTGCAGGAATGTGCTGAGCTGTTTATTTGTTCAGTGACCGGTCCGGCATCCACTCTGAGACTAGGAAGTTCTGCATTTTCCAGGGGTGCCCTATTTGATTGCCCAGCTATTTAGCTGAGCAGTCGGTCCCAAAACACTGCCAATCTTAAGGCCCCATTTCACGCTACAATATCATTAACAACATCGTTGAAACGTCACGGGTTTCCAGTCGTTCAAACGACGTCGTAACAACGTCGTTCAGTGTGACATGTACATCCAATCAACAATAATCGGGCAGATCGTTTATGGAAAGTTTGTAAACCGGACCTTAAACCAAAAGATGAGGGTTCGTCCAACCTGCAGCATGGGTGTGTGTGACACCTTGATAACAATGTCGTTAACGACTTCGCCTATTGAGAAGTGAAGGACATAAGCGATCAAACGACCGCAAGTATCGTTTGCTTGTCACGGAATCGTTGCTGCGTCGTTCACGCTATCTGTATGTGTGGCATTTCACTAGCGATCATTGAACGGCGTTCAAGCGATCTAGGTCAAGTCAGATCGTTGACTGGATCGTTCGACCATTGAGCGAGTGTGAAACGTGGCCTTTAGTCTTTTGCTCAATTGTGCTAGTTGACCTCTTGTGTCTGGACTCTGCTGCCTGACCATCGACTTTGTTTGACCCTCCTTTTGCATTGCCTCTGCCCTGATCGGCTACCCTCCAGGTATTCTGACTCCAGGCCATAACATGACTATGCATTTGCCTTTCCCCATAATATTGATGTGATCTCCTGGTACCTGACCTTGGAACGCTTTGCCATCCTACCACACCGCTTGTCTTGTAGTAGTGAGGTTTTTTGTCAAGATGAAGAACACTCACTATCTATTACTACATATTTAAGTTAGTCTTATAACACATATAACTTAAATCAAATATATATTGTAAGATGGTCACTAGTATCCTGGAGGGGAGATATATTTGACCAAGGTTGATAGCTTCGGTGATGTGAAATCTGCATGTAGGCTTTAGAATGCATTATGCTGGGAACTTTAATTAACCATGACCGTGAACCTTCTCCAAAAGCAGAAGACCTCCATTTACAGACAGCTGATTCGGGGTTCTTGCCTTCATGTAGGATGCTGGTTGGCTCAATGGACAGGTAGGCTACCTTCAATTGGCGGCACTTAGGAGTTTGCTTTATTCCTTTTGGAAAAGAGTTAACCTATATTTTCTCTTTGTCACGGATCACTGATTGGCTTGAAAGTCACTTTACACCAGGACAAACATTCTCCCATTTTATTAAGACACTTTTCAGTTATAGACATCCATTGCAAGGAAATTGAAATCCTTTGTGGTCAAATTTTGCACTAGATTTGATGCTAAATATACTAAATACATACCTAGTGACATGTATGACATGCAGAATATTGGGTCATTTCACTGTTCCCATGACATTTTTGCAGCTACCAATGCAGTCACAACCCTGATGTATGTTGATTCAGTCTTACCCTCTCATCATTGCCAAGTATAACACTGCCACATAGAAAAATACTGCCGTGCCTATTTTCACCTATAATAGAGGCACCCTAAATAAAAGTGCTAAGTCTCATGTTCAGTGCCGTTGCCATGTAAAAAAGTGCTGTAACTACTGCCAAGTATAATACTGATCTTGCCAGATGTAATAATGTCATGCCTGATGCCAAGTACAATAATGCTAATGGCGCCAGATATAAAAAATGCATGTCTAATGGCTAGTAAGATTTAGTTGCGATCAGTTAAAGGTCACCTGTGAGAACAAAAATCTGTCCAGGTATACTGCGTGTGTATATATGTGTATATGTATATAATATACATAGAGAGTGAGAGCTGGGGATATGGCTATTGGCTTAACTACAATAGGTGCAGAGGTTGCAATCGCACCTGGCCCCTGCAGCCTAGGGGGGCCCGAAAGTCCCTATGGCCTATAGAAAAAGACTAATGCTATTAAAGATTTGCAATAATTGGGGGCCTCACTGGAGCTTTCACATCGGGGCCCCTGGGCCTGAAGTTACGCCACTGTTATTATACCACTTCATATTTACATATCTGAGTTCGTTACACATTAAAAACATTATACTGCATATATACACAGGAGCAGATTAAGAGTAGCCAGGGCCCTGGACAGTTTAGAAGATGAGGGCCCCCCCCAGGCCTTATGTATCATGTGACTTGTCACATGATCCCGATGATAGTTCATATGATAGATCACTTGATTAAAGGGAACGTGACCCCTAAAAATTAGCCTCCTGTCTCTTAAGACCTGTCCCTGCCCCATTCTTAGGGTACCTTTACACGCCGCTACTGGCGGGTGGATACAACCAGCTACTTCACGTGCACGAGCACGCACAAACGGTTACAAACGGTCAACGCACCACCTTTACACGCCGCAACAAGGTGCGCTACGCTACGTTACATCTATCTCTGGATACACCGCCGGGTGCCACAAGTAGCCATCTGTAGCTCACCTTACCTCATTTACACACCGCTACAACAAGCTAATATGGGCGGACCTGGTGCAGCAGGGACAGCACATAGGCGTGCCACAATTGTGGAGTACGAGAATTCCGTACGCTGATAGGACAAAGCAATAACATCATGATTGGCCAGCCAGCGCAGGAGGCAGACTAATACATGACGCTCGAGCAATTGTGTAGTGTGACTGGTCAGCTCCTTAAATATGCCGCCCTATGCAGCAACAACCAATCGTAATGCAGGAGCTTCCTCCAATGATCGCTGATGGGGCGCGGTAACCCGGAGCCTGTGTCACGCCCCAGCTACATACCAGGTACATAGCATGGTGTAGAAACAACCCTTCTGTTCCTTCTTTACACGCCGATACAGCTCGCTACAATCGGCTGTGTAGCCACCTGTTTCAGGGCAGTGCTCTGAAACAGATGCATCTGTTGCCGGGTGCATCCTACCGTCTTCACACGCCGCTACTACGGGGTATATTGCCGATACAAGCTACATTTGTAGCATGTAGCTGGTTGTATCCACCCGCCAGTAGCGGCGTGTAAAGGTACCCTTAGACATTTCTAGCCATCCCTTTCTGCTAAAAATGTGTATTTGTAAAGTTCATAAAAGTGACTTTATTACCTGCACCCACTGCGGCTTCTCAGATTTTGAGAAGCCGCAAAAGGCATTGCCTTGTGCTTCTCCCGCCGCCTGCACGCTAATTATTTACGCCCTGATGGGCGTGCTAATCAGCAGAAAGCCGCCACGTCCCATTACATGGGAGGTATAGCCGGTATGACGCTAAACGCGCCATATCCGGCTTTACTGACTTCAGTGGACCTCGCGACGCGCGTTGAGCATGCGCTAGGTGTGTTGACGGCAGCTTATCTGTGATATCAGACACAAAATGATAAAGACAGCGGCACACATACACAATATTTTTTACTTTATGTAAACGCTTTACATAATAGAGGAGGGGTGGGAACTTATTTTTCTTGAGGGGCAACATGAGAGAACGTGACTGTTGGGAAGGGCTGAACCAAAAGACTAAATTTAATTCTGATCAATATTAATTATAATTTATTTGATATTAATGAAATCCCTTAGTATTGAGCGCAATTAAATATGCTGACATCCCCTATATACAGCATGAGCCCCCACATAGCTCCCTGTATACAGTATGAGCCTTTAAATGGCTCCCTACATACAGGATGAGCCCACACACAGCCCACCTATACAGAGAATGAGCCCTCACATAGCCCCTAAATACAGGATGAGCCCTCACATAGCTCCCTATATACACTATGAGCCCTACAAAGCCCTTTATATACAATATGAGCCCCTATACAGCCACCCTACATACAGTAAAGTGGGTTTCCGGCATCACGATATACTTTCATTAAAACAAGCCTTTATTCAAAATTCTTTCAAATCAATTTCCATTGAATATAAAAGCAAGTCAGGCTTACATGTTTCAAGTCCTTCTCATGACTCTTACTCATGGGATCAAAACGTTAACCCTATAAGGGTGGAATCTTAATCCATGAAGCTGAACACTAGATATCCAGCAGGAATGAACTTAAAACAGGAATTGATATATCTGTACTAAATAAAAAAAAAAAAAAAAAAAATAATAATAATAATAATAATAAAAAGGAGAAAAATTTCCATATATGATATGATAACTATATTGAATTAATTAGAACAGATAAAAACATTTGGTATATCCATAGTAATATCTAGAGCTCATTCACGGACACAACTAATAATTTTTAAAAATAAACGAATTTCCTGCTTGCCTCGCTCCGGCGCTGCCTGCTCCTCTTGCCTTCGGTGCCGCTCATTAGGCTCATGAATAAATACTTCATTGAGCTGGGGGCGGACTGGGGGACGGTGGGGTGGCGGCGCTGGGGCGAGGTGAGTATGGGGTTCCTAAAATGTTTTTGTATTGTCCGTGGACAGGGGCCTTGCACTCAGTTTATTAAAAAAAAAAAGTTCATCCCATTGGATTAAGATTCCACCCTTATAGGGTTAATATTTTGATCCCAAGAGACCTTAGTGGGTGTTAGCTTCCTACTCTAATTACTCCCATTCCACAGCTGATAGGAGGGTGGGTGTCCTCAGTATAGCCTGTCTTTAAATGTGCAACTCTGCTATCCATACTTTATGCTACGAGTAAGAGTCATGAGAAGGACTCGAAACATGTAAGCCTGACTTGCTTTTATATTCAATGGAAAAGAATTTCAATATGCAATATGCAAGTAATTTTAGTGAAGGCCACTTTACACACACCAACTTATCTGTCCAACTTCTGACCAACTTACTGGTTGCAGTGAAATCATGGACACATTGCTCCATTTTGTGGCTGTATTCAAATGGAACAATGTGTCCATGATTTCACTGCAACCAGTAAGTTGGTCAGAAGTTGGACAGATAAGTTGGTGTGTGTAAAGTGGCCCTTACACATAGGTGGATTATAATGAGGGCAATCTGGGCGACTGCCCGGGGCCTGATGCTCCAGAGAAGCACATGGCAAGAAAGGCCACATTACCATGATTTCTGCCCTGCTGATAGCGGTGCACATCTATTAAGTATATATAATTTAATATGTACATATAATTGCTAACAGTTCTGAATATGTAAGCAACTGGACATCCACGTCATTACATAGAAGATGTTCTGTATATGAAAGCAACTCAGAAATATGAAGTGATATAATGGTACCCATGTGCCAAGCTAGTTGGCTTTTTTCATGTAAACCCTGTTCATTTACAGCACCAAACCCTCCACTGTACTGTTCATATTGACTTCTGTATTTTAGGGGTCACCACTTTATATCCAAGATCTATATTATTAAGAGACAAAGAAGCGCAATAGGGTCTTATCTCAATGGAACAAGGGGGCAGGTTGCCCGTATGCAAGGTGCTCACCTGATGGGGTTGTGCGACCCACAACCGGTGTATGCGCGTGTACAACCCCATCAAGTGAGCACCTTGCATACAGGCAACCTGCCCCTTGGTGACCCCAAAAAATACAGAAGTCAATATGAACAGTACAGTGGAGGGTTTGGTGCTGTAAATGAACAGGGTTTACATGAAAAAAGCCAAATAGTAAAGAAAACTTTCCTTATTAATTAGTTCCCTTTGGTCATAATGACTTTTCCTGTAAAGAGGAAAAAACTCTAAATCTAAGGCTGCCTTCACATTTGCGTATGTGAACGCAGCTTATGCTGCGTTCCCATACGCAGTCAAACGCATGCGCACTGCGTTCCTATGTTTAACATAGGAAAGCATAGTGCCTGCGTTTGCTGCGTTCGGGTGCGGTGGCGGACGATATCTGCTCCCTCCAGGGTCCAGCGTCCGCACCCGGGACGCAGCATGTTGCATTTTTTGTGCGCTCGGGGACCTTGGAAAATCAGCAAGCTTCCCCAAGCACACAAAACATGCATTGTCTTCAATGGGTCCACAGTGTTCAGCGCTTGACAGCGCGGGAGAACGCTGCGGACCCATTGAAAAATCTCCCGGTGGCCGCCGGTGATGTCACAGGAGATCACCGACGGCCACCGGGAGATCAGCTCAGCCTCTGCTGATCTCCTCCTCCCCGCCGCCGGTAATACCCTAGCGGTGTCGGCGGGGAGAAACAGCTGATGTGACAGCTGTTTGAATCTTCCCGCGCCGACATCTCCTCTCGGTGTCGGCACGGGAGATTCAAACAGCTGTCAGATCAGATATTTAACCCCGCTGACACGTCCCGGAGCTTACCAGCGGCCGGGAGGCGGAGATCTCCGGCGCTGATCTCCGCCCCCGGACACCGCTGATTGGCTGGAGAGCCTGCACAGTGATGTGTCCGCAGGCGGACATTCTCCGCTGCGGACGCATCATTAGACACTGCTTTTCACTGCGTTTGTGTCTGCATGCGATCAGCATGCAGACACAAACGCTAATGTGAAGGTAGCCTTAGGCTGTCTGAGTCCTATATGACTCTACAGTATGAGAGAATGGCAAGTACTTGACAAGCAGCATGCCCCCTCGTTATTGGTAATCCAGAAATATCTATGACATGTAATGATGGTATACAGCCTTCAGGCTTCGGGCCAAAAATCCACTTCCAGTTTCAGGACTGTAAAAAGCACTGCACCAATATTGTATTTCTGCCATTATTTATTTGTTGTCACATACATTAATTGATGTGATTACCCTATGGCAGTGTTCCCCAACTCCAGTCCTGTGAAGCCACAAACAGGTCATGTTTTCAGGATTTCCTTGGTATTGCACAGGTGATAATTTATTCACCTGCACAAGTGATATTCCAACACCTGTGCAATACTGAGGAAATCATGAAACATGACTATTTGTGGCTCCTGAGGACTGGAGTTAGGGACACTGCTTTATGGCATGCTGTCCATGGTATATCGGTTCAACCTGTATTGCTCTATTGTATGCCATCCATTGTATAATGGTCCAACCTGTATTACTCTATGGAATGCCATCCATGGTGTGTATACTGGTCCAACTTGTATTACCCTATGAGGTGGGGAACCTTTTTCCTGCGCTATGGCATACCATCCATGGCATAATGGTTCAGCCTGTATTACTCTATGACATGCCATCAATGGTATAATTTCCCAACCTAAATAACTCTATGGCATGCCATCCATAGCATAATGGTCCAACCTGTATTACTCTATGACATTCCATCCATGGTATAATGGTCTAACCTGTATTATACTATGCCATACCATCCATGGTATAATGGTCCAGCTTGTATTACTGTCATAGACTGTGAGCCCTCGCGGATAGCATCCTCTCTCCTTCTGTACCTGTATGCCATATGTTGTCCATGTACCTTGTACTTGTCTTTGTAAACCCTTCCATATGTAAAGCGCCATGGAAGTAATGGCGCTATAATAATAAATAATAATAATATCACTCTATGGTATGACAACCATGGTATAATGCTCCAACCTGTATTACTCTACTCTATGGCTTGCCATCCATGGTATGATGCTCTATGCTTCATTCCTCTATGTCATGCTTTGAACATATATCTTTGGAAATGCTTGCATACCCTTTGATAAGCAGTCCCATCCTATTCTACGGCTATTGTTTAAGCTCACAGCTTTGTAATGTAACTCTTAAGGTAGAGTTTGTGGCAGAGGCATAGTGAGAGGTAAAAAGGTGTGCTGGACATGTGAACAAAGTGCTTGGGTCACCAACAACTCGGTTCTGTCCTGATCCAGTTTCTTATGGCTGCAAACTAAACTCTTTGCCCTTGGTAAAGAAAAGCCATGTTACAGCCTGTAGATCTGCTTATGATTAGGGAACACTGGAGCCTTAGTGCAGGTTCCCCTCCTGCAGAGAGACACATGCTCCAGGAGGTCCTGTACCTCATTACATCTGTGACATTCCACCCATTCCACCAAATTAATGCCCACTGGGCGAGCAAGTGAGCACATGGAAACTCAGAGACGCCCAACGTGTGGTTTCCATGTGCCGGAACCCTCCCAATATGTTACGTTATGTATCTGATTGGCTAAAAGGGAGGAACCCATGTTGTGTATGGTGTAGGGCAGAGGGGCGACATAGCTGGCAGGCCGCCCATCATAGTGTCAGAGCGGCTAAGTAATACCTCTCCAGCTATGAGCTCACACTGCTGATATTCCACAGGGACACGGCGTGTGTTATATCCAGCTAACAAGTGGGTAACATGAAAGCTTTTTCCTTCGTGCTCGGAGAGAGCGAGTTCTGCAGTTAATAAACTTTAAACGAACATCAAAAATAAACTCAAGACCCTGATTTCGGACAAAACAGGAGATTGGAATATGGTGGGTGCAGGTGGTGGGATATAAGTTTAGTAATGTAAAAATGATGTTCAAGCAGATATTAGAAATTTTATTCTTCACCCTAAATGCCGTACATTTTGAGAATTTGGAGACTTCAGTTTTTAACCATCTAACTTTCTCCACTGTCTCCCACCCAAAACATAGAATAACACTAATTACCGTTTGAACAATCTAAAACAGATGTCGGCACATACATATTAAACTTCTCGTGGTCAAGCTGTGGCTATTACAGGGAATATCACTACCCTCAGGCCCTAATGAATGGGGAGCCCCAAAGACTTTTCTATGTTATAAAAATTCTATAAAATGTACGTGGCTTTTGGGGGCTCTGGAAGAGATTACACATTGGGCCCAGGAACTTAAAAATGTTGTCTTAGGTGTTAAAACCGTACCTCCAAGAGTGGTGGCTGTGCCATCTGTGTGGAGCATATGGATCAAGTTTACAACGTGTGTTAAGAACCCACGCATGGATTCCCAACAGAAAGTCATGCTAAGGAGATGAGGGCTAATGGCAGAGTTATATAGCATAATGGAGCTGCATGCCAATCTTTGCTTTTGGGTTCCCTTGCCTATATATATACCCCTATATGTAAACAGTTGTGTCTGGTATTACAGCTAAAACAGAAGAGAAGAGAGGCGCTCCTGTGTGTACCCAGTGATCTTTAACAGGAGAGGGGTAGGGTATAGAAGGTTACTAACCTTGTGTGGTTGCAAACCCTGTACAACCATGGATTAAGCCTCCGGCGTATACCACACACTGCTCGGGTCCCTGGTATACCAGCTGACTGGATCACATGGGGCGTGACATCACCGCAGGTCCTTGAGGACTTTTAGCAAGCTGATATCTGCAGCAGCCACCGCTTACCCAGAAGGGAACCAAGGATACAAGATGCAAAAGTAGTGTGGTTTTCTCGGGGCACAAGATGACAGCAAGCCAGGATAGATATTATTCAGTAATCTTCTTTATTAATCAAATACCGTAGATTCACAATATATTTTATCATCAGGTATTCAATCACAGTGAGTTCTCTGCTGCCAACTCCCCAAGGAATGAATATTCATGTCACATATTCACATCACTGCACTGCACAAGGAGAATATTAGTAAAAATAACTCACATTGGTGGGGAAGGGGGGCTGTATCCTCCCCTTTGCCCTCTTTTGCTGCAAACAAACAAGAGCTCAAATAAACACAGAATCTGTCACGGTCAGGCTCCTGCTCAGAGAAACAAATAGATGAGATTGTTTATCTAGGTAAGGCGGCCGTCACACGCTGAGATATCTCTAGCGATATTGTAAGCGATCACGTGCACGCGCGATCGCTTACAATATCGTTCACATCGCTGGTGAGCTGTCACACAGACAGACTCACCAGCGATGTGGATCCGCGATCTCGCTGGTAACTATGGTACACATCGGGTTACTAGGCACCGCGCGGCGCTTAGTAACCCGACGTGTACCATAGTTACCATCTCCCAGCATAGGCTCTGCCGCTGGGAGATCGTTCATCGTGGTGTCATACACCACGATGAAGCAGATCGTGGCATCGTTCATCGCTAGATCTGAGCTCCGGAGCTCAGATCAGCGATGTCACGATCAAGCGATTTCACATCGTAAATCGCTTGATTACATGCAACGATTTCTTGCCCGATATCGCTTAAGCGATCAAAAAGGAGATCGCTTAAACGATATCGGGCAAGAAATCGTTCCGTGTGACGGCCGCTTAAGGCAATGTAAGGCAATCAGATGTGTGTCTGTAATCTCTCCCTCCCTCAGTCTCCTCATCAGACTCTTCTTAATGAAACTGTAACCTGACAGAGCACAGGGGGAGGGATGAGGGAGGGGAGAGCTGCCCAAGAAGTAGTGAATAATAAATGAACTCTTACACAGCTGGACTAATGGATTAGTACAGTCTACTACTTTTATTGCAGAAGCAGCTGTCTGCTGGGTCTGATGATGCTTATAGCAAGATAACTATAAACGGTACAGTAATGATTTTTACATATTCTGAAAGCTGTGAACAGGAACTATTGTAGGGTATTATTAGTATCATTCTGAAAAAATGAACTGGCAGAGTCCCTTTAACATGAAATCTGTGGCAAATGAATACTGTATTTCCTTGCAAACACTTTGCAGAACACCTGCAGCTTCATAGCAAGCCAGTAATTTATCCATCTATGCATATAAAAGGTGTCTGATGTGTGAAGACGGTGTGTAACATAGTCCAAGCATTAATTGATATTGTCATGATGTGAACTTCACTTCTATGGAATTTCCTTTGAAACCTGGCAATCGTCCTCTCACCTGACATCCAGTACAGCTGGACTCAGGCTTTTCTAGCCAACTAGGCTTTCTTCTGTCTTTACTACCATCATTTTTGTCTGACCAGAAACATACAGTACTTCCAGCTTGAGCTCTACCTTTGAGTCTACATGACCGATATAAATACATCATTGCACCTCTTCAGGCATCAGCATTGTGAAACATTCTTCTCGAGGCATTCTGAGGATCAGACAAAGCTTAAGTAAGGATCATCTCCTGAACATAATAAAAAATCTCCATCTCTGGAGGATGCCAATTTTCATAAATGATAGACCCCGTATGCCATTTCAGGACGAAGAAGAAAACAATAAGTGCTCACACAGGATTTGTATTACTTTTTTACAGTGCAGTCTTGTAGGTTGAGTTGGCAGAGATTCCCAACAATTGACCGAAACTTGGCAGAGAGGAAGACATCAGGGCTCGACCTCCGTGTGCGTTTTAATCAACTTCTTTTTTAAAGAAATAGAATAACTGGAGAATAGAACATTTTTGAAGGAGTTGTGATACTTCACTCCCTTTTTCCTGGATTTGTGAGTATCTCATGGAGAAGTATCTCACATTGTTCTTGATCTTAATTATGTCACCAGTGTTCCTGGGCGCCAACAAAGTCATTTAGGTGTCTTCTTGGATAGAGATCGCTGGGATCACCCTAGGCTCAAATGCAATCGTTGCCCCTGTACCCTCAATTGTATCGTTCCTGCCCTTAAATTAGAGGCCTTCTTTACACGTCCTTCTTCCTTAAGTCCACTACACTTTCCTAACTGAGGGGAACATGAAAATTCTGTAGCCAAAATAAGTTCACTTCTGAAAGAACTTCACAGGGGCGGAACTACACTGGTGCAGCTGGTGCAGCTGCACCAGGGCCCCGACCGGTTAGGGGGCCCCTTCAAGCCTGGAGGGGGCCCCCAGCCGACCCCCACAAGCCACCGTCAAAGGAGAGGAGGGCCAGGCAAGGGTAGCAGAGAGCTTCCTGCTTCCCTTGCCTAATCCCGCCCCTCCTCTCCGGCTCCTACGACCATCCGGCGCAGCTCTGCCAGCAGCACCAGGCGGGAGAGCGCGGCTCTCCCGGCAGCACCAGGCGGGAGAGCGCGGCTCTCCCAGCAGCAGCACGGCTCTCCCAGCAGGACCAGGCGGGAGAGCGCGGCTCTCCCAGAAGCAGCGCGGCTCTCCCAGCAGCACGGCTCTCCCAGCAGCAGCAGGTAAGAGAGCTCTGCTCTCCCAGCATCCCCCCCCCCCCGGTCCTGACCTGCACCAGGGCCCCCGGGGGTGACGGTCCACCCCTGGAACTTCATACACCTTGCCTAAGAAAAAAAATGAGGTTCATCTGGTTGCCATATGCCTTATTATGGCATATGGATATAGTAATGACTACAACCCAACTTGGGTCACCCTTTAATAGCCAGAGATGCTGCAAAAAGCCTTTCTCTGGGGTCCCGGCTTGCTCATAAATTGCACCATGAAGATGAAGCCCCTACCTTCCCAGCAATAAAAGCCAATTTACCGGGAAAGTCCTTCAAGATTTGATGACCGTCAATTAGCTCCTCATTAGTGGACCTGTTTAATGCATGTGTTTTCCAATGCAAAAAATAAGATGTAAAACTATAACCTTGAGGCTATTTTGAAACACCTTCTGTGTCACGTCACTTTTTCATTAGTGGTCTGCACATATTTGTTCCCCGACAATTGATTCCTCTTCAATCTATCTTCATAATTCTATCTGCAATAAGATGAATTAAACATCAAGATAGGCAACCAGCTGTCCCTGTGTGGGTGGTGGTGAGGTGGTGGGGGTGGGACTGGGCAATTACACAGGGTACCACATCTCCAGAAGGGTGCCCAACCTATAAGCTATAAACCACACTCTTTACAGTGCAGTTTCAGAGGTTAGAAGTGTAGAAGGACTGTAGGTCACATCATGGTCCCGAGACCAAAAGTCTGTGCGAGTTTGGAGGAAATGAAGAGGAGAAAGCCTACAGTGTATGTTCGTGTAGATGTACACTAATTGCCTCTTCAGTAAGAAACAGGACTAGAACTTCAGTGCCACCTACTGGAAGTAGCAACTGTAAAAGTCAATATCAACGATTCAACGATCCTTGCCACATGGCGTAACAAGAAAGCCAAACCAGATACTTGATTTGCAGACACGTGTTTTTGGGTATTGACCCTCATCAGGGCAATGCTAGAGATCTGATTTGGCTAGTTGAGAGTCCTCTGACCAGGGTCTAAGGTATAACGTCTCTCCTTGCGGAGAGTGACCAGAACAACTTGAATATAATCGATCAGCACATGCGTAACCATGTGAAAAATGTTCATGTAAATGTTTGTGTGATGATTGATGCAATTTGTTATCATTTAGGACCCAGTTTCACCGGCCCTTGCTGATGGGATAACCCTACATTGCCCACAAGACTAGATGTCTGCAAGGAGCCACCCTATGGCTAGTTCCTTCCCTGGAGGGTTATCTGGCTAGTCCCATGTTTGAGACTCCTAAACGAGGCTCCACGGACTCCTTTTGCATAGATGTCTGTTTTGGCTCAGACTCAGTGACTGGCCATTGACTTTTACAGTTTTAAACTAAATGTAACTGTATAATATCGCATTAGCATTATCTAAATGTAAGCAATCATATAAATATAAATGTCATTTTATGCATTTTTATTACATTTCAACACCTAGAATTTCCTTCCTTCCAATGTGACATTTTACAATCGCTGTGCTGCTTTTCGCTGTTTGGTATCATAGTGAAGTATGTAATTAGATCAGACATCGCAGAGGATGGTGTGATATCAGTAATGCAGGACACCAGATGTCAATTTTCATACAACGGAGGAATGGTACTTACATTAAAGTCAAATGTTGTACAACCCCCCTGGAAGACATTTGTTCACCAGCCAAATATGAAACATCTGGCCGCTCAACGATAGAGCGAAACAGTACAACATTCAATTATGATCCATGGAATGAGTATTAACCAATTAAACTTGTACTAATAATAATGATCTAAAAGCAGAGCATTATTATTATTATTATTATTTATTTATATAGCGCCATTGGGTTCCATGGCGCTTTACATGAGGATGAGGGAGACAAGAACAAGTACACTAAATCTAGGTGATCAGGACGTACAGGTACAGGAGGGGCAGGGACCCTGTCCACGAGGGCTCACAGTCTATGAGGGGTGGGTTAGGATACAGTAGGATGGGGGAATGTCAGGTATGGGGCAGTCGCCTGGGTCTCATGGCAGGTTGTAGGCTTGACGGAACAAGTGAGTCTTCAGGTGACAGTTGAAGCTACTCAGGGTAGGAGAGTGTCTGACGTGTTCGGGTAGGGAGTTCCAGAGTAAGGCAGATGCCCGGGAGAAGTCCTGGACTCGGTTGTGCGAAGAGGTGATGAGGGGGGAGCAGAGGAGGAGTTCTTGGGAGGAGCGGAGGTTGCGTGAGGGTAGGTATTGGGAGACCAGGTCGGAGATGTAAGTGTAATAGCCCACAGGTAACGGGATACGCAAGGACTGCACGGAACACAGAGGGTTAAACAAATGCAATTTTAATGCAACTGAGGGAAAAGAAGGGGAAGGAGCGGGAAGGTGTGCAAAAGTAAATACAATACATATAACCACTGTGCCTAGTCTGCAGCGAATGCAAGGTCTCTGAATGTCTTTAAATGAAGAAATGCAAAGTCTTTATCAAGCGAGACGCAGAGTGTTTGTTTTCTTTCTATTCCTTGTATATCGAACTGCAGAGTCTTTTCCTATCTGTCCCTAACTAAAACAGTGTGCACACTTTACTGCAAGTTTTACTGCGAGGTACCTCATTGCCGTTGGGGCCCATAATTCGCTGACAGGCGTGTGGAGTGCAGTCAGTCTTGGATCTCTGTCCTGGATCTCAGCTTGCACGTGCCGTCTGGCCCCTAACTCGACATCCAGTCTCTTTAGGTCTGTCTCTCTCTGCAACACACATGGAACTTTTTCTTTCTCCTTCAGGAGACCCACCCATCCATCTCCTGGACTGTTCCATGTCATTCTCAGCAGCAGGGGGTTTCTCTGCTATCTTTTCCTTTTTGGCAGCAGGTTGCAGTATAACACAAAGAAGAGTCCACAAAACAGTCCTTTAACCATATATATAAATGTTAACAGGTCTTACATTTCCCCCCCTCTTTAACATCGGCCGTCCCGGCCGATACTCTCTTGGGGCCCTCTGCACAGGAACACACGATGGCAACCTCTGCCGTGCTTTACAACCTGTTGCCTGGGAGTCAATGTCTTACAACCGACTCCATTGACAGAATACACAAATTCATCTGCCAAGTACCGATCAGGGGGAATACCAGCATTAGCCCGTTCAGTCCTACGTGGAGGTACGGCTAATTCACCAGATGCTGGTGCAGTAGCAGGGAGTACAATATCCTCGTCATCATCTCTGGAGTTTGGGTGGCTCATGCTCTGCAGGGGTGGCACCTGCATCTTGAACGGATGGGGGGTTGGACCCTCCCCAGTCTGTTGGGTTGGACGGGGCCCGCCACCATTCTTCATCGTCAGAGCCCTCCTCGAGAGTAGCAGGAACGGGCACGGGCACAGTCCCCGAGTCGCTTTGTCCGGTCCTGTCTTCTGAATAGCAGGGCCTCAGCATGTTACGATGCAGGATGAGGGTGCCGCCTCCCCGCTCGCTTCTCACTTCGTACACTGGCCCATTGGGAGAGACTCTTCTGGTCACAATGTACGGCTCTGGTTTCCAGCGCTCACTCAACTTGTGTCTCGGGTGTTTCTCTGCAACTAGCACTCTGTCTCCTGGTAAGAACGGGGCCTCATGTACAGGTTCCTGCCGGGGGTATATCTTTTCTTGCAACCGCTTGGTGACAATTCGATGGATAGTCTCCAGCCGTCGACGGTGACAGTCAACCCAAGACCCTACGCTCTGACTTTCACTGATCTCGGGTGGAGCCAGGTTTAGTTCTTCAATGCCTCTTCCGGCTCTTCCGAACAATAGCACGTATGGGGCGTACCCAGTGGTGGAGTGGACACGGTTATTGTATGCCCATACGAGTTCTGCAAGATAACTGGGCCAGTGATTCTTACGATCATCTTCCAGTGTGCGTAGCATTTGTAGGAGGGTCCGGTTAAACCTCTCGCAGGCTCCGTTGCCCTGTGGATGATAAGGCGTGGTTCTTGACTTTTGCATCCCGTAGATCCTTTGCAGTTCTCTCATGACACTGCCCTGAAAGCAGGCCCCTTGATCAGAGTGTATCCTTTTAGGGCAGCCGTATACCCGGATAAAGTCATCACTGATGGCTCGAGCAGCCGATTCAGCCGTCTGATCTCTGGTGGGCGTCACCACCGCAAATTTTGAGAAGTGGTCTGTCATCACAAGGCAGAACTGATAGCCCCGGTGGGAGTGGCCAATCTTCAGGTAATCGATCATAAGTACTTACAATGGCTCTTTGGTGACAATGGTCTGTACTGGTGCTCGCTGTGGGAGAGCTTTATTTAACTCGCAGGAACGACACAGTTTACAGGCCTTCTCCACTGCCCGAAGCATCTGAGGACAGTACACTATTCTTTGCAACCACTGGTAAGTCTTGTCCGGCCCAAAATGGGCTCCTCTCTCGTGCGCTTCTCGGGCCAATGGTACTGCCATCTTCTGGGGTATCACCACTTGCCACCGTACTTCCAGCTCCGTAGCTAGGTGCACCTTCCGATACAGCATCCCTTCTTACACCGATAGCTTGTCCCACTGGCTGAGAATCTGTAAGGCCGTGTGTGACAGCATGGCCCGTATTTCCTTCCTAGGCTTACGCTGCCGGATCACCCACTCTTTCACTTGAAGCAGTTCTGGATCAGATGACTGGATCTTCACCCATTCCTCTCTGGTTTGGCCAAGCAGGCGCGATGTTGTGCCCGACGTAATCTCCAGTATACAAGCCTCCACCACTTGGGCGGTGAATTTACTGAAGTCTGGAATTTCGTCTTCCTCTAACTGCTCGTCTCTTTCCCCCACTGGGGCTTCTGTGGTAACACGAGAGAGGGCATCCGCATTCTGATTTTCGTGCTTGGAACGGTACTGCGCATGATAATTATATCTGGAGATTCGTGCCAACCACCTCTGTTCGATTGCCCCCAGTTTGGCGGTGGAGATGTGAGCCAGTGGATTATTATCCGTATAGACTTCAATCTGAGCTCCCGTGAGATATTCAGAGAACCTTTCGGTTATTGCCCATACTAGTTCCAGTAACTCCAGACGAAAAGAACTATAATTCTCAGGATTGCGTTCGGCTTCTCGCAACGTCCGACTTCCATATGCAATCACCCGTTCAATACCGTCCTGTACCTGGGCCAGTACTGCACCCAGACCGTAGAGGCTCGCGTCTGTATATAACCGAAAGGGGAGGTTGTAGTCTGCATAGGCAAGCACAGGGGCGCTGACCAAGGCCTCTTTTAGTCGGTGTAAGGCTTCTGCTTGTCTTGGTCCCCAGCAAATTTTCTGTACCTTTGGTCCTTTCGCAGTGCCTCGGAGCAATTCATGCAAAGGTTCTGCCTCCTTCGCGAAGTCCTTGATGAAGCGACGGTAGTATCCGGCCAGTCCCAGGAAAGCTCGAACTTCTCTCACTGTGCTGGGTGCGGGCCATTGTAGCACTGCTCTCACTTTCCCATCGGACGGCTGCACGCCAGCCTCCGTCACCTTGTGCCCGAGATATTCAATCTCTTTTTGAAAGATCCGGCATTTTTTTGGTTTCAGTTTAAGCCCATGGTCCCGTAACCGTTGAAACACTTGACCCAGTTGTTCAAGATGTTTTTCGAAGGTTGCAGAGTACACTACGATGTCATCCAGATAAATCAACGTGGCTTCAAAGTTCATGTCTCCAAGGCAACTCTCCATGAGGCGCTGAAAAGTTCCTGGGGCATTATTTAGCCCAAACGGCATGCGATTGAACTCGAAGAGTCCCATGGGCACAATGAATGCGGTCTTGGCCTTGTCTTTCTCTGCCACAGGGACCTGCCAATATCCGCTTGCTAGATCAAGGGAGGAGAAGTAGCGTGCCTTTCCCAGCGCAGACAGGGACTCCTCTATCCGGGGCAGAGGATAGGAATCACGAACAGTGCATCCATTAAGCTTGCGGTAGTCAACACAGAAGCGAGTAGACCCATCCTTTTTCTTGACCAGCACGATTGGGGCAGCCCATGGACTCTGACTCTCTCTTATCACCCCGCTCTTCAGCATCTGTGCCAAGAGCTCCTTCACCTCTTGGTAATATTTTGGGGGTATTTGTCTGTACCTTTCTCTGATCGGTGGTGCATCTCCTGTGGGTATTTCATGCTGAATCTTGTCAGTACAGCCGAAGTCTTCTGCATGACGGGAGAACGTGGCTTGATTCTCCCAGAGGAAGTTTTCTATGACCTGGGCTTGCTCTGAAGCGAAGGGGGTCAGGTCCACTTCCATCTGTCCTAGGATAACTTGACTGTTCCACTGATCAGTGGGCTTCTCTTCTCTCTCTATAGAAACAGCCAAAGTCCAGGTCTCCCCTGCCATGGGCTTCAATTCAATCAATTCTGCGTTCGCCACCTCTTCAGGCGCCAGGTAGACATGGGCCAGAACAACTCCCGAGGTCAAGGTGTAGGCCTGTTCACCGGTGTTCACGCAACGGAAAGGGACTCTTCCATTTCTTACTGTTGCTAAAGTGCGAGCCACCAACGGTTCGTCTCCGTTCTCTTCACCACGGTAAGGTTCTACCAACACCTCCATCCCCTCGAGCATACGATGGGCCCCGACTGGCAAAGTGAGGACTGTCTCCCGATTTGGAGGTAGAGTAATTGTTGTCTGTCTTGGGACTCGAACCCTCCCCACTGGGTAGCGGCTCCCACCATTCCTCCACAGCCCCCTGGCACGGATAAGGTGTTGGAAGACCTTTTGAGCGGGCCCGTTAGCAGCAGTCATTTTCCAGTAATCACAGCCTTCCTTGTTGAAGAGCAACTGGTCTAGTTCCTTCAGGATGTTCATGCCCACGATAGCCGGCACTTCTCTGTCATACCGGCCCTCCGTTAACACGATCCCTTTTTGGCCTAAGTTCTGACCACAGGCACGTATGTTCATCCACACGACCCCTACAACCGGAATGGGAAGATTATTCGCAGCCTTCAGTCTGATATGTGTCCTCTTATCAATGGATACAGTTTGTCCAAAGTGTTGATAGAAGAACTGTTCTGGCATGGTGGTCACTTGAGACCCAGTATCCATCAGGCATCTTACTGCTTTCCCTTCAAATTCGGCCGTGATTGTTGGCGTGCTGGCTGCTATATCTTCAGGGCGGTTGTTTTCTCTAAGCTCCGTTGGTTCCCCCCCCCATGTGCCCGACCATAGAGGGAGGTACTAGTTTAACAGCGGTCTTTCTTGAGACATCCTCCTCTCCGGGCAGTGCCGTGATATATGGTCCCGATTTCCACAGTTCCAGCATTGGTAGTCTCTAGCGGGTCTGGATCGCCTCTGCTTGATCTGTCCCCTCTCTTCTCGATAGGTATACACGCGGGTACCCGGCCGCGGTGCTGCCGTTCGGACTTCTGACGCCGGGGCTTGCATATTCTTCAGCAACTCTTGTAGAGCAGTAACAGTCTCTTGTAACTGATCCACTTTAGCTTCAAGCTGGCTTGGTTCTCGGTTTCTCTCACTCGGGACTACCTTATGAGCACAAACTTCTCCCCCCGCGTTCTGCGGGTCGCAATTTTCAGCTTGTGTGCGGGAGACTGCTTCTTCCAGTACTTCCTGAAAAGTTAATTTTTTTTCTACCCTGAGCCGTTCACGGAGAGCACTTCTGATCTTGGGGTTATGTAATCCTCTGAGGAATTGATCTCGCAGGGTACGGTCAGCGTAACCAGGGGTCTGTGCTAGCTCTGGTTCTGCTGTAAGCATTTGTCTCATTATTCTCTGGAGGGCATTCGCATACTGTGGCAAGCCTTCCTCTTCACCCTGCAGCCGGTAGAACAGTTGTGCCTGCAAATCACCTGCTTCTGGCTTGCCGCCATACACCCTCTCTAGAATCTTCACCACCTGTTCTAACGTCTTTCTTTCACTCTCAGGGCGCAATAAAACAGTCTCTTGAGCATGGCCCTCAAGGGCAATCAACAGTATCTCCCCTTGGTTTTCTGCAGTTACTCCTGCTACTTTCAACATGCCCCTCACTCTCTGCGCCCAGTCATGGAGAGGTATATTGTTGCCAGTAAATTTTGGTATATGGGTCAGCATAGCACCCAGGGACAATTGCCTTGCTGGTATTCCCCTATCAGGTTGTATTGGAACATTTACATCAACAACATCCCTCTGTCCTTCCATTGTTCAGTACCAGCCTGCGTATCCTGCCGGCTACGCCAAGTGTAATAGCCCACAGGTAACGGGATACGCAAGGACTGCACGGAACACAGAGGGTTAAACAAATGCAATTTTAATGCAACTGAGAGAAAAGAAGGGGAAGGAGCGGGAAGGTGTGCAAAAGTAAATACAATACATATAACCACTGTGCCTAGTCTGCAGCGAATGCAAGGTCTCTGAATGTCTTTAAATGAAGAAATGCAAAGTCTTTATCAAGCGAGACGCAGAGTGTTTGTTTTCTTTCTATTCCTTGTATATCGAACTGCAGAGTCTTTTCCTATCTGTCCCTAACTAAAACAGTGTGCACACTTTACTGCAAGTTTTACTGCGAGGTACCTCGTTGCCGTTGGGGCCCATAATTCGCTGACAGGCGTGTGGAGTGCAGTCAGTCTTGGATCTCTGTCCTGGATCTCAGCTTGCACGTGCCGTCTGGCCCCTGACTCGACATCCAGTCTCTTTAGGTCTGTCTCTCTCTGCAACACACATGGAACTTTTTCTTTCTCCTTCAGGAGACCCACCCATCCATCTCCTGGACTGTTCCATGTCATTCTCAGCAGCAGGGGGTTTCTCTGCTATCCTTTCCTTTTTGGCAGCAGGTTGCAGTATAACACAAAGAAGAGTCCACAAAACAGTCCTTTAACCATATATATAAATGTTAACAGGTCTTACATATGGTGGAGCCAGGTTGTGTATGGCTTTGTACGCCATGGTTAGTGTTTTGAATTGGGATCTCTTGGAGACGGGGAGCCAGTGAAGGGCTTGGCAGAGGGGGAAGACAGGGGAGTAGCGGGAGGACATATAGATGAGTTGGGCAGCGGAGTTGAGGATAGACTGGAGAGGTGTGAGGGAGTTAGCCGGGAGGCCATTGAAAAGGAGGTTGCAGTAGTCAAGGCGGGAGATGATAAGAGCATGGATGAGTGTTTTAGCGGTGTCGTGGGTGAGGAAGGAGCGGATCCGTGAGATGTTCTTGAGCTGGAGCCGGAGGGATGTGGTGAGGGCCTCGATGTGGGGTTTGAAGGATAGGGAGGAGTCAAGGATTACCCCGAGGCACTTGGCATACACAAAAATTATAGGGCCCCAAAGTACCGTAGATATATATCATGTATGCATCCTGGGGGTTCGAACCCTGTTATCCCCAGCAATCCAGAGTCCCAAAATCCTCAGTGTACATGGAGCAGAAGTGAGCATGTGCGGGCACTGTCTATGGACGTGGTGATTGCACATGCTCACTACTGCTCCATTTTCACAGGGGACTTTGGACTCCCCATTTATCATGCTATGACGAGGGAATGTCCAGCGTGCAGCGCAACATTGAGGTTACAATGAGGATGGACAGGGGAGGAACGGTACGGAGCGGGGAGATGGGTCAACTCCTGACATTCACCTGTGTCTATACCCTAAGCTCCTTAATGTCCCTATACAGGTCCTTCCCCTTGTCGCCATCACGTGCCTAATCCCTAGCTATCCCTCCACTCGCCCTGAATAGTGCATAGGCCAGTGAGTACACTAGACTTTACAACTGCAGTAATCAGACACAGGGAAAGAGGACAAACAAAGGGATAAGACAAAAAGGATACACTCCAAACTCAACTTTGCAGCAAAGCATCAGTACTGCAAGCAGCACCTCTTCAGCAACATCCAGAGACTTGCTCCTTCCACGGTGGTCAGCATAGAAATGATTCTATGACCGGCATCAGGGGATGGAACATTTGACTATTTAAGATGGAGGGGAGTGGTGACAAACTTGCTGCACCTGAGACAGGAGAAGCAAGGAACTACCAGCAAGGAAAGAATCATTAAACCTTGCTGTACCAAAAGAAAGCAAATACGTTTAAAAACCTAAACTGTCACAAGACAATGTGAAACTTAGATCCCAGACCTGTCAAAGATGTCACAAATGTCTCCTGTTCTTACGTGAGCTTTGACAGGTCCGGGTTTCACATTGCCAAAGGTCTCCCAAGGATGGGAGACACTCGTGACACCATTCTTGTGAATGGCGGGAGTCTCAGCTAAGCCTGAAAAATGGGACTTCCTATAAGCATCTTGCACTACTGAGACCCGTTCCTCCTCTGAGGTGTCTGTAGGTCAATCGTGAATTAAAAACACAATTCAGACACTACTGTATTCAAATTGAAAGCACTAGGCTCAATTACAGACCCATCAAAGTGACTTTAAAAAAGGTGCAAATGGAAAGATGAACCTGGTCTTAAACAATAAAAAAGGAAAAATATAAAAAAAGACCCAAATGCAATAAAAAATCAAGTCCATATTGCAAAATGGAAGCTGCACACCATGATCGCTTATCAAAATTCCTTTTCCAGTACTATGAAAAGCATATATTTGTCAATTGCGTACCTAAATATCCATCGATTATTCAGAGATCCCCCATCATCCCATACATGAAAAACTTGTATAAATTTATAGTCAGTAGTCGTACAGGACACATATCTTCATGTGGATAATTAAAATGCAGAACCTCTAATGTGGCAACCTGATGGACGAGCAATCATAAATTTAAAGGGGCTGTCCATTACTTTTATTGATGACCTGTTATTAGGACCAACACCCAGCATCCCTAACGATCAGCTGTTCTTGGTGCTGGCAGTGCTCAGTTGAGGAGCTGCACAACACAGCTTGATCAGCTGTATGACAGCGGAGGTTGGGTACTTCACAATCCTATTTGAAGAAATAGGGGTGGATCCGCAGGACCCCGTTGTGTCCCCTACACAATACAATTGCAGGAGCTGTGATGTTGGATGGAGTTGATGGCGCTGTGCTTTGTCGCTGAGCACTGGAAACAACTGATCGGTGGCGATGTCGGGAGTCGCACTCCAACTCTCATATTGATGATCTATCCAAATGATAGTTTATCAAAATCAAAGTAGTAGACAACCCTTTTAAAGAAGTTTATATTGGCTGTAAAAATCATTTTCAGGTCTGCAGGACTGAACATGTCTGCGTATTACACAGAGATCCCATTGACATTATGTAAAGTTTCATTTCACCTGTGGTAACAATGCAGAAAAAACTGAATACTTGCAGCCACCAGGCTCACCAAGATTGGAGCGGAACACTAGAGATTCTGGTTTTGAGATAGTGTAGGATACATTTCTATTGGCGGGAACATGTCTAACAGCAGCAATGTGAATCAACGTCTTCTTAGGGCCATGTCACACACACAGATATCTGTGCAGATATTGGTCACAGATCTCTGGTTTCAGTGAAATCATGGACACATTGTTCCATTTTGTGGCAGTGTACAAATGTAACAATGTGTCCATGATTTCACTGCAACCAGAGATCTGTGACCAATATCTGCACAGATATCTGTGTGTGTGACGTGGCCCTTAATGTGGTGCTGGAGAAGGATGTTATCAAAACCATGGCTGGCAAGAAGAATGAACAAATCAATTCTGGAACAAATCAAGCCATACATGTCACTGGAAGCAAAGATCATCAAGATATGACTTGTCTACACATCATACGAAGAGAGAAATCACTGGAGAAAGACATCATGGTCGGACGAATAGAAGGAACAAGGTGAAGAGGAAGACCAGCAACCTGATGGCTTTATACAATCAAGATAATGGTGGAGAAGACTGTGGTGGACCTATCTAGGCTTGGAGAAGAGCCTGGTGGACCTATCTAGGCTTGGAGAAGACCCTGGTGGACTTATCTAGTCTGTACAAGATCGATCTTCCTACAGAGCGTTCATCGATCAAGTTGCCATGGCTCGAGATTGAACTGAAGGTCATTAAAATAAAAAAAAATGTCTAACAATGAACATAACCCTTTATTGGTTAACTCAATGTCAAACCATCTCCAGAAAGTCAACATTTTTGACCCTTTTATTTTCTGGAATTTTATTGAGTGTTCCTACTGGCGCCTCTTACTTTGTGATCATTTTGTCCAGAATACACCAAGCCAGGAGTGGACTGGCCCAGGTGGCAGGGGGGCAAGTGCCCCCTGGGCTGGTGGTATAGCCCTTACGTAGGGCCGACCCCCTACAGAGACGGGCGGCTGGGGGCGATACAGCGTTGGAGGTGGTAAGTGAGCTCTGATAGCACCTCCCCCTTCCCGGTCCTCAAAAATTTCCGATAGCACCAAAGGTCCACAAAAATTTCCGATAGCACTCCCAAAAAAATTTACGATAGCACCATATATTCCCCCCCGGTCCTCATAATTTTACGATAGCACCCCTCCCCCCCCCCCCCGGTCCTCGAAAATTTCCGACAGCAAACCTTCCCCCGGTTGTCAAATCAGGGCTGGCTGTTCAGAATTGCCACCCCAGCCAGCCAGCCCCTGCACCAAGCCGTTCCATAGTGGGGCTGTTCTGTCTTCCGCGGTGGTACACAGTGACAAAACACCACCTCCCCTCGGTCATGCATTTGCCATGCACATTCACTGCTCAACATATGTCTCAAAAGTGCAAATGTGCCTACACAGGTGCGTAACGCTGCCATGGACTCCCACGGTAAAATCGATGTACCATGCTGTATACATTTTTGTGAGATCTATTAGCCAACTACTATGAATGTTGTATCTGAGCACTTATGAACTGAGATTGACCTCCTTAGATAAGTAGTCCCATACTTTTTCCAAATGCCTTCCGAAATAAGACTGGTTTCAACATGCTCATATGTGTTTATATGAACGCTGTTTATTGTGAGATTGTCAGTCCATAATGAGATCTTTTATTCTCCCAATGACTTGTTTATTTCACATCCATTATCCTATACAACCTGTCATGAAACATCCTCATGACATCATATCACAGCACTACACGAGCCGTCTCACATGTACGTCTGCCCGCAGCTCTGCAGCATGTATTCCTATCCTGAATTCCTGAGAGGATGTGGAGCAAGGACAAGGGATATCCTTTTAGGCAGAAAAGTAAAGGGACATAAATGTAAAAGCACTAGCGGACACAAACAGAAGAGAACCCCCCTCTGTGCATTCAAATAGCTCATAAAAAAAGCACAATTCCACCTGTTTCAGAGGTAGAAATGGGCCCCTTACCTCTTGGGCCCCTGTTTGGCTGCACAGGTTGCAACAATGACGTCAGTGTGGCGCCCCGCAACGAGTGCGTCACAGGAGGGTATTGCAGCCACAAATGCAGCCGCAATATCCTCTGACTCAGCAATGATCCGGTTAACTTTGAGATCCAACCCAACATGCAAACACCTAGAACAGGGGACCAATCATAGGTCCTGGGGGGTGGAGTGTTAAGGTAGTGTAGTAGAACACACAATAGTCTAGACGAGTCTGAAAAAGAAGAAGGATCTAGAACCTGAGAAGAGCAGACTAGAACTTGGAGAGGAGCGGGGGCTCCGCACCCCGTGCGGGCCCCTGGGCCGTCACCGGTCGGGTGTCAGCACCTGAGGCCTTAACCACCGGGATTGGGCATTATCTACACGGGTTCCCAAAAGACTCCCGTGCCCACAACTCACAGCCGGTTCACTGGTACCGAAGCTGGCAGCAGTTCACCTCTGCCACGCGAACCAGAAGAGTGGAGGAGCAGCTTCACAGGAGCACCCCACCACCAGTCAGTTTCCAGTCGTCTAACCAGCGGTGTACCCACTGAGGGATCCAAGGCTCCCCAAAGCATCCAGAACGTAAATCATGGATAGGGCATTGAAGCAGCCTCCCCATACCCGACCTGGTATTCCTGGGCGACACTGGCAAGAAACTAAGTAGGTAGAATGGAGGAACACTGCGGATCTCTAAGGGACACCATCACTGCTGAGTCTACCCGGTCTACTACTCAACCACTGTATGCCATGTACTGCCTGCTGGTTACAGTAAAGACCCGTTATAGAGACTTTCTGTGTCTGTGCTTCCTTATGAACTATCCGTCCGCACAACAAGGTAACCGCAGCTGCCGCACAACATCTTGAGCAGCTCCAGCCCCCGGGGATCACCGCTCAGCCTGTGGGGAGCGTCACATCTTGCTGCTGTCCATCCCCCGGGGGTTCCGCAGCGTCGGTAGCCCTTACCGAATCTACTCATAGGTGGCGTCACGAATAAATTAAAAACCCCTTTAATCTGTTCCATCAAGACGTCTTCACTTTTGATCTGCACTACACCGGGCCCCACTACCGGCAGGCGCGGTCCACCCGTGACAAGGAGGAAGGAAGCATCGCCTGTATCAACCGGAGTCAGCCGGCCACGGTGAGTCATCCGCCCTGGATAAAAGTTTTAAAACTACAGCTAATAAATAGAGCTGCTACGATCACTCACACAGATCTATGGAGACGTCTCTGTAGGGTCTCAGAACCAGGGTTATGGCAGATAAAGCAGGCAGACATTTTTCTTCTCTGACTTTTCTGTCATAGAGAAGCATTTACAACTTCTTCCCATATAAAAATGACTGCATTCGGTTGCAGTTGCGTTCGGATGTGCATAATTTGTGCGCCATCCTCCGCCCTCCGAATGCAACCTGTTGCATTTTTTATGCAGTCACTTGTTTTATCAGCAAGCGCCCACAAGCGCATAAACAATGCATGGATCTCAATGGATCCGCAGTGTCCTCCGCATGACAGCGCAGGAGAACGCTGCGGATCACATTGAAATCTCTCCCAGTGGCCGCCGCTGATCTCCCGGGAGATAAGTGGCACCCACCGGGAGATCGGCTGGAGCAATCGGAGATCTCCTCCTCCCGGCTGCCGCTGATCTCCTGACAGTGTCAGCGCGGGAGATTTGAACAAACAGCTGATCTGACATCACCTATTTAGTGTCGGCGCGGGAGATTTAAACAGCGGTCAGATAAGCTGTTTCTTCAAATCTCCAGCACTGACACCACCAGGAGATTAGCGGCGGCCAGGAGGAGGAGGATCTTCCCCGCTGATCTCCGCCTCCCGACCACTGCCGAGATCGCTAATTGGCTGGCCGGGCACCATACTGATGTGAACGCAACCAGAGATTCTCAGCTGCGTTCACATCAGTATGGCAGCGTTTGCACTGCGTTTGCGTCTGCATGCCCTCCGCATGCAGACACAAACACTAGTATGAATCCAGCCTTACTGATTGACTACAGCGCTGAAATCACAACACCAGTGCTACAGACAGTAACACACTGGGAGCGGCGGACACTCAGTGCTAAACCCAAAGACTGGGAATAAAGCACAGTTTTTTTTGTTCTTTAAAACAAAGTGGAGCCAGGGGTTCTGAAACCGGAAAACTGCTTTAAAGTGAACCTGTCACCCCTTTTGTGCATTATAACCTGTGCCCAGCACCTTAAACATACTGTATTTGGGGTTCTGATAACCCCTTTATACCCCCAGACTTGCTCCTGATTACCTCAGAAATTAACTTTGAATGTGTCCCGCGCCGTATGTTAATGAGCTCTTCATGGTCGGGTGGGATGCGGCTCACTTCAGTCTGAGCAGCCACGCCACCTGTAAAACCCGCCCCGCTGCCTGCAATATGTCGCCCCTCCTGTTTAAGTGACTACATTCGCACCTGCGCAGTGGCATGGGTCACTGTGCTCTATTGAAGTTGCACAAAGTCTCGCGAAACTTCACAAATCTCGCATAACTTTGGTCACTGGGGCTCCAAGAGAGCACAGTGACCTGCGCCACTGCGCAATCGCGAATGCAGTCACTGCTTCCATACATAAACAGGACGGGCGACATATTGCAGGCAGCGAGGCGGGTTTTACAGGTGGCGGGGCAGCTCAGACTGAAGTGAGCTGCATCCCACCCGACCGTGTAGAGCTAATTACCTTGCACATTCAAAGGTAATTTCTAAGGTATACAGCGGCCAGTCTGGGGGTATAAATGGGTTACCAGAACCCCAATAACAGTATGTTCAAGGTGTTGGGCTCAGGTTCTAATGCCCAAAAGGGGTGACAGGTTCACTTTAAAGGGAACAATAGATTGTATGGGAACGTTCAATCAAAAGGATTATCCAGTATTTTGATTTTTTTTTTAAAAATGTGCCCAAGCACTAAAGGTACCGTCACACGCTGCAATCTCTGCTGGTGATATGTGGCGATCTAACGTGAAAGCTCACGTTTTTCGTGGTCGCCTCAGATCACCGATGGCGGCATCACACACCGCAATTTCGCCCTGAAGCTAAGGCGATGTGTCGCTCCGGAAATCGCCTCACCTACAGCGGAACCAATCTTGCCTCATTCCATCGCCGCTTCACACGCCGCAATCTCAAAGGCAATGTTCAGCGTGGTGAGGTGATAGGTGTGCCACAGTGGTTTACACCGCGCCCCATACACACAACAGCGTTACAATTGGTCAGCCTGCTCTGGGAGGCTGACTAATACATGACGCCATTGTCTATTGGAGTTTGCACTGAGTTTGCAGACGGTTGTGTAGCTGAAGATGTGTGTGGTGCTGAACGGACAGCTCTTCAAATATGGCGCGGTGTCAACTGGCAGCCAATGGGAACACGGTAGCCCACACCAATCATCTCATACGGGCCCGGACTACAGCACTCTAAGGCACGCCTACGGGAAATCATAGACAACGCTCTTTCCATCACTATCGCCCTGTCACATACCACAACACGGAAATATCGCCTTAACGATTGCGCCTGATTACTGAGCACTGTTCAGGAATCAGGCGACGGCCGATGGGCGATTTATCACTACGAAATCGCCCAATCACACCCGCAACCGTGAGGCAATTTCACAGCGATTGCACCCTTTCAGATTTCCAGGCGAGATTGCGGCGTGTGACGGTACCTTAATAGGCAGGTAGCTGCCACCTACCTGTATATTGAGCCCGGTGCTGTTCATCCCCAGCACATAGCGGGCACAGAGCGGTCCTGCTGGCTAAAGCATGGTGGGGTACATAGGGCAGAAGATTCTTTTCCACTCTGCTCTGTGGAAGTGGGCGCATAATCGACGTCATGCTGATGACAGCTGGCTCCTCGCTACCTGATTGGAAGATCCGGCTGTAAATTGGCATGACGTCAGCTATGCGCCAGTCAACAGAGGGGAGAAGTCACCCCTCTGTAGATCTGACGGCAGCGGAAGTGGCTAAATCACCGACAGGAGCGGTCTAAGACTACTCCATGTTGGCGGTGAATGGCGCCAGGCACAACAGGCAGGTAGGTGGCAGCTGTTAGTGCTTGTAATTCCCGGATGTACCCTTTTAAAGGGTTGTTCCATTCTAATTCCCTATTAGAGCATAAAGGGGAGTTCTGAATTCTCTAAAAGACTCACAACAACCATGTATCAGAATAGATCACCTGTTGAATGGACACCATATAAAAGCACATTTCTCTTGCAGCTTCCTCAGTGATAACTGCCCTTTTGGTTTGGATGTCCCATACGTCTTCCATAATTAAGGATATTAAGTCTACCTATAAATAGAGAGGTTTACATTTCACATTCAGTGTCTGTTCCATTGTTCCCTTATCCTTCTGTGATCGGACCCCAAGTCTAGTTCTTAAACGCACTACATTATAAACCATTCTCCAATTATCGTTAGTGAAATCCTCTAAAGCTGAAGGGAATGTTCACAGAGATAGAAGCTCTTTGGTTGGTCTTAAGGTATAAATTTATGAACTAAATCAATATAGTATAACCATAAGAGCTACACCGTTATCCTAAATTTAGCTCCGATTTTGGTGTTGACAAAGTTCCACTTCCATGTTTGTTACTGAACAGAAAGAAAGCTTCATTTCCCTCTGTGTTAGTGAAGGGGGCTGGCTTAGCTATTGAACTGGGCCTGGCAACCATTATGGTTGATGCAGAGAAGGAGGATAGTTTAGCCCAGAAGTCCCCAAACTCTCTGACCTTGATATTCTCATGCAGCCCGAAAAGATGGTCGCGAGTCACATTAACCAATAAGAGAGGATCGTGAGCCACATCCAGCTCCCACTACCTCACAGTGGTGACACCCAGAACCCCCATATAATGACAGCAAGAGCTTCTCCACAGAAATCACACCAAGGTAGTATAACAATATCCGGGAGTTCCTACCTTACCCCCAGTCAGATCTGCTCTTCTGTGTGGGGCTACTTACAATAGTCACCATCTGGAGACCTGCTCTTCATAGCTGTTTGCTAGACCTGGTGCTCATGCCCCAAGCTGGAAGACCGCAACGAGCCACACATCACAGGCCCGCGAGCCACATGTGGACTCCCAAACTACAGGCTGGGGAGCCCCGGTTGGTTTAGCCAATGAACAGTGACGGTCAGCCAACCCCTTTTCACACAATTCCCCAAAACAGGTAAGCACCCTCGCTCAGAAAGAAATGAAGTGGTCAACATTGAAATGGTGCAGCTTTCATGATAACTAAAAACTATATTACTAACCTTGATTGATTTATATTTGCAAATCAACCAAGGAACTTTTACTAGTCATCCTGATCAGTAACCATGCAAGAGATACTGTATACTAGTAAAATGCAACAGATTAATTGAGCACCTGCCAAATGCTAAATTGATTGAGCCAAAAGATTCACAAGTTCCTGGCCTGGTCCAGAAGCCACGTGTGGGCTTTGTGGCCACTGTGTATCTTCTCCTACTGCCTACAGCATCTTCTTTTTAGTAAGAGATAGTAAACGGGAGGTGAAGGGTTATAATCCGCACTAATGGACAAGAAGTGAAGAGGACAAGCCAGGTCAGTATAATCCAACAGTTTATTGGTTCTATGTGTGTCGGAGCATAAATGTCTTCTTCAAGACAGAAACTACTACAAATCACAATCACTGATTTATTCCCAATTGTCTTTCCTTTAGTGTCTTCCCCTTATTAGTGAGCCCATCATATGACATTGCGGGGGCCTCTAAATCAGAGGAGGCACCGGAGATGCCACAGGTAGTAAGAGGTTCACAGTGCTCTGGTGTAGAACAGATCTACTGGATCATGAAGACGGCAGTAAAACACAGTCCGAGCCCAAGGCTGCCATATTTGCATTCAGAGACCCATGGACGGTCCATGCATTGCAATCTACGCTCGGACCAAGTGGGCACCAAGTTGCATGGACATCTGAACAAACCCTAATGGCCACTTTACACGCGGCTACATTTCTAGCTTACCCACAGGTAACTTACTGGCTGCAGTGAAATCATGGAAACATGGTTCTATCTTGTTGCTGTGTACAAATGGAATAATGTCTCCATGATTTCACTGCAGCCAGTAAGTTACCTGTGGATAAGCTAGAAATGTTGCCGCGTGTAAACAGAGGTTGCAGTGAAATCATGGACACATTGTTCCATTTGTACACGGCAACAAAATAGAACAATGTGTCCATGATTTCACTGCAACCAGTAAGTTGCATGCAATATATCTCTGTGTGTGACGATACCCTAACATGTCTGCTGAGTTTGGCCAAATTTGTAATTTACCATTTGGATAAATACGGTTTATTTGCTCCCCCTTTGGTGACCCCTCTGCATTCATCCTATAGATCTATTGATACGCCTCCTCCAATGATGTAACACTACTCACTCTCACGGTTGATGAATGATTTGGCAAAAATGTCAAATGCTGATGCTCCTTAATGTGATTGAATATTGCAGCTGCAAGGAGGTTATATCAGAAGCTCATACACACTTTATTTTTACTTGCTCTATAGCTATAATAGACATTGTATAAAGGTAGTGAATACATAGTAACAGATGACAAAACCACAGTACAGTGACATAATAAATGAAGTCATACTCACAGGCTCGAAATCCATGTTCTCCGTTGTTCTTGGCGACTTCGTCACTGTAGACGGTGGTCATGTTGCCTTTCTCGCACACGTTAGTGCAGCGGTTGCTCACGCAGTGCACACGACATATCATAGGTGTGAACATCACGCGGACCTTCTCCACCTGTCCGGAGGCTGGCATCCACCCCAAGCAGCAAAGAGACACAGAAAGAAGAATTAGTTTCCCCTCCATTGTGATCTCTCACTCCCAGAGGCCCCGGTAGATTGCTAGCTCTTGGGTGGATGGGGGGGCCTCGGGGAGTGGGGCTAAGTTTTCTTCTTGGGTTTTTGCAGAGATTATGTTCTTCCTGAACTCCTCCTGCCTTTCACGTAGAAGGAGAAAGGAGGGAGAGATGATGGTGGTGGTTTAGGGGGGGGAGAGAGATGTAGGGATCTGGGTATGGGCTTGTTTTGGGTTCTGGTTGTCTTAGACTCCCCTAATAAGGGAGAATAGAGACTTGGACTGAATGACACTCTGACTTTATTAGAGCAAAGGAAGAAAAAAAAAAGAGGGAGAGTGCGAGAGGACGGATGAGGGAGTGACAGAAAGCGAGAACAGTTACACAGCATGCTGGCTACAATATGAAATGTGGATCAACTAATTAAAAACAGTCACTGGGCACCCATCCAACAACAATGTTTACAAGGGTATCCCGTCAGCCATTAGTTGGGCTCACGTTAACCCCATTCACTCCCTGCTCCTAAACATTTATTTTACACTCTCTGTGCAGATAACAGCGAGGGCACAACATAGATAGCAGCATGTTTCCTTCCCAGAGTTGAGTAGGATCATTCCTCTCCAATATTACCCCCACCGATGCTCCTAACCCTTATCATTATACACAAGGGTCACCCATCAAAGTCATAGTCTAAGCTGACACTTCATTTAGTAACACTATGGTCAAGGTTCAGCTCCATTAACACATGCCATTAATAATAATAACACAGTCTTCTTGTTATACCTCCCCATGTACCAGGGCCCTGGGGCAATCGTTACCTCGGCACGCACAGCAGGAGGTGCCCCCCGATCATGCCTTTCACCTCGGGTGATGACGTGTTACTGCCATTTAAGTTGAGCTTTATTCACCAATTTTAAGAGGTTCATAATGGATGTTGCTTAATGTTTTCTAATTCAACCCACTTAAAGGGGATCTTTCAGTAGGTTTTCTAAATTTAAGCTGAGCCCCTCCTCCAGTTGAGTCCGCTCCACTGATTCGGGAACAGTATTTGTTTTCCTTCTGTGCCCCTCTGTTCCAAAGTTATACCCCCCTCCACTAATAAAGGTGCAGTTATTTGCTTCAACCAACTGGGCATGTACCATAGAACTTCTGCATTTGCTTTTTCTCCTCTGTTGTTGGCCACACCCGCATAGACATTCTGTGGTATACGCCCAGTTGGTTAAAGAAAGGAGCGGGTATAACTTTATAACAGAGAGGCACAGAAGAAAAAGAAAAACTGTTCCAGAATCAGTGGAGCAGCGGCAATTGGAGGAATCACTCAGTTTAAAGGGAACCTGACAAGTGTAAAAACGCTATTAACCTGTAGATATGGGGTTAATCTGCAAGTTAGTAGCATTTGAAACATGTGCGGTGTCTGCACATTAAGCCCCGCTGCCAGGAGGAAAAGAACTTTAATACGCCCGGCAGCATTTTGTTTGGTAGTCATGGGGGCGGCACCAGTGCGGGTTCGGTCACCACTCTATGTATGGAAAGCAGCAGTTGTAACCATGCCCACCACACTGACTGTATTAGAACCAGTCAGTCAATGAGGGTTTGGTTACAACTGATGCTCTCCATACACAGAGTGGTGACTGAACCTGCACCAGCTCCTCCCCTGTGACTGAAACCAGTTTGTTGCTTAGAGGATTAAAGTTCTTCTCCTCCCAGCAGTGGGGTTTAATGTACAGGTGCCTGGTAGTTTCCAAATGCTATTAACCTGCAGATTAACCCCATATCTGCAGGTTAATATTGTTTTTACATGTAACAGGTTCCCTTCTCTTTGCACTTAAAAAATAAAATGAACAAGAGTGGACACAATCCAACAGTATTCTCCAGACTAGATCTGCATGAAAATTGACGTACAGTGCAAAGTTTAAAGGGGTTTCCCAGGACTGACATATACACTACTTATATACCACTTAAAACACTAACCATGGCGTACAAAGCCATAGACAACCGGGCCCCACCATACATCTCCTACTTGGTCTCACGCAACCTCCGCTCCTCCCAAGAACTCCTTCTCTGCTCCCCCCTCATCTCCTCTTCGCACAACCGAGTCCAGGACTTCTCCCGGGCATCTGCCAGACTCTGGAACTCCCTACCCGAACACGTCAGACACTCTCCTACCCTGAGAAGCTTCAAGTGTCACCTGAAGACTCACCTATTCCGTCAAGCCTACAACCTGCCATGAGACCCAGGCGACCGCCCCATAACTGACATTCCCCCATCCTACTGTATCCCCACCAGCCCCTCATAGACTGTAAGCCCTCGTGGACAGGGTACCTGCCCCTCCTGTACCTGTACGTCCTGATGGCCTAGATTTAGTGTACTTGTGCTTGTCTCCCTTATCCTCATGTAAAGCGCCATGGAGCCTAATGGCGCTATATAAATAAATAATAATAATAATATAGGAGGTCAAGTAATAAGTCGGTGGGAATCTGATGCCTGGCCCACCCACTGATCAGCTGGTATCAGCTCCACCCATAACAGGAGGTATATAGTGTATGGAGCTGGCAGGTAGCGGGAGACCATGTCGGAGATGTATGGGGGGACAAGTGATGGATGGCTTTGTATGTCATGGTTAGGGTTTTAAATTGGGATCTCTGAGAGATGGGGAGTGTAGAGATGGTTCTGGAGGTCATGGGACTCAATGAGTTGCCCAAGCTCGAGGGTGTAAATGGAGAATAGTAGTGGTCCCAGAACCGAGCCCTGGGGGACACCAACAGATAGGGGGTACGGTGAGGAGGAGGTGTGGGAGTGTGTGAAGCTGAAAGTCCAGTTTGTTAGGTATGAGGAGGTCCAAGAGAGGGCTAGGTCAGTGATTCCAAGAGATTCCAGGATCTAGAGTAGGAGGGAGTAGTCGACAGTGTTGAAAGCGTCAGATAGGTCAAGGAGGAGGAGGACGGAGTAATGTCACTAGCTCTTCGTGGTCAGTAGGTTGTTGGTGACTTTGGTTAGGGCTGTTTCGGTGCAGTGATGAGGTCGTAAACCAGATTGTAAGCGGTCGAAGCAGGAGCAGGAGGAGGTGGGAGGACAGTTCGGAGTGGACGTATTGTTCAAGTAGCTTTGATGCGAAGGGGAGAAGAGATATGGGCGATAGTTAGAAACAGATGATGGGTCGAGGAAGGGTTTTATGAGGTTGGGTGTGATCAAGGCATGTTTGACGGATGAGGGGAAGACGCCGGTGGTGAGTGATAGGTTGAAGAGATGGGTTAGGGCAGGGGTGAGGACTGGGGTGAGGTCTGGGATGAGGTGAGGGGGGAGCGGGTTGAGGGCACAGGTGGTGACGTGTGATCGTGACAGAAGGGTGGCGAGTTTATTTTCTGTCATGATGGAGAAGCTTCCTTTGGATGAAGAGGGTTGGGCGGTGATGGGGGGGGGCAGTGGGTCAAAGCTTTCTCTGATTTTGTGCATCTCTATTACTACACACCCAGATGATCAGAAGATATGTTTATAAAACAAAAAGAACATCACTTTGAGGTCAGTTTCACATACCTGACATTCAAGGTCTGAGTACTGAGCATGATGTTTTGATCAGCCACAGGTCTCCTTAATCAAGCTCAACAGCTTTGTATACATACATGAGATAGCTGAAGGAGCTGTGAGGTACATTAATATTAATGGCCTATTCTTAAGCTAGGTTACCAGATTGATGGGGGTGTAACAGCCCCAGCAATCAGCCATTGCCAGTGCTGGGGGCGGCCAGATGAGATCAGTTGCGACGCTGCACAGCTCCATCAACTATATAGTGGCCACGGCCGATGCTGCACATCCCATGCATTTATAGGACTACGCAGATAACATAGCTGTGCTATTCCGTTTTGCAAGTTAGCAACAGCTGGGGAAGTAAAATCAAAGTCCAGAGATAAGAGGCACAGATAGTTGTATTGTCCTTTGATTAGTGGTTGGTCCGAGACTTGAAAATTCCTCAATTGATGTAAAAATATTAAAATCTTAAGAGTTCTCAGTGGTTGATACCTTTTAATTGTAACTGAAAAGAGGTAAGAATAGCAAACTTTCGAGAAAACTAAGCTAATGCTTAATTTACCCTTTGGAGGTGCTGCAGGGAAGTTAAACACTACCAGTGTTCTCCATGATCTATTACGATTGATTGAAATCCCCTTATAAGACTGTTAAGTTAGGGTCAGGAGACCCATGGCCAGTCCACTCATCAGGGTCCATACCCTGGTCATGATACACGGATGTCTGAATTTGGAACATGAAGCAGGCTGTAAAGAACAGTAAAGGGAGAATTCTTGGTCATTGGGGCCCAGAAGCTTCACGTTTTGCCTCTGATACATGACATAGATATTAAGTTCTGGCATATAACACGTACTGACGAGTGGATATCATGTCTGTATATAGAGCATAATATCTGCTGGACTGGTGGAGGATTCTGCCATATTCTTATATTTATACTACTGTCAAGCAAAGTATTATTTTTCTATTCACGCATTTCAGCTATGCCAATAAACCAAACACAATCTCTCCGGAGTCTTCAGAGCCACCTCATAAAGTCAGTTTGTCCATGACAACTATTTTGTGCTATTTGTATTCTAATATGTAGTGGAAAAATACACCGGAACACATCCTTCTCGTACACAGCCCATCCTCGCTTCTCAGAGTATGAAGAATAAAATGGAGCATAATGACTCCGAGCTACCATGTAATATATGTCCAGGGCTGCTAGCAGAACTTTCTGGTCCCTATAAAATCTAATTTTCAGGACTCCGTGAGATCTTCTTCCATTGTTAGAAGATGACATCTAAAACTGCATTTACCAAGCTTTTGAGGCTGTCCAGATGTCATGAGGGTCTCCTGTCCTTAAAAGACTTGTGACAGCTTTGGGATTTGAGTCTCCCATTGTCTTGTGAGACTGTGGATTTTAAACATAGTTTCTTCCTTTAGGCTCAGCAATGGTTAAGGAATCTTTCCTTGCTTGAAGTTTCTGAGTCAGGTAATCAAAGTTTGTGTCCACTCCCCTTCCCTATAAAATTTATAGTCACTTGTTCCATCACCTGATGCCATTATACAATTCATCCTGAACTGAACATGGTTGAAGGAGAAGCTTAGTGTTGCTGCTGGAGTTCTATTACCTGCAGCCCTGGTGTCTGGCTGCAGCCTTAAAGTAGTATTGTATCCTTATTACTTATGCCCCTGCCTGTCTACCTTCCCCTTTGTCATTTTACAATGGGGGTAACGTCTGGTGCACTCACCTTCCTTTGCACTGGCCAGGGTGAGTGGAGGGACATCTCAGGGACTAGGCACATCATGGTGGCGGGAGGAAGGACCCATTTAATTTAGGTATGTTAGGGAGTGCAGGGTGCAGACACAGGTTTGTGTCAGGTGGTGACTCCTCTCCCCTCTCCCTACTGATAGGGCCTTCCTACCCTTTCCATATCCCGTTGTACCCTTTGTGTTGCGCTGCACACTAGGTGTTGTACTTCCCGGCGTGACACCGGTGACAACTAGTTTTCACCGATGATAATTTATTGATTGGTGGGGGTCCGACCGCTGGGACTGCACAGAATTTTTATCCCCAAAGGGACACTTATATCCCTCTTAGAATGAAGCAGCATGTTGGATCCTCAATCACCGCTCCATTCATTCTGGAAGGGGCTGCCAGAAAATGCTGAATGCATCGCTGATCGGTGCAGACCCCAGCGGTCGTACCACTTAAAGGTTTATCAAGATATCTTCTTTGCATAAGATGGAGGTAACTTAATTTGTTGATCACAGGGGGTCTGATCTCCTGAGTGAAGAAGAGATGTGCATGTGCAGGATCTGCTCCATTCATAGTCTGTGGGACTGCTGAGTTCCTATTCTCCAGAGCCCATTCTAGAGATCAGTGGCGGTCCCGTGGTCGGAACCCAAGTGATCAGCAAGATATTTCATATATTATGGTTAAGGGATTATTTGATTTATTTTTACATCTCCTCTCATGCCTATTTTTGCTAATAATAGTATTCCATAAAAAATAGCAATTTTGGTTGATCTTTTCTTAAAAACCCTCAGTTATTTCTCTTATAAATGTATGAATGTCTTGACCAATGGGCCACACTATTTTCCTTGTCATTAGGATGTGTTCATACTCAGTCTGACACGACCAGGGCTGTTTGGGGGTATGCCCCATTGGTAAGGGGAAGAGTATCACACAGTGTTCACATTATTCATAGGAATGAAAAAATGCTCCAGAATTGTTAATTTCAAGCAATGCAAACATACCGCATGCTAACAGACTGGTCAGGAGACCCTTTAACCCTGGCAGATGATAGCGTGAGGAGCGTCATACTTCACTTACGCCCCTTTAGGCTTTGCAGAGAATATAAATGTTCCCTGACTTTTTAGGAATTCTTATGTGCACAAAGCTCATGAAATAAGTTATCCGGTAACTTCAGCTCCGTGCAGGACCTTATTTAGCACTGTGAGTGCCCTTAGGCAAACTTTCTGCTTATACTTAGAAAGTTTTGCTTAAAGTTCCTAAAGTCCAGGATAGTGGGAGGAATTTAACTTCTTCCAAGACAAAGCAGCTTTCTGCAAATAGAAACACTAAAATAGCCTCCAACACTAATAGATATTTTATAAGAGTTGGTTGATGCTGTGTTATTTATTATCCACATATTACAATTGCCAAGCTGGGGTGTAACTATTGGCTATAGCAGTCACACCCAAGCCCCATTGTCTGGTGCCCAAAGGCCCTCTGCCACATAAGGAGACACCGGTATTGGAAATGGCGCATAGTAGGTGGGGTGGAGGCTGTCAGAGATTTTGCATCGGAAAGCAAAAAGCTTCAAGTTTCACCTCTGCTGCCAAGTTATATTACAAAGCTATCAAAACCAATTATTCTGCGCGACTTCTATATTTCTGTTCCTATTGCTAATGGGTGGAGCACTGTTAATTTCCAATAAACTATTGCAGCAAGTCCTTTATAGGAGATTCCGAATTGCATTTATGACTTCCACGTCTGGAGAACGCACACACCACCACATATCCTCTTCTGAATTAGACTTTTTTGGCCAGCATTCCCCAATCCGTTCCAAAATCCTGCATTTTCACATTATTTTTTGGATGGATTTTTCCCAGTTTTCACCCAATGTATAGATACAATTAAGTATACACCATGTTCCAAATTATTATACAAATGTTCTTTTTCTCTGATTTTCCTAAATGTTCGGTGCAAATGACAGTCAGTGTAATAAAAGTCATCACCCGTTAGAGTATACATCGAATGTTATTGAAGAAACCTCACAATGATAACAGTATAATCTTCAAAATTAAAAAAAACCTCTAAATGCACTGTTCCAAATTATTACGCACAGTAGAGTTTGTAAACATTTCATATGCTTGAAAGAACTGAAAATGCTCATTTGTTGAATTTGCAGCATTAGGAGATCACATTCACTGAAATAAAAAGCTATTTAACTCCAAAACATCCTAACAGGCCAAGTTACATGTTAATATAGGAACCCTACTTTGATATCACCTTCACAATTCTTGCATCCATTGAACTTGTGAGTTTCTGGAGAGTTTCTGCTTGTATTTCTTTGCATGATGTCAGAATCGCCTCCCAGAGCTGCTGTTTTGATGTGAACTGCCTCCCACCCTCATAGATCTTTTGCTTGATTATACTCCTAAGGTTCTCTATAGGGTTGAGGTCAGGGGAAGATGGTGGCCACATCATGAGTTTACCTCTTTTTATGCCCATAGCAGCCAATGACACAGAGGTATTCTTTGCAGCATGAGATGGTGCATTGTCATTCATGAAGATGATTTTGCTCCTGAAGGCATGTTTTTGCTTTTTGTACCATGGAAGAACGTTCTCAATCAGAAACTCTATATACTTTGCAGAGGTCATTTTCACACCTTCAGGAACCTTAAAGGGGCCTACCAGCTGTTTCCCAATGATTCCGGCCCGAAACATGACTCCTCCACTTCCTTGCTGACGTCGCAGCCTTGTTGGAGTATGGTGGCCATCCACCAACCATCCACTACTCCATCCATCTGGACCATCCAGGGTTGCTTGACACTCATCAGTAAACAAGACTGTTTGAAAATTAGTCTTCATGTATGTCTGGGCCCACTGCAACCGTTTCTGCTTGTGAGCACTGTTTAGGGGTGGCTGAATAGTAGGTTTATGCACCACAGCAAGCCTTTGAAGGATCTTAGACCTTGAGGTTTGAGGGACTCCAGAGGCACCAGCAGCTTCAAATATCCATTTGCTGGTTTGTAAGGCCTTTTTAGCAGCTGCTCTCTTAATCTGATGAACTTGCCTGGCAGAAACCTTCCTCATTTGCCTTTATCTGCACGAACACGTCTGTGCTCAGAATCAGCCACAAATCTCTTCACAGTACGATGATCACGCTTACGTTTTCGTGCAATGTCAAATGTTTTCATCCCTTGTCCAAGGCATTGCACTATTTGTTGCTTTTCGGCAGCAGAGACATCCTTTTTCTTTCCCATGTTACTTGAAAACTGTGGCCTGCTTAATATTGTGGAACACCCAGTTTTCCTTTTATTGGGCTCTCCTGCCAAACTAATTATCACAGATATCTGAGATTGATTTCAGTGATCCAAAGAACCCTGAGACACAATACCATCAATGGGTTTCATTGACAAAAAAAAAAACTATAACACTTAAAATAAATTTGCATAATAATTTCGAACATGGTGTATTTTTGCAAATTTGGTCAGATGGGTGCACTGTACTCTGTGAACCTTGTATAGTAGCCCTGAAAACGGCATCTTTGCTGATAACACCCGTGGCTCTTCTTTTGTTTAGCTGGGCTGAAATGATATCTTATGTGCTTAACAATGTTTTTACAAAAGAGAAGCCCATAGATGCCATTAGGTAAGAGGAGGTTCTCGTGCCTCCTGTTCTTTGGCCACAGACGCTTGACTGGGTCCTACTAATCAATTTTCAATAATTCTACTCTTAAGTTGTAAATTTCCTTTCCTTACCTGAATCATGATAATCTTTACTTTTCTGTATCTTTTACTTGACTCATGCAAGATGAACCTGATGCCTTCAACCTACAGTTGTGGCCAAAAGTATTGACGCCCCTGCAATTCTGTCAGATAATACTCAGTTTCTTCCTGAAAATGATTGCAATCACAAATTCTTTGGAATTATTATCTTCATTTAATTTGTCTTCAATGAAAAAACACAAAAGAGAATGAAGCAAAAAGAAAAACATTGATCATTTCACACAAAACTCCAAAAATGGGCCAGACAAAAGTATTGGCACCCTCAGCCTAATACTTGGTTGCACAACCTTTAGCCAAAATAACTGCGATCAACCGCTTCCGGTAACCATCAATGAGTTTCTTACAATGCTCTGCTGGAATTTTAGACCATTCTTCTTTGGCAAACTGCTCCAGGTCCTTGATATTTGAAGGGTGCCTTCTCCAAACTGCCATTTTTAGATCTCTCCACAGGTGTTCTATGGGATCCAGGTCTGGACTCATTGCTGGCCACCTTAGAAGTCTCCAGTGCTTTCTCTCAAACCATTTTCTAGTGCTTATTAAAGTGTGTTTTGGGTCATTGTCCTGCTGGAAGACCCATGACCTCTGAGGGAGACCCAGCTTTCTCACACTGGGCCCTACATTATGCTGCAAAATTTGTTGGTAGTCTTCAGACTTCATATTGCCATGCACACGGTCAAGCAGTCCAGTGCCAGAGGCAGCAAAGCACCCCCAAAACATCAGGAACCTCCGCCATGTTTGACTGTAGGGACCGTGTTCTTTTCTTTGAATGCCTCTTTTTTTCTCCTGTAAACTCTATGTTGATGCCTTTGCCCAAAAAGCTCTACTTTTGTCTCATCTGACCAGAGAACATTCTTCCAAAACGTTTTAGGCTTTCTCAGGTAAGTTTTGGCAAACTCCAGTCTGGCTTTTTTATGTCTCGGGGTAAGAAGTGGGGTCTTCCTGGGTATCCTACCATACAGTCCCTTTTCATTCAGACGCCGACAGATAGTACGGGTTAAGCAATTTTAGGGAAAGACGGTGTTTTCCGGTCCGCGCTGCCAGGTTCACTCACATCAAAGAAAACCAATAATCGATGTTTTGATCCAATCCTTCCTGTATTCTCCTCCTACGTGTTTCAGTGCTCACCCGGCACCTTCATCAGGGATCCCTGATGAAGGTGCCGGGCGAGCACTGAAACGCGTAGGAGGAGAATAAAGGAAGGATTGGATCAAAACATCGATTATTGGTTTTCTTTGATGTGAGTGAACCTGGCAGCGCGGACCGGAAAACACCGTCTTTCCCTAAAATTGCTTGGTACATCTCCACGTGCGTGGAGCCGGTGGGAGTCCTGCAGCAGCCATCAGGATACTAATCCATGAGCCTTCAAACCAGTTGTGGGTCACACAACTGGAATAGGTGAGTGAATTGCCTTTTTCACCACTTTACGTTCTAGTGTCTAGTGATAAGGGCACTATTGCGCCTCTTGTCCCCCCCCCTTTTTGTCTTAGATAGTACGGGTTGACACTGTTGTGCCCTCGGACTGCAGGGCAGCTTGAACTTGTTTGGATGTTAGTCGAGGTTCTTTATCCACCATCCACACAATCTTGCGTTGAAATCTCTCGTCAATTTTTCTTTTCCGTCCACATCTAGGGAGGTTAGCCACAGTGCCATGGGCTTTACACTTCTTGATGACACTGCACACGGTAGACACAGGAACATTCAGGTCTTTGGAGATGGACTTGTAGCCTTGAGATTGCTCATGCTTCCTCACAATTTGGTTTCTCAAGTCCTCAGACAGTTCTTTGGTCTTCTTTCTTTTCTCCATGCTCAATGTGGTACACACAAGGACACAGGACAGAGGTTGAGTCAACTTTAATCCATGTCAACTGGCTGCAAGTGTGATTTAGTTATTGCCAACACCTGTTAGGTGCCATAGGTAAGTTACAGGTGCTGTTAATTACACAAATTAGAGAAGCATCATGGGATTTTTCTAACAGTGCCAATACTTTTGTCCACCCCCTTTTTTATGTTTGGTGTGGAATTATATCCAATTTGGATTTAGGACAATTCTTTTTGTGTTTTTTTCATTGAAGACAAATTAAATGAAGATAATAATACCAAAGAATTTGTGATTGCAATCATTTTCAGGAAGAAACTGAGTATTATCTGACAGAATTGCAGGGGTGTCAATACTTTTGGCCACAACTGTAAGTGGTTGATGCACTTGGTCTGAATAAAGCTCCAGGGCCTTCTGACAAGACCTCAGTACCTCTTCTTTTTTGGGGTCTAGGCAGGTCTCATATACTTTGAAAACCAAAAGGCTATAAGATCTCCAAATCCAATACATCCTACAAAAATTGTACATATGAAATCTCTGAAATATCGGAGATGGACAGGTCATGGACAGTGGAAACCAACCTGAGCTACAAGAAGTCACATTATGGACAGTCAGGCATAAAATGGCCACTTGATGCTTTATTTCCAAATTTCCGGTGACCTCCCTTACATTCCTTGCCAAATGACATGTTTAAAATGCCCCCCTGGGTCCTGGCTTCAGATCACTTAAGTTAATGTTACCTCTTCAGTGCCAGGCAACGCTCTCACATCCTCTGTCCCTCATAAACAAACAGCAGCTGAATGTCAGGCCCCAAATGGCTTCTGACAAGCAGCTGGCGTTATTCTTTAAAACTGCTCTGCCACAAGTGTTAGCCATTATCCAGTCTGACTGTATATGCTGGCCAGAGCGTGAAGTCATACGCTGCAATACAGGATGATTTCACTGCCCGGCAAACAGCTCACTGGAAGCGAGAGGGCATGTGGTGACGCATGTGGGAATGGGAGATACCAGTGAGTTCAGCCTGCAACTGCTAACTTAATGGTAATACCCACGTGTGAGCAAGATGTGTTCACATCTCACGTGTTCTTAGCACAACTTGGAGAGGCTTACACAGTATTGTCCACATGTGGGTTAATATTGGGCACATGATTGTTAATGATGACTTTTGACTGGTGGCACCAAACAGTTGATTCTCAATCACCATAGACATGCCAAATGAATTTTTAATCTTCCAAATTGCATTCACAATAGAACAATACTTTTCAGCATTGTTCATTTTTAGCCATCTACACTGGTTAATCTGTCCAAGTCTTTCTTAAAGAATAAAACACCCTGAATATCTAGCCATGGTTCTCAGGCATCCCCAACTTTCTCCATACCACCCGTAGACTTGAAAGTAAAGTGTCTCATTGCATCTCCATTTATTCTACCCCTTGATGTGGCTACTGTGACAACACAGCATTTTACCATTCATATTGTGGGTTAATATTCTTATTTAGTCCAGATGTTATTGTTCTTTTGTTTGTTAACTCATAAGAAGTAAGTAATTGTTTTTATCAGACTGCTCGGAGCCTCCAATGTCTTAGTTTGTGGATAGCAAACTAAATGGAAATTGCCTCACACCCTCTGTCTACGTTATTCAGAGGAAAATTATGCAGTCGGATGGAACTGCTGACCAATGAGAGAACAGCCTTATCCCATCAATTCTGTAAGAACACTAAGCCCTGAGGTAAAGGCTTGTGGTATAAAGAATTAGCTTCAGTCACCAGCAGTTATATGCTCCATGACTTCAGCCTAGGGGTTTCAGTCGCAGAATATCATAACATCAGCCTAGGGGCTTCGGTCCGGGCTGCCAGGATCACATCGAGTCTTCATATTCTACATGACTTCAGGCTAGGAACTTCGGTCCCGGTTAGAAGATCATAACACTGGACCATATCCTACAGGAGTTCAGCCTACGATCCTAGGTTTCATCTGAAAGATACCTAGATTGGGACAATTCGGTCACCTGGCTTTGCTGTGCTCGGTTAGCTTCCTAAGCTTGCTACTATCCCTTCTCAGTGGGCACCCGCCAAAATCGGTTTGCTGCCAGTCTGGGGTAGTTGGTTCTGGAAGCCCTGAAAGCGTGAATATTCTAATCCCTGGTGAGCCAGCGGAAGGGTGAGACTCTGTGTGACATTGTGTGTTTTGCTTGGTATGTGTTATATGACTTTGACTGTTGGGGATCCAATAATGTCAAACTAATGTGTGGTTCCCTCGCCCTCTGTTGTCTGAGTAATGTTCTGCCCACGTGTAAAGAGTTCGAGCTTTCAATGGGATGAGTTCTGGTCCATGAAGTCTTTCTAAATGTGGCCAGGCTAACGGACCAGAGCACACACTGACCCCTGCGTCTCCACCGCTACCTCATCTAAAATAATCAGGAGAACGGTATCTCCATCTCTGGGACCTCCACCAATTCAACTGGATATTCTAATAATGTTTTAAATGGCAGAGTGAGAAGACTGGTAGGACAAAAGGGGTAATTACTAAACTTTTATCCCTCCTAAGTCAAGTCCGGGAGTAAAAATGTACAAGAGTTATCATTGTGTTTAGCTACTATCCAGCACTATGCTATTTAGAGTCATTAGTGTATTGCCTCCACATGTAAAATTTGGGGTCAGATTGGTTTAGTGGCCAATCTCCTAGTGTAGACCAGAATTAATGGTGACACATGCACATTACGTACTTGCATTAAAGGGAGCTTAATATCCAGGAATTGTAGTTATGTAGTGACTGTAACGACCAATGAAGAAAAGACTGACACCATCACAGTGGTAGGCTGTGGTAGAGGGTCATCAGAGACCCATTGTTGTACAAAGTGACAGACTGTTGGCTCAACCCAACTCAGTGGAATTTTTCATCACTTGTTTTAGGACTGCTTTGAGATTCTTGTCCCTAGTTTAAAGATACTTGTTTCTGACTTAAGGACCACCCTGAAATCTGCATTTGAGGTTGAAGCACCACCTTAAGATCACGGTCCAAGAATGAAGAGTCACCCTGAGATCCCTGTCCTTGGTTGAAAGACCACCCTGAGATCCCCGTCTTTGGTTAAAAGACCACCCTGAGATCCATATCTTTGGCTGAGGGACCACCAAAAATTCCCGTCCTTGGATTAAGCACTGCCTTGAGATCTACATCCCTGGCTACAGGACTACTCTAATATTCCTGTCTGTAGTTTAAGGGCACCCTGATATCCTTTCATGGTTGAAGTACCACCCTAAGGTTCCCTCCCTAGCCTTAAGATCCTCTAGGATCACCATCCTTGGTTGATGAACCATCCTGAAAGCCCTTTCCCTGGCTGAAGGACAACTTGGACATCCATATCCCTGATTGAAGGACCACTCTGAGACTCATTTTACTGCTTGAAGGACCATACTTAGCTCCCTGTACCTTGTTGAAGGAAGTCCTTGAGACTCCCTCTCTGGCTGAAGGAACACATTGAGATCCAGGTTCCAGCCTGAAGGACTACCGTAAGATTCCATTTAAGGGAACTCTGAGATCCCCTTCCCTGGTTGAAGTACCACCCTGAGGTCCCCTTCCTAGTCTAAGGAACACTCTAGGATCACCATCCTTGGTTGATGAACCATCCTGAAAGCCCTTTCTCTAGTTAAAGGTCTCATTGAGCTCCCTATTTCTCCTTGAGATCATTGAGATCTCCTCCTGGTTGAAGGACCTTCATGAGAACCACAGACCTGGTGAAAGGGCCACCACTGAGATCCCTCCTTGATTGAAGAACCCTCTGGATCATCTTAGCTCCTGTTTCTTGGAACACCCTGAAAACTCTCTCTCTGGTTAAAGGACACTTTGAGATCCACATTCCTGGGTCGAAGTTCCTACCTTAACTCCCAGTTCCTGGTTTGAAGGAACACCTGATATACCGTTCCTTGCTAGATGGACCACCCTGACATCCCCATTGTAGTTTAAGCCATTTTTAAAGGTTGTTCCATCATTTAATAAATATTGGTTCAATTGCAGTATCTGTCTCATTCTGGGGGAGCACCTCATACAGCAGATGCCTAAGAAGAAAATGAGCTGTCATGGAGCAGTAATAAGCTGATTTGGGTGGAAGAGAGTTTCTGTCTGTCATCACAGTCTGATTTAATGGAATTCTGCAGGAAATTCATATCATCTGAATAATGTTATTTCTGCTGGGCGTTTTCAGCCCTAAGTTCTGGGAGCAGACAGAAAAACAAAGACAGGGCACAGATTGGAGCTAAACCTCACATTTCTTTCTATGCTGATGATAAGACTGAGGTCAGCCATATACGTACCTGCTCAGGACACACGAAAGAAAAGAAAAATGTATTGCTGGGTGTGATCAACTACATGTGTCAGTCTGACATGTCAATGCTGGGGATCAATAACCAGCCAAGTGACCAGAGAATCATCACCATGGATGGCCAGGGATGGGTGAGGAAAATTAACTCAATTTTCATTTTAAAGGGTTTGCACCAAGTTTAATACCACTTAGGTTCTGAAAAATTAACACATTTAAGCTTGTGAGGATTCATCCACCGAACTAAACCCATTTAAACCAATGATTTTTTTAGTAAACCTAAAACTCATCATTTTACGGCTTAAGGCCTAGTTCACATGTTTAATAATCATCCGTTAGATCGGATCCTGCAGAGATCCGTGGGCAAAAAAAGTTGTGCAAACTCAACTTTTTTCTTGTTGTTAAATAACTGATTTCAGCAGGATCCATTTATTTGATGGAGTCTATGCGGATCCGTAACTGACTTGCTATTTATCTTCCATTTGAAAAGGATCCTGTAAGAAAAAACGATCCTTTACCAATAGAAGTAAATGGAGGCTAAATAGCAATCAGTTACCGGAACCATTCTTCATAGACTCCAATGTTGAAAAAAAGATCCTGCAGAAATCAATAATAATTTTCACAACTTTTTTACCTACGGATCTCTGCAGGACCTGTACTAACGGATGATTACTGGATATTGAACTCAGCCTTAGGCTGGAGACATGTGAGAGACTTTGCATACATCACCCAACACGGCCGCTGGCTCCTCGCTTTTTAGATGGATCCGGTGAAAAAAAACCGCCCCCAGTAAAAAGTAAAAAACATAGATAGTAGATAGATAGATAAATAGATAGCATGGTAAGTTAGATTGAGTTTATCAGTCTCCCAATGCTGTGCCAGGGCTGCCCATTAATCTTCATGCATATTCACTGCACTGTGAGAGCATCTGTGATTGACTGATGCAATCAGACTGCATTTCCCCAATGTGGACAGTGATTGTGCTTGGTTGCCATACACATTAACCTAATTTTGACCTTGGCTGGCAAAAAAAAATGCATAGGGCTCCACCCTATTTTGAATTGCCAGCCAAGGTAAAATTAGGCAGCTAGGGCTGGTATTCTCAGCGGGGTGAGGGCCATCATTTTAGGACCCCCCCACGCTAAAGAATAGCAGACCACAGCCACCCCTAAAAATGGCACATTTATCTGTAGCGCCATTTCCAGGAAATTTACCCGGCTCTTCCAGCGGTCCTGGTGGCGGTGGCACGCTAGTCATAAGGGGCTAATGCCAGCTTTGTATTGCCAGCTGTAATTAAGCCTGAGATTCTTAATGTTGGGCCAATTTTAGACCTGGCTATTAAGAATCTCAAATAAATAATAAAGAAGACACAACACACATAGAAAAAAATGGCAACCAAGCACAGACACTGTACAGATTGCAGAAATGCAGTTTGCAACAGCCAATCACAGATGTTTTCACAGAGGTGAGCGTCTATGATTGACAGTTACCGATCAGTGCAGTGAATTTGCAAGACGTTTAATGGGCGGCCCCAGAAGCAAGCGGCAGGAGACTGGTAAGCTCGATCTAGAGTCTATCTATCTACCTTCTACTGAGACATGCATGCAAGGTAGGCATACTGGATCCCAATTTACCATTTGCTCCCTGATTCTAGCGCACAGAGCACATTCACTTTCATTTTAGGCACATTTTCCCGGATCCGGGTGCTTCTGGGTTTTTACCGAGCACCAAAATCACAACATGCTGTGTTTTTCGTATCGCCCAAAAATGGTGACAAACGGAAGCACCCAGATCTGGGTGGACCCAGAGACAACTGGATGCACCTACAAGTTCCTACGGCCCCATTGAAAGTCAATCAATGGGGCCGAAAATGGATGTGGGTACATCTGGTGATCCCCAGGAATCCAAAATACGGCTGTATGAAAGCCAGCCTTAGCAGTACCTAGAACATGTATTCTGATCCATTATGCATAAGTTAAAGGGGCTCTCCAGTGAAAATAGTTATAATTTATACTCAGGAGAGGTAATAACTTGCTGATCAGTGGGTGTATCAGCACTAAGGCCCCCACCGATCTGAGAACGAGGAATGTTATCTCCGACAGTGCACTTTTATCACTATTGTAAATGCAGATCCCCCATCAATGAACTAGCTCTCCATTCATCCACCCCAGTTATGAAAAATGCTGTGTTAAGCTGCCCTGCAATTTTAACAGTTCTCTAAATGATGAGTTTTTTCAACCCCCACACCATATTCCTTCTATGCCACTGTTCTAGATGGAAAATCCAATCGCTGGAGCAGATTTAAAGTTATATAAATGGGGGTATTGCAAACCGGTTTACACCACTATCATATCTTCCTTTCGAGAAAACTGTGATTGTGGACATATTGCAGCCATGACATGCTCGGAATGACACCCTCTCTGGAATCAGATCTCTGTTATCACATGTGATGCTGTCTATTGATAGGTGGACAAGAACACTCTGGTCAGGGGTCTCTTTTATAAAAGAAATGCTGCCCGACTAGAGGGAACAGACCTTTAAAATCATGAGGTAGTAGGATATAATTCCTATGCAGTGAGCTCCTCCTAGTGGTGGCTGCATGCAGACTGAATTCTATCATGTTACTCTATGGCTTTGTGAAAAGAAACTGGAGATTTGGAGCTCTCTATCAGAAAAACTGATCTCTGACCCTATAACGTTTGGGGGACCTACACAAGGGTATATAGGTAAAACATAGCTATATCTTCCTGTTCTAAACCCCTGCTATTAACCCCTACACCTTCCCAATAGACCAGTGATACAAACTCATTATCCACGCCAGTAAAACCTCAGTGTGGAACAAACTCACCATTTGTGTGGGTCTGTGTGAGAATATTGTATTCCCCTCTAGCGGTCCGGATACTATTGGGCGTCCGATGTTTCTCCTTCCAGTTTTCCTTTGCTGTTTGACTCTTTTGCGTTTCGAGGTGCTTCGTCAGTAGCGCGGCCATCTTGTCTTTTTTTCCTATGCCTTTCCTCTGCAGAATCGACTGGAGCTCCTGTACACTGAACACATCAGTATGGACCATTAATAGACCAATTACAATTGGTTTCATAATTATTAACTTGCTATCATTAATTAGTAAGCATCAATAAAAAAGCATTTACACAAATTCTATCCTGAGCCATAGCCTCAGCTGTAAGTACGTTTTAATGCATTCAATACATTTTAATGCTATATGTTGATGCTACCTCATGCCATTTTGTGTTGGTAAATTTCATTATATATCTATAGAAGAGAGATTGTTTTTTTTTTTTTACTTGATAAATTGTATTATTTTGGCTACATAGCACCACCACTAGGGGGAGCTCACTGCATGTGGAATGAAACTAATGGGAGCATATACTTATGCATGCAGTGAGCTCCCCCTGGTGGTGGCTGCATGGCAGTAAATTAAAAGGCCCCTTAGTAACGGTATACCATTTTCTGCAGAAATGATCTTTTCGGAACAATAGTCACTTGTGTTTATGGTAATACCCCAAAACTAACTCAAACTATAAAAAAAGCCATTTCAGTTTTCCAAATTACAACTAAAATGGTTACAAAATTTTTTATATGGCTCCTAATGAAACCATAGTTATTTTTTTTTTAAATTAAAGTCTCAATGCACAGGATATACAGTTATAACATATATTTCTGATTTTCCTGCAGCCACCACTAGAGGGAGCATTGGAGATAGCAGCATGCTGTGTTATTGAATTTACAGTATGCAGAAGACTCTAATGCTCCCTCTAGTGATGGCTGCAGGCAAACAGAATGTGATGTTTAAAAGGGGTTGTCCCTTCTTGTTTTCAGTATAATCATAGATGTCAGATTAGCTGAGGATTCCATCTTTGTAAAAGCATCTATCTCAAAAAGCAGGGCCTTGTCCAGAATATCCTCTGTATTTGCCTTAACAGTATTAGATACCCCTTTAAAAGGAGTGTATCAGTAGGGTTTTGTTATTTAATCTGAGAGCAGCATAACGTATGGCAAGAGAGCCTGATACCAGTGATGTGTCACTTATTAGGCTGTCTGCTGTAGTTCCAAAACAGTCAGTGTTTTATCAGCAAGAGATTATCACTGCAGGACCAGGTCTCACGTGCAATCAGGGTCTCTGCCGCCTACATTATGCAGCTCTCATGTTAATTGCTAACAGATTCCCTTCAAATCCTAGTGGGTCCACAATTTGGCATAAACACTACATCTAGTCTATGTAGTCTGGTCTAGTGTAAACACTTTCCCATTTTTGCATCTAATAATGCACTAACAGGCAACCAAAAACTAACAATCTGCTCCTAAAATTTTACACTTAAGGCCGCTTTACACGTCACAATATCGCAACGCAACTAGGATAAAAAGTCACGTGGTTCGGGCGTTGCAGTTGTTATCGTTGGTGTGTTGTGTCGTGTAAATGAGCAATGCGACGCAAGAGCAATGCAAAAACGATATCGTTTGGGAATTGTGCATGCTGTTCAACTGTGCAATATTGGCTTGACGATCTGGCAGGGTCGTGCTGTGTGACAGCGCAACTACGATTTGGAGCGCAACTTCCCCTATTCACTCCAATGTTAATTGGTCATTCCCTGAGTTGCTCAGACGCAGTGTGCAAGGGGGCGTACGACATCGTAGTTGCGTTGCCTGCTGATATCTCCCTGTGTGACATCTATGCGATTTTGAACAAGTGCCAAAAACGTGCACGCTCCCGTGTAAATCGTATGCAATATCGGAACGATATTGCGACGTGTAAAGCGGCCTTTAGAAGCTAATTGCACCCCCGATATTTTTTAGTCTGAAGCATTTTATATTGCACCTAATGGATAAAATGATGACAAAGGGTCTGCCATCCAGTTCTGTGTCCATTATCATTTGTCCAAGATCACCTCCCTGCAGAGGCATATTATAATAAGGGCAAAGTGGGCTACCGCCAAGGGCCCCGGGGGAGGGGGGCATCAGAAATGGATCCATAAAGTATATTGCCCCCATTATAATCTGCAGGACTGGGGTGCTGGGGGCAGCACTGGTTTAAAAAAATTCTGGGGTGGGGCCACCCTCTTCATGACATGCCATGCAGCAGCCGGTAGGAGAAAGTAAAGAGCGTGGGTGCATGCAACTGTTGGAGGATGGAGCCATGCCTACTTGTCTCTGCTGTGTCGAAGGGGAGCTGAGCTGCTCAGCCTCTGATGGCCGCTTTACAGGTCCCGATGTCGTCCCAATATTGGATACAACGGCACAGGGAGCGCGCACATTTTTGGCAGTAATCCAAGATCGCATAGGAGATGATACACAGGGCGATATCGGCAGGCAACGCAACTGCGATGTATACGCCCCCTTGTACGAGCGACCCAGGAACGACCATTTAACATGGGAGTGAATAGGGGAAGTTGTGCTCCAAATCGTTGTTGGGCTGTCACACATGCACGATCCTGCCAGATCACCATCCAATATCGGGCAGTTGGAGAGCCTGCACAATTCTCCCCCGATATCGTTTTGGCATCGTTCTTGCATCACATTGCACATTTACACCACACAACGCACGAACGATATCGGCGGCAACAGCCGAACCACGTGAGTTTTATCGTTGTTGGACAACGATATCGGGACATGGAAAGCGGCCATGTGTCTGCAGGGCAGCGAGCCCGGCCTGTTCTGTGCTCTCACATCACAGGCCGCCTCATACCTGTGTGAAGACCCCATGGCGACAGAGAAGAGAAGGAGCCTGCCTGAGATTGTGCTAGTCCTGGCTGGTGCTGCACTGCAAGTCTGCACATCACTAGGATGGGCAGCAGGCAGCTCCGTATGTGTAATGTAACTATATCCATGATGGGGGGACACTCTCGTGTTGGGGGCTGGGACATTTGCTGCCAAAAGATACGGTTTTTGGGCAGTATTTTGTGTTTTTTACCTAAGTATCTGTAAGGCCTCGTGCAGATGTTCAGTGTTTGTTTTTTTCCTCAGTATTTGTAAGGCCACGTGCACACGTTCAGTATTTGGTGAGTTTTTAGGCTGGCTTCACACCACGGCAAGGTCCGGTCCGGGGCTGTCCGGTGTAAACCAGACAGCCCCGGACCGGATCAGCACACAGAACTGGAGGGCCAAATGTGCGCAGCCGGATGGCTGTAATTGCAGCCGCAGCTGCTGATTTTTCAAGATCGCGGCTTGCAGGGAGCTTGCTGCGGTCCTGAAATCACAGCGGCGTGCAGCCGCCGTTGTCCGGTTCCCGGATCCTCCCAGACCGGGGCAATCTGGCCCCATAGGCTCCCATGTTAGGGAGCGCGGATTGCCCTGGATCCGGGCGAATCCGAGATATGGGTTTTTGGAGAGATTTTTCTCCCCAGACACAAAAACGTTGCAAGCAACAATTTTGTGCCCGGTGAGAATAATCCGAATTCTCCCAGATTCATCCGGAGAGATGGAAACTGGATGGCAGAGAGCTGCCATCCGGCTCCATCCGGCCCCATAGGCTACTATGGGGCCAAAAACCGGTCTGGGGCTGTCTGGTTTACACCGGACAGCCCCGACCGGACTGCGCCATGGTGTGAAGCCAGCCTTACCTCAGAATTTTTAAGGCCTCGTTCACATCGTTTAGTATTTGGTGTTTTTTATCTCAGTATTTGTAAGGCCTCGTGCACACGTTCAGTATTTGGTGTTTTTTACCTCAGTATTTGTAAGGCCTCATGCATACGTTCAATATTTAGTGTTTTTTACCTCAGTATTTGTAAGGCCTCGTGCACACGTTCAGTATTTGGTGTTTTTTACCTCAGTATTTGTAAGCCGGCCTTCAATGTCATACGTTCAATATTTGTGTTTTTTATCTCAGTATTTGTAAGGCCTCGTGCACACGTTCAGTATTTGGTGTTTTTTACCTCAGTATTTGTAAGGCCTCAGTGCATACAGTTCAATATTTAGTGTTTTTTACCTAGTATTTGTAAGGCTTCGTGCACACGTTCAGTATTTGTTGTTTTTTACCTCAGCATTTGTAACGACCACGTGCACACGCTGAGTATTTGGTGAGTTTTACTCAGTATTTGAAAGGACTCGTGCACATGTTCAGTATTTGGTGTTTTTTACCTCAGTATCTGATTACCTCAGTATCTGTAATGGCCACTTTACATGCGGCAACAGGAAGATAGAAACCGGCAGGTGTCGGAGACAATTGTAACCTTTTACCTTCAAAACACCTTGAAGTGGCTGCGTGTAATTCAGGTATCTGCAAGGTGTTTTGAAGGTAATAGGTAAATTGTCTCCGACACCTGCCGTTTCTATCTTCCTGTTGCCGCGTGTAAAGTGGCCATAATGGTGGGTTTACACGTCCCGATATCAGCGTCCAACTCCGACCAAAAGTCACGTGGGGTTTGTGCGTTGTACCCGATATCGTTCGTGTGTTGTATGTTATAAATGTCCAATACAATGCACGAACGATGTCAAACCGATATTGGGGATTGAATGAGCATGCTCTCCAACGGCCCGATATTGGATGGAGGTTGGAGTCGAATCAGGCTGTGTAAACGCCCAACTACGATGTGCAGTACAACGTCCTCCTATTCCTCTCCATGTTAAATGGTCGTCCTGGTCGCTCAAGGGGGCGTAGACATCGTAGGGACGTTGTATGCCGATATCGTACTGTGTAACATCTCTATGCGATCTTGGAATTCTGCCCAGAAAAAGTGCGCTCCTGCGCCGTTGGATACAATATGGGACCGATGTTGGGACGTGTAAACCCACCATCAGGCCTTGTGCAGTGTTCAGTATTTGGTGTTTTTACCTCAGTATTTATAAGGCCTTGTGCAGGTGTTCGTATTGGTGTTTTTACCTCAGTATCTGTAAGGCCTTGTGCAGGTGTTCAGTATTTGGTGTTTTTACCTCAGTATTTGATTACCTCAGTATCTGTAAGGCCTTTCAGGTTTCAGTATGGTGTATTTACTCAGTACTGTACTATTTAGGTCACATAGCCATTTTTTCATTAGTTTTATCAATTCCATGCTAATAAAAGCTACTTTTTTGCAGCACCAGCAAAACCTATGATATTCCAAGCAATCTCCTTCACACACACCTGCTTTTTTTTCTAAACTGAAATGGAGCACCCAGCATTTTTGCAGTTTTTAAAAGAAGCTGCATGTAAATTCTTTCAGCATTTTTGCTGCTTTTTTTCAACCATTTGAAGCAATGAAGACTGAAAAAACCTCACAGCTGCATATCTGGTTTGGTTTTGGTGCGTTTTTGTGGCAAACTCACAGCTCATTTTACTTCCGAGAGATCGGGTTTGGCTTGAATGGTAAATTTACTAGATCAATGGATGTCTGTCAGGTTATTATAGTTGCACTTGCAAGTATTTTTCAGTAATACTCTGTTTCAGGTATATGATAATTTTACCGTCGCATGCCTCATCATATGGGGGGCCCACAGAGTCTGAACAGCCCGGGGCCCGGGTTACCCGTAATCTGCCCCTGCCTCCTTGCATTTCCTCCTCTGCACACTGCTTTCTTTTCTGCCTAAGGGTACAAAGTGTTGAGACGGTAAACCATTATACATCTATACAGTGGCGCACCCAGAAATTTCCCAAGGTAGGGGTCCAAGAAACACACACCGGCCCTGAAAGGGGGGTGTCACCCCCCAGCGGGGTTCTGAGGGGCAAAGCCCCCAGTGGGGGGTTTGGGGGAGTGAAGCCCCCCTAAAAGCAGCCTCTTTTGTGGGCCCTTTGGTGCTATGTAATTGTTCCTGTCTCCTGACATAGGGGCCCAGCTCCTTGTGTACTGCACCACTTCTCAGGGCCATCCAAAGGGGGGGGTCCAGACACGTAGGTCCCCCCCTTGGGTGCGCCTATGCATCTATACAAATACATAATTGCACTTCTGGCGCCAAATACTTTGCAGCCATTCAAGTCTTGTACAGTCATCAGATATGGAGAAATGATGGACTGGGCAAAGAGTGGTCCAATCCTGCCACCTGCTGGTCAGAGGAAGGAAAAGCAGTATCTTCACTCCCTACAGAATATGATGTTGGGGATTTTCAGTGACTATATTAATGACATCTATCTGCAGCTTGCACTCCTCATAATGTAAAAGAGAAAAGATGAATTTATTTTTCTCACTCCCAGATGTGAACAGAGTCCAACAACCCACAGGAGCAGGGATTGTGTCGGTGTAGGAAGAGGGTTTGCCACAAACTTTTATGGATAATAATAATCTTTATTTACATAGCGCCAGTGGCGGACCTTTACCCCAGGGGGCCCTGGTGCAGGGGGGGTGCTGACGGCGTCGGCACGGTCCGGGAGGGGTGCTAGTGGCGTCGGAGCGGTCCCGGGAGGTGGTTTGGGGGGGGGTGCGATGTGGTGCTGCCGTTTGCGGTGGCTCTCCTGCCTGCGCGAGTGCGCTCCTGGGAGACGGAGGGGCAGAGGAGAGCAGGGGCGGGATCAGGCAGGGGAAGCAGGAAGCTTTCTGCTTCCCCTGCCTGACCCTCCTCTCCTCTGACGGCGGCTTGCGGGGGTCGGCTGGGGGCCCCCCTGCTGCAGGCTTGAAGGGGCCCCAAGCCAGTCGGGGCCCTGGTGCAGCTGCACCAGCTGCACCACGGTAGTTCCACCCCTGCATAGCGCCACCATATTCCGCAGCGCTACACAATTCACAGCTTCATATACAAACAGTCATAAGTAACAGTTATCAAGGAATACAATAAAGTAAAATAGTGACAGCCCTGCTCATAAGAGCTTACACTCTACAATGAGGTGGGGGTGACACAGAGTACAGGTGCTTATTTACAATGATGGTACAACCAACTTGGGGAAATGGAGAATAGATAAGAGCTGCATGAGTGGCCACCAACCATTATTTGTGACCCACTTGAGACTGGAGGAGCGGATAGGCTATGTCAAAATGACTTTGACTAGGGATCATGATAGGCCACCCTAAAGAGATGTGTTTTTAGGGAGCACCTGAAACTATGTAAGTTGTGGATAGACCTGATTTCTTGGGGTAGAGCATTCCAGAGAATTGGTGCAGCTCGGGAGAAGTCTTGGAGCCGGAGTGGGAGGTTCGGATTCATGCAGAAGTGAGTCTAAAGACACTTCCAAAGCAAAGAGAACGGGTGGGGTGATAGATCTCCTGATGAGTATGAAACAGGTAAGTACAATTCATAAAAATCTGATGTAAAAGGATTTATATTTTCAGGTGATTTCTAATGAATTTTTCAATAATAACATTTTTTTTCCTTAGTTGAAAACTGAAAACTTTTCTCAGCACAAATGTGTGACTTCAGTGTGTCCAGTAGGGGGCAGGATTACAGTTACCAAGTATGGCAGTGTAAATATTAAAAGGACATCTACCTTGGGAATTCCACTGAAATTGTAATATTATACGGTATGTTCTATATCTCTATTTAATGAATACCAGAGAATTCTGAAAATACTTACACCTGGATCCCAGGGTCTAATGATGACCCCAGATGTAGTAGCTATGTCGTGGTACCGAGTGGCATATACAGAATGTGGCCCTCTGTGCAAGAACTTATAATGTATTATTTCTCCTACTGTAGAAGTGTTCCCCTTACCCCCTGGGCCCCTGTGCGGCTGCACAGATTGCCCCAATGATATGCCCACCCCTGCTGGTACCCAAACATAAAGGGATATTTGTATCTTGTAATAAAGTGATAGCATATAGTCAGACTTTAACATCATTATATAATGGGGGTGTCTGAATTCTGAAAAGGTAGAGCTTCATCCCCCTTCAATGTTCATTCATGCACAACAGCGCCCCAGTCACACGCAGGGCAAGAGCTGCAAGTGCAGCGAGCCCCATTCAACTGAACAGGGGAGGCTGCAGTATATTTTTCCAGCTGGTCAACCCTTTTACAGAGGATCTATGACCTGACATTTCTGTTTAGTACATAAAGAAATATAAAACAATGCTATAGCTTTATTTCCTGGAATATTGTGTGGTTCTTCTGTTAATTCTTCTGGAATGAATGAATAGTTTGACAACTGGGCATTACCATTCCCCTTGTCAGTGTTGTGACCCTGTTACATTCACTGATTGGACAGTCTATCAGTCTTTGGAGTGTGGGAGGAAACTGAAGAACCCGGAGGAAACCCACGTAAACACAGCGAGAACATACAAACCCCTTGCAGGTGTGGTCCTTGGTGGGATATGAACCCACAACCCCTGAAATGCAGATATTTCCTAAGAGGGACATGTCAGATGAATGTGTGGTCAGATCCATAATCATTAATATAGTAGGTCACACCTCCTGGCTACTCTACTGCCAGCTCTGCAGATTAGATAGGAGGGCCTGTCTCTTAGGCTGCCTTCACACTGGCACTCATTTGGATCCGCATGGATCAGCCAGGATGCCCATGGATCAGTTTTCAACTCCATTGTCTTTCATTGGGGATGTGTGGCACCCCAGAGTCCGTTAGTCACAATGTCATTGCCTCCCTTGGGGGTGATGTCATGCCTGGAAGCAAGAAGGGGAATCCACACCAGGTAAGCCCACTGCGCACAACACCTTTCCTGACTCCAGACCAAAAGGGGGAGCTCTAACCCTGGTTCAGGGGAGCCTCCTCTATAAATTCTGGCTCAGAGGCGGGGTTAGTCAGTTCAGCTCCTAGGAGAGCTGTGAAGATGTGGTACCCCTGCGGACCGGTGGCCACAGTAAGGCACTGCAGCTGGGACTGGCCACCGCACACCAACATCCACTACATCCCCCAATCCCTGGACCTAGTACACCATGTCAGGCAGGGGATAAAGGGGGAGCTAGGTGGTGGGTGGAAAGTTAGTGAGAGGAGAAACGGTGAGGGGGGTGGAGACTAACACACAAAACCAGAGCACACAAGGCAACAACAGGAAGTGAGAAGTAGGAGACAGGAGAGAAGAGAGCAGACTTGAAACCAGTGAGTAACACCAGGCTGAAGCCACCTGGACCCGGCGACCAATGCCACCACGGCCAGCCCGGGTCCAAGTGTGGCGCCCCTGCGACCAGGTGGCCACAAAAGGGAACTGCAGCCAGGCAGTTAGGACATGGTAAACACTACACCCTCACAGCCCACATCCCCACGCATAGAGAGGGTTCACATCCAGCTCTGAGGTCAGACACTATATGAGACCAGAGGAGTGGTGGATGAGGAGTGGGTTGGGCACACCAGAAGGTCAGGTGACTGACAGTATATAGAGAGGGGGAGGAGTGAAGGAAGTTAGTAGGCTGAAGTAGCTGAGATGCAAAGACCTAGGAGTAAGCCATGGTGCTGAGCAGCAAAGACAAGGAGAAGCTGAGCTGAGCTGAGACAGAAAGACACATGCTGCCTGGAAGTGCCTAAGCTGAGGAGCGCAGACCCGTACTGAGCCAATGCGAGCCAGATGGGGGGGAAAGCCCGTCCAAGATGCTGAAACCACCAGGAGTGTGATAGACAGAGAAGGGACGGTGTAACCCGTGCCCTGGACAGCAGCAGAAGCTACTAACAGCAGGTGGAGAAGCCCTCCTAGATATCTGAAGGAAACAGAGGAAGGAGCCTGGTAGTTTAATGCTGTAGACTACTGCAGGCTGGGCTAAGGCAGAGTGTCAGCTCTGAAGGGGACCGACGATTCACCCGGTATCCCAGATTCACTGACGGGGAGCTTTAGTTTCAAGCTGGAGTTCCTAACCCAAAGAACAGGCAGCTCAGTGACACACTAGGACTCACAGAAGCCCGAGTCACCGCTATACTGTTCAGCGTCCGCATACACCCGTGTAAGACGGAGAGAGAGAGTAATAGCCCGGAAAGGCACACTTAAAGACTGTGTGAGGGGTCACAAGGAGAGAGGAGCCTGGCTGCAGGAGAGAAGGGAACCCCGAAAGGGAGAATGCAACTGAATGTTAAGAGCTGTGTAAAGAATTGCAGATGACCTGTAGACTGCTTGAAAGAACTTAAGTAAAGCTTTGGAAACCCTGCATTGTCTCCTGCCTGCTTCCATCTGCAGACCATTCCTCCCATACAGGCTTGCACTGGAAAGATCTCAACCTGCAGAGCTACAGCCTGTCAGCACCAACGCTGAGGAGAGATCCCTGCAGCTGCAAAGTAAGTGTGCTCCACTACACCAAATAGACTTTAATTCCTTACTGCCCCGGGGGATACAGTTCTCCCCACTAGAACTATACCATCCCCGCTGCCATTCCATCACCCCCGGAGGTTCTGCAGCAGCGGCGGCCCCATCGCTGGCCGCACCAAGTGGGTGGCGTCACCCGTGACAATATCCCTTGTAAATATTCCCCTTTTATTGTGCTGAGCCAGGGACACGGTCCGGACCAGGCCACCAGTGACATCCCCAGCAGCAGATCGGTCCGGTACCGAGTACCCCACGTCCCTTGGGGCTCCACAACCTGGCGTCACGAACAGGATCTACCCGGTCCAAAAGAATTGGACCCAGTGCGCCATCTGAACTGTATTTTTGAGAATCCGCCACACAAGACAGCAGACCGGAGCAGGATTGATGGAGTCTAAGGTGTGTCTGGGCGACCAGGTACACAGAGGGACCGAGTCGACAGCCAGGGTGCCAGCCCTTTACATGTGTCTGGACACTTTATGCCCCGGCCATGAATTAACCGGCAAGGTGAGGGGACTTTATGCCCGGAATCCAACCTCCGGTGCAGTGAAAGAAAGGTGGTCATACTAGGACTAGGGGAACCCAGAGCAGGGCTCCCACAGAAAGCTCGAGACTGCTGGCCAGTAACTAGCACCGGAATAGAGAAAGAGACCGAATGGTTTTGAACGGAGGTGGTCCAGACAAGATACACCCAGCTGCAGTAAAACACCGGAACCACCAAGCAACCGAAGTGCGTTTGTGAACTGTGACTGTATACTCTTAACAGTAAAAGCCGGTCAAACTGAGTTTTGGTGTGAGACTGACATTTGTACTTTGAGCAGGCCGTGACAGCCTACCTGCACCTGTGGAGCCGCCGACTGACTGGCTGAGCAGGCGGAGACAGCCTGCCTTAGGAAAAGATGCTGAACTCCATCGGGAGCTGGAGAGGGTCTGATGCTCTCCACTCATCTACCGGCTCTGGGGAAACACCAGTCCTGCCTGTGGAGGGCTTATCACCCCTGCTGCCCATTACCATCTTCCCCGGGACTGTTAGAGGCAGCGGTGGCCCATATTGGCCACAAACCGCGGGTGGCATTACGATCTTGTGGCGCCCCGCAACGAGTGCATCACAGGATGGTATTGCAGCCACAAATACAGCAGCAATATTCTCTGACCCAGCAGTCAAATGGTTAACTCAGAGATCCAAACCCTGCATGCATCACCTAGTATAGAGGGCCAATCAAGGTCCTGGTGGGCGGATTGCAAGGGTAGTGTGTAGTAGAAGTTTAGTCCAGCTTAGAGAGTTAGTCTCGGGTCTGGAGAAGTAACAGCAACCTAGAAGACCTCTGCAGATTCCCAGCTCTGCAACCTTGGAGAGGGGGTTGCACAGTCTTGTGCGACCCCCTGGCCACCCTCGCTGGCCGTCTCCCTACCAACTACGGGCATCATTATGCGGGTCCAAAACCATCCCGTGCCCATCTACAGCCGGTTTGCTGGTACCGAAGCTAGCAGCAGTTCAGCTCTGCTATGCGAACCAGAGGAGTGGAGGGACCGCTCTACAGGAGCACCCCACCATCGCCAAATCTCGTCGTCTAACCAGTGGTGTACCCACCAAGGGACCCAAGGCTCCCCAAAGCATCCGGAACATATACCCCAGATAGGGCATTCAAGCAGCCTCCCAGTACCCGATCTGGTATTTCTGGGCGACAACGGCAACTTACTTAGATAGAATGGAGGAACACCGCGGATCTCTGAGGGACACCTATCACTGCTGAGTTCACCCGGTCTGCTACCCACTAACTGTATACCATGTACTGCTTGCTGGTTACAGTAAAGAACCCGTTACAGAGATTTACAGTGTCCGTGCTTTCTTATGAACTGTCCGTCCGCATTTCAAGGTAACCGCAGCTGCCGCACAACATCTTAAGCAGCTCCAGCCTCCGGGGATCACCACTCAGCCTATGGTGAGCGTTCCATCTTGCTGCATTCCATCCCCCGGAGGCCCCGCAGCGTCGGTAAGATTACCGAAACACTCATAGGTGGCGTAACGAAACAATTTAACCCCTAAATCTGTTCCTACAAGACGTCTTCATCTTTTTGATCTGCACTCAATCGGGCCCCACTACCGGCAGGCGCGGTCACAAGGAGGAAGAAGCTACTGCCTGTCTAAACCGGAGTCCCAGCCACGGTGAGTCAATCTACTATTACAAACTTCTTCCCCTTTTTCTTATTTCCCTTTTTATTGCCGCACCAGGGACCACGGAGCCGGGTCACGTCACCGTGACACCCCACAGCCCTAGAAGACGACAGGGCCCGGTTCCGAGTACCCCTGTCCCCAGGGTGCGATAAAGATGTCCTGTGGACTGGAGCAGTGTAAGGCTAGGGTCAGATCTGCGTCTGCCCTGAGCCTGCTGGGTTCGTTTAAAACTTAGAATCTGGCAGGCTTAGCACATAGCATTACCAGCATGTAACACTATGTGCCGCCTGGCTATACATTCCTTTGGCAAACTGAAGCTTCACGCACCCGCCTGCTCCACAGCGAATCCCCGAATATGCGCTATTGCAGAGCGCACAGGAAAACGCTGCAGACCACATTTCCTGTGCACTCTGCAATAGTGCATATCCTGGGATTCGCTGTGGAGCCAGCCGATGCGGTATGCATCGGGTTGCCAAAGCAATCCATAGACAGGTGGCGCATAGTGATACCTGCTGGTAACGCTATGCGCTGCTCCGGCCAGAAACTAAGATTCTGACGGATTGGTGTTACACCCAGGCTTTGGGGTACTCGGGTGTCAGGCCGCAAGGATTAACGCTCCTGCTGTGACGGGAGTGGTGGCCGCGCCTGACCCCGTGTCCTGGGCCTATCTTTCATAAAAGGGTTTAATATTTACAAGGGATTATATACAAGTTTGTCATGACGCCACCTGTAGTTTCTGGTGAGATGCCACCAGCGCCGCCACAGTCTGCCTGAGGTAGATGGTACTGCAACTAGTTGGTGAAGTCCTCCACAGGTAGGACTGGACCTCCGGGACAGCGTAGTGAGAAGGGGCAGCTGTGGCTGGTATGGGGAGTGTTAGAACAGTCTATGAGAGGGTCCGGGAACAGAGAGGAATAACACACGCACACTTCAAAGTCTCTTTTACCTTTTGCTGATGGTATGCAGGTAAAGACATCAAGGGCACTAACGGGTGACCAGGTTGCACAGTGGGTCCCCACAGCAAGTGGGTATAAGGCCTCCTCTCTTCCTGTGTAATGATTGAAGCACAGTCTGCATGCAGCCAGACTTGCCTCCTCTCTCTTCCTGACTCTGGTGTCTGTCTCTCCTCCTGTGCGGTCTCTGGGTTACCTTCTCTGATTACTGCGGTGCTGCACTGCTGTGTCTGGCTCCCTCTCTATTTCCCCACAGGGGATAACTGGGTGGCTGAGGCCTCCACGGTGTGACAGGGTTTTCTGTGGTCCTGGAGTATCCCACAGGTGCGGATCCCCAATATCTGGTACTTCTTTGGGCAAACCTCTCCAAGTTCCTCACTCTCTCTTGGCTATCTGCTCCTTGCCTTCTGTACACACTTAAGCTTGCAGGACGTAGAAGGGCCACTCCGGGTCACTGGCTCGGGCCTAACCGCGGCACCGACCACCAGGATGTCTTCGCAGCTCTCCTAGCATCTGCACACTGACTAACTCCTCCTCCAGCAGCAGTATTTATAGGGGATCTTGCCTAAGGGCAGCAAGTTGGGCTCCCCCTACTGTGCCGGGGTGGAAGGTGTTGCATGTAGTATGTACCTGCTGTGGAAACCCAGCTGTGCATTAGAGAAGTGTGTGGCTACCTGTGTGAGCAGGGTGCCGCATTGGCCATGCTCAGTGCAGACGCAGGTCTGAACCTAACCTAAGGCTCATCCCAGGAAAGAGACCAGCCAGCGTGAGGGACCCATAGGAGAGGGTCTGAGGAAGGAGAGAAGTAGGCCTGGGGAGTGGAGCCAGCCGACCGGTTCACCCCAGTGCAGAGTGTCAGCAGCGGACACCGGAGTCCGAGGTTGAGAGGGATTCCAAGCCCAGAAGCCAAATCCGGAGGACAGGAGATTTCAAGTCTCCTGTCTACAGCACCTGGAGGCACAGCAGCACCAGAGAGCTCAGGGCCAGTGCCAGAGGAGTGGTGCCCAGGAAGAGCTCAAGCTGCCTGTCATACAGGTGAAAAACTTAACAGCAGAGAGAGAGGGTCACAGCTTAGCTACAGGCAGCTCAGACCAACACAGAGACGCACAGCAGGGAGGCCTCAGAACTCAACGGGTCAGGAGATTCCCCAACTTGCTTTCAGGTACCCGGATTCCAAACACCACCTGTGGACAGTACCTTGGTCTGCACATGCTACCATCAGTAAAGGTAAAGGAGACTACAACTGTGTGTCTGTCCGTTATTCTGCGCCCTCAATCCCGCACTCCAATGGCCTGCCATCGCCATAGACTTTCCTGGTTGCCCTAGGGAACTGCTCTACCCGTGGAGAGCAATCCACCTAAGCTGCAAACCCATCGTCCCCAGAGGTTCCGCATCGCAGCGTCGGCCTTCATAGCCGAAAACCATGGGTGGCGTCACGACCACTATCCTAGAACTTTTAAAGAGTAATACCCAGGGTCACGGAGCCGAGTCTCGACCCCTGTGACTGCCCGGAAGCATCCAAGCCCGGGCTTTGAGTACCCCACGGCCCTGGGGCGCATCAGTTGAAAAACACTTCCGTGAGAAACCTGGTGTCACCGTTTTGCCATGGATCCACAAACATAGTTTGCAACAGAAACCAAAAGCGTATCAAGATACATTTTTGATCTCTGTGAAACATAATGTGATACCTTGTGGATCCGCGGCACCACGTGGAAATCAAGAATGAGTGCCTACATGCACGAAAAGCCACGGACGGTATGGATCCTGGCGGGTCCGTACTTCTGGGCTATGACGCCTGAACTGCGCATGCAAAGTTCATTCGCATGATGTAGTAGTTATGATATGCCCCCTATAGGGCGTGTCATTATGGATCCAACGGATCCATGAAAAGAGCGCACACAGATGCTGCTTGCAAGATCCAGTTTGCCTGTTGCGTGGGAATCCGTGGGCATACAGGGTTTTCCCATTGAACTGTAATTCGGTGTGGTGTGGAATCTGCAATAAACCCACCCCATGGGAACCAGGGCCGTGGAGTAAGTCATGGAATCATCGGAGCCCATTTTGGTGGAGTCATACTTGGTAGAACATAGACCGACTCCTAAAATATCTAATAGATTGCGTACAGTACAGCAGTTCAATGCTGAATATGCTGAATATTATTATGCATTATTATGTTCTATGTAAATATCTAATAGATTGTGTACAGTACAGTAGTTCAATGCTGAATATGCTGAATATTATTATGCATTATTATGTTCTATGTAAATATCTTGATTATTCTATCATAATAATGAGTAAAGCCTGATGTTCACATTGTACTACAATAAATGTATCACTTAAATAGTCGTGGAGTCGGAGTCAGGAAAATTGAGGAATCTGAGTTGGTGGTTTAGCTGACTGACTACACAGCGTAATAGGATAGCAAGACACTTACCTGAGCGGCTGCCAGTTTAGGGATGTGCTGGTTTTAGCTGAATAGTTGAGCCCGTGGTCGTCTCCAGATTTCAGGGTGGTGATGGTGGGCACAGTGCTGGAGGTAGAGATTGTGGGCACAGTGCTGGAGGTGGTGACGATAGGCACAGGGCTGGAGGTGGTGACGGTGGGCACAGGGCTGGAGGTGGTGACGATAGGCACAGGGCTGGAGGTGGTGACGGTGGGCACAGTGTTGGAGGAGTACATAATGTCTGTAGATGGCATCAGAGTGATTGGTAGAGAAAAGTTAAAGGGTATGGGATATAATGTTACAGAGTTGATATCTCCTGAGATAGCCGCTGCCACGTCTGCTATACTGAGAACGGAAGAAATCGATCCCCTTGTGAGACGTGTGGAGTTGGTCATGAGCTGTGGAGTTCTTCTTTCACAACGAGACCCTTGAAAGCCCACCTTACATGTACACTTCTGTGGTTTTCTGCAGACACCTCTATTTTTACATTTTGGGGTGCATACAGCTGTTTAAAAGAAGAAGTGGACAGGAATAAAATAGAGGTTCAGACTATAGACTCATACACCAGTTTTTAGGCTTTTCAGACTTCTTACCTCTTGTACACAATCCGGTATTAGGGGCCATGCTCCATCCTGGACAGCACTGATCTCCGCAGAGGTTGGTGCTACAAGAGGGAAATATAAATATCAGTGGATTAAAGTGGTTGAATAAGATCATAAAAATAATCCTGCCTTCTAAAGGAGTCAGCGCCACTTCAGTCTACAGGCTGTATCTGGTATTGCAAGATTTAAGTGAATACAAAGCTAAACCATGTTCTCCAACTCCAGTCCTCAGGAGCCACCAAGATTTCGTGTCTTCAAGATTTCCTTAGTATTGCACAGGTGATCATATAATCACCTGCACTGGTGATGATTCCCATCCCTGTACAATGCTAAGGAAATCCTGAAAACCTGCACTGCTGGCTGCCCTTGAGGACGGGAATTGGGGAACAATAGCTAAACACAAACATCTCTGAACCAATCCTAAACATAACCTGTGGACAAGAGAACCTCTGTTTATGTAAAAAAAGGAACCATACTTCTTTAATGCATGGAAATTTTAGTAAAAAAATATATATTTGCTCATCTACATTCCCATCACCAATAAATGAATCTTAAAGGGTTTGACAATTCTACTACTGATCCCCCACTCCACAATTACTGATCCCCCACCCTCTTCTGAAGTGGGACACGCTGTCATTGCTGCAGTCATTCAGTGATCACTGTCTATAGCAGGGGTCCCCAAATCCAGGCCTCAAGGGCCGCCAACAGTACATGTTTTCATGATCTCCTTTGTATTGTACAGGGGTTGCAATCATTATCTGTGCATTTGATCACATTAACACCTGTGCAATACTAAGGAAATCCTGACATCCTGCACTGTTGGCGGCCCTCGAGGCCTGGAGTTGGGGACCTCTGGTCTATAGTTACTAACTGGCTACAGTGGTCATCATACATCATCTCCGCTGTAAGAGTAAGCAAAGAAACCAGTGTTTCACCCTGACGTACAGACTATTCAGCCTCTGGACTGGGATCTGGGAAGCACTCCAGAGGAACTCTGTCTGTCCTGACCCCAGCTTGTCTAACAGTGCTACATGGAACTTGTCTTGGCTCTACAGGTACCTTTACACGCCGCCACTGCAGGATGCATACAACCCGCTACAGGCTACAAATGTAGCTTGTCGCGCCAATATCGCCCGTAGTAGCGGCGTCTGAAGACGGGACGACACAGCCGGCTACAGATACATCTGTATCCGTACACTGCCCATAAACAGATGGCTACATCGCCGATTGTAGCGAGCTGTATCGGCGTGTAAAGAAGGAACAGAAGGGTTGTTCCTACACCATGCTATGTAGCTGGGGCGTGACACAGGCTCCGGGTTTCCGCGCCCCCTTCAGCGATCATTGGTGGAAGCTCCTGCATTGCGATTGGTTGTCGCCGCACAGGGCGGCATATTTACGGAGCTGACGAGTCACACTACACAATTGCTCGAGCGTCAAGTATTAATCAGCCTCCTGCGATGCCTGGCCAATCATGGTATTATTGCTTTGTCCTATCAGCGTACGGACGTCTCGTAATCCACAATTGTAGCACGCCTATGTGCTGTCCCTGCTGCACCAGGTACGCCCATATTAGATGGTTGTAGTGGTGTGTAAATGACGTACGATGGGCTACAGATGGCTACTTGAGACACCCGGTGATGTAGCTAGCTGTAGATGTAGCGTGGCGTAGCGCACCTTGTGGCGGCGTGTAAAGAGGGTGCGTTTCCCGTTGGTAACCGTTTGGGCGTGCTCGTGCACGTGAAGTAGCCGTTGGTATCCATCCTGCAGTGGCGGCGTGTAAAGGTACCTTACATCTTGGTATCCATCATGTCACCTGTGTCAGAGGTCTAACACGGCTACATGGAACTTGTCTTGGCTCTACATCTTGGTATCCATCATGTCACCTGTGTCAGAGGTCTAACACTGCTACATGGAACTTGTCTTGGCTCTACATCTTGGTATCCATCATGTCACCTGGGTCAGAGGTATAGTCTTGAAGAAAGTTCACATCCCTATACAGGGGTTGAAGGATCGAAACATTGGGGTCCCTGGGTTCCCCACTCTCCACTTAAGCCCAAGTCATGTCCGAAGGAGTCCTCTACTTCTAGGCAGATTGGCCATATGTCATTGTCATTGTTCTTAGATAGGCAACTGAATCACCATTCTTTAATCACTAAGCCAGTGGCATATGAATGTGCCAGGTTAAAATTCCCAAAATTCTCTAAGCTCTCTCATATTCACCATAAAGGCTTATATATGGCTCTCATCTGACTTTATGTTCTTTGTCTATGTCTAAAAAGTGTTTTGGGCCAATACATGATGGATGGATGGATGGATGGATGGATGAAATGAATGAATGAATGACTTGTAGACCTCTCAAAATACAAAAATCTGTGTGGGTTCAAGTCATGTTTTGGGCAGTTGTTTCCATGCTTGTAGTGAACTTATAGCACATTGCATCCACTTTCTTAGATACTTACAAAATATATCTGAAGACAGAAGGCCTCAGCCGGTGCATTAGGCACTTTTCCATTATCTGCTCTGATTGTGTATTGCTCTTAAGTTACAGAATTAGAGATTAGTGGGAATGTCATGGTTGGTCCTAGAAGGTGTCTTCAGCCTACACCTCCTCACAAAGACACGATACCTCAGGAGGCCACATATCTGGGCAGAGAACTATGCTACAAAGGGGTAGAGAAAGTACCTTCATATCTTCTTATCCAGGCTCCAGCATAACACATCCCGTATCTTATCACCTGTCTATATGGACCGTTCATCATGGCACGCTCTCTTCACAAATATCCTCCTTTCATCTCAACCCACTATATGGTCATTGTCCCATCTTGTCTTTTAACCCTTTAAGTTCGCCATAACGTTATGAACTAGAAAAAGCCTAGCAACTGGTGACCAACCATAACCACTGGCAAACATGTCAATTCAATTGCACATTGTTACCATATTTTATTGTGCATATTCAACATCTGTCCAACACATCCAAACTACTATTTTACTTTTATATCATGTCAATCAGACAGGTTTTATGATGGTCTGGCCTCTGAGCCTTCCATCATTGCAATAAAATGGGGGTACATAGTCCCTATTTTTGAAGGTAGGACAGCGAGACTATGCACTGTCAGTCCTCATCAAGATGAAATAGATAATCAAAATAAGTGGAACACCACCATTTTTCAATTTCTGACAGCTCAGTTATAGGCAGCGGTGTAACATTTGCGGTCGCAGGGGTTGCGGCTGTGACGAGGCCTGGACCTATAAGGTGTCCGCGCTGCCAGCCGCCCCCTGCACCCGCCGATCCCAGTGCCTGCTTCATATGGATGTGCGTCCCCGCGGGCCTGTGTGTCAGGGAGAGGAGGGTAGGGGGGATCCTCCTGCTTCCTACTGCTGCCGCTAACTCTGCCCCTCACTTCCACTTATCACGGCTTTCATTGTGTATTCCACTGTGGAATGCATACTGCAGTCTGGTGCCGCTTCCTCCACACTAGGAGTAGGCAGCACTTCCTGCTTTATGCATTCCACAGTTCCTCCTCCTGAGTCTTCTCTTCAGCAAGGAGACCAGAACAGCGGCGAATGGGGAGAGGTGAGAACAGATTTATTTATTTTTTTAGTAAGTGAGTGTTCGGTGGCCAGAGGATTATGGAGGGAGGAGAGGGGTGCATTATACTATAGGGAGAGTTAGGAGGCTGCATTATGTAGAGAGATATGAGGCTGCATATATAAGGCTGCACTATATAGAGAGATCTAAGGCTGCACTATAGAGGCTGCGCTATATGGAGAACTGAGCCTGAATTACACTGTATAGAGGGCTATGAGATTGCATTATACTGTATGGAGGGTTGTGAGGCTGCATTATACTATATGAAGGGCTATGAGGCTGCATTATACTATATGGAGGGCTGTGAGGCTGCATTTTACTATATGGAGGGCTGTGAGCCTGCATTATACTATATGAAGGGATGTGAGGCTGCATTATACTATATGGAGGACTATGAGGCTGCATTATACTATATGGAGGGCTGTGAGCCTGCATTATACTATATGAAGGGATGTGAGGCTGCATTATACTATATGGAGGGCTGTGAGGCTGCATTATACTATATGGAGGGCTGTGAGCCTGCATTATACTATATGAAGGGATGTGAGGCTGCATTATACTATATGAAGGGATGTGAGGCTGCATTATACTATATGAAGAGTTGTGAGGATCCATTATACTATATGGAGGGCTGTGACACTGTGGGCTACCTTATGAATGGGGGACTATAGGATGCATTGCAATACATGGAGGACTCTTGGGATATATTGTAATATATGGAGGAATATAGGGATGCATTATAATAGTTGGAGGACTATGGTTGCAGGAGGAGGACCATATACACCATGATGGGGGACATATACAGTATACTATCATAAGGGCCATATTCCAGGAGGAGGACCATATATAGCAGGATGAGGGGCATTAATTCATAATATAGGGGGAGAGAGGTCAATTTGAGAGTTTTTAAAGGATTTAGAACCTTACTCGGGGCCCATACATCTGACCAACGTGTGCGCAAGGGGGGAGTCCCAGGTCTAAATTTCGCACCGGGTCCTGCCAGACTCTAGTTATACCACTAGATGTTGGATGATTGCACTGTCCAAATTAAAGATTGTGAAGATGCAAAACCAGTTCTGCTGATGGTCAATCTCCAAGTGACATCCATGGTGTCCTCCATCTGGCAACCCATATAAACAATGTGGAGCCACATATTCTGATCAGGTAATTTGATCTGATGCTTGGCATAAATTAGTCATTTATGGGAAAGATAACTTCTCATCTTATACATGGAGATCTTTTGATACATTACACAACATTTTGTACCTTCCTTCCTTTTCCATAGACTAAAGGTACCGCCACACGCCGCAATATCGCCTGGAAATCATAAAGGTGATATGTCGCCCCGGAGCAATCGCCATGAAATTGCCTCATGGTTGCAGCGTGTGATTTGAGAATTTCAAGGCAATGAATCGCCCCTTGGCCGTCGACTGTTTCCTGAACAGTGCTCAGAAATCAGCCACAATCCTTAAGGCGATATTTCCGTGTTGTGGCGTGTGACAGGGCGAAAATGATGGAAAGAGCGTTGTCTATGATTTCCCATAGGCGTGCCTTAGCGTGCTGTAGTCTGTGCCTCGTCTGAGATGATTGGTGTGGACTACTGTGTTCCCATTGGCTGTCAGTTGACACCGCGCCATATTTGAAGAGCTGTCTGTTCAGCAACACACACATCTTCAGCTACACAATCATCCACAAAGTCAGTGCAAACTCCAATAGACAATGGCGTCATGTATTAGCCAGTCTTCCAGAGCAGGCTGACTAATCGTAATGCTGTTGTGTTGTCCAATGAGCGTGTATGGGGCGCGGTGTAAACCACTGTGGCACACATATCTCCTTGCCGTGCTGAACATGTACGCCCACGTTGCCTTTGAGATTGCGGCGTGTGAAGCGGCGATGGAATGAGGCTAGATTGGTTCCGCTGTGGGTGAGGCGATTTCCAGAGCGACACATAACCTTAGGTTCAGGGCTAAATTGCAGCGTGTGATGCCACCATCGGCGATCTGAGGCGACCATGAAAAACATGAGCGCGCATGTTAGATCGCCACACATCGCCAGCCGAGATTGCGGCGTGTGACAGTACCTTTAGAGGCAGCACAGCTTGAAGCAGTAAATCAGCACCAGCAAAATTACAAACAAACTTGGGCGAAAGGTGGGGGTACAACAATGGGGATAAAAACTAATACAAGGAGGAAAACAAAGAAGTAACATAAGGAGTGAAATAAGGGTTCCTCACCTCACAAGGGTCCTTATTGAGGCTCTTCTCCCTATTAAAAGGAGCTTTCCCCTTAGAGGCAGCCATTTTTAAAATGTGGTCTCCAGAAGAGCTTTCCGGACTGGCTTATAAATGTGGGTTCTTGTGAAAGGACCCCCCTTTATAATGTTCATATGCTTTAATACTGGACATGAGTAGTCTTCATGAGATAATCCCTTTAAAGTTTCAGTGGAATTGTGGATACTCTGCATCAGCCACTAAACAACATACAGGACTGTGCTATTCTGCTTTGTATTTTGCTTACTGATAACAGCTGATCATGGGGTTCCCGGTTGTTGGATCCCTACTGATCTCACAATGATGACAGTCTCAAAGGATAGGCCAATGTGTAAGGGTCCATCCTGATACACTACAGATATCCATTTGGCTGGCAGTATCTCTCGGTCACACTGCCGAGCACTCCTGTGTTCTCTACAAGACAGCTGCTGCCCTATTCCTCTGGCACTGTCTTATCTTGCCAAGAACAAAACTTACAACCATCCAGTGTTATAGAGTGCAATTTGCAGTGAATCTGCAGCATTATCCATGGCAAAATCTGCAGAGAGATTTGCAGAGAAGTATGCAATTGATTTTTAGTGTGACCATCCACATCATATAACAGAGATGCCCATTTGACATACAGTTTTATTTTCCAACTCCACCAGCAGTCATAGAGAAATGATATTTTCACAGTTAGAGGGGAATAAGCCACCAACAGACTCCTTAGCCAGTGACTTACAGTATGTACTGTGTGATTTCCATGTGCCATTTGGGATCGTAGGGTGGCCTCCATACACAATACATCGTTGGCAACTTTGGGTAAGTTTTAGGTATTGGCACCTTAACCTATTCCCTTGGTTAACAAGTCAACTAATAGTGATCTGTTTAATGAGTCCATGTATGTAATATGATTCAATGAGCAGGTTCCAAGTAGGAACATGTTGATGGATTAACATTTTTAAAATACTTTCTTTCCTAAAAGCTACTTGACTCCTCACAAGTATTTTAACCCCATAATGATAGGAGATGGATGAAAATATAGGAATACATTTATTATTTATTCAGTGGCCTTCAGCTCGATCTTAAGTCACTGTGACTTGATGGATGAACGTTCTAGATAGGTCCACCAGGATCTTCCCAAAGCCCAGATAGGTCTACCGGGCTCTTCTCCAGCCTAGATAGGTCCACCATTTTCTTGATCGTATCAAGCCATCGAGTTGCTGTTCTCCTCTTCACTCTGTTACTTCTATTCTTCCAACCATGATGTCCTTGTCCAGTCATTGCTCTCCTTGTATGATGTGCCCAAAGTAGGCAAGTCATAGCTTGGTGATATTCTCTTCCAGTGACATGTCTGGCTTGATTTGTTCCAGAATTGATTTGCTTGTTCTTCTTGCCATCCATGGTATTGATAACATACTTCTCCAGCGTTATATTTCAGAGGCGTTCATTTTTCTCTCTTGTTTCTTTGGTCCAGGTTTCGCATCCATATGTTACTACAGAATAGACCAGATTATGTACGAACCGTGTCTTCATCACCAGAGAACTGTTCCTTGATGTGAATGACTTCATTGTGGATTTTCCCATAGCTATTCTGCTATTGGTTCTGTTGTCATCACAGGATCTGGAGTGATCATTGATCCGAGTAGGTTAAAGTCCTTTACAACTTTAAGTTTATCACCGTCCATCTCAAAAGTGATCCGGTTTTACCTCCACTCATTACGAGTCCTGGTCTGGATTAGGCGTTAGGCTGCAGGAGAAGGTACCGTAGATCATCAGTTATTAGGAAATAATGGAGACGTACATGAAATAGAATAATCCCTTGATTTCCTTGTGTTTGCTCTCACTTTCTATCCAGATTGTTGTAATGAGCTGGAGGACATCCTGCGTGCCTGCTCAGGTGCTTCCTCTCGTACCCCCACTGCTTCCCTGGAGTTCTGGAAATGAGAAAACCAGTGAAGGGTCGGGGGCGGTGGACGAGCTTTCTGTTCTTGCCAAAAGTCTTAATGGGTTTAAGGCTTTGCTTGATGGGGGATGCTGATCCGCACACAGAATCCATTAGGAAGTAAATTGTTTTATATGTGATAATTGATATCCCAGTGAACAGTATTGACTTCTCTGCTGCTTGTGTAGTTGTCGCGCCTTAGAGACTTCAGAGTTAAATTGACGGAAGGATACGTATTTCCTTCAGTTCTCACTTAATCTGTTGAAATATAGACAATTATAAAATCAGTTTCTGTCTACAGAAGTATGGAAAACGTTCTCAGCTTTGACCTTCAAATTTGAATTTATGTCCCAACATAAAAAATAGTGATATCCACATACAGGGGCGTAACTACAATAGGTGCAAGAGTTGCAATCGCACCTGGACCCGGAGCCTAGGGGGCCCAAAAGTCCCTTTGACCTATAGAAAAAGACTAGTGGTACTAAATATTTGCAATAATTCTGGGTCCCGTTGGAGCTTTCACATCGGGGCCCATGAGCTTCAAGTTACGCCACTGTCCAATACGCAATCTAATTTGTTTGGAGGGACACTTTTTAGGCTTTTGATAATGTCTACACTTGCTTTTCTTGTATTTCCTAAAAGAAAAGGACACGGGAATTTACAGACATGGAGGAAAAAGAGAAATAAAGAAATAGTACTCTCCAAGCATAGTAAATCTGTGATACGACATTGATTGTGAGGAAGGGTGTATGGTCTCCCATTGGGGTGTTGAGCAAATCATGGGTGTATATCCGTGTATTGCATTTGGTGACAAGGGAATGGAAGGTTGAAGCCTTCCCGGATCATCGGGGGGTATCCTCTAATTGTGGTAACCGGCCAGCCAATGTTTAGATAGGAAAAATAATTCAGCAGTCACATGATACTCCAAAGAAAAGGAAAATCCCAATGATTGGACTTAATCTGCTGTACAGCAGTTTGTTTATGCTAAACATGTGACTCGCCCCAGTGGGTACCGTGGGGTAGTCAGAGCCGGGCCTGACAATATTGTTGGGGGTCTGGGATGTCACGGTGGCGTGACCCAGAGCAGTCAATAAAAAGGGGGAAAAGAGTTTGATGAAAAGGGGAAAACGGGTTTAGGGATTGGTTGTCGTGACACCACCCGCAGTATGTGGCTGTTAGTGGCCGCTGCTGCAGACTAGGACCTCTGGGGATGATGGAATGGCAACTGTGATGGTGTCACTCCCCATTGGTGGAGCGGGTCTCCAAGGCATCCGGAGTAGGGGATGGCGGGTCAGCAGGGCTGAGCTTGTTGCAGGGAAGGGTTGGGACATCTCACAGGCAGGCTCCTGTTGACTGCGCGGCATTTCAGTTTACCGCTCCTTAGGTAGGAAATGAACAGTCACACACAATTCTGCATGCCAAACTCAGCTTACTCCAGTTTTCTTGCACGTACTACAGGTCACAGTTCAAGTACATTTGCGGTCTGGGAAGTCCTTAGCAACCAGGATGGCTTGTCGAGTACACCCATTTCGTGTTCTTTCCCTCTCGGGCATTCCTTTCTCAGCGCTGCCTGCTCTCCTCCTTCCTACATGCACCTCCACGCACAGAGCCCGAATCCAGCGGCCTCGGGCCATGTCAGGCGACTGGCTGTATCCCCTGACCCTAGTACGGCTGCCTTCTCGGCAGATGTGCTGGGAGTTGGCCACAGCTTCTCTAGATCTCGTGGCCACCATTTCAATGGTTGGAGCTTGTAGTCTCCTTCAGGGTCGGGTTCCTGGTGCTCACCCTGCCCTTCCGCTTCACTGCAGACTCGGGCTCATGGGTAGATCGCTCACTGCCCTTGCCCCTGAGGCTTCCTTTGTCTCCTCACGGTCTTTGGTCTTGGGACCCGGGACAAGCCTCATCTCTGCTCAAGTCCTCCAGGTCCTTCCTCTCTGTCCTCTCTCGCTGGCTGATCTCCTCCGACTGCCCTCAGTCGTACTGTCTGCCTTCTTCCTGTGGTGTTTCCCTTTTGTCTTCTTCCTTTCCCTGACAGTTTCCTGCTAACTTTCCCACCCACCACCTTTCTCCCCCGCCATCACACAGGCTGCCTGGGTTCACCCTCTGTCCCTGGGACCGGGTGTGTTGGGTGTGTTTGTGGGTGACTGGACTTACCAACATTGGTTAAGCATACGGGAATTGCACACCCGTAGAGTGGGTGCAGTACCCCTCTGTGGTGACCAGACTGCACGGGCGCCACACACGTTTCTGCTTAAGATAGGGGCCTTCATCAGGCTCCTTCCTTGCTTATAGGTAAGCTGTCTATAGCAATCAGATAGCTGTCAGCCAAGGGTTTTTCCAGCACATACTCTTGGCAGCCCATGCATGTGTTGAATGATCCTTCTTTTCCCTGATGTTGTCTATTGCAAGACAGAAAATGTAAAATTATAGTCTCTTCAGGACTTGTTAGCCTGCTGATCAGGAGACTTTTTTTAGAGATCAGCTTTCTTTGTGAGATGAACATTTTAAAGGAAGAGTTCCATTTTTGCCTCATGTGTTCCTCCTAACTATATGTAGACCCCAGAAGGTATTTCACTTCTTTCAGTTCTACCACTTCAGACAAAAGGATTGAATGAAATAGTGCCAATGGGGAAACATCACAATATCTACATTGTATGTTCCCCCCAAATCCTTTTAATTCCCCCAATGTGGTTCTCAGCTGTGGGGTCAGCCATGGGGTCCTGTCACGCACTGTGGATAAATAACCTTCAGTATTCCTTGGCAGCAGTAAAACTGTGTGAGACCAACTTTCCCCTACAGCTTAAAGTGGTAAAACTATTAGTCCCTACAAAAGCGGAATCTGGGGGTAGTAAAGAGAAGACATGAACCTTTATTATCCAAGAGTGTGGGAAAGTCTCAAGTAGCTATCCACTGAAAAGTGCGATCAAATGAATGCAAACTTTCTACGATAAAGGGAATTTATAACTGAGAAATTGGGAATTTTAGAGGGAGTTTTTAAAAGCCTTTTCACCCATGACCAGGTAGTCGAAAGCACCAATGTGGCCCCCAATTATTGCAAATACTTGATAGCATTAGTCTTTTTCTATCGGACAAAGGGACTTTTGGGGCCCCCTAGGTTCCAGGACCCGAGTGCGATTGCAACTCCTGCACCTATTGTGGTTAGGCTTCTAACTTTTAAACAGGTCCCACTACTAGTTGACCCTAGGTAAGCCAGAGTCTATATAACAGCTCATTACTGTTAATTATTCCTAATGTAATTGTATAATAACTTTTGAAAGAAACCCTCAATAATTTGTGCAATTCTGTATTTGTTTCTAGCATTTAGTCCTTCCCACGGATTCTACATCACTTGAGTCTTGTAGAGTAATACTATTTTTGTTACTTTAAGAAGGATTCAGCCTCTAACAAAGTTAGATGTGATGTGTGTTTAGGTAGATTGAGTGTTTCATTAATTAATGTAGATTTTTGTTATGATCTAAGATATCCAAACCTAAATGTATCCATTTTTGTGCAATAGAATATGGAATAAAGACACCTAAGAGATTCCGATAACGTGTCAGTAATAAGGTTACGTGCCTCAAGCTTTAAGAGGATTAGTTATGTTGACAATTTGGATATTACTTCATGGGGGTCCAGGCCTGTGCCAGGATATTTCTACTAATTAAAACTTGTGTCAGTTTAACAAAGTACATTAGAGCCTTGAGGGACAGCAACACTATTACATTTGTATCTGTTATGCCTGGGGGACCCGATAAGGCTTCGTTCACATGCTTATTTTTTATTCATTTTTTTCACATATGTTTTTGCAAGGCTATGTGCCTATTGTGTTGTTTGTGCTGAATTTTTTGCTATATGACAGCACTGAGACCTGCAATATAGTAAAGCAGTAAAGTGCATGTCTCAGCACTGTCATACAGTAGGCGGTGGAGTCACCATTGCCATAGCTATTAGCGGTTACTATGGCAATGGTGACCTCACCGCTTATTATATGACAGCAGATGTGTTTTTCCTCCCCGTGGTCTCTGATGTAGCAGTGCTGAGTCTTTCCAGGAAGAGAGAAGACTAGGATCGTGGAGGGATACAAGGATGGGGAAGGGGTAATAAAGATGGAGTCACTAAGTGTCTTTGTGTTTTTCTTTTGAATAAAATAATTTTTCTCTGTGTTGTATCTTTTTTACTATTTTTATTTGATGATTTAATGGCCGGGTCTAACTTGGCCTGACATTAAGAATCTCAGGGCGTAATACCAGCTGGCAATACAAAGATGGTGTTAACCCCTTATTACCCAACATACCAGGCTCTTCCAGCAGCCCTAGTGGTGGTGGTATGTTGGGGGTAATAAGGGGTTAACACCATCTTTGTATTGCCAGCTGGTATTACGCCCTGAGATTCTTAACCTGGAAATGGCACTACGTTGAATGCCCCATTTTCAGGGGCGGCTGTGGACAGTTATTCGTTAGCGTGGGGGACCCTAAAACAATGGGCACGCTGAGAATATCAGCCCTCAGCTGCCTAGTTTTACCTTGGCTGGCAATTAAAAAAAGGGCGGAGCCCACGCATTTTTTTTGCCAGCCAAGATAAAATTAGGCAGCTGAGGGTGGCAGCTCGCATGCTGTCCACTTTCACTGGGCTAGACTTAAAAATACTGCGAAGCCCCACATGTTTTATTAATTATTTATTTAACACCCAATAACGGCAGGTTGGTTGCCATACACTAATGTGCATGGCAACCGAGCACAATCACCGTCCAAATTGTGGAAATGAACTCTGACTGAAACAGCCAATCACAGAGGCCTTCACAAAGTGTGAGCATCTGTGATTGGCTGTTTGCCTGTCAGTGCAGTGAATATGCAGGAAGCCTAATGGGCGGCCCCGGAAGTGATTCAGTAGGAGATTGAGCTGACCCAGAAGCAGCAGCGGGGGTCTGGTAAGCCCGATCTAGCTATTCTAGCATCCATCTTGCTATCTTCACTAGGTTCTGTCACTCATAGCAGATAACTGTATGGCAGAACAGTGTGCAGACAGTCTACGTTATGTCTGCATACTGTTCGCTTGCCGTTTGAGCACATTCTCATCCATCTCTGCCTTTTTACAGCCCCCCCAGACCTCATCGCTATTTGGTTAGAGCGTCTTTTTTTTCTTTGGTTATACTGCACCTGCTAATCACAGTAAATCCATTATCCAAGATTAATATGACATTACTATGACTGGCAAACAATCCCAGCATTTTTATTGGCTGAAAATAAGTCAGCAAATATGCTAAGCAGCTCACTCAAATATCACGAGTAAAATCCAAAAAACTCTCAGAGTAACGAGTATTGCAAATACCGTGCGAGTATTGAATAGTAACGTGTATACTCACTCATCACTAGTCAAGACCCATCAATAACGTATATCTAATGTTAAGTCTCCAAATCCATTGTTTTCACTTATTTATTACCACATCTGAACCGATCTTGGGCAGCACGGTGGCTCAGTGGTTAGCACTGCAGCCTTGCAGCACTGGGGTCCTGGGTTCAAATCCCATCAAGGATGACATCTGCAAGGAGTTTGTATGTTCTCCCCATGTTTGTGTGGGTTTCCTCCAGGCACTCACAATTCATAGACATACTGCTAGGATATTTAGATTGTGAGCCCCAATGAGGACAGTGTTGCAAATGTATGTAATGTGCCATGGAATTGATATACTGGTATATAAAGGAATAAATATTGTTATTATTATCTCCTATTCCCACACTTAGGGCCCCTTTACACGCGGCTACATTTCTAGGGTGGCTACAGGTAACTTACTGGTTGCAGTGAAATCATGGAGAGATTATTCCATTTGTACACAGCAACAAGATAGAACCTTGTCTCCATGATTTCACTGCAACCAGTAAGTTACCTGTAGCCACCCTAGAAATGTAGCCGCGTGTAAAGGGGCCCTTAGGGTTCGCTCACAGTTATGCATAAGTATGCAAATCGCATTGCACTCACACCAATGTTAATTAATGAGTCACAATCACTATAAAAGCAGATCACGGCTGCTGCAGTCGCCGGCGTGGTGCTTATAGAGTAGGGAGGATGAAGGGTTAAAAACTGCACTGCCGTATTCCCCGAGACATCAAAGGGTGACTATAATATTGATTTCTTAGTCAACGCGTTTTAGGACTCCCTGAAATGCCCTGAAACATGGCAATATAACATTGATGTGTCCTGAGGAAGGGGCCAGGGAGGCCTGAAACATTTTGCATTATTTTTAAAAGTGTGATTACTATTGCCTGGTCGTTGTGATAACGTTTTCCTGGTGATTTTAGCAAACCAGGAGCAAATGGTTGTCGGCACGAAGGATGAAAATTGTATTTGACATTGTTTTATCCTTTTTTTATGTTAGTTTTCCACATTTGCTGGGCCAAATGTTTTGCATATTTTATCATGGGTAGTCCAATTTTGCCTAATTTCTTAGGCTAAGGCTGCCTTCACATTTGCGTATGTATCTGCATGCTGATGGCATGCAGACACAAACGCAGTGAAAAGCATGTTATTTTGATGTGTCCGCAGCGGAGAATGTCCGCATGCGGACACATCACTATGGAGCCCGGGCAGCCAATCGGCGGTGTCCGGGGGGCGGGCTGGAGGCGGAGATCAGCGGCGGAGATCTCCTCCTCCCGGCCGCCGGTAAGCTCCGGGACGTGTCAGCGGGGTTAAATATCTGATCTGACAGCTGTTTGAATCTCCCGCGCCGACATCTCCTCTCGGTGTCGGCGCGGGAGATTCAAACAGCTGTCAAATCAGCTGTTTCTCCCCGCCGACACCGCTAGGAGATTACCAGCGGCGGGGAGAAGGAGATCATCAGAGGCTCCAGCTGATCTCCCGGTGGCCATCGGTGATCTCCTGTGACATCACCGGCGGCCACCGGGAGAGAACACTGCGGACCCATTGACGCCAATGCATTCTTTTGTGCGCTTGGGGAAGCTTGCTGATTTTCCAAGGTCCCCGAGCGCACAAAAAATGCAACATGCTGCAAACGCTGCCAAACGCAGGCACTATGCATTTGACTGCGTATGGGAACGCAGCATATGCTGCCTTCCCATACGCAAATGTGAAGGCACCCTAAGAGCAGGAGGGATGAATGCACGAGTTCAAGTCAAGAGGCCTTTCATCTCTGCAAAGAGTCGGAAGGCCCAACGTGAGTGTTCCAAAGAGCAATGGAAAGAGACAGATCGGTCTAAGGTGTTGTGGTCAGATGAATCCCAGTTCAGTCTGTTTGGTAAAGATGGCAGCACTATATATACTGCTCAAATGGAAAACGTAATGGTGTAATGTACCAAACACCTACAGTGAAGCATGGTGGTGGCAATATCATGGTTTGAGGTTGCTTTTCTGTATCTGCCATTGTATTTCTGCATAGACATGATGGAAATATGAATGCTACCATGTACAAGGATATACTGGAGAATGTTTGGTAAAACCAAGTAGGCAGGGACTAGAAACTCCAGCAAGACACTGATCTTAAGCACACATCCAGTTTAGTCAAAAATTGGTTATCAAAGAAAAATGTTCACCATTTACAATGGCCAAGCCAATCTCCTGATGTAAACCCTGTAGAGCACTTGTGGGATGAGTTAGAGCCACGAGTTGTGGCCTGGAACAATAAAGATGAATTGTTTGCAGATTTCCAAATGGAACAAGATGTCTTGAATACTCTAGTGGCCTCAATGCCCTGTCGGTGCAGTGCCGTAATAAAAGTATAAGGTAAAGCTACAAAATACTAAGCTATAGCATTGTAAACTATGAATTAAATAATTAATTTTTTCCAATAAATAGTATATGCACAACTTTAGGCAGTCAGTTTTCTTTAATTAAATGACCGTACCTATATTCAAAAGCATTTTGCTTAAAACTAACGTCTTGCATGATCACAACTTCATGCACTTTCAGTTCATCACCAGGACAATATCAACAACCAGACAGAAGGAATCATACTTTAAAAAAAAGCAAAAAGTTTGGTTGACACTTTATACTAGGATGGCTCCAGGATAGGGAACATATATACCAAGATGGGGGACATATATACCAGGATAGGGAACATATATACCAAAATGGGAACATATATACCAGGATAGAGAACATATGTCAGGATAGGGACCATATATACCAGGATGGGGGACATATATACCAGCATAGGGAACATATACACCGGGATGGATAAAATATAATAGGATAGGGAATATATATACCAATATAGGGAACATATACAGTACAGACCAAAAGTTTGGACACACCTTCTCATTCAAAGCGTTTTCTTTATTTTCATGACTATGAAAATTGTAGATTCACACTGAAGGCATCAAAACTATGAATTAACACATGTGGAATTATATACTTAACAAAAAAGTGTGAAACAACGGAAAATGTCTTATATTCTAGGTTCTTCAAAGTAGCCACCTTTTGCTTTGATTACTGCTTTGCACACTCTTGGCATTCTCTTGATGAGCTTCAAGAGGTAGTCACCGGAAATGGTCTTCTAACAGTCTTGAAGGTGTTCCCAGAGATGCTTAGCACTTGTTGGCTCTTTTGCCTTCACTCTGCGGTCCAGCTCACCCCAAACCATCTCGATTGGGTTCAGGTCTGGTGACTGTGGAGGCCAGGTCATGTGGCGTAGCACCCCATCACTCTCATTCTTGGTCAAATAGCCCTTACACAGCCTGGAGGTGTGTTTGGGGGTCATTGTCCTGTTGAAAAATAAATGATGGTCCAACTAAACGCAATCCGGATGGAATAGCATGCCGCTGCAAGATGCTATGGTAGCCATGCTGGTTCAGTATGCCTTCAATTTTGAATAAATCCCCAACAGTGTCACCAGCAAAGCACCCCCACACCATCACACCTCCTCCTCCATGCTTCCCGGTGGAAACCAGGCATGTAGAGTTCATCCGTTCACCTTTTCTGCGTCGCACAAAGACACGGTGGTTGGAACCAAAGGTCTCAAATTTGGACTCATCAGACCAAAGCACAGATTTCCACTGGTCTAATGTCCATTCCTTGTGTTCTTTAGCCCAAACAAGTCTCTTCTGCTTGTTGCCTGTCCTTAGCAGTGGTTTCCTAGCAGCTATTTTACCATGAAGGCCTGCTGCACAAAGTCTCCTCTTAACAGTTGTTGTAGAGATGTGTCTGCTGCTTGAACTCAGTGTGGCATTGACCTGGTCTCTAATCTGAGCTGCTGTTAACCTGCAATTTCTGAGGCTGGTGACTCGGATGAACTTATCCTCCGCAGCAGAGGTGACTCTTGGTCTTCCTTTCCTGGGGTGGTCCTCATGTGAGCCAGTTTCTTTGTAGCGCTTGTTGGTTTTTGCAACTGCACTTGGGGACACTTTCAAAGTTTTCCCAATTTTTCGGACTGACTGACCTTCATTTCTTAAAGTAATGATGGCCTCTCGTTTTTCTTTACTTAGCTGCTTTTTTCTTTTCAGAATACAAATTCGAACAGTCTATTCAGTAGGACTATCAGCTGTGTATCCACCAGACGTCTGCACAACACAACTGATGGTCCCAGCCCCATTTATAAGGCAGGAAATCCCACTTATTAAACCTGACAGGGCGCATCTGTGAAGTGAAGACCATTTCCGGTGACTACCTCTTGAAGCTCATCAAGAGAATGCCAAGAGTGTGCAAAGCAGTAATCACAACAAAAGGCGGCTACTTTGAAGAACCTATAATATAAGACATATTTTCAGTTGTTTCACACTTTGTTGTTAAGTATATAATTCCACATGTGTCAATTCATAGTTTTGATGCCTTCAGTGTGAATCTACAATTTTCATAGATATGAAAATAAAGAAAACTCTTTGAATGAGAAGGTGGGTCCAAACATTTGGTCTGTACTGTATGTGTACCAAGATGGGTGACATATATACCAGGTCGAGGAACATTAAAACATAATGGGTGGGTGGGCAACTCATATGTTCTAGTTGTATTTAAAACACTACAAGGGCCTATACATCTGACCAACATGTGGGGGGGCAGATCCAAGTGTAGTACCCAGGCCCATGGACTGTAAACAGAATATATGCTGCTGAGAATAATTACATTCTATGAATGATCGTATTGATGATTGCTTTGTGCACATGAAAGTGTGGGTGATCTGTCTTAAGCAGAGTATTAAATGACCACCGATCAACTTACATGCAGATGATTGGCGCTGGGCCACTGTAAATCTACCTTTAGCATTGGGATTCATGCAGTTCGCTCTGTTGAATACTATATACACTGTGCAGTCTATACTGAAACCAAACTTACTACGGTAGCTAGTTACAGCAGGCTGTAATTTACTAGTTCACACTGATTTGCTGGCTGATATTTTGCTGTGTGAACTAATTGGCTTCCTATTAGGAATATCTGGAAGTAAAGCCGCTTTGTATATTTAGATCTTGCATTTTGAGCTTATATTGTCCAGTATGGTGTGTGGTTCTCTAATTCTGGAGACATCATCTAAATAGTAATTAGCGAAATTTTAAACTTTGATATCCAGACCATATGATGAAGTATTAGATAATATGAAGGCTTATTGATATATTGTGGAATAAAAGGCTCTGTAAGGCCATGTGCACATGGATCTGTTTTTGGTGCTGCCTTTTCTTTTTTTTTTTTTTTTTACAACTGCACCAAAAACGCATGCTGCATCTGCATCTGCAGTAAAGTTAAAGAAATGTTCAATTTGCTGTGTAGACGTCATTTTTGACTGCTGCGTTAGTGATGCAGAAAGCGCATTCAGAAATTAATGAGCGTCAATTATTGCTCCGTTTTTCTGCTGCGCTTTCCCCATTCATTCCATTCTACTAAAAAGAAATCACAAATGGGTTGGTATTCACACAGTCCATTTGTGATGCTTTTTTACTGCGCTGTCCACACCATAAACGCAACAATTACTTACCCTGCCCAGTGATCCAACAATGAGCCCCGGTGATATATTACTTCCGGGCACCGGCAGGACCTGTGAGTACGGTACTGACAAGACCTGCCCATGTGACTTAGCCTGAGTCACATGGCCAGGTCCTTTTGACTTCCCGCAAGTCCTGCTGGTGTCCGGAAGGAACACATCGCCGGGGAGGGTAATAAAGTGTGTGTGTTTCTCTGTCTGTGTGTCCCCCCCCCTGCTTATGGAATAGTACTACATTTTTGGTCTGAAAAAGCAAAAGTGCAGCAATATGAAAAAGGAGCAAAAAAGCAACACAAACGGATGATGCGTTTGTGACACTTTTTTGCAAAAAGAGGATCTGTTTTTGCTGCAGAAACTGCACCAATAACAAGATCAACAAATATCTACTGTATATACAGCGGTGCATAAGGATATATAATTGCCTACTATGTATATAATGGTGTGCGTGACTATATGAAAGGTGTCCTGATACTACAGTTTTATGTAAAGCTATATACAGTGCTGTGCAAATTAATTGGGATAAAAGCAGGTTTTTCTTGCATTAGTTTTACTATTTCTGATAAGTGTTTTATCAGTGCTTGTTGTCGTTTTCCTTTTTCTTCCACATTTCCCTTTTCGTTTTGGAGAAAATGATCCAGTTTCGTTGTGTGTGCAAATTATTCTTGAAACGGTAGATTTTCCAATACCTACGGTGGAAGCGATTTCTCTTACAGTCAGACTTGTATGTTCATTAAGAGTAATAACTCTAGACCTCTTCCGTGGAGTAACATCCAGTAACAAACCTGCAGGAAGTGCGGCATAGTCCAAAAATCACTAAAGTTGACAATTCCCTTGTACAGATGGCATACATCCCTGAGTACTGTAGGCATTATGTACCATGTTAGATAGGCCGTTATTTTTAATTTTCTTAGACTCCATAATAACAGGGTCTGTACCACAGGACTGACGCATAGCAAATGTGGTGCCAATATTCAAAAAGGGACAAAAACCGAGCCTGGAAAATATAGGCCTATTTTGTGTGTAAGACTTAAGGGTTTCCTAAGAGATGCTATTGTGGTGCCCCAGAGTCCAGTTGCCACAATATTAAGCTTGGAAGCAAGGAAAGGTACCCACCTTAGGTGAAACACATGCACAACAGCTTCCAAACTCCAGACCAGAAGGGGGAGCTCTACACCCGAGTTCAGGGCAGGTCCCCTATAAATTCTGGTCTGGGGCTGGGTCAGGCAGTTCAGTTCTCAGGAGTAGAAGAAGACATCCTACGGTCGGGAGCCGTGCTAGGCCCATTCGAGGAAACTGACTAGCCAGTGTGAGTGACCCATAGGTGAGGGTCTGAGGGAAGTGGAGAAAAGGTGCGAAGAGTGGAGCAGTGCCAGCTCGCCCCAGTACCGAGTGCAGGACGGACACCGGAGTCCAAGGTCACAAGGGACTTTATGCCCAACAGGCAACACCGGAGGGCGGGTAATTCCAAGTTGCTCACACACCACAAGGCCAGGAGACACAGCCACATCAGAGAGAGCTCAGGGAGACGCAGTGAAAAGGAGAGTAACACCAAAAGGGCTCAAGCCGCCTGTCACACGGCCAGAAAAGACAAGAGAGGAGAGGGTCACAGCATAGATTCAAGCATCCAGGGCCCACACGGAGTAGTGCAATAGGGAGGCCTCAGGACTTGCCAGGTGTGGAAAACCTGAACTTGCTTCCAGGCTCCGGGCCCCTAACACCACTTGTGAACTGTGCCCTGGATGAACCTGCTTCTGACTTCAGTAAAGGTAAAGGAGACTGTTACCCCTGTGTCTGTCAGTTATTCTGTACACTAAGTCCTTGCACCCCCAACGAACATATCGTCTCCATAGACTTTATGGCAGCCCTGGGGACCTGCTCTTCCCATGGAGAGCTGAACCATCCTCTCTGCTTCTCCCATCATCCCCAGAGGTCCCGACTGCAGAAGCGGCTATACTGGCCACATCCCACGGGTGGCGTCACGACAAAAAATGTTATTTTTGCTTATATTTCATTTTTCTCCATTTTTCAAACTCCCCTTTTTAACTGCTCACCCAACGAGGGGATCACGGACTGGGTCACGCCACCGTGACATCCCGCAGCCCCAGACGATGACGACGAGAGGGCCCAGTTCCGAGTACCCCACGGTCCCCGCCAGGGGCGATTCACTATACTGGAGTATCTGGAGAAAAAGTACTGGAGAAGAATAACCTCATGGCCCAGTATCAGCAAGAGTTTATGAGGGATCGGTCTTCTCAAACTACTCTAATCAGCTTCTATGAAGAGGAATGTTTCAGACTGGACCAGGGAAGTGCAGTTGATGTCATCTATATGGACTTTTCAAAAGCATTGAAACGGTGCCACACAAAAGGTTGATACATAAAAAGATAAAAGGGGATAGGGGAAAATATGTGTAAGTGGGTTAAGAACTGGCTCAGTGATATGAAACAAAGCGTGGTTATTAATGGAACACACTCAGAATGGGTCACAGTTAACAGTGGGGCACCACAAGGGTCAGTATTGGGCCCGCTTCTATTTACCATATTTATTAATGACCTTGTAGGGGGCATAGGGTTGAATTTCAATATTTGCAGATGACACTAAACTCTTCAGGGTAATCAATACAGAGGAGGATAATTTAATATTACAGGAGGATTTATGTAAGCTGGAGGTTTGGGTTGAGAAATGGCAAATGAGCTTTAATAGGGCTAAAAGTAAGGTCATGCGCTTGGGCAGAGGAAATAAAAGGTATAATTATGTGCTTAATTTCAGAACACAGGGTAAAATTGTCACTGGAAAAGACCTGGGTGTATGGGTAGATGACAAACTCACATTTAGTGCCCAGTGTCAGGCAGCTGCTGCAAAGGCAAATGAAATAATGGGATGCATTAAAAGAGGCATAGATGATCATGAGGAGAACATAATTTTACCTCTATACAAGTCACTAGTGCGGCCACACTTAGAATACTGTGTACAATTCTGGTCTCCGGTGTATAAGAAAGACATAGCTGAACTAGAGCGGGTCCAGAGAAGAGCGACAAAGTTATTAGAGGACTAAGGGGTCTGCAATACCAAGACAGGTTATTAGAGGACTGAGGGGTCTGCAATACCAAGACAGGTTATTAAACTTGGGGTTATTTAGTTTAGAAAAATGAAGACTTAGGGGTGATCTTATAATAATGTATAAATATATGAGGGGCAGTACAGAGATCTTTCTAATGATCTCTTTACTCTTAGGCCTGAGACGGGACAAGGGGACATCCTCTATGTCTGGAGGAAAGAAGGTTTAATCATAATCACAGACGTGGATTCTTTACTGTAAGAGCAGTGAGACTATGGAGCTCTCTGCCACATGATGTTGTAATGAGGGAGTCACTACTAACATTTAAGAAGGGCCTGGATGCCTCACTTGAAAAATATAAAATTACCGGTTATAGATACTAGATTATTGAAGGGCGTTGATCCAGGGAATTAGTCTGATTGCCGTATCTGGAGTCAGGAAGGAATTTTTCCCCATTATGGAGCTTAGTGTTTGCCCCTTGGGGTTTTTGCCTTCCTCTGGATCAACATGTTAGGCTATGGGCTGAACTAGATGGACTTAAAGTCTTCCTTCTACCTTAAAAATTATGAAACTATAACCTCAAGCCAACCATGTATTAACACTCAGCAATCTTTCATATATTACACGTTACATTCTTTTGACTTTCGGGCCCTTTTTTGGTATATAATACCACCTTTTGTACATATCACAATAGATAATTAACTAGTCAATCCCTAATAGTTCCCCTGTTGGTTTAATGTCATCGTCCTTGAGATATTTTCAGAGCAATATAAGGTTTAACCAGTGCCAGTCTGTCATCAAGCCCGGATTATACAAGAAGCAATGCCGCTTATCAGGCTCAATATCTCGGGCATGGGCTGCACTTGTGGCTAATATCAATACTTGGGTTTTATGACTGTGGGATTTAATATGTCTGTGGGTTTATACAATTCAGTGACAGCAAGTTGGGGTCACCTCTTTGTGTATTGTGTGCACTATTAGGAAAGTATTTTATAAGCTGTGGCTGTGATGGGTGTTATAGTAGAGCTGCCAGTATAAACAGACACTCCAGGGCTAGAAGAGAGATTGTATACAGATAAAGTAAACTGCAGCCAAGAGGATGAGTATAACTATATTGTCTTAGCAAGAAAAAGAGAATGGAAAATATAGGGGATTTATCCTATTCAAGTTCCTATTTATCACAGGCATCTACTTATTTACGGTATTTATCATGCATTGCTAATATAGCGCCAACATATTCCACAGCACTTTACAGGCATTATCAACACTGTCCCCATTGGGGCTCATAATCTAAACACCCTATCAGTATATCTTTGGAGTTTGGAAGGAAATCAGAGAACCCAGAGGAAACTCACGCAAACACAGGGAGACCATACAAACTCCTTACAGATGTTGTCTGTGGTGGGATAGATACAGGGGGTGCAAAAGTAGCAGTGGCACCCACACCCTGGTATCTGAGGGTGCCCATACACCCCTCTGCCCCATAAGACAATCAGGATTATGAAGGGCACTAGGCAAGCTTGTACAGATTTTGCATTAGGGCGCACTTGCTTCCTTGATGAGTAATGTTGATGTTGCTATCCTCATTAACTTTGGTAATTTTTAAGACCATTAGACCCCCATCAATACTTTAACAGCACTGGGAATAATATGCTCTAAACAAAACCTACAAGTGAGGACAAGTTCCCTTTAAATTGTAACTGCTTATTAAATGTTTATTTATTAATAACGTAGAGCAAGTGAGTTTAATAAACGTTCAATAATACTTCATTAGAAAATTCTGATTGAAAACCATTCATAAACCTTCCACAAGATGTCGCCACTAGACCTTGTATGAAGTAGACATATGGTCATAGAAGCAGTTCACAAGGTTCGGGGCACCACGCTGGATGGACCAAATCAGCCTGCAAGGCAAGCCAGGAAAGGGGACCCACAGTGTACCCTATTTAGATGTCTGAGTGGTAAATGTCCAGATGCATAAAGAAAGAACAGAAGGGAACTTACTAGGTTATTTCAGGTCCTTTTATTCCAAAAATAATACAGGGATAGCCGGTGTCATGATATCGGAAGGGGAGTGGACCCGTAGAAGCACCAGACAGGTGCGAAACGGCGCTGTCATCCCATGCCTCCTGCACAACCTTTCCACCTCCCTGCACTGCACTGCCGATATTATGACACCGGCTATCCCTGTATTATTTTTGGAATAAAAGGACCTGAAATGACCTGGTGAGTGCCCCTCTGTTCTTTCTTTATGCATATAGACATATGTTCATTCTCAGTCAGATCCGTCTTCATACTGAATACAAGACATGTAACCATATAAGGGTGGGGGTGTTACCTACACTGCTGAATGCAGCTGTGTCAGCTTACATCACAGAGCTAAGCAATGTCAGAATGTCAGGATCAGTATAAACTCCTTTCTAATTTGTCATCTGGCTCCACACAGCTCAGTCAGGATCTCTGTTAACCCCTTCTCTGCTGGCACATCACTATAGGTACCTTTACACGCCGCGACGGCAGGCTGGATACATCCCGCTACAGGCTACAAATGTAGCTTGTAGCGCCAATGTAGCCCGTCGTAGCGGCGTCTGAAGACGTGACGATACAGCCGGCAACAGATACATCTGTTTCCTAGCTCTGCTCGAAAACTGAAGGCTACAACGCCGATGGTAGCGAGCTGTATCGGCGTCTAAAGAAGCAACGGAAGGGAACTCGGGACAGCCTGCGATGTAGCTAAGGCGTGACCCTGGCTCTGTGTTACCGCGCCCCATGTGCGATCATTGGTGGAAGATGGTGCGTTGCGATTGGTTGTCGCCGCACAGGGCGGCATATTTAAGGAGCTGACGAGTCACACTACACAATTGCTCGAGCGTCATGTATTACTCAGCCTCCTGCGATGCCTGCCCAATCAGGATGTTATGGCTTTGTCCTATCAGCGTACGGACGGCTCGTAATCCACAATTGGAGCACGCCTATGTGCTGTCCCTGCTGCACCAGGTACGCCCATAGTAGCTGGTTGTAGCGGTTTGTAAATGAGCTACAGCTGGCTACTTGAGACACCCGGCGATGTAGCTAGCTATAGATGTAGCGTGGCGTAGCGCACCTTGTCGCGGCGTGTAAAGGTGATGCGTTGACCGTTTGTAACCATTTGAGCGTGCTCGTGCACGTGAAGTCGCGGGATGTATCCAGCCTGCCGTCGCGGCGTGTAAAGGTACCTTATCACTATCAGTCTGTTCCCAAAAGCTGTGGAAATATACACACAGTGCTGGCAGACGATGGCCATGCCCACATAGTAGATTTCAAAAGACAGGGCACTCCCATTCTGATGCGTTTAAGCGTAGTTTAATGAATCAGTGTTTTCAAACATTTCGGTCTGTAATAGACCTTCGTTAGTTACTTAACACTGTTTGTTGTCAGGCATGGGTCCAAATTTGCATGTTTTGTGCCTCTGTGGCACTTAATCTGTTCACCCCTAAATGAGGCTGCCCCATGCCCACGCAGCCATAAAATGCAGTATTTAAAAGAGCACAGAAAAATGTGAGAAAATAAGTCATAAGGCACAAAAAAGCATTATCTTAGCTGCTATGTGACCCATCATTAACAACTAGTGTAGTATTACTTTTTTTCAATGAAATGACATTTACACTTTAAGTGACCAAATGGCTATTCTGATCACTGATTGCAGGGTCCAGGGCATATAAAATGTAAAGCGGTATTTGCTATCCTAATATATAGTAGGTGTAATAATAATAATATTAGCAAATCCCTCCAATTAGACATGTAGTATAGTTCTCCTGATTAACTGTCACTTATCTCATGTGTAGGACATTACAGCTTAGGTAGCTGAGTCGGGCCGGCAGGGAAGGGGTTACTCGTATACTGGGACTGTGGCTTCGGTGGGGATCACGGCTGGTCCGGTCCCGGTTCCATGCCCTGGGCACTCAATGGCTGATGGGGATGATGATTGGGGGATTATACGTGACGCCACCTGTGGTGTCTGGTAAGTGGTTACCAGTGCTGCAGCCGGTCGCTGAGGTGATGGTGTGGCGCAGCAGAGGTAGTACAGCTCCCCACAGGCGGAGCTTCTCCTCAGCCCGGTGGGGTGGATGACAGGAAATTTGGTTCAAATCTCTGTGGTGCTGCAGAGGCCTTTCGGGCGACGGATTAAATGAAGCCAGAGATCAAATCAGCTCAAACAGGTCTTTTACTGGTACCAGATGATAAAGGTACAAAGACAGTCTGGCCTGCCGGGGTAGTAGCCACAGATTTTAGGATTCCCCACAGAGTCCGTCACAGGTGTCTCTCAATTAACTTTCTCGGTCTCTATCCACAATGGCTCTCTGCCCTCCCACGCTGAAGTCTGGTTACTAGTCTCCAGGTCTGTTGCCTTAAGTCACTGTTACCTCTTGGCGTCTTGGACCTAGCTACGGGGCAGAGGTTAGGCTTCTCGGTGGGTGTCGTGGCTCCCTTATCAAGGCCCACAACGTGCTGGTCTGCGGTTTGGGATAAACCTGATCAAAACCGCCTCGGCTCCAGTTTACCGGTGTGACCTGGGCACTCCAGACGGCTCTGACCAGACCTGGAGTGTCCCCTTCTCGTCTGGGTCGCCTCTGCCCCTTAGAGGTGCCTTCTCCTCAGGACAGCAGGGTTCTCTGCGTCCGTTCTCTCTCTCTGTCACGATCTCACTAGACTGTCTCCCAACAGTCACTCACGTCTCCCGCTCACCTAAGCTCCACCTACCCCCGGGACTTACTGAAATACAGTCCCCTGTGCTAGGGTATCTGTGGGTGGGTTTTGTGTACAGACTCTGTAGTTTTCCCTCTCCACCTGTGACTACGGAGATACTACACCTTCTTTTTGGGGTGCAGTACCTCCCTGTGGCATCCCACTAGAAGGGTGCCACATACCCATGGTTATGACCATTAAGGGGATCCTGTCACCCCCAAAACACCTCCTAAGCTATTAAAAGCTGTCCCTAGAGCATATTAACACTTACCCTACACTCCTTTTAGCTCCTAAATGCATATAGTCAAACTGAATATAAACGTTTTATAAGTACCTCATTACTGATGATAATGAGTGACTATGGTATTCATAGTCACTCAGCCAGGCTGCCCCTCTTCATCATATCACGCCTGTATAGGCGTGATCTTCATCATAGATTCAAATTCGCCGCCTTCCTGCGCGCCTCCCCACTCTCCCATTCCGTCCGGGCTTCAGTGTGGGGGCTGTATGACGCGATTCGTGTCATTTCCGGCGCCGGGTGACGTAGTTACACCCGCGCCGCTGTTAGCTACAAGTCCCGCACTGCGCATGCGCGGTACGGGGCTTGAAGCTCTAACAGCGGCGCAGGTGTACATACGTCACCCGGCGCCGGAAATGACGCGAATCGCGTCATACAGCCCCAACACTGAAGCCCGGACAGAATGGGAGAGTAGGGAGGCGCGCAGGAAGGTGGCGAATTTGAATCTATGATGAAGATCACGCCTATTCAGGCGTGATATGATGAAGAGGGGCAGCCTGGCTGAGTGACTATGAATACCATAGTCACTCATTATCATCAGTAATGAGGTACTTATAAAATGTTTATATTCAGTTTGACTATATGCATTTAGGAGCTAAAAGGAGTGTAGGGTAAGTGTTAATATGCTCTAGGGACAGCTTTTAATAGCTTAGGAAGTGTTTTGGGGGTGACAGGATCCCTTTAACAACTAACTACCTGTCACTATATGAGTCCTAACCATGAATACCTAAGCTACAACAATGTCCTGCACATGAGGAAGGAGACATAGCTAATCAGGATAACTACACTTTTCTTTTTGTTTTTAGATGTTTTAAAGAGTGATTTTTAGTGCATGATGAGATTATAATAATAAAACCATTGTGATAAAAAATTACATTTATAGAAGATGCAGCAGCATGGAGAACATTATACAGCAGTACTTAGCGATGTAGCTTTCAATCCAGCACTGGGGTGAGATAACTACTTGAAAGCAGCAGCATTATCTCTGTGTCTATGTGCTTCACGCTTTGCATCTCTTTCCTCCTCTACTCTCCATTGACTTCAATAGGCAGCTGTAACCTGACCCTTCAGTGAGATAAAATGCTCTTGTTTTGACCTCTTTGGCAGAATGAATGATGAGTTTAGGAGGCAGAGAAGGGGGAAGAGGAAGTGGCTCATAAAAGGAGAAAAAAGCTGATTTTTCTCATAAAGATACATTGCAAAGTTTCTTATATTTGCTTGCCGGACTAATTTATGTAAAGTTTGTTGAAACAACAGCGACCGCATTACAAGGTTGGACAATCTGTACTTGTTTGTGACAAAAATAGGATCACAAAGTTTTCCCTTTCTGGGACGTCTAGTGATCAGCTGCCATCTGAAAGAAAACTTTGCAGAAAGTGAAGCATTAAACAGCGCCCATACACATCAATGGGTTATCTGTATATTATAAGATAGGACAGGTCTCCTGTGGGAAGAGACGATCTATGTACATTCTGACCAAGAGATGAGCATTCTGAGCAGAGGACTTTCTTCTATTAACTCAGAATTCCCTAAAAGGTAAAATAATGAACGTACATTTTGTAAACTGGATACCCCCTTTAATGTCTATAGAAGAAACAGGCAGTCTATATACAGTTAGTCATGATATATGCAATAAACGGAAGATTATAGGCAATGCAAACACACATGGCAAGGCATACAACCTCTCATCTCCCAATGTGTAGGATGAAAGACATATAGTCCTTATCTCCTACCCATTATTAGGTTGGGTTTTCCTCTTACCTTACATTTGGAAGTCCCTTCTGATTTGACTTTCTCCTTTTATTTCCGCTTTTCAATACGGCTTTCTTCTTATTCCCACCAGGATTTGGACGAGTCGTCTGATTATTGATCCATTGGATTGTGGAACTCATCAAATCACGAAGGGATGCATCGGTTTGAGAGATCAATAGATCATTTTCCTTGGTAACACCTGAGTCCCTTCCGGCTAGTTGTGCCAGGGGCCAGAGACATGACTGTCCAGCCAACCATAGGAAAAAGGTCATAGCGACAGAAGTCATGGTGCAAATTCATACAGGGAAGGTTGCTGGCTCTGAGATGAACAGTGTGCTAGCTAAAGAGAAGTTACCAAATTAGCAGAATGCAGAGAGATCTTGGAGTGAATAACCAAGACACATGAGATTGTACAGCAGCATCAATGCAAGCAAGAGGGGATTTGAATTAGTTGGAGAGAGTAGGTTGAGAACTAGCGAAAGAATGAAGTAGCAAGGGTTAATACTCAAGGATTAGGGCAAGGAAAAGGCAGAACGTGTAGAATTCAATGTCTAGAGTTAATACTAAAAGATGCAGAGACGATGACAAAGGCAACTTACAGAAGAATGGAATGTGAAGAGTTAACACTCAAGAGAAGGATAAAGAAGAAAGAGCTTGCCAGGACGGTCAAGACTTAATATCGGGAGAACGATGAATTCAGCGCTAAAAAAAGAGTTGAAGAGGCAAGAGGAAGACCGAAATACCCAACAAAAGTCACAATTCAGGAGAAGAAGAGAAGACACAAACAGAATTTAGGAATAGTAAACCTAAGAAGACAAAAAAAAGTCTTCCAAAATTAAGGACTGCCAAGAGTTAATATTCAAGAGTAAGACGAAGACAGGAGAGACAGAGAAACTAAGAGTACTGGCCAGAAGGAGATAGAAGAGCTGAAGAAGAATGGACTGGCAAGAGTTAATGCTCGGAAGATAAATGAAGACATGAGAGGCTGAATATCAAAGAAGGATGGAGACAAAAGGAAGACAGAGAACGCCTAATAGGATGAAGGCAGAGATTCTCTATAAGAAGGAAGACAAGAGGAAGACAGAACCTGTAGAAGGATGAAGACAATAGAAAGAGAAAGTCTTCAAGAATGAAGGATGAAGACGCTAGAAAGACAGAGAAAGTCTTCAAGATTAAACACAAGAGGAAGCCAGAACTTGTAGAAGGATGAAGACGGTAGAAAGACAGAGAAAGTCTTCAAGAATGAACACAAGAGGAAGCCAGAACCTGTAGAAGGATGAAGACAAAAGGAAGACAGAGAACGCCTAATAGAATGAAGACAGAGATTCTCTATAAGAAGGAAGACAAGAGGAAGACAGAACCTGTAGAAGGATGAAGACAATAGAAAGACAGAGAAAGTCTTCAAGAATGAACACAAGAGGAAGCCAGAACCTGTAGAAGAATGAAGATGGTAGAAAGACAGAGAAAGTCTTCAATAATGAACACAAGAGGAAGCCAGAACCTGTAGAAGGATGAAGATGGTAGAAAGACAGAGAAAGTCTTCAATAATGAACACAAGAGGAAGCCAGAACCTGTAGAAGGATGAAGATGGTAGAAAGACAGAGAAAGTCTTCAATAATGAACACAAGAGGAAGCCAGAACCTGTAGAAGGATGAAGATGGTAGAAAGACAGAGAAAGTCTTCAAGATTGAACACAAGAGGAAGCCAGAACCTGTAGAAGGATGAAGATGGTAGAAAGACAGAGAAAGTCTTCAATAATGAACACAAGAGGAAGCCAGAACCTGTAGAAGGATGAAGATGGTAGAAAGACAGAGAAAGTCTTCAATAATGAACACAAGAGGAAGCCAGAACCTGTAGAAGGATGAAGATGGTAGAAAGACAGAGAAAGTCTTCAAGAATGAACACAAGAGGAAGCCAGAACCTGTAGAAGAATGAAGATGGTAGAAAGACAGAGAAAGTCTTCAAGAATGAACACAAGAGGAAGCCAGAACCTGTAGAAGGATGAAAATGGTAGAAAGACAGAGAAGGTCTTCAAGATTGAACACAAGAGGAAGCCAGAACCTGTAGAAGGATGAAGATGGTAGAAAGACAGAGAAAGTCTTCAAGAATGAACACAAGAGGAAGCCAGAACCTGTAGAAGGATGAAAATGGTAGAAAGACAGAGAAGGTCTTCAAGATTGAACACAAGAGGACCTGTAGAAGGATGAAGATGGTAGAAGGACAGAGAAAGTCTTCAAGATTGAACACAAGAGGAAGCCAGAACTTATAGAAGGATGAAGACGATAGAAAGACAGAGAAGGTCTTCAAGAATGAACACAAGAGGTAGACAGAAAACGTTCGGAAGAATAAAGACAAAAGGAAGACTAGTAGAAGGATAAAGATAAGAAGATGACAGAGCACTTGAAGGATGAAGAGAAAAGGAAGAAAAGATAGTCTAGAGAAGGAAGACAACTTGTAGAAAGATGAAGATGAGAAGGCAGAAAATGTCTAGAAGGAAGAAGACAAGATCAAGACTTGTAAAAGGATGAAGACAAAAGGAATACAGAGGAAACTTTCAAAAGTATGAAGACAACCATGTACAATGAAGACAAAAGAGAGAACTTGTAGAACAGTCAAGACTGAGGAGAAATAACCATGAGAAAATGGGAAATTTGGGACGGTGTGAGAACATGCAACAGTGCGAAACTGCAAGACAATGAGAATTCAGAGCAGGAGAGGAATCCTGGAGAAGGAAAACTTATATTAATGAGCTGTGTAAAGTATGAATCTGAGAATAATTAGGAATGATGGTGAGAGTTCTAAGAGGGGAAAATGTTTCAGAAACAAGCAGATTTAATATACCGAAAGAAAACATCAGATCCTAATGCCTATTCCTCCTGGTCCTCCCTCTCCCAGAGACTTAGTACAGAAATCTTTTTTATTCCTTCTCCCCTTACACTGGGGCTTTCACTGCCCACCAATGGCTGGACGTCTCTGCCCGCATCCCCCTCCTCTGTTCTCACCCTATCAGCACCATCAAAGGGGGCTCAGGATCACAGGTGCTTAACAAGGAAGGGGACTCAGGTCTAGGCAGGGAATACGGCACCTCGCTATACTCACAAGTGAAAATATTCACTTTCACAATTAATCCATTCATTTGAGATTCTGGCAAACAAGGTATCATTTAAAGGGTCCTAAACTGGTTAATAAAGACAGCTGAGATAAGTAAGGCTGTGGTTACACTTCATTGTACATACTCTGTAATGGTGGGTTTACACGCCGCGATATCGTTTCGATATCGCAGTACAATGGCGCGGGAGCGCGCAATTCGTGCACGTTCCTCCCGCATCGCATTGAATGTTTACACGCTGCGATCTCGGAATACAACGTCCGTGCGATGTCTCCGCCTCCCAATCCTGGATCGCATAGTTAACATGGGAGTGAATGGGTGACGTATCAAATCGCATCGTAATTGGGCGTTTACACAGCACGATCCGGCTTCAATCGCTATGCAATATCGGGGCATTGAATAGCACGCTCATTCGATCCCCGATATCGCATTGACATCGTTCCTGCATCGCATTGGACGTTCACACCATACAACGCAGGAACGATATCGGGTCCAACGAGCGAACCACGTGACTTTTCATTGAAATTGTACTGCGATATCGCAACGTGTAAACCCGCCATAAGAATCAGGGGCCCAAATGCCAATCTCAGGCACAATGGCTGCAGCTGAACTTGCTAATGGATGAGATACATACATTACCTCTTATGTAACTCTAGTAGATGGTATGAGATATATAGATTATATTTTTCTAAGTCCGCAATCTATATGGCATTATATACATATATAATATCATATCTACTTATAGATACAATATTAGATATAGTATAGGTTCTATATATCCTGTCCATGTATAAACAATATATGGCATATGAACATATTGTGATATAGATTTAGTATAGATCAGATACGGAGAATTTCATTTATGTGCCATATGAAGACTGTACGTCAAATCTTATGTATCCATCCAATACATATATTGGATGAATACATACAATTTGACACACTGCGTTCATATGGCACATACCGTAAATGAAATTCTATGTATCTCATCAATTCCACAAGTATGTTCATATATTATATAATTACATGATAGTTGATGTAGCCTATCAAAAATTCATTGGGCACATATATGGGTGTTGATGTACCCCATTCATATGGTATCAGAAAAATATATCAGATACATATCCTATCTCTACAGTATCAGAAATATGCATTGATACATTGATACAGGTCTTGCTTTTTCTACACCCCATCCATATGGATACATATATCGGATACATTTAAGCAATTTATATTCTCATTAATAGGGTTTCTAATGCATATAGCAGATACATACATTTTTATGCACTACATTCTTAAAGGGAACATGTCACTCCCCAGGGCATTTTAAACTATGACCACCAGCATTTACATGATGTAAATAGGGTTCTAGTAGCCCCTGTATGTGTCCAGGCTGGCCATTCATACCTGAAATATGCACTTTTATTCTATCCAGAGCTGGCCTCCTATT